>CM035839.1:385613898-387061398 GCA_020510985.1 Pholidichthys leucotaenia | reverse complement strand
AGATGTACCCATGGTCTTCCAAGCTGTCATATCCAGGCAATCTTGTTTCACTAAGTGCAGCTATGTCTAGATTGTACCTGTTCATTTCCAGGGCCACAAGCATGGTCTGTCTTTCTGGGCGCTGTGATGTTGTTCTGTCCAACAGAGTGCATATATTCCATTCTGCTACACACAAGGTTGCTGTTTTCCTCTTCTTTTGTCTTCCTGCTCCTAGCTTACTTTTCGCTGCCTGTCGGAGTGTGAACAGATCAGATTCTTAGGCTGTGGTCCCTCTTGTCAGTACAGACATACTGTACATTTTAACCCCTTGAACTCTGGTCAATTTCCCTAAAAACGCCTAAAAATAACATACCCAAAGTAAATCAAAAGCTGTTCTTCAACCCTTTGCAGCATCGTCATGGGGTTGGTCTCATTTTAAAGAAAACACTTTGAAATTTTTGGCAAAACAGTCATAATCTCTCTAAGTGCTCCTGCCACTGAGTAACAGTCATCTAAACGTACTGAACTTGAAGAAAATAAAGTTCGCCTGGGTGTTTTTTTAGATACAAATACTTGCAAATAACACACAGCTGTCAGATACTGGCTGGAAAATGCAACAGAAATGTAGAACCAAGTGTTATCAAGCTGAGGTCAAAATTTTGTAACAATACCACAAAAAATGAATATATTACACAGCTTTTTTCTCAGGTTGTTCCCAGGCGTTTTGGAACTGTGCCAAATTGTGCCAAATGACACAGTTTGGAAAAACGTCTAACTTTTGAATGCTTCAACATAGAAGCTTCATCTTGGGCTCTAATGAAAGGTGACACTCAGGGCTGTGTGTGTGGGGGGGGGGGTTGTTTATTCATTTATGAATGAATGAATGAACAAACAAGCCTCCCCCACACACAAAGAAGCATGCCACGTAAAAAATGTGTGGCCTTTTTTTTACAAGAAAAAATAACCTACAGTGCAATAAAAATTATACTAAAATATCTGCAATGTAGAGGATAACAACTCCGCCCCCCCCCCGCTACAGAGGAGCTCGGCGCACAAAAAACGGTCTGTCAATGGTCCGTCATGTGGCCATGACAGACCGTTGTAATTACCGATCAGTCAGAAGTCATTTTTATTACTATTTTCATTGATAAAGAATAATTTAGCTTATAACACTTACCTGTCCACAACAGCAGTGTCGTTGGCGAACATCTGTTCCTCATTGTCAGACGAACATGAAGCTGGTCCGGTTATTACGGACTCGTGGTTCTGGTCACCCGACCCGGTCAAACCATCTCCGCTTCAATGATTGCGGTTTTGACGAATGATTTTTCAAAACGAATAAGAACAGTAGTAATAAAAAAAAGACTGGCTAACGCTACCATTACACACAGGTCTCAATGTGTGTCACCCAGCGGCTTACACAAAACAGATTTTACGCACGGGACGCACGCGTTTCAATCGTCGAACTTCTCTGCTTCAATTGGTTCGTTGTATTCGCAGTCGTTGGTAGGCAGGTCCTTCTTGCTAGGTTGTCAGTCATTGGTACTTCAGGGTTTCAGAAACCCAATTCAAGGCTCTTATTAGTCGAATGAGAGGTCAATCAAATCTAAATCAATCAAAACACTCCTTTGGCTTTCTGTTTGTGGCTGTGTCTGTACTGGAAGAACGGAAATGCAACTTTTTTTTTTTCATTGCGCACTGAGGCGCACTATGACGCAGAGACGTGACCCCCCGCGGAATTCCGGAGTTCAAGGGGTTCCTCTGTCATGTGTCTGAGCTCATGTTTTCACTGAGCTCAGACCCTCATTTTATTCCTAGGTATTGTATGTCTGATACAAAAATAACATAAAGTACAAAAATAGAGCCAACAATACAAAAGTGCAAAACAAGAATAACTTGCAGGATGACCCTCAGAGCAGGGAGCGCTCTGGAGAAGTAAAAGACATCTCAGAGGCTGGGAGAAGTGGAATGATCAGTAGTTGATCCAATATTGTAGCAATAACACAGTGAATAGACAGTGCTTAAATACACAGAAGTGAATGAGCTGCAGGTGTGAGTCACTGAGCGAGCAGGTAACCTAATTAAACCAACTGCTCACAGCTGAGCTGAGAGAGGAGAAGACTGAGAGTAGTTAGAGGGAGTGTCTGGGAAAAGGGGAGGCCCAAATGTAAACAAACCCAAAAATATATACAGGAAATGAACAAAATCAAACTAATCAAACATACAATACTTAGGAATAAAATGAGGGTCTGAGCTCAGTGAAAACATGAGCTCAGACACATGACAGAGGAGGTTAAAATGTACAGTACAGTATGTCTGTACTGATAAGAGGGACCACAGCCTAATAATTACAAACCTGTGTAACAATTTAAAAAAAAAACCTGGAATCTACACAGAATTTGAAAAGTCAGAGATTTTTCTTTTGAGCAAGATCAGAGGAGACCTGAGTAATGGCTTATTAAATAAATTACAGCTGTGTTAAACTTGAAAGTTGTCAAAAATGAGAAAAGACCTGCGTATAGTACACAATGTGTTTTCTTTAGGTCAACCATTTGCAGTTGCTGTCTTGCAGAGAGCTGATTAAATCATACAGTATTATATCTTATTTTAGATACAGTAGCTGTTTCATTTATATTGTGTTTTTCTGAGTTTTTTTTTATTTTTTTATTTTTTTTTTCAATTTCCTATCCACCTTATTCCTAGCCCCCATGATGCCTTGCTCGAATTATGGGCGCAACTTCCGGTACTAGTTTAGAACATGGGGTTGTCACGGAAACGGGACACTTTTCCTTGCTAAAAAAACAATGACTTTGGCATCAAAAATGCAGGAACATGGCCTTTTGCACCTCAGAAAGAGTAATATAATTATACCACTTTCCACGACTATCAAGGGACGAGCAGATGACCTTAAAAATTGGCCTGGCAGACAGTAGCTCCATTAGTTAGATCCGCTGCTAAAACGCTAATGCTGTAAACAAATAAAAGCTCTGAGACACTGTATATCAATGTCTCCACTACAATAAAGTTGGTTGCATTTTGTTAAAAGATGTTTGACATAATCAGATTTACCTTAGAGCAGACGTAGAATCTAGTCAGAACCACAACATCGTGCTTGGGTGTTTTAATGTTGGGGTAAATACAGACAGCTGCAGCTGTTTGTTTTACCCCAAAATTAAAATGCTCATGCTGCTGTCATGCCGTGAATGCTTGTTATTTAACTTAAAGTAGAACTGAACTGAACGGCATTGAACGGCACTGGGTGATAGTACATACAATTATAAAGATAATTTATCATTGGCACCCCCTCCACAAATCCCGGAATCTTGGAGAAAATCGCGATTTTGAATTTCCCGCCCTGAAAAATCAGACAAATCCGCCGATTAACCGGAAGTGCAGCCGGAGTTCCGCGTGATGTCACGACTGTGACACAGTCCTCCATGTTTACCATTGCGAGCACGTCGACACTGGTTGTTTTTGGTGCATTTTGTCGTGATAGTCGACTACAAAACACTTCCCACACCTGGGAAGATCTGTTCAGTGGCCAAGGAAAGCTGTCATGGCGACGAAAGAAAAGAAAGGGGGAGGAAAAGCGACCGGGAAGCGATGCGTTTCTAGATATAGATATTACAGTGATCCCTCGCTACTTCGTGTTTCACCTTTCGCGCCCTCAGTGCATCGCGGATTTTTCAAAAAGATTCATCAAAAATTCAAAATTGAGAAAAAATGGCACGAAAGTTGCCCGGGCGCTAGCAGAAGGCAGGGAGACTACATTAGAACATCAGGTATCAACACGGAGAGCCCACACAACTCAAAATCCACCTCTCTGACCACCGCTCCACTCCTCTCCGCCCACCTCTTCACCGCTTGGGAATCTCGTAAGCTGATTGGCCGAGACGTTTTACCTCGCAAGCTGATTGGCCGAGACGGTTTACCCAGCTTCTCTCCCTGCAGAGCGCACATACCCAGCGAAGGAAGACCGCATTCATTGTTCTTTATCGCTCGTGTTGCTTAGTGGCACTTTTCGCTGTTCTCTTGTGCCTTTTTGTGCAAAATAGTGCTTGTGACGCCCTTGGGGGGGGGGGGTGACGCTACTTCGCTGTTTTTCACTTTTCGCGGTCGGTTCTGGTCCCCATTAAATGCGATAAGTGAGGGATCACTGTATTTATAAATAGCACAGTCAAATGCAGAAGCCAGTTCTGTTCATGTGTATTGCCACTATAGTCTGTACAAGCATTGTAATACATGGTTGATGTCCAAGAGTGGCTCCTCAAGAACCATCTATTGCTGAACCTTCAGAAAACAGTCTCAATGTGCTTTTCAATCAAAAAATGTAACCTGCAACATTTTAAAGTTAATATACATGATCATGACATCAGTTTAGCTACAGAATTCAAATACCTTGGCATTGTACTAGATCCTCAACTCAAATTTAATCTTCATATAAAGAAAATTTCAAAAACAGTAAAAAAAAATCTGAACTGCTTTAAATTAATTAGATATTACATACCTTACGAAGCAGCTGCACTGTATATGCATTCTATGGTTTTTTCTCATATATCATACTGTTTGACAGTCTGGGCTCAAGCAGCCCCTTCCACAATAAGACATATAGGTTCATTATATAATCAAACCCTAAAAATCTTGGACAAAAAGCCCATTAGGTGGCATCACTGTAATGTTTTAAAAAAAATACAACCTATTGAGTTTTGAGAGCTTCATTGACCTCTGTCTTCTGAAATTAACGTTCAAATGTTTCCATAAATCAGCACCCGAGCCACTTGCTGGTTTCGTCCAAAGACAGGACAGCAGCAGAGCCACCAGGAGTTCTGTTAACAATAACTGTAAAATATTCCACCGCAGAACCACATTTGGACAAACAGCTTTCTCTATAAAGGGCAGTCACATCTGGAACACAATGCCAAATGAAATTAAAATAATAACGGACTTTAAAACATTCACTAAAAATGTTAAAAACTGGCTGAAAAATAAACAAGAATGTACTCATGTATGAATTATTTGTCTGCAAAGTGAGAGTGAATGAAGGGAAGGAATAAATGTGTTTGTTTATAGTGAGTGACGGAGGGAGGGAGGCCTGAAATAGGCAAATGTGAGTTATGTTATATGTGTTAAATGTGAGTCAGGCTGTTATATTTGTGTATTTATAATATTTTATAATATATGTGTATTTATAATATTTATGTTAAATGTGAGTCAGGCTGTTATATTTGTGTATTTATAATATTTATAATATTTATAATTGTGTATTTATAATTTTTCTGCATTGATGTATGTGGTTATTGTGTATATTTTTTATCTTGATTCTTTTTTCTAAAGCCCATCCAGGGACAAGAGTTGCAAATTAGCTAATAGCTATACACTCTATGTGCAACACATCAGATTGATTGTCTTTGATTAATTGTCTATGTTTATTGCACTGTCCCTGTCAAATAAACTAATCTACTACTACTACTACATAGCCCAATTTTTTGAATGAATGAATGAATTTATTTATTTCGGATAGTACAGTACAGGTTGAAAGAAACTGAATGATATAACAACAAGGTCAAATTGAACAATGACTCATCTGATTATACAATTCAACGTAAGTTATCCGAAATGGGTGATGGCTGAAGCCGCAGCTTATATTGCCCACCCATATTCCATCCAAGAATTCAAAAGAGAAAACAGGCAAGAGCGATTACAATTCAAAACAAAACTAAGACAAAATGTGACAGAGAAAAAAGAAAACTAAGCTACAACACAACACAGGCTGGATATGTTACAACTCGCCGCTCATTAGCGGCACCAGCTGCGCGCACACTTGCGCCTCGTCAGCAGCATGGGATATAAGCCACTCTGCCCTGGGCGGCATGAAGCCGTCTGATTCCTTCAGCCCTCTTGCTGCAGAGGAACCCCCTCATCTCCCAGCAAGATCTACAGCGTAAGCATACCTACCTTTGCCTTTCCAGTCTCTCCCCTGTGCACAGGTGTATTCCCCGGCGGCGGACCTCGCCTCTGCATCGCCGTCTGCCAGCTGCTGTCACAGGTGCATTAGGTCTCCCGGGCTCGCCCTTGTGCACGCCTGCCACCTGCCACACTCCTGCATCCTCCTCTGTCTCGTCACCGATCCTGAATGCCTCTTCACTCTGAAAACTCTGGTGTTCTTGACTGCTGGAACTGCTATCATCTGCCATTGTTGTTTTGTTTAGGGATCACACTCGTGACGTCACGCAGCGTCGTCTGCACTACTTCCGGTTTGTTTGGCACTGCCAGCCAGAGGCAAAAGTTTATCGGCTTATAGCTTGGCCATCGCACGGCCTAAAAATTTCTTTTATGTGTTGAAAAATACAATAGGTAATAAGGAATTAATCTGCTATTCTACTTTTTGCGCCAAAAGGTGGGTTCAGTTCTACTTTAACACGTACAGACCTTTTCTGACAATTGTTCAAAATTTTATTGATCTATATCTTATGATAATTCAAAAATTAATGCATGCTGAAGCTGCTAATATCAAGTCCATATTGTTCCAATGCAGTGCAATGAATACCCCCCCCCCAAAAAAAAAAAAAAATATTTGAGATCTTTCTTAAATTGTTAAGCCTTAGGAAGCAAACTTACCATTTTTTTTTATTATTATTTTACTTCATGCAGCCTTGCATCTGGTGACATATAAACATCAGATCTGTGACATTCATACAAGTGAAAACATACCTGGTGCTGTTGTGTCTGTACCACCAATCACACGAACAGTCCTTTTTAGTTTTTGGTGCATGAGCTACTCATTGCTGTTGAAACCACAGATTTAGCTGAGGTTTAGGAGCCTCACACCACAAACAGCAGCAAGTACCAGAACTATACAAAAACATTCAAAAATATAAAAACTACAAATGTTGAAATTATCTGTGTTATGATTCCAAGCATGGGTCACAGTCCTGCTTGGGTCTCTAGGTTGCTTGTGATTTTCTGTTTATGCATTTGTTCTTGTTTTTCATCCATTATGGTTTGTGCTTTTATTTTGACAGCACCATTATGTTACTTCCTCCTGTCAAATCTGTTTGCAGGTTGTCCCAGCTGTTTTATCTCTGATTACTTTCTCACTCATGCTTCCACACCTGATCCACATTTGGTTTTTCCTTGTCTTATTATTTAAGCTCACTTGCAGAGTTTATTCCTCACTGCGACCTCACCCTGTTCTCAGACAGGAATCCCCCCATCTGATCCCTGTCTATTCTCAGCTCAGTACTCAGCCTCGCCTGTATAATTGTAAGTTACCCTTTGTGGTTTTCATTGATTGCATTTTTCTGTAAGTTACCCTTCGTGGTTCTCATTTATTGCCTTCTTGTATGTTACCCCTCGTGGTTTTTTTCTGTTCTCTATTATTAAATACGCAAACTGACAGCCAGAGAGTGGGGTCTTAATTTCTGACCTGAAAGAGCCATTTATGACAGTAGGTTGCAGCCAGTAGATGCCAGCGGCTGTGGGTTTTGCCTTTTTTTTTTCTTCTTTTTTTTTCCACTCACCTTTTTCGTTGCTGGAGGGAGAGCTGTCAGTATGTCCCCAGCGCACCAGGACTCAGCTTCCAAAAAGAGGTTGGCAGTTGGGGGCCCCAGCGTGGATGAACAGTGGGCGGCTCACTTCATCCAGAGCTATGTTGCTGAAGCCCTCGCCTCCCGCGGCCCGACGAAGGTCCTGGAAAACGCGGTGGCAGCGATCGGGATTGTGGAGGCGCATCCCGGTTTAAGGAAGTATCCTGAGTTTGCGGAACTGTTGTCAACCGTCTCCACTCTGCAGCTGTCATTCCCTGGGTTGGTGATAGGCTCGTCACCAGCCCGTAGATGCCGCCTCCCGGCACAGACCTCCACTCCTCCCCGAGACATGGCCATACCAAATTGGAAGGAGTAGAGTCACCGGGTCCAGACGCAGCAAACCTCCCGCCATTATCCACCTACAGGCTGCCGGAGGAAATCGTCCGCCTCTCAGCCAGCAGTTTCCTCATCGCCGTGTCAAAAAGGAACGACGGCAGCTTCTGCCTCTAGGTTTTCCTCGTCGGCTGTCTTGTCAGCTCCCTCTCCCTGGGTCATCGCTACTGTTCCCCTCTCCTTCACGGCGTCTCCTCCCGCTGCTGAGAGTCTGGTTGTCTCCTCCCCAGTTTCGCCCGTCATCGAGGCTGCAGGGGCAGCTCCTCCATGTTCTCCAGGGGGGCCCTCAACCACCACAGCCATGGAGAGGGATGACTCTAGGCCTGCTGCAGCAGAAACCACAGTGCCCCAGGAACACAGACAAGTGCTTTTTCATTCCCTATCACCAACATATTAATTACCTTGCCTGATTCCCGGTGGTGAGGCTCAGTCATTGCAGTCCACTGAGTCCTCACCACCTGCTGCAGATAATTTTCCTTCACCTGCTCCCTCCATGTCTCCTCCAATTTCCCCTGAGTGTCCGCTGGTCCCCAGATCGAGCAGCTGAACGATGGAGAAGTCTGCAGTCCTGGAGGACCTGGCTCCAGCTGCGCAGCCACGGCCCGGACGGGGGTGGGGGAGCGCTGCCTGCGAGCTGAAGCTTGTGCCAACGACTGAGCCTCCCCTTGTTTCAGCTATGAGGGAGGCCACACCAGCAGTGAGACGACCTCCAGCTGCCATGTCGGTCGCTTCGCCTGGAGGCCCTAGGACTGCACTAACCACCAGGCCTGCTGTAGGGGCCGCCGCAGCAGAGTCCAGGCTGGACCTCAAGAGGACCTGACACGAGACATCCCCACCTGGATCGACGGAGTCCTGGACAGTGGTGGAGCTTGAGCTCAGGCAAGTGCTGTTCTTTGTTTTCACTTTTTCTGTTTTGGAGAGATCTTGCCTGGCTCTTGGTGGGAGGGCCAAGTGCAGCCGTCAGCTGAATCTGAGCTCACCTCGCCAGGCTCCACTGCCGCTGGTGACCCAGATTCTGTGTCTTTGTCCTTCTTGTCGGAGCCTCTCCTCAGGGTCACCAAGGGTCACCCAACATCGCCAGAGGTCTCCTTGGGCCCAGCCTCATCGCCCAAGGTTTCTGTGAGTGCTGCCCCTTCGGCTGAGGTCTTCGCAGGTACAGCTGCGTCCCAGCCCGAGGCCACCGAGGGTACGGCTATGCCCCAGCCCAGGGCCACCGAGGGTGCTGCTACGCTTCAGTCTGGGGCCACTGAGGGTGCTGCTACGCTTCAGTCTGGGGCCACTGAGGGTGCTGCTATGCCTCAGTCTGGGGCCACGGGGTGCTGCTATGCCTCAGTCCAGGACCATTGGGGGTGCTGCTTTGCCCCAGTCTGGGGACACCGGGGGTGCTGCACCTATGCCCAAGGTCGCTGCAGGTCCTCAATCTTCATCTTGTTCCAGCGTGGTTCCTTCTCCGCCATCCCCTTCATCGGGTGCCCATCTCCTGGCTTCCGTGGTCCGTGGTAAGCACGGATTCCAACTGCCGCCTCCGGGGGGAAGTGCGTGGTGCTCCGCGGCCCATTGGCCCAGAGATGCGGGGAGACCACCCGACAAACTCTGTTGTTTGCTTGGGTGGCTTCTGAATTCTGGAAGACCACCCGATGAACGCTGTCCTCCATTTTGGTGGTTTGGGAGACCTGATAGGCCGCCCGACCTTTTCCACCTGATGGTCGGGTGGAGCCGGGACTCTGGAAGGCCACCTGAACTGTTCCATCGGTCATCCAGTATTACAAGGTTTTCTTAGCACTTTATTTGGTCAGTGTTGTGGGTCATGTATGTTTTGTTTTGTTTGTGTCTCTCACTCCGGGCCAAGATCCCCCCCCCACCCTCCCAGGGTCTGTTTTGGGGGTTTTCCTCTTGGGGGGGGGGGTACTTTCTTTCCTTTTTGATGTTACGCCATGGTGTCTGGGATCCACCTCTTAAGGAAGGGGCACTGTTATGATTCCGAGCACGGGTCACAGTCGTGCTCGGGTCTCTAGGTTGCTGGTGATTTTCTGTTTATTTGTTCTTGTTTTTCATCCATTATGGTTTGTGCTTTTATTTTAACAGCACCATTGTTACTTCCTCCTGTCAAATCTGTTCGCAGGTTGTCCCCGCTGTTATCTCTGAGTACTTTCTCACTCATGCATCCACACCTGATCCAACATTTGGTTTTTCCCTGTCTTATTATTTAAGCTTGCTTGCGGGGTTTATTCCTCGCTGTGACCTCACCCTGTTCTCAGACAGGAATCCCCCCGTCTGATCCCTGTCTATTCTCAACTCAGTACTCAGCCTTGCCTGTACAATTGTAAGTTACCCTTTGTGGTTTTTATTGAGTGCATTTTTCTGCAAGTTACCCTTTGTGGTTCTCATTTATTGCCTTCTTGTATGTTACCCCTCGTGGTTTATTTCTGTTCTCTATTATTAAATACACAAACTGACAGCTGGTGAGTGGGGTCTTAATTTCTGCTCTGAAAGGGCCGTTTATGACAATCTGCCACTTGACTGCAAAACAGGCATGTGGGCTATACATTAAAATTAATTTGAAACACTTTTAAAAATGCTATTTTAAACCCCCCCCATACTCCACTCTTGCTGACTGATGTGACACTACTTCAGCTGAAACCAGAAGTTGCCCCGATAATCGTTTCTATAGCAGCATCCTCAGGAATATAAGGTGGATTGTGTTCATTTGTTGTGTTTTCATAGTGCAACAGTAAATCAGAAAATTCTAACTCATCTCATCCTGGACATCATATCTGATAGAAATAGTGCATACCCGTGCATGCCCGTAGAGCGGATGCATTGGAACAGAATTCTTGCCAGTTACAGGACAGTTGGTATAGCAACACAGCACTAAGTGGCAATCACATGTGATGGCTTTTGTATGCAGCAAAACATAAAAATCACACAAAATATGCCCTGCCATCTGGGGCTGTTTGCCACTGCTTGTTACTTCTTCTCCTGCCTGTCACTGCTCCGTGTTATGTTGCTTACCTGTGTCTATATATACAGTATGTCTTGTAGGGAGTCATGTGCTCTATGTGCCGTCAAATAGACATCATCTGGTGGATCTTCTTCGTTCAGACCACTGAAGGGTCTCCCCCTGTCTCAGACGGCTGTGTTATTCACAGTCATGCCTGTGGCGTACTGGTGGAACCTGAGGTTTTTCATGTTCATGGCATCCTTTCTGATGTGCAGCAGTTCTCCTCATTCTATTGCTCACCAGCTGGTGGGTCTTCTTTGTTCAGACCACTGTTTGAGGGATAGGTGCATTGTAATTCCAGTTCATCGGCATGATCCTGAAAAAGTGGCTTTCGACCCTGTTCAGAAAGGCCCGTGCATGCCCCTAGAAACCAAGAAACTGGAGCACCCGGAGAAAATCAGTGCTTTGCTTGGCATTTTACACATTTGTAGTGTAGACTGGCATTCATCAAGGTTACACATTTGCCGTCATGTAGGCATGGCGAGTCATCCTATGATGCCTGAGTTCATAGGACGCACTATGATGATGAGGCAGAGATCATAGGCTGTCCTATGATGTCCTAGAAACGTACTTTAAAGTCTGTCGTACCCTGTGCTGGTGAAGGGTGTCCTCCTGTCTCAGACGGGTGCGATGTACTGCTGGAACCTCAGGTGTTTCATCTTCATGGCATCTTTTCTGACGTGCAGCAGTTGTCGTCATTCTGTTGCTCTCCATCTGGTGGGTCGTCTTCTTATTCTTCTTCATTGAGACCACTGGTTGAGGGATAGGTGCGTCGTAATTCCGTCGTAATTCCAGTTCATGGACAGGATCATAAAAGTAGATCTGAGCAAAAAGGCTTTCCGGCATGGACTCAGTGTATATGATATCATAAAGACATGAAGGCAGCCTTGATGTATATGACATAAACACACATTTGTCTATGTGCCATCATATAGGCATTGCGAGTCGTCCTATGATGCCTGAGTTCATGGTCTATATGACATCATAAAGACACATTTGTCTGTGTGTCCTATGATGCCTGAGTTCAAAGACACATGGTCTATGACATCATAAAGACACATTTGTCTATGTGTCCTATGATGCCTGAGAACACAGGACGTCCTATGATGTTCAGGCAGAGAACATAGGCCGTCCTATGATGCCCTATGAACGTGACAGACACACACACACAGATTTCTTGCTTTTATAGTGATATAGTATAATCCCCTTGTCTAAAATGAGTTTTTGTGTGATTCATGCAGCAGTGAAGTTCATTACTTCACCAATATAAAATAAACAGGCAGAAAAACAAATTCTTCTTTTTGTTTATAAAACTGTGGATTTAATGTCTTGAAAAAATAATTCACACAGATGAACTACAATCAGTCTCACTCAAACCTACTACTGCACAAAGAACTGAAGCAGATATTTACCTCAGCCTTTTTATTTTTTGGGGGGGGAGGGTGATTTTAAGAGCACAGCTGAAAAAGCAGACTTTGATATGTAAATTTCTGCCTTTGTGTGTTGTAATTGAATGTGAACCTATGTGAATTTATCAAATGATTACATAAATTGTATATGAATTTTGAGAACTTTTTTAATAATGCAAGTAGCACTTTAAATAACATTATTGTTTATAGTAGTATCTATATTGTCCTGATTGTAGTCAATACTTATATATCACCAAAGATCAGGGGTTTTTATTAAAGACCTTGAGAAAGTGGGCCTGTTTCATATCTCCTCTCATTTCTCTAGTGTCAGCCTTTTCCTCATGACTGATACGAACTATATTCATTGTGCTATAAAAGCAGTGACTTGTATAGCAAATTGAGCACAAAGGCATTGATGTGTTCATAAGATTTTTGTGTATGTTTGTAGATTGAACAGGTGAGCCAGCTCTCGGCTCTGGTGGAATCTCAGCTGCAGTACCACAGACAAGCTGTACAAGTGCTGGATGAACTTTCTGACAAGCTCAGAGACAGGTGAAGTAATTAATCCTAGAGGTCTTATGATGATGATCTAAAGAAGGGATGGACAACTATGTGCCATGGAGGGCCATTCTACTGCAGGTTTTCTGTTTCACCCAGTCTCTTCAGCAGTTGCTTTCTCTAACTAGAAAAGCACTCACAGAGCGCATACCTCTGCCAAGGCTCCTTCCGTCCCTCATGGATCACCTCCAAAATGTAATGGGTTTGTTTTGGAGTATTCTTGCTAACACAGTGTGTGAAGATAAGAGCCTTGGTAGAGGTGTGCGTTCTCGGATCATTGCCAAAATGTTGTGGGTTCCTCTCTAGCCCAAGGACCACCTCTGGTGAAAATTTCATCCAAATCCATGCAGTAGTTTTTCTGTAATCCTGCTGCACAAATAAAAACAAGGTCCTTGGTGGAGGTATGCACTGTCATATCATCACCAAAATTTAAGGGGTTCATCCTTGGCCCAAGGGCTACCTCTGGTGAAAATGTCATCAAAATCCACTCAGTAGTTTTTGTGTAATCCTGCTAACAGTCAGACAAACAAATGGATAGACGGACGGACAGACAAACCACCCTGATTACATAATCTCCTTGGCAATTACAAGGATTACATTAGCAATCCTTGATCTTGTTCTTCAGTGCCAACACCTGCTGAAGAGACTGAGTGGAACAGAAAATCTGCAGTGGAATGGCCTCCACTGCCCACCCCTGATCTAAAGCCGTCTGCCAGTTTTTGGTAATGTCCAGGGGTTCATTGGCCTTTTTCACACTTTATGCCCTAGTCATCGAAATAATGACTGACTGTGCATGTGCATTATGGTCATAAAAGTAAACTCATTTAAAAGGGGTGCACTGGGTGCAAAGTCAGCACCCTATTTTTTGGTATTGTGCTCTTGACCAACAAAAACCAAAAACTAAAGCCAGTGGTGCATTATTTATCATTGTTACCTCCGCCAAGGAGGTAATGTTTTTACCGGGGTTTGTCTGTCTGTCTGTCTGTTACCAACATAACTCAAAAAGTTATGAACAGATTTTGATGAAATTTTCAGGAAAGGTGTGTAATGGCACTGGGGACAGGTGATTAGATTTTGGTGATGATCTGAGAGTGTATACCTCCACCAAGGGCTTTGTTTGTATTTGTGCAGCAGGATTACACAAAAACTACTGGATGGATTTGGATGAAATTTTCACCGGAGGTGGTTCTTGGGCTAGAGAGGAACCCATTATATTTTGGTGATGATCTGAGAATGCATACCTCAGCCAAGGCTCTTATCTTCTCACGGTGTGTTGGCAACAATACTCCAAAACTGATGGACAGACTTTGATGCCATTTTCACCACAAGTAGCTCTAGGCCTACACGCAAACCCATTACATTTTGGAGGTGATCCATGAGAAACGGAAGGAGCCTTGGCGGAGGTATGCGCTCTATTAGTGCTTTTCTAGTTTAAACTGTATGCTTTGAATACCTGTGCATGCACGTCGTCTGTTTCTACAGAGACACACAAGGACACTTTCAGAAGCTGCACTAGAATTTCTCATTGTCTATTATTTTGATGGACAAAGATTTGAAGAAAAAAAGTGTCAAAATCCATTACTTGACCTATCATTTTAATTTTCACATGATAAAAGACTGAATAGCTTTTGTTCCCATTTCCCCAGACAAAAATTCAGGGCATCCACCTGGATGGAAGAGGCACCCATGGTACGGTGCCAGTCCCTTCACCATTCACACACACCTGGGGCCACTTTAGTGTCTGCAGTTAACCTAACTTGCATATCTTTGGCCGGTGGGAAGAAACCGGAGTAAACCCATGCAGACACAGGGAGAACATGCAAATTCCACACAGAAGGGTCACCGATGGTCAGGGGGTGGGATCGAACCCACGATGGTCAGGGATGGGATTAAGCCTCATAATTATATCTAATATCTTTCCCTTCATCGATTGCCGTTATAATGCGATTTTGCTATTATCTTTCATTAGTAATTATTTGCCTGGTCCACTAATACCATTTTTTCTCCAGGATTGAATTTCTTCTTGGCTCATTTTTTGAGCTCTGAAGGCAGAAACACAAAGTGAGAAATGGAAAATCCCTCCTCAAGTTTGCAGTTTTGGTCAAACATGCAATTTTTATTTAGTAAACTGCCTACAAAATGTTTAGTTTAGTTTATTCACACACACGTCACACATCATCATCATCATCAGCATGAATGAATTACAGTATGAATTATCAACAGCATGAATTACAGTATACAATAGTTTTTTTTCCCCACATTGATTAGGAGTGTGAAAGGGTCACCCCGAGGAAGGTGTTTAAAGCTTTTGGTAGGGGGCCTTTTCTACAATAAAATGATAACAGATTAGATATTGGCCAGAAGTCTTTTGTGTACAGCAACATACAAACAAACATATAACAGACATATAACATGTAATCCCAGTATTTGTTTACATTAAATTAGTAGTGTAAATGCTCACTAGGGAAACACAATTTTCCATGCTGCTTGTGCAAATTAGTACCTGGTATTTGGGATCTTAGTAAATCAGGTCCTTAATGTGGACGGCCCACTTAAGTGCATGAGCACATCAGTTTCCCGGCACAAAGGCAGTCTAGTCTGTCCTCAAAGGTAATTATAATAGCAGTCCGCCATAGATCATGTACCCCTGCCTGTTAAAGCAACACTGTGTAAGATTTTCACCTTAAAAAAAGTTTCCACAATTATTTTGATGGTACATCAACCTTTGATCAGGCAAATATCACTTGCCCCATAGCCTGATTGGGCCTGTATTGCCTACAACAGCTCTATTTTTGGTTGAAAAGGCTATAACTATGGCAACTTTGACCTCAGTCCCAACAGCCAATCAGAGCACAACTGTAGCTACCCGTAACTAAGCACCCTGTGGTTGGCTGTCGAAACTGAGGTCATAGACGCCATAATTGTAGTCTTTTCAGTGTTCCTACTGGAGCAAGAAAGTTACATGATGCTGCTTTAAAGGTGAGGTGAGGGGCCATTCTGATTGGGTTATTGCATGTTATGCCCAAAACATGCTTCTAAATAAATAATTAAGAGAGTTAGGACAACCTCTTTGTGCTTTTGCGCTTGCAAAATCTGGGGTTTTTTTTGTTTTTTTTCATGGTCTTAATAGCAAGATGGACTTCAACACTCCCATAAATGACTTTTGTGCTTTTGACAGTGATCGTTGGAATACAGCCCAAAGACCGTACCACCAACATACTGTGTAACAAGTCTGAGCAGTTTTTTGCTTGGAGCCATTCAAGTGTGGCCCTGATTCACAGTATTTATGTATTTGAGGACATTTGGGGATTTAACTCAAAATGGTTTATCTTAACAGGATTAATGAGGCTCAGTCTCGACCAAGACGTGAATACACACCCAAACCCAAACCCATCTTTGACTTTGGAGACAACAACCAGTCAAATGGCGGCTACTCTACCTCAGTGGCACCTCCACCTTCACGAAACTCTGGTAAGGAACCTTTGAGAGGATTTTAAAACATTTGTTACTGAGGCTTAACAACTGAGTTTCAGCAAACCATTCAGGTAATAAGTTAATAAGGGCAGCAAGTAAAATGTGGAAAATAGCTGCTATATAGAGTCACAATTACAGCAGCGCCTCCAGCTGTCTTTGCACATGGCATATCGACAAAAAAAAAACCTCACTCTAGAGAAATCCCACTGAAGCTCAGCTGAAAATATTCCACATCGCCAACGTGACTGCTCAACAACTGCAACAAATCAGTCCCACTGAAAATATGTGAAGGTCGTCCAGTGTCTGTTTTCCACCAGTCTGATCCAGGTTCTGTAAACCATGGCATGCTCTGAATGTTTTACTTTTGAAACGTTGAAACAAATTCTCTTTACCGTGCACCAAGAAAACAGACGTGTGTGTGTGTGCGTGTGTGTGTGTACGCACGCGCACGCTCAGCTGTTTGTTGTGGCTTTTCCTTTCCCTGACTGACCTTGTTCCTCTTTTCCTGTGAAATCATCAGAGCCGTCTTTTCACTTGGCCAGATTGTCCTTTCGGAAACCAGGATTGTGTGAGTGGCACATTATGTGTGGGCCGTTATTCACTGACACACTTACAAGTTGTGGTGTTGAAATGGTCTTGTGTGCTCCTGTATATGTTCAGCTTCTGGTGTGAAATGTAGGAAGCAGAAAGTGAGTTGTGTCTTAAGAGAGTCTGTAGTACGTGCTAGATTTAACGCTTTGCCTTTGGTTTTGTATAAACTCCACATCATGTCCCTTAAATTCTGCAAGCCGAAGACTTTCCTTTTTGTTTATCTGTGTTCATATATTTAAAAATACATTTTTAGTTTGAAGTACAAAACTGACTAGATCTCCTGATCTGCTGGAACTAAAAAGTTTGTGTAAAATGGATTCACACATTTTGGCCTTTAAATCATAAAATTACATAAAGACCACATTGTTAAAAGTTTGAGCACAGTCATGTGTTTGACATGCTATCAGTGATTTAATTTTTAATTGCAGACCAAGTTAATATCAGTAAATATTAACACACAGTTGATATTTAACTGTGTTGTTTTTTAGGCTTAGAATTGCACTGTGGGGTGAGTAGTTACAGTGGGGCAAAAAGTATTTAGTCAGCCACCAATTGTGCAAGTTCTCCCACTTAAAAGATGAGAGAGGTCTCCAGTTTTCATCATAGGTATACCTCAACTATGAGAGACAAAATGAGAAATTAATAATACATTAATACAGGTAACGAGTGGAGGACAGAGGAGCCTCTTAAAGAAGAAGTTACAGGTCTGTGAGAGCCAGAAATCTTGCTTGTTTGTAGGTGACCAAATACTTATTTTACCGAGGAATTTACCAATTAATTCATTAAAAATCCTTCAATGTGATTTTCTGGATATTTTTTTTCTCATTTTGTCTCTCATAGTTGAGGTATACCTATGATGAAAATTGGAGACCTCTCCATCTTTTAAGTGGGAGAACTTGCACAATTGGTGGCTGACTAAATACTTTTTTTACCCCACTGTACAAGCATAAATAACCTGTACTGAGACAAAAATAGCATGCTGGGCTTGGAGAAACACAAGGTAATTTTATGGATGCAAGAAAAAAAACCTGTTCCACAGCAACCTATTTTTAGTAGTTCTTGTAGCTAAATTAGCATCCATATAAGGTTACTAAAACCTACCAAAATTAGCTGTGAAGCAATACTTAAAGAGCATAATTGAAGTTGTTAATTATGACTCTTGGCCTTATGAAAAGGAATATTAATCAGACAACTTTCATTTTGTGTTTAGTGAAACGGCATTTCTGTTTTTCAGTTTTTATCCTGCACTGTTTTATAGTGGTGAACATCACTTCCCGTACTAGTCAGAGATGTAAAATATTGAAATAAACTAAATTTTACATTTAAGGAGTTTTACTGGGATCATTTACCCATTTCATTTTGTAATTGTTTCATCAAAATTGATCTCATTCCAGTGATTGTTTATCCTTTTTTTCTACCCATGTAAACTGATGCATTAAGAAATGCAACATGGAGAATGAGTGACCAAAACTCTCCCCATCTCTTGCTTACCCAGCAGTCTGTTGACGAACTTGATACAATGAGAAAATTGTTTGGCAGCACAGGCCCAGTTTGTGTGCGGCTCCCTCCTCTCCTCTGCTGATCTCACAGAGCCATGGATTGGAGAGAGGACAGTCTTACAGAGACAGGGCTACTGTGAGGTGGATTAAGGCCTCAGCGTGATAACTGCAGGATTATAGCCCTGGGTTTTTTGGATTATGAAAATGGTCCACATCTTACTGGGGTACATCACCATGATCTCTCATTGTGGAGAGATGTGGATCAGTTTGTTCAAAGTGACCACCTGCTGACCAGTCAGGTCTCTGGATGTAGAATCACCCTTCATTTAATCAGAAATATTCTTAGCGATGGAAGATGTATTCCTTAATTTTCTTGTTCAATGCTACATCGATCCGTTAGCATTAGCTTGGCTAGGCAGTCAGCACTGGTCAGCAACATGGTATTTGGAGCTCACCACAGCGGGGAGGTGGTGACGGACAGGCAGCCTGGCATTAGCTTAACTGTTAATCCGGCCAGTTTTGATCAGTATTTTTTTTATAAATTCTATTAACCCCATTGGAATCCTTATTCATCTAACAACACTAGACCACTCTCTAACTGTGACCAAAGGCAGCCAGCTGAAGCTAGCAGTTTAGCCACTTCACAAATGTTTCTGTGCTTATTGTACTCCAGGGACTGGTCATATCCTATCGACCTCTGGAACCACACCCCCGCTTCCAGCAATGATGCATTATTTCATTCACTCTTTAAAACAAATTTACATTAGTTGGCTCAGGCTTGATGTGACATAGGAACTAGCCAACTAAGATTAGTAATAGTGACCTAAGAGAGAGGATGTAGGGTAAATACAGTCTTAGAGACTTTCTAGCTTGGTGCTAAGCATAACAGAATGGTGTAAGTGAAAGTTGTGCAACGGCAGGTCAACACCTTGATTTCTACATGGTACTCCTTGAATTATTGCTCCATGGGAGAGTTCTGATGTTTATGTTCCTGCTGCTCTGACACCTTTATATCAAAACCAGCATTAACTTTTTCAGCAGTTCCAGCAGCAGCAGTCCTTTTGGATTGGATGCCACAGTCCAGCCTTTTTGCCCCAGGTGCATCAGTGAGCCTTGGACACCCATGACCCCGCTGACTTTTCACCAGTGTTCTTTCCTTGGACCACTTTTATTTTGGTGGTTAAGTTTTGGTAGTTGGCTGAAGCCAGCCGTTCTGAGGAAGGCTGCAAAAGATGATTCACAATGATGCTGCAATAATTAAATAATTCAAGGCATTTTGACCAAACTATGTCCCAACCATTTTCATTAAGACCTGTAGGAGCTGTCAACATGTGGAAAAGGGACAGTGAATGGGACCTTTAACTGAAGGCTGTCAGATTTTTATTTATTTATTTTTGGTCCTTTTTCTAATATTAGTTTGTCCTTCTGTATAAGCTGTGTCACCTTATACAGTGGGGCAAAAAAGTATTTAGTCAGCCACCAATTGTGCAAGTTCTCCCACTTAAAAGATGAGAGAGGTCTCCAATTTTCATCATAGGTATACCTCAACTATGACAGACAAAATGAGAAAAAAAAAATCCACAAAATCACATTGAAGGATTTTTAATGAATTAATTGGTAAATTCCTCGGTAAAATAAGTATTTGGTCAATAACAAAAGTTCATCTCAATACTTTGTTATATACCCTTTGTTGGCAATGACAGAGGTCAAACGTTTTCTGTAAGTCTTCACAAGGTTTTCACACACTGTTGCTGGTATTTTGGCCCATTCCTCCATGCAGATCTCCTCTAGAGCAGTGATGTTTTGGGGCTGTCGCTGGGCAACACGGACCTTCAACTCCCTCCAAAGATTTTCTATGGGGTTGAGATCTGGAGACTGGCTAGGCCACTCCAGGACCTTGAAATGCTTCTTACGAAGCCACTCCTTCATTGCCCGGGTGGTGTGTTTGGGATCATTGTCATGCTGAAAGACCCAGCCACGTTTCATCTTCAATGCCCTTGCTGATGGAAGGAGGTTTTCATTCAAAATCTCACGATACATGGCCCCATTCATTCTTTCCTTTACACAGATCAGTCGTCCTGGTCCCTTTGCAGAAAAACAGCCCCAAAGCATGATGTTTCCACCCCCATGCTTCACAGTAGGTATGGTGTTCTTTCTCCTCCAAACACGACAAGTTGAGTTTTTACAATAAAGTTCTATTTTGGTTTCATCTGACCATATGACATTCTCCCAATCCTCTTCTGGATCATCCAAATGCTCTCTAGCAAACTTCAGATGGGCCTGGACATGTACTGGCTTAAGCAGGGGGACATGTCTGGCACTGCAGGATTTGAGTCCCTGGCGGCGTAGTGTGTTACTGATGGTAGCCTTTGTTACTTTGGTCCCAGCTTTCTGCAGGTCATTCACTAGGTCCCCTCGTGTGGTTCTGGGATTTTTGCTCACCGTTCTCGTGATCATTTTGACCCCACGGGGTGAGCTCTTGCGTGGAGCCCCAGATCGAGGGAGATTATCAGTGGTCTTGTATGTCTTCCATTTTCTAATAATTGCTCCCACAGTTGATTTCTTCACACCAAGCTGCTTACCTATTGCAGATTCAGTCTTCTCAGCCTGGTGCAGGTCTACAATTTTGTTTCTGGTGTCCTTTGACAGCTCTTTGGTCTTGGCCATAGTGGAGTTTGGACTCTGACTGTTTGAGGTTGTGGACAGGTGTCTTTTATACTGATAACAAGTTCAAACAGGTGCCATTAATACAGGTAACGAGTGGAGGACAGAGGAGCCTCTTAAAGAAGAAGTTACAGGTCTGTGAGAGCCAGAAATCTTGCTTGTTTGTAGGTGACCAAATACTTATTTTACCGAGGAATTTACCAATTAATTCATTAAAAATCCTTCAATGTGATTTTCTGGATATTTTTTTTCTCATTTTGTCTCTCATAGTTGAGGTATACCTATGATGAAAATTGGAGACCTCTCTCATCTTTTAAGTGGCAGAACTTGCACAACTGGTGGCTGACTAAATACTTTTTTGCCCCACTGTATAAACCTCTTGACATTTATTAGTTTTTTATGCTCAGATTGGAAGCCCTACTATACAAGGTACAAGATGACGTTAATATATTGTAATTTCTCTTTGTAAAAGAAATTTCTGACATAATTGTTACTAGTGGCAAAAAACAACACAAACATAGATAAAAATACAAAAATGTATAAAGAAACATACATTCCAAGACAAACTAGATTTGGCTCTAACTGGAGAATCTGGGAATACGGAACCGCTGTCAAGTTGCTCAATCTGTGTCATATGGCACTTAACTGTGTTTAGGAGGTCTTAAGTGAAGTTTTAAGGTGCATTCAGACCAAATGCGAGTTTTTCGCGCGGCGTGAGAGGAGCGGAGTTGCCTTCATAACGTCTACAGCTGCTTTCTGGCTGCTGTGGAAATCCCAAAAACTCAGTCATGTTAAAGTTTATGTTATCTGGCAGGGCCCTCAACAGGAAAATTGTCACAGCCTCCTCCAAAACTTCACCTGGATGTTGTTTACACTGCTAGCCGGCTGCTAGCCTTCATTAGCACATCCATAGCTGGATATAAACAACAGACACTCCGTTTGAGCTCCAGAACTCCCGGTCCATCTGTCTGCAGGTGAGTGGCACATTTTCAAACTAACTTACTCTCCAGTGTTGATATTTTTACTCCAGTGACGGCAGAATCTCAAGGCTGATTACTAGGTAGTGCTATCCCTCAGACAAAAATGCGCGAATTCGCATGTTTACATTAATTTTACATATATTTGTGCCACGTGAAAAACTTGCTTCGCGTTTGGTCTGAACACACCTTCATAAAAACATGTCTTAATGTCTTGTATTGTTCTGTTGAACTGCAATACTAATCTTATTCTAATCTATGTAATGCATAGTCATGTGAAAAAATTAGGCCACCCTGTATAAGCCTGTGTGTTTTTTTTTTAACATATTTGGAGATATGGATATTTAATATCAATGTTAAAAATACTGGGAGATTCATGTAATACAACTAAACTTAAAAATGAATTAAAGACCTTTTTCAAATTTTCTGTAAAATGTTATTCTAAACAAATAGTGAGGATTAGGCCACACCCAATATTTTTTAGGACACCCCCACATTCATTCCCACTTACAACGGCAAAAGTAAATGTGAAAAATGCAAATAAAAGCAAAAACAAGGTTAGACATAGATACAGTGCATCCATAAAGTATTCACAGCACTTCACTTTTTCCACATTTTATGTTAGTCTTATTACAGAAGGGATTAAATTCATTTTTTTCCTCAAAATTCTACATACAATACCCCATAATGACGATGTGAAAAAAGTTTTTGTGAGATTTTTGCAAATTTATTAAAAATAAAAAACTAGGACTTCCGGTTATGGCTGCCACGTAGGACGGACGTGTCTCGCTCTGCTCTGCTCCTGGAGAAAAAAAATCGGCAAATAACTCTCTCATTTGGGACAGAACGTATCCCAGCATTTGGGCGAGGATATGTCGGCGAAGCCTAAGGCTGGAAAACCAGGAAAAGGAAAAAGCGAGCCGCCGAAACAGTCCAAATTAACGGACTTTCAGGTCTGTGACGCAGCAAACAAGGCTCCATATATGGCGGAGGAGGCTGGCGGCGGTGCGATTTCTGCGGGGAATGGCGCAGATGCGCTGATGGCTGCCATGAGTTCAATGAGAGCGGACTTTTCCTCTAGATTTGATGGGATTATGACAGCGCTGGAAGGAATAAGAAAGGAATTGGGTGACTGTGTAGAACGAACGGCGCAGATGGAGCTCCGTCTCGCTAGTGCTGAAGATGACGTCACCCGTCTTCAATTAAAGGTGCGCACTTTGGAAAAAAAAAATAAATCTCTGGAAGATAATATTTTGGATTTGGAATCTCGGTCGAGACAGAATAATTTGAGGCTGGTGGGTCTTCCAGAGGAATCAGAAGGTCGGGACGTATGTTCCTTTCTGGAAAAGTGGATTCCGGAGGTGCTGGGCAGCGAGGAGTTGCAATCAGCAGTGGTTCTGGAAAAAGCACATCGTATTGGCCCACGGAGAGATAAGGGACCGCCGAGGACCTTAATTATGAAGTTTCTTAGCAACAGAGACAGGATGAAGATCTTCAACGCTGCACGTGCTAAAGGAGAGATTAAACACCAGGACCAGCAGGTGCGGTTCTACCCAGATTTGGCCACAGGAATCCAGCAATTGAGGAAGCAGTTTGATCCCGTACGTAAGGAGCTGCGCAACCTTGGGATTCGTCATGGTGTAATCTATCCTGCGAGACTGCTGACCACGTATGAGGGCAGAACCCACATCTTCAAGACCCCAGAGGAGGCGCAGGAGTTCATCAAGAAGATCAAAGAAGAAGAAGAGACTGGTGGGAGCTAAGCATGAACAAAATATAAGGTAGAATAATTAAGCATTTGCACAGGCATCTGACTGACTTGAAGTAAATAGTAAGTTTACAAAATATAGATTGTATTATATATTAAAAAAACAAAACAAAAACAAAACAAACACAAAAAAAAAAACTATGATGTACAAAGTTGTTAAAAATTTTGGAGTTAAGTTGGAAAACTACAGAGGAGAGTTAATGTTACGTCATTAAAAGCAGTAGAGTTAGGGTGATTGGGAGGATGAAGAAGGAGTGGCTTAGGCTGTTCCCCGTGGGTGTGGAACGGTCGATGGCTATATCGGGAGACAGAATTTTTCTTTTGATTTTGGGGGGTTTGCCACAAGTGTGGGAAGGGGAAATTTGTTTGTGTGTAGTTTGTAGGATGAATGTTCAACCACTCATGTTTTTGCTTCTCTGTATGAGCATGTTTACACTGCAAGGTAATCCCAAACTCTCTATTGATCATGGACCAAAGTGTTAACCTTAATTTAACTTCATGGAATTGCAGAGGTCTACAAAATTTAAAAAAACTTAAACAAGTTATGAATAAAATAAAGGACATGGGTTCAAGAATTGTGTTTTTACAAGAAACTCATCTGATAGAGGAGGATGTTAAAAGAATTAGGAGTAGATGGCAGGGAAGTGTATTCACCTCTTCATTTTCATCCCGAGCCAGGGGAGTTATGACTCTCATACATAAATCAGTTCCTTTTCAAGTGAAAAATGTAATTGGAGACAAATTTGGAAGATATGTAATCATTCAAGGTTCTTTGCTATTAGAAAATATAAATCTTGTGAACTTATATGGTCCCAATATAGATGATCAGAAGTTCTTTGCTAATTTATTTCTCATCTTATCATCACTTACAGGGCAACATATAATAGCAGGGGATTTTAATTGTACATTGAATCCAGGTGTGGATAGATCAACAGGACTGGATTGTACGCACATTGGATGTAGGATGACTATTAATCATTTTATGAAAGAATTGAGATTGTTAGATATATGGAGAGAAATGAAACCACAAGTTAAAGCCTATTCTTGTTATTCCAGTACCTACAAGACATTCTCACGTATTGATTATTTTTTGATTTCCACAGAATTAAGGTCCAAGATTCAAAACTGCTTTTATGATAACATCGTGATCTCTGATCATGCACCCTGTTGTCTAATATATGTAGATAAAAAATTGACAAAGGAATCAGGTAGATGGCAATTTCAGCATAAATGGCTTCAGGATGAGGAATTTGTCAAGTATATAGAAAAACAGATAGACGAGTTCTTTGACATCAATACTACACAAACATCAGCATGTGTAAAGTGGGAGGCTTTCAAAGCTTTTATTAGGGGACATATTATTAGTTATACAGGATCAAAATCTAAGAAGACTCGAGAGGAGAGAGCTAAATTGGAACATAAAATAAAAAATCTTCAGGAAAAAGTGTATGCAGGAAGTGACCCAAGGTTGGAGAATGAATTACTGATTTTGAGAGCTGAATACGACAAAAAATCAGCGAATAGAGCTGCCTCGAGTCTTCTAAGATTGAAACAATCTTTTTATGAACAAGGTGAAAAATCGGGAAAATTATTAGCATGGCAGATTAAACAATTGGAAATTAAAACACCAATTACCAGTATTATAAGTAACGGACAGGTAGTTATAGATCCTTTAGAAATTAATAGAGCCTTTAGAGATTACTATGAAAAATTATATGATACCAAAAATGAACCTGATTTAACAAAACTAAATGGGTTTTTGAACGAACTATCTATACCGTGTATTCCAAATGAAAACAGGGAGATATTGGATTCTAAAATTAGTCAAGAAGTTGGGCTAGCCATTGATAATATGAAATCAGGAAAAAGTGCAGGACCAGATGGTCTTCCAGTTGACCTTTATAAAAAATTTAAGAATAAATTAATAAAACCTTTTTTGGAAATGGTTTTAGAAGCATTTCAAAATAATAATTTACCATCATACATAAATAATGCCTTAATTATACTGCTGCCAAAACCAGGTAAGCCCTCTAATAAATGTGAAAATATGAGACCAATAAGCCTATTAAACGCCGACCTTAAGATAATCTGTAAAATTTTAGCAAGACGAATACAAGAAATTTTACCAAATATTATTAATCGAGATCAGAATGGCTTTATAAAGGGTAGACAAGGCTTCCATAATGTAAGAAGACTATTTAATATTATTTATTTTAATAAAGAAGCACCGGATACAGCTCTCCTATCATTGGACGCCGAAAAGGCCTTTGATAGAGTTGAATGGCCCTTTCTTTTTGAAGTCCTACAAAGGTTTGGACTTGGAAATAATTTCATAAAATGGGTTCAAATAATATATAATAATGCTACAGCAGAAATCCTAACAAATAACAATATTTCAAAACCAATAAAAATCAATAGAGGATGTCGACAAGGCTGTCCACTTTCACCTTTACTGTTTACTATGGCAATTGAACCTTTAGCGATAGCGATACGTTTACATTCACAAATATATGGAATTAAAGTTGGACCAACAGAACATAAAATCTCCCTGTACGCCGATGACATAATTTTGTTTATGTCGAATCTAAAAAATTCAATTCCAACCTTGTTGAATTTAATAAAGAATTTTGGGGAAATATCAGGATATAAAATAAATAAAACTAAATCTTCAATATTAATGCTAAATGAGACCCAGAGAAATTACCCAGCCCCTGAGGTAAATCAATTCAATGTTGTAAATCAGTTTAAATATTTAGGAATCCAAATTATGCCTAAGCTAGAATCAGTCGCCAGTGTCAACTATGAAGCCTTAATGTCAGATATCAATGAGTTAACTCAGAGATGGATGTCACTACCAATGTCGATGATCGGGAGAATCAATATACTTAAAAGTAATATTTTACCTAAAATACTTTATTTATTTCAATACATTCCCTTATCACCACCTTTAGATCTATTCTCAAGAATAAAAAAAAAGTTAGTGGAATTTATATGGAACAACAGGAGGGCTAGATTACGTTTGTCTTTATTATATTTACCATTTGATCGTGGAGGTCTGAAATGTCCAAATTTTATGTTGTATTATTGGTCGGCACAACTGAGGTCTATGACATATTATTTTTCATCAAATGATCTCCCTCACTGGACTGAAATGGAATCATACAATTTACCTTTACCTCTTCCCATATTCATATACTCAGATTCGGCAAAAAAATTACAAAAACAAGTTAAAAATCCATTTGTAAAGCATATGATCAAAATATGGTGTGAAGCTAAAAACTATTTAAAAGAACCACAGTTATTGTCACAATTTAGTCCAATATGGGGTAATCAATATTTTAAACCAGGGAGAGCGGACGCTGTATTTAAAGTATGGAATTTAAAAGGGATACAAAAGATTCAGGATTTATATTTGCCATGTGCAGACAACATAATGTCTTTTGAAGAGCTGAGGATCAAATTTAATCTCAATAGAACACATTTTTTTAAATATCTTCAACTTAGAAACTTTATTCGATCAAATCAAAATAAAGCTCTCACTCGACCTATTTATTCATCCTTGGAAAAAATGATGATGAAAGATAGTAAAAGAAAGGGTATTATTTCAGAGTTTTATAACTCACTGACACTATCTTCAAGTGAAAATTCACTGAAAAGATTAAACTACTGGAAAGAAGATCTGCAAATTGAAATTTCAGAGGAACAATGGGAATTGGCTTGTACAGAAGCTCAAACCAAATCAATAAATGCACGCCTTAAATTGATACATTTCAAATGGTTAATGCGGATGTATGTTACACCGGAGGAGTTAAATAGATATAACAAAAATATACCAGATACATGCACAAAATGCATGGAAAGTAAAGGAACCCTATTTCATTGTTTATGGGAATGTAGATTAATAAGAATGTTTTGGGAAGAGGTGAGGGTAACAATTGAAAAAATAATCTCAAAACAAATCATATTGAATCCTAAACTGTTTTTGTTGGGTCTGTACCCAGAAAAGCATAATTTTAATAAAAGTGAAAGAACATTCATAGACCTCAGTTTGCTTAATGCCAAAAAATGTATTGCACTATTATGGAAAAAGACTCATAGACCAGATGTGACTCAGTGGTTAAGACAGATGTTAACAAACCTTCCATTAGAAAGAATAACATATATACTAAAATCAAAGGAAATTGTGTTTGAGAATATATGGAGACCTTTTATTGATTATGTAAAAAATTTAAACATAACTCTTGAAGAAGAAGGTGAATGATGTGTGTGGACCTTGTAAATTCCAAACTGGTGAACATAATATGTATACTTATGTATTGGATTGTCTAGACTAAACAGAGGAGCATTGTTGAAGACTTGATTCTGTTGGTGGTTGTTGGTGTTTTTAGTGCATTTTTTTTTTTTTTTGTAGTACTTTAGTGTTAGTGTTTGATTGTTTGTATCATGTTTGTTAAAAAAAAAAAAAAGGTTCAATAAAGATATTGTGGAAAAAAAAAATAAAAAACTAAGAAATCACATGTACATAAATATTCACAGCCTTTGCTCAATACTTTGTTGATGCACCTCTGGCAGCAATTACAGCCTCAAGTCTTTTTGAATATGATGCCACAAGCTTGGCACACCTATCTTTGGGCAGTTTGGCCCATTCATCTTTGCAGCACCTCTCAAGCTTCATCAGGTTGGATGGGAAGTGTCAGTGCACAGCCATTTTCAGATCTCTCCACAGATGTTCAATTAGATTCAAGTCTAGGCTCTGGCTGGGCCACTTGAGGACATTCACAGAGTCGTCCTGACGACACTCCTTTGATATCTTGCCTGTGTTCTTAGGGTTGTTGTCCTGCTGAAAGATAAACTGTCGCCCCAGTCTGAGATCAGGAGCGCTCTGGAGCACATTTTCATCCAGGATGTCTCTGTACATTGCTGCGTTCATCTTTCCTTCTATCCTGACTAGTCTCCCAGTTCCTGCCACTGAAAAACATCCCCGCAGCATGATGCTGCCACTACCATTGGCATAGTTATGAACAGTGCCTGGTTTCCTCCAAACATGATACCTGGCATTCATACCAAAGAGTTCAATCTTTCTCATCAGACCAGAGAATTTTGTTTCTCATGGTCTGAGAGTCCTTCAGGTGCCTTTTGACAAACTCCAGGTGAGCTGCCATGTGCCTTTTACTAAGGAGTGGCTTCCGTCTGGTCACTCTACCATACAGGCCTGATTGGTGGATTGCTGCAGAGATGGTTGTTCTTCTGGAAGGTTCTCCTCTTTCCACAGAGGAACACTGGAGTTCTGACCGTGACCATTGGGTTCTTGGTCACCTCCCTGACTAAGGCCCTTCTCCCCCAATCACTCAGTTTAGATGGCCGGCCAGCTCTAGTAAGAGTCCTGGTGGTTCTGAACTTCTTCCATTTACGGATGATTGAGGCCACTGTGCTCACTGGGACCTTCAAAGCAGCAGAAATTTTTCTGTACCCTTCCCCAGATTTGTGCCTCCAGACAATCCTGTCTCAGAGGTCTACAGACAGTTCCTTTGACTTCATGCTTGGTTTGTGCTCTGACATGCACTCTGAACTGTGGGACCTTATATAGACAGGTGTGTGCCTTTCCAAATCATGTCCAATCAACTGAATTTACCACAGGTGGACTCCAATTAAGCTGTAGAAACATTTCAAGGATGATCAGTGGAAACAGGATACACCTGAGCTCAATTCTGAGCTTCATGGCAAAGGCTGTGAATACTTATGTACATGTGATTTATTCATTTAATTTATTTTTAATAAATTTGCAAAAATCTCAAAAAAAATTTCATTTTCATTATGGGGTATTGCATGTAGAATTTCAAGGGAAAAAATGAATTTAATCCCTTTTGGAATCATACTGTAACATAAAAAAATGTGGAAAAAGTGAAGCACTGTGAATACTTTCTGGATGCACTGTACGTGAACATTTCTTGATAAAGAGCTGAATATTTAAAGGGGTGTCCAACAAATTTTTTCACATGATTGTATCCACCTTATTCCTAGCCCCCATGACGCCTTGCATGAATTATGGGCACAACTTCCAGTACTAGTTTAGAATGTGTGGTTGTCACTGAAACGGGACACTTTTCCTTGTTAAAAAACAATGACTTCGCCATCAAAAATGCAGGAACACAGCCTTTTGCACCTCAAAAACAGAAATATAATCATACTACTTCCCATGACTATGGAGGGATGGGAGGATGAGCTTAAAAATTGGCCTGGCAGATAGTAGCTCCATTAGTTAGCGCCGCTGCTAAGATGCTAACACTGTAAACAAATAAAAGCTCTGAGATATATCAATGTCTCCACCGCAGTAAAGTTGGTTGCATTTTGTTAAAATATGTTGGACATAATCAAATTTGCCTCAGAGCAGACCTAGAATCTAGTCAGAGCCACAAAGAACCACAACGCTGTGCTTAGGTGTTTTAATATTGGGGTAATACAGACAGCTGCAGCTGTTTTCCCCCGAAATTAAAATGCTCATGCTGCTGTCATGCCCTGAATGCTTGTTATTTACTCAAAATTTTATTGATCTATATTTTGTGATAATTTAAAAATTAATACATGCTGAAGCTGCTAATATCAAGTCCATATTGTTCCAATGCAGTGCAATGAATGCAAAAAAAAACCTATTTGATATCTTTCTTAAATCGTTAAGCCTAAGCAAACTGTTACTATTTTTTATTTATTATTTTACTTCATGCAGCCTTGCATCTGGCGACATATATGACGCATAAACGTCAGATCTGACATTCATACAAGTGAAAACATACCTGGTGCTCTTGTGTCTGCACCACCGATCACACCAACAGTCCTTGTTAGTTTTCAGTGTATGGTCTATGCATTGCCGGTGAGAAGCCTCCATTTATAGTCTATGGGACAACCACGATCACCAGCAACAAATACCAGAACTACGCCAAAACATTCAAAAAATACAAAAACTACAAGTGCTGAAATTAGCTGCCACTTGAGTGCAAAACACGTATGTGGACTATACATTAAAATGAAAAACTTTTAAAAACACTGTTTTAAATGCCCCACTACTCCACTCTTGCTGACTGATTTAACACTATTTCAGCCAAAACCGGAAGCTGTGCCCGTAATCGTTTCTACAGCAGCTCCCTCAGGAATAAGATAGCTACTACAGCATGTATAATGTATGCAGTGGGACTTTCTTCTCCTAAAAACTGGCACTCTTGTTTAACTCTTTGTATTTCTAATGATCCCCCCCCCCCCCCCACCTGTTCTCCTCAGCCCCAGAGCAGCCGAGCTGTAAGGCGCTGTATGACTTTGAGCCAGAGAACGAAGGAGAGCTGGGCTTCCATGAGGGCGATATCATCACCCTGACCAATCAGATCGATGAAAACTGGTACGAGGGCATGCTGAACGGCCAGTCAGGGTTCTTCCCTCTCAACTATGTTAAGGTCCTCGTGCCATTGCCACACTAATATAAAGAAAGAGCTAAGAAGACACTGATGATAGGGATCGGAGGAGAAAAATTAGCAAAGAGGGAGGAAAGCGAAGACAAGGATGGTCCACTGAAGTTTCATTTTCAACTTCGGCTCCAACAGCATCATCAGACCTGGAGTTCTGGAGAAGATGGTGTCATTTCAAAGTCCACATCAGAATATCAGACCATTTCATTCAGAAATTAAAACAGTACCAAGATTATATTAGAGGCAAAACTCTGTCAGTGCTTAACAGTTTCTTGGCTTTTTTTAAAACCACAAATTAAAGAAACTAAAACTGTTGAGTAATGAAAATGGTGATTGTTAGAAAGGATGATTTTTGTGTGGGTGAAGTCTTGTTAAAACTCAGGTTAGTCAGAACTCGTTTGTAGATGGGACGGGCCATCCGAGCTCACAGTAAATATCTTAATTCTGTCCTCATTTCAGAACAGACTTGGATGGTAATTTTTAAGGACTGGTTTTAACTGTGTGATGCCACCTGCTGGCACAATTTAGCATTTCTTCCTTCTAAGCAAAACACCACTCCACGAAGACAGAGTTTAGACTTTTAATCCTTAAAAAAAAGAAACTGCAATTTTGAGGCAAAATTATCCTCACATTTGTGGTTTGCCTGTATTTTAAAAAAAAATTGGTAAAACTGTCAGTGATGACAACTTCAGCAGACAATAGGCCTGACTTTTTTTCTTTCAGTATTTGATTTACACCAGCCTCAACTTACTACAGTAATTTTATAGAGTTTACAGAATGTGTGAAATGAAAAGCTCTAATTGCACCTTGGTCCTTGAATGAGATTTGTGTGCTTGTGTGTGACAGTCTAACTCCACCGTTACATGTAGTGTACACCTGAAGTGAAATGGTGGAGGTTGCACCTTTTTGTCTCAGAAAAGCAAGCATGAGTTTGTTTTGTAGAAACACACAATGATTAGTTGTTTAGTAGATTTCTGTTCAACAGAGGAGACAGAGCCAAAAAGACTTGCAATATAAAGAGAAAAAACCAATGGCAACATATCACTTTGTGTGCCTGATTTTTGATGATTCTCTAACCTAGTTATATATGCGTTTAGTTAGCATCCTGACTACCTTTGCATGTTAACCTTTTTCTCCTTCAGCCTCTGACATTTGTTATAGGCTTCGTCTGTTAATTCTCTGCAGGGTGTTTAGACATGCTGCTGGCAGCATCTCAATCTTCTATTCATCCCTATTATATATGTATCTGAGAGAATGTGAAACTCAACTGTACCTGGAAAAAATAGATTCTGTAATTATGATTAATCAAAACCTGATTTCACTGAACTGTTAGTTATTCAGGCAGATGTGTAATCTGTTACAGACGAGGCTGGTTTCTTGTTCTTGTTCTTAAACACAGTCCACACCTGCAGCTGGACTCAACTTCACTATTGGCTGTACAGTGTTGTGGGGAAGACCTTAAATTAAAAGGGAAACGTCATGAGAGCAGTGCATTTGAATTTATTAGGACAGCCTTTGTTACCAAACCTTTACCTTCTATTCTAGCTGATTTTGGTAGTAAAAACAAATATGTAATATATGTGGCTGTCAGATAATGTCTTATTTTTGCCTATTTGCAGTACCTTTGTACTTCATTTACCATCTTTTTTCTTTATTTGTCCGTCACTCCATGCTGCCAACCGTTTACCCCTCTCCTCTGTTTGGTCCTCATCTGACATGTTTACATCTTTGACCTCCAGACACGTGTCGCAGTGCTCATCTGAAGGTCAGGGCTAAAGGTGATATGTTATGGTCAATGACACATTTTAGCTTTGTTTTAGTGCCTTTGGGAAATAAAAGCAGGGTGAGTATCCCAGCTAATACAGAAACCAAAATCTAACAAAGTTACATAAGATGTTCAACATTTTTTTCTGTATCTCTGTCCGTTGACACTTTGCTGTGTAAACATTTTACATGCATACGTGCATATTTCTACATATTAATGACACTACATTCAGCTTCTCGGACATGTTGTTTAGACTAATGTCATCACCATGTAAACTGTTTTTAAATGTAGATTTTATCCATGTTTGTAAAATGGTCCCAAATATTTCTGTTCCTGAAAGGTGTTTGTCATCCCTCTAAAAGACTCTTTTTAACAATATGTGTCATTCTCTCAGTATTATTTTTATACTCAAATACTTTACATTTCATTTAATATCTGCATGTAGTCCTGCATTATACCCTGTACATGTATCTTAGATTAAGTTGTTTTTTACTTTTGGTATGAATTTACAGAATTTAACCACAATATTTTGTCTTTGTCACAGTATTTGTACATGCTTCTTTACTGCCCCCCTTATCCAAAATTCTTACAATAAATATAAAGATTAAAAATAAGTTGTTGTCTAGTTGTTGACACTAAACCTTGGTTACACTCCCTAAATACATTCTGCACAAGGTATAAAACAAAATATTTTGTATTGTAAATCACACAAAACTGTTTTTAGTATAGAGTCCTTGTATAGCTCAAAATTGGCATTACAGAATAAATTAAGAATATTTAGAGTTTACTAGAGAGCAGATGGCAGCGCGGTGGCGGAGTGGTTAGCACTGCGGCAGCACAGCAACTCACCCTTGGCCGGGGAATCCTGGGTTCAATCCCAGCCCCCGACCAACAGTGATCTGTGTGGAGTTTGCATGTTCTCCCCGTGTCTGCATGGGTTTACTGCGGGATTTCTCCGGTTTCCTCCCACATGTCAAAAACATGCAAGTTAGGTTAATTGGCATCAAACTGGGGATTCTAAATTGTCCTTAGGTATGACTGTGAGAGTGAATGGTTGTGTGTCTCTCTGTGTTGGCCCTGCGATGGACTGGCGATCTGTCCAGGGTGTACCCTGCCTCTCACCCAAAGATGCTGGGATAGGCTCCAGCCCCCCCGCGACCCGGAAAGGATAAAGTGGAAGAAGATGGATGGATGGATAGAGAGCAGATGAAATGAAGACGTAGTCTTGGTTAAATAGTCCCAGTGTGTATATTTTAATGTTTTGTGGAACATCAATCAGCAGGCTTAAGGCATTGCTTAGATGTACATCAAACAGTCCACTTTTAGTAATAAATACAGTGCAGGTTTAAAAAGGGGGGGAGGTATCTTTCCTAGCCAACAGGACTCATGTTTCACATAACCTGACAGGGAGACAGTAGACTGGCACATTGACAACACACACACACAACCTGAATAATTAGACTAGGGGATTTTAAAAATTAACTTGGGTGGAACCGTGGATTTACTTACACTCACAAAACCTGCTGGTTTTGCATTCATTGCTAATGCACAGTCATGTTTTCTGTTTGTTGTTACCACTGACTGGTTTTGTTTGTAAAGGCGGTGAAAGGTCATTAAAGTTTACATTGTACATACCAGCCAATAATCTTTTCATGCCACAGGATACTGGCACAGACAAGACACATACTACACATATAGGTCCATGTTAAAAAGTGAAGAGGCAAGTCAGGTAGGTTTACTTCTAGCTGATTATTCTGTTTAGTGTCCTGTAAGATGGGTATGTTCAGCTCATATTCTCTGACACTGTTTGGTTTGGGATTTTGAACAGGAGGGGAGCTACTGTCTCAGATTTGGTGCTCCAGGGTATAGTGAAGTGTTTTCTACTCACAATCACTCAAGCAAGAGAACATTCAAGGCATCTGTATGTTTTTTCACGCAGGTTTAAATATTGTACTGTCACACCAGTCCTGTCACCGCTGCACGAGCAGGTGTGTGAACGCAGAAACCTCAGTGCATGCTGCACAGCTGACTGTAGACGTGCTCCAAGATCTGAGAGTAGGCCTGGTCTTTGGGGGCGTGGCAACTCAGAGAGCCCTGAGGGGGAAGATAAGTATGAAGTCAGCTGGGTGATGTACAGTTTATTATATTTGATCAGTTTGATTTTACACCTACCTTTATTTTGTCCATCATGGTTGTATCGGGACACCAGTACTGGTTGAACTGGACGAGGTCGGGAGCAGCCCTGTAGTATTCAACCAGCAGCATCTATGTTGAAAATAGTGATTAAAATCACTTAAATAATCCATCATACATTGTAATCTAAAAGTTCCACAAGAAGAAAAGCTGAAGTGTTGTGTACCATCTCGTTAAGGACATCACTGGTGAGAAAGTTGTCCTGGACGTAGGTCACCTCGACCGCCACTGGGATACCATAGTCATTAGGCCTTTGCTACACAAACAGGAGCGACTGGGCATGAATGTCTTTGCAGAAGAATGTTTTCAGAAATTAATTATAAGATTTTAAAAAAAAATTTAAAAAGCTGTATGTGTCCCCTCACCTCTGGAGGCGGTACGACCCAGAATGGAGTTATTGTCGATGCCACACCTTGATTTCCATGATAATATGGACCTATAAAAGAAGTGAGAAGCTAAATAATCTTAGATTTTGACAAGAAAACTATTTTCTCACAGTTGTCTTCTTTTTTATGGCAAATGGAATTAGAAATTATTCCTTTATTGGGATAATTATCTCTGAAACAATCACACTGGTGTGATTCCCATGCTGACAGGGTCGAGGTGTGGGTAAGGCGATCGCCGGAGTCTGCATACAGTGCATCTGCAAAGTATTCACAACACTTCACTTTTTCCACATTTTGTTATGTTACAGCCTTATTCCAAAATATTAAATTCATTTTTTCCCTCAAAGTTCTACTCACAATACCCCATAATGACAACATGAATAAAGTTTTTTTTTTTTTTTAGATTTTTGCAAATTTATTAAAAATAAAAAGCTAAGAAATCACATATATATATAAGTATTCACAGCCTTTGCCATGAAGCTCACAATTGAGCTCAGGTGCATCCTGTTTCCACTGATCATCCTTGAGATGTTTCTACAGCTTAATTGGAGTCCACCTGTGGTAAATTCAGTTGATTGGACATGATTTGGAAAGGCACACACCTGTCTATATAAGGTCTCACAGTTGACAATGCATGTCAGAGCACAAACCAAGCATGAAGTCAAAGGAATTGTCTGTAGACCTCCAAGACAGGATTATCTGGAGGCACAAATCTGGGGAAGAGTACAGAAAAATTTCTGCTACTTTGAAGGTCCCAATGAACACAGTGGCCTCAATCATCTGTAAATGGAAGAAGTTCAGAACCACCAGGACTCTTCCTAGAGCTGGCCGCCTGTCTAAACTGAGTGACTGGGGGAGAAGGGCCTTAGTCAGGGAGGTGACCAAGAACCTGATGGTTACTCTGTCAGAGCTCCACCGTTCCTCTGTGGAGAGAGGAGAACCTTCCAGAAGGACAACCATCTCTGCAGCAATTCACCAATCAGGCCTGTATGGCAGTGTGGCCAGACGGAAGCCACTCCTTAGTAAAAGGCACATGGCAGCTCATCTGGAGTTTGCCAAAAGGCACCTGAAGCACTCTCAGGCCATGAGAAACAAAATTCTCTGGTCTGATGAGACAAAGATTGAACTCTAATGTGAATGCCAAGCGTCATGTTTGGAAGAAACCAGACACCGTTCATAACCATGGCATTGCTGATGGCAGCATCATGCTGTGGGGATGTTTTTCAGTGGCCGGAACTGGGAGACTAGTCAGGATAGAGGGAAAGATGAACGCAGCAATGTACAGAGACATCCTGGATGAAAATCTGCTCCAGAGCGCTCCTGACCTCAGACTGTGGCGACAGTTCATCTTTCAGCAGGACAACAACCCTAAGCACACAGCCAAGATATCAAAGGATTGCCTTCAGGACAACTCTGTGAATGTCCTTGAGTGGCCCAGCCAGAGCCCAGACTTGAATTCAATTGAACATCTTAAGGAGAGCTGGCAGCGCGGCGGCGGAGTGGTTAGCACTGCGGCAGCACAGCAACTCACCCTTGGCCATGGGATCCCTGGTTCGATCCCAGCCCCTGACCAACAGTGATCTGTGTGGAGTTTGCATGTTCTCCCCGTGTCTGCGTGGGTTTACTCCAGAATTTCTCCGGTTTCCTCCCACATGCCAAAAACATGCAAGTTAGGTTAATTGGCATCAAAACTGGGGATTCTAAATTGTCCTTAGGTATGACTGTGAGAGTGAATGGTTGTGTGTCTCTCTGTGTTGGCCCTGCGATGGACTGGCAATCTGTCCAGGGTGTACCCTGCCTCTCGCCCAAAGATGCTGGGATAGGCTCCAGCCCCCCCGCGACCCGAAAAGGATTAAGCGGAAGAAGATGAATGAATGAATCTTAAGGAGAGATCTGAAAATGGCTGTGCATCGATGCTTCCCATCCAACCTGATTGAGCTTGAGAGGTGCTGCAAAGAGGAATGGGCAAAACTGCCCAAAGATAGGTGTGTCAAGCTTGTGGCATCATATTCAAAAAGACTTGAGGCTGCCAAAGGTGCATCAACAAAGTACTGAGCATAGGCTGTGAATACTTAAATACATGTGATTTCTTAGTTTTTGATTTTTAGTAAATTTGCAAAAATCCCCAAAACTTTTTTCACATTGTCATTATGGGGTGTTGTGTGTAGAATTTTGACGAAAAAAAAAAAAGAATTTCATCCCTTTTGGAATAAGGCTGTAACATAACAAAATGTGGAAAAAGTGAAGCGCTGTGAATACTTTCCGGATGCACTGTATCTGTCCGTCTGCCTTTCCGTGTTCTAACTCAAGCAGAAATGATGCTACAGTGACCAAACTTGACACAGGTTGACCACGGGAGTACCACATTTGGCTATGCCTTTGGGATTGAAAGGTCAACGGTTGCAGGTTCATAAAAGTTCAAAGTTAGTTTTGGCATCTACTTACTTTATTATGAGAGAACCACCACATTTTAACATGAGCTAGAATGGGGTCTTGGACACCCCTTGAACGTCCAGTGACCTTGACCTTTAGTTTGACCTTGAAGATCGGTAAGGTCTGAATAGAGACCATTGCGTCCCATCAGAAGTGAAGCAGAAAGTCAACCAGAGATGGTCCCTGTGACATTCTAACAGGGATAGGGCTATGAGGTATGGGTCTGCATCTCTGTTGAGTGCAGTTCTAGTTTTAAGTTGCAATGTTTTACTGACACGAGCCTCTTCAATCTTTATTTTGTCAAGTTTCTTAAAAACAGTTAACACACAGAGTTACCAGAGAACCGATACCCCCCCCCCCCCGGGTAGCTTTCACTAATTACAGTAGCTGTGTAGCCTAGTGTCACAGAAATAGAGACAGGCACCACCCCATACACCACATGGTGTCCCACATGCTGTAGAAGGTGACTTAACTCTCAAAAACAACTGGTTCCACACAGTTCAGATGACTCAGGCCTGAAGTTGGAAGTTTGTTCAAACTTTTACCAATGACTGGCATGAGCAGTCCTTATATTTCACGTCCATCTGGGCATGTTTCTTCACTGCTCATTCGTGATCAACGCAGAACCATTATTAATGCATTCAGCATGTCATGCAGCTTGTTGCCCACACCTTCATTAGCATGAAGATGAGATGAGGGTGTGTCAACGCAGTTGCTTCAGGGAACTCGTGTTAAAATTTACACTAGCTGTTGCTGTTAAAAGTAAACATATATTCAGCAACTATATAGTTTATTTCTCACCACAAATATTTCCAGCAACATGTGTATTTTGCTGTTATGAAGCTATGGGAGAAAGTTTTACAGGCCAGCCACCATTTTGGACATGAGTAAAATACATGAACAGACCGTCCACTGGTTAGACGTGTCAACCAATGAAAAGTTAAAATGAACACTCTTCCTGCCACGCAAATGGTATGGTCCCTCCTCTCACACACGTTCTCTCCCCCACAAGCAAGCGCTTAAGCCCTGGTGTGCACACACACAGAGAGGTCCCCCCCCATCACAACAGTGGGAAAAGGGGACAGGAGGCTGATGCAGCTCTTCTACAGGTAACACTCATAATGATGTACAGTGATGTGAAAAAGTGCTTGCCCCCTTCCTAATTTCCATTTTTTGTATGTTTGTCACACTTAAATGTTTCAGATTATCAAACAAATGTAAATATTAGACAAAGATAACACAAGTAAACACAAAATACAGTTTTTAAATGAAGGTGTTTATTATTAAGGGGGAAAAAATCCAAACCTACATGGCCCTGTGTGAAAAAGTGATTGCCCACTAAACCTAATCACTGGTTGGGCCACCCTTAGCAGCAACAACTGCAATCAAGCATTTGCAATAACTGGCAATGAGTCTTTTACAGCTCTGTGGAGGAATTTTGGTCCACTCATCTTTGCAGAATTGTTGTAATTAAACCACATTGGAGGGTTTTCGAGCATGAACTGCCTTTTTAAGGTCATGCCACAGCATCTCAATTGGATTCAGGTAAGGACTTTGACTAAGCCACTCCAAAGTCTTCATCTTGTTTTTTTTTAAACCATTAAGAGGTGGACTTGCTGGTGTGTTTTGAATCATTGTCCTGCTGCAAAACCCAACTGCGCTTCAGCTTGAGGTCACGAACAGATGACCGGACATTCTCCTTCAAAGGATTTTTTGGTCGACAGCAGAATTCATGGTTCCATTTACTACAGCAAGTCTTACAGGTCCTGAAGCAGCAAAACAGCCCCAGATCATCACACTACCACCACCATATTTTACTGTTGGTATGATGTTCCTTTTCTGAAATGCTGTGTTAATTTTTACGCTGAATGTAATGGGACACACACCTTCCAAAAAGTTCCAACTTTTGTCTCGTCAGTCCACAGAGTATTTTCCCAAAAGTCTTGGGGATCATCAAGATGTTTTCTGGCAAAACTGAGATGAGCCTTAATGTTCTTTTTGCTCAGCAGTAGTTTTCGTTTTGGAGCTCTGTTCCATGTTTTCGCCATTTGTGGATAATGGCTCTCACTGTGGTTCACTGGAGTCTCAAAGCTTTACAAATGGCTTTATAACCTTTTCCAGACTGTTAGATCTCAATTACTTTGTTTCTCATTTGTTCCTGAATTTCTTTGGATCGCAGCATGGTGTCTAGCTTTTGAGGATCTTTTGGTCTACTTCACTTTGTCAAGCAGGTCCTATTTAAGTGATTTCCTGATTGAGAACAGCTGTGGCAGTAATCAGGCCTGGGTGTGGCTAGAGAAATTGAACTCAGCTCTCCAACAGTTAATTTATGTTTTAATGGGGGGACAATCACTTTTTCACACAGGGTCATGTAGGTTTGGATTTATTTTTTACCCTTAATAATAAACACCTCCATTTAAAAACTGCATTATGTGTTTACTTGCGTTATCTTTGTCTAATATTTAAATTTGCTTGATGATCTGAAACATTTAAGTGTGACATACAAAAAAATGAGAAATCAGGAAGGGGCAAACACTTTTTCACACCACTGTATTTTTTCTTATGATTATTTTTATTCTTATTTTAATTATAGACTTTTTAAGAAACTTCATGAAATTTGAAACATCGTGAAAATTTTTACTCATGGATTGACTTTTTTTTTTTTTCTTGAATTTGTGACTTTTGTGTTATAAACTGGCATCTTTTTTCCTCCATCTTTGCATTTTTGCCTCAATAATTTTCCATCATCTTTCCATTGATTTTTTTCCTTAATTTTTTTAATTATTGCAAATGAGCAATCATTTGCCCAAATTATTGCAAATTTTGCACCTTCGGAAAATTTTTAGACTTTTTATTATGACATAATATTTATGCGTAATAGATAAAGTAACTTTCTTTCTTTCTTCAAAACCACAGGAATTCATTTGTTAAGGGCAAAAGTGGGATAATTCTCTCCTCTGTTAGACCATGGTTGTGATGGCTGAATGTTGCTACTTAACAGATTGGACCAAAAATGCCAGGGCTGGTTTTTTTGTCCGGTCCAGCCCTGGCTAAGGCAGCAAGCAGCAGAGGTTTTTCTTTAATGGTTGCATTGTGTCAAACAGTGTACAACCACTATGCGCTGGTTGAATTAGAGAAAGAAGCTGTTGTCGTTTTGGTATAAGCAAAATATTAAATGCAAGCTGTCACTGTTTTTATGCATCATCATGTACCATGTTCACTAACTAGAAGCCAGGGAGGAGATATATGAAAGATGATAACTCTAACAAATAACGTGTGTGTGTGTTGGTGGAGCTCATTAGGTGCTCAGCACCCCTAAAACTGATCCTAGAACTGCCCCTGCACAGCAGATTAGAACCTGATTTTCTTCCCACTTAAAACTTTCCCAGCTGCATTATTAGATGGAATTAATACAGATGACTGCAACACTTTCCACTTTTTTTTATAATTACCTACTTTTTTTAATATACCTTATCTATTCTGTTATCACTATTTTTGAAGAATCTGCTTCCATATTAACTATTAAACATTTGAAGACATTCAATAGTGGTCTCAGTTGTCAATTTTCTACTGTACAGAGCTAAAATTCAGTGTTCCCATAATTTTATTTCCCATATAATTAACTGGTGCATCCAACAGCTGGACTGTTAGTGCCAGAGTGAGGGAGAGAGAAAAGAGGCGGCAGTTCAAGGAGATGACAGGCAGGAAGGTTACGGAGAGGTTTAAAGGGTAGGAAGAAGGTTTTGAACTTACTACAGGGTGATAGTGAGCTGAGAGAGCAGGGGTGAGAGGAATGGTGAGTGGCACAAAACTCTGACATTGTGGTTTAATAACCAGTAATTATGACCAGCCATAGAAAGACCAGAACAAGTCTCCTGAAGGGTATTTTGAGTTATTTAAGATTCTAAAAGTGTGGAATCTAAGCTTTACAATGGTGTCTAACACGTGGAAATCCAAAACGATTTTAAGATGTGGCCATTTGAATGTTAGCACCTCTCAAACTACTTCTCTGAGAAAATCAGGTTCAAAGTTTGCAAGGATTGTCAACTTCCAGGGGAGCCAGGTGGGGGGCGGTAACAAAAGCTGGTCATTTGCATGACTTAGCATGAACCCAACCCCCTTACAGTGCTTATCAAAAGGAGCTCTGCTTAAGTAGCCATGTGCTTCTACCTGAATGTGCTGCTGACTGGCCGAAATTAATAACAAAGACGTGTGAATAGCCAAACAAACTGGATATGTAAATCAGCTGTGGTGTCCACGCCCCCGAAACTAAGAAGCGATCTTGCTGATATTTCCCTCTGAAACTACTCTATTTCAAATACAAAGTTTACTGTTTTAAAATCGCTCACACTGTTATTTGAAGCATGGAGTAGCTTCTTCTTCATTTCATTTCAACTATGCATATTTTGCAAAAAAATGGAAATCATGAATTAAAAAAAAAAAAAAAGTATGTGTTTTTTAGGAATCACGTCAGGCCGACTTGTTGCTGGTTTACTCGTGGTGGGTCACAATTAATATAGTACAACTGACCACAGATGATGCCCAGACAGGGCTGGAAGCCATTATTTGAGCCCTGCAGTCTCAGCTGATGGTCCATCTGGGAGTCGATGTCCTGCAGCGACGGCAGGGCTGGACCTCGCGGGTGACTGTGGTACCAGCCCACCAATGACAGCCCGCGCATGAACAGGTTCTGACAGATCTGGAAAGGAGTAAGCATGGCAGATAGGAATTTTTAGAATGTATTAAGCTTATTTCCTGAAAATTTAGTTCAAAAGTCTTAATATCTCTGTTCAAGAGGTGAATTATTTGGGCTTTATGTTATAATGCAAAAAGGTGTGAAAGCTTGCTGCACGTCCCATGTTTATTCTGCAGTGTTGTTATCTCCCTATTACATTTTGCAAGTCAAATTTCACATGTATAAACACTTCTGCTGATGCTTTCCAACTTTATGACGTTGCCTAAATAAGGGAAATGCATTAAACCACACAACTCTTCCTTTCCTGTGATGTAAATTCCAGAGCCTTCCTAGGGAGATGTAAATTTAAAGCTCTGGCTGCTCCAGGAAAAAAACTACTACATTTTTAAGCAGATGTCTTTCACCTTTTCTATTTTCTGAAGCAAAAACACAACTTATTCTCCATTCATCATCATCATCATAATAATAATAATGCATCAGATTTACAGTATATAGCGCTTTTCATAGACACTCAAAGACGTTTTACTATGGATACATTCTTCATTCACTCCACAGACAATGGTAGTGGTAAGCTACTACTGTAGCCACAGCTGCCCTGGGGCAGGCTGATGGAAACGTTGCAGATCCGTGTCAATGGCGTCTCTGACCACTACCGAACATTTATACACAACAATTCATGTTCAGGCATTACCTCTTCTTCAACAGCAGAAGCCGATTCTCTGTCTGCCAGTCTGGTCCGACAGGGAAAAGCTCTCAAGACTGTCAGCACTGCAACAACCACAAAGATAATAAAGAAGCTTTGGTTTGATTATTATTCTTAACTGTCACTTTCTTATTTCCGTGATAAAAATCACACTCACATTGTGTGTTGGTGTCCCATCGTCCACCGAGGTATCCCACCACCTCGCTGGTGGTCAAGTGACAATGGAAGTCCTACAATGGACAGAAAAGCTTGTTTCTTTCCTCTTTGTCTAACACTGAAATTCTCTTCTTTTACAGAGAACTCAATGCTTACCATTAGCAGCAGTACATTACTGGACACAGCTACATTAAAAGGCTGGAATCTGTTGATGGCTGAGAAGGCTGACAGCTCCACCAGTGTGTGTGGATCTCTGAGGACACAAGTTTATCAAATTATTCAGGTTATGCACAGTATGATGAGTGTAAGAGTTGATGGTTTTTAAAAAAAGGGCTTGTACTTAGCAGCATCTCTGGTACCCAAGGTGCAATATCTGACAGGAATTCTCTCTCTGTCAGTTCTACGTGAAACCATCACATCTGCAACACAATAGAGAGCAATGTGAAGAGAAGAGAAGAGAAGAGAAGAGAAGAGAAGAGGAGAGAAGAGGAGAGAAGAAAAGAGAAATGAATACCGTGTATTCCAGGTTTGTTGTTCTTGTTCTTCTCATCTGCTTGCACAGCTGCCTTCCCGTCCTCCTCATCCTCATCATCATCTTCCTCACTCACGAGGCTCTGCTATCAAGAATTGAACACAATAGTAGGAAACATAACTCTAATGAACTATTGATGCTTATGCAATATTTTTCTTCTTCAAATGAGACTTGCGTTTCACAAGAGTGTTGCTCTTTTACTTCCTAATCATTCGCTGCCCAAATCTACCCACACCCCGTACACCTGGCTTATGATTTAAACTGCACTAAAATTCAATCTCCCGTTCTCACCATGTCAGCGCTGGGTTGATACTTGTGGAGCCAGGTGGTTTTGTACTGGACGAGCTTCTGTCCCCTGTAGCGCACAGAGGCCCACCCACAGCCAGACTTCTTAGCTGGGTTGACCAGGCGCTTACAGTGTGTAGCCCACGCACTGGGGGAGTTAAAGATTTGGCCTGTCTCAACCCATCGGATTTTCCCATCAGTCAGCAGGTCTCCGACAAAGTTCTTACCCTGTGAGAGAGGAAAATGCGAGGAAAAAAAAACAGAAATGTAAGTGGTGACACTGGTTGATGTTACTGTAACGCAGCCGTGGAGCATCCTTCACAAATACATCGTTTTCAGGCAGAAAGACCACGCCCCATTTGTGTGAAACCAATCTACCTGTGGCAAATTGAAAGCAATAATGATACTATGCCTAAGATCATATTTTGCACATTAAACAATTAAAACAAGTTTGCAGTTTGGTTTACTTACTGAAAGAACAAATAATAGCAACAGGTAAGTTCTATTGCTTCCAACCATCTGCACACTACCTATATTTTGGAGGCAAATATCGTACTCTCTTTCCCACTGCATGTGTTTTGCAGCTGTAGTTAATATCTTTCAAATTACTAACAAAATATGAATAAAATAATAAATTATGCTATGTTGCTATATATTAAACTCTGCAGTTATCTCTAAAGTAAAATTATCTCTAGATGTATCTGTGATGTATACATCAGTGAATCAATATGTAATTCAATTATTATCTCCATATGTAGTTTTTTCTAGTTGTGTTAAATTAATAGACCCACTATATGGGTCAACCTTTATGTCCCTGGATGGTTTTTAACTGATATCAAACCAGTGATAAGCATTTTAAAAAAAACATGCAAATAATTCTTGTAACCAGTAACTTATCTAGAAAATACAGAATTTTTCTCTTTTCCTGAAACATGTTTTGGATATACACTCCTGAGCAAAATCATAAGACTGGGGGGAAAATTATAAGTATTCACATTTCACACTGGTGGATCATAACTAGGCTGCAAGTAGAGCTTCAAAATGCAAAAAGAAGAAACCCAAGAAAGAGATTAAAAAAAAAAAAAAAAAAACAGAGAATAAGCAATTTATTTTCTACATTTAAACTCTTATAACAGGCTACTCATCAGTTGATCAGCAGTTGAAGACCATAGCCCAAAAATCCCCCAAACAAACCAGAAGTGTTAAAAAAGGAGTCAGTACTGAGTAGACCTGTCAAGTCTGTTCTATTTTACGAATGTGAGACCTGCAGGACGACAAAGGTGATGCAGCAGAAGGTCCAGACTTTGTTTAACACATGTCTTGAGGCGCATCTTTAACATTAGGTGGCTGGAGAAGGTCAGGAATTAAGACCTGTGGAAGTGAGCGGGACAGAAACCAGTGGCAGAACAGATTCTCAGGTTCAGGTTACTTTATTTGTACCCGTAGGTAGATTTGTTTTGCAGTCAGGTGACATCCATATTTACAAACCACAATTACATTCAACATGAACACAAACACAGGCACACATGAAGCCGACTATAAACATGATAAGTACTCAAGGCTCCACCAATCAGGACATAGGACAAAGAGATGAGAGAAAAAATGAGGAGATAAGAGAGAAGGGTCATATTAAAAAGTTAAAGACTAGTCAAAGAGATTAAAAACTCAAAAGTCTAAAACCCAATAAAAGATTTAGAACCCAAATAAAAAACCTACAAAAATAAGTCAATATAAAATAAAGTTAACCACTTGCACTCCGGGCAATTTTCCTAAAAATGCCAAAAAAAAACGTGCCCAAAGTAAATCGAAAGCTGTTATTCAACCCTTTGCAGCATCTTCATGGGGTTGGTCTCATTTAAAAGAAAACACTTTGAATTTTTTGGCAAAAAAAACATAATCTCTCTACGTGCTCCGGCCACTGAGTTACAGTCATCTAAACATACTGAACTTGAAAAAAAAATTGGACACAGTGTTTTTTTGGATACAAATGCTTGTAAATAACACACAGCTGTCCGATCCGGCTGGAAAATGCAACAGAAATGTAGAACCAAGTGTTATCCAGCTGAGATCCAAATTTGGTAACAATACCACAAAAAATGAATATTTTACACAGCTTTGTTCTCAGGCTGTTCCCAGGCGTTATGGAACTGTGCCAAATTGTGCCAAATGGCACAGTTTGGAAAAACGTCTGTAACTTTTGAATAATTCAATGTAGAAGCTTCATTTTAGGCTCTAATGAAAGGTCACACTCAGGGCTGTGTCTGTGTGTGTGTGTGTGGGCGGGGGGTCGTCCCCCCCCCGCTACCAAGGACCAAATTCGGCCCTCGCTACATGACGGAATACACTCTTTTTTTTTTTTCCTTGCATGTTTTCACAGCGGCTCCCCCCCCCCCCCCGCTACTGTGTGTGTGTGTGTGTGGGGGGGGAACCGTGAACGGACCGTGAACGCCCCCCCCCCCCTCGCTACAGAAGAGGGCCATGATGGAATAGACTGATATGCTTCCCCCAGCGGACTGGGGAGCGTTCGGACCGAGGAACGGGGGGGGGCTTCACGGTCCGAACACGGCAAATGAACCGTTTATCGCGGCGCACGCACTTCGTATTTCGTGCGCAGTACAGTTCTAATTTACCGATCGGTCAAAAGTCATTTTTGGATTACAGTTTTCAGGGATAAATAATAATTTAGCTTGTAACACCTTACCTCTTCAAAGCAGCAGAGTCGCGGCGAACAGCTCTTCCCACGCGTCAGACGAACGCGACGCTGCTCCACTCGTGGATCCCGATCAACATAATTCCATTATTGCCGTTTTGGCGAATGATTTACGACTTTTGTCGTCGGCCTCCGTCTATTCTGCTGGAATGAGTGCAGGTCCCACTTGTGGGTGTTTTCCATGCTGCTGGGTGAGCCTGGGTCTGTAGTAGATTCGTACAGAGTCCTTCTGCAGCAGTAAATATTGCATTATTGAATTAAATATTCACCCAGCCAGAATTTCTGTGCTTCAATTGGCTCCTGCGTTCACAGTAGGCGGGTCCTCCTTCCTAGATTTTCATTCATTGGCTCCTCAAGGTTTCAGAAACCCAATTCAAGGCTCTTATTAGTCAAATGAGAGGTCAATCAGATGAACTAATCTGTTCGCGGCTGTGTTTGCAGATTTTTTTTTCAGTGGCGCTTGGAGGGCACACCACCTACATCATCACCATCAATATCCTTATCATGCGTCATGCGCACGAGGGCGCACGAGTGCGCTTTCGCGCGCCCTCGTGCGTCATAGGACGCAGAGACTTGCCCGCCCGCGGAACAACGGAGCGCAAGTGGTTAATAAATAGGTAGCTAAATTATGTGCAATATATTGTTATTCTGCGGAGGAAGTGGAACTGGAGTGGACACACTCTCAGGAAACCAGCATCCAGCATCACATGCCAAGTTCTGACCTGGAACCCGCAGGGGAAGAGAAAGAGAGGCCGGCCTCGAAACAGCTGGAGACGAGACACTGAGGCGGGGCTGAAACAGCAGGGAACCAACTGGAGGGGAGAAGAGAGAGCAGCCCAGAACCAAGTGTGATTGTGAGGGGTTGTCGATGGCCTTTGCTCCATGGCGAGCTATGGGCTTACAGTAAGTAAGTAACTATAACTCATTTAGTACATATTTTATTGGTGCAAAATACAAATACAGAAAAGACAGACAAAAAGAAAATTAAATGACAAAAATAACATGGAGATTTGCTAAAATGGATAAATGTTTTGTGCAAATGCATGTTCTTAGGTAGTTTTTTTTTGTATCATTTTTGTGATTTAATAATTTTTAAACAGGTTATACATCAGAATCTATTTGCATGTCAAAAAGGGATTTTTATAAATAAATTTCTTGTTATACACTACCGTTCAAAAGTTTGGGGTCACCCAGACAATTTGTGTTTTCCATGAAAAGTCACACTTATTTACCACCATGAGTTGTAAAATGAATAGAAAATATAGTCAAGACATTGACAAGGTTAGAAATAATGATTTGTATTTGAAATAATTTTTTCCTTCAAACTTTGCTTTCGTCAAAGAATCCTCCATTTGCAGCAATTACAGCATTGCAGACCTAACATGATTGCACAAGGGTTTTCTAATCATCCATTAGCCTTCTGACGCAATGAGCAAACACACTGTACCATTAGAACACTGGAGTGATACTTGCTGGAAATGGGCCTCTATACACCTATCTAGATATTGCACCAAAAACCAGACATTTGCAGCTAGAATAGTCATTTACCACGTTAGCAATGTATAGAGTGTATTTCTGATTAGTTTAAAGTTATCTTCATTGAAAAAAAGTGCTTTTCTTTCAAAAATAAGGAAATTTCTAAGTGACCCCAAACTTTTGAACGGTAGTGTATATATAACTTGGCTAAGATGATGACTAAATTATCTATGTATTGTCTCATTAGAACAGAGAGGGTTGTTGAATGTTAATAAGAGTGTGAAGGTAAATTTAGCATATTATCAAAGAAGGAGAATGTATTTTTTTTAACATCAGCGATGTGTTTACAGATACAAGATTCAAAAGATTCAAAGATTTTATCCATCAATACTACTATACGTACAGGACATACAGGAGAATTGAAATGCCATTTCTCTCTCTTCAGTAGTGTGCGCCTCATCACTCTATCACTCTATTTAAAGCAATAAATCTGTGTCTCCTGTCTGTCACGTTTATAGGACATCATAGGACGGCCTATGAGCTCTGCCTGAACATCATAGAACGTCCTATGAACTCAGGCATCATAGGACTAGTGATGCCTATATGACGGCACATAGACAAATGTGTTTCTATGTGCAAATGTGTCTTTTGCACATAGACAAATGTGTCTTTGTCTTTTGCCACCATCAGTGTGTGAATGTGTGTGTGAATGGGTGGATAGCAGGATCTGTAAAGCGCTTTGGTCATCAAGAGATGAGAATAAAAGCGCTATATAAGTGGCAGTGCCATTTACCATTTACCATTTATGATGTTATATAGGACTCTCATGCGATGCCTATATGACGGCACATAGACAAATGTGTCTTTATAATGTCATAAGACTCTCATGTCTTTATGATGTCAAATATAGTCAGTCTATGCCCGAAAGCCTCTTTTTGCTCAGATCTGTTTTCATGATCCTGTCCATGAACTAGAATTACGATGCACCTATCCCTCAACCAGTGGTCTCAACGAACAAGAAGAAGACCCACCAGATGGATAGCAATAGAATGAGGAGAACTGCTGCACGTCAGAACAGATGCCATGAAGATGAAATACCTGAGGCTCCAGCAGTACATCGCACCCATCTAAGACAGGAGGAGACCCTTCACCAGCATAGGGTACAACAGACAAGGGATGCACAAACAGACAGGAAACATGTAGCAGTGCACCATGCACGTGCTGAGTCACTTGAAGCCCGAAATGCCCACAAAGCTGGACGGAATGGGAATGGACGCCACCGTGCAGCCAGGCTGCACGGTGGCGCAGTGGTTTAGCACTGTGGCAGCACAGTTTTACCCTCGGCCGGGGGATCACGGGGATCATGAGATCGTGGGTTCGATTCCAGCCCCCGACCAACAGTGAGCTGTGTGGAGTTTGCATGTTCTCCCCATGTTGCGTGGGTTTACTCCGGGATTTCTCCGGTTTCCTCCCGCATACCCAAAACATGTAGTAGGTTTAGGGCGCTCGCGCACGCAGCGACCAGCAGCCGGTGGCTTGTCACCAGACTGCAAACCAAATCTACCTACGGGTACAAATAAGTAACAAAAAAAAAAAAAAAAAAAGCAAGCAACGCTGCACGCCAGGCAAGGCACAGACAAGCTGAGACCAAAGAGATGTGGAATAGTCAGCTGGCCAGGGACAGTGAATTCCATGCAAGGCACAGAGAAGCTGAGACCGAGGAGATGCGGAATAGTTGTCTGGCTGCCAACGCTGCATGCCAGGCGACACACAGAGAAGCTGAGACCAAGGAGATGCGGAATAGTCGGCTAGCCGCCAACGCCACAGGCATGACTGTGAACAACACAGCCGTCTGAGACAGGAGGAGACCCTTCAGCCACAGGCATGCACTAATACTTGCTTATACTTGGTTTCTACGGGCATGGACAGGTATGCACGGGTATGTACTAGTACAATGTAAATTAGAGGATAGCACTTGTGTAAGATTTGGAATAGAAGTTCATCACACTGGCTACAGTCAGCATAATAGTTCAATTACAATGTAGCTAATTAACTTACAGTAAATTCACACTGAACAGGTTACCAAAACAGCAAAAATAAAGTGATTTAATACTAAAAGATGTCATTATCTAGAAAGTCACTGCAGTAGTTGTACATATCAGGATAGGGCATATCTGGTCCCTGACAGGTTTTTTTCCCATTCACTTCATTTGAGGCAAGCTGAAAGGGCATTCCTCCTTGATACTGTGACAGTTTTGTAAGTGATACCAACTGTTACGCAGCAAACACAAGACACAATTGTTTGCCTCATATGCCATGTATCACAGGCTACTGAGAACTACAAAACAGCAGCAGCACTCTTGTTCCAAGACTTTTTATCACAAATACCTCAAAGTTAGTATTTAATGCCAACACATCAACCTCTGACTGGGCAAATGTCACTTCCACCACAGCCTGAGTAGGCTAGCTTGGTAATTTCAGAACAGACATCATGGCAGAGTCAGCAAAGAAACCAAAGAGAATATTGTTGGAGGAAACAAAGAAAAGAAAGTGAGAGTGACTTAGCAAGAACCCAGACAAGAGTGAAAACTGGACCAGCTTACACTCATTAGTGAAACCTAAAGGGACACAAGACCAATCTGGCCTTGATGGTATTTGAATACTAAATTACAAGTCTTTTCTTGTTTTCCTTCTATGTTTTGGCTATTTCCAAATGAGGCAAATGCTTCTGAATTTGTCATTTCCTTATCTGTCAGCTTGTAAGCCAATGCACAGGGCTTGCACCACAAGTACATACTGTATGACAGCAGTAACAGACAATTATTCTTCACAACTGTAGGGGGAACCAAAGTAATTCTTCTGTACTGCTGCTTTAAAGGTGGACTCTGGCTGTGTCTCAATTCAGGTGTTGCAGTCTTGTAGACCGCAGCCCAGTAGGCCAGGACACTCAAAGGTCGGGTACGCTGCATCTAAAGGCTGATTTGTGGATGTTAAATGAGACAGTTAGTCTGTAGAGGACGTATGTTTGTGTGACCACGCACTACCCCGTTGCCTAGCAACCATGACAGTGTCAGTTGAAAGATTTTTTAGCTGACATTTTTGACAGAGGTGGATCTTTAGTTTTGTCTTTTTTTATTGTCCTTTTTTTTTTTACCTTTTACTGGAGAATCTTCACCAGACTGAGAGAGGACTATGACTAGATAAAATAAGACTTTTAACTCATGTTAAAGTCATCAGGTAAAATTAAGAAATTAAAGTCACAGAATAAATTAATTTTTATTATTTTAGATATGTATATTAATTAGATTGAACTCTAAAATATATTCTTAATTGCATGACCAGAGGAAAATATGACAGTTTACTGTTATCATTTATGATCATTTAGTAACATTGTGCAGCTAAATACTTAGATGTTCTGCCTTGTATCAGCTCTTGACATTGAGTTTTTAATTTTCTACACCAGACCACAGTCCTGTACTGTAGGATGACCCTCAATGATTTTCAGCAGTAGAACAGATTCCATGTTCACCTTTCATCTAAGTTGTACTAGTGCATCTCAGTAAATTAGAAAATCATGATTTGTCATTTAATTAAAAAAAACTATAACCATTATCATCAATGTTAAATCAGGTTTAAGATATTTCACTCTGCATGTAATAAATATCATATATGAAAGTCTCTTCTGGAATTATCTTGCAAAAATAAATAAATAAATTTCTCCCAAAAACTTCTTCAATGAAGTGTAGTTTTTCTATTAACAGTAAACATGCAGTAATCTTATTTAACTTGTTTCAGTCTGCAAAGTAAACTGCTAAAAAAAAAACCACAATCAATAAAACAATTCATCAAATCACTTTTATTGTGGTTATTTCAGTCACATATCAGTTTTAATTTATAAATCTTGAGTCCAACCCATTCTCTCCACAGCTGACCCTCAGTTCCTGCTGGTTCACCACAGTGGAAATAAACAAGAAAAAAGAAAAAGAACATCAGAAAAATCTGATTATCACTTCAGATGTGATGGAACATTTTTAAGATCAGCATAATAAAATTATTACAGATGTCCTGCCCCCCCTCTGTCACAAATGCCTCAGGCAGGCAACGATTAATGGACTCAAGCGAAGGCAAAACCTTCGGTCACAACAAGATTTATTAACAAAATGAAGGCAGCGCGGGGGGCTGTAACACAAAGGGAGCCGTGAAGGCAAATAACATATTCTCAAGTAGAAATATAGGACCCAGGGAAACCAGAGGGGATAACTGATAATGACGCCACACCAGAACACAAACTCAGAGAGACGTATATAGTAACTAATAATTACACAGTCGCAAGACAGCTGGGAGACAATCAGGGGCTAAACAGCAACACACATGGGGAGAAGTGGCTGAAGATACAGAACACATGAGGGACTGGCAATAGGTAAATAAGTACACGGGACACACACGAGACTTGCACAGGAGATTAGGGGGACACAGAACAACAACAACAGGGACAACAAGGACGGCACGACAGACTGAGGACTGGGGAACACAATGGCAAACACAGAAGACCTATTGGAAACACAGAAGGGAATAATGAAAATAATAATGACAAAGGAAAACACAGAGAACCCAAAATGAACAAAAGGCATGGACATGGTCTAAAACCATGTCCAGATCATGACACACTCAGCTACATAAAGTGCTCTGTTTTCTCTAAAAATAACCTTGTTTTTTTTTTGTTTTTTTGTTTTTTTTACAGCACCACATCAGCTTTTTATACGGAAATAAATAAATAACATCAACTTGCCGATGTCTCTACAGGACTTTATAAATGATCTTAAAGCAAGTTATTTCAACCAAGTCACATCATGGTATTTTTATATTACTGACAAACTGTTATTAATGAATAAATGGTTTAACTTCAGAAAAAATAACAGTTCAACATGTTAAATTAATAAAACAAAGCATACAGCACATCAGAAAAAAATAATGTTATGCAACAAAAGCTTAAAGGACTCATTGATTGCACTTTTTACATATTTTGACAGCTCACTCATGTCTTAATGAAGTGCTTGTGACATATTTTCTTCACATTTTCTTTAATTTTTTAACTACTGAATCAAATTTGTTTTTTATTTTTCTTGGTTTTCTTCAAACGCTCTGATTTACAGCCTGTCATGTTAAGAAACAGACTTCAGCTGTTCAACTCCGCCCTCCCTCTAACGTCAATTAGCCATTAGCTGAGTAGCTTCTAGCCAATATTCTGCCACCGGCTCCTTCCAGCTTGGATGAGCAGTGCTGGTTCACCGATCCACAGTCATTTGTGCATCTCACATCATCCCAGCCCACCCAACAACCCTGCCGAGACGCCACATTAAATCGCCAGCACTGCGCGTTCCACCGATTGCCACAAACCGAGGCCAGTGGCCAAGCCACGGGATCTCAAAGGGCAATGTCTCACTCTGTAGTACTCCACTCCTCTCCCATGGGCAGCTGGGGGGGTCTGCCCCGTCACGAAGCGGCTCCCCCACGCTACCTGTGAGAGTATGCCCGAAGGACGGTGAGGGAGTTGAGCCAGCAGCTCCAGGCAACATCCGCATGTAGCGGCAACTGCCTGCACCGCGCCCCGGGTGCCGAGGAGGGCGGTTGCTGCAACCCGGGGATGCTGCATGGGCTGCTGGCTCTCAGCTACCCGTGACTGGCATGCCAGCGACCCGCTGCCAAACCACCAGGAGATGGGCCGGAGTGACGCAAGGCATATTGCGGACCGCGGACCGATGAACCAGGTAGTAACAGGGATGGTTATTAGGGTGACTAAGATCTGAAGAAAATAACAATATAAGCCACGCTCGGTTGGAGCTTCCTATTACCAGTGTTAGCTTGGGGCTAATAGCTCAGGGGCTAATAGACTACCTTTAGCACCACTTCCATATACATGACAGACAGCTAGGTGAGCCAATGATAGAGCAGTGGGCTGGTCTCAAAGATGGTGGTGGGTTGGCTTTTTCAAAACGTGACTGTGATATATGGATGAGTGGCACTTTATTGTGAAGTGCAGTGTGGTGACGTGGACTTCCTGTCACGTCACCGCACTGCCCTATATAGTGGGCCAGGCCGCCATGTTACGGTCTTTTACACCGGTGTCCACGCCAGGTGCCTGCCACATGTTACCACTGTGTTCCAACCTTCAATAAAGCTGTGTTCAACACTACCTCATCTTGCCTCATTCATCACCAGGTATTTCCATACATAACATTTGGCAACTGGGGATTAACTCATGGAGGCGTGTTTAACACCACTTCGTCCCTTCCTTGAGCTCCTGGGTGAACCGCCGGTGCCTTGGCCTAGATGGTTCGAGGCTTTTCAGACCTACATCACCGCATTGGACCTTGGGAAGCTTGATAAGCTAAGGGCATGTGCGCTTCTCGTCCATAACCTGGGTATTGAGGGCCAGCGACTGAGTCCTGTGGACATTTGACGCATCAGACTCATTTGAGGACATCGTGGAGCTGCTAGCCAACCATTTCCACACCCCAGATAGCGTTGACTATCCGGAGCATTCATTTTCGCCAGCAACATCAACAAGCAGGTGAGCCTGTCCATCAGTTTGTTGCCGACTTGAGGCAGCTAGCTAGTGAGTTCCGCTTTGGGCCGTCGGAAGATGAAATGGTGCGTGACCAGCTTGCGGAGCGCACGTGCAGTGCCGCATTGGGCTACTTACGGCACTCAATGACTTAACGTTAGCCAGAGCTGTTGAACTACCTCTCCAGTTGGAGGCGGCAGACAAGCTAGCTTTGGTGCTAACCTGGCACCAGTCACAGAGGCCGCCAGAGCCACCTGCCACGGCAAATGTTGCAGACTCGGAAAGCGAGGATAGCTAGGATGACGACGTTGCGGAAACCAATGCTGCCAGCCGAAGGTCTGCCCTGGGAAAACCCCTGTACAAGGGTTGTGGGTCTGCAACGCACCAAAATAAGGCGAAGGACTGCCCGGCAAGAGGAAAATGTTGAAGCAGATGTGGACGCTTGAACCATTATGCTAGAGTGTGCTGTGTATCTGAACCGGACAGCCCACAGAAGAAATCACCCTGCCCGCCCCCAACAACCATCCATACGGTGTTCCCCAGCACAAATAGGTGCACGTATTACGCAGTGGAGTTGGATGGCATGGAGGTGCCACTGCTGCTCGAGACGGTGGCGGAGGGGTCATTACTGAACTGAGCCACGATGAGGAAGTTCTTCTCCCACTACAGGATTAAAGGTAACCCGGCGCCATTGTATGGTTATGGAGGTGGCAGGCTGTGCACGGTTGGGACTTTGTGGAGTTAGTGGGCCGGTACAAGTCTGCGAAGATGGTTGACTTCACGTTCCACATGTCAGCACGAGGCGATAACATTATGGGCTGTGATTTGTTTTACAGACTGGGTTTTGCCATTAAAGACAGTGCTGGGAACGACTGGTTGGGTTACGGCCACTGGAACCCCCTGGCTCCGGTGGTCAAAGAGGACGTTGTGTGGGATGAGAGACTAATGGACACCACGGCGGTCAAGCAGGACCAGTTTCACTCAGGTTTGGTGCAGGAAAGTCTCAGTGCTGGCGCTCGGGACATGGTAGAGGGGGGTAACGAGTGTGGTGGCGGGCCACCTGCGTCAGCGAGTGACATCATGCTAGCCCCAGTTGCCTCTGGAGCTTGGCCACAGGGGGATGGAGGGTCTGCAGCTACGACAGTGACTGCTACGACAGTTTTAGAAGAGGACGGGGCCAGACCGGCGAGCATGGAGTTACCACATGCTTAGCAGCACCACATCAGGCTAAGCTGGGCCCTGCTGAGGGTTTTGGACTTGGTTCAGGTTCAGGGTGATGAACGTCCATGGAGAAGATGGGCCAAATGACAGCCAGCAAAACACCGAGGATGTCAGTGCATAGTGGCGAAGTTGGGCGCAGCATACTTCCGGTTGTCTGATGGCTCATCGAGGCATGCCAATCAGCTTCGGCATGTCCAGGAGAATGCTCCGGGTGACGAGGCTGGATGGGAGTCAGTGTTGGTGGTGAAGAAGTCGGACTCCGCTGTCCAGAAGATCAGCCATCGTCCCGGGGGCTTGCTGCTTCCAGGGGCGCGCTCGCTGAGGGGCTGCCCTGGGCCCCCCCACGCCAAGTGACTGTGCTGTAAAGTGGTGTTTATAGTTCTGTGTGTGCCTGTTATGTTATGGGGTTACATACTGTATATGTATTTGTGTTTTATTTTAGGAGCACTGCAGTGATTTTAGTTTAATGAAGGATTTTTTTCATTTATTTGGTGGCAGAATAATCCACCATGCCGTGCGGGCTGTGTGGCAGTCCACCCACCAGCACTATTTTAGGTTGTTTTGTGTGAGTGTGTTAGGCCAGTTTAGTACATTAGTTTTCGGTATTTTAGAGCGTGATTCGGGTCCTAAATCGGGGTGGGTTTCAATTGTGTGTGTAGTTTTGGACTTTTCTAAGGGGGGGAGGGATGTGGCATATGGATGAGTGGCACTTTATTGTATAGTGCAGTGTGGTGACGTGGACTTCCTGTCACGTCACCGCACTGCCCTATATAGTGGACCGCGCCACCATGTTACGGTATGTTACACTGGTGTCCACGCCAGGTGCCTACCATGTTACCACTATGTTCGACGCTACCTCATCTTGCCTCAATCATCACCAGGTATTTCCATACATAAGAGTGATGTTAACAATTTCCACAAAAAAGTCAAAAATGTTTCTGGGAGAGGAAAACAAGATAAAGGCTGTGTTTTTTTAAGAGAATTGACTGTTTTGAAAATTCTGGGATAATTAGGTGATCAGTAGACTCATTTCAGACAGTTAAAACCTACAAACACACCATTTTTCAGTCAATGACCCCTTTAAATAATCAGATGTTGCTGTTTTCTGGATTATTTGTATTTTCAAATTCAAACCGCTGCATAATTCAAGCACAAAGCTTACTTTGAACCGTTTCCTACTCTGCTCCGCTTCTGACTGAGCTGAAAAAAAAAAAAAAAATCCAGGCTGAGCCATGCGCTGAATGCTGGGATATGTCAGGGCCACAAGGATGCTCTCCATGTATCCTTCGTTTTGGGGTTTTGAAGACTGCATTTGTTGGCCACATGTGAAGGAGTCCACAGAACGGGACAGCCTTTCACGCTGCACAGTGACGTGTCCGGCCTTCAAATGTGCACTTGGAGAACGCAGAACCTGAACTGAGACACAGCCTCTAGAAATTGCAGGTAATTACTGGAAACACCAAGAAGGCAGTAATAAACCTTGATCCACTAGGCTGAAGCGAACTTGATAAAGTTTTTTTTACTGATGACCCATGATGACTTCTTTAATTTTATCTACTCCCAGTGAGCCTGTAATTATCTATTATACAATAGTTAGTTCCGACTGAGCAATTTGCTTGGACAATAGGGATTCCAGTAGTTACTATAATCTGTGATAATTGCGCTCCAATTTCACTGGATATGTTACCACTCTGCTTCAAAGGTGTTCTAGTAACCGTTAATTACTAACAGTATTTTCCTATGAACGCTAACAATTGCAGTACTGTTTTGCATACCTTAATTTCCACAGTGAGGCGCTGTTGGACAAGAAATTATACATCTGTGACCTGGAAGTCCCACCCTTTTGAAAACAACAGTTTCCTTCTGCCCGTCATAAAGCCATTTCACATCTGTTTAAAAAAAATAGGCAGTGCTAGAATGTGATTTATTGTCTCGATCAACAAACCACAATACGTTGTGGTGATGGACTCTTTGCTTCATCTGAAAATATGAAGAAAAGTGAGCAAGGACTTCGGGTTGCGACATGTAGGGAGAGGATGCACATGTGAAGGCTCCTAGCTCGTTTTTAACTGTCTTTCTTTTGAAACAATCCTTCACCAAAAACTTTGCCATATTCATCATTTCCTGACTTAGTTTAGCCCATTCGCTACAAAATGAGCAACTCTAGAAATGCAAAATCAGCTAATAGTGGACAAACCCAGTTTACACGAGCTGCCACGAACGCTGCAGGGAAGCTAGCATCCTTTGCTGCGAAAACACTTCTGTCAACGGCAAAACCTCCTGCAGCCTCCGAAGAACCTGCTCCAACTGTGGTAGTCGCCATGGACCAACTGTCTGCTGAATCTGAAAAACAAGAGAGCCTCACTCAAGGAGAACGTTTCTTTCCTGATTCAAGAAGCCATAAAACCACTACAGGCCTCACTGGAATCGCTACAAACAACAATGAACTCCTTCCAGAGCCACCTGACTTCCATGGAGTCTGTGGCTAGTGATAACTTTGAACGGTTAACGGCAGTGGAATCCACCATCAAAACGCTCCAAAACCAAAACCAGTCGCTTTTGGACCGGATTGCCAACCTCGAGAACCGCTCACGGAGAGCCAATCTGTGTATATTAAACATCCCTGAGGGCTGTGAGGATGGCAAAGACCAGCTAAAGACCGGCGCCACACGAGTCGGCTGCCTTTTGCAACAGCGGCTCAATTCTGAGGTTGGGTTTTTTTTTTTTCCTTCCTCTCTCTTTCTGATCCGGTGACAACTTTCTGATCCGGCGACACCTTACACTCTATATATATCACAGACACACAGATCGCCCCAAATGTCTCCCAAGCCGGTGGACGGAGCCACTGTTTATAGCAGGAGACAGTACAGCAGGAAAGAGCTGCTAGCACTCAACCGCCACCCGGTGCTAACCGAAAAACTCGACATACCGGGAGAACTGAGGCGAAAACGACGTGGGTGCCGTGCTGGAGTAAGGCGGCGGGCAAGAAATATAAGGTACAGACCCACCCTCCCATCCGTTGTTATGGGGAATGTACGATCGATACTGGGAAAGGTAGATGAGCTAGCGGCTATCTCCCGCTACGATAGCATATACCGGGAGTGTAGCCTGTTCCTATTCACAGAGACTTGGCTAACAGGACTAGCAGCAGATGCTAACATTGAACTGGAGGGTTTCCACGTGATACGGGCAGACCGAACATCAGACAGTGGTAAAGCAAGGGGCGGTGGAGTGATAATGTATGTTAACAACAACTGGTGCAGACTGGGACATATCACTGTTAAACAACAACACTGCAGCAAAGACATCGAGTTGCTAGCTGTTAGCATGCGGCCTACATATCTCCCGAGGGAATACTCACACGTGATCTGCATTGTTATTTATGCAAATCCGACGGCAAACGCTGGGACAGCGTGTGACGTCATCCACTCAGTAGCTGGCAGGCTGCAGACAGAACACCCAGATGCTCTTCTCCTCATCTCAGGCGATTTCAACCATGTTTCACTGTCTCCCATTCTACCCACGTTCACCCAGTATGTCACATGCCACACCAGAGACAATAAAACACTGGACTTATTCTACGCAAACACTAAGGAGGCGTACACCTCATCACAACTCCCCCCACTCGGGAGATCGGATCACAACTTGGTTCATCTCCGGCCAGTGTACAAACCCCTAGTGCACAGACAACCTCCGGCCATGCGCACAGTGAAGTTATGGTCTGAGGAGGCAATGGACGCTCTAAAGGGCTGTTTTGAAACCACCGCCTGAGAGCAGCTCTGCGATCCACATGGTGAGGACATCGATGGCCTCACTCACACCATCACGGACTACATCAACTTCTGTGTGGACAACACCGTTCCCACCAAGACCATACGGTGTTGCTCAAACAACAAACTCTGGATCAACCCTGAGATAAAAACACTTCTGAGAGAGAAGAAGAGGATCTTCAGGTCGGAGAACAGGGAGATGCTGAAGTCCGTACAGAGGGAGCTGAGGAGAAAGATCAGAGAAGGCAAGGACTGACTGCACAACAACCACTGCTGCCTCTGAAGACATCAAGTCCTGCTGCCCACTCCCCACTCCACCAACACCCCCCACTCCCAACACACAGCCCCCCAACCTGACCCTCACTAAGACCCAGGTGAGGACGGAGCTGAGAAAGATCAAGGCGAGGAAGGCGTCGGGACCGGACGGCATCAGCGCAAAGCTCCTCAAGTCCTGTGCAGATCAGCTGTGTGGGATTGTGAAGTACATCTTCAATCTGAGCCTCAAGCTGGGGAGGGTACCACAGCTGTGGAAAACATCTTGTGTGGTACCTGTACCAAAGACTTCCCACCCCAAAGATCTGAACAGCTACAGACCAGTGGCCCTGACGTCCCACATGATGAAGACCCTGGAGAGACTGCTCCTTGCTCACCTCCGCCTCCTGGTGGGACCAGCGATGGATCCACTCCAGTTCGCCTACCAGCATGGCATTGGGGTGGAGGATGCAGTGATCTTCCTTCTTCACCGTTCTCTGTCCCACCTGGAGAAGCCCGGGAATGCGGTGAGGATCATGTTCTTTGACTTCTCCAGTGCTTTCAACACCATCCAACCGATGATCCTGAAGGACAAGCTGCTGTGCGCAGGGGTGGACCAGCACCTGTCATCATGGATCCTGGACTACCTCACAAACCGGCCTCAGTTTGTGAGAACCCGGGACTGTGTGTCCGACACAATCATCGGTAGCACGGGGGCCCCCCAGGGAACGGTTCTGGCTCCCTTCCTGTTCACCCTTTATACTGCGGTCTTCTCACACAACACAACACACTGCCATCTACAGAAGTTCTCTGACGACTCTGCGATCGTTGGCCTCATCTCCAGCGGAGATGAAGCTGAGTACAGAGGGCTTATCCAGGATTTTGTGGACTGGTGCCATCGGAACTGCCTCCAGATCAACGCGAGGAAAACTAAGGAGCTGGTGGTGGACTGCCGCAGGCAAGGACAACCCCTCACAGCACCAGTAAATACATAGGGAACAGACATCGAGATGGTGACATCCTATAAGTACCTGGGTGTTCATCTGAACAATAAACTAGACTGGTCACACAATACTGACGCACTCTACAAGAAGGGACAGCGCAGGCTGTTCCTACTGAGGAGACTCAGGTCTTTTGGTGTACAAGTACAAGGGGCGCTGCTGAAGACATTCTATGACACGGTGGTGGCATCAGCCATCACTTTTGGAGTGGTCTGCTGGGGCAGTGGCATTACCGCAGCCGATAGGAAGAGACTGAACAAACTGATCAAGAAAGCTAGCTCTGTCCTGGGGCAGCGCCTTGACCCAGTGGAGGAGATGGGAGAGAGAAGGATGGTGGCTAAACTGTCATCTCTGCTGGAGTCCGAGTTCCACCCTATGCAGGACATACTGAATGCACTGAGGAGCTCATTTAGCAGCAGACTACATCATCCTAGGTGCACAACCGAGAGGTTTTGCAGGTCCTTCCTACCTACGGCTGTCAGACTGTACAACCTAAGCAGGGCTGCTGGCAGAGATAGCAAAAAGACATGACAACCTAATAGTATTGAATGCAAAAGACGCAATAGACTTAAGATAAGATAAGATAAGATAAGCCTTTATTAGTCCCACAACGGGGAAATTCCAGGATTGCAACAGCACAGGGATAGCAACACTCAGAGCAACAATCAGAAGGCAAGAAAAAAAAAAAACAAAAACAAAAAAAAAACAAGCAAGCAAGAGCAGCTAATATACATATGTACGTATTACTATAAAATATATATATATACACACACACACAGACACACAGTGCAGAGCATTGTAGCTGGATGGAATAAATATATGAATATATGAACACACAGTGCAGAGCATTGTAGCTAGATGGAATAAATATGTAAATATATAAACACCCACAGTACGGAGCATTGCAGCTAGGTGGAATAAATATGCAAGTATATAAACACACACAGTGCGGAGCAATGTAGCTAGATGGAATAATATGTAGATATATAAATATATAAACACACCCAGTGCTGAGCATTGTAGCTAGATGGAATAAATATGTAAATATATAAACACACACAGTGCAGAGCATTGTTGCTAGATGGAATGAAACAGCATAACCGTCTACTTAGTTATCCTACATGGTATAATTATGTGCCCATACATATTCTCACCCTCCATAGCGACCGGTAAGTTCCTAGTTGTATGCCGGAGGGGACCATTGTGTAAGTCTATTGCATCTTTTGCATTCAAAAAACTATTAGTTTGTTACGTCTTTTTGCTATCTCTGCGAGCAGCCCTGCTTAGGTTGTACAGTCTGACAGCCGTTGGTAGGAAGGACCTACGAAACCTCTCGGTTGTGCACCTGGGATGATGTAGTCTGCTGCTAAATGAGCTCCTCAGTGCATTCAGTATGTCCTGCATAGGGTGGAACTCGGACTCCAGCAGAGATGACAGTTTAGCCACCGTCCTTCTCTCTCCTATCTCCTCCATCGGATCAAGGCGCTGCCCCAGGACAGAGCTAGCTTTCTTAATCAGTTTGTTCAGTCTCTTCCTATCGGCTGCAGTAATGCCACTGCCCCAGCAGACCACTCCAAAAGTGATGGCTGATGCCACCACCGTGTCATAGAATGACTTCAGCAGCGCCCCTTGTACACCAAAAGACCTGAGTCTCCTCAGCAGGAACAGCCTGCGCTGTCCCTTCTTGTAGAGTGCATCAGTATTGTGTGACCAGTCTAGTTTATTGTTCAGATGAATACCCAGGTACTTATAGGATGTCACCATCTCGATGTCTGTTCCCTGTATATTTACTGGTACTGTAAATGGTACTGGTACTTACACAATGGTCCCCTCCGGTATACAACTAGGAAAATACCGGTCGCTATGGAGGGTGAGAATATGTATGGGTACATAATCATACCATGTAGGATAACTAAGTAGACAGTTGTGCTGTTTCATTCCATCTAGCTACAATGCTCCGCTCTGTGTGTTTATATATTTATTCCATCTAGCAACAATGCTCCACGCTGTGTGTGTTTATATATTTACATATTTATTCCATCTAGCTACAATGCTCCGCACTGTGTGTTTATATATTCACATATTCATTCCATCTAGCTACAATACTCCGCACTGTGTGTTTATATACTCATATATTTATTCCATCCAGCTACAATGCTCCGCACTGTGTTTATATACGTATTTATATATCTATTCCATCTAGCTACAATGCTCCGCACTGTGTGTCTATATATATACAGTATATTTATATTTATATGTACATATGTATACTTGCTGCTCTTGTTTTTCTCTTGCCTTCTGGTTGTTGCTCTGAGTGTTGCTATCCCTGTGCTGTTGCAATCCTGGAATTTCCCCATTGTGGGACTAATAAAAGCTTATCTTAAAGTTCATGTCGGAGGTGTTGATGCAAGCGATGGGCCCCGATGTTTTTCCTGCACCACCTGAATTGGACAGAGCTCACCGGACCCCGACCTCCAGACTCAGCCAGAGATCACCCCCACCCCCCGCACGTTCCTGGTCTGTTTTCCAGATTCCAACAGAAAGAAGCTGCACTGTTGCTCGAATCATGAGCTTAAATATCATGGTACCACTATAAGGGTCTATCAGGATGTTAGCACAACGCTCGCAAAAAAGAAGGCTGCTTTTAACGGTGTAAAAGAAGTCCTGTACCAGAAGAACTTCAGATTTCAGCTGCTGTACCCGGCTCAGCTGCGTGTGACATGCGGAGGCGATGTGTTCACCTTCGGCTCACCCGATGAAGCTCAGAAATTTTTCAATCTGAAGTTTGGTGAGGAGTAGGACTGCATGTGCCACATTTTAACCGGTATAGCTTGGAGATGATTAATCATCCGAAATTATAGCCTGAGTGCTCATCTTTTCATCCTGTTATGTTAATCTGCGGCTCTCAGATTCAAGGTACGAACACTTAATGACATTATTGTTGAGCTAATTCATATTATACAGAATACAGCTACATATTTGTAATTCTTAAGTCATATAGTCCACTTTATCTGCCTTTTAATAGTTGTGTGTGTGAGAGAGAGCGACAGAGAGAGAGAGAATACACATGTATACATATGGATATGTGGACATATAAACCCATCTGTTTCATAGGTGTTATACTGTTCAACCATTTTGTTTTAGTTTTCATCTTTCTGTTACTAGGTTTTAATATATCACAAATTGCTGGGAGCCTTCCTGGACAGTAATGCTAAGAGAATATGTTACCAGAAGTTTTTGGGAAAGTATTTAGCCTGCTGCTTGCCTCAGAGGGACAAGTATAGGTTTAGTTCTAATTTTGTTTTTGTTTTGGATGGAGAGCAGGGTTAGGGATAGGGACACCACCACATTTTTACGTGTTCGCTTTTGTGCACTTTAGTGAAAGCTGTGAACTTTATCACAGTTATTGCTCATATTACTACTTTTACCTTCCTATTTCTTTTCTTACTTTATTCTTTTTAGTTAAATATGGAGGATGGCACTGATGCAAAGAGGGCTGCTATACAGTTTATCAGTTGGAATGTAAAAGGTTTAAATGGGCCTGTTAAGAGAGCCAGAATATTTAATCACCTTAAGTATTTAAAATGTGATGTCACTTTTCTTCAGGAAACCCACCTATTAGTAAAAGATCAAATCAGACTTAAAAAAGGATGGGTGGGTGATGTATTTTATTTCAATTTTAACTCCAAAATGTGTGGAACAGCCATCATCATTATCATCATAGCAGTCTGTCGCGGGCGACAATGACTGTTTCATTTAGGTCTGATCAGATTCCTCTACGCAGCTCTGTCCCCCGCCCTCTGCTGCCAGGAACTCCTGACCCTGCAAACCCGGGCAATGTCCGAGCCGGTATGAGTTGCTTTCTGACTGACCATTTCATGAAACTGCTTGCAAAGTATTTGAGTACCGCATTGATTCGTAAAAAAATCCAGTTTACTGCAACCAGTGTCATCTCAGATCCACTAGGACAATTTGTAATGGTCCTTGGGCTCCTCTACCATAAGCCTGTGGTTTTGGTTAATATTTATGCCCCAAATTGGGATGATGATAAATTTATGGGGAAAATAATCTCGCTCATTCCAGGTCTGAATTCACAACAATTGATCTTTGGAGGAGATTTACACTGTGTAATTAACCCAACACTAGACCGCTCCAACCCTAAATCTACAAACCTTTCTAAAAAGGCTAAGCTACTGTCAGTCTTTATGGACTAGATAGGAAGTGTCGACCCTTGGCGTTATTAATTTCCACAAAGTAAATCCTTCTCTTACTTTTCTTCTGTACACCACTCGTATAGTAGAACAGACTATTTTTTTATTGATTGGGCCCTCCTTCCCTCTGTCACAAAAGCTGACTATTTAACTATAACTGAGTCAGACCATGCCCCTGTATTATTAGATCTCATGTTTTCTCTTAATAAATTGGAATGCCCCTCTTGGAAATTAGATAGAAATCTTCTGGCTGATGAGGCTTTTTGTGAAATGATATCCCAAAAAATTTGACTTTATAGATTTTAACAAAAAAGACAACATTTCCCCTTCCCTACTATTGGAAGCACTAAAAGCTGTAATCAGGGGTGAGATTATATCATATTCTGCTAAAATAAACAAAATGAAAAGTATTAAACAGGAGGAGCTCCTTAAATCAATATCTATGGTGGATAATGAGTACTCTGTCTCTCCTTCCCCTGAACTCTATAAAAGGAAGCTGGACCTCCAAACAGTATAATTTATTATCTAATGAAAAAGCAGAACGTCTCCTGTTAAAATCTCGGGGTTATGTCTATGAACATAGTGACAAAGGTGGCCACTTGCTTACGCACCAACTTAAATGCTCCTCTGTTTCCCAACTGATCCCTCAAATACAGAAAAATAATGGTGAACTAACTATTGATCCAGAAGAAATTAATGAAGCATCTACCTCATTCTATTTGAATTTATATACCTCAGAAATGACAAATGACAGTTCCGACATGGAACATTTCTTTAATAATCTTCGAGCCCCTTCTATAAATCCAACACAGAACTGAGACTGAGCTTCCATGAAGACGTACAGAAATTATTAACGCAATAAAGGCAATGCAAAACGGCAAAGCACCTGACCCCGATGGGTACCCTTATAGAGTTTTATAAAAAAAATTCCAATAAATTATCTACAATTTTATTCAATATGTTTAATGACTGTCTCATGGGTCACTTCCACAGACACTGACTGAAGTGTCTCTGCTGCTTAAGCCTGGAAAAGATAACACAGAATGCAGCTCATATCATCCCATATCCCTTCTAAACAGCGATGTGAAGGCTCTAGCCAAAGCCCTGGCCCTACGCCTAGAAGCCACAATGTGTGATGTGATCTCAGCTGACCAGACTGGTTTCATTTTAGGGCACCATTCATTTACAAACATCCACCAGCTCCTGAATGTTATTCATTCTCCTGGGTCCTGTGCGGTTCTCGAGGTGGTCATTGCACTTGACGCAGAGAAAGCTTTTGATAGGGTGGAATAGGGATATTTATTTTCATGTTTAGAAAAATGTGGATATGGCCCTAACTTTACTTCATGGATTAAACTCTTATATACCTCACCCAAAGCCTCGATAATTACAAATGGTAGGCACTGACAATATTTCCAGCTATCAAGGGGCACCCGTCAAGGATGCCCTATAAGTCCACTACTATTCACTCTGGCCATAGAGCCCTTATCCTTTACGCTTAAAAGACTGCCATCAATAAGTGGTGTCCAGAGGGGAGGGAGGGAGCACAGAATATCTCTATATGCAGATGATTTATTAATATACGTATCAGATCCTGTTTCAACTGCCCCTCATATTATCCATGCTCTGAGGAGATTTGGGTTCCCTCAATCTAGCTTATTTCGATACTTCTAAAACAGCCACTTCCTTCAGCATCAAGACCCCAACTTTCCACACATACCATCACATTCTGGTTTGGACGATGTGTTCGATATCTCGCACAGCTCCAAAAGACTTATTTCATGAATTAATAACTGCATAATCCCCTTTAAAAATATAGTCCTTGAAAAGATTAGGACAGACTGGGTGAAGGAGTTGGGGAGGACCTGAAGGACAACATCTGAAGTAGTGCTCTATAAAGAGTAAATAACAGCACATCCTGTGCCAAATTACGCATAATGCAATTCAAGGTCTTGCACTGCATCCATTACTCCAAAGCAAGACTGGCAAAAATGTACCCCAACACAGATGCAAGTTGTGAGAGGTGTCAAAATAATGGTGCCGATTTAACCCATATGTTTTGGTCATGCCCAGCTTTAATGCACTATTGGTCTGTGATCTTTAAAACACTGTCAGAGGTAGTCAATATCAATCTCCAACCCAATGCAGCAATGGCCATATTTGGTATTACAGATAGAGGATATTCAACGATAAGGAAAAGACATAAAAAACATCATTGCTTTTACAATGCTAATTGCACAGAGAAGAATATTATTACATTGGAAATCTTAAAAACCACCTAATGTGTCTCTGTGGTTTAGTGACCTAACACAATTTATACAATTAGAGAAAATAAAATACACTCTCGGGGTCCAGGGACAAATTCTTTTCTGTCTGGGATCCAGTGCTGACACACTTGAACAAACTTAAAACTGTACTCACTTAGCAGCCCTTTTACACTTGCATTTGTGATATGTGCCCATATGAGCCATAGAGCACAGTGCACAACTCTAGCAATGGTGAACCTATGTATGTTTTTTTTTTTTCTTTTCAAGGTGTCCTGTCTGTTCTGGGTGGGGTCTAAAAAAGGGAATGAAAAATGTGTTAATAATACATGAGCATGGTTCTAAGAATATTTTGACTTCTAATATTTGTATACTCTATTACTGATGTTCAATAAAAATAAATTTTAAAAATGAAAAGCGAGCAAAATGTGCTAAATTGCTAGCATGTGCTAAATCGCTAGCATGTGCTAAATGCTAACTACTAGCTACCGGCTGACTACTGATCGTTCTGGTGACCTGCACTGGATATGTTTTGATCTTCTGAAGTACTGACCCAACAGGTATATGTTTTATAAACCCTTATTAGTTTTGCACTTGACAATATTTAATTTGTTTACATGTATGTCAAATGACAATAGACGTCTTCATGCTGACTGAGATGTTCAGCAGCAGTTACAGTGGCCACATTCAGAAGGGACAATTTTTTTCTCAGCTGCATAAAATAGCTGGTTAAACAAATAAATCATAATATTTTGTCCATTATTGCTGTCATTTAATAATTTGTGTTTGCGGAACTGTTGTATAAAAGCAATATTACACTTGAATTTGTTACAGTATCGTGAATATACTAACTCCGGGTGTGATACTCTTGTCACGAGCCACATTACACCCAGAGTTCGTATATTTACAATACCGTAACTCACTCTCGTGTAATACTGCTTAATCATTACATGTTCTGCCCTACTCTAGAAATTAACATAATGAAGTTAAAAACACAGGATTTTTGACTCAAACTGGCTCAACACTGACCTGCTGGTGTGCAATGATATTTATCACTTAATCAGCCTGGCAAAAATCATAAATGAATTCATAGCTCTGTAATATCATAAATTAGCATATTGGCATGTCAGCAAAATGTTTCTTTACACTTTAATTACATTTTCAGGTATTTCTGGAATATTTGTAGAAAATACTGCATATTCTACCTTTAATACAGTGTATTTTATATATGACCCACACACATGTGCATACCTACAACATACAGGAATTCACAGTCCTGGCTAAAAATTCTTTGGCATTCCCACAAGGTGAACCAGGGATCAAACTACCAACATTCCATTTGATAAAAGGGCTCATCTTTACATAACTATCTTCTAAATTTACTGACCACTCAGACTACTTCCTAATACTAGGTTTGTTCATTCTCTCTTCTATAGACTGCAAAAATGATTAATCAGCCCATGGCTATTGAGCCACAAGCAGCTCTTCAAGGGCCAATTGTGGTGCTTCTAAGTCCTACTTAAGAAAAAAAAAACTTTTTTTTTTTTGAAATGATAATAATATTTAAAACTCATTACCCCCTCAGCTATGTGAAAAAAACAATGACAATGTACCTCAGTTCTTGCTGTAGCCTAGAAGACACAAAAACGAGTGAGTACTGTAAGTCAAACCTTTGGCAAAAATGGCTTAATTATGTAAGAGATGCAAATATGAAGTGGAATACCAGGCATTTAAAGAAGAATGGGAATTTAAGTTTTCCTTTGTGTTAAGTGGGATCAGCTCTGTGATCCACAAAGGGAAGGCATCGACAGCCTCACACACACTACCACAGACTACATCAACGTTCATGTGTGGAGAACACTGTACACACCAAGACCATACGGTGTTTCTCAAACAACAAGCCCTGGATCAACCCGGAGATAAAGACACTGCTGAAGGAGAAGAAAAGGATCTTCAGGTTGGGAAACAAGGAGGAGCTGAAGTCTGTACAGAGGAAGCTGAGGAGGAAGATCAGAGAGCGGAAGGACAACTACAGGAAGAAGATGGGAGGACAAGCTGAAGCAGAGTGACGTCAGCGGTGTCTGGAGAGGCCTCAAAACCATCTCTAGGCACCAGGATACCTCCTCTCAGGCCACGGGGGTAGGGAGTGGGTGAACGACCTGAACCTATTCACGGTTGGTCAAACCTGAACAGCCCTGGATGTTGGTCAGGTTTGACCAACCACCTTCTTCTCCGCCTGCCCACCAACCACTGCTGCCTCCACCATCATCTAGTCCCCCTGTCCACTGCCCCCCCCCACACATCCCTCAGCTCTCAGTACATACCCCAGCTGTTTTTCCCCTCACAGGTCCAACACCTACTCCTCCCAGCACACAGCCCCCCTGCCCCAGTCTGACCCTCACTAAGACCCAGGTGAGATCTGGGCTGAAGAAGATCAAGACGAGGAAGGCTGCGGGTCCAGACGGCATCAGCACGAGACTCCTTAAGTCCTGTGCAGACCAGCTGTGTGGGATCGTCGAGAACATCTTCAGCTTGAGCCTGAAGCTAGGGAGGGTACCACAGCTGTGGAAAACATCCTGCGTGGTACCCGTACCGAAGACTCTGCACCCCAAGGACCTGAACAGCTACAGACCAGTTGCCCTCACATCCACCTAATGAAGACCCTGGAGAGGCTGCTCCTTGCCCACCTTCGCCCCCTGGTGGGACCAGCGATGGACCCACTTCATTTTAACTACCAGCATGGCATCGGGGTGGAGGATGCAGTGATCTTCCTCCTACATCATTTCCTGTCCCACCTGGAGAAGCCTGGGAGCACTGTGAGGATCATGTTCTTCTTTATCCAGTGCTTTCAACACCATCCAACCAGTGATCCTGAGGGACAAGCTGCTGTGTGCAGGGGTGGACCAGCACCTGTCATAGTGGATTCTGGACCACCTCACAGACCAACCACAGTTTGTGAGGACCCAGGACTATGTGTCTGACACCATCATCTGCAGTACCGGGGCCCCCCAAGGAACAGTTCTGGCTCCCTTCCTATTCACCCTCTACACTGCTGACTTTTCACACAACACACCATGCTGCCATCTACAGAAGTTCTCTGATGACTCTGCAATTGTCAGCCTCATCCCTAATGGAGATGACACGGAGTGCAGAGGACTTATCCAGGACTTTGTGGACCGGTGCCTGCAGAACTACCTCCAGATCAATGTGGGGAAAACCAAAGAACTGGTGGTGGACTGCCGCAGGCGTGGACAACCCCCCACAGCACCAGTAAACATCTAGGGAACAGACATTGAGATGGTGACATCTTACAAGTACCTGGATGTTCACCTGAACAATAAACTGGACTGGTCACACAACACCAACGCGCTCTACAAAAAGGGGCAGCGCAGGATGTTCCTCCTGAGGAGACTCAGGACCTTTGAAATGCAGGGGGCACTCCTGAAAATCTTCTACGATTCTGTAGTGGCATCAGCCATCACATATGGAGTGGTCTGCTGGGGCAGCGGCATCACGGCAGCCGACAGGAAGAAACTGAACAGGCTGATCAAAAATGCCAGCTGTGTTCTGGGGTGTCGCCTCGACCCAGTGGAGGCGATAGGAGATAGGAGGATGGTGGCTAAGCGGTCATCTCTGCTGGAATCCGAGTCCCACCCCATGCAGGACACACTGAATGCACTGAGGAGCTCATTTAGCGGTAGGCTGTGCCATTCTAGGTGCTTGAGGGAGAGGTTCCTCAGGTCCTTTCTACCTGTTGCTGTCAGACTTTACAATCTAACCTGTGTTTGTCATGAGCTGAGTCCTGGAGGGTTCCTCCATACTCAGTCTCATGGTTTTTTCCTCTTTTTTTATATATTTGTTGTATTTTGTGCTTTTTGGGTTCTGTTGTTCTCGTACTGTTTTCTATTTTCCTGTTTATGTTTTAGTTTTGCTACGCTCATATTTGGTATTAATTTGTAATTATTTATCAGTCTGTATTTGGTGATGTTTTATTCTTTATATTCTTACTGTGGTGTTCTTTCTCGGGGTTAACAGCTGTCAAGTGGCATTTCCGGTTTTGTGCTCAGTGTGGGCGTTGCCCTGTCAGCTGTCAAGTCCAGTTGCTCCTCTCTCATTACTCCCAGCTGATCCAGATTATTAATCATTGTTTTCTCCTCCCCGCTCTGATATCCACACCTGTGGCCCGCTGTATCATGCCTTAAGACCACTGCTCTTTGTATTCCTCGCGGCGGTCTTGACAGATGTCAGAACTCTCTGAAGTAAGTTTTACACTCTGCGTTTTCTCCTTGTCATCAGGTTTATCTCTCTCCGGCTTTTGTGTTGTGCACTTTATGTTCGTAATAAATTACCACAAACTCACAGTCCACTGTGTGGGTCTTTCTCTCTGCCTCAAGAGGTGATTCATGACAGAAGACCACTGCCAGTAAAAGACCCAGCTGCTGTGAGCTGTGGGTTTTTGTTGTTTTTTTTTGTTTCACTCACCTGTTTCTCTGGAGCGAATCATGTCGGACTCTGCAGGTGGGCGCAGCTACCCGATGAACCTGGAGTGGGAGTGCTGCAAAGCCCTGATGGGAGATGGATGGGCTAATCTCCGCAGCGCGCATCGGCCCGACCCCGAAAGATGTATTATAGTACCTGGGCCTTGTGGAGGCAGCTGCTTGCCGGTGCCCTCACTTTCAGGAGCATGCTGAGGGGGTGGAGAGGATTTCTCTGGTTGTGGCACTGCAATGGGAGAACAGTGAGATGGTGAGGAATTCCCCGAGGACACCTGGGCCTGCGCCGAAGGCGAGGAGTTCCTGGGCCTCTGTAGTATTGGCGCCTCACCAGTCTCCAGCAACCATTCCCGCTCCCCCTGCTCCAGAACGCTGCTATCCAGGGAAATCCCGCCGGAAGAACGTCTCCACCTCTCAGGCAGCAGTTTTTCCTTCGCCAAGGCAGAAGACTCCCGCAGCAGTGCGCTCTCCGTGATCTTCCTCTCTGGCTGTTCCGACAGCTTCTCCTCTCACCACAGCTGCTGTTTCCTGCTTCCCCTCGGCGGTTCCTCCCCCTGCTGAGAGGTCAACCGTTCCCTTCCCGGCTCCGCCCGTCACTGTGTCTGCAGGAGTGGCATCTCCACGTTTCATTGAGGGGCCCACAACCACTGAGGCCACGGAGAGGACGGATTCTTCACCTACTGCAGCAGAAAACATCATGCCCCGGGAACACATGCAAGTGCCTTTTCATTCTCTATTACCCACATATAAATTATCTTGCCTGATTCCCGGTGGCGAGGCTCAGCCCCCGCAGTCCTGTGAGCTCTCATCACCTGCTGCAGTTAAAGACTTTTCACCTGCTCTCTCTGTGTCTCCTCCTCTGCCCCGAGTGTCCGCTGGCCCCAGGATTGAGCCGCCGGACGTTGGGAGGAGCCTGTGGCCCTGGTTCCAGACCCACAGCCATGCTCTGGATGGAGGGTGAGCGCTGAGACCGAGCTGACGCCTGCGCCAACGAAAGAGTGTTCCCTGGCTTCAGCTGGGCAGGATCCAGCACCAGCAGGAAACCGACCTCCTGTCACCACGCAGGGCGAGGTGACAGTGTTCCTCACAGAGGGCATACATAACACCACTACTTTGCACAATACGGATTGTCCCCTCCAATACACAACTTATACAATTACAATTATTATTGAGGGTGGCAACAACATTGTCCATTCAACTGTGAAATATACTGTTTGGGTCTATATTTCTATATTGACGGGTAATTAACTAACTGTAATGCTGTTAATACCATCTAACTGCATTGCTCCTGCACTGTGTATATATACTGTGTGCATACAGTATGTATACTTACTGCTTTGCTATCCCATTCTTATTATATTATTTATTATTGCTCTGAGTGCTGCTATGCCTTTGCTGCCATAATCCTGTTATTTCCCCACTACACTAATACTACCAAATGAAATGATGAAGATGAAGGCATGTACTGATGCAACCCAGTCTCTCAAAAAAACGTTCAACTGTATGTTTTGTCACTCAGAGAAAACATACACGTAAAAAAGACTTTTTACGTGCAGTGGATACGTGGCGTTTACAGCTTTAAGGAAGGTGTGTAACGGCAGCTTAATGTTTGTCAGTTTGTGTTCCTGTCACTTTTAATGTCTTTCATCATTAATCAGCTACCCCACACTTTAATCCCTAACCCTAACCTCACAGGAACCTTTCTTTAGTGGAGTGAAAAAACAAAAAACAATCATTCATTCATCTTCTTCCGCTTAATCCTTTTCGGGTCGCGGGGGGGCTGGAGCCTATCCCAGCATCTTTTGGGCAAGAGGCAGGGTACACCCTGGACAGATCGCCAGTCCATCACAGGGCCAACACAGAGAGACAGACAACCATTCACTCTCACATCCATACTTAAGGACAATTTAGAATCCCCCAGTTTGATGCCAATTAACCTAACTTGCATGTTTTTGGCATGTGGGAGGAAACCGGAGAAATCCCGGAGTAAACCCACGCAGACACGGGGAGAACATGCAAACTCCACACAGATCACTGTTGGTCAGGGGCTGGGATCGAACCCAGGATCCCCTGGCCAAGGGTGAGTTACTGTGCTGCCGCAGTGCTAACCACTCTGCCACCGTGCCGCCTAAACAAAAAACAAACATGAAAAAAACAAAGAAAAAGGTCATTCACAGATGAGAGTGGGAGTCAAACTCAAGTGTTTTTGTGTCTGTTGCTTGAATGTCTGTGTAGGTAACCGTCCACCATGCCCCTCCCATGGGAGGGCGCATGCGCACGCAGCGACCGGCAGCTGGTAACCTGAACCCACCAACCGAATGAGTGTTGGGAAACCAAAGTAAAAGATGCGTTGTGCTGCGCATGCGTGGTGAGGACTGTTTAGGAGTATTTTGCGCACGTGCAGTGAGTGAGCTTGGAAAAACGTGCCGAGACACGTTATTTTTTCATTTAACGTGCAAATGTACGTTTTTAGAGGGGTGGGAAAATGTTTATTAGATAGGTTTTCTACTGACACCGGGTTGACTGATGAAGAATTGGTGAATGATCACATACTGCTTGCCTGTTCAACACCGTTTCCCCACAAAAAAGACCAGCTTGACCCCCCGACGGAACAGCTACCCTGAGTAGCAGTATTCTTCTCTAGCTGCTATGTGTGTTATTACCAGGTAGTGAATGCTCAGCATGCCATCCCCTGGTTCTACCAGGCCGTCCTTGAGGAGCACCCTCAAGGTGATGCCTCTCCGGGTCAGCAGGGAGCCCCGGCCTGAGCTGGACCTCAGATCTGCCTCCTCTCCTCCACTCAGCTCCTCATCATCCTCCTCACCTCCATCCTCCACTGCCTGTGGGGAGCTGGGTGGCTCTGAACCTAAGGGTGCAAAAGACATAGCCAGTGAGAATCCTTATAACTGCTCTCATGATATATAGGGTAGGTATCATGTTAGGCATCAGTTAAACATCTGTATGTCCAAGCTACTTTTACTCAAAAGAAACAGAAAAAAGAAAGACCCATGTCAAATCGAAATAGGTTGCAAATTTGGTCTAGCTATGTCCTCTTTCTCATGGTGGCCTTCATGGCTTGGCTCTAATGAGTGCAAGATGGGTACTTGCTTTGGGTCTTTCTTCTTTTAGATTTGATTGGCGGTTGGCAACCAGCTTACAGGCGCATTACCGCCACGTACTTAACTCTATAGCATGACTATGTGGTCAGGAGCTGTAGTCCTTCTATCACCATTGCTGTGTCCAATCGAACCTCAACTCCATCGTCAGACATCACTCTTCTTTTAGATTTGATTGGCGGTTGGCAACCAGCTTACAGGTGCGTTACCGCCACTGACTAGATTATCATCTAAGAAGAACGGGTACATACAGTATATGGGCTAATATGAATGTCTACGTTTGTCATATTTTCCAACAAGTCCTAAAAAATATTTTCTATGCAATCAACTAAACTGAAGTCAATTTAAAATTACATCAATATAAAAAAAAAACTTGTAAAGAGACTCAAGGTGAAAGCTTTTCTTTAGTGTTTTCAAACATTAAATTGATGAGCAATCACTAAATAAATTCAATTCCTGCATGCCCTTTGCATGCACATGCGTGATCACAGCTGGCAAAGTTTTTTTGATTTCTAGAAACAACTTGCTTATAAAGTAACCCACCAGACTTTAAGTAATTGATGTTAGAACCAAGTTTATGTAAATCTTAGTTACGAACAATTATTTCACTCATAACGGAAGCTCAACCGCAATGGCAGCAAGCATCATTCATAAATGCAGTATGGCGAAACTACAACAGTCCCGCCTTGATTAAAGGAATTTCGGGGAGAGTAATAACTAAATCTAAATTGGCTTTTCATTAATTACGGCTAAGCTACGCCGGCCTTTGTTTCCACCTCCCATTAAGAAGCGCCTGTGTCCGAAAGAAAGAGGCCTGCTCCTTGCTCGTTAATTTCCCTCAGAAACACAATTAAAGCCGAACACGTTTCATTATTCTCACCCATGTCCGTGAGAGCGCCTCCGGGAGCTGCTCCTCCTTATCGCGGTTGCACTTCGGCGGTGAGACGGGGGTTCGGCTCCGGGGGGGAATTCGCACCGACACTTCGCCACACTAGCTCCAGCTATTATTCAAAAACAAGAAATGAACGCGTCTGTCTGTGGCTCCTCCGCAGTGTAGTTTCCTTGTTGTGTTGCTTTAATGTCAGCTCCCCTCCCCTTTCTCTTCTCTCCCCCGTCCTTGTCACTCTCTCGCCGGGTTCTTCTCTGCTGTCCGTCGGACCTTTATTTTACTCACCCGCCGGCTTTTAAAACACATCGTCTAACAGCTAATGCGACAACGGGACGACGTGTAGCGGTGCGAATAGCTTAATGTATGTGGCAAAATATAACAAAAGCTTAAATTTGTGTGCATTTTCTTCGTTAAAAAAAATCAAGTGTCGGTTGGTGTTTGCCTGCGCACGTGAAGCAGCCGCTATCTGGCCGCGCGGATTAAAAGTTAAACGATTATTGAGCATCTCTGTCAAAGAAATACCTATTCATTAGCTAAAGGAAGTGTTTTGTGGTGTTAAAATACGACCTCGCCCCCGGCTCTGCACTCTTAATAGCAGGGCTTTTCTTCTTTATACCGACGAGGTCCTTCTTTATCTCCCGATAGAGACGCAGACTTACCGTGAAGCGGCCAGCGGAGGGCAGCAAAGGCTTTCTGTCCTCACGGATCCACTTTTGATTTACCCCACCTGGTGGCAATACTGCCGCTACCCCAAATGGATTGGTTTCAGTTGTTTCACATAAAACATATTAAATGTCACAGTTTTATGCAATTGCAGTCTCACGAATAAAGCAACAGTTCACTTTCATAATGAAATTTCTGTGCTTGTTGTAAATCAATCCAACTGTTTTATATTGATGATGCATTTTACAGCATAACATACATGAATCTGGTTTGTTTCACAGCATAGCCTATTTAATTTTAATGAATTTTAATTATATATGATTATTTTTAATGTCCCCCATGGTTCGCCACCTTATTGTGATGGGTGGGTGGGGGGGGGGGGTTGTGTGCTGTAGTTGTTGTATTTTGTTGTGAAATGCATGTAGTGGTGGCCACTTCCTCTTCCGCCACTGCACCACCCTATAAATACTATCTTGGTTCGGCCTCTTCGCTGATGCCTCTGCCTGTTGCCTGCATTGTGTTAATAATACTAGTACATACCAGTGCCAGCCCATAGAAACCAAGTATAAGCAAGTATTTATGCATGCCCTTAGAAAGCAGGTGTAAGCAAGGGTGTAAGCAAGCACATCAGCACTCATTCAGTGATGCCTGCCTTTGATCTTTGATGGTGTCTTAGTGAGTCCTATGATCTGTGATGAGGTCATAGCAAGTGCTATGATCATGAGTCATGCCTGCGTACCTTTGAAGATGTCCTAGGTCCTATGATCTTTGATGATGGCATAGCAATCAATCAATCAATCAATCTTTATTTCGGATAAATTAAAAGTACAGATTAAAAGAAACAGAATAATATAACAAAGGGGGAAGAAAATCCAGCAAGGTCAAATTAGACAATAACTCCTCTGATTATACAGTTCAACATAAGTTATCCGAAATGGGTGATGGCTGAAGCCACAGCTTATATTGCCCGCCCATATTCCATCCAAGAATTCAAAAGAAAAACAAAACAAGAGCGATTACAATTCAGAACAAAGCTAAGACAAAACGTGACAAAAAAAAAAAACAATAACTAGGCAGCAACACAACGCAGAATGGATATGACAATCCTTATGTGATTTTATATGTCATCTTGTATATATGTTTGGAGTATTTCTTCCTTTAATTTTTGTTTAAATTGTCTAAGCGTTGTACATGATTTTAATTCAGGTCCAAAATCGTTCCATAATCTGACTCCTTGCACTGAAACACAGTGTTGCTTGGTGGTAGTTCTCACTGAAGGTTTTTGAAATATACATGTTCCTCTGAAATGATATTGTTTCTCCCTTATTTGGAACAGCTTTTGGATATTTGCGGGCAGTGATAGATTCTTCACTTTAAACATTATTACTGCAGTTTTAAAGTCAACCAGATCTTTCATCTTGAGAGCTTTTAATTTAAGAAAAAGTGGGTTTGTTGGTTCCCTGTAAGCAGCTTTGTTTATTATTCTAATAGCTCTCTTCTGAAGCATAAAGACTGGGTATATGTTTGTTTTATATGTATTTCCCCATACTTCAGTACAATATGTCATGTATGGGAGTATTAATGAATGATACAAGGTATACAGTGTGGGTTGATTCAGCAAATATTTCACTCTGTGTAGTATTGCAATTGATTTGGATATTTTACCTTTAATATAATTAATATGTGACTTCCAACACAGTTTATTATCAATTATTACACCAAGAGATTTAGTTTCAGATACCCTTTCAATCTCTACACCATTTACACTGAGTTTAAATACTAAGTTGTTGTGATGGTTGTTAAAAACTATAAATTTTGTCTTACTTAAATTGAGCGTTAATTTGTTTGAATCAAACCATAGTTTAAGCTTTCCTAATTCCTTTCCGAGTGTATCCAAAAGTTGTTCCAAATTGCTTCCACTGCATAATAAATTAGTGTCATCGGCAAACAATATTAAATCCATTTTTTCTGAAACTTTACATATATCATTTATATACATATTGAATAACAATGGCCCCAAAACTGAACCCTGTGGGACTCCACAAGTAACCTTCAGTAACTGTGAGTTTTTGTTACCAATACATACATACTGATATCTATTCTTTAAGTAACTACATAACCAGGACAGTGCTACCCCCCTAATACCACAATTTTGTAGTTTTGTGGAAGATGTGTTCAATGACGAGACATGAGTGTATTCCTCAGGTTCGGCTTTATTGCAGAACACAATCATCCAACATTCTCAAAAGCAAGAAGAGGCAGAATCATGATACATCACACTCTTATACCTCCGGGGGATTAAGAACTCAAGTCACATGGTGCTTCTGCAAACATTCAATCACAATGCAAGTCTCTGAAGATTCACCATTGTCTCTCTATTCTCTGGTGTTCCGGGAAACCCCCCAGGGCCTCCTCTCTGAGACAAGGGTCCGACTTCACACCTCCTCGACATCTCCTGTCGGCCCCCGTCGATCCAGACTTTTTGTTCCTCCAGACGTGAAGCCCCAATCCACATAAGCCATACATTTGTGGGAGATATGAACCAGACATATGTGCCACACTCTTGTGGGAAATATGAACCAAACATATGTGCCACAGTTTCTTTAATAATAAATTATGATCCACTGTATCAAATGCTTTTTTAAGATCCAGGAATACCCCAGCTGAATACTCTTTATTTTCAATGGCAGTTGATATTTTTTCTATAAATTCCATTAGAGCAAATGCAGTTGTCCTCTTATGTCTGAACCCATATTGCTGCTCACACAATAAATTATTCTTCAGTATGAAGTTGTCAATTCTCTCATAGAATATTTTTTCAAGTATCTTTTTTTTTTCCACAATATCTTTATTGAACCTTTTTTTTTTTTTAAACAAACATGATACAAACAATCAAACACTAACACTAAAGTACTACAAAAAAAAAAAAATGCACTAAAAAACACCAACAACCACCAACAAAATCAAATCTTCAACAATGCTCCTCTGTTTAGTCTAGACAATCCAATACATAAGTATACATATTATGTTCACCAGTTTGGAATTTACAAGGTCCGCACATATCATTCACCTTCTTCTTCAAGAGTTATGTTTAAATTTTTTACATAATCAATAAAAGGTCTCCATATATTCTCAAAAGCAATTTCCTTTGATTTCAGTATATATGTTATTCTTTCTAATGGAAGGTTTGTTAACATCTGTCTTAACCACTGAGTCACATCTGGTCTATAAGTCTTTTTCCATAATAGTGCAATACATTTTTTGGCATTAAGCAAACTGAGGTCTATGAATGTTCTTTCACTTTTATTAAAATTATGCTTTTCTGGGTACAGACCCAACAAAAACAGTTTAGGATTCAATATGATTTGTTTTGAGATTATTTTTTCAATTGTTACCCTCACCTCTTCCCAAAACATTCTTATTAATCTACATTCCCATACACAATGAAATAGAGTTCCTTTACTTTCCATACATTTTGTGCACGTATCTGGTATATTTTTGTTATATCTATTTAACTCCTCCGGTGTAACATACATCCGCATTAACCATTTGAAATGTATCAATTTAAGGCGTACATTTATTGATTTGGTTTGAGCTTCTGTACAAGCCAATTCCCATTGTTCCTCTGGAATTTCAGTTTGCAGATCTTCTTTCCAGTAGTTTAATCTTTTCAGTGAATTTTCACTTGAAAATAGTGTCAATGAGTTATAAAACTCTGAAATAATACCCTGTCTTTTACTATCTTTCATCAACATTTTTTCCAAGGATGAATAGATAGGTCGAGTGAGAGCTTTATTTTGATTTGATCGAATAAAGTTTCTAAGTTGAAGATATTTAAAAAAAATGTGTTCTATTGAGATTAAATTTGATCCTCAACTCTTCAAAAGACATTATGTTTTCTGCACATGGCAAATATAAATCCTGAATCTTTTGTATCCCTTTTAAATTCCATACTTTAAATACAGCGTCCGCTCTCCCTGGTTTAAAATATTGATTACCCCATATTGGACTAAATTGTGACAATAACTGTGGTTCTTTTAAATAGTTTTTAGCTTCACACCATATTTTGATCATATGCTTTACAAATGGATTTTTAACTTGTTTTTGTAATTTTTTTGCCGAATCTGAGTATATGAATATGGGAAGAGGTAAAGGTAAATTGTATGATTCCATTTCAGTCCAGTGAGGGAGATCATTTGATGAAAAATAATATGTCATAGACCTCAGTTGTGCCGACCAATAATACAACATAAAATTTGGACATTTCAGACCTCCACGATCAAATGGTAAATATAATAAAGACAGACGTAATCTAGCCCTCCTGTTGTTCCATATAAATTCCACTAACTTTTTTTTAATTCTTGAGAATAAATCTAAAGGTGGTGGTAAGGGAATGTATTGAAATAAATAAAGTATTTTAGGTAAGATATTACTTTTAAGTATATTAATTCTCCCGATCATCGACATTGGTAGTGACATCCATCTCTGAGTTAACTCATTGATATCTGACATTAAGGCTTCATAATTGACACTGGCGACTGATTCTAGCTTAGGCACAATTTGGATTCCTAAATATTTGAACTGATTTACAACATTGAATTGATTTACCTCAGGGGCTGGGTAATTTCTCTGGGTCTCATTTAGCATTAATATTGAAGATTTAGTTTTATTTATTTTATATCCTGATATTTCCCCGAAATTCTTTATTAAATTCAACAAGGTCGGAATTGATTTTTTAAGATTCGACATAAACAAAATTATGTCATCGGCATACAGGGAGATTTTATGTTCTGTTGGTCCAACTTTAATTCCATATATTTGTGACTGTAGACGTATCGCCATCGCTAAAGGTTCAATTGCCATAGTAAACAGTAAAGGTGAAAGTGGACAGCCTTGTCGACATCCTCTATTGATTTTTATTGGTTTTGAAATATTGTTATTTGTTAGAATTTCTGCAGTAGCATTATTATATATTATCTGAACCCATTTTATAAAATTATTTCCAAGTCCAAACCTTTGTAAGACTTCAAAAAGAAAGGGCCATTCAACTCTATCAAAGGCTTTTTCGGCATCCAGTGATAAGAGAGCTGTATCCGGTGCTTCTTTATTAGAATAAATAATATTAAATAGTCTTCTTACATTATGGAAGCCTTGTCTTCCCTTTATAAAGCCATTCTGATCTCAATTAATAATATTTGGTAAAATTTCTTGTATTCGTCTTGCTAAAATTTTACAAATTATCTTAAGGTCGGCATTTAATAGGCTTATTGGTCTCATATTTTCACATTTATTAGAGGGCTTACCTGGTTTTGGCAACAGTATAATTAAGGCATTATTCATATATGATGGTAAATTACTATTTTGAAATGCTTCTAAAACCATTTCCAAAAAAGGTTTTGTTAATTTATTCTTAAATTTTTTATAAAGGTCAACTGGAAGACCATCTGGTCCTGCACTTTTTCCTGATTTCATATTATCAATGGCTAGTCCAACTTCTTCTTGACTAATTTTAGACTCCAGTATCTCCCTGTTTTCATTTGGAATACACGGTATAGATAGTTCGTTCAAGAACCCATTTAGTTTTGTTAAGTCAGATTCATTTTTGGTATCATATAATTTGTCATAGTAATCTCTAAAGGCTCTATTAATTTCTGAAGGATCTATAACTACCTGTCCCTTACTTATAATACTGGTAATTGGTGTTTTAGATTCTAATTGTTTAATCTGCCATGCCAATAACTTTCCTGATTTTTCACCTTGTTCATAAAAAGATTGTTTCAATCTTAGAAGACTCGAGGCAGCTCTATTCGCTGATTTTTTGTCATATTCAGCTCTCAAAATCAGTAATTCGTTCTCCAACCTTGGATCTCTTCCTGCATATACTCTTTCTTGAAGAATTTTTATTTTATGTTCCAATTGGACTCTCTCCTCTCGAGTCTTCTTAGATTTTGAACCTGTATAACTAATAATATGTCCCCTAATAAAAGCTTTGAAAGCCTCCCACTTTACACATGCTGATGTTTGTGTAGTATTGATATCAAAGAACTCGTCTATCTGTTTTTCTATATACTTGACAAATTCCTCATCCTGAAGCCATTTATGCTGAAATTGCCATCTACCTGGTTCCTTTGTCAATTTCTTATCTACATACATTAGACAGCAGGGTGCAAGATCACGATGTTATCATAAAAACAGTTTTGAATCTTGGACCTTAATTCTGTGGAGATCAAAAAATAATCTATACGTGAGAATGTCTTGTAGGTATTGGAATAACAAGAGTATGCTTTAACTTGTGGTTTCATTTCTCTCCATATATCTATCAATTTCAATTCTTTCATAAAATGATTAATGGTCATCCTACATCCATTGTGCGTACAGTCCAGTCCTGTTGATCTATCTATACTGGGATTCAATGTACAATTAAAATCCCCTGCTATTATATGTTGCCCTGTAAGTGATGATAAGATAAGAAATAAATTGGCAAAGAACTTTTGATCATCTATATTGGGACCATATAAGTTCACCAAATTTATGTTTTCTAATAGCAAAGATCCTTGAATGATTACATATCTTCCAAATTTGTCTCCAATTACATTTTTCACTTGAAATGGGACTGATTTATGTATGAGAGTCATAACTCCCCTGGCTCGGGATGAAAATGATGAGGTGAAAACATTTCCTTGCCATCTACTCCTAATTCTTTTTACATCTTGCTCTATTAGATGAGTTTCTTGTAAAAACACAATTTTTGAACCCATGTCTTTTATTTTATTCATAACTTGTTTAAGTTTTTTTAAATTTTGTAGACCTCTGCAATTCCATGAAGTTAAATTAAGATTAACGCTTTGATTTATAATCAATAGGGAGTTTGGGATTACCTTGCAGTGTAAACATGCTCAAACAGAAAAGCAAAAAAATGAGTGGTTGAACATTCACCCTACAAACTACACACAAACAAATTCCCCCTTCCCACATTTGTGGCAATCCCCCCAAAAGCAAAAGAAAAATTCCGTCTCCCGATATAGCCATCGACCGTTCCACACCCACGAGGAACAGCCAAAGCCACTCCTTCTTCATCCTCCCAATCACCCTAACTCTACTGCTTTTAATAACGTAACATTAACTCTCTTCTGTAATTTTCCAATTTAACTCCAAATTTTTTTTTAGCAATTTTGTGCTTTTTTTTTTTTTTTTTTTAAATATGTAATACATTCTACATTTTGTAATCTTGTTATATGCTTCTAATCAGTTAAATGCTCAAATATTCTACCCTATATTCTGTTCATGCTTAGCTCCCACCAGTCTCTTCCTGGATCTTCTTGATGAGCTCCTGCGCCTCCTCGGGGGTCTTGAAGATGCGTGTTCTGCCCTCATATGTGACCAGAAGTCTTGCAGGGTGAATCACTCCATGACGAATCTCAAGGTTGCGCAGTTCTTTGCGGATGGGGTCAAACTGCTTCCTTAATTGTTGGATTCCTGAGGCCAGATCTGGGTAGAACCGCACCTGCTGATCTTGGTATTTAATTTCTCCTTTGGCCCGCACCGCGTTGGAGATCGTCATCCTGTCTCTGTAGCTGAGAAACTTCATAATTAGCGTCCTCGGTGCTGCCTTGTTACCTCTCGGTGGGCCAATTCGGTGGGAGCTTTCCAAGACGACTGATGATTTTAGCTCCGCGTTGTTCAGCGCCTCCGGGATCCACCCCTCCAAAAAGGAGCATGAATCACGACCTTCGGCTCCCTCCGGTAGACCCACCAGCCTCAGGTTGTTCCTTCTGGACCGAGATTCCAAGTCCAGAACGCTATTTTCCAGATCTTTATTTTTTTTTTCCAAAGTGCGCACCTTTATTTGAAGTCCGCTAATTTCATCCTCCGCACTTGAAACACGAAGCTCCGCCTGCGTCACTCGCTCCACGCAGTCACCCAACTCCTTTCTCATTGCATCCAACGCTGCCATAATCCCATCAAGTTTAGCGGAAAAGTCTGCTCTCATTGAGCTAATGGCAGCCAGCACTGCACCTGTGCCGCCATCGTCAGCAGCAGCAGTTACCGCACCACCGCTAGTTTCATCCACCATATCCGCAGCTTTTTCTACTGCGCCACAAACTTTAAAGTCCGTTAATTTGGACTGCTTCGGCGATTCAATTTTTCCCCCTCCTGATTTCCCAGCCTTAGTCTTCACCGGCATATCCTCACCCAAACGCTGGGAAAAGTTCTGTTCCAAATGAGAGAGTTATTTGCCGAATTTTTATTTCCAAGGGTAGAGCAGAGTGATACGTGTCCTTCTAGGCGGCCGCCATAACCGGAAGTCTTTTCAAGTATCTTGGAAAATTGCGGCAATAGTGAAATTGGTCTATAGTTTGAAAGTTCCCCTCTGTCACCCGTCTTGTATATCGGAATTACTTTTAGCTATTTTCATTGCATTGGGAAATATACCTGTTTGGAGAGACAGGTTACAGATATACTGTGGGACACATATATGTGCACATATGTATATCACTTCATGCTTCATATGTATATCATTTCATGCTTCATATGTATACCACTTTAGGCTTCACATCTTAGATTGAACAAAGGACTGAGTCTCTCTGAAGATAACAGGAGGATGTGAAAGTCTAGTCTTTGGTATGCAGAGAGACGGCCTGGGGGGATTTTCCTGGCCGCCAGAGGCTGGGGGTGGAGGTGTTAAGATCTGAAGGAAGATGTATTGTTACTGGGGATTAAATACAATATGACTGTGTGCTTTGAAGTCCTGAGGTATTTAAAGGACGAATGTCTGGGTTTCTTTCTCTTTCTGCTTTTGATGATGTTGGATGATGTGAATAAACCTGACTCGTGAGATGAACTCTGCCTCGTCATTTTCACATTATCTACACTGGTGACCCTAAGACGTATCACGAGTGAAAGAAATTCCCCCGAGCCAGCCGGGTCAGGAGCTCCCAGCCAAGCGTATGCCGCTACCGTCCAGCTACCGGACTTTTGGCGAGACAACCCGCGCTCCTGGTTCCACTTGGTCGAAGCACAGTTCGCCCTCCGGGGGATAACGGTAGATGACACGAAGTTCTACCATGTGATTGCCAAGCTCGACAACCGCACGGCTCAGCATGTGCAGAGCCTTGTGGAGCAGCCACCGGCCGACGACAAATACGGCAGGTACGGCGACAAGTACGGCGCTCATCCAACGCTTTACTCTCTCAGTCCAGGAGAGAGCGGAGAGGCTCCTGGCTCTGAACGACTTGGGAGATGGCACGCCCGTTGACCTGATGGAGAACATGCTGAGCTTGAGGGGCTCAGACGGCGACAACTTCATCTTCACCCACATTTTCCTGAGAACCCTACCTTCGGCCACGAGAGCGACCCTGGCCAGTTCGCCGTTGTTGGCCCAGTGGGACTTCCGCGCGCTGGCCCAGGAGGCGCACCGGATTCTCAACGCCAGCAAACAGTGCGCGGCCACCACGGCAGCGACGGAGTTCGGCGCGACGGCCAGCAAACAGCGCGCGGCCACCGCGGCAGCGACGGAGTTCGGTGCGACGGCCGGAGATGGCGAGGGGCCAGAGACAGCGGTAGCAGACCCACTGGCGATGGCGGCGGCGGGGGCCAAGGATCGAGGAAGAGACACCCTCTGTTTCTACCATCGCCGCTTTGCAGAGAAGGCACGCAAATGTATACCACCGTGCCCGTTCAAGCGCTCGGGAAACGCCAAGACCGGGGGTCGGTAGCAGCTGCGGCCCTCGGTGAATAGAACAAGCTGCTCTACTTGACGGATGCGCGTTCAGGGAGGCAATTCCTCGTGGACACAGGCTCCCAAGTGAGTTTCATCACGCCTACCTCCGCTGACCGGCTGGCGGGTCCCGGAGGCCACGGGGCGTCAGCAGCAAACGGCTCGGAGATTAAGACCTTTGGTGAGAGGAACCTGCTTCTGTCCCTACACGGTCGTACATTTGAGTGGACTTTTGTCATAGCTGCAGTGAGTTTCAATATGTTGGGGGCTGATTTTCTGTGCTCACATGGTTTGTTGGTTGATCTTGCTAACAGGCGCCTGGTTAATGCACTTTCCTTTTATTCTATTCCCTGTGCAGCCCGAGTGACCCCGCCCACAGCACAAGCCAAAGTCGCAACGGCGAGCGGTAAGTTCCACACACTGCTCACTCAGTTCCCAGCACTCACGGTTCCCACATTTTCAGCAGCCGTCGCTAAACATGGAGTGGAACATTTTATTACTACCACCGGACTGCCCGTTTTTGCAAAAGCTCAGCGCTTGGATTCAGCTAAACTGACCATAGCGCGCGAGGAGTTCGCCAACCTGGAAAAGTTGGGCATCATCAGGCATTCGAAAAGCCCATGGGCTTCCCCGCTTCACATGGTCCAGAAAGCTGATGGCTCGTGGCGACCTTGCGGAGATTTCCGCAGGTTGAACAACGCCACAGCGCACGACCGCTACCCAATCCCACATATCCAAGATTTTTCCATTCATTTGGCGGGGGCCCGCGTTTTTTCTAAGATAGACTTGGTCCGCGGTTACCATCAAGTCCCAGTGCGCGCTGAGGACATACCCAAAACAGCGGTAATAACTCCGTTTGGCCTATTCGAGTTTTTGCGCATGGCGTTTGGGCTTAAGGGTGCTGCGCAGACGTTCCAACGCATGATGGATGCGGTGTTGCACGATCTCCCCTTCATATTCGTCTACCTGGACGACATCTTAGTAGCTAGTGCGTCCGAAGACGAACACGAAAACCACCTCACAGCAGTTTTTCGGAGGTTGGGAGAGCACGGGTTAATAATCAACCCAGCGAAGTGTCAGTTCGGGGTGACGCAGATTGATTTTTTGGGGCATCGCGTCTCCCCAGAAGGAGCAGTTCCGCTGCCTGACAAAGTACGCGCAGTAACAAATTTTCCCCAGCCACAAACAGTCAAGGCGTTACAGGAGTTTTTGGGAATGGTGAATTTTTATAACCGTTTCCTCCCCCGCGCAGCGCAACTCATGCAACCATTGTATGCCGCACTAAAAAAACAAAAACCCACAAATAAGATTGAATGGTCTCCGGAGCGAGAGCGAGCATTCTCTGAGGTCAAAACAGCCCTGGCAAACGCTGCGTTGTTAGCACATCCAGACCCAACGGCCCGCATAGCGCTCACCACTGACGCGTCAGATGTGGCCATAGGGGCGGTCGTGGAGCAGCATGTAGCCGGGGCTTGGCAGCCGCTCGCATTTTTCAGCAGGACTTTGCGCGATAGCGAACAAAAATACAACGCATTCGACAGGGAGTTGTTAGCTCTCCACTTGGCCATTCGCCACTTCCAGTTCTGGCTGGAGGGACGCCGTTTCACCGCGTTCGTTGACCACAAGCCGCTGACATTCATGATGGCCAAGGTTTCAGAACCGTGGTCAGGCCGGCAGCAGAGACAGCTGGCCGCAATCTCAGAGTTTACTACCGATATTCAGCATGTGGCGGGTTAACTGAATGTAGTGGCAGACTATCTCTCGCGCGCCGTGGCAGCCCCAGTCCGCGTAGGGATAGATTATGCAGCCATGGCCGCGGATCAGGGTAGCGACGCGGATGTGCGCGCGCTCCAGTCTGGACCAACAAGGTTAAGGCTGGAGAACAGGGTGCTGCAAGACGGTATGCCCCCCCCCCCCCAATCTGTGATGTCTCCACTGGGCGACCGCGTCCTGTGGTACCGGCCGCGTGGCGCCGCCGCGTTTTTGACTCGATTCATTCTCTGGCGCACCTGGGAGTGCGCGCGTCGGTCAAAATGGTGGGAGAGAAATTTGTTTGGCCGAGCCTGCGCAAACAAGTTAGAGAGTGGGCAGCAGCCTGCATGGCTTGTCAACGAGCCAAGGTACACAGACACACGAGAGCTCCCTTGGCGCCGTTCCACATCCCGGCTAAGAGGTTCGATCATGTTCACGTGGACCTCGTAGGCCCCCTACCGCCGTCACAGGGGTGCACACACCTTCTGACAATGGTAGACCGCACCACGCGCTGGCCGGAAGTGGTCCCACTGTCGTCAACCACAGCCGAGGAGGTGGCGTGCACGTTTTTAACAGCATGGGTAGCGCGTTTTGGAGTCCCATCGGACATTACGTCCGATAGAGGTCCTCAATTTGTTTCTGAACTTTGGTCGGCAATGGCCCGCAGCCTGGGGGTAACGATCCACCGCACAACCGCGTACAATCCGCAGGCTAATGGGTTATGCGAACGTTTTCATAGGTCATTGATGGCGGCTCTCAGAGCGTCGCTTACGGATGCAAATTGGGTAGACAGGCTACCGTGGGTTTTATTGGGGTTACGTTCTGCACCTAAAGAGGATTTAGAAGCCTCCCCGGCTGAGCTGGTTTTTGCGCAGCCACTTCGGCTGCCCGGGGAATTTCTCCCAGATAATCCTGCGCCAGAATGCTCCCCGGCTCAGCGGTTGCAGAGTGGCACGGAATCGGGCACGCTGCCTGGTCCCGTTCACCACAGTTTTCCGCGCGTTTTTGTGCCTAAGGCCTTAAAAAACGCGGAGTTTGTTTTTGTCAGACACGATGCCCATCACCCACCGTTGCGACCACCTTATGATGGACCATTTAGAGTGCTGGAAACAGAGGACAAGCATTTTTTGCTAGATCTGGGGGGCAGGAAAGAAAAGATTGGCATAAACAGGCTCAAACCCGCCTTTGTGGTGGCAGACGAGGATGTGCTGGTGGCCAGGGCTCCTCGGCGCGGCAGACCCCCTAGGGGACATTCCCTAGAACACCCACAGGGATTGATTAACAGTTCTCACCCTCAGACAGCAGCTCCCCAGCAGGATGGCACCGCGGAAGTGGTAAAGCCCGCTTACAGCAGATACGGGAGGAGACTGAGGCCCAAGCAGCACGTGGACTGATGTGTAATGGTTTATCATGACATGCAGACTGTTATTCCGTTGTTCCATCTTAGACATTTGGGGGGGGGTCATGTGGGACACATATATGTGCACATATGTATATCACTTCATGCGTCATATGTATATCATTTCATGCTTCATATGTATACCACTTTAGGCTTCACATCTTAGACTGAACAAAGGACTGAGTCTCTCTGGAGATAACAGGAGGATGTGAAAGTCTAGTCTTTGGTATGCAGAGAGACGGCCTGGGGGGATTTTCCTGGCCGCCAGAGGCTGGGGGTGGAGGTGTTAAGATCTGAAGGAAGATGTATTGTTACTGGGGATTAAATACAATATGACTTTGTGCTTTGAAGTCCTGAGGTATTTAAAGGACGAATGTCTGGGTTTCTTTCTCTTTCTGCTTTTGGTGATGTTGGATGATGTGAATAAACCTGACTCGTGAGATGAACTCTGCCTCGTCATTTTCGCATTATCTACAATACGTCAGTGGTTTCAGTAAGCATTCAGTAATAGTTTTGACTAAGAGCATGTCAATACCATCACAGTCTGTAGATGTTTTACTTTTAAACGATTTAACAATTTCAATGACCTCTCTCTCGTCTGTGTTCTTTATGAAAATGGAGTCTTTTATAGCAGTGTTTTTGCTTATTGTATCACCTGTGGGGGCCGTAATGGGTATTTCTCTAGCCAAATTGGGGCTGCATGGTGGCGCAGTGGTTAGCACCGCGGCAGCACAGTTTACCCTCGGCCGGGGGATCGCGGGGATCGTGGGTTCGATCCCTGCCCCCAGCCAACAGTGATCTGTGTGGAGTTTGCATGTTCTCCCCTTGTTGTGTGGGTTTACTCCGGGATTTCTCCGGTTTCCTCCCACATGCTAAAAACATGCAGGTTAGAGAGTTAAGGGGCGCTTGCACACGCAGCGACCGGCAGCTGGTGGCTTGTCACCAGACTGCAGAACAAATCTACCTACGGGTACAAAATAAGTCCAAAAAAAAAAAAAAGGTATCGTGGCTGCTTCATCCATCCAGGTGGTGGATGACCCTCAATTTCCCCTCTGGGGATCAATAAAGTATACTAAATCTAAAAAAAAAAAAATTAGGACCACTGTTAACAAAAAAGTTATTAAATTCATCTGCAGGTGAAGCTGCATTCACACTCTGAGTCGTTTTATTATTTTTTGAAAAATTAGTTGGGTAGCTTGTATTTCTGTTTTTATTTCCAATAATATTGTTAAGTATTGTCCATGTATTTTTAATATTGTCTCTGTTTTTCTCCAGTTCTTTACAGTAATAGTCTCTTTTACTACATCTTATTATACGTATATGTTAACTTATTTTTGTATGTTTTATACTGCTGCTCTGCTTCTTTTGTCCTTTTCTTTAGGAAAGCTTTATATAATAAATTTTTCTTTTTACACGTCTTTTGTAATCCTTTGGTTAACCATGGCTTGTCGGCAAATTTATGTTTAAGCTTTTTCTTTACTAATGGGCAGTTTTTTTCATAAAGAGTGGTTACAATGTTCATAAATGTGTCATAGGCTTCATTTACATCTGATACATAGACTTTTGTCCAGTCTTGCTTCAGCAAGTCTTCTTTAAAAGAACTGATTGCATTTTGTGATTTGTATCTGAACAATTTTAAAAATTTTTCTGTATTGGCCCCCGTGTGGCCATGGATAAGTGCAAAGGTTGGCAAATGGTCACTTATATCATTTATCAATAATCCACTTTCTATTTTCTTATCAATAATATTAACAAACAGGTTGTCAATAAGTGTAGCAGAGTGAACTGTGATTCTACTGGGATGTGTTATTGTGGGATATAGACTCATGCTGTACATAGAATTCATGAACTCTGTAATTACATTTTGTTGATATGGATTTAGTAAATCAATATTGAAATCTCCACAAATTACTACCATTTTCTTACTAGTAATATTATTGTACAGCTCGACTAATTTATCTCTGAATGTCTCAATGCAAGTTCCCGGCGTTCTATATATACAGCTTATAATTAGATTTTTTGTTTTATCTTGGTCAATCTCAACAGTAACACATTCCAAAATCCCTGGTAGTGCAAAGGACATTCCATTTACAAGTTTACACCTATACAGGTCATCAATATACATGATGATGACACTTGTATGCTGTACTGTACGATGATGTACTGCTTCGAATGGGTGTAAGATTTCCAGATTTACACACAAACTGACAGAGATTTCTTGAATTTATCGAGTGATATTTTTAAGATTTCCAGATTTACTGCTTTGAATGGGTGTAGTTTAAAGTGCTGTGTCCTATTGTGTATATGATGGCATCGCGAATCCTGATGTTCACTGTATATGACCTCATAAAGACATCAAGGACAGCATCATATCATACGCTGTCAGGCAGGCATCACTGTATATGACATCATAAAGACATGAAGGCAGGCTTGATGTCCTATGATGCAGACATCATAGGGACATCATAGGCCATCCTATGATGTCCTATGGTCGTTGACACACAGACAGACACACACACACAGATTTCTTGAATTTATAGTGATATGACGGTATCGTGAGTCCTACGATGCCTGAGTTCATAGGGTCATCACCGGACATAGCAAGTGCTATGATTGTGAGTGATGTCGGTCGTTGATCACATAGTCAAAGACACCTGTCTATATGTCTCTATGACATCATGTAGACGTCATATCTATATGACGGCATCACAAGTCCTATGATGTCTGAGATAATAGGATCATCGTGAGTAATGCCTGCCATTGATTACATAGTCAGACACCTGTCTATACTGTATGTCTATATGACGTCATATAGACAAAGACACCTATCTATACTATGTCTATATGACATCATATAGACTACATGACGTCATCTGTCTATGTCTGTCTGACATCATATAGACAGCATATCTTTATGACGACATCGTGAGTCCTATGATGCCGGAGATCATAGGATCATCATAGGACATCAGGCAGACATCATAGGCCGTCCTACATAGGTCATAGCAAGTCCTATGATCGTGAGTGATGCCCGCTGTTGATCACATAGTCAAAGACATCTGTCTATATGTCTCTATGATGTCATGTAGACATCATATCTATATGACGGCATCGCGAGTCCTATGATGTCTGAGATCATAGGATCATCGTTGACATCACCTGTCTATATGTCTATATGATGTCATACAGACATCATGTCTTTATGATGGCATCGCGAGCCCTATGATGCCTGAGATCATAGGATCATCATAGGACATCAGGCAGACATCATAGGCTTTCCTATGATGTCCTATGATTGTGACAGACACAGAGATTTCTTAAATTTATAGAGTGATGATGATCATTAATAAAGCTGAGTTCTATCGTGCACCTGGCCTCGTCATTACAAGGTAACTCCATACATAACATTTTGGCGTCGAGAATAAAAAATGGAGTCGTGTGTTTCACTGCTCTGGCCCTTCCTGGATCTCCCGGGCGAGCCACCTGGTTAAGATGGTTTGGCGCCTTTCAAAACTATATCGCGGCACTCGACCTGGGTGAGCTAGATAAACGGAGGGCACGTGTGCTTCTGGTGCATAATTTGGGGTTTGAGAGGCAGCGTATCCTGCGTACATTCTGGGCTACCAACTCGTATGAGGAGGTGGTCGAGTTACAAGCATGCCATTTCCACACCCCAGACAACGTCACCGTCCGGAGGATTCGGTTTCGACAACGACACCAGAGAGTGGGTAAGCCTGTCCGCCAGTTTGTTGCCGACCTGCGGCAGCTGGCTAGCGAATGTTGTTTCGTGCCATTGGAGGAGGGAATGGTACGTGACCAGCTGGCGGAACACACAACCAGCAATACTTTATGAGCTAGGCTGCTTTCGGCGTCAAGTGAACTGACGTTGGCCAAGGCTGTCGAGCTAGCTCTCCAGGTGGAGACTGCAGACAAACTAGCTTCAGAGCTAAAGTGGCACCAATCACAACAGCAGCTGGGCCTGCCGCCACAGCATTAGTAGTGGATCCAGACAGCGAGGATAGCGCGGCTGACGACAACGCAGAAACCAATGCTATCAACCTGAGGTCTGCCCCGAGAAACCCTGTGTGTATGGGTTGTGGGTCCGTGAAGCACCAATATAAAACTAGGGAATGCCCGGCTGGAGGGAAGCGCTGTGGCAAGTGTGGGTGCTTGAACCATTATGCCAGGGTGTGTCCTGTGTCCGAGCCGGAGAGCCCATAGAGAAAAACAACTTTACCTGCCCCAATAACTGTCCACGTGGTGTCCCCGAGTACCAGCGGGTTTAAGTACTGCAAGGCGACGCTGGATAGCGAGGAGGTGCTGCTGCTGATCGACTCGGGGGCAGAGGGATCGTTATTGAATTGGGCCACGGTGAGGAAATTTTTCCCCTACTACAGAATAAGAGGTAACTCAGCGCCGCTCTATGGTTATGGAGGTGGCAGACTGCGCATGGTTGGAACACTGGAGTTAACGGCTCGGTATAAGTCGGCGGTGATGACTGACTGCATGTTCCACGTGATGGCCCGAGGTGACAACATCATGGGCTGTGACTTGTTTTATGGACTGGGGTTCACCATTAGAGACAACGCTGGGGAAGAATGGACTAGTTGTGGCCGGCGGAACCGTCCGGTTCCGGTGGTGGAGGATGACATGGTGTGGGGGAGGAGAGTTATCCGGCACCACGGCGATCAAGCAGGACCAGCTTCACTCAGGTTCGACACGGGAGGGTCTCAGTGCCAGTGCTCAGGATGTGGTAGGAGAAGTTATCGAGCGTGGTGGCGAGGCACCTGTGTTGACGAGTGATGCCGACAAGTGAGCCTCAGTTTCCTCTGGAGCTCGGCCACAGTGGGCTGGAGGATCTGGAGCTTCAACGGCGACCGCTGCAGCAGCTTTACAAAGATTCGGGGTCAGACCGATAGACACTGAGGGATTGAGTGCCGATCAGCAACACTGCAGGCCGAGCAGAGCTTCTCTGAGAGTTACAGACCTGGTCTGGGTTCGCAGGGAGAGACGTCCACAGCGGTTGTGGGCCAAACAACAGTCAGAGGGTCACCAGGAGTGGCTGAGCATTGTGGCTAAGCGCGGGGCATAGCCTACTTCCAGCTGTCGGACGGCTCATGAAGACACGCCAATGAGCTTGTGCTTGGGAGGAAGCTTCAGATGGCGGGTCCAGACGAGAGAGGTGGTCAATGGCAAAGAGAAGAGGTGCTCTCGTCTGTGAGGTCAGCTGTGATCCTGGAGGCATGCCGCTTTCAGGGGCGGGTCTACTGAGGGGCTGCCCTGGACCCCCTATAAGCCAGTTCTACTCCTTTCTGTCAGACGGACAATAGTGTGGTTTTAAAAAATAATAATAAATAGTTCTGATGCTCATATGTTTATGCATGTTTAAAAAAAACTAAAATGTTATTGTTCTGGGTGTGTTTATAGTTTAGGAACACGGCAACGTTTAAGTTATTAATGGACTTTTGTTTAGGTTACAAGTGGCAGAATAAACTACCTTGCCGTGTGGGGTAGGATGGTAGTCCACCCGTCCTCCCTAGTTTAGGTTTTATCGTGTGATTGTGTTAAGCCATTTAGTGATTTCAGTTTTTGTTTTGTTAGTGTGTGATTCGGGTCCTAAATTGGGGAGGGTCTTAATTGTGTGTGTGTTTTGGACTTTTCTACGGGGGGGGGGGGAATTTTGTATTTTGTTGTGAAGTGTGGTGTAGTGGTGGCTACTTCCTCTTCCGCCACTGCACCACCCTATAAATACCAGCAGGCATCTTGGTTCGCCCTCTTTGCCGATGCCCCTGCCTGGTGGCTGTGTTGTGTTAATAATATCATTAATAAAGCTGAGTTCTATTGTGCACCTGGCCTCGTCATTACAAGGTAATTCCATACATAACACTAGTGATCCCAGGAGCTAAGTTGCCCGGGGCAATTTGCCTCTGGTAGGGTCTCCCAAGACAAACGGGTCCTGGGTGAAGGGCCAGACTAAGAACGATCCAATAAACTCCCATGATGAATGAAACTATGGATGGAAATTAGCAAATTTGCTACAGTCCAACCTATTTACTTATGCAATTTGAATGAAGTTCATTAATGGGTATTGTCCCTGTTAAATAAATTATTAAGTAAATAAATATCAAGAATTCAGTGTACCTCGCCCGGTATGGGGTTAGGTCTGAGGAAGGAGCTCGATGGCAAGCACCCAGTGGCCGGGTTTCTGCCCATGGAATCTGACCGAGCTCAGCCCAAAGGAACTACATGGGTCCGCCCTCCAGTGGGCTCACCACCTGCAGGAGGGACCATCGGGGTCCGGTGCAATGTGGATCAGATGGCAGTCAAAGGCAGAGACCTTGGCGGTGTGATCTTCGGCTTTCGAAACTGGCTTTTGGGAACTGGAACATCACCTCTCTGATGCAGAAGGAGCCTGAGGTGGTGCATGAGGTTGAGAGATGCCAGCTGATATACAGTAGTTGGGCTCATCTCAATGCACAGCTCTGGTTCTGGAACCAGTTTCCTGGAGAGGGGCTGGAGCTTGGCCTACTCTGGAGTTGCCCTGGGCGAGAGGCGATGAGCAGAGGAGGGTATTCTTTTATCCCCCCACCTTGCTGCCTCGACATTGGAGTTCTCCCCGGAGGATGAAAGAGTCATTTCCCTGCGCCTTCGGGTTGGGAAACGGGCCCTGACCATGATTTGTGCGTATGCACCAAATGATGGTTCAGAGCACCCACCCTTTTTGGAGTTTCTAACTGGGGTGCTGGAGGGTGCTCCTCTTGGAGACTCCATTGTCCTACTGGGGGACTTCAATGCACATGTGAGCAATGACAGTGAAACCTGGAGGGGCCTGAGTGGGAGGAACAGCCTGCCCGATCTGAACCAGAGTGGTGTTCAGTTACTGGACTTCTGTGCTAACCACAGTTTGTCCATAATGAACACCATGTTCAAGCATAAGGGTGTCCATATGTGCACCTGGCACCAGGACATCCTAGGTCGCAGGTCCATGATCAATTTTGTTATCATGTCATCAGACCTGCAACCATATGTCTTGGACACTCGGGTAAAGAGAGGTGCAGAGCTATCAACTGATCACCACCTGGCAGTGAGTTGGGTCAGATGGGGGGGTGGATGCCACCAGACCCGATAAACCTAAACGTATAGTGAGGGTGTGCTGGGAACGTCTGGCTGAGGCCCCGTCCAAGAGGTCTTCAACTCCCACCTCTGATAGAACTTCAACCACATTCCGAGGGAGTCTGGAGACATGGAGTTTGAATGGGCCATGTTCTCCACCTACATTGTTGAAGCAGCTGCCCAGAGCTGCAGCCGCAAGGTTGTTGGTGCATCCTGTGGTGGCAACCCCCGAGCCAAGTGGTGGACACCAGTGGTGAGGGCAGCCATTGAACTGAAGAAGGAGTTCTATCGAGCTTGGTTGGCTTGTGAGACTCCTAAAGCACCTGAGGAGTACCAACAGGCCAAGCCGAGCGCAGCTTGGGTTGTTGCTGAGGCAAAAACTCAGGTGTGGGAGGAGTTTGGTGAGTCCATGGAACAAGAATTTCAATCAGCCTCAAAGAGATTCTGGCAAACTGTCCGGCGACTCAGGAGGGGGAAGCAGCTCCCGGTCAATACTGTGTATGGTGTGGATGGGGCGCTGCTGACTTCAACTGGGGATATCGTCGGGCGGTGGAAGGAATACTTCGAGGATCTCCTCAATCTCACTGTCTTGCTTTCCAAAGAGGAAGCAGGTTGTGAGGACGAGGGAGACGATTCTCCCATTACAGGGGCTGAGGTCGCTGAAGTGATTAAAAAACTCTTTGGTGGCCAGGCCACCAAAGAGCCCTAGGGGTGGACGAGATTCGCTCTGAGTACCTCAAGGCCCTGGATGTTGTAGGGCTGTCATGGTTGACACGCCTCTGCAACATTGTGTGGAGGTCGGGGGCAGTGCCTTTGGTATGGCAAACTGGGGTGGTGGTTCCTCTTTTTAAGAAGGGGGGCCAGAGGGTGTGTTCCAACTTAAGGGGGATCACACTTCTCAGCCTCCCTGGGAAGGTCTATGCAAGGGTACTTGAGAGGAGAGTCCAACCGTTGGTTGAACCTCGGATTCAGGAGGCGCAATGTGGTTTTCGTCCTGGCCGTGGCACATCGGACCAACTCTTTACTCTCTCGAGAATCCTCGAGGGTTCATGGGAGTTTGCCCAACCAGTCCACATGTGTTTTGTGGACTTGGAGAAAGCATTCGAGCACATCCCTCGTGGTCTCTTCTGGGGGGTGCTGCGGGAGTATGGCGTATCAGGCTTGTTGCTACAAGCTATCCAGTCCATATACGACTATTGCAAGAGTTTGGGTCATATTGCCAACCCCCAGTCGAACTCGTTTCAAGTGAGAGTTGGACTCCGCCAGGGCTGCCCTTTGTCACCAGTCCTGTTCATAATTTTTATGGACAGGATATCTAGGCACAGCCAAGAAACGGAGGGTGTCATGTTCGGTGACCCCAGGATCTCATCTCTGCTGTTTGTGGATGATGTTGTTCTGTTGGATTCATTGAGCAATGACCTACAGGTCTTACTGGGGCAGTTTGCTACTGAGTGTGAAGTGACTGGGATGAGAATTAGCACCTCCAAGTCCGAGCCCATGGTCCTCAGCTGGAAAAGGGTGGATTGTCCTCTCTGGATTGGGGGCAAGCTCCTGCCCCAAGTGGAAGAGTTTAAGTATCTCGGGGTCTCATTCACGAGTGAGGGGAGAATGGAGCGAGAGGTTGACAGATGAGTCGGTGCAGCATCTGCAGTGATGCAGACATTGTACCGGTTTGTTGTGGTGAAGAGGGAGCTAAGCTCTAAAGCAAAACTGTCAATTTACCGGTTAGTCTAAGTTCCTACCCTCACCTATGGCCATGAGCTTTGGGTAATGACTGAAAGAATGAGATCACGGATACAAGCGGCTGAAATGAGCTTTCTTCGTAGAATTGCTGGACTCACCCTTAGAAATAGGGTGAGAAGTTCAGTCATCTGAGAGAGGCTCAGAGTAGAACCGCTGCTCCTCTACATAGAAAGGAGCGAATTGAGGTGGTTTGGCCATCTGATCAGAATGCCTCCTGGACGTCTCCCACTTGAGGTGTTTCAGGCATGTCCCACTGGGAAGAGACCCCAGGGCAGACCCAGGACACGCTGGAGAGACTATGTCTCCCAGCTGTCCTGGGAACGTCTTGGTATCCTCTCTGAAGAGCTGGAGCAGGTGGCCGGGGAGAGGGAAGTCTGGGCTTCTCTGCTTGAGCTGCTGCCTCCGCGACCTGGACCCCTGGTAAAGTGGTAGCAAATGGATGGATGGATGGATGGATGGATGGATATGTTTAATGTTTAAAAAATAAATAGATTTATCTGAATTCTAAAAAATATGTGTTGCCTACAAAATGACTTACTTATACTGTATGCTCTTTTTCAGTATGGTTACAATAAATAGAAAAGTAGCTAACAGACAGGCAGCTAATACTTAGTAATAATAATAATAATAATAAAAATATTTTTTGATGTCTATCATGTTGGGGTGGCAGTAGCTCAGGAGGTAGAGCGGGTCGTTCAATAGTCAGAGGGTTGGTGGTTTGAATCCCACTCTCCCCAGCCATCTGTTGTGTCCCTGGGCAAGACACTTTACCTACCTTGCCTCCAGTGTCCATGACACTGGATATGAATGTGTATAAATGTTCGGTAGTGGTCAGAGAGGGCATTGGCACAGATTGGCAGCCATATTTCCACCAGTCTGCCCCAGGGCAGCTGTGGCTATAGTATTGACTGTGGAATGAATGAATAATGTATCCACTTTAAAGCATCTTTGAGTGTACAAGCCAGTGTACCCCTAGTGCCGGTCCTAAGTCCGGGTATATGGGGAGGGTTATGTCAGGAAGGGCATCCGACATAAAAACTTTGCCAAATCATGGGGCTCATGGTGAATGGGACTTTCATACCAGATCGGTCGAGGCCCAGGTTAACAATGACCGCCACCGGTGCTGTTAACCGACAGGGTGCTGGTGGAAATTGGGTGACTGTTGGTCGAAGCTTGAGGAAGAGGAGAGGGGGAAGGCGTGTTTGGAGGGAGAGAGAGAAAAGGAAAGGTAGAAGTGTGGAGGTGAGAGTAGAGACATTCAATGTAGGGACCATGACTGGTAAAGGCAGAGAGTTGGCTGATATGAGCCTGACATCCCTGTACACCAGACAGGTATAGAGGATTGCTACCTTCATTTTAAATGAAGACTCCCACCCTTTGCACTGCCACTTTCAGCTTCTTCCCTCCAGATGGAGGTTTGTTGTCCCAAAAAGTAAAACCCAGCGCTACAAAAACAGCTTTGTTCCTGCTGCTGTTAAAGAATTGAACAAGATGTAACAATATATTGCACATAATTTAGTTACCTACAGTATTTATTAACTTTATTTTATATCTACTTATTTTTGTAGGTTTTTTATTTGGGTTCTAAATCTTTTATTGGGTTTTAGACTTTTGAGTTTTTAACCTCTTTGACTAGTCTTTAACTTTTTAATATGACCCTTCTCTCTTATCTCCTTGGGTTTTTTTTTTTCCTCTTATCTCTTTCTTATGTCCTGATTGGTGGAGCCTTGAGTACTTTTATCATGTTTATAGTCAGTCTCACGTGTGCCTGTGTTTGTGTTCATGTTGAATGTAACTGAGGTTTGTAAATATGGATATTACCTGACTGCAAAACAAATCTACCTATGGGTACAAATAAAGGAACCTGAACCTGAACCTGAGACTGCAAGGTGGTGGCAGGGGAGAATGTAGCTGGACAGCATTGGATGGTAGTCTGCAGGATGACTTTGCAAAGCAAGAAGAGGAAAACAGTGAAGGCAGAGCCAAAGATCAAGTGGGCAGGGCCACCTTAACTTGCCATTGGGCCCTTGGCCCCCCCCCCCCAACAGAATTTAAGTTTAAAAATATGTAATAGCTATGTTTTTAATAATGGATTGCATTTATATAGCACTTTTCATGACACCCAACACTTTACAATGAGTCCATTATTCATTCACTCCACTGACACTAATGGTAAAGTACTTCTGTAGCCACAGCTGCCCTGGGGCAGACTGACAAAAATGTGGCTGCCAATCCACACCAACTGAACATTTATTCACATTCATACACCAGTGTCATGAACCATGAACAAATGAAATAAATTAAGGCTGTTTATGCTTGTCTTTTTGTCTGACAAGATATTTATTCTTGCCGTGCAGTTTATGTGTGAGGAAATTTTACATTATTTCAGATAGTTTTAACTTGTTTTAAGCAATTTGAAAAGTCAAATCTTCTTGCTCTGTTGGCAGATACTTTTACTTAAAATAAGCAAAAAATTCTGGCAATCGATAATTTTAGTTAAAATTAGAAAAAAAAATCTGCCAACAAAGTAAAATTAAATTTCTTAAAGCAAGTAAAAACTATCTTAAAGCAAGTAAAATCTTACAGAAAACTGCACAACAAAGAGAAATTTTTGTCTTGTCAAAATTATCTTGTGAGAGTAAAACAAACATATAGCCTTGATTTAGGATATTTTATCTTACTAAGATGTTCATTTTTACAGTGACAGCTACTGCTGTCTTCAGCATAAACACAAATTAGTCTAATCTCTCTCTCTCTCTCTCTCTCTCTCTCTCTCTCTCAGACACAGACACACACAGCACCATGGCCTAAACAACACCAAGTATCAGAGGATGACACTGATCAACAATTACAGTGTAATGATGACAGCAGAACACAAAGTTATATCAGTCAAGTATTCCTGATTCAAACAATGCACAACAGCAGTAACTAGAAAAACACTTAGAGAGCGCATACCTTCGCCAAGGCTCCTTCCGTCCCCCATGGATGACCTCTAAAATGTAATGGGGTCGTGTGTAGGCCACGAGCCAGTTATGGTGAAAACTGCATCAAAGTCTGTCCAGTAGCTTTGGAGGATTCTTGCTAACACACTGTGAGAAGAGCCTTGACGGAGGTATGTGTTCTCCAATCATCACCAAAATGTAATGGGTTCCTCTCTAGCCCAAGGACCACCTCTGATGAAAATTTCATCCAAATCCATCCAATAGTTTTTGTGTAATCTTGCTGCACAAATACAAACAAAGTCCTTGGTGGAGGTATGCACTATCAAATCATCACCAAAATTTAATGGGTTCATCCTTGGCCCAAGGACTACCTCTGGAGAAAATCTCATCAAAATCCATACAGTAGTTTTTGCATAATCCTGCTAATAAACAGAAAAACAAACAAACCACCCTGATCCCATTACCTCTTTGGCGGAGGTAATTAAAAACGTGCACAGGTGACTGGAAAGCTACAAATAGCATGTCTTACCTTTTTTTTTAAAAAAGTGCTTTCTTCTGGCCTTCTTTAAAGAAAAATCCTTCATTATGTACTTTAAGTCTAGCTCACGACTAATGTCATACTCTATGGACACCAGTGTGAGATTATACAGTCTGTTTAAGCAGCATGCTTGTTCTAGTCTACTTTTTACCAAGCTCCAAGTCTACTGTCCCATGCACAGCTGTCTGATGTAAGCAATGATGGCCTTACATCAGACCTGGCTTTTCTTGTACTGGTCTTCATCTCTCAGCTTGCCTTCTCCACTGGCTTGCTCTCTTTTGGCAGGATCTGGTGGTCTTCTCCTCCAGATGAGCGCTTTAATGGCCCACCTGTCTCCTCGGTGCAGTTATTAGCAGCCCTGCCTCCACTCGTTGCTCCAGCTTAGAAAAATCCTTTACTCTTTGGGATTTTTTGAGCAATTCATTTTCCCTAAGCTCTTCTCCTCTCAATAATTTTATAAGCTCCACTCACAAACTTTTTTCCAGACATTTTGACTGAGCTAATTACTTCTTACCTCTCAGTGGCACTTGCATAGTCACATGTCAAAATAATTCCTCTGATAGGTCATTGTTACATGGTACCCACTTGGGCCACATGTAAATTGGACTAATCAGCAGCCAGCCACACATGATTATCAAGTGATGGACATAGAATTTGACCAATTAACAACAATGTGATCGTTTTTAATTGGCTCATAATAGGCCCCTGTGTGGTGTACCAATATGGCGGCATGTATACTCTGGGCGTAGTGGGGGTGACTGCCCCGCCTTTCCAGTTCCGCCGTCACCAGGGGTATAAAGGGCAGATGCAGAAGAGCTTTTCCTCTTTCGCCGTTGACCCTTGGCCTGTATGGGGCACCTGTTATTGTTTTGGTTCATTCTAATAAAGTTATGTTCACTGCACCTCCAGCCTGGTAATTCAGCATACGAGTTATGGACATAACACCCTGATCTTCATAGGCCCCTGGGCTTCAGTCCAGCCTAGCCCATTCATTAAGGTGGCCTTGTAAGTGGGGGAAGTTATAGAAGGAAGAAGGTCACACAGAGTTCAGGAAGGAGTTGATACAGGCTCTGGGTGGTAGGGAAGAATTACCAGATGACTGGAAAAGTACACCAAAAGCACTGAGGGAAAAGGATAGAAAGGTATGTGGTGTATCCAGTGGACAGAGGAAGGAAGACAAGGAGACTTGGTGGTGGAATGAGGAGGTACAGGAAAGTATTCAAAGGAAGAGGTTAGCAAAGAAAAAGTGGGATAGTCAGGGAGATGAAGAAAGTAGACAGGAGTATTTGCAATCTAGGTGCATGGCAAAGAGAGAGGTGGCAAAGGCAAAGGAAAAGGCATATGGTGGGTTGTCTGAGAGGTTGGACACTAAGGAAGGAGAAAAGGACTTGTATCGATTGGCTAGACAGAGAGATCAAGCTGGAAAGGATGTGCAGCAGGTTAGGTTGATTAAGGACAGAAATGGTAATGTACTAACAAATGACGAGAGTGTGTTGAGAAGGTGGAAGGAGTACTTTGAAGAGCTGATGAATAAAGAAAATGAGAGAGAGAAGAGGATGGATGAAGGAAAGATAGTGAACAAGGAAGTCCAGAGGATAAACAAGGCAGAAGTGAGGGCAGCTTTTAAGAGGATGAAGAATGGAAAGGCGGTTGGTCCAGATGACATACAGTATCTGTGGTGGTATGGTGATTTTAAGAGAGACGGCAGTGGACTTTTTAACCAAATTGTTTAACACATTCTTGGAGAGTGAGAGGATTCCTGAGGAATGGAGAGTGTTTTAGTGCCAGTTTTCAAGAACAAAGGTGATGCTCAGAGCTGTAGTAACTACAGAGGCATAAAGTTGATCAGCCACACTCTGAAGATATGGGAAAGAGTTGATGAAGTCAGGTTAAGAGGAGAGGTGACAATTGGTGAGCAGCAGTATGGTTTCATGCCAAGAAAGAGTACTACAGATGCAATGTTTGCTCTAAGAGTGCTGATGGAGAAGTATAGAGAAGGTCTGAAGGAGTTGCACTGTGTCTTTGTGGATCTAGAGAATGCATGTGACAGGGTGCTAAGATAGGAAGTGTGGTACTGTATGAGGAAGTCAGGAGTTGCAGAGAAGTATGTGAGGGTGGTGCAGGACATGTATAAGGAAAGCAAGACGATGGTGAGGTGCATTGTAGGAGTGACGGGTGGATTCAAGGTGGGAGTGGAATTACATCAGGAATCGGCTCTAAGCCCCTTCTTGTTTGCCATGGTGATGGACAGGCTGACAGATGTGGTCAGGCAGGAGTCCTCATGGACCATAATGTTTGCAGACAACATTGTGATCTGCAGTGAGAGTAGGGAGCAGGTGGAAGAGAAACTGGAGAGGTTGAGGTATGCTCTGGAGAGAAGAAGAATGAAAGTCAGTAGACGCAAGACAGAATACATGAGTATAAATGAGAGGGAGGCGGGTGTAATGGTGAAGATGGAAGGAGTAGAGGTACTGAAAGTAGATGAGTTTAAATACCTGGGGTCAACCGTCCAAAGCAATGGAAAATGTTCAAGAGAGATGAAGAAGAAAGTGCAGGCAGGGTGGTGTGGGTGGAGACGAGTGTCAGGGGTGATTTGTGACAGAAGGATAGCAGTTAGAGTGAAAGGAAAGCAGGTCTCACTACAAGACGGTAGTGAGACCTCCTATGATGTATGGTTTGGAGATGGTGGCACTGACAAAAAGACTGGAGGTGGAGCTAGAGGTGGCAGAGTTGAAGATGCTAAGATTTTCATTGGGACTAACTAGGAGGGACAGGATTAGAAATGAATATATCAGAGGGACAGCTCACGTTGAGTGGTTTGGAGACAAACTAAGAAAGGCAAGGCTGAGATGGTTTGGACATGTGCAGAGGAGGGATAGTGGATATACTGGACAAAGGATGTTGAAGATGGAGATGCCAAGCAGGAGGAAAAGAGGTAGACCGCAGAGAAGATTCATTGATGGAGTGAAGGAGGACATGGAGAGGGTTTGTGTTACAGAGGAAGATGCAAGGGATACGGTGAGATGGAGACAGATGCTTCACTGTGGTGACCCCTAAAGGGAGCAGCCGAATGAAGAAATAAATAAATATTTATTATATATATGGGAAATAATTATTTGATCCCCTGCTGAATTTATAGGGTTATCCCCTTCCAAATGGTGTTCACTTATACGTATAGCACTTTTCTTCTCATCTAGGATGACCAAAGCACTTTACAGATCCTGCAATCCACCTAGTCACACACACATTGATGGCAGCAGAACTGCCATACACACAGGTGCTAACCAGGCCACCAGGAGCAACTGGGGATTGAGTGTTTTGCTCAAGGACACTTTGACAAGCAGACAGCAGACAGAGCGGGAATTGAACCCATGACCATCCAATTAGTAGTCAGTCACACTACACCTGCGTCACCGCCACCTCTGCCCTTACAAAGAAATGAGCAGTCCATAATTTTTATGGTAGATACATTTTAACAGATACAGAACATAAAAACATAACAGAACATAAAAAAATCCAGAAAAAAATATTAAATAGGGGTTATAAATTAATTTCCATTTGATCGGGGGAAATAAGAATTTGATCCCAAGAAAAATGTGACTTAGTGGAGAAATCCTTGTTGGCAAGCACAGAGGTCAGACTTTTCTTGTCATTGGTCACCAGATTTGTGCACATATCAGGAGGGATTTTTACCCACTTCTCTTTACAGATACTCTCCAAATCCTGAAGGTTTTGAGGCTATCACTTGGCAACTCGAAATTTCACAGATTTTCTTTGGGATTAAGGTCCGGAGATTGGCTAGGCCACTCCAGGACCTTAATGTGCTTCTTCTTGAGCCACTCCTTCGTTGCCTTGGCAGTATGCTTTGGTCATCGTCATACTGGAAAACCCATCCACGACCCATCGTCAGTGTTCTGGCTAAGATTTAGTATTTAGATTTAGATTTAGTATACTTTATTGATCCCCAGAGGGGAAATTGAGGGTCATCCACCACCTGGATGGATGAAGCAGCCACGATACGGCGCTATCCTTTAACCATTCACACACACATTCACACCTAGGGCCACTTTAGAGTCTCCAATTAACCTAACCAGCATGTTTTTGGCATGTGGGAGGAAACCGGAGAAATCCCGGGGTAAACCCACGCATACATGGGGAGAACATGCAAACTCCACACAGATCACTGTTGGTCGAGGGCTGGGATCGAACCCACGATCCCACGATCCCCACGATCCCCCGGCCAAGGGTAAACTGTGCTGCCGCAGTGCTAACCACTGCGCCACCGTGCAGCCTAAGGCCAGGAGATTCTCATCCAAGATTCTATGGTACATGGCCCCATTCATCGGCCCCTCAAATGTGGTGAAATCTTCCTGTACCCTTAGCAGAGAAACAGACCCAAAGAGAATGTTTCGACGCTGTAAAAAAATCGGTGAATTTTACGGTAAATTAAATTGCCACAGTATTTACGGTAAATTACAGTAAATTGCCACTTTACTGGAGCAGCACCCCGATGCATTTATGGTCATCACAGGTGATTTTAACCATGTCTCACTGGGCAAAACACTACCAAACTTCCACCAGTTTGTTGACTGTCCCACCAGAGAAAATAAAACACTGGATCTACTGTATGCCAATGCAAAATATGCATACACTGTCACAGCCCTACCCTCCTCCCTTGGCAGATCAGACCACAACCTGGTCCTGTTATTACCCAAATATGTTCCCCTTGTGCAAAGGCAACCTGCTTATATACAAGGACTGTAAGGAGGTGGACACAGGAGGCTGCTGATGCACTACAGGACTGCTTTGAGACAATGGACTGGGGTGTACTCTGTGAACCACATGGGGTGGATATAGACAATATGACTGATTGCATCACAGAATACATCAGATTCTTTGAAAACCCAACCATGCCAGCTCAGACCGTGTTCTGTTTCCCCAACAGCAAACCATGGATCACCAGTGACCTGAAAGCATTTCTTAACAAGAAGATGAGGGCTTTCAGGTCTGGAGACAGGGAGGAACTGAGGAGAGTGCTGCGTGAACTGAGAGAGATGCTGAGGAGGTGTAAAGACAATTACAGGAGGAAGTTGGAGGATAAACTCAGGCAAAGCAATACGAAGGAATGTGGACGGGAATGAAACACATCACTGGGTGTAGGGGGAGAGACAGACATCGGGGAGCCTTGAGAGAGCTGATGAGCTGAATCTGTTTTATAATAGGTTCAACTGACCGTCTGTCACCCCCCACAACACAGCCAGACCCCCACACACCGCTCTCCTGCCCCCTCCTGTGCAGCACCTCTCTCTTCCTCCTCACCCCTCTCCCCCTCCTCTGAGGATATCAGCACCAGCCCCCCTAACATCACTGTGACTACAGACCAGGTTAAGAAACAGCTGGAGAGACTCCGTCAGCGAAAGGCTGCAGGCCCTGATGGCATCTCCACCAGGATCCTGAGGACCTATGTCAACCAGCTATCTCCTGTACTGAAACACCTGTACAACCTGAGCCTGAGTCTGGAGAGAGTACCGGTGCTGTGGAAGACTTCCTGCCTGGTTCCTGTCCCCAAGAAGTCATCTCCATCTGACCTGTTTATTAAGTGTAGTGCGTGAGTGCATGTGTGCAAATGTAATCAGGAACCGCAGGGGGAGAGCAGAACACCGTACGACCTGGCAAACCTAGGGACACAGAAGCAGGAGCAGTTAGTGAAAGAAACTGAAGGAGGTGTGCAGTTTAATCCTTGGCTTACTGTGTGCAGAGATGGAGAGCGGCTCAGGTACAGCTCGGCGGCTACGGCCAGGAGGACAGTGTTCGCTGATCTCGTTGCGGCTGTTGGAGGTGGACAGGAGTGAAGGTGATAGTGTGGCGTTGTCCACCACCAGGGAGGAAGGTAGGGAGTCCACCGCCACAGAGAGGGAGAGAATCCGCCACCATGGAACTCCGCCTGTGCACAGGGGACTGAGAGAGAGGATGAAAGGAATGAGCTGGGCTTACGTGAGCTGGAGGTGAAGTCCTTCAGACACCGGTGGCAGGAGGCTTGGAGCAAGAACAGGATCAGGCTTAGGCAGGAACTTAGGAACATAAGCGAAGGCAGGAGAAGCTCGTCTGGAGCGTAGAAAGACGACTCCGCTCTGAAGCCAGGGCAGCCCAGTAGATATAGCCCAGGCCCTAATGAGGAGCAGGTGTGCACGCAGCTGGTGGAGATGAGCACAAGAGCAGACCATAACACACAGGTGAAGACGTGACTGGACCCCCTGCAGTTTGCATATCAGCCCCATTTAGGAGTTGAAGACGCTGTCATCTACCTGCTGCAACAAGCCCATTTTGCACCTGGATGGCAGAGGAGACACTGTGAGAATCACATTCGTTGATTTCTCCAGTGCGTTTAACACCATCCAGCCACTGCTGTTGGGTAAGAAGCTGCGGGTGATGAAGGTCGACAGCTCTGTGATCTCCTGGATTACTGACTACCTGACAGGCAGGCCACCGTTTGTCCAGCTGGGCAGTGTCTTGTCTGATGTGGTGGTTAGTGATACAGGAGCTCCACAGGGAGCTGTGCTTTCTCCTTTTCTCTTCACCTTATACACCACCAACTTTCAGTACAACACCGAGTCATGCCACCTGCAGAAATTCTCTGATGACTCAGCAGTTGTCGGGTGTATAAGAGGGGGAGAGGAGGGAGAATACAGGGCACTGGTAGACAGATTTGTGGAGTGGACCAAGCAGAATCACCTGAGGCTGGACGTCAGCAAAGACCAAAGAGATGGTGACTGACTTCAGGAAGAAAAGGATGCCTTCACAGCCTTTGTGAATTAGTGGGGAGGATGTGGAGGTAGTGGAGGACTACAAATGCCTGGGTGTCATGATCAGCAATGGACTGGACTGTAAATCTAACACCAATGCTGTGTACAAGAAGGAGATGAGCAGACTTTACTTTCTGAGGAAGATGAGCTCTTTCAACGTGTGCAACAGGATGCTGGAACTTTTCTACCAGGCCGCGGTCACCAGCACCATCTTCTTTGCTGCTGTCTGTTGGGGTAGCAGTATCAGAGCCAGCGACACCAACAGACTTGACAAGATTATCAAAAGGGCTGGCTCTGTAATTGGTCTCAGGCCGGAGATCTTTGAGACTGTGGTGGAGAGGAGGACACTGAATAAACTGCGATCCATCATGGACAATCCTGATCACCCCCTCCACCACACACTGGACAGACAGCAGAGCACTTTCTCCAGCAGACTGTTACAGGCTCACTGCCGAACGATTAGGTACCGGAAATCTTTCCTGCCACATGCCATTTCACTGTACAATAACTCACTCTGATGTTGAATTCTGGTTGTATCTACAGTACAGTATGCTGCCATACTGCACCTTGCAGTCTAATTGGTACCTCACATTGCACCCTGCGCCTGATAGTTGTACATTGTACAGTAAGTACGTTTCATGTATCTATATGGGTCATCATCCATTCATCTATGATGTATATGTTATTTAGGCAGTTTTACTTTCCATGGGTAATCCCTTTATCTTTGATGCTGTGTATTTCTGTCGCATTGGTCGTCTACTGTCATGCTGCTGTTACACTGTAATTTCCCAGTTTGGGATCAATAAAGTCTATCTGTAGAGGATGCGTTCAAAGATGAGACTGAGTTTATTTCTCAGGATCAGTTTTATTGAAAGCACACATCCTCTATCAATCTCTCGAAAACAGAAGAGGCAGAACAATCACGTATCACACTTCTTATACCCTGCAGAAGCCACACAACCTAAGTCACATGATGCTTATGCAAACATACAGTACAATCCATGGTACATAATCTCAGTCCCAATGCCTCTTTGCTCTTCCCCTATTGTCTCTTTATCCCGCGATGTTCCGGGACTCCCACCGGGGCATCCTCTCCAAGACAAAAGCCTGAACTCACACCTCCTTGTCATCTCCTGTAGATTTCTGCAGGCCCAGACCTCCTTTGTCCTCTGAGACGTGAAGCCCCCAATACACATACAGTCATGCATATGTGGGAAATATGAGTTCAATATATGCGCCATATAACCCCCCCAAACGTCTATTCAGGGACAAAGCATACTCTGAGATGCATAGCAGAAAATATCACAACATATCACAAAGAGCAGAAAATAGCACAACATATCACAACTCCATCCCCAATTGCTTGGGCTTTAACCTCCTGCCGTATCTGCTGTAAGCAGGCTTCGCTCCTTCTGCAGCAGTTCCTTGCATCTGTGAATCAGAGTCATTAGTGCATCCCTGTGGTGGCTTGGAACAATGTCTTCCTGGCGGCCTGCCACGGCGGGGGGCCCTGGCCAACTGCACGTGTTCATCAGCCAAAACAAAGGCGGGTTTGAGTCTGTTAATGCAGACCAACTCTTTTCTGTCTCCCAAATCAAGCAAAAAATGTTTCTCCCCTGTCTCCAACACTCTGAAAGGCCCGTCGTAAGGCGGTCGCAAACCTGGCCTTTGAGCATCGTGTCTGACAAAAACAAATTCTGCATTTTTTAAAGCTTTAGGCACAAAAACGCACGGGAAACTGTGATGAACTGGGCCAGGAAGGGTGTTTGATCCCGCGTCGCTCTGCAACAGCTGAGCGGGGGGGCAATTTGGTGCGGGGTTGTCCGGAAGAAACTCGCCCGGCAAACGGAGGGGTTGAGCAAAAACTAGTTCAGCCGGAGAGGCTTGCAAATCTTCCTTAGGTGCAGAACGCAGCCCTAATAAAACCCATGGAAGTTTATCCACCCAATTTGTATCCGTAAGAGCCGCTCTGAGGGCTGCTTTCAATGACCTATGAAAGCGTTCGCAAAAACCGTTAGCTTGAGGGTTATACGCGGTAGTGCGATGAATTTTCACCCCCAGGCTGTGGGCCATGGATGACCAGAGTTCGGAAACAAATTGGGGACCTCTGTCAGACGTTATGTCCGACGGGACTCCAAAACGCGCAACCCAAGCCATTAAAAACGTGCGTGCAACATCTGCTGCTGTAGTTGACGCCAGAGGGACCGCCTCTGGCCAGCGTGTGGTGCGATCCACCATCGTCAAAAGGTGTGTGAACCCCTGCGACAACGGGAGGGGTCCCACCAAGTCGACATGTACATGATCAAAACGTTTAGCCGGAATGTGAAAAGGCTCCAAAGGGGCTCTAGTGTGCTTGTGTATTTTGGCTCGTTGACACGCTACGCAGGCTGCAGCCCATTCCTTGACCTGTTTACGCAATCCCGGCCAAACAAATTTTTCCCCCACCATTTTAATCGATGCGCGCACCCCTGGGTGCGCCAGAGAATGGATTGAGTCAAAAACGCGGCGGTGCCATGCAGCTGGAACTATGGGGCGAGGGCGCCCCTTGGAGACATCGCAGCTTAGAGGGGGCATACCTATCTGCTGCACCCTATGCTCCAGCCTTAACCCTCTTGGTCCAGACTGGAGCGTGCGCACATCCGCGTCACCAGCCTGCTCCGCGGCCATGGCTGCGTAATCTAAATCTACGCAGACCGGGGCTGCAAGCGCCTCTGCGCCACAAACCTGGCCCGCGGCCACGGCCGCCGAGTCTGCCCCCAGGGGGCCTGGCATTGCTACTGCACGCAAAAGACAATCTGCCACTACATTATGTTTGCCCGCGACATGTTGAATATCGGTGGTGAACTCCGAAATCGCGGCCAGCTGTCTTTGCTGTCGGCCTGACCAAGGCTCTGAAATCTTGGCCATCGCAAATGTTAACGGCTTATGGTCTACAAACGCAGTGAAACGGCGCCCCTCCAGCCAGAACTGGAAATGGCGGATGGCCAAATGCAGGGCCAACAGCTCCCTATCGAACGAGCTGTATTTCCGCTCGTTATCGCGCAAGGTTTTGCTGAAAAACGCGAGAGGTTGCCAGCTCCCTGCCACCAACTGCTCGACGACCGCCCCAATCGCTAAATCGGAAGCGTCCATGGTGAGCGCCATACGAGCCGTTGGCCCTGGGTGTGCCAACAAAACAGCGTTCGCCAGGGCTGATTTGACCTGGGAGAATGCGCGCTCCCGCTCTGGGGACCACTCGATCTTATTTACAGGTTTTTGTTTTTTAAGTGCCGCGTACAGTGGTTGCATGAGCTGCGCTGCGCTGGGGAGGAAACGATTATAAAAATTAACCATTCCCAAAAATTCCTGCAATGCTTTGACCGTCTGAGGTTGGGGAAACTGTTATTGCGCGTACCTTATCGGGCAGCGGGACCACTCCTTCTGGAGAAACGCGGTGCCCCAAAAAATCTATTTGCGTCACCCCGAACTGGCATTTCGCTGGGTTAATTATTAACCCGTGCTCTGCTAGCCTCTGAAAAACCACTGTGAGATGGGGTTCGTGTTCGTCTTCGGATGTGCTGGCTACCAAAATATCATCCAAGTAGACGAACACGAAAGGGAGGCCGCGTAAAACTGCATCCATCATGGGTTGGAACGTCTGCGCGGCACCCTTGAGTCCAAAAGGCATGCGCAAAAACTCGAAAAGCCCAAAAGGAGTTATTACCACTGTTTTGGGTATGTCTTGAGCATGGACTGGGACTTGGTGGTAACCGCGCACCAAATCTATTTTAGAAAAAATGCGCGCCCCCGCTAAATGCGCCGAAAAATCCTGGATGTGCGGAATCGGGTAGCGGTCATGTGCTGAAGCATTATTTAACCTGCAGAAATCACCGCAAGGCCGCCACGAGCCATCAGCCTTGGGGACCATATGCAGTGGTGAGGACCAGGGGCTGTTAGAGCGCCTAATGATCCCCAGTTTTTCCAGGTTAGCGAATTCCTCACGCGCAATGGCCAGTTTAGCTGGGTCCAAGCGCCGAGCTTTTGCAAAAACGGGGGGGCCAGTGGTAGTTATGAAATGTTCCACCCCGTGTTTAGCTACTGATGCCGAAAACGTTGGGACCGTGAGTGTTGGGAACTGGGTGAGTAGTGCTTGGAACTTACCACCCGCAGCTGTGACGTTGGGATGTGCAGTAGGCGGGGCCACCTGAGCTGTACAGGAAATAGAGTGGAAAGACAGTGCATTAACCATACGTCTATTAGCAAGATCAACCAATAAACCATTTGAGCACAAAAAATCAGCACCTAACATATTATTACTGACTGCAGCTACGACGAAAGTCCACTCGAATGTCCGACCGTGAAAAGACAGGGGGACGGTCTTCTCCCCGAAGGTCTTGATCGTCAAGCCGTTCACCGCTAACACCAGGGGTCCGCTGGAAGGCGCCAGCCGGTCAACGTAGGAAGGCGTGATGAAACTCAGCTGGGAGCATGTGTCCACCAGGAACTGCCTCCCCGACCTCGCGTCTGTTATGAAGGGCAGCTTATTCTTCGCGCCGAGAGCAGCAGCTGCTACCGACTCTCGGTCTTGGCGTTTCCCGAGCGCTTGAACCGGCACAGTGGAATGCACTTGCGTGCCCTCTCGGCGAAGCGTCGATGGTAAAAGCAGAGGGTGCCGTCCGCTCCGCTTCTCCTGGTCTCCGCTGCTGCTGACGTCAGCGAATCCGGTGCTGCAGCCTCTGGCCTCCCGTCGTCTCCCGGTGATGCGCTCAGCTCCGCTGCCGCCGTCGTGGCCGTGTGCCGTCTATGGGCGTCGACGAGCCGCTGTGCCTCCTGGCCCAGCTCGTGGTACTCTCGGTTGGTCAGCAGCCGTGAGCTGGCCAGGGTGACTCTCACCGCTGACGGTAGTGTTCTGAGGAAAAGATGGGCGAAGATAAAACTGTCGTCGTCATCGCCTCTCAGACTCAGCATCCTCGCCATCAGGTCCGCCGGCCTGTCTGCTTCGCCTTCAGTCAACGCCAGGAGCTTCTCTGCTCGCTCTCCCAGCGAGGGGGTGAAAGCACGGATGAGGGCGGTTTTCAGTGCGCCGTACTTGTCGTCTTGTGGTGGGTGGTTAGTCAGGCTCTCCACCCGCTGCACTGTGAGGCTGTCCAGCTTCGCGACAACATGGTAGAATTTCGTTGTGTCCGCTGAAATTCCCCGAAGATGGAACTGCGCCTCCACAGTGGTAAACCAGGAGCGCGGGTTGTGTTGCCAGAAATCGGGCAGCTGGACTGCGGTAGCTGCGTTAACCCAGTTGGCTCCTGACGAGTCCGGTGCGTGAAGGTCGTCACCGGCCATAATTTGTCGTAGGTCACCAGTGTAGAGGAGTTTATTTCTCAGGATCAGTTTTATTGAAAGCACACATCCTCTATCAATCTCTCGAAAACAGAAGAGGCAGAACAATCACGTATCACACTTCTTATACCCTGCAGAAGCCACACAACCTAAGTCACATGATGCTTATGCAAACATACAATCCATGGTACATAATCTCAGTCCCAATGCCTCTTTGCTCTTCCCCTATTGTCTCTTTATCCCTCAATGTTCCGGGACTCCCACCGGGGCATCCTCTCCAAGACAAAAGCCCGAACTCACACCTCCTTGTCATCTCCTGTAGATTTCTGCAGGCCCAGACCTCCTTTGTCCTCTGAGACGTGAAGCCCCCAATACACATACAGTCATGCATATGTGGGAAATATGAGTTCAATATATGCGCCATCTATCTATCTATCTATCTATCTATCTATCTATCTATCTATCTATCTATCTATCTATCTATCTATCTATCTATCTATCTATCTATCTAAATTACTGGCAGCTGTGGTTGCCAGTAATTTACTGTAAAAAATCCACTGTTAATGCATACCTCTTGAAGGTATACAGGTGCCTTTCAATAAATTAGAATGTCATCGAAAAGTTATTTATTTCAATAATTCAATTCAAAAAGTGAAATTCATATATTATATACAGTAGATTCATTACACACAGAGTGATATATTTCAAGTGTTTATTTCTTTTAATTTTGATGGTTATGGCTTATAGCTGATGAAAACCCCAAATTCAATTTCTTAAAAAATTAGAATATTACATAAAATTCATTCATTCATTCATTCATCTTCTTCCTCTTAATCCTTTTTGGGTCGCGGGGGGGGGGGCTTAAAAAAAGATTTTTAATAGAAATGTTGGCCCACTGAAAAGTATGTCCATGTACCCACTCAATACTTGGTTGGGGCTCCTTATGCTTAATTACTGCATCAATGCAGCATGGCATGGAGGCCATCAGCCTGTGTTACTCCTGAGGTGTTATGGAAGCCCAGGTTGCTTTGACAGCAGCCTTCAGCTTGTCTGCATTATTGGGTCTGGTGTATTTCATCTTCCTCTTGACAATATACCATAGATTCTCTCAAGGAGTGGATCCCAGACACCCCAGGGTGACACCAAAAGAAAAACAAAGAGCCTGCCCCCCCACCCCCAGCAGGGGCACAATAATAACCCACCTAGGGTGGGTGGTGGGGGGAACAGGCTAGGAGGGAACGAAACAAAACCCCACTCAGGACCCACACCAGTCAAAATCAGAGGATCAGGCCCCCCGGACCAAAGATCTGGAAATTTCAGGTGGGCCACCAAAGTCCCAGGCCTGGTGGATGGTGAGGTGGAATGAGTCAGGTGGCCTGCTGGAGGATGTGGGCCACCCAACCCAACGGCCCAATCCGTCAGGCGGTCGACCAGACTTGTTTAGCCACCTGAACAGCCAGGGCGGTCCAGGAGGCGGCTGCCCAGCAGGGAGAAATGATGGTGGGCAGGACGGAGGAGTCGGGGAAACCACAACAGCGTCTGGCACAAGAGGGGAGACCACAATGGTGTCTGACAGTGGAGGAGGAACCACGACGGCGTCTGGCAGAGGAGGAGGAACCACGATGGTGTCTGGCAGAGGAGGAGGAACCACGATGGCATCTGGTACAGGAGGAGGGGGACCCCGGCAGTGTCTGGAGAAGAAAGAAGAGCCACAACGCTCTCGGACAGGTCAGCAGCAGTCTCGGACTGGGACAAGGCAGCACCCGTGGTGGCTCCGGGCTGGAGCAAAGCTGCACCCATGGTGGCTCCGGGCTGGAGCGACGCAGCACCCACGGTGGCTCCGAGCTGGAGCAATGCAGCACCCGCAATGACCCAGGGCTGGGACACAGCTGCACCCTTGGTGGCTCCGGGCTGGAGCAATGCAGCACCCACGGTAGCTCTGAGCTGGAGTGATGCTGTACCCGGGGTGGACCCGAACTGGGCCAAGGCTGCACCCACGGTGGGCCCAGACTGAGCCAAAGCTGCACCCTCAGAGGCCCCGAGCTGGAACAATACACCTGCGACGACCTCCACTGGGAAGGAAGCAGCACCCTTAATGGACCCGGACTGGGCCACGGCTGCACCCTCGGTGGACCCGGACTGAGCCATGGCTGCACCCTCGGTGGACCTGGACTGGGCCACGGCTGGACCCTCGGTGGACTTGGACTATGCCACGGCTGCACCTTTGGAGGCCCCTGGCTGGGACGGAGTGCTCGCAACAACCTCAGCAGGAGGAGCTGGACCCACGATGATCTCGGGCGGCGAACCTGGACCCACGGAAACATCTGACAGATCTAACAGTACCTCGGCGACCCTGGGGGAGAGCTCAGACAAGACAAGCGGAGAAACAGGGTCAGGGTCACCATCAGCGGCAGAGCCTGGCGAGGTGAGCTCAGGTGCAGCTGACGGCTGCACCCGACTCTCCTCACCAAGAGTCAGGGAAGATTTTGCAAGAAAAACGAAGGAGAGCACTTGCCTGAGCTCGAGCTCCACTGCCATCCAGGGCTCCATCGATCCAGGCAATGATGTCTCAGGTGTCGTCTTTCGGAGGTCCAGCTCCAACTCTGCTGCAGCAGCCCCTGCAGCAGGTATGGTGGTTGATGCAGTCCTTCTATCCTCCAGTGAGGTAACCCACACAGGTGATTCATCCGGCGTGGATTCTGGAGGTGGTTTTCCTACCGGCACTGGATCCTGGGTTGCTGAAGCCAGGGGATGCTCTTTTGTTGGCGCAGGCTTCAGCTTGGTTTCCAGATCCTCCAACATCCGGTGACATGATCCTGGGGCTGGTGGACACTCAGGGAGAGAAGGAGGAGACACGGAGAGGGCAGGTGAAAAATCGACAGCTGCAGCAGGCGGTGAGGGCTCAGGGGACTGCACACACTGAGCCTCTCTACCAGGAATCAGGCAAGGCATATCATCATAAAGTGTTGAGAAATGACAAGACACTTGCCTGTTTTCCCGGTGTGCAATGTTTCCTGCTACAGATGGTGTGGAGTTGCCCCTCTCCTTGGCTACAGTGGGTATGGGCCCCTCAGTGGATCATGGAGGAGCCACCCCTGCCAGCATGGAGGCGGACGGAGCCAGGAATGACACCATTGACCTCTCAGCAGCGGAAGGAATCGCCAAGGAGAAGCAGGGATCAGCAGCTGCACTGAGGGAGGAAGCTGACGATTCAGCCAGAGAAGAAAGTTGCTGAGAGCGCACTGCTACGGGAGTGTTCTGCCTCGGTGAAGGAGGGGCTGCTGAGGAGGAGGTGGAGGCGGTCCAGATGATGGCATTGTGGAGCTGGTGATGTAGATGCCGAAGGCGGAGCTGGCGAACCGGGAGAGGCTAAGGATGTCTGCCATGGAGACCGCCTCCATGTCAGCTTCGGTCCCGATGGAGGTGGCCCCATCGTCAACCTGGGGAATGACCACTGAAGTGAGGAGACCGTGGACACGTCGTCGGCCTCCGTCGGTCTATGATGACCATGGAAGAGAATCCTAAACGTCTACTCTGCTGGAACAGCACCGCCTGTGGCTGAACAGGCCGATGCACGAATAGTAGTCCCTGTCACACAGGTCGCACTTGTGGGTGGTCTCCGTGCTGCTGGAGCTGTGGCGGTTCTTCCTGCGGGTCCTTTTTTCATCTGCTGCAGCAGTCAGTCTCTCTTCACCCGCCTTGAGCTGTCTGGTCAGAGTGCCTCTCCATTTGGAGCGGTCCATTGCAAGGTCCTCCCAGCGCTCTGTGTTGATCTCCAGGGCCTTCATGTCTCTCTTGTAGACGTCTCTAAAGTGCACCTGTGGGCGGCCAACGTCTCTCCTGCCAGTCACCAGTTCTCTGTAGAGGACGTCTTTGGGGATTCTGCCATCCTCCATACGGTGAACGTGGCCTAGCCAGCGGAGCCTGCGCTGCCTGAGTAGAGTGAACATCGAGGGAAGGCCGGCGTGGGACAGAACTTCTGTGTTGGGCACTTTGTCCTGCCAGAATATGTCCAGGATACGGCAAATGCAGCGCAAGTGGAAGGAGTTCAGTCTCTTTTCCTGCCGGGCGTATGTTGTCCACGTCTCACTCCCATAGAGCAGTGTGCTGATGATGCAGGCGTTGTACACTTCCATCTTCGTCTTGACAGAGAGTTTGGGATTGTCCCACACTCGTGTGGTGAGGCGAGCGAGTGTGAAGGCTGATTTTCCAATCCTCTTGTCGATCTCTGTATCAAGGGAGAGGTTGCTGCTGATCGTGGACCCCAGGTACGTGAACTGATTCACGACCTCCAGCTCGTAGTCGTCGATGGTGATGGTTGGTGGTGCTTTCGTGCCTTGCGCCAAGACGTTAGTCTTCTTCAGGCTGATGGTAAGCCCGAAGTCCTTGCATGCCTGGGAGAAGCGGTCCATCGGGGTCTGAAGCTCCTGCTGTGTGTGGGTCGCGACTACAGCGTTGTCTGCGAACAGCATGTCTCTGATTAGAGCCTCGCGTACTTTGGTTCTGGCTTTCAGGCAGGCGAGGTTGAAAAGCCTGCCGTCAGATCTTGTGTGCAGGTAGATTCCCTCTGTTGCTGTGCTGAAGGCATGCCTCAGGAGCATAGCAAAGAAAATCCCAAAGAGGGTTGGCGCAAGTACACAGCCCTGTTTCACTCCGCTACGTATGTTGAATGGCTCTGAGACGTTGCCGTCGTGCTGCACTATCCCCTGCATGTTGGTGTGAAACGATTCGATGAGTTCCACACATTGAACACAACAGTTCCACATATTGAGGGTATTTCCACAGGCTGGGGTGTGCCTCCAGAATCACCACCACTCCATTCAGGCTCTCCCAGCTTGCCGGGCGGCGAGAGCTTCATCCACAAAACTTTGGATAAAGTCCACAGCCCACTCCTCCTCCAGGCTCAGAGACCCCGCTGCCGATCTCCCTTTAAATGATGGAGGCCGGCGCGTTGGGGACATGGTGAGCTCCAAAAAATAGGTGAGTTAAGAAAAAAAAAGCAAAGAAACTGCAAACTCACAGCAGCTGGGTCTCTATTGACCGCTGCCTTCTGTCATAAATGCTCTTCGGGGCAGAGAATTGAGACCCACGCGCCAACTGTGAGTTTGGGCAATTTATTTATTTATTTTATTATTGTCATGCAGGGCACAATAGTGTCTCAGCACAATGATGTACTATTGTTGTAGCCAAGCCCTTTCAAACACAACAGCCACTTCACTGTGCAAATAAAAATAAATTATTAGAATGACACAGCTGGGACTTGAACCCCAGCTTCCCAATTGCAAGAGACTCGTGTGGCGCCGGAACTGCAACAGCGGCTCAATTCTGAGTATTTTTATCTTCCTTCTTCTTTCTGATCCGGTGATAACTTTCTGATCCGGCACACCTTTCACTCTATATATATCACGGACACACAGATCGCCCCAAAGGTCTCCCCAGTCGGCGGACGGAGCCTCTGTTTACAGCAGGAGACGATACAGCAGGGAAGAGCTAGCTAGCACTCAACCGCCACCCGGTGCTAACGGAGAAACTCGACATACCGGGAGAACTGAAGCGAAAACGACGCGGGTGCCGGGCTGGAGTTTAGGCAGTGTGCAAGAAATATAAGAGAGAGAGACAGAATAATAAAGAGCGATGGCAAGAACCAAGCAGACCGCCCGTAAATCTACTGGAGGAAAAGCCCCCAGGAAGCAGCTGGCCACCAAGGCTGCTCGGAAAAGCGCTCCGGCCACCGGCGGAGTGAAGAAGCCTCACCGTTACAGCCCTGGTACCATGGCTCTGAGAGAGATCCGTCGCTACCAGAAATCCACGGAGCTGCTCAACCGTAAGCTGCCCTTCCAGCGCCTGGTGAGGGAGATCGCTCAGGACTTCAAGACCGACCTGCGCTTCCAGAGCTCCGTCGTCATGGCTCTGCAGGAGGCCAGCGAGGCCTACCTGGTGGGTCTCTTCGAGGACACCAACCTGTGCGCCATCCACGCCAAGAGGGTCACCATCATGCCCAAAGACATCCAGCTGGCCCGCCGCATCCGCGGAGAGAGAGCTTAGACTTTCTGCTGCACATCCACCAACCACAATGCTCCGCACTGTGTGTCTATATATACATATATATACACTACCGTTCAAAAGTTTGGGGTCACCCAGACAATTATTTTGTGTTTTCCATGAAAAGTCACACTTATTTACCACCATGAGTTGTAAAATAAATAGAAAATATAGTCAAGACATTGACAAGGTTAGAAATAATGATTTGTATTTGAAATAATATTTTTTCCTTCAAACTTTGCTTTCGTCAAAGAATCCTCCATTTGCAGCAATTACAGCATTGCAGACCTAACATGATTGCACAAGGGTTTTCTAATCATCCATTAGCCTTCTGACGCAATGAGCAAACACACTGTACCATTAGAACACTGGAGTGATAGTTGCTGGAAATGGGCCTCTATACACCTATGTAGATATTGCACCAAAAACCAGACATTTGCAGCTAGAATAGTCATTTACCACATTAGCAATGTATAGAGTGTATTTCTAATTAGTTTAAAGTTATCTTCATTGAAAAAAAGTGCTTTTCTTTCGAAAATAAGGACATTTCTAAGTGACACCAAACTTTTGAACAGTAGTGTATATATACGTATATTTATATTAATATGTACATATGTATACTAGCTGCTCTTGTTTTTTCTTGCCTTCTGATTGTTGCTCTGAGTGTTGCTATCCCTGTGCTGTTGCAATCCTGGAATTTCCCCATTGTGGGACTAATAAAGGCTTATCTTATCTTATCTTATCTTATATTTTACCTCTAAGCTATTACTTAGTCATGAGTACATGAGGTTTTCTTGAACACTTGAGCCTTTTATCAAAATGGTTCACAGACGAAGCCTCATGTGGAACTTCATTTGCTCTACTAGGCCATGTAGTCGACAAAGTATACATTAGCATGCAGATTTTTACTATTACAATGTGTATTTTTCAATTTCAATAAATGTGCTGTCTTTTAAGAAATCAATGATCATAAGGGAAAAAGAAATAATAAAACTGGGGTGACTGCAGTGAATGTGGCTGTGTCACTTCGTGTGCTTGTACTACTTATCCATTTTTATTAATAAAATTTTATTAATAATTAATTAATTAATTAATAATTAATTTTATTAATAATGAAATAATAAATTTTCAACAGTCTTATACTGTCCCAGTATGTTTAACTCTGGCCTTATTCTCAGGCAGGGCACAATGGCAATAGTGCCTCAGCATAATGATGCGTAGTAATGATCCAAGCTCTTCCTTGCAAATAAAAATGAAACTAAAAGAACAACACAGCTGGGATTCGAACCCAGGTCTCCTGCTTGCAAAATAGATGTACTACCACTAAACCATCACCTCAGTCACAAAAAAAAAAAAAGCCATTATTTGTTAAAAATACATCAATGGGAGAAACGAGCTCAAGCATTTTTGGTGCTGGCTCCATCTGAAAATTGGCTGTGACAAATCCCTTACACAGTCCATCCATCTTCTTCCGCTTAATCCTTTTCGGGTCGCAGGGGGGCTGGAGCCTATCGACACATCTACAGTATCTAACACAGACAACCATTCACTCTCACAGTCATACCTAAGGACAATGTAGAATCCCCAGTTTTTTTGATGCCAATTAACCTAACTTGCATGTTTTTGGCATGTGGGAGAAAACCCAGAGTAAACCCACGCAGACACGGGGAGAACATGCAAACTCCACACAGATCACTGTTGGTCGGGGGCTGGGATCAAACCCAGGATCCCCCGGCCAAGGGTGAGTTGCTGTGCTGCCGCAGTGCTAACCACTCCACCACCGCGCTGTCCCCCTTACACGGTCAAACATGACAAAACAAAACGTGAGGGATGGGGATTTCCATTGGGTAGCGCTGCTCAGTTTATTTCTCCTGACCCAGTCACGTGGTCTGACGTCAACACATACGTCACGAGTCACGCCTTGTCAAATATTTCCTGGATAGGTTTGGAGCACCAGTGCCTGCCTTTCCATCACTAGTTTTTTGTCTGAAATCATGTTAAAAGGTCGCCCAGCATGTGAGTGCTTCATTCTGCCCCGGAGGGCCACACATGACAAAATCAAACCCACCATTTGTAAAGTTCTGCAATAGTGACCATGAGTTTTTATTATTTCTGTGATAATCACCGATATACAGTAAATGGCTACATACAAATCAATACTGTGGTCCAATGACGTGGTACAGACTTTTATGTGCTTGGTGGCCGACGAGAGAATGCAGAGGGAGCTAGACGGAACAACCCAGACCTAGAGCCACTTCGTGAAGATCAATAAACCAGATCCAGCTGGTTTCCTTGAAAATCTTTTCACCCAAGATAAGTGTTGGGTCCACCATTTCGAGCCAGAGACCAAACAACAGTCTAAGCAGTGGAAACACACCTCTTCTCCCCCTCGAAAGAAGGCCAAGATGGTGTTATCAGGGGGGAAGGTGATGGCCTCCATCTTTTATCCATCTTCACGAAGTGGCTCTAGGTCTCCCTTGCAAAGTCCTGGATTACTGTCCAATGCGAGCGTCTCTGAAAAGAAACATTGCAGTTAGTATCAGAAAAAAGTTGAATTTAATGCATGACTAGTTTTGTTGCTGTAGCATAACTGCTTCTTAGTCAGCTTATAAACTTTTCAGCCCCCCTTGTACGTACATAGACAGTTTTACAATAAAAAATTGGGGGGCCAAAACATGCTGCTGGTCACACAGAATTAAATGGATGTCAAAATATACAGTAGTTATCAGACATTAAAACACATATGATTGGGAAATGCTCTCTCTCTGTGGGGGAAAATTAAAAATCTATTTTTTAAAAATGCTCTCTAGAAAGGCACTTCAGAGGGCAGAAGACAAAGGGACAGGTGCTAGAGCACCACCTTGGGTCCTTCTGTACATGCGTTTCTGTTTTCATAGAGAATTTTTATTTTGTTAAAGGTTGGTGGCTGATGATGATCGAGAACTTTCTAGCGATCTTCTCTCTCTCGGAGTGGTCCATCATCTTCCGTATGCTATGGGCAATGGAGAACATGCTGATGCTCAAATACAGGCCAGCTTAACATTGGAGGTACACTTACTGTCATTTATAGCACACATGGATTTGTCAAGGTGCAACTAAGTTAATGAATGTGTAGATGTGCCAGTCATACTCTTAAAATAAATACTTGGTTCTGACCAAAATTCTGATATGCATCAAAGTTCACCAATGTTTGCTTTCTTGTCTGCATAGCATTTTATTTGCTTATTCCCAGTTATTAAGGAACATGTATAGCAAATGATAGGCAGTGCACTCTTTACAGCTTTTGAGGTGAGTTTTGATTTTTAAAAAATCATTTGGATTCTCTAAATGTTCAGTGTGTACAGTGATAAAGGTCGCTATCAAATAATGAGTTTGTGGGGAGACTTGAATAACGAAACCGAATTGTCTTTCATTCCAGTTTATTCAAGAAATCATTCCACTGTCTGCTCTCATTCTTGAGTAGCGAACAAAGAGAGTGAACACACCAAAGTTCTCTCATTTAAACATTCTGACATCAAACCATTTCCCTCGCGGGGGAAATCACACATCTCTCTCAAAATCTCTTTATTCACATTCATTAGCCTTTTATTTACATAACTCCCCCTTCTCTCTTCCCGAGCCTCAGTGGTCAGGAAGTCTTCTGTCCCCTGTCCTCCGCAGGGGGTCCAGGCTCTGTGGCTCCGCACCGCAGGGGGCTGGCTCTCCTTCATCGTGGTTAAATCACATATGCAGTGTCCAACATAACATGTCTCACAACACAGCCATATAACCCCCCCCCCCCCAAACGATGAAGAACAGACTAATTCCTAAAATTAAATAGCACCTTACTCACTACTGAATAATCAACACCAACATTCAGTCTGTGTGCCGCTTGGGCTTCAGCCGTCTGCCGAATCTGCTGTGCGTTGGCCCCGCCTTGCCTGCGGTGCGTTTCTGCTTCGGCTCTGTTGACTGAGGGGGAGAGTGATTAATTGCCCCCTGCGGGGGCCTGCCTCGTCGAGGCGCCACCGCGACCGGTACAGACACGTCCTTCATGACAAAAGCAGGTTTTAGTCTGTCAATACTGACTGTCTCTTTTCTGTCTCCAAAATCTAGCACAAATTGCTTATCACCTGCCTCCAGCACTCGAAATGGCCCTTCGTAAGGCGGTTTGAGCGTTGCTTTTAGGGCTTCGCGCCTGACAAAAACGAAATCGGCATTTTTCAAAGCCTTGGGGACGAAAACTCGTGGAAAAGCGTGATGAACCGGACCCGGGAGCATGTCTGCCCCCGTGCCGACTAACGGTCCCAGAGCCGAGAGAGGTGGGGGCTCTGGGTGCTCTGGTAAAAACTCGCCCGGCAGCCTCAGAGTTTGTGCGAATACCAGCTCCGCTGGGGAGGCGTCTAAGTCCTCTTTAGGCGCAGAACGCAACCCTAATAAAACCCATGGAAGTTTATTCACCCAATCTGCATCCGTGAGCGACGCTCTGAGTGCTGCCTTCAAAGACCTATGAAAACGCTCGCATAAACCATTGGCCTGAGGGTGGTAAGCCGTAGTGCGGTGAATTTTGGCTCCTAAGCCGTTGGCCATCGCTGACCACAGCTCAGAGATGAATTGCGGTCCTCTATCGGACGTAATGTCCGACGGAACCCCGAAACGCGCCACCCAAGCCGTTAAAAAAACGCGAGCCACCTCCGCGGCCGTGGTCGTCGCAAGTGGGACCACTTCCGGCCAACGTGTGGTGCGGTCCACCATTGTCAAAAGATACGTGAACCCCTGTGATGTCGGTAGGGGGCCCACAAGGTCGACGTGCACATGGTCGAACCTTCTGGCCGGAATGCGGAACGGTTCTAACGGGGCTCTTGTGTGCCTGTGAATTTTGGCCCGTTGACAGGAAATGCAGGTTTTTGCCCATTCCTTCACGTGCTTGCGCAGGCACGGCCAAACAAACTTTTCCGCCACTAGTTTCACCGACGCGCGCACCCCCGGGTGCGCCAGTGAGTGGACCGAGTCAAAAACACGGCGGCGCCACGTGGCCGGAACCACCGGACGCGGGCGCCCCGTCGACATGTCGCAGATCAGGGGGGGCATACCGGTTTGTAAACACTTGCTCTCCAGCCTCAACCCTGTTGGTCCAGACTGGAGCGCGCGCACGTCTGCGTCCGCCCCCTGGTCCGCTGCCATGGCTGCGTAATCTATACCCACGTGCACCGGGGCTGCGCGCGCCACCGTGCCGCTCTCCTGCGGCGCGGTCACGGTGGCCCGTTCTGCCTCTGCGCGTGTTGGGGTCGTGAACGCGCGTGAGAGACAATCCGCTACTACATTGAATTTGCCCGCGACGTGCCTAATGTCAGTGGTAAATTCCGAGATTGCGGCCAGCTGCCTCTGCTGCCTGCCGGACCACGGGTCTGAAATTTTGGCCATGGCGTATGTGAGCGGCTTGTGGTCCACATAAGCGGTGAAGCACCGTCCTTCCAGCCAGAACTGGAAATGACGAATAGCCAAATGCAGCGCCAACAGTTCTCTGTCAAACGCGCTGTATTTTCGTTCAGCCGCGCTTAAAGATTTGCTAAAGAAAGCCAAAGGCTGCCAAACTCCGGCTACCTGTTGCTCAATAACGGCCCCTATGGCTAAATCTGAAGCGTCTGTCGTCAGCGCGATACGTGCTGCAGGGTCTGGGTGGGCCAGGAGCGCAGCGTCAGCCAAGGCTTTTTTAACCTCTGTGAACGCGCGCTCCCGCTCCGGGGACCATTCAACCGCCTGGGTCGGTTTTTGTTTTTTGAGCGCGGCATATAACGGTTGCATGATTTGAGCTGCGTGGGGCAGGAATCGGTTATAAAAATTCACCATCCCCAAGAATTCCTGTAGTGATTTGACCGTTTGTGGATGGGGAAAATCCGCTACCGCGCGTACTTTCTCTGGTAACGGAACCGCTCCCTCCGGGGAGACGCGGTGACCCAAAAAATCGATCCGCTCGACGCCGAACTGGCACTTGGCTGGGTTAACTATTAAGCCGTGCTCTCCCAGCCTCCTAAAAACTGCTGTGAGGTGCGTTTCGTGTTCGTCCTCTGAAGTACTCGCGACCAAAATGTCGTCGAGGTACACAAACACGAAAGGGAGATCGCGTAACACGGCATCCATCATCCGCTGAAATGTTTGCGCCGCCCCTTTGAGACCAAACGGCATGCGTAAAAATTCGAAAAGTCCGAACGGGGTTATTACCGCTGTTTTAGGAATGGCCTCCGGTTGGACCGGGACTTGGTGATAGCCGCGAACTAGATCAATCTTTGAAAAAATGCGCGCCCCCGCCAGGTGCACCGAAAAATCCTGAATGTGCGGGATGGGATAACGATCGTGCGCCGTAGCGTTGTTTAGCCTGCGGTAATCCCCGCACGGTCTCCAGGAGCCATCGGCTTTCGGTACCATGTGCAGCGGCGAAGCCCACGGGCTCTTCGACCTACGAACGATGCCCAGCCTCTCCAGGCTGGCGAACTCCTCGCGCGCAATGGCGAGCTTAACTGCATCCAAGCACCGAGCTTTTGCAAACACGGGAGGACCAGAAGTGGGGATAAAGTGTTTCACCCCGTGCTTCGCGACCGTCGCTGAAAAAGTGGGCACAGTGAGCGCTGGAAATTGGGTGAGGAGTGTGTGAAACTTACCACCTGCTGTAGCGACGTGGGTCTGTACTGGTGGCGGGGACACTCGAGCTGAACAGGGGAGAGAGTAATAAGAGAGTGCATTTACCAGCCGTCTATTAGCAAGATCAACTAACAGATTGTGTGAACACAAAAAATCCGCGCCCAACATGTTGAAACTCACCGCCGCTATCACAAAAGTCCATTCATATGTGCGGCCATGTAAGCATAAAGGCAAGGTCCTTCTCCCGTAGGTGTTGATGTTCGAGCCATTTGCCGCTGTAGCTCCGCTACCGTGGGGTCCAGCCACCCGGTCCGCGTATGTTGGGGTGATGAAGCTCACTTGTGCTCTGGTGTCGATGAGGAACTCTCGTCCGGAGCGCGCATCCGTGATGTAGAGCAGCTTGTTGCGTTCTCCGAGGGTCGAAGCTGCTAGCGACCCCCGGTCTTGCCGTTTCCCGAACTCCTGAAGATGCAGGGCGGCACACACCTGCGTGCCTTCTCTGCGAACCTCCGATGGTAAAAGCAGAGATCTTCTCCTCCGCTGTGTCGTGCCCGCGCCTCTGCCGCCGGGCTATTGGCTCCCCCTCGTCGCGGCCGTGTTGCCGCCGTCGTCGGCCAGTCTGGTTCTGCCGCCTCTGGCTCCCCGCTGTCTCGGGTCGCTGCTGTGGTTGCTTGCCCGCCGCAGGCGTCCAGGATCCCATCTGCCTCCTGGGCCAGCTCCCGGAACTCCTCCAGGGTGTGACACTTTTTGCCGGCCAGCGTGCTTCTCGCATGCGCCGGGAGGTTGGAGAGGAAGATGAACTGAAAAATGAAATCATCGTTGTCCAACCCTCTCAGCTGTATCATCTCCTCCATCAGGGCGCTCGGCCTGTGTCCACCTTGGTCTAGCAAAGACAGGATCCTCCTCGCCCTCACTTCAGCCGAGGGGGTGAAAAACTTGATGAGGGTGGATTTCAGCTTGCCGTACCTGTCGGTCGCGGGTGGCTGCTCCACCAAGCTTTGCACGCACCGAGCTGTGCTGTTGTCCAGTTTAGCGATGACATGGTGGAACTTAGTGTCATCCACCGTTACTCCTGCGAGCGCGAACTGCGACTCTGCTTGCAGAAACCACGACCGTGGGTTATCCTGCCAGAAATCAGGCAGCTTAACGGCCACTGCGCTCGCCAGCTCTGAGCGCTGTGAGTCCGGGACCCTGAGAATTTCTTCGTTCATTCTCAACGTCGTCAGTCACCAATGTGGGGAGACTTGAATAACGAAACCGAATTGTCTTTCATTCCAGTTTATTCAAGAAATCATTCCACTGTCTGCTCTCATTCTTGAGTAGCGAACAAAGAGAGTGAACACACCAAAGTTCTCTCATTTAAACATTCTGACATCAAACCATTTCCCTCGCGGGGGAAATCACACATCTCTCTCAAAATCTCTTTATTCACATTCATTAGCCTTTTATTTACATAACTCCCCCTTCTCTCTTCCCGAGCCTCAGTGGTCAGGAAGTCTTCTGTCCCCTGTCCTCCACAGGGGGTCCAGGCTCTGTGGCTCCGCACCGCAGGGGGCTGGCTCTCCTTCATCGTGGTTAAATCACATATGCAGTGTCCAACATAACATGTCTCACAACACAGCCATAAGTTAACTGATTTCTACAGAGCAGAGCTGACACTTTGTACATGAACATGGATGAAGGACAAGCAAAACCCCTGCAATCAAACCAGCTTAACAAATCACAAGGTAATAATTTGTGAGGAGTCGTTTTATTACAGGGTGGTTGTTTTTTCCTCAGTTTCTTTTAATAACTTTAATGTTTTTTGTTTTTTTTGCTTGTCCTTGTTTTTTTGAGATTTACATGTTACCAAGCCTGACTGTTGACCAGATAAGCAAGTCATAATTGTAATTAAGATGACTAACTTTATTTTGTCAGTGTGTTTGTATTAATACCATTTGTACTGTGTTATCACAATAGTGCTCAATTCACATCCTGTGGTCTTCATTCATTATTCAACTGTAAAATTGAGAAACAAAAGAAGTTTTGAGCTTGAGCTTATATAATAAATTCACTTTATCATGATTTATGCTGGATCTTAAAAAATATGCAGATAATTAACATGACATAATGGTGCTAAGAGATTTATGATGTGCTTCTTTAGTTTTCTGTACACTTTTATAAACTGCACACAGTGGTCTGAGTGATGGTATGTCCTACAATGTTAACATGCAGGTGTAGAGGAGCTTGAAATAACGAGGCGATGTGATTCATAAACCAAAGTTTATTATCAGCTCCTCAAACAAGTCTCATCTAGGTGCAGCAGCAGAAGAAGTAAGAGAGCGAACACCTTTGGCTCTACGAACTTATACTCGCACATAACAAAAGACATGCATATCAAAAGCTGACATCCCTCACTATCTTAATCCCCTCTTTTGTCTTCGTACTCCTCCACCTGGCCCTGGGGGGTCAGGGCAACCCATCCGGTCTGGTCTCCACCGCAGTGCCTCGGATGCTCTTTGATCTTCACTGGCGGTTGAGACTCTTTGTCCTGTTCTGAGGTGTGACGTCGCTTTACATATGTAATCACTAAACACTCTCACATGCTTATACATATGTAGGTTATGGGATATATGATTAAAATAGACCCCCCCCCCCCAAACGACTAAGAAAAGGACAATAGAAAAATTCACAGTTTAAGATAATTATTATGACATACTAACTGCTACACCTCTTGACGCAGAAGAAACTTTCCAGCAGCCATGCTCCTAAGAGAGTTCAGTGGTAATCATAACAGCATAGTAATATCACAAGTCAGTCCTAAACTGTTACAGCACAATTAGTGAACAACTGTTGAGTAGTTTGCATCAGTCTCTGTGCCGTCTGGGTTTTAATCTTCTCCCGAATCTGCTTGGGAGGGCATGACAAAACTTAGTTGAGCTCCCATGTCGATAAGGAACCGCTTGCCAGTGTGTCCGTCCGTCACATATAAAAGCTTGCTTTTTTCGCCGAGAACCGCCGCTGTTAACGCCTCTCGGCTTCGGCGTTTTCCCGAAATCGTGAATTTGCAGGGGGGAACGCATTTGTAAGCCTTCTCGGCGAAGCGGTGGTGGTAATAACAAACGTCGCTCCGTCTGTTACGTCTTGGCCGTGTCGCTGTCACCGCGGGCTGATTCTGCTCGGTGGTTTGTGGCTCCTCGTGGCTCTGGACATCAGCGTTGAGGTCTGCAGATGCTGCTGTGGGTGTCTGCTTCTTGCAGGCGTTGACGAGCCGTTGAGCTTCGTGAGCCAGCGTGCGGAAGTCTTGCTGGGTGCTGCATCACATGTTGGCAAGCGTCCCTCTCATGTGTGGCGGCAGCGTACTGAGGAATATGAAATGGAAGAGGAAGTTGTCATTGTCCTCTTCTTTAAGTTGCAGCAAGTCCTCCATGAGGGCCTTGGGTCTGCCTCCTCTGTGGCCGTAGACCGCCAGGATCCTCTCGGCTCTCTCCTCGGCTGAGGGGACGTAATTTGCCACGATGGTCGCTTTCAGTTCTTTATATTTGTCCTGGGCCGGCGGCCGCTGGATGATGCTCCGCGCACATCTCGAAGTGGCGGCGTCGAGTTTGGCGACGATGTGATAGAACTTTGTATCGTCAGCCGTGATGCCCGCAAGTGCAAACTGGGCTTCAGCTTGCTGAAACCACGAGGCGGGGTCTTCCTGCCAGAAGTCCGGCAGCTTGATGGTGACGGCGTTTGTGTGGACCGTCACTGATGTGTCCGCAGGGTGAGAGTGCCTTGCTTCGGCTCTCTCCGTGGCGCTGGTGCTCGGTTGAGCCCTCTCTATCACTTCTGCCGTGGGGGAACGTCGTCCATCTGTTCCCCTGTCTGCATGGGCGCCGGCGTCTGCCTGAGTCGCCACAGATGAGTCGATCGCGGGGGAACGCCTCTGGTCCATTCTCGCGTCAGGGTCACCAGTGTAGAGGAGCTTGAAATAACGAGGCGATGTGATTCATAAACCAAAGTTTATTATCAGCTCCTCAAACAAGTCTCATCTAGGTGCAGCAGCAGAAGAAGTAAGAGAGCGAACACCTTCGGCTCTACGAACTTATACTCGCACATAACAAAAGACATGCATATCAAAAGCTGACATCCCTCACTATCTTAATCCCCTCTTTTGTCTTCGTACTCCTCCACCTGGCCCTGGGGGGTCAGGGCAACCCATCCGGTCTCCACTGCAGTGCCTCGGATGCTCTTTGATCTTCACTGGCGGTTGAGACCCTTTGTCCTGTTCTGAGGTGTGAAGTCGCTTTACATATGTAATCACTAAACACTCTCACATGCTTAAACATATGTAGGTTATGGGATATATGATTAATATAGACCACACAGGCACATAAATACATAAAGAAATGATAAATAGATTAATAAACACATGTAAAACACATTAAAATAAATTATATAGTGGACAAAAATTTTACAACTTCCTATAAATATACAGAACACACATTGCAGTCATAGAGATAAAAAAATGCATTAATGAATGAATAAATGGTGAAAAGGTGGAAAAATTACTAGAACAGATAATAGGCTTGGATGTAACATTCTAAAGTAAACGTAAATTTGTACAAATAAATCTGAAAATGCAGACAAAAACATATTTACATACTGAATCAGAAATAATGAATACAATAAAACAGAAAATAGAACAAATGAATTAAATTAATGTGGAAAAGCAGGAATAAATAATTATAACCTGAACCCAGAAATTATTACATTAATATAGTATACTATTAATATAAATTAATAAATAGAAAATCAAAGAAATAAATTCGGATCAAAACATTAGAAATTTTTGAGAAAGCTTTGCGTTTGTCCCACCGAGCGGAAATGACGTTACAAAACGTCACTATTTTCCTTCCATCTGATTGGATAAGTGTCCCCCTTTCAGTCCTTAAGGTGGCGGGAGACCGATACGAACCTATCAGGAAAACAAACCTGGCACTGCTACATAGACAGGCATCATTATTATAAGATATTTGACTATACGCTGGTTACGTTTAGCGATGAGTAAAGGAAAGAAAACCAGACTGGAGGTGATAGAAACCGCAGCACCGAAGAGGAAGAGGTCAAAGAGTGCAGTGAAACAAGGTTGGTAGCTGCCATTACTGCTGTTCATGTGTGGACATTTTTGCAGTTAGCTTTAATTACTCACGTGTCACCTTTGGTAATACGGTATAAGCGCAATGTAATCCTAATGTAATCCTAAATCAAAGTGTCATAAATGCAACTTTTTTCCTTAAAGCAATATCAGAACTTTTTAAAACACCTTCAGGAATTATCACAGCAGTGCAAAAGTGCATCACAGTGCAGGAATTCTTAAGCCTATGACCATATTGGAAATAAGTGTGCTAATAGTATGCTTTTATGTGTTATGCTTGGTATTTGTTATACTAGTGCATACCCGTGTATGCCCGTAGAAACCAAGTATAAGCAAGCATTTCTGCATGCCTGCCTTTGATCTTTGACATGGTTGCCATGGCAACAGTAACCATGGTAATGCCTGCCTTTGACATGGTTACCATGGCAACAGTAACCATGGTGAAACCTGCCTTTGATCTTTGATGTCACCACTCATTCAGTGATGCCTGCCTTTGATCTTTGATGATGTCATAGCGAGTCCTATGATCTTTTAGCATGTCGGTATGATCTTTGATGTCATAGCAAGTCCTATGATCGTGAGTGAGGCCTGTCTTTGATCTTTGATGATGTCATAGCGAGTCCTATGACACAGAGATTTTTTGAATTATATATAGAGTGATATGAATTTATTTATATGATTTTTAGTAAATAATCAATTTGATACCATTTTCATATTTAAGCAGGTGTAAACTAGATGTATTTGCCATTTTGAGATCAATCTTTGGATCATGAAGCAGTTACCTGAAAATTTACATTCATATTATAGGGTCTTATGTGGGGAGAGGCCCCGCATACTCTGCTGTACCTGATGGGTTAAGATTAGTGCTACACCCCTGACCATGTGAGAAAAAAATCATGCAAAAATTAACTAATCCTGTTTTTTTGTTTGTTTGGTTTTTTTTGGGGTGGGGGGGATCTGTACATGTCTAACTACAGTAATAAACTCAGTCTGTACAGACAAAATTACAGTTATTTAATTTACAAAAAAATTGTAAGAGTAATGTGATGAGATTTTTGTGGTGAATTTATGGTTGACTTTACTAAGCTGCGATCTTGAGTTTAGTGAAACTACAGTTAGGCCCAGAAATATTTGGACAGTGACACAATCTTCATGATTTGGGCTCTGCATGCCACCACATTGGATTTGAAATGAAACAACTACAACGGAATTGAAGTGCAGACTTTAAGGTTTAATTCAAGGGGTTGAACAAAAATATATGATTAAACATGTAGGAATTGTAGCTATTTTTATACAAACGCTCCTCATTTCAGGGGCTCAAAAGTAATTGGACAAATAAACATAACCCTAAGTAAAATGTTACTTTTCAATATTTTGTTGAGAATCCTTTGCAGGCAATGACTGCCTGAAGTCTGGAACCCATGGACATCACCAAATGCTGGGTTTCCTCCTTTGTGATGCTTTGCCAGGCCTTTACTGCAGCTGTCTTCAGTTGTTGCTTGTTTGTGGGTCTTTCTGCCTTAAGTTTTGTCTTGAGCAAGTGAAATGCATGCTCGATTGGGTTGAGATCTGGTGATTGACTCGGCCATTGCAGAATATTCCACTTCGTTGCTTTAAAAAACTTCTGGGTTGCTTTTGCAGTATGTTTTGGATCATTGGTGAAGCGCCGTCCAATCAACTTTGCTGCGTTTGGCTGAATCTGAGCAGAAAGTATATCCCTGTACACTTCAGAATTCATCCGGCTGCTTCTGTCTTTTGTCACATCCTCAATAAACACAAGTGACCCAGTGCCAATGGAAACCATACATGCCCATGCCATCACACTGCCTCCACCATGTTTTACAGAAGATGTAGTGCTTTGGATCATGAGCTGTTCCAATTCTTCTCCAAACTTTCTTCTTCCCATCATTCTGGTACAGGTTGATCTTAGTCTCATCTGTCCAAAGAATGCTGTTCCTGAACTGGGCTGGCTTCTTCAGGTGTTTTTTGGCAAAGTCAATTCTGGCCTTTCTATTTTTGAGGCTGATTCATGGTTTGCACCTTGTGGTGAATCCTTTGTATTTACTCTCATGAAGTCTTCTCTTTATGGTAGACTTAGATACTGATACACCTACTTCCTGGAGAGTGTTCTTCACTTGAGTGGATGTTGTGAAGGGTTGTTCTTCACCATGGAAAGGATTCTGTGATCATCCACCACTGTTGTCTTCCGTGGACGTCCGGGCCTTTTTAAGTTCCCAAGCTCACCAGTGCACTCTTTTTTTCTCAGAATGTACCAAACTGTTGATTTGGCCACTCCTAACATTTCTGCTATCTCTCTGATGGATTTCTTCTTTTTTTTTTTCAGCCTCAGGATGGTCTGTTTCACCTCCATTGAGAGCTCCTTTGACCGCATGTTGTGTGTTCACAGCAACAGCTTCCAAATGCAAACGCCACACCTGGAATCAACTCCAGACCTTTTAACTGCTTAATTGATGACAGGTTAACGAGGGAAGAGCCCATGCAGCCTTATTTTTTTTTTTGCAGCCTTCTGAGTCAATTGTCCAATTACTTTTGGTCCCTTGAAAAAGAGGTGGCTACGTATTAAAGAGCTGTAATTCCTAAACCCTTGCTCGAATTTGGATGTGAATACTCTCAAATTACAGCTGAGAGTCTGCACTTTAAGCCCATATTGATTATATAATTGTATCCTGAATATGTTTTCGTAAACAGCTAAAATAACAAAACTTGTGTCACTGTCCAAATATTTTTGGGCCTAACTGTATGTGTGCAAGGACATGATTTGCTGGTGTGGTTCAGTTGGTGTCATCTCACTGCTTTCATGTTATGAATATAGCAAGCATTATTAATTTTGATTTTTGTAAAAAGCAGTCAGGGATTATAAGTATTGTCTTCATCCTCCTGCTCTTGGAAGTTGCCTATGATGGGGCTTTTTGTCAAGTGAATGGTTGTTGGGAGTGAAAAAGGTGAATGAAATTAAATGAGACCTGTGATTTTTTTTTTTTCTTTTTCATTTATGCTCTTCCAGAGGAAATCACGAACGATTCCCCTCCGTCTTCATGTCACACTTTCTCTGATCCTGCTGAGGTTGTGCGACTGCGCTCTCAGCTGCTCGGCTGGTATGACAGGGAGAAGAGAGAGCTACCATGGAGGACCCAGGTAAGAAAGTAAATAACTACCTAAACAAACAAATACAATTAGTGCATCCACCAGTGTCTTGGTTCTTACCTTTCTATTTATTACAAATACACCAGAATGACAATAAATGTGGTTGATTACATGATTTTGCTTCAAAAGCATGGGTACTCAAGATGATCCGTTATCTACATTTGAACTATGAAGTAATGTAATTATGTGCAAAACGTAACAATTGGCAGGAATGTGTCACTTTATGATTATATAATGAGAAACATATGATGAAATAATAATTTTTGAAAAATGTACTGACTCCCCGATTCTCTGCCAGGCTATGACAGAGTCAGACATTAACATCAGGACATATGCGGGTAAGAAAAATCATTCTTGACAGATACAGTATGTTAGTCGTTAACTTTAACTTGTCGTCGTCGTTAACTTTTGCTTGTTCTCTTTGACCTTTTTCTGTCTTTTCCAGTGTGGGTTTCAGAAATAATGCTGCAGCAGACTCAAGTGGCCACAGTGATAGACTACTACAACAAATGGATGAAGGTGGTTATGTATTTTTAGTTCATGCGCTAAATTATTTTGCAAACATACTGTGTTATGTGTGATTTCTACTCTGTTTCTGCCCCAGAGGTGGCCCACAGTGCAGGATCTTGCAGCTGCTACTCTAGAGGTGATTACTGAAGTAGCACACATGAAGGCAGTATTTTTATGCAGCTTTTAAAATTAATATTAAATTGATTAATATTATTGATTGTAGGAGGTGAACCAGATGTGGGCGGGGCTTGGCTATTACTCCCGTGGAAGAAGACTGCATGAAGGAGCGCAGAAGGTCTGTGCTTGACTTTGCAGTTGTAGCTGTTTTCACACATGCACCAATCCAGATACTGGGAGCACATTAACTAACAGAGGGAAGCACAAGAATGGAAATGCCTTTTTGCAGTCTTTAGTTTTTGAGGTTCCAGGTATAAAGTCCATGTGATGTCAAATTACTCCCTTATTTTTTCAGAATCAGAATAATTTTTATTGTCCGGGTGTGCAATTACACATGAGGAATTTGACTCCGGCTGTCTTTGCTTTCTGTGTACAACATTTAAAAAAAACTAGAATACATACTGTATGTGTATAAAAGAACAAAAAAGAAAAATACAGACTGTCTTCAGATGCGCATACATGACTGAAACAGACTCCTGCTGTGTGTTTCTAGTGTCTATGAGTTCTTAAAAAAATCTTAAAATGTCTTGAGCTGTTAATATAAGGTTTAAGTTTGCTGTATTTAGAAAATTTGAATAATTTGCTGTACAGCTTAAGGGAAAATAGTGTTAGAGAAAATTATATTTTTTAACAATTCCAAGCCATTTTGCTGCCTAAAGTTTGGTCCACTTAAATTTATAGTAAAATGTCTTAATAATTCTTAAATTGATCTAATTTATAACTGTCAACATCATGGTTTTATGTGATTAGGGACAACCACTGGAAATATCCTGCCAGTTTAGGTTTGTAACTGTAAAAATTAGTATTTCAACACCTTATGTCTGCATTTGAATTTGATGCTCTACTGTATTTTTCATCTCCCTGCTACCTCAGTGGAGTTTACGTGAGATTATTAAAGCTACAGTAGGTAGAATAATTTTGTTTAAATTTTAGAATAAATCCGTTATCATCCTTTAGCAATTTGTAATGCAAATGGTCCGGTAAGACAGCCACACCACAGCATCTCCTCTAGGGCTGCAATGATTAGTCGACGCCATTGACGACGTCGATCATAAAAATTTGTCCAAGCAGATTTTTATTGTCGACAAATTGTTTAATTTTAAAGTTTATATGTATGCCGCAGAAATGTTCAGTCACTTGTAACTGCTCCAGTGAAAAAGAGGAGCACATCATGGTGACACAGAAGAGAGAAAATCACGGAGAAGAGGCCAAAACGTTCCAAAGTATGTGTGCATTTTACCGAAAATAAACAAATGAAACAAATCTGTAAAGCAGAGTTGTCATGTCACAGCTGCACTACAGTGACGCATTTATCCACTTCGCCCCCCTCCCTCCGCTCTGACCCCTGGCTCGGCCGCCTGTCAGCGAGCCTCTGCTGCACATGATTGAAGTGGGGTCGCTTCTTAACACCACACCGCTAAGGTTAGCAAGTTTTAGCGAGGAAAGTTAGCTCTTGTTATTTTCAATGAATGACCGTCTCAGCTTCAGAAAACTGATTAAACTGTTAGCATGTGCTTTTTATGTTAGTTTACGTGTTGGACAGTAAGCTCTCTTGGATGATGGTTGCTGAGCTGTTTCAGTCATGCTGGCTAGCGTGTAAAGCACAGTAAATTAGTGAATTACGCGAGGGGCTTACGCTCTTCCCTGTTTTTGTCGAGGTAATATCAGCCCTCATTCTGAATATTAGTGCGTCCCCGTCAATTACAATACCATGATTTGTAATTAAATGTATAAAAACTGTAACTATAATCGTCAAACAATAAACTAAAACACCTTAAATATTTCACTGTATGTGTAGTGAAGGCTTATATTCCTGAACTGCAATTTAAAGCATTTGCAAACTTATTTTGGACTGGAAAAAGTTCTTTTAATTTTCATCTGAAGCCAAATTGAACTTTAAAACTTCCAGACCCAGAAAGGTTTAAAATAAGATGGACTAGTTTGTTTTTCTTTTTTACTTTTTTGGATTTAATATTACTGTAGTTTGTTTTGAACATGCAGAGTTCTTGCCCAGGTCTCCCTTGGAAAAGAGGTTTTTAATCTCAATGGGATCTTGCCTGGTTAAATAAAGGTGAAAGAAAGAGTTACAACAACCCTCCATGTTGCAGCAGAAGCTGCTGTTTGAGTTTTTGTACTTTATTTTGGGTTAAAAGACTGCACTTTAATTTCTGTTTTTTTGTTGTTTTTTTTAAAATTGCCTTTCTACAAGCACTTTTATTAAGCTGTCAGGTTCAAGTTTCCAACTTGTTTGATGGGGTCATTATTTTATTTAGCTATGGGAAATTTTTCTGACAACAAGGTGATACTCACAGGTGCGCAGGCTTAAACAGGTGAGGTAAATCATGCACTGGAGCCCCGGACAGGAGCTCGGCCAACAGGAAGCAGAGATGGTGGACATGACAGAAAGAATTGTGATTAGTTGACTAATCGAAAGAATAGTCATTAGCTTAGTCGACTACTAAAATAATTGTTAGTTGCAGCCCTAATCGCCCCTGGGTGCTGTTCAGCCGGCAGAAAGTTTCACATCCACAGTTTCTTTACCCAATCAGAGGTCTTGTCAGACAGAGGGATGGGAATTGGCTGCTGACACATATCATATTGTGGATTTCTGCACTGGAATTGGATTAAAACAGGGAAGGGAGGGAGTCTGCAGGAGGAAGGCATTTTTTTCAAATTTGGGCCTTTTTGGAGGTGTCTCAGATTTCTGCCTTCTGCAGCTTTAAATCTTATATAAGCTGATATACAGTAATTTAAATTATATAGTGTCTTTTTTTCCCTTGTCTATTGATTGCGTTATTATTTTGTTTTAGGTGGTGTCAGAGCTGAACGGACAGATGCCCCAGACTGTTAACAACCTGCTCAAACAGCTTCCTGGAGTGGGACGCTACACGGCTGCAGCCATAGGCTCTATTGCACATGGGCAGGTTGATAATGAGAAACAAAAGCCTGCACCAGGGCTACTGCTGATCTCCAAGCTTGATGTCCATCCTGTCTTACTACCGCCTCTGTCTCTTGTCCAGGTTACTGGTGCCGTTGATGGGAACGTCATTCGAGTGCTGTGCCGTCTGAGAGCCATTGGAGCTGACAGCACAAGTCCTGCAGTGACAGAAGCACTTTGGTGGGATTATCCTTTCCCTGTCGAAATTACATGCCTTCAATGTTGAAAGTGTTGGGTGCTTTTTAATCTTCCATTTCCGTTTCTCAGGAACCTTGCCAATATGTTGGTGGATCCTGAGAGACCAGGAGATTTCAACCAGGCCATGATGGAGCTGGGAGCACGAGTCTGCACCCCCAAAGGACCGCTGTGCAGTCAGTGTCCCGTACAAGCTCACTGCCGCTCTTATTGCAAGGCAAGAAGCATCTTCATTCCTTACTTGAGCCACTAAAAAGATCGAAGTGAGAGCGGAGCGGTCAGGATTTCTGGAGCTTTTGACATCCGTGCCTATTTTATGTCTGTACAGGTTCATGCCAAACGGGAGCAAAACTCCAAGAAGCTTTTAGGAAAGCTGGACAGAAACACTCCAGCACTCCCTGATATAGAGGACTGTAGTAAGTCTCTGTCTTCTTCAGGTTGATGAAGTTTTCTCTTCATCAACCTGATATTAAGCACTTGTCTCTTGCTCGTAACCCTCAGTGAGCAGTGGAACATGTTCGCTGTGTCCCTTGGAGCCCTGGAATGATGATCTGGGTGTTCAGAACTTCCCCAGAAAGCCGGCAAAAAAGCCGCCCCGAGTGGAGCGAACTCTGACCTGCGTGGTGAGCCGGCGAGTGGAAAGAGGAGATGAGGAGTACCTGCTGATTCGGAGACCAAGCAAAGGTCAGCGCCCTGCAGTGCTCACCTCGATTATGCATCTGTTTGTGTTGCTCGTAAGTTCAAGCCTGGTGGCCAGATGAAAACCAAAGGGGAGGAACATGAATTCATTTGTCTTATTCTTGTCTTATTGGGGAAGGGGGTGGGTGTATGTGAAGCATGTACGAAAATGAGAAAACGCATGACAGTCAGAGGAGAAAAAAATCACAATACTGCACTAATTTACTCACACATATATAAATTTTATGAGCAGAAGTGGGTATAGTAGACAGAAATTGTACTCATGTAAAAGCAGTGTTATGAAATTAATAATTAAAGTAGACACCCAAAAATTACTAGTTAAGAGTACAAAAGCACGTACTTAAAAAAATACTTGAATAATGACTTTGTCTTGAAGGTTTGAGGTTTTTCCTCCTAAATTTATAACCATTTTCTTGTAGTTTTCTACTTTTTTCTCTGTAAATCTGTTTTTACCTAAATTTGCAACTATTTTTCTCATAAATTTGTAATTTCCTCTTGTAAAATTATGACTTGTACATTTGAGACTTTATCATTAACTTGTGGATTAATTTATGGCTAATTTTTTGTCTATTTTTATAATGAAATTACAGTTTTACTTACCGCTAAGTACTTACTGGTTAATTATTGGTAAAATTTTGACTTTTTTCTCATAATTGAAATTTTTGATCATAATTTTGCAGAGCAGAACAGAACAATAAGTTCAACTCTGATTTAAAAGAAAAAAGTATTAATAAAATTATATTTAATGAATTAAAATGAACTAAAATGACCAAAGATGCAGTTATTTCTGTTATATGTCCATATTACATATTATAAGTATATTTACAGTTTTTTAGAACACTCCTCGCCAACCAGACAATAGAGAGCCTAAGTCACGCCCCCTCTACATATGGGACCTTAAAACAGAAAAATTCTCCATTGAAATGAATGGCAAGAGCAAAATTATTTTTTGATCCTGATTGAATTTTGCCACGAGTTACACATATGATGTTTGTCAATTTAAAAGATAATTTTCCACGTAAATAACAGTGTAGGTTGTTGTCTAACTGTTAAGGTATAAGGTTATGAAAATACGTAAATTAAAAAACTACTAACACAGATGGACAGAGCTTACATCATCTTTTCTTAGCGCGCCCAGGGTGAAGGAGCTAACGGTCCTCTGGATCAGCTGCCGCTCTCGCAATACAAAACAGTACCTTTGTGTTGTTTTTCTCCTCTTTGGATTCTTTTTTATCTGTCAGGAAACAGGAGGTGAGGTTTTACTGATCTCCCGCCATGATCATGTTTAGTGATGGGGGATAATGGCAGTTGTTCTCCGCGAACTGCTTAAACAAAAACTTAATATTACTCTGTTATTATATGACAGCCGACAACTTTAATGACATGGAAAATTATCTTTTAAATTAACAAACATCATATGTGTAACTTGTGGCAAAATTTGATCGGAATCAAAAGATAATTTCCCTCTTGCCATTCATTTCAATTTTTTCGATTTAAGGTCCCATATGTGGAAGTAGAGGGGGCATGACTTAGGCTCTCTATTCACTTTAATCCTAGCCCCCATGATGCCTTGCGTGAATTATGTGCTTAACTTCCGGTACTAGTTTAGAACATGGAGTTGTTGCTGAAACAGGACACTTTTTCTTGTTAAAAAACAATGACTTTGGCATCAAAGATGTGGGAATATGGCCTTTTGCACCTCAAAAAGAGTAATATAATAATACCACGTCACACGACTATGGAGGGATGAGAGGATAACCTTAAAAAGTGGCGTTTCTGACAGTAGCTCCGTTAGTTAGCTCTTCTGCTAAGATGCTAACCCTGTAAACAAATTAAAGCTCTGAGATAATGTCTCCGCCGCAATAAAGTCGGTTGCATTTTATTAAAAGATGTTGGACATAATCAAATTTACCTGAGTAGATGCAGAATCTAGTCAGAGCCACAAAGAACCACAACAGCGTGCTTGGGCGTTTTAATGTTGGGGTAAATACAGACAGCTGCAGCTGTTTGTTTTACCCCCAAATTAAAATGCTCATGCTGCTTTCATGCCATGAATGCTTGTTATTGAACTTAACACGTACAGACCTTTTCTGACAATTGTTCAAAATTTTATTGATCTATATTTTGTGGTAATTTAAACATTAATGCATGCTGAAGCTGCTAATATCAAGTCCATATTGTTTCAATGCAGTGCAACGAATACAACCCCCCCCAACCCTATTTGATATCTTTCTTAAATCGTTAAGCCTTAGGAAGCAAACTGTTACTAGTTTTTTATTTATTTTACTACATGCAGCCTTGCATCTGGAGACATATATGACACATAAATGTCAGATCTGTGACATTCATACAAGTGAAAACATACCTGGTGCTGTTGTCTGTCCTGTGTTTGTACCACCGATCACACCAACGATCCTTTTTAGTTTTCGGCGCGTGATCTATACATTGCTGTTGAAGCCCCAGATTTAGCTGTGCTTATTTGTGAGGAGCCTTACACACGAACAGCAGCAACAAGTACCAGAACTACGCAAAAACATTCAAAAATACAAAAACTACAAGTGCTGAAATTAGCTGCAAATCACGTATGTGAACTATAAATTAAAACAAATTTCAAAAACTTTTAAGAACGCTATTTTAAATGCCCCACTACCCCACTCTTGCTGACTGATTTAACACTACTTCAGCCGAAACCGGAAGATGCCCCGTAATCGCTTCTACAGCACTGCCCTCAGGAATAAGGTGGATAGGAAAAACAGTGGCCCTCCTCCGAACTCCTTGAAACTCAGGAGGGGAAAAGGCTGTCGGGAGTTCAGTGGATGTGATAATAACTCTTGTTTCTGTTACAGTTTGTTTTAACACAATGATTTAAAACCAATAAGGAGTGAAATGGTCATAAAATGAGATACCATTGGACATACTGTATATTTTGACATTGTGTGCTCCAGTGCTCTGGTGTCCAGGTGGGGTGTGTGCAGAGGGGAGCTGCAGACAGCACAACTTTACTGTGGCCCAACAATGAGGAGCACTGTAGGGTGACTGCTGTTCCCCAGTCCTCCCAAGGGAGGAGCTACAGTGGGGAAAATAAGTATTGAACACGTCAACATTTTTCTCATTAAACATATTTCTGATGGAGCCATTGACCTGAGATTTTCACCAGATATCAGTAACAACTCAAGTAATCCATACATGCAAAGAAATCAAGGCAACTGTGTTCACAAAACAAGTTATATTTAATAAAGTGGGATGACACAGGGGATAAGTATTGAACATATGAAGAAAAAGAGGTGCAAAAAGGCACAGAAAGCCAAGAAACCAGCTGAAATCCATCAGAATTTAGGAAGCCATCCCATCCCCCATCAGTGCAAATTAATTTAAGCTGGTTAAGTCCTGACTTATAGCCTTTTAAAAGGTCTGTGAATATCAGATGTCACACCACAAATAACTCATGATAGGTAGAAGCAAAGAGCTCTACAGGTTCCCCGAGGATTTTATTAAAATGATCAAATTGTTATATAGTAAGTCCTTGATTCAAGTTAAAGTTAATGGTTCTCTGACTGAAAAAAAAAATCAACATCCTTCGTGGTGTGAAGCAGGGCTGCCCTCTGAGTGCTGCCCTTTATGTCCTAGCTATCAGCCCCCTTATCAGCAAGATTAATATAGACTTGAGACTGAAGGACCAAATTTTGGGAGGGACACTCAGGGTGGCAGCTCTGGCTTATGCCAATGATGTTACAGTCATCATCAATAACCAAGAAGAGATGGACGCCCTCCAAGAGATTTTGGACCAGTTTGAGAGGGCATCAGGAGCTATGCTCAATAAACAAAAAAGTGAAGCTGTATGGATAGGTCAAAATGGTCAGAATCCAAAAATAGACTTGATTTTAAAATACAGAATAAAAATTCTAGGTGTTTGGTTCAATTCAAAAGACTGCTGCCTCTCAAACTGATCCAAAAAAAGAGTCCGAGGTTAAAGAAGTTCTCAAGTGGGAAAACAAAAACAACTTGTAAAGGCCGCATTAGCATAATCAAAAACCACTTTGTCTCCAAATTGCTCTTTTTGGCCACAATTTTTCCACCTCCACAAAAAACCATCTCAGCAATCAGTAAACAGTGTGTCAGACTTATCTGGAACACAAACCGGGAAGTCACCAAAAGAACCCTCATTTTTTCAAAACTGAACCAACAGAGGTCTGGGAGCTCCCGACCTCAGCATTTCTCTGATAATTCCATTTATCAAAAACATTTCTAGTGCAATTTCAAGAAATACTGTTTGGTTTTCAACTAATTCAACTTATTGGAAAAAAATTAAAGGTAGAGCAAGATCTATCATTCCATACTACAAACATATGTATGGTGACTTCCTGGAAACTTTCAAACATCTTGACATAAACTGGAATACCTCAACCACAAAATGCATTTATGAAATAATAAATGATCAAAAAATGGTGTTAAAATCAATTATGAACATGTTATCGACTCATACCATTCTCAAATTATTAAAAATATAAACGATAAACTCATCAGTGAGCACATGAGAAACACAGCTTGGCTAATTACAGTAAACAGATTACCTGTTAGGTCTGTAGTTAAATGGAGCTGCTTTGTTACAACCACCAAGTGTCCCATGCCTCATTGTGATGAGGATGAGACCTTGGAACATCTGCTGCTTCATTGCTACAGAACTAAAGAAATAAGAAAGGATGGGCAATGTGGGTTTTGATGACGCTAACAATGAAAAATCTGTCTTTTATGGAATTTTTTCTGAGACATTCAAGGACAGTAAAAGAAGACTTTTCCGGTTGGTGATGTGCATCATAAACACGCACATATGGAAAACACGAGCTAAGACTGTTATCCATCAATCCTTTATAGGAAGTGATGTTGTGGTTAAAAACATTGTTACTGACTTGAGGAGGAGAAGAACAATTGCTACCAGGACCAACTGCCCATTTCCTTGGGACTGTTTGAAGATTTAGGCCATATGCTCAGAAGAATTTTTCTTTTCTTTTTTTAAAAATTATTATTGTATTTATATTTGTACTTATTGAGATTTTCTTTGTTTTGTAATTGTGGTTGTTCAATAAAGATTGTTTTAAATAATAAAAAAAAAAAGCTCTCTAGACCTTCGCAACCTTATTGTTGCAAAATATAATGATGGCATTGGTTACAGGCGCATTTCTGCTGAATGTTCCAGTGAGCATTGTTGGAGCCATCATCCGGAAGTGGAAAGAACACCATTTGACCATAAACTGGCCACACCCGGGAGCTCCTTGCAAGATTTCTGACAGAGGAGTCAAAAGAATTATCAGAAGAGTTATCTAAGAGCTAAAGACCACTTGTGGAGAGCTCCAAAAAGACCTGGAGTTAGCAGGTACAGAAAAGAAAACAATAAGTAATGCACTCAACCAACATGGGCTCTATGCCTGCTCACCTAGCAAGACTCCATTACCGAAGAAAAAGCATGTTGAAGCTCATTTAAAGTTTGCTGCACAACATTTGGGCAAGCCAGTAAAATACTGGGAGAGTATAATCTGGTCAGATGAGGCCAAAATTGAATTTTTTGGTTGCAATATCACACAGCACGTTTGGAGGAGAAATGGCACTGCACATCAGCCACTAAACACCATACCAACAGTGAAATTTGGAGGTGGGAGCATCATGGTGCGGGGGTGTTTTTCAGCACATGGTGCCGGCAGACTTCATGTAATCGAAGGAAAGATGAGTGGACAAATATACAGAGACATCCTTGATAACCTTGCCATCTGCCAAGATGCTGAAGATGAAATAAGGGTGGACATTTCAGCACGACAATGATCCCAAACGCACAGCTAAGGAAACATTCAACTGGCTCCAGAGAAGTAAAGTAAAGCTGCTAGAATGGCCCAGTCAGTCACCTGACCTGAATCCAACTGAAAATCTATGGAATGAACTGAAGATCAGAGTTCATGGAAGACACCCACGGAACCTTCAAGATTTGAAGACAGTTTGTGAAGAAGAATGGGCTAAAATCACTCCTGAGCAATGCCTGCGCCTAGTTTCTCCATACAGGAGGCGTCTGGAAGCTGTTATTACAAAAAAAGGCTTTTCTACTAAATATTAAATGAATTTCACCAAGCATGTTCAATACTTATTCCCTGTGTCATTCCACTTTATTAAATGAGATGAGATGAGATGATGAGATTCATCTTTATTGTCATTACACATGTATGAATACAAGGTATAACTTGTTTTGTGAACACAGTTGCCTTGATTTCTTTGTATGGATTACTTGGGTTGTTACTGATATCTGGTGAAAATCTCAGGTCAATGGCTCCATCAGAAATGTGTTTAATGAGAAAAATGTTGATGCGTTCAATACTTATTTTTCCTGCCGTAGATAAATTCCTCAAACTGACTGAATAAGGATGTTTAAACAGCAGCAAAGGTGCATCTAAAATGTCACTGATTCGTTATTCATTTACGCAGTGCTGGAGCTCAACCGCTGGGCTGACTGCTGAGGAGACTGTGCGCAAATGGAGAACATTGTCCTGATGTACAAGATGTTACGAAAAAATAGTAAATGAATAAAAGGAGACAATAGGCTTGATAATTGCTATTTAGTAAGACGGACAAATCTGTCAAAATGACAGACGGCTTTCAGTTTTTCATGCCACTGCTATAAATGACAGAATAAGAAGGGTAAAATGGTTTACGTTCATTTGGAAACCTTTATTTAAACACTCGACTCATCATCATCATAGCAGTCTGTCGTGGGTGACAATGACTGTTTCATTTAGGTCCGATGAGATTCCTCCACACAGTTCTGTCCTTAGCCTTCTGCTGCCAGGAACTCCTGTCTATATCCAGCTTCTTCAAGTTTCTTTTTACAGTGTCTTTAAATCTGAGCCTTGGTCTACCATGATTGCGTTTGCCCTTGCATAACTGTGAGTAGAGTAACTGCCGAGGGAGACGCTAGTGGTCCATCCTCTCAACATGTCCGAGCCATCTCAGGTTCATCTGTTATTAGCATGTCCTCCATTGATGGTAGATCAGCTCGTTTCAACACTTGTATGTTGGTTATCTTGTCTTTCCATGAGATGTTCATTATGGCTCGAAGGTGTCTCATCATGTACGTGTGGAGTTTCTTTACCTGCACTCTGTAGACGGTCCAAGTTTCAGCACCGTACAATAGAGTAGCCAGTACTGTCCCTCTGTACACTTTGCATTTCACACGGATAGACACATGTCGATTGTTCCACAGTCTCTCCCTCAAGTTTCCAAACACAGTGCTCGCTCTTCCCATTCTGAGAGAGAGTTCATTCTCCAGCCCAGCATTCTCTGAAACAGTACTCCCTAGGTACTTGAAAGTCTTGCACTTGACTAGTGGCTCTGTACTAATGCTGATCTCTTCTGGTAGTGATATTGATAACTGGAACTTTGGTGGTTGATAAAGGCACTCTGTCTTCTTGATGTTGATTTTGAGGCTGAATTGGCTAGCTGCTCTTGCAAATTTCTCCATTAACGATTGCATATCTTCCACACTGTGTGCAACTAGAGCACTGTCGTCGGCAAAGAGCATTTCTGTTACTACCTTTATCGATGTCTTACTTTTGGCTTTAAACTGTGCCACATTGAACAAGTCTGCTTCTTTCCTTGTTTGAATGTATACTCCTGAAGTGTCTTTGAAGGCCACCTCAAGCATGGCTGCCAGATATAGCAAGAAGAGTGTAGGCGCCAGCACACACCCTTGTTTCACCCCGTTGCTTACTGAAAAGTCTTTAGATACCGAACCACTCATTGCCACATTTTCTTGCATACCTGTATGGAGTGCCTTGATCCGGCTGACAAACTTCTCTGTACAGCCATATTTCTTGAGTACCTGCCAGAGTCCTTGTCGCGAAACAGTATCGAAGGCTTTACTGAAGTCTATGAAGACTACATAAAGCGGCATGTTCTGTTTGATACATTTTTCTTGAACCTGTTTCAAGCAGAAAATCATGTCCATTGTGCTTCTTCACTTCTAAAGCTACACTGGGTTTCTGGTAGTACATTCTGCGAGATGTGTTCATTGAGTCTGTTCAGTAGTACACATGAGAGAATCTTACCAACAGTGGCTAGCAGTGATATACCTCGGTAATTTCCACAATCTTTCCTGTCACCTTTCTTGAACAAAGGCACAATACTTGCATCCCTTCCAGTCTTGAGGTACTTTCTGGCTATCCCATATCTCTTGGATGAGCTTGTGCAGGTAGTTGGTCAGCTGAACACCACCAAATTTCCACACTTCTGCTGGAATTCCATCCCTTCCTGGAGCTTTACCATCCTGTGTTGTCATGATAGCTGCCATTAGTTCATCAAGATTTGATGGTTCATCCAGACTTGATACAGCTGGTCGCTGCACTAGAGCGTCTTTAGCCTCTTCAGTGAGATCTCCAGGGTTGTTTAGTAGTTGGTCAAAATGGTCTGCAAATCTGTCCAGGATCTTGTCTTTCTCCTGCAAAACCGTTTCACCATCCATAGCCTTTTGTTGGATCAATCCTCTTGGTTTAGGGCCGTAGATTTCACTCAAACCTGTGAAGAATGTTTTCATGTCCTTCCTGTCTGCTGCAGTTTGAAGTTTCTCCACTTTTTCATCCCACCAGTTGGACTTCATCTCTCTGGTGTACTTCTGTAGTTCACTCTGAGCCTTTGAGTAGTTCTTCTTCTTTGACCTTGTGTTACACTGTAGGTTTTCCTGCCTAGCTGTACTCCTTGCTTCTAGTAGTTTCTTCAGATGTTCATCATGCTCATCAAACCAATCGTGATGTTTCCTCTCAGGGTGGCCTAATACATCACTCACAGTCTGATGCACCATATCCTTCAGTGTTGCCCATTTCTCTTCTACTGTATGTCATTGTCTGAGTTGTTGCTGTTCCATGCTTTCAAGTTTTCATCCATTTCCTGTGTAAGTTCTTCCTGCTTCTTTTGGCCTTTCAGTGCACTAGTGTTTAGCTTCCGTGGTGGCTTCGCAACCGTCCTGCAGTGCTGTTTTCATCTGCAAATCCTTAATCTAGATCTCAGCATAACACGATCAGAACCACAGTCCGCACCTCTCATTGCTCTGGTGTCCAATACATCCCTTATGTCTCTCTGCCTGACTATGATGTAGTCTAACAAGTGCCAGTGCTTGGATCTTGGTTGCATCCATGTCTTCTTGTGTGTGTCCTTGTGCTTAAATAGAGTGTTGGTTATCACAAGGTTGTACTCTGAACATAGTGCAAGTAGAAGTTCTCCATTAGCATTGCACTTGCCTCCTCCATGACTGCCTAGCACTCCTTTCCATTTCTCAGTGTCCGAACCAACTCTGGCATTAAAATCTCCAATGAGTATTAGCCTGTCATCAGTCGGTACACGCCTGATAGTCTCAGGTAAATCACTGTAGAACTCTTCCTTCACCTCCTCTGTGTTGGTCATTGTTGGGGCATATACACTGATGAGTGTGGCATACATCTTCCGCTGTAGTGGGAGTCTCATAGTCATTATCCTGTCGTTGATTGGCACCGGCTCCCCATCAAGCATTGCTGCTATCTCCTTTCTAACTGCAAAGCCCACTCCTGCTTCTCTCCTTTCTTGAGTTGATTTCCCACTCCAAAAGAAGATGTACCCATGATCTTCCAAGCTGTCATATCCAGGCAATCTTGTTTCACTAAGTGCAGCTATGTCTACATTGTACCTGTTCATTTCCAAGGCCACAAGCGCAGTCTGTTTCTGGGTGCTGTGATGTTGTTCTGTCCAGCAGAGTCCGTACATTCCATTCTGCTACACACAAGGTTGCTGTTTTCCTCTTCTTTTGTCTTCCTGCTCCTAGCTTACTTTTTGTTGCCTGTCGGAGTGTGAACAGATCAGCGCGGACCTTGTTAGCCCAGGCGACATCCGAGCCTGTATGAGTTGCTTCCTGACTGACCATTTCATGAAACTGCTTGCAAAGTGTTTGATTACCGCTAGCTTTTGCTGGACTAGCAGCACATTCTTGGCAGATAAAGGTATTATCAGTCGCAAGGACAAGCCAAGACAATCTGACTCCACTATCTGTTGCAGTGACTGACCAGATGATAGGTTTGTTTATCTCTGCTCTTTGTGTAGTGCATGTCACAATGCACCGACTGGCACAGTCCACCACAGACCTTGCGACAGATGTGTTTATCTGCCAGGATGTTCAGTCTCACCCGTGTAACTGGGAGTGGTCCACCACAGACCTGTGGCAGATATTGTTTTTAGCTCTGCCAGGATGCCCAGTTTCACCCTCCATGCCCTCGGAAGGGTGGGGATGCTGGTTGAGTCGCCGACGGCCCGACCCATGAGACAGGTAGTACCGGTTTTCATGTTCATCCGGTAGCGAGCAAGCCAATGCCTGACCTGACAACAACACTAGACTAAAAATACAAAAAATACACATATATTTGTCATTGATGTAAACCGTGACAAAAAAATTCTACAGGACAAAACATGGCACTTGGTGTTTTCTAACCTGTTTATATACAGTACCACCATAGACAGAGAGAGAAGCTGAATTAGACAGGGCTCAGAGAGGGCAAGATGAGACAGAGGAGAGGAGCCAAGGAGAGGAAAGTGTTCAGGCAGAGGGTCCAGGAGAAGGTGAGAGCAGAAGAAGGAGAGAAGGATGACACCAGTAAAAAGTCCAAACACAGGACGTCTGGGTGGGACCTCAACTGTCCCAATATTCCAGTGTTCAAGCCTCTGTTGTACAATACTTCAGCTGGTAAGTTCCATATGCAAAGTTACTGTGCCAAATTTTAAAAAAGAAATAAATAGTATAAAGTTAACATTTCGGTAACAATCGTGTCATATGTTTACTCCCCCCTCCACTCGGAAAAATATTTTGCGACCGCGCCAACGTCTTCAAGCCAGAGGAAACACTGAAAAATGCATCCCCGCAGTCTTCAACCTGCCGTCAAGACAGAAAAGCAGACTGGACTCAAGTTGCCACTGAGGTAACAGACAGCCGAGGAGCCCAGATAGTTCTGGGTTTGTCTGGATTTCCAGGGTACTGTGATAATTAACATGCAACAAATGAAGCAGCTCACAATTTATTTTCTTATTAAAACAGTCTACCAGTACATCTACTGGTACATCTCAGTAAATTATAATGTGAAAGTTATTTTTTTAGTACAGGTATGACTAAAAAAAAGATAAATTTTAATAAATAAATAAATTTTATGATCTTGGTAATAGTTTTTAAAATAAATAAAAAAACATGACATTTGTAATTTACTAAGATGTACCAGCACATAGTACACACTATACAGTACAAAATTTGTTAAACTACAAAAAATGCCATTGTCTGTAGTAGAAAACGCAAATGGTACAATAAATCATTGAGGAATATGAAGTATGAAGTATGCTCATTACCCAAAGCTCATATGAATATGAGCTTTGGGTAATGACCGAAAGAATGAGATTGCGGATACAAGCGGCTGAAATGAGCTTTCTCCGTAGGATTGCTGGGCTCACCCTCAGAGATAGGGTGAGGAGCTCAGTCATCCGGGAGAGGCTCAGAGTAGAACCGCTGCTCCTCCACATTGAAAGGAGTCAGTTGAGGTGGTATGGGCATCTGATTAGGATGCCTCCTGGACGCCTCCCACTTGAGGTGTTTCAGGCACGTCCCACTGGGAGGAGACCCCGGGGCAGACCCAGGACTCGGTGGAGAGACTATGTCTCCCAGCTGGTCTGGGAACGCCTTGGTATCCCCTCTGAAGAGCTGGAGCAGGTGGCTGGGGAGAGGGAAGTCTGGGCTTCTCTGCTTGAACTGCTGCCTCCGCGACCCGGACCTCCGGAAAAGCGGTAGAAGATGGATGGATGGATGGATGGATGGAGGGATGAATATGAAGTTCATGTTTTATTCAGTATATGAAAAAACAGCAACTTTTTATGTAACTGTAAAGATAGACCGTATTGTACCAAGGGAAATTCAGATTCTCAGGAAAAACGCTATCAATTAATCGTTAATCGAGCCATAAGGTGAATCAATCAATGAATTAATCGATAACTTGCATCGCTAGTTCATTATTATGTATCTGGCAAGTTAAGATGACCAAAATTTACCAAGTCCATGACTTTAATCCGTCAGCAGCCTTCAGACAAACTAAACGTGCCAATATTTGGATTTCAAAATAAGGGAGTTTTTTCCTGCTGTCTGGGTGGTGAGGAGATTTCTAAAAAAAAACGAAAACAAAACTATAAATACATAAATATTAGAAATAACTACATCTTTGCTCATTTAAGTTAAATTGTTTCATTAAATGTAATTTTAGTAATTATATTTCTTTGAAATCAGAGTTAAATTATTGTTCTCTTTTGGCTCTGCAAAATTATGGTCAAAAGTGTAAATTGTATAAGGAAAAAAAAGTCAAAATATTACCACAATCTGTTTCAAATTGATAAAAAACAGTAATTTTATAAAAACTAGACAAAACTTAGCTCTACACTAATCCACAAGTTTGTGATGGTTTCAAATTGAGATAAATTTACAGAGAAAAGTAGAAAACTATACGAAAATTGTTATAAATTTTGGAGAAAAACCTCAAACCTTCAAGACTGAAGTCATTACTCAGTTTTTAAGTGGGTGCTCTTTGTACCCTTAACTCAACAAGAAATTTTTGTTTGTCTACTTTTAATTATTTTTACATGAGTAGAATTTCATGTTTTTCCCTTCTCTTTTCTAATCTTTTTCAATAGGAAAAAAAGAACTAGAATAAAAATAAAACACAAAAATACGATATTTTTGTCATTTATGTAAACCATGACAAAAAAATCCTGCAGGACAAAAAAATGACACTTGATATTTTCTAACCTGTTTGTATACCACCATAGACGGAGAGAGAAGCTAATTAGACAGGGCTCAGAGAGGGAAAGATAAGACAGAAGAGAGGAGCCAAGGAGAGGAAAGTGTTCAGGCAGAGGGTCCAGGAGAGGTGAGAGCAGAGGAAGGAGAGAAGGATGACATCACTAAAAAGTCCAAACACAGGACTTCTGGCTGGGACACCAACTGGCCCAATATGCCAACATTCAAACACTCGACCAAATCTGTACAAACGACAAAACGCCCTGAGCCGATGAAAGCTTCAAAACATATTGAACCAATGAAGCGTGAAGTGAAGCACATTGGTGTTTTGATACGAGCTCCGACACAGTATATCCAATCACTCTGCTTCAGGAAGGGAGAGACAAGCTCCGTAGCCTCGGTATCATTTGCCCATCACTACCTCTACTGCTTCCCTCTTATGCTTTTTTCTCCATTGAAAATAGGCCCATGCTTCACTGTGACATCAGTGGAGTGAGTGCATGGATTCAGTTTTGTCTCTTGGACAGCGATGCTAGATATGCTGCTGTCGGCTGGAACTGTTAGCAGCATGCTCCAGAACTCCAACTACACCGATGCCACCAGTGACTGTTCTGACTTGTGTTGTTCATGTGTGGGCTGACAGTCCTTCATTTATATTTTTCTTAGCGAATATACAGTGGGGCAAAAAAGTATTTAGTCAGCCACCAATTGTGCAAGTTCTCCCACTTAAAAGATGAGAGAGGTCTCCAATTTTCATCATAGGTATACCTCAACTATGAGAGACAAAATGAGAAAAAAAAATCCAGAAAATCACATTGAAGGATTTTTAATGAATTAATTGGTAAATTCCTCAGTAAAATAAGTATTTGGTCACCTACAAACAAGCAAGATTTCTGGCTCTCACAGACCTGTAACTTCTTCTTTAAGAGGCTCTTCTGTCCTCCACTCGTTACCTGTATTAATGGCACCTGTTTGAACTTGTTATCAGTATAAAAGACACCTGTCCACAACCTCAAACAGTCAGACTCCAAACTCCACTATGGCCAAGACCAAAGAGCTGTCAAAGGACACCAGAAACAAAATTGTAGACCTGCACCAGGCTGGGAAGACTGAATCTGCAACAGGTAAGCAGCTTGGTGTGAAGAAATCAACTGTGGGAGCAATTATTAGAAAATGGAAGACATACAAGATCACTGATAATCTCCCTCGATCTGGGGCTCCACGCAAGAGCTCACCCCGTGGGGTCAAAATGATCATGAGAACGGTGAGCAAAAATCCCAGAACCACATGGGGGGACCTAGTGAATGACCTGCAGAGAGCTGGGACCAAAGTAACAAAGGCTACATCAGAAACACACCATGCCGCCAGGGACTCAAATCCTGCAGTGCCAGACGTGTCCCCCTACTTAAGCCTGTACATGTCCAGGCCCGTCTGAAGTTTGCTAGAGAGCATTTGGATGGTCCAGAAGAGGATTGGCAGAATGTCATATGGTCAGATGAAACCAAAATAGAACTTTTTGGTAAAAACTCAACTTGACGTTTTTGGAGGAGAAAGAACACCATACCTACTGTGAAGCATGGGGGTGGAAACCTCATACTTTGGGGTTGTTTTTCTGCGAAGGGGCCAGGACGACTGATCCGTGTAAAGGAAAGAATGAATGGGGCCATGTATCGTGAGATTTTGAGTGAAAACCTCCTTCCACCAGCAAGGGCATTGAAGATGAAACGTGGCTGGGTCTTTCAGCATGACAATGATCCCAAACACACCGCCTGGGCAACGAAGGAGTGGCTTCGTAAGAAGCATTTCAAGGTCCTGGAGTGACCTAGCCAGTCTCCAGATCTCAACCCCATAGAAAATCTTTGGAGGGAGTTGAAAGTCCGTGTTGCCCAGCGACAGCCCCAAAACATCACTGCTCTAGAGGAGATCTGCATGGAGGAATGGACCAAAATACCAGCAACAGTGCGTGAAAACCTTGTGAAAACTTACAGAAAATGTTTGACCTCTGTCATTGCCAGCGAAGGGTATATAACAAAGTATTGAGATGAACTTTTGTTATTGACCAAATACTTATTTTACCGAGGAATTTACCAATTAATTCATTAAAAATCCTTCAATGTGATTTTCTGGATTTTTTTTTCTTATTTTGTCTCTCATAGTTGAGGTATACCTATGATGAAAATTGGAGACCTCTCTCAACTTTTAAGTGGGAGAACTTGCACAATTGGTGGCTGACTAAATACTTTTTTACCCCACTGTATATATATGTTAGGGGTGGCAAGCCTGTGGCTCTCGCACCACATGCGGCTCTTTTCTCTCATTTTTTTTTTAATTGGCTCCAGTGCAGCGCTTTTTAAAAAATTATACATAACCTGCAAAGATTTTTTTTCAGTCATTCTGTAGCTTTTAACATCATCTCCATCTATGCAGATTTTTAAAAAATAAATATGATAACCTCAACCATGTTAGTTGTGTTTCTTTTTCAGGTTTGCTGGCAGGTTTGTGGGAGTTTCCGAGTTTTCTTCTGGAAGAGGAAAATTCTGAGATGAAACAGAAGATGTCACTGTTGGGTGAAGTCAGCAGATTACTTGGAACTGATTTGACTGATGATCTTTTGCAGTATGTTGGAGAAGTAAGTCTGATGTTTTAGCAGCCATCTTTCTTTAGTGGTTATTTAAAATATGCTGTCTTTGTTGCTGATGAGCTGATTGGTGGTTTGCAGGTGGTTCACATCTTCTCTCACATCCACCAAACTTACGTGGTTTACAGTGTGTGTTTGAAAGAGGGTGACACACGCATGCAGACTGAAAACACACAGTGGCTTACCAGGTCTGCTCTGCAGGAAGCTGCTGTGTCTACGGGACTGAAAAAGGTCTGTTTTTCCTACATACTGTCTACTTATGCTAGTGATGTTAAAGACCCGCTGCGATGGATATAAATCCCCTTAAAACCAAACCTACATTGTCTAAAATGGTATCTTATGCCCTTTTTTCCCCACAAAAAAAAACTTTCATTGTCTTACAATTGCTTGTGAAAATCTTTTCCCGTTTCCTCCGCTTTCAAACGTCAGGATCTATGAATATTCTAATTTGGCCCACTAGGGCTGCAGCTAATGATTATTTTACTTGACCAACATTTGCAGAACTTTCTTTCCTAAAGAGCAGTAGTAATTGTACCAAACACTCAATAAAACAGGTACACATTTATTGCAATGCTTATTGCAATATTTATTGCATAGAATGCAACTTTAAACAGTATGTTACACCATAAAGTTCCTTTCGCTAGCCGTTAGTGTCCGTTAGCATCCGCTAGCAGATGGCGTTAGCATGGTGGCTATATTTTCTTTGGTCATATAAGCATAATTAGCATACCTGACTATACTGTACTCATCTCAATTTTAAATCTCAATGACGTACCTTGTCTCGGGTGTGCCGGCTGTGCATGATGTGGGATGCTTTCTGCCAAGACACTGTAACATCCAAGGTTGTAGCATGCTAGCTCGCCGCTCGGCTTTACCATATTCACACTACACAATGTTTTTCTTCAGTTTGAGCTTGAAATGATTCCAGACTTGAGATACTTTTGTCATTTTTTAAAAATGTTTTTTCCTCTTTGCCGGCCTGTCACTATGCCGCTCTGTCATGGCGCCATTAAACAAATCTGCGTTTTGTTTAGGTAGCATGACCGGAAGAAGGTTGCACCAGAAGAAGGTCATATAGACCGGAAGTACTACATTAAATGACACGCTGACGCATAAATTTTGGATCGAGAATTTTTTGTAACCGAATTATTCGAGTTATTGTTGCAGCCCTAAGGCCCACCCACATCCGTCCCACAAGCAGGGTGACGCGCTGCCGCTCTTCGAGGACCACAGCACACAGAAGTCTGCAAGCTGGGAAATTTGACCAGAAATATTATTAGTAGTATTGAAGATCTGACGTTTAAAAAAATGACAATACAATGCTGCCGTGACTGCGGAGGGTCCAAACAACCATTCAGCACATGCAGAGCACATGAGCGCCATAGCAAAGCGACACAGCGCACACACCAGCCGCCACTGCTGTCCTCTGCTGGGACGTGAGCTGCCCAAAAGCAGATTGCAAGTCCCTACTGGTGCTCGCACACCTATAATCATACCTGTAAACTAGTTGCTTTCACCGAAATTAATCCCAAATATGTCACTCACGTGAATCGTGTAGATTCGAAGAGTTTTTTTTTTTTTTGGAGGGGGGTGACCGCCAGCAGTTTCCCAGAAGGAGCTTTCAGAAACAATGGGGGACAGTCATCATCTTTACAATAATACATCTTTGGTGGAACACATCACGCATTGGCTTTTGGCCAATCACAATCAAGGTAACTGCGTTGTCTTCCGCCTTTTCCCAACTTTTGCCGCCATTATTTTGTTGGCTGGATTATCCACCTTATTCCTGGGGGTGCCGCTATAGGAACGATTATGGGCAGAGCTTCCGGTTTCAGCTTACTTAGTGTTAAATCAGTCGGTAAGAGTGGAGAAGTGGGGCATTTAAAATAGCATTTTTAAAAGTTTTTCAAATTCATTTTAATGTATAGTCCACATACGTGTTTTGCACTCAAGTGGCAGCTATATAAATAAAGTTGAATTAAAGTTGAATTAATTTCAGCTCTTCTAGTTTTTGTATTTTTTGAATGTTTTGGCGTAGTTCTGGTGCTTGTTGCTGGTGTTCATGGTTGTGCCAATAGACTGGATAAATGGAGGCTTCTCACCACACGGTGACAGACGACATCCAAGCACGGTGTTGTGGCGTACGTCTGCTCTAAGGTAAACTTGATTATGTCCAACATATTTTAACAAAATGCAGCCAACTTTATTGTGATGGAGACGTGCTGGTCTGAATGTGCACCGCATCATTATGAGTACAGGCAATGAGAAGTCATAAATCATGATTCTTTCTTTGTTTGGTAGCGGCAAAGTGCTGGGGAAACCCCATGAGTGCCTGGTATCACTGTAAAGCTTAGAAATTGTACTTTCTAAAAATACCTATGTTCTTGTGGAAGCTGTAACTCCCGAACAATCGAATGCGAGTTTTCAACCTAGCTAAAATATAAACAAATCGTCTTTTTCTGGGTCAGTTTTCGCGCACTTCCTACAAATTAAATATCATTTTGAAGGTTTTTAAATGCAGAATATGGAAATAACGTTACATCAGTTTTGAAAATGTCCTCAAAGTCGCTTATTTTGCCAGCATGGGTCATTTGTTTACAGCGTTAGTATCTTAGCAGCGGCGCTAACAAACGGAGCTACAGTCTGCCAGGCCACTTTTTAAGGTCATCTTCCCATCCCTCGATAGACGTGGGAAGTGGTATGATTATATTACTGTTTTGAGGTGCAAGAGGCTGTGTTTCCGCATTTCTGATGCCGAAGTCATTGTTTTTGAACAAGGAAAATTGTCCCGTTTCAGTGACAGCCATATGTTCTAAACTTGTACTGGAAGTTGCTACCATAATTCACGCAAGGCATCATGGGGCCTAGGAATAAGGTGGATAGAATAGAATAAGCTTTATTGTCACTGTACAGTTGTACAGTACAGTGAAATTGTGAGGAGTATCAGCGGGAGTTTGGAAGTAAGTGCCACTATCTGCCTGCCTACGATATAATATGCTGTGTAACTTAACATCGATAAAGGCAAGGCAAGTTGATTTAAATGTAGCACATTTTGTATACAAGACAATTCAAAGTGCTTTACATAAAAAAAACATTAAAACATTACAGCAAGTTGCAAAAGGTATACATAAGAATTTAAAAGCAAACTAAAAAGTACGACAGAAATAAAAGTTACGGTACATTGTAGGAGATTAACAATTGTTCTACTGAATGGCAGCGGCAAATAGTCAAAGTCAAATTTATTTATAGAGCACATTTCAAAACAATCAAGTTGACCAAAATGCTGTACATCGAGATAGAGTTAAAATCAAACTACACAACCAAACATACAGGCTAAATAGAAATAAAATGCATTAAAAGAAAATGGAGTAAAAACAGCTCAGAATACAGCCAGCTGTTGAGTTTTCACTCTCTGCTTGAATCAAATGCCAATGAGAACAGATGTGTCTTCAGCAGTGATTTAAAATCAATTAATGAATCAGCAGTGTGTGTGTGGACAGGTATACTATTCCACAGTCTTGGAGCAGCCACTGCAAAAGCTCGATCACCTCTCCATTTTAACTTAGATTTTGGTACGTCTAAGAGCATCTGGTTAGTTGATCTCGGTGCTCTTACAGGTGAATGAGTGGAAACAAGTTCTGACAGATAGGATGGTAAAAATCCATTAAAGGTCTGCGACACGGCCTTAAATAGGTAAGATTTTAACCTGGATTTAAAGCAGCTGAGAGTTTCAGCAGCTCTGATGCTTTCTGGGAGTTTGTTCCACATGTGAGGGGCATAAAAACTGAACGCTGCCTCACCATGTTTGGTTGTAACTCTGGGCACAGATAGTAGGCCTGACCCTGACGACCTGAGGGCTCTGGGTGGTTCATAATGGACCAGCAGATCTGAAATGCATTTTGGCCCTAAACCATTCAGAGCTTTATAAACCAACAGCAATATTTTGAAATCAGATAAAATGTGTTGTGATCCTTTTCTGTAACGGCACATTTTCCAACATGTTTAACTTCATAATGGAAAGCTCGTCTGCTTGTTAAGGGTCATTTTACATATTTTATTTTTCTAATTATTGTGTATTGCAGGGGTCACGAACTGCTGGACTCCAGTCCAGACTCCGAAGTCTTTTGATACAGTTAAAAAAAAAAAAAAAAAAAAAATACTGCAGTTTTGTTTTGACGAAACAAACAAAAACCAACCAGAAGTCAAATGCCACGACAGCCGCTGCCGATCAGACACCAGCACCACACCACGGGCAGAGTGGTCCTCACAAAATGCCAAAATCAGATCAGACAGTGAGTAAGGTTTGTTTCCAATTTTCAAGTCTAATACAGGTGCATCTCAATAAATTAGAATATCATCGAAAAGTTGATTTATTTCAATAATTCAATTTAAAAAGTGAAACATATATAGAATCATTACACACAGAGTGATATATCTCAAGTGTTTATTTCTTTTAATTTTGATGGGTATGGCTTATAGCTCATGAAAACCCCAAATTCAGTTTCTCAAAAAATTAGAATATTGCATAAAATTCATCTTCTTCCGCTTAATCCTTTTCGGGTCGCAGTGGGGCTGGAGCCTATCCCAGCATCTTTGGGCGAGAGGCAGGGTACACCCTGGACAGATCGCCAGTCCATCGCAGGGCCAACACAGAGAGACAGACAACCATTCACTCTCACAGTCATACCTAAGGACAATTTAGAATCCCCAGTTTGATGCCAATTAACCTAACTTGCATGTTTTTGGCATGTGGGAGGAAACCGGAGAAATCCCGGAGTAAACCAACGCAGACACGGGGAGAACATGCAAACTCCCCACAGATCACTGTTGGTCGGGGGCTGGGATTGAACTCAGGATCCCCCGGCCAAGGGTGAGTTGCTGTGCTGCCACAGTGCTAACCACTCTGCCACCGTGCTGCCCATATTGCATAAAATTAATTAAAAAAATTGATTTTTAATAGAAATGTTGGCCAACTGAAAAGTATGTCCATGTACACACTCAATACTTGGTTGGGGCTCCTTTTGCATAATTACTGCATCAATGCAGCATGGCATGGAGGCGATCATCCTGTGTTACTGCTGAGGTGTTATGGAAGCCCAGGTTGCTTTGATAGCAGCCTTCAGCTCGTCTGCATTGTTGGGTCTGGTGTCTCTCATCTTCCTCTTGACAATACACCATAGATTCTCTATGGGATTTATGTCAGGAGAGTTTGCTGGCTATTCAAGCACAGTGATACTGTTGTCATTAAACCAGGTATTTGTACTTTTGGCAGTGTGGGCAGGTGCCATGTCTTGCTGGAAAATGAAGTCAGCATCTCCATAAAGCTCGTCAGCAGAGGGAAGCATGAAGTGCTCTAAAATTTCCTGTTAGATGGCTGCACTGACATTAGACTTGATTAAACACAGTGGAAAACACCATCAGATGGCATGGCTCCACATATCATCATTGACTGTGGAAACTTCACACTGGACCTCAAGCAACTTGGATTCCGTGCCTGTTCACTCTTCCTCCAGACTCTGGGACCTTGATTTCCAAGTGACAGGACTTGGCACCTGATCTGGGGAGCCATGTCATCTTCTGGTGTTAGTCCATTGTGTTTTATCAAGTCCAGAGTCAATGCAGCTGTCTACCAGGACATTTTAGAGCACTTCATGCCTCCCTTTGCTGACAAGGTTCATGGAGATGCTGATTTCATTTTCCAGCAGGACTTGGCACCTGCCCACACTGCTGCCAAAAGTACCAAAGCCTGGTTTAATGACCATGGTATCACCATATTTTACTGGCCAGCACAGTCTCCTGACCTAAACCCCATACAGAATCTATGAAGTATCGTCAACAGGGAGATGAGAGACACCAGACCCAACAATGCAGATGAGCTGAAGGCCGCTATCAAAGCAGCCTGGGCCTTCATAACACCTCAGCAGTAACACAGGCTGATCACCTTCATGCCATGCCACAGTGATGCAGTATTAATTCATGCAGAAGGAGCCCTGACCAAGTATTGCGTGTGTGCATGGAAATACTTTGTCGGCCAACATTTCTATTAAAAAAATCCATCCATCCATCCATCCATCTTCTACCGCTTTTCCGGAGGTCCGGGTCACGGAGGCAGCAGTTCAAGCAGAGAAGCCCAGACTTCCCTCTCCCCAGCCACCTGCTCCAGCTCTTCAGAGGGGATACCAAGGCGTTCCCAGACCAGATGGGAGACATAGTCTCTCCACCGAGTCCTGGGTCTGCCCCGGGGTCTCCTCCCAGTGGGACGTGCCTGAAACACCTCAAGTGGGAGGCGTCCAGGAGGCATCCTAATCAGATGCCCATACCACCTCAACTGACTCCTTTCAATGTGGAGGAGCAGCGGTTCTACTCTGAGCCTCTCCCGGATGACTGAGCTCCTCACCCTATCTCTGAGGGTGAGTCCAGCAATCCTACGGAGAAAGCTCATTTCAGCCGCTTGTATCCGCGATCTCGTTCTTTCGGTCATTACCCAAAGCTCGTGACCATAGGTGAGAGTAGGAACGTAGATTGACTGGTAAATTGACAGCTTTGCCTTAGAACTAAGCTCCCTCTTCACCACAACAGACCGGTACAACGTCCGCATCACTGCAGATGCTGCTCCAATCCGTCTGTCGATCTCTCGCTCCATTTTCCCCTCACTCGTGAACAAGACCCCAAGATACTTAAACTCCTCCACTTGGGGCAGGAGCCTGTCCCCAACCCGGAGAGGACAATCCACCTTTTTCCGGCTGAGGACCATGGACTCGGACTTGGAGGTGCTGATTCTCATCCCAGCCGCTTCACACTCAGCGGCAAACCGTCCCAGTAAGAACTGTAGGTCATTGCTGGATGAAGCCAACAGGACAACATCATCTGCAAACAACAGAGATGAGATCCTGTGGTCACCAAGCATGACACCCTCCATTCCCTGGCTGCGCCTAGAAATCCTGTCCATAAAAATTATGAACAGGATCGGTGACAAAGGGCAGCCCTGGCGGAGTCCAACTCTCACTGGGAATGACTCCGACCGAGTGTTGGCAATACGAACCAAACTCTCACAACGGTCGTACAGAGACCGAATAGCTCGTAACAACAAGCCCGATATCCCACACTCCCGAAGCACCCCCCACAAAAATCCACGAGGGACGCGGTCAAATGCCTTCTCCAAGTCCACAAAACACATGTAAACTGGTTGGGCAAACTCCCACGAACTCTCAAGAATTCTCGAGAGGGTAAAGAGCTGGTCCGATGTGCCACGGCCAGGACGAAAACTACATTGCTCCTCCTGAATCCGAGGTTCGACCAACGGCCGGACTCTCCTCTCCAGTACCTTGGCATAGACCTTCCCAGGGAGGCTGAGGAGTGTGATCCCTCTAAAGTTGGAGCACACCCTCCGGTCCCCTTTTTTGAAGAGAGGAACCACCACCCCAAGCTTTCTATTAAAAAAATCATTTTTTAAAAATTGATCTTATGTAATATTTTAATTTTTTGAGAAACTGATTTTCGGGTTTTCATGAGCTGCAAGCCATAACTATCAAAATTAAATTAAAAGAAATAAACACTTGAAATATATCACTCTGTGTGTCATGAATCTATATAAAATATGAGTTTCATTTTATGAACTGAATTACTGAAATAAATCAACTTTTTGATGATATTCTAATTTAGTGAGATGCACCTGTATTTAAAGGTTTAAAATTCTCCGTATTTTGACTTGGGGATGATGTTACTTGTTTATTTTTATTTAACCATGCAAGTCATGATGAAAATATTCTTATTTACAATAGCAGCCTGGCAAAAGGCGAAGGGGTTTGAGGAAGGGGGGTGTAAGGGAAATATTGACACATAGCCGACTGAGGAAAAACGGTGTCAGAACAATGCAAAAAAAAGAATCAGTACAGCTCTAAAAGCAGCTGAAGTATGATCTTAATAAAATATGTAAAAACAAGTTAAATCATATCAGCCTGTCTGGAGACAGCTACAGTCTTCTGGAAGAATGTCCATGAGGTAGCTCTTAAAAGCACATTTTGAGATAAATTTGTTGGTTTTTATTTTTCCATGTGATTTGCCACATTTTTCTTCCATTTGTTTTATTAAAAGATATTAGGAGTAAATTCATGCTCATTGCAAAGAAAACAGAAGAGAAATTGATTTACCTGAAATGGCTTATTTCAGTCCCTCCAGGATTTCACGATGTTGCGATCGCGTCAATTCATGCGAAATCAGCCAATCAGCGCAACTATTGTGCGACCTTGCAACTTTGTCCAATCACTGCAACTTTACTGCAATTTTGGCCAATCCTCGTCAACTTCTGCCAATTTCACCAATCAAATTTCAGCTGAGTGGCGCTGAAACGCTCAGTCTAACCAATCAAATGCATCGCTACATCGTGTTCACTTCCGTGTTTACAGTAAGCTGGAAAAAACCATCTGCTTTAAAATTTGTAATTCTTCCCACAACTTTTAGTGTAAAAAAACTTCTCCAAACATCACAACTTTTATCGCAATTTTCAAAAAAAGCTCCAGCGAATTCAGACTTTTTGGGCCGCAACAATCATAAACACATCCCGCGAAATCCTGGAGGGACTGTTATTTTTATCATTTCTCTTTTTGTGAAAACCTGCAACAGTTTGTTATGGTATATTTCAAAGTGGGCTAGTTCTTCCTTTGTTTATTTCCCCACATATGAGAAGGACTCAAATGTTAGCCTGCATAGTTTGGTTGTCAGTTAATTTAAAGCAGGCCATATATTTTTTTCATGTTGCTTCAGAGAGGAACATATAATAGCAGTTACATTTCAGTTTCAAAAATTTCAAAATCTGTTTTCTTCACTGTTGTAGTATGAATTCATAAATGTCACATAAACTACATTTCTTGTGTATTCAGTGCTATATATAAAACTTTATAATCAACATAATCTTTATTTTAGCGATTAAACAGCTGTCGCAGCTCTCAGCTAATTCAATTTTAGTCAGAGAGGTGCAAAGTAGCTCTTTGGTTCGCAAAAGTTGTAGAGCCCTGACCTACAGCATCACTCAGTTCAAAGTGAATAATTTTGGGAAGGTCATCTCCGCTGCATCTGTGTTGTTATGTAATTCCTACCTGTCTGAGGGTCCCCCGGGAAGAAAAGGGTAGCGCTGCAAAAAAAAAAAAAAAAAAAAAAAGCATTCAACACTGCAGTAATCACATAAAAATATAGTCATATTACATTTTTTAGGTTGAGCTGAAAATTATAGTTATATTGTGGTGACCCACCACAATCTACATGGACATTCAATCTTCACACTCAGCTAGCCGGCAGGAAGCAGAGGACAATTTGCATATGGACAGAGATCCCCTAGGAGACAATCAGAGCAATGGACTATTGTTATACATCCCCGGATTAAGGAGAAGACATCCGGGTGCCAGTTGGTCACGCGATTGATATGTATTGACTGATATGTATATCAGTATGCAAATGTACCATGCATTCTCTCTCTTTGTATAACATGTATAAAAGAGCTTGCTATACATGCCTCAAGAGCACACACAGCACAACACAGCTCACAGCGCTACAAGTGTGTTTCATGATGGTGGAGGAAATAAAACTCTGAAACCTTCCAGCTCGCCGCATCTCGCTTGAACTTATTTTTCCTCCACACTGGTGACCCTTGACGAAGAATGGAACACGAGGCGAACACCCCGGAGATGACCCCGACCGGGAAAGCCCCAGCACGCGTCATGGTGCGACCCTCGCCTGATCTCTTCCCTCCACACTGGTGACATGACGAGAGAGAATGACCGTCTGCTCCCTCTCACTGCGCTGTGGACACAGAGGACCAGAGAACGCCTGCAACCTCTTCATCTTCACCGGAGCGCGCGCTCCGGAGCGCAGCACTGGGACCAAAACGCACCATGAACGACACGAGCGAACGAAGGAAGCAGCCTGAATGGGGACAATCATCGACGCCGACTGCGTTGATTTCCACCGAGCTCCCCGACTCTGACTAAACTCCGGACAGCGGACCTCCCGCGCACAGAAGCCCCGCACGCACACCGCAGGATTACGAGGACAGCGCAACTGCCAGTTATGTGATCACGGCGCCAAGCGTGCACCACGCACATAGACAAACCGGCTCCACAGACTGATACATTGTCCTCTGCCGCTGCACATGCCCGAGAAAAACGGCCGATCGCCACCCTCGGAACCTTCAGGGCTGCTCACGCACCTGGAGCAGACGTGCAGCCCTCACACAGGACTTTGTATGGGTTTCTCAGCCACGGCGCACAAGGGGAATTTAGCCGATTGCTTTCCCCGATGACTTTAGGGCTGCTTCCCGCACCTAAAAGCCAAACCACCTCATACCTTCACACAGCTGCAGTTGTTTCACAGCCGCTACGCATCCTCGGGGAATTTAGCCGCTCACCTTCCCCACATCCTCGCTGGATCGAGCTGTGAGAGGAGTCAGATAAAATGTTTTTTTTCACAGCCGCTGTGGATCTCCGCCAGGTTTACCGGGAAAGTCAAAAATCAAAGTCAAATCAAACTTTATTGTCATATTGCTGTACATACAACTGTAGTGCAGGCAAGATGAAATTGCGTTTCTCTCGGCATCCATATAAGAAGCAGCATGATTTAAGACACACTCCCACATAGCTCCACCCCCCACCCCCACCCCCCAACCATTCACACATCCCTGAGACATACTTGGGGAAAAAGAAAAACTAACTAACTATAATATACAAAATGTCTGTAGGTGCAGTAGTGTGTATGAGAGATTCCGGGTCAACTGTTCAGCATCCTGACAGCTTGTGGAAGGAAGCTGTTGATCAGTCTGGTGGTTCTGCCTCTGATGCTCCGGAATCGTTTACCAGATGGAAGAAGTTCAAAGTGTTTATGCAGAGGGTGAGAACGGTCCTTGACAATGTTCAGTGCCCTGCTTCTACAACGGTTCTGAAAAAGTTCTTGGACAGAGGGGAGGGAGACTCCAATTACCCTCTCAGCCCCCTTGACTATCCTCTGCAGGGCTTTTTTGTCTGACATACTGCAGCTGGAGTACCATGTAGCAATGCAGTATGTCAGAACACTCTCCACCACACCTCTGTAGAAGGTCCTGAGGATGCAGATGGGGAGAGGCCTGTTTGAGTTTCCTCAAGAAGTGCAGTCTCTGCTGAGCCCGCTTCCTTTCTCCAAGGAATTCTTGCTCCAGGTCAGGTCCTGCGAGATCTGCACTCCGAGGAACTTGATGTTCTCTACTCTCTCCACTAAACGGCCGCCGATGCTGAGGGGGACGTGCTCAGGCTGTGACCGCCGGAAGTCGATAATCATCTCCTTCGTTTTGTCCACGTTGAGCACCAGATTGTTCTCCCTGCACCAGCCCTCCAGATCTCTCACTTGTTCCCTGTACATTGATTCCTCATCCCTCTGAATAAGTCCCACCACCGTGGTGCCATCTGCAAACTTAATAATCTGGTTCCCCTCGTGTCTGGATACACAGTCATGTGTTAGAAGTGTAAACAACAGTGGACTGAGTACACAGCCTTGAGGGGATCCGGTGCTCAGCGTGCTAGAGTTGGAGATGTTGTTTCCAACCCGGACAGATTGAGGTCTCTCAGTCAGGAAATCCAGGATCCAGAGACATGTGACGGTGTTCAGACCGAGAAGGAGTAATTTCTCCATCAGTCTCTGGGGAATAATGGTGTTGAATGCTGAACTGAAATCAATGTACAGGAGTCTGGCGTAGGTGTCTTTCTGGTCCAGGTGGGTGATGACAGAGTGTAGGGTGGTGACTATAGCATCCTCCGTGGAGCGGTTTAAACGATATGCAAACTGGAGCGGGTCATGTGATGCAGGGAGGCAGGCTGTAATGTGTGGTTTGACAAGCCGTTCAAAACACTTCATCACAATTGGTGTCAGTGCAACAGGACGATAGTCATTCAAACAGGACACAACTGGTTTCTTTGCCACCGGTACAATGATAGAGGTCTTGAAGCATCTGGGAACGATGGCCTGACTCAGGGAGATGTTATAAATGTCAGTCAGGACATCTGCCAACTTGCTCGCGCAGTCTCGGAGCACACGTCCCGGAGCACACGTCCCGGAATGTTGTCCGGACCTGCAGCTTTGCGTGGGTTGACTCTGGTTAGGGTCCTCCGTGTGTCCGCTGTGTTGATGGTAAAAGCTGGTCCGACAGATGGTGGGGGTGGGCCAGCCCTCCCTCTGATTGTCGAGTTTGATGCTTCAAAACGTGCAAAGAAGTCGTTAAGCCTGTCTGGAAGTGAAGCGTCGTCATCATCGACCCCCTGCCTAGACTTATAGCCCGTCAGTGTCCGAACTCCCTGCCACATCTGCTTGGTGTTCCTAGTGTCACAGAGGTGTCCCTGGATTTTCTCCGCATAGGCGCGCTTTGCCGCCTTAATTCCCTTTGAGAGTGCAGACTTGGCTGAGCGGAGGGCGATCCTGTCCTTCGCTCTGAAGGCTGCATCTCTGGCTGTAAGCAGCGAGCGCACCTCTGCAGTCATCCAGGGCTTATGATTACCCCGCATAGTGATGGTCTTCACTGTAGTGTCTTCCTCTGTGCACTTCGCGATGTAGCTGGTGACTGTATCAGCATACTCCTCCACATCTGTCTTGTCTTCCTGGGAGGCTGCTATTTTGAAGACCTCCCAGTCTGTGTGCAGAAAACAGTCTTTCAGTGCAGAGGTTGCACTCTCTGGCCAAATCCTGATTTGTTTCACTGCTGGCCTGCTGCGCTTCAATAAAGGTTTGTAGGCAGGCAGCAGCATCACGGACATGTGATCAGAACGGCCGAGATGGGGGCGGGGTATCGCTTTATATGCATCTGTGTTTGTGTACACTAAGTCCAACATATTCTCTCCTCTGGTCTTAAAGTCTACACATTGTTTAAACTTGGGGAGCACAGTCTTTAGGCTGGTGTGGTTAAAATCCCCCGCAACCACCACAAAACTGTCCGGGTGTGAAGTTTGGATTTCACTGATCGCATTGTGCAGTACCCCGAGTGCCTTCTTAGCATTAGCTTTAGCATTAGGGCTCGGCGCTATGTAAACACCAGCTACAAACACGTTGCTGAATTCCCTCGGCAAATAATATGGCCGACAATTTACAATAAGGAACTCCGCCAACGGAGAGCAGTGTTTAGACACTAACGTGGCATTAACGCACCAGTTCTTGTTAACATAGATGCATAGCCCACCCCCCCGGCTCTTACCGGAGCTCGCCGTTTCCCTGTCGGCACGGAACATCGCCATATCTTCCAGTTGAATGGCCTCGTCAGGAATGTTGCCGTGGAGCCATGTCTCGGTGAAAACAAACACATCCCTCACCATTGCGGATCCACACGCAATTTTTGCGCGGCCCAGACACCTTTGACGTCCCGGGCTGGCACTCACTTACTCCCACCCCCTTCCCCCTCCTCCTCCACAGCGCTTTTCCCGCACCTCACTCCCTAAAGCTGTCCGATCGCCGTCTGGTTCCATTATGCACGAAACACACTGGCCCGTGCGCCCACGATCCACGGCCGTTCAGTGTGCTGGAATCCTGAGCTGGAGCCAAACAACAGGGGTGTCACAACCCCTGCTGAATGTTCTGGGGGGAGCCCTGTGGTGACCCACCACAATCTACATGTACATTCAATCTTCACACTCAGCTAACCGGCAGGAAGCAGAGGACAATTTGCATACGGACAGAGAGCCCCTAGGAGACAATCAGAACAATGGACTATTGTTATACAGCCCCAGATTAAGAAGAGGAAGTGCGGGCGCCAGTTGGTCACGCGATTGATATGTATTGACTGATATGTATATCAATATGCAAATGTGCCATGCATTCTCTCTCTTTGTGCCTCAAGAGCACGCACAGCACAGCGCGGCGCAACACAGCGCACGGCGCTACAGTGTGTCTCATGATGTTGGAGGAAAATAAAACTCTGCAACCTCTCAGCTCGTCGTACCTCACCTGAACTTATTTTTCTTCCACAATATAATCTTTTGCTGTCTTCTAGCTGAGTTTAGTCTGAAACAGTACATTTTATAATCATTCTGACGCGTCTACATCCATCTCTTACCTTTCTTTTGAACCCAAATTTATTGAGAAAAATGTTTTTATTCATGAAATATAAGCTTGTAGGCTTAGCTGTCTAACTAGATGAGCAGAGGGAGACCGCCATTAGGGCTAATTGTGGCCAGGTGTGACGCTCAACACAAGTATTCAGATCCAGTAAAAGCAGTCTAATAACACCCAAAATATGACCCATGTTCTGCATTCAAAACTTGAGTTACATAAGTATGCAAGTATTCTCAACCAGATGACTTTAAGTATGAAATATAAAAACAATGTTCATTTTTGTGTCATACAAAAAACTTAAAAGTAAAAGTGGTCATTGTGTAAAATGGTGTTTCATTATTTTATAGGATATTTATAGATTCATTTTACTGCTACATTAATGTGTAGCATTGAAAGGTTGAAAAAATTAGTTTTAAGTGTTAAGTGTGTTAAACGCCGTTAATAAATGCATTTTGTTGTCTGAAGCAAGTGTTGTCTTTTCCCTTTATTTTCTTCTCAGAGTACACCAGAATGCTTAATTTACTTGTTAAAATTACAAAATTTTTCTGCGTGCAGCAGCATCTCTCTAAAAAAAAGTCTCAACAAATAAATCAACAAGGTGCAGCATCTAATATATGGGTGTTTTTATTTATTAGGGGTCCAATGTGTGACATTGGTGGCAAAATTTAAAATTGATCAAATCTGCACATGAAATTGACTAATCACTGTCCAATTGTGTCAGGTTTATGAAACTATTAACTATTTTCGTAACGGCATTCGCGTTCAGGAACTCTTGAGGATGAGCGCTCACTTCAGCTACTTGTAAATGGAGACGTAAACGGGACACTCGGGCTTTTGTTTCCCCGTGTGCCAATGCACTTTGCAATGGCACACGTTTTACACGAAACAACTTCAACACTTCCAGTATTTTTCACGCATCAAAACTCATCAACAGCTACATTTTCATGACATGTTAAGATGCGATAACGTGTATACATACCTTCAAATTCTCCCTGTTTGTTGGATAAGACGTAAAATCACAAAAGGCGTAAATGCGGGACACGGAAGTTTGGACCTTCGATAACTTCAATATAAAGTGACCACAGTTAATCCTCTCCACATGGGTTGAGCACATCCGGGGTAGAGAAAATAAAAGTGCTTTCCCAGGACGGTCACCTCGCCAGACGGGGCTGCGCGCGGCCGACCAAGACCGAAGACGTAAATTTTTTGAAGGCCACCATATTCGATGTGTCATAAATGTTTGAGATTTTATTGAAATATTCTACATCTGAGCTTCACAGACTGATCTCCTTTTTACGTGTATGGTTTGGGATCTGAAAGGTGCAAAGTGAAAAGCATCAACACTTCCTGTTTTCTGGTTACTTTACCAAATAACTTGCATGTTGCTGCGTAAATTCGGGGACACGGAAATTTACGTCGTACGAGTAAATTTGCAGGGGTCTCCGTACAAAAACCATAGATCCGATCACATTGGGGAATGTTTTATTTTGAATTTGCATTACAACTCTGTTATCTCTTGCATAAATGAGTAGAAAGAGTTACTCAGAGATCACGTTACAGTACTTTGAAATTGATGCGATTTTCATGTCACACAAAAACTGGGAAAAATGAGGGGACACGACCAATAGTTTTGATTCTAACGGCAAAATCAATGATTTTTTTAAAAAATTGCAATGCAAGTCTGAAACTCTTTTATGTTCCCTTGCATGTTATAAAAACGAAACCGACATCTGCAAATTACAGAAAAAGAGAGAGCGCTTGAAAGTCGGATACCCCTGATATAGTGCACTGGACCCCCCCCCCCCCAAAAAAAACACCCATATCTGGACTTATCTGGATATTTGTGGATTATTTACTCTCTAGAGTGTTACCCATTTAAGATGAGCCTTTATTAGTCCCACAATGGGGAAATTCCGGGATTGCAACAGCACAGGGATAGCAACACTCAGAGTAATAATTTAGAAGATAAGAAAATAAGAGCAGTGAATATACATATGTACACATAAATATATGTACACAGTGCAGAGCATTGTAGCTAGATGGAGTAAACAGCATAACAGTCTATTTAGTTACCCCACATAGTATGAATATGTACCCATACATATTGTCACCCTTTGTAGCGATTGATATTGTCCTAGTTGTATACTGCGTCTTTTGCATTCAATACTATTAGGTCGTAATGTTTTTTTGCCATCTCTGCGAGCAGCCCTGTTTAGGTTATAAAATCTGACAGCCGTAGGTAGGAAGGACCTGCAAAACCTCTCAGTCGCGCACCTAGGATGATGTAGCCTACTGCTAAATGAGCTCCTCAGTGCGTTCAGTATATCCTGCATAGGGTGGGACTTGGACTCCAGCACAGATGACAGCTTAGCCAACATCCTTCTCTCTCCTATCTCCTCCACTGGGTCAAGGCGCTGCCCCGGGACAGATCTAGCTTTCTTGATCAGTTTGTTCAGTCTCTTCCTGTCGGCTGCTGTGATGCCGCTGCCCCAGCAGACCGCTCCAAAAGTGATGGCTGATGCCACCATCGAATCGTAGAAGGTCTTCAGGAGCGCCCCTTGTACACCAAAAGACCAGAGCCTCCTCAGTAGGAACAGCCTGCGCTGTCCCTTCTTGTAGAGTGCGTCGGTATTGTGTGACCAGTCTAGTTTATTGTTCAAATGAACACCCAGGTACTTGTAGGATGTCACCATCTCAATGTCTGTTCTCTGGATGTTTACTGGTGCTGTAAGGGGTTGTCCTTGCCTGCGGCAGTCCACCACCAGTTCCTTAGTTTTTCTTGCGTTGATCTGGAGGCAGTTCCAATGGCACCAGTCCATGAAGTCCTAGATAAGTCCTCTGTACTCAGCTTCATCTCCGCTGGAGATGAGGCCAACGATCGCAGAGTTGTCAGAGAATTTCTGTAGATGGCAGTGTGTTGTGTTGTGTGAGAAGTCCGCAGTATAAAGGGTGAACAGGAAGGGAACCAAAACCGTTCCCTGGGGGGCCCCCATACTGCCGATGATTGTGTTGGACACACAATCCTGGGTTCTCACAAACTGAGGCCGGTTTTTGAGGTAGTCCAGGATCCACGATGACAGGTGCTGGTCCACCCCTGCGCACAGCAGCTTGTCCCTCAGGATCACCAGTTGGACGGTGTTGAAAGTACTGAAGAAGTCAAAGAACATGATCCTCACCGTGTTCCCGGCTTCTCCAGGTGGAACAGGGAACGGTGAAGGAGGAGGATCACTGCATCCTCCACCCCGATGCCATGCTGGTAGGCGAACTGGAGTGGATCCATCGCTGGTCCCACCAGGGGGTGGAGGTGAGTAAGGAGCAGTTTCTCCAGGGTCTTCATCAGGTGAGAGGTTAGGGCCACTGGTCTGTAGCTGTTCAGGTCTCTGGGGTGGGAAGTCTTTGGTACGGGTACCACACAAGATGTTTTCTACAACTGTGGTACCCTCCCCAGCTTCAGGCTCAGGTTGAAGATGTGGTCCACAATCCCACACAGCTGGTCTGCGCAGGACTCGAGGAGCTTCGCGCTAACGCAGTCCGGACCCAAGGCCTTCCTCACCTTGATCTTCCTCAGCTCCGCCCTCACCTGAGTATTAGTGAGGGTCAGGTTGGGGCTGGGAGTGGGGGAGGTGTTGGTGGAGGGGGGGGTGGACAGCAGGTCTCGATGACGGTAGAGGCAGCAGTGGTTGTTGTGCAGGCGGAGGGGCGGGCGGTTGGTCAAACCTATTAAAAAACATTCACCCACTTGTTCACCCACTCCCTGCCCCCCATGGCCTGGGAGGAGGTATTCTGGAGCCCAGAGATGGTTTTGAGGCTTCTCCAGACCCTGCTGATGTCGCTCTGTTGCAGCTTGTCCTCCATCTTCTTCCTGAAGTTGTCCTTGCCTTCTCTGATCTTCCTCCTTAGCTCCCTCTGTACGGACTTCAGCATCTCCCTGTTCCCCGACCTGAAGATCCTCTTCTTCTCTCTCAGCAGTGATTTTATCTCAGGGTTGATCCAGGGTTTGTTGTTTGAGCAACACCGTATGATCTTGGTGGGTACGGTGTCGTCCACACAGAAGCTGATGTAGTCCGTGATGGTGTGAGTGAGGCCGTCGATGTCCTCACCATGTGGACCACAGAGCTGCTCCCAGGCAGTGATTTCAAAACAGTCCTTTAGAGCATCCATTGCCTCCTCAGACCATATCTTCACCATGCGCGTAACCGGAGGTTGTCTGTGTCCTAGGGTACACTAGTGTCTGTGTACTATGGTTGTAATAGCCTTAACACAAGGCTTTGACTTTTACGGTATGTAAAATCATCAATAGTAGACTATTGTGTAAGGCATATTAAAGGCTAATTACTGCTGGTGCTACATTAAACAGAACAAGAAACAAAGAACAAGATTTACTGGTTGAACAACATGCCGACTTGTATACTTGATGGCCCAGGGTAATTGCTGAAACTGCATCAGTACTTAAATGCAGTGTAATGGTAAAAACCCATCTTAATTTGGGTCGTTTTCAAAGCAACTGTCCAAAAACGCTAACTGGTGCTCTTATCTTGGCTGACTCCACAGTTCCGCCCTGTTCCTCTGAAGCCATACCCAGTGCTTAGTCCTGATTGGTTCACCTGTTATTGTGACATCACAACAATGGTCTGTGTAAACTTGCCTTTTCGAAGTGGGACGAGCTTAACTGAACTTTTACAGCAGGAAAAATGCGGACATGACACATAGGAGTAATTTCACTCTTGATGTTTTGTAAGTCATAAAGATGTTGCAGACATATTAACAAGAAAATAATTATTTTGACTGGAGTGTCACTTTAACAGCACCTGCAGCACCAAGAGTGGGGTTTATAGCACGTTTCAGGAGATGTCTTAGGTGGGATTTTCACAGTCAGTTGCAGGAAGTTGTCAAATTCTGGGGCTGCACGGTGGCGCAGTGGTTTAGCACTGTGACAGCACAGTTTTACCCTCGGCCGGGGGACCGCGGGGATCATGAGATCGTGGGTTCGATCCCAGCCCCCGACCAACAGTGAGCTGTGTGGAGTTTGCATGTTCTCCCCGTGTTGCGCGGGTTTACTCCGGGATTTCTCCGGTTTCCTCCCGCACACCAAAAACACGTAGGTTTAGGGCGCTCGCGCACGCAGCGACCAGCAGCCGGTGGCTTGTCACCAGACTGCAAACCAAGTCTACCTACGGGTACAAATAAGTAACAAAAAAAAAAAAAAAAAATTCCATTCCACCTTAAGTTGGATTTCTGACTGTGTAAGTTGGGCAGCTGGCAGCATACCCAAGTTAAGGATTCACATTGACTGCGCTCACCATAAACTATAAGCTCCGCGAAATAAACTACTTATTAGAACATCTGACAAAGCAAACCCAATAGAATCTTTCATGGAGGCATCTGTCTTGGATTTCTGATTTTGTAAAAATGTGCTGAATCATTTATGGTCGGCAATCCAACGTCAAGGGGCATGCCATTCAACAACTTCTGACAACTGACTGGGAAAAGCCAGTCTAGAACAACTTTTGGAATGCACTATTTTCATCAGTTACAGAAAGACTGTATTTGTCCATACAGTATATGCTGTAGTGACTACAGTATTTGGTGTAACCACAGTAGTGCTGTAGTTATCTCTGCTGAGGAAGTTATGTTTACTGGGCTCCCAGAGGGGTGCAAATTAACTAATCGGTTTGTCCACTGTCTGTTTGTTTCGGCGGTCAAATCTGCTTTTTTTTGACTGAATTGTTCTGTCAGCGTTTGTTCATGTGTTAGCAGAGTAACTCCAGTTATTTATGGGTTGTGATGAAATTTCCAGGAGACGCTGTATATGGACCAAGGACCAAGGATATGGACCAAAGACCAGTGGATTAGTTTGCACATGTGATCTGACTTACTATCGGCCTTGAGGATTTTTAAAAATCTTTTGACCGCAGTGCCTTGTTTTAATCGCCACCAGCAGAAGACACTGTTAATAGCAAGTGAAATTAAAATACATGTGAGCAAATTAGCTTCCTTGGTGGAGGTTTGCAGTCTCCAAGTGCTTTCTTCTTCAGATTTGTCTTAAGCAACTCATCAGTTAACGAGCTTCTGACAAATGTATATATTTAATGTGAATTGTGAAGATAATGCAGTTTATTCTGTGTTTCCATCTGGGATTTCATTTGTGTATGTTGACATTTTGAATCTCCTGCATAATATAGTTGTTTGGAAACCCAAGATTGGTATACTGGCACAGACCTAGTTTATGGGCCATGGAGGAATTCCCAGATTTGCTGTACATAGTGGTAGAACACTCATATACTGTATACATTAAAGAAGACACCTTCACAAAATTGGAAGAATTAAAACAATTGAAAATCTTTAATCCTAGCTTTCAGAGGTCTTGTAAATAGCACCGATATTAATAACAAACACAATGGCTGTGTTTCCTCACGATGTGGGGTGAAGACCTTTATTTAACTTTGTGAATTTGTAGTTACGACTTTTATACATCCTTCGAAAGACGAGACGTATTATGGTATGATGTCTGTCCGTCCGTCCGTCCGAGTTTGTCTGGCTAACTCCACCCACAGTTTTCAGGCTGGGACATTTTTATTTTCACACAGTGTTTATACATGTATTGAAGATGTGCATATTGTAGGGGGTTAAATGGTTTTCTAGTATTTTCTATAAATTTGTTCCGCTTTAAATTGTAGATTGGTGTGGTTTAACTCCTTGCAATTACATGGTTATTAGTTTTTTCACAGTTCTAGACGTTATTGAATCTTGAATTTGTAATCGATTTTTCGGTTTCACTGTTGATAATGGTTATGAGGGGACGTGTAATGTACCGTGTGTGGTGCTCTTGTTTTATTTTAAAATAATTGAAGGCGAGATGAGCAGAATCATCCACAATCATTTATCAGAAATTTGCAGATTTTTTGTAAATTTGCATTTTTTTTCCTTGTATACTTGCTGATTTTTCTTGCAAATCTGCAGCCTTTTCTTGTAAATTTTCAACTTTTTTCTTGTAAATTTGCCACTTTTTTCCTCCTAAATTTATGCCCTTTCTCTCTATAGGTTGCAACTTTTGGTTTTAGGGGATCAGGGCTAGTTTTAGGTATTTTACCTGAATAATCACTAAATTCAGCTTCGTCTAGTGTAGCTTGTATGAAGACTTAATGTTTCTCTCTTGCAGATCATGAAGCTTTATGATTCTGTGGACATTCATAAGGAAAGAAACACCAAGGTAAGCTCTTCAAATAGATTGTGGAGAATTACATACAGTACATAATCTGTTGTAAGCACTGATGTTATCACTTATGCCATTTAAATGTTTTAGGATATAAAAAAAGAGAAGAAACCCCAGGCTTCAAAAAAGCACAAACTGACGGCGGCTAACAGTGGAGGCAGTCAGCTGTCACTCCGCTCTTTCTTCAAGAGCATAAAAGAGGAACGTTAAAGCCCTTGGAAGTCTGTATCTCTGCCTTTTTGTCATAACAGCTCTAGTATGTTTTTATATTAATGTTATTTCATCATGTTTGCTTTTATTGTTCAGACTGTCTGTCCTGTAGTTGTAGATGTTTTTATAACGGTATTGTAAAATTAATGATATCATGGGCTTTGTAAACTGATTTTATGTCAACCAACACTTTTTACATCAAATGTGTAACATGCATATCATATTTATTTCTTTAATAAAAATATATATATAGCTGAGGAAAAAATAAAAGCAACAACATTTAACTAACCCAAACTGAGATCTTTCAACAGAACTATGAGGTCTGCAACCTGCAGTTCTGGAGCCATATACAGCTCTTCTGCCCACCACTGGCAACTCTGTGGCTTTGATTTAAAACAAACAAAAAAATAGCTTAAGTTTTTGATAAAAAGAAACAAAAATCAAGCTAGAAGATAAATTTACAAGGCAAAAACTTGCCAATCTAGGGAAAAATATGTCAAATTTGCAAGAAAAATCCTGGAAATTTACTTGGGAAAATGATGAGGAAATTTAACAGAAAACTGAAATTAGACGTCAAGATAAACAAAAATGCTTCCTCACATCTGGGACTATATTCTCCAGAGACCATCAGACGGCAGGGGGCGTGGCCAGCCTAGTAGATCTGACAGTTCCGCTGGGCTGGCCATGCCTAGGGAAAACAGCTGATAAATGACACATCACAGTGATCAGCAAACACTTCTGAGGAAGACTGCAGATGCCAGTTGAAACATGTCAAGGTAAAGATAAACATCTCCTTTTCATCTTTGTCTGAAATAAGAAAAACAAAAAAACCTATGATGGTATGCATATTGCAATTTGACTCTGATTGGATGACCTTGAGGTCATGGTTAGAGGTCAGTTTTTCCCTAAATCTTGTAAACACAATAACTACTAAAACAAATGATGTAGGCTTTTTTATCCCGAAGGGGGATTATGTTATGGGTCAGTCCATTCATCCGTCTGTCCCACTTTTATGAAATCAACTCCTCCTACAGTTGTGGTTCGATTGTTTTGAAACTTGATACCATGGTTTGACAATACGCTGATGATGCACATACTGCAATTTCACTCTCATTGGATGACCTTGAGGTCAAAGGTCAGGTCAGAGTTTTCCCTAAGCCTTCTAAACACAGTAACTACTGAAAGAAATAATGTAGGCTTTTCAAATTGATACAGTAGTTGTATCTAATACACATCTTGGATGACTTACACCCTGACCTGACTATGAGTTTGGGGTCAAGGGGTCAGAGGTTCAAAGTTAACATCGCACTATAGTAAATGTAGCATTTACCAGTCTATCGATAAATGTAGCATATCTCTATGTGTCTGTTCCACATATATCTCTTGAACCATTCATCAGACTGGCCTAAGATCTTATAAGTGCTTTGTTGAGGTTACAAGGATGTGCATCCCCGAGTATGGAGTCGCTCGGTCAAAATATGTAATTTTTATCAATAAATGTTTAGCCACTGCTCTGTCACCATCTGTCTCTTCATGCTCTGGCTTCAGGAAGTGTGGGTGGGGTTTTGGATTGACTCTGTGCTGATTGGATAATACGCGGCATCATGGCCATGCTGATCAGATAATATGCGGCATCACGGCCTATTGGTCACTACAGTGTTCACTGGACAAAACAAGGAAGTGAAAAATGATAAATTTTACTAGAAAAAGATAATACTGAAGATTTAATACTTAAAAAAATTATACAATAAAGTTGCTGTGATTGCGTAGGTCTAAAGGATAATTCGCCATATGTGGAGAACATGAGGCGCGCGAGTAGACTGGGTGGAGCATCAACGGGGACCCGGATCTGACAAAGAACACCGGTGTATCAACACAGAACATGCTGGGAGACGCAGCGGCCTGACTGGGGAGGCACACCCAGCTTGCCCAGTCAGTAGTAGATTGGAGTACCTGCTTCTGCTTCACCCATGTGGTACCACTGTACTTTGCAGGACCGCGAGTCCCCCCTCCCACGCGAGTATCTAAAAATTAAAAACTTAATAATACCGCCATGATTGTGGAATGGAATAGCCGGAGTGACTTGACGACCAAACGCATGACACAAAAATGCCCAAATAATGAAATAAATCATTTTTAGCTAAATATTAACTGACAAATGGGCAACACTGATGCAACGGTTGTAGTCAAATGGGTCCTTCTGCTGTGTGTAACAATAGATGTACTTTGTTGATGTTGGATGTCTTGTAGTTGATTCGGTTGATTACAGTTTTAAAAAACCTTTTATTTATTGCTAAAATATAAACTGATGCACTACAATGAGTCTCAAATATTTGTAAGCGTGTCCTGTTATAGTACTGCATGAGTTTGACGATGCACAGAAGAAATTCAATATTACACTGAACTCTATCACTGAGCAGTGATATAAACTAAAATAATTATGATGACTGAACAACTCCCATTCCCCAAAGTGCAAGATACACTGTTATGAATAGAAGTGATAAAAGATCACACAAATAAGTGGTCTGACAAACAAATAAACAAGGGATCTGAAACAGTCGCTAATACTGGATGTCCCATTCATTTTCACTAATTAGGTATTCTGTAATTAATCACACAGTCAAATAAATCTTACTGTTCAGTCCCTTTTATGTTTGTCAAAGTCTAACATGTGATTGCCGCTATATAGCCTACACCTCTTTGTATTCCACTTTCAAACACAGCCTATATTTGGGCCTGTAAAGCCTAATTGGGATACCTGTTTTCACACAAGAATACTTGCATTCTATGGGCATGCACTAGTTACTATAAAACAAGTGAAGCTAAGGTCCACCAAACGTGGTATATGGGTTCACCTTGGGATCCTGACTTCTGACTATGGGTTTGGAGTCAAAAGGTCAAGGTTGGCATTCCCTATGATCTCTTACTATAGAACTTGCAAAGCTCTGTAGGGTCACCATACTTGCTACACAGGTTCACCTTGGGATCCTGACCTACAACTATGGGTTGTATTATTTTTTTTTTTTTTAATTTTATTTAACCTTTGTTTATACAGGGTAGTTCCACTGAGAGGCAACCTCTCTTTTTCACGGACACCCTCTTCATTTACACGATTACACATTCACACCAGGAAACTGCCCAGTCCAATCACAGACTGACCTGTGGCCACTGAGCAGCTCCAGTGGAGCAGTTAGGGTTAAGGGCCTTGCTCAAGGGCACCACAGTGGGGTTAAGGAGGGTGGGGCAAACACTGCTATCTGTCCCACCCAGATCTAATCCTGCCGGTCCAGGGATCGTGACCCTCTGCTCACCAGTCCACATCCCTAACCATTAGGCCACCACTGCCCACACTGTATACTTTGTTGTATATTCATGGATGATGGGCTTATCGTAATTTGGTTCTGCCACAGTAATTATATTGAAAAGTTGAAAACTGCTTTCCGTCAGTAAGTATTAGGATCTTCAAAGAAAACTGAGGCGGGGAATACTGCACTCGCCTCAGAGTGCTCTTGTTCTAATCATGCCATAGTTGCATCTAAGACAAATCTTGGATGGCTTGCACCCTGACCCGACTATGGGTTTGGGGTCAAGAGGTCAAAGAACGAGGTTGTGGGGAGCGTGGAATAAAGAGACTGAATTGTGTTTCATTCCAGTTTATTCAAACATTCATTTCCCCAGCCTGCTCTCTCCAATAAGCAGGAAGAAAAGAGAGTGAGCCACATCAGAGTTTCACATTTATACCTTTTCTCATACAGACTTCCCACACACGGGGGATCACATATCCCCGTCAAAACCCTTTATTGACACTTCTCCCCCCTCCAGCCTTCTGTCTTCTACCTGCGTCCTGGAGGTCAGGAAGTCCTTCGTCTGCACCCCTGTCCTCTCTCGTTGTCCTCCGCAGGTGGTCCAGACTTACTGTCCTCTTCGTCGTGAGGTCAGTCCACATATGTGCTGTCAGCATCTCTCTTATGTTTAACATACGTATGCACAAATACACCCCTTTTATGTCTAAACATATGTATGCACAAATACACAGCTATACAACTCCCCCCCAAACGATGAAGAATGGACGATACATAAAAATTCTGCGAACATGTTACTCTCAACAGTACAACCAACATCAAACACTCAGTCTGTGCGCCGTCTGGGCTTCAACTGTCTCCCGAATCTGCTGTAAGCTGGCCCCGCCTTGCCTGCGGCGCCCTTCTGCCCAGGCTCTGTTGACTGAGGAAGAGAGTGGTTATTTGACCTCTGCGGGGGCTCCGAGATGCTCCCCCTGGGCGGTCTGCCGTGTCGAGGCGCCCTCGCGACCGGTACAGACTCGTCCTTCATGACAAAAGCAGGTTTCAATCTGTCAATACTAACTGTCTCCTTTCTGTCTCCCAAATCTAGCACAAAATGCTTATCCCCTGTCTCCAGCACTCGATATGGCCCATCGTATGGCGGTCTGAGTGTTGATCTTAGTGCCTCGTGCCTGACAAAAACGAACTCAGCATTTTTTAAAGCTTTGGGAACAAAAACGCGCGGAAAAGCGTGATGAACAGGGCCCGGGAGCGCGTCCGCTCCCGTGCCGACTAGCAGCCCGAGAGCAGGGAGGGGGGAGGGGCTCCAGGTGCTCTGGTAAAAACTCGCCTGGCAGCCTGAGAGGTTGTGCGAACACTAGCTCCGCTGGGGAGGCATCTAAGTCCTCCTTGGGCGCAGAACGCAACCCTAATAAAACCCATGGTAGTTTGTTTACCCAATCTGCATCCATGAGTGCCGCTCTGAGTGCTGCCTTCAAAGACCTATGAAAGCACTCACATAAACCATTAGCCTGAGGGTGATAAACCGTAGTGCGGTGAATTTTGGCTCCCAAGCCGTTGGCCATCGCTGACCAAAGCTCAGAGACGAATTGAGGCCCCCTATCGGACGTAATATCCGACGGAACGCCGAAACGCGCTACCCAAGCCGTTAAAAAAACGCGAGCCACCTCCGCGGCTGTGGTCATCACCAGCGGGACCACTTCCGGCCAACGTGTGGTTCGGTCCACCATTGTCAAAAGATGTGTGAACCCCTGTGATGCCGGTAGGGGGCCCACGAGGTCAACATGCACGTGGTCGAACCTTCTGGCCGGAATGCGAAACGGTTCTAACGGGGCTGTTGTGTGCTTGTGGATTTTGGCCCGTTGACAGGACATGCAGGCCTTTGCCCACTCCTTCACGTGCTTGCGCAGGCTCGGCCAAACAAACTTTTCCGCTACCATTTTCACCGAAGCGCGCACCCCCGGGTGCGCCAGCGAGTGAACAGAGTCAAAAACGCGGCGGTGCCACGTGGCCGGAACCACCGGGCGTGGGCGCCCAGTCGACACATCGCAGATTAGGGGGGGGGGCGTACCGGTTTGTAAACACTTGCTCTCCAGCCTTAACCCTGTTGGTCCAGACTGGAGCGCGCGCATGTCTGCATCCGCACCCTGCTCTGCTGCCATGGCTGCGTAATCTATAGCTACGTGCACCGGGGCTGCGCGTGCTCCCGCGCCGCCACTCTGCTGCGTGGTCGCGGCAGGCTGGTCCGCCTCTGCGCGTGCTGGTGCCGTGACCGCGCGCAAGAGGCAGTCTGCCACCACATTGAGTTTACCCGCTACGTGCCGAATGTCAGTGGTAAATTCCGAAATTGCAGCCAGCTGCCTCTGCTGCCTGCCTGACCACGGATCTGAAATTTTGGACATGGCGTATGTGAGCGGCTTGTGGTCCACGAACGCGGTGAAACGCCGTCCTTCCAGCCAGAACTGGAAATGACGAATAGCCAAATGCAGCGCCAACAGCTCCCTGTCGAACGCGCTGTATTTTCGCTCGGCCACGCTTAAGGATTTGCTGAAAAAAGCCAGCGGCTGCCAAACTCCGGCAACCTGCTGCTCTATAACGGCCCCTATGGCCACATCTGATGCGTCTGTCGTTAGTGCGATGCGTGCCGCTGGGTCAGGGTGAGCCAGGAGCGCAGCGTCAGCAAAGGCTTTTTTCACCTCTGTGAACGTGCGCTCCTGCTCTGGGGACCATTCAACAGCATTGGTTGGTTTTTGTTTCCTGAGTGCGGCATATAACGGCTGCATGAGTTGTGCTGCGTGGGGCAGGAAACGGTTATAAAAATTCACCATCCCCAAAAATTCCTGCAATGATTTGACTGTTTGTGGTCGGGGAAAATCTGTCACTGCGCGCACTTTATCCGGTAACGGGACCGCCCCCTCTGGGGAGACACGGTGGCCCAAAAAATCGATCTGCGCGATGCCAAACTGGCACTTGGCTGGATTAATTATTAAGCCGTGCTCTCCCACCCTCCTAAAAACCACAGTGAGGTGCTTTTTGTGTTCTTCCTCTGAAGTACTGGCGACCAATATGTCATCGAGGTACACAAACACAAAAGGGAGATTGCGTAACACGGCGTCCATCATCCGTTGGAACATTTGCGCCGCCCCTTTAAGACCAAACGGCATGCGTAGAAATTCAAAAAGTCCAAACGGGGTTATTACCGCTGTTTTAGGAATGTCCTCCGGCCGGACCGGAACTTGATGGTAGCCGCGAACCAGGTCTATTTTTGAAAAAATGCGCGCCCCCGCCAGATGTATTGAAAAATCCTGGATGTGTGGGATGGGGTAGCGATCATGTGCTGTGGCGTTGTTTAGTCTGCGATAATCGCCGCACGGTCTCCAGGAGCCGTCAGTTTTCGGGACCATATGCAGCGGCGAAGCCCATGGGCTTTTCGAACGGCGAAGGATGCCCAGCCTCTCCAGGCTGGCGAACTCCTCGCGCGCTATAGAGAGCTTGGTAGCATCTAAGCGCCGAGCTTTCGCAAAGACGGGGGGGGGGGGGGGGCAGCTGTAGTTATAAAATGCTCCACCCCGTGTTTCGCGACCGTTGCTGAGAAAGTGGGTACCGTGAGTGCTGGAAACCGGGTGAGGAGTGTGTGGAACTTACCACCTGCTGCGGCGACGATGGTCTGTACTGGTGGCGGGGACACGAGCTGAACAGGGGAGAGAGTAAAAAGAGAGTGCATTTACCAGCCACCTATTGGCAAGATCAACTAACAGACCGTGTGAGCACAGAAAATCAGCGCCTAACATGTTGAAACTCACCGCCGCTATGACAAAAGTCCATTCATATGTGCGGCCATGTAAGCATAAAGACAAAGTCTTTTTCCCGTAGGTGCTGATGCTCAAGCCGTTTGCCGCCGTTGCTCTGCTACCACGGGGTCCAGCCAACCAGTCAGCATATGTCGGGGTGATGAAACTCACTTGGGCTCCGGTGTCTATAAGGAAATCCCGTCCGGAGCTCTTATCTGTGATGTAGAGCAGTTTGCTGCTTTCACCGAGAGTCGAAGCTGCTAACGACCCTCGGTGTTGCAGTTTCCCGAACTCCTGAAGCTGCAGGGCGGCACGCACCTGCGTGCCCTCTCGGCGAACCTCCGATGATAAAAGCAGAGATCCTTTCCTCCGCTGCGTTGGGGCCGCGCCTCTGCCACTGAACCATCACCTCCACCGCGTCGAGGCCGCGCCGCTGCCGTTGTTGGTAAGCTTGGGTCTGCTGCCTCTGGCTCCCCGCTGCTTTGGGTCGCCGCTGCCTTCGTCTGCTCGCCGCAGGCTTCCAGGATCCTGTCTGCCTCCTGGGCCAGCTCCCGGAAATCTTCCTGGGTCTGACAACGTACGCCGGCCAGCGTCCCTCTCATGTGCCCCGGGAGGTTGGTGAGGAAGATGTACTGGAAAAGGAAGTCGTCGTTGTCTGACCCCCTCAGCTGTAGCATATCCTCCATCAGGGCGCTTGGCCTGTGTCCTCCCTGGTTGAGCAAAGCCAGGAGCCTCCTAGCCCTCACTTCGGCTGAGGGCGTGAAAAACTTGATGAGGGTAGCTTTCAACCTGCCGTATCTGTCGGTGGCGGGTGGCTGCTGTACCAAGCTCTGCACGCACCGAGCCGTGCGGTTATCCAGCTTAGCGATGACATGGTGGAACTTAGTGTCATCCACCGTTACTCCTGCGAGCGCGAACTGTGACTCCGCTTGTAGGAACCACGACCGTGGATTGTCCTGCCAGAATTCCGGCAGCTTGACGGCTACGGCGCTCGCCAGGACAGACTCCAGCGAGTCTGGAACGCGGAGACCTTCTCCAGGCATTCTCTACGTCGATAGGTCACCAATGTGGGGAGCGTGGAATAAAGAGACTGAATTGTGTTTCATTCCAGTTTATTCAAACATTCATTTCCCCAGCCTGCTCTCTCCAATAAGCAGGAAGAAAAGAGAGTGAGCCACATCAGAGTTTCACATTTATACCTTTTCTCATACAGACTTCCCACACACGGGGGATCACATATCCCCGTCAAAACCCTTTATTGACATTTCTCCCCCCTCCAGCCTTCCGTCTTCTACCTGCGTCCTGGAGGTCAGGAAGTCCTTCGTCCGCACCCCTGTCCTCTCTCGTTGTCCTCCGCAGGTGGTCCAGACTTACTGTCCTCTTCGTCGTGAGGTCAGTCCACATATGTGCTGTCAGCATCTCTCTTATGTTTAACATACGTATGCACAAATACACCCCTTTTATGTCTAAACATATGTATGCACAAATGCACAGCTATAGAGGTTAACATTCCATTTGCACTATTACTATAGAATGAGTAAAGCTAGGGCCTCCAATCGTGGAACACCTGTTCACCCTGTCACCCTGACCTGTGACTATAGGTTTGAGGCCAAAAGGTCAAAGGCCAAGGTTAGGATTCCCTATGCTCTTACAAATGAAGCTCACCACACTTGCTACACAGGCTCACCTTGGAATCTTGACCAACAACTCTGGGTTGTATACAACAATTTTTGTTGTACATTCATATTTTATTTTATTTTTTTTTTTGTATACTTTATTAATCCCAGAGGGAAATTCAGGGCAGCCACGTGGATGGATGAGTCAGCCACGGTGTGGCGCCAGTCCCTTCAACATTCACACACACATTCACACCTAGGGCCACTTTAGAGTCTCCAATTAACCTAACTTGCATGTGAGGCCAGTGGGCAGGCCGGTGGAGCAGTGGTTAGCACCGTGGCAGCACAGTAAGAAGGTCGTGGGTTCGATCCCACTCCCTGACCATCAGTGACCCTTCTGTGTGGAGTTTGCATGTTCTCCCCGTGTCTGCGTGGGTTTACCCCAGGTACTCCGGTTTCCTCCCACAGGCCAAAAACATGCAGGTTATGTTAATTAATTGTATATTCATGGATGATAGGCTTATCATAATTTGGTTCTGCCCCAATAATTATATGAAAAAGTTCAAAACTGCTCTCGTTCAGTGACATACTGTATATCTTCAAAGAAAATGGAGGTGGGGGATATTGCACTCACCTCTGAATGCTCTTGTTAAAAATATGTTAAAAGTGATAGATTTACAAGAAAATTTCAATTTTGAAAGTAAAGTTTCATCTTTAAGGAGGAAAAGAAACAAATGTTAATGGGGTGATTTATAGTTTATTTTTAAAGCTTAAAATGATTTTGCATCTCCATGCAGATTTCATTTTGACGACATGATTTAATGATTTTGCATGCTGGACATTTTTTTTGTTTTTTTGTAATTACAAAATCTTATAACCATTCTTGGTCACTTTTGCCTGCGGACAACCCCCCCTTGTGTGCAGAATATGCAACAACTGATAACGGCCAACATAAATAAAGGGAGGAGAGAAAAGGGGAAAAAAAAAAAAGCGTGAAGGGATTCAAGTAATCTCAGGAATTTCTGCATTCATTCAAACTGAGCCACCCTGGCATCCATAGTACTGGTGTTGAGCCTTTGTTTTGTTATTGTTAATGAGCAGACATTGTCTCTGCTGCAGTTACTGGTGCGGCTCGTCACTCCAGTCTGCCTTCATTTCATGCCAGGGTTTGCTACATGTGGAACTTGATTATAGTTAACATTCAGCAGTGTCCAAAGGTTTTCCAAAGCTGCTCGGTAGACACTGGAGTCGACTTCTGAAACACTCTGCGAGGAGAGGAGAGGTGATCAGATTATTGTCTTTAAATGTTCCAGGCGTTGGCATGTTTTGTGTGTGTGTGTGTGTGTGTGGTTTTTTTTTTTTTTTGAAGTTTCTAACTGGATATTTTGACACCTCTAGATGGACTCTGCTTGGCAAAGTGTCGTGTCTGTGCACCAGAGGATAGTGGACAATGGAGGTATGATTTTGATTTCTCTCTTCCTTTTAAAGAATAACAATAAACATTTTCGTCCATCTTCCATTCAGCTTGGAACGGGTTCTTAAAGACAGCCTTGTGTCTGGGAGTTGGCAGCTGCAGCTTGACTTCACAATGGGTGCTGTACAATGACTGCTTTGTGGCCACATGTTTTGCCACCCTGGCACTTTTCAGTGTTATCTTGTTAAGTTCTACAGCACGACATATAGCAGAAGGGGAATCAACAGTCCAAACTGCTAGAAGAAACATACATTTTCCAGTCTGAAGTCTATAAAATAACGTCTTCATGTCATTTCATCTTATTAACCAGTGACTGATTTATTAATTCCACCTAAAGTCCCCTAGCGTTAAACTTTACTCTCCTCCAGACAAGAGGACGGACCCCTGGCTGCTGGTCTACTCCCCTGTCCCAGTGTGCCTCATCTTCCTGGTTTATCTGTGTGTAATCTGGATCGGACCTCATCTGATGAAACACAGGGCGCCCATTGACCTCAAAGTTGTTCTCATTGTCTACAACTTCGCCATGGTTGGCCTGTCTGCATACATGTGCTATGAGGTGCGTCTAAGCTTTTTATGTCAGTGACCCTGGTTACATGGCCACAATAAGTTTGTGGACAGTGGTACAGTTTTCTCCACCAGATTGAATTTAAATGAAGCAATCTTGATGCATTGGTAGTTTTTGGCTTTAGTCCAAGGGGTTTCTGTTGTGTTGTAATTGGGACATATTATTGTGTGACACGGGTGGTGGCTCCACCTTTCCAATTCCGCCGCCACCAGGGGTATAAGAGGGCTGTGTGGAAGAGGGGCGGTCTCTTTGAGCTCACCTCTGCCTGACGGGAGCGCCTGTACTGTAATAGTGAGTCAACAATAAAGTCGTGTTCAGTTCAACATCCAGCCTCATCCTTGGTTCTCGTTTACCGACATAACAGTTTTCATGAAAGTACTGTCTGTTAAGGTTTCATAATTTTGCACATATCCAAACTTGTCCTTTTGTCATCAGCCATCATTCCTAAACACTACTGACTTGGTACCGCTGACAGCCATACACACCCAGGCAGCAGTGATGATGATGATAATAATTCGGATCAAAAGCTGTCATTCATATTCCTATCCGCTACAGTTTAGAAATGTGGTCTTCTTTGGTCTTTTTGTGGTGCATTCAGTGGTTTTCATCTTATGGTGAAATGTGTATTTATGTTAAAAGTGCAACAGGAGCTGACTTTTTCAGCCCTCCCACACATCCAGGTTAACTTTTCCTGGCGCTACACCCCTGGCAGTTTGGAGACCTGCCTAAAGTCTTTCTTTTCCCCATTGTCAAGCAATGATGTTGAGTGTATAATTAACTTTCTTCTGACACTGTGCTGTCAACAGTAAGGCATGAATGTGAAATCCCTCCCCTTTTTTAACTAATAATAGAGTATCTCTTGCTTCCTCTATTTTAGCATCAACTGTCTTGCATAACTCACAGCAGGTATCCTCTTCCAGTTTGAAGAGGATAGATTTTAAAAAATCATCTTCTTTTGGCTGCTTCCTTTAGGGGTCTCCACAATGGATCATCTGCCACCATCTCACCCTATCCCTTGCATTTTCTTCTCAACACCAACCCTTTCAGTGTCCTACTTCACTACATCCATTAATCTTTTTTTTTGTATACTTTATTGATCCCAGAGGGAAATTCAGGGCATCCACTTCTCTGTGGTCTTCCTCTTTTCTTCCTGCCTGACAGCTCCATCTTCAACATCCTTTGTCCAATACATCCACTATCCCTCCTCTGCACATGTCCAAACCATCTCAACCTTGCTTCTCTTACTTTGTCTCCAAACTGCTCAACCTGAGCTGTCTCTCTGATATACTCATTTCTAATCCTGTCACTCCCAATGAGAATCTTAACATTTTTAACTCTGCCACCTCCAGTTCCGCTTCCTGTCGTTTTGTCAGTGCCACAGCCTCCAAGCCATACATCATGGCAGGACTCAATACATCTTGTAAATCTTCCCTTTCACTCTAGCTGCTATCCTTCTGTCACAAATCACCCCTGACACTCGTCTCCACCCACTCCAGCCTGCCTGCACTCTCTTCTTCACTTCTCAAGTGCAATTTCCATTGCTTTAGATCAGGGGTGTCAAACTCATTCCATGGAAGGCCAAGACCCTGCATGTTTTTCTTCTACCCATTGTCTTCAGCAGGTGTTTTCAATGATCAGCAATCAGTGGGAAGAAATTCAGTGAAATCACTTGTTGAAGACACTGGGTGGAGGTAAAACCTGCAGGGTCCTGGCCCTCCATGGGATGAGTTTGACATGTAGATGGTTGAGTCCAGGTATATAAATTCATCTACCTTCACTATCCCCAACTCCTTGCATCTTCACAGTTACACCTGCCTCCCCCTCGTTCACACTCATGTATTCTGTCTTGCTTCTACTGACTTTCATTCCTCTTCTCTCCAGTGCATACCTCCACCTCTCCAGGTTATCTTTCACCTGCTCCCTCCTCTCGCTACAGATTGCAATGTCATCTTCAAACATCATGGTCCATAGAGAATCCTGCCTGACCTCATCTGTCAGCCTGTCCATCACCATGACAAACAAGAAGGGACTCAGAGCTGATCCCTGGTGTAATCCCAGCCCCGCCTTGAATCCATTTGTCACTCATGCACACTTCACCACCATCTCACTATCCTCATACATGTCCTGCACCACCCTCACATACTTTTCTGCCACTCCCAAGGTTTCTGCTGGTAACATTTTTGCGGTGGGCTGCCACACCAAAAACTGAGCCGCCACATTAAGAAAAATAGCCTATGTGATTTTTTTTTTTCTTTTTAAAGAGCCAAATGGGAGTCAATTTTAAAAAAGAGAAAAGAACTGTAAAAGAATTGCATGTGGCTCGGGAGCGTAGGTGTGCCACCCCGACATACAGTGCATCCGGAAAGTATTGACAGCGCTTCACTTTTTCCACATTTTGTTATGTTAAAGCCTTATTCCAAAAGAGATTAAATTCAGTTAAGGTAAGTTCGGAACCACCAGGACTCTTCCTAGAGCTGGCCGGCTATCTAAATTGAGCGATCAGGGGAGAAGGGCCTTAGTCAGGGAGGTGACCTAGAACCTGATAGTCACTCTGTCAGAGCTCCAGTGTTCCTCTGTGGAGAGAGGAGAACCTTCCAGAAGGACAACCATCTCTGCAGCAATCCACCAATCAGGCCTGTTTGGTAGAGTGGCCAGGCGGAAGCAACTCCTTAGTAAAAGGCACATGGCAGCCCGCCTGGAGTTTGCCAAAAGACACTGAAGGACCCACAGACCATGAGAAACAAAATTCTCTGGTCTGATGAGACAAAGATTGAACTCCTTGGCATGAATGCCAGGTGTCATGTTTGGAGGAAACCAGGCACCTCTCATAACCATGCCAATGATGGTGGCAGCATCATGCTGTGGGGATGTTTTTCAACAGCAGGAACTGGGAGACTAGTCAGGATAGAGGGAAAGATGAATGCAGCAATGTACAGAGACATCTTGGATGAAAACCTTCTCCAGAGCGCTCTTGACCTCAGACTGGGGCGACGGTTCATCTTTCAGCAGGACAACAATCCTAAGCACACAGCCAAGATATCGAAGGAGTGGCTTCAGGACAACTCTGTGAATGTCCTTGAGTGGCCCAGCCAGAGCCCAGACTTGAATCCAGTTGAACATCTGTGGAGAGATGTGAAAATGGCTGTGCACTGACGCTTCCCATCCAACCTGATGGAGCTTGAGAGGTGCTGTAAAGAGGAACGGGCGAAACTGCCCAAAGATAGGTGTGTCAAGCTTGTGGCATCATATTCAAAAAGACTTGAGGCTGTAATTGCTGCCAAAGGTGCATCAACAAAGTATTGCGCAAAGGCTGTGAATACTTATGTACATGTGATTTCTTAGTTTTTTATTTTTAAGAAATTTGCAAAAATCTAAAAAAAAACAAAACAACTTTTCACATTGTCATTATGGGGTATCGCGAGTAGAATTTTGAGGAAAAAAACAACTTTAATCTATTTTGGAATAAGACTGTAACATAACAAAATGTGGAAAAAGTGAAGCGCCGTAAATACTTTCTGGACGCACTGTATATTTTTGCTAAAAAAGTAAATGAAGGGATGTCATTCCGCAAGCACCCATGCAAACGATGTACATCAAAACAGTCACGCGATCACTGCATTATGGGACGGTAGAAGTTTGGGAGGGTGCCACTCTTGTGACAATTCCAGCCACCAGCCGAGAAATAAAAACTGAATCCGCAGTGATTTCCCTACTATTATAGTAGGGTAATATGTCATGACAGCCACCTCAAAAGCAGACAAAAATGTCTGCATTTTTTTTTTAAACGCTCCCAGGTAGTGAAGATGGCAACAGTAGCTCTCCTGCTCCGGGTCCAAGTAAGCAAATACATGAACACCATGACTGCTTTGAAGCCGGGCACTACTGATTAGATGAGTAAGTGGCATTTTTACAAGTAGCCTATTTTAATTTTGTCACCCCGTGTCAAGCTCGGCAACAGATCAGTGGTTATTAGAATACACCAATCTGTAGTTCCGTGGTTGCTGCTCTTGTCCTCCGTTTTAACAAACTGGGTTGCAAAATGCACCCGACATAATTAGTCTACCATATTTTTTCATATCGGCACTCAATAGCTTTATATTTAAAAGAAAAGTGTGGTGTGTGTTAAGTTTTTTTGAAGGGAGCTATCAGGGCCAAACCGAGGAGCAGAGGTGCCCGTTAATGCGAGGTGAACCGGGATGTAGAAACAAGCACAGAGCAGAGCTGAACAAGGACCTCGCCAAACCATTGTCTCCGGCAGCCGAGACGGTCTGAGCACTGCAGATCCTGCACGGGAGTGAGTAAAAAGGTGCTCTTTTTTCTTCTCGTTCTCAGATGCTCTGATATTTGTACAATTGTGGCGCAAATGTTTGTCTGCTGCAGCTACAAAATTAATCTGATTTGTCATTCATTTCCACTCCCTGTCCCTGTGCTGTGACTGTAGTCTCACGCAGCCATCTGACTGTTATGGTGCCAACCGTGCCTTGCTCAGCTGTTTCTTCTCTGTTTCGACTGCTTTCAGCCTGTGCAAAATGTCGCCATGAGACCAATCATGGCCATCCCGAATAGAACCATCCACAGAACACCAAGGTGACATCAAGAAAACGTCGCCTCACACCCCCCGTGCTCAGGTCCAATGCATTGGCTACAAGCAAACGGCATCGTTTCTCCCACCAACCCAAAACATCAAGCTGTACCGCGGCTGAATGTATGAAGGTTATTTTAAGTCATAAAGCCAAGAGCATTTGACACTGATTTGAGAGCACAGGCACCATAAAAAGTTGTTTTATTCACTTGGTTTCTACCAGCCGGGTCCATCTCATCATGCCATGTGCACAAATAAAGGGAGGGACGGGGGGACATGCCCGCAAACGTGGAAAAAAGAGAATTCTTCTTCTCACTTCACATTGAGGGAGGTTTTTTCTTGTTGACTGGGTGGTGAGGAGTGTTCTAAAAAGTTGTAAATATATAGAAATAGAAATAACTGCATCTTTGGTCATTTTAGTAAATTTCATTTAATCAAATACAACTTTATTAATACTTTTATTTCTTTGAAATCAGAGTTGAAATTATTCTTCTATTCTGGTTCTGCAAAATTATGATCAGAAGTTTAAATTATGTGAGAAAAAGTGAAAAAAAATTACCACAAATGGTTTCAAATTTATTTGAAAAACAGCAATTTCATTATAAAATAGACAAAAAATTAGCCACAAACTAGTCCACAAATTAATGATGATAAAGTCTCAAATGTACAAGAAGAGTCATAATTTTATACCGGAGTGGAGGCCTAGAGGTAGAGCATCCGGCCCACAACCGGGAGGTCGGGGTTCAAGTCCCGGCCGGGCCATGCCAAAGACCATATAAAAATGGAACTTCCTGCTGTCCAGCTTGGTGCTGAGCAAAAATGGAGTGGAGGAGGGAAATGTGGGCAGCAGTGGCTCAGGAGGTAGAGCGGGTCGTCCAATAACCAGAGGGTTGGCGGTTCAAATCCCACTCTCCCCAGCCATCCTGCAGTTGTGTTCCTGGGCAAGACACTTTACCCACCTTGTCTCCAGTGTCCATGACACTGGGCATGAATGTGTATAAATGTTCAGTAATGGTCGGAGAGGCCGTTGGTGTGGACTGGCAGCCATGTTTCTGTCAGTCTGCCCCAGGGCAGCTGTGGCTACAGCAGTAGCTTACCAGTGTCTGTCTGGAGTGAATGAATAATGGACTCACTGTAAGGGCTTTAAGATGTCACTTGATATGTAAACTGCCATATAAATCTAACCCATTATTATTATTTTACCAGAGGAAATTAGAAATTTATGAGGAAAATAGATACAAATTAGGTAAAAACAAATTTACAGAGAAAAAAATAGAAAACTGCAAGAAAATGGTTGCAAATTTAGGAGAAAAACTCTAACTTTTATGACTAAGTCATTGCTCAATTGTTTTATAGGTGGGTGTTTTTTGTACTCTTAATAATTTTTTGGCATCTACTTTTAATTATTAATTTCATAAGACAACACTGCTGTTACACAAGTACGGTTTCTGGCTAATACACCCACCTCTGATCATTCAATTTAAGTATGTGTGAGTAAAATACTGCAAGGCAAAGCAAGTTTATTTGTATAGTACATTTCATGTACAAGACAATTCAAAGTGCTTTACATAATAACATTAAAGCATTACAGGAAGTTGCAAAATGAATGCATAAGAATTTAAACACAAACTAAAAAGGAAATTAAAGAAACAAAAACAAGTTTAAATAGAATAAGACAGAAAACATGCAAGAAATAAAAGTTACAGTACACTGTAGGAGATTAACAATTGTTCTACTGAAAGGCCGTAACAAATAGGAAAGTTTTTAACCTGGATTTAAAGCAGCTGAGAGTTTCAGCAGCTCTGATGCTTTCTGGGAGTTTGTTCCACATGTGAGGGGCATAAAAACGGAACGCTGCCTCACCATGTTTGGTTCTTACTCTGGGCACAGATAGTAGGCCTGACCCTGACGACCTGAGGGCTCTGGGTGGTTCGTAATGGATCAGCAGATCTGAGATGTATTTTGGCCCTAAACCATTCAGAGCTTTATAAACCAACAGTAGTGTTTTGAAATCTATTCTTTGACAGACAGGAAGCCAGTGTAAAGATTTGAGGACTGGAGTTATATGATCCACTTTCTTGGTCTTAGTGAGTACTCAAGCTGCAGCGTTCTGAATAAACTGCAGCTGTCTGATGGACTTTTTAGGGAGACCTGTGAGGGCAGCGTTACAGTAGTCCAGTTTACTGAAGATAAATGCATGGACAAGTTTTTCTAGCTCCTGCTGAGACATCAGACCTTTAATCCTTGTTATGTTCTTTAAGTGATTATAGGATGACTTCACTACTGTCTTAATGTGGCTGTTAAAATTCAGGTCTGAATCCAGAACCACACCCACATCAAATTCCTCAGAGCCGCTGATGTGCCTTCCTGATGATGATGGATGTATGCAGGGCCCAGGAGAGATCGCCAATGATGTTCGCTCCCCCCCAAAAAAACCATCTCTTTATTGTCTGAGACAAGCATTTCTAAGCCAACCGTGTCTGAATTCATATATTCATTAGGCAAGTGCTGCATCTGTCATCTTAGCCAGTGTAACCTAGTAACCTGATGTGAAATGAAAACAGAGAGACAGTCACTTCTTCTGCTGCTGTGTGCCTGATGTTCTTCCAGTAACATGAAGGGATCCATCCTAGCTGAATTTGAGGAGGTGTAAGACTGCATGTGACGATTTACATTTTTGTAGACTGATCATGATTGCTTCATTTAAGTGTGATGTATGCAGAGGTAAAACTGTCACTCTCCAAAAACATTTTGACTTATCCAATTATAATTCATCCTTAATTTTACTAGTAAATGGTTGTAAGTGGAGACTTCTGAATGTTTTCAGTTCCTTGTGACATCCTGGCTTTCAAACTACAGCCTTCTCTGTCAGCCTGTGGATTACAGCACCAGCCCACTGGCAATGAGGGTAAGACTGCCTCATTTAGTCTTTTCTGTTTGGATCCTCTGCTATCAAAAGATCGTTTTGAACTGAAAAAAAGAGAAAAATCTATATGGAATCACAAAATATTTCTGAGCAATATAATGATATAACGATCGAGTTATAAACATGTCATTTTTTTCCTTATGAAAATGCAGCTTTTTTGATAGTTGCAACTTTCCTATAAAGTTTTGCTTATTTTTTTTTCTGTTTTTCAAAACCTTTTCTCCTAAATATGACTCATTTCTTATAAATTTACTTTTTGTCTTTGAAAAGAGAGTTTTTCTTGATAATATGCAACATTTTCTTGTAAATTTACAACTTTATTCTTGTACATTTGTGGCTTTTTTCTGTTTTCCCCTCAATCATTTTCCTTGTATATTTAGGGCTCCAAGCAGTTGTGCTGTGGGAAATTTATTGTAATTGTTCTGATTCTTCTTCTTATTTTTCTCTGCTAAAAGTACATGGGGAGCAAAACCGGCAATAATGCAGAAACATGAAATTTTGCAGTCTGGTCAGAAATTCTCCCCACTACTCAGTGACCAAAAATCAAGGCACTGCATCCATAGGTGGCACTATAATAGTTTTATGTTTTTGCAAATATCTCGAATGGCTGGGCCTAGATTTAAAATTCTTATATCTTTCTATTCTCTGAAATCTCCTGCAACTGGTTTTATGCCCCCCCCCCCAAAAAAAACATATTTAAAAGATGTGATAGTACCTTAACATCCTAACAGAGCACTATGTCCCAAAATGCAGTATTACTTGTAAAACCTAGGCTCTCTAAAAGTACAATGGGAGCTAGAGCTTTCAGTCATCAGGGTCCTCTCATTTGGAACCAGCTGCCAATCTGGATTTGGGAGACAGACTCAATCTCTGTTTTTAAAAATGGGGTTAAAACCTTCCTTTTTGACACAGCCGATAGTTAGGTTGGATCAGGTGACTCTGAACCCTCCCTTAGTTATGCTGCTATAGGTTTAACCAGCCGGGGAACCTCCCATGATGCACTGGACTTCACTTCTTTCTACATTCTCAATGTAATATTGCTGGCTATTAACATTTGTTTGCTCTCTTCCGTAGATTGAGTCCCTGTCACGCTGTTTGCTCTCTACATGTCTGTTCTTTTCTTCTTCTCTATTCCCCCCCCCCCCCCCCAGCCAGTCGCAGCAGATGACTGCCCCTCCTTGAGCCTGGCTCTGCTGGAGGTTTCTTCCTGCTAAAAGGGAGTTTTTCCTCTCCACCATCGCCTAGTGCTTGCTCACAGGGGCTCACCTGATTGCTGAGGTCTTTCTGCAATTGTGGGGTTTTCCCCTACAGTTGAAAGTGCTATGAGATGACTGTTGTTGTGAAACGGCGCTATATAAATAAAGCTGAATTTAACTGAATTGAACTGAACTATGGCGACTGTGACCTGAATCCCAACAGTGAAGTTTATCCACCAGCAACAAAGCACCCTGTGATTGGCTGTTGGGACTGAGGCCATAGTTGTAGTCTTTTCAGTGTTCCTACCAGGAACAAGAAAGTTGCAGTGCTGCTTTAAAAACTGTTTAGCAGACCTTAGGTTTTAAATGCTGTTGTTAAATACACAATACAAGCCCTTGAAGTCTGCATCTGCTTGGAACCCGATGATTGCCACTTGTGACTAAATTTGTAACTTTTTAAAATAATTTTTTTCTTGTAAATTTGCAGACTTTCTTTTCTAAAACCTAATTTCCTCATACATTTGGTATTTTTACTTTCCTGTCACATCCATAGCCACAGGTTAGTTTGGTCTGTCACAAGCTACTGTATATGCATTTCATATATCATGGACCTTATGACACTACTGGACAGCTCTACCAGAATTAAAAATACATTTCCTTCCTTCCTCTAGATGGCCAGAGTATGCTGGTGGTTTTTCTTCTCTAAGGTCATTGAGCTCAGTGACACGGTGTGTATTATCTTCAGATATTTTATTATCAACAACCTTGAGTAGCGATGATGAAGTGTGACAGTCTCCTCCGCTCTTCTTTCTCTGTGGGCAGATCTTCTTCATCTTGAGGAAGAAGAACAGTCAACTGACTTTTCTCCACATCTACCATCACACCACCATGATTTTCAATTGGTGGTCAGGAGTCAAGTATGTGGCCGGCGGACAGTGTAAGCTCGATAATAACTAACTGATTACTTTTTCAGTGCCGACCTTAAGGATCCTTCTTAGATAATATACAGGAATGGAATGAATCTTTGGTTAATCCTCGTACTCATGGGCAAATACAATTATTATGAAACCATAGATTGCACTTGGGGCAAAATGCCATGTCAGTCTGGCCCCCAATGTTTTAAAGGTCCCATATTGTACATTTTCTTGGGATTAATGTTAAGTTGACATTCTCAAGGACATACAGGTACATCAAAGTCAGCGCAGTTGTCTACCAGGAAATTTTAGAGCACTTCATGCTTCCCTCTGCTGACAAGCTTTATGGAGAAGCTGATTTCATTTTCCAGCAGGACTTTGCACCCCCCACACACACCCACAGTGCCAAAAGTATCAGAACCTGGTTTAATGACCATGGCGTCACTGTGTTTGATTGGCCTGACCCAAACCCCATAGAGAATCTATGGAGTATTGTCAAGAGGAAGATGAGAGACACCAGACCCAACAATGCAGACGAGCTGAAGGTCACTATCAAAGCAACCTGGGCCTTCATAACACCTCAGCAGTAACACAGGCTGATCACCTCCATGCCACGCCACACTGATACAGTAATTAATCCAAAAGGGGCCCCGACCAAGTATTGAGTGTGTACATGGACATACTTTTCAGTCGGCCAACATTTCTATTAAAAAACAATTTAAAAAAAAATTAATTTTATGTAATATTCTAATTTTTTGAGAAACTGAATTTGGGGTTTTCATGGGCTGTAAGCCATAATCATCAAAATTAAAATAAATAAACACTTGAAATATTTCACTCTCTGTGTAATGAATCTATATAATATATGGGTTTCACTTTCTGAAATGAGTGACAAAAAATATTGAACTTTTTCATCATATTCTAATTTTTTGAGATGTACCTGTAGACTACTTGTTTCAGGCCAAGGAAGAACTAAAATTATAACGGCTCAGACAGCACATTTACTGTACACCCTGTAACTCGACAATTCAGTGCAAATTCATGTATGAGACGGGCTGAAAAGTTCACGGGGGGCTCATGAAAATACTGTCTAGTTCACCTTTAAGTTAAAACTGTTCAGTTCCAAATGTTTTCTGAAATTGCAATGTATTTTATTGTGTATTTTATTCTAATTTTTTGAGGTGTACGTGTATATGTGAGTTTTAAAGATCAAAAATCCATTTCTGGGTTTTGTTGCTCCTCAAAAAAGGTGTCTGCAAAGAACAGTCGGTTTTCAGTCTGCCCATTAATGTTAATGAGCTCCTAATCTGACTGGATAAAACAATTTTTGGACCTGTCACAAGAGGCAGTCAGGGTGCATTTGCTTTGTTAGCTTCTAAAACTTAAGGCAGGGCTTGCTGGTTGGTAATATCATGGGTGCACTCCGATCACCCAATAGTGCCCTACGAAGTGGACTACATTGGTGTGCCGACATATTAAGTGAGATTACAAACCGTAGGGAGCAAAAGGTGTTCAGTTAAAAGGGAACTGAATTGGGAAGAAGTGAACGACCGTACATCAGCAGACGTTAACAAGACAATATAGATAGAAGTGGCAAAAGAGCTTGTGTGTTTTTTGAAGAATTATCTAAAACTTTCTATTTCTACTTTCCAAATGTCAAGTGTCAACTGGACACTAGAGTAGCTAGAGCATTCTAATCTGGACCAACGTTATGCCGTGTTTTCCTGGCTTTCACATCACCAACATTAATAAAACAGCAATAATGCTTTCGGCACTTAAAGCAACACTATGTAAGAGTTTCACCTGAAGATAATGTTTCCAAAATTATTTTGACAGTACCAACCTTTGACTGAATGAAATAACCTGAGTGGACCCTGCAACAGCTCTGTTCTTGGTAGGAACACTGAAAGAACTATAATTATGGCAACTATGACCTGAATCCTGTTGGTCCATTGGATAATTACTGCAAGATTAAGTTGTTTCGGCTGGCAACAAGTTATTGAACTGATGTAATGAGAAGCTTCTCTTTTCCTCAGCAACCATGTTGAAAACATATCCCGTTGTTGCAGAAAAGATGTTACTGTTTTTGGTCTGCATAAGGCAAAGAAAACAATTAAGGAGACTGTTGAAACCATTGGGTTAAGAACTGTCCAACTTGTTAGGATTCCTCCTGTGAATACAAGAGCACTTTGAGGCGACTGCAATATTCCCACCTCCGTTTTCTTTGACAATCCCAATATGTCACTGAAGGAGAGCAGTTTTCACCTTTTCAATAGAATTATGGGGGCGCAACCACATTATGATAAGCCTATTATCCTTGAATATGTAACAATAGCTGCATACAACCCACAGTTGTAGGTCAGGAGGTGAACCTGTGTAGCAAGTTGGGTGGCCCTGGCTTTACTTGTTCTATAGTAATGGTAGAAATGGGATGTTAACGTTGACCTTTTGACCCCAAACCCAGAGTCAGGTCAGATTGTAAGCCTTCAAACAGTTATCTTAGATACAACTATGGTATCGATTTGAAAAGCCTACATCATTTCTTTCAGCAGTTACACATTAACAAGATTTAAGGAAAACTGACCTTGACCCCAAGGTCCATAATTCCTACAGAAATTATTTAATCAAGAGTCAAATAGCAATATGCACACCATCAGTGCATATCAAACCTTGGTATGTTTCAAACTAATTGGAACAAAACTGTAGGAGTTGATTTCACCAGACAGTTACTGTCTGTTGGGGTGAAATAGGACATCAAAAGTCAGGGCCTATAACTCCTGCAAAAATTATCTGATTGGAGCCAAATTTCAATATGCGCATCATCAGAGTGTATCAAACCCTGGCACCAAGTTCCAAAACAATCAGAATAAAACTGTAGGAGTTAATTTCACAAAAGTGGGACAGACGGACGGACCGCCTGCCCCATAAAATAATCCCTTTGGTCTTCAACCGGCAGGGAACAACAAGGTCTTGGTTAAAAATTAATACCATTCTTGATTGAAATAAATGCAAGTTTACTGAAAACTAAAGGAAAGCTAAGGAATACATACATTACAGAAAGAAATTCTCAGTTAATATTTGCGACCCGTATTGTCTTTTTTTCATCCTGCAGCTTTCTTCATCGGCCTCGTCAACACTTTTGTCCATGTTGTGATGTACTCTTACTACGGCCTTGCTGCACTTGGTCCTCACATGCAGAAGTTCCTGTGGTGGAAACGGTACCTGACGACTCTGCAGCTGGTAAGCATCTCCCGCTCTGTGTGACTTCTACCAAATGCTTCTAAATGTTGAAACTAACCCGAGTCCTGCTGCTCCTCTCTCCAGACACAGTTTTTCCTGATCCTTTTGCACACCTGCTACAACTTGTTTGCAGACTGCAACTACCCCGACTCCATGAATGCGGTGGTAGTCGCTTACGCCATCAGCCTCATCATCCTCTTCAGCAACTTCTATTACCAGAGCTACCTCAAGAAGAAGAAGAGCAAATAGGATGCCATGAAGTCAAATGACTTGAGGCTTTGCAAAAAGCCGACATGACAGGTCATGACAGGTGATAAAGTATTTTGTCAGTTGGGAGGAATTTTAAGTTTGGTCTGCAGTATTCATATGTGTCCGCTGGGGGGCACAATAAGTCCAGTCTGGAGATCTTCCCATGGTGCTCCTCTTTAGCTGTCAGGTTAACAGTATCAAACAGTAAAAAAACAAAACAAATATGAGCTACTTTGATCCTTTGTGTTATATTCACTGAAAAGCAGACAATACAGAGACAATGAATTATTTATTTCTTAAAATGAGAACTGACAAACATTCAAATGACTTTTGTAAACAAACTGTACATTTTATACACATAATATTAATATTAAAGTGGGTTTGTTTCGGCGCATGATTGCAGAGTTTTGAACCCAAACCTCCTCCGGAGGGGGAAAAAAAAACAACCTAAAACATAACAACAAAACACAGAAATGCAAACTTTTTCCCCCACTGCCAAAACATCACAGCAAAAATGATATACTCTTCTCTACACTTCAGTCTAAAAAAAGACTGAAGGATGTAGATTTAAGACAACAAAAGCGAGGAGGAGGAGGAGGGAGTAAATGGTGCATTTTAAGTCTGCTCAGGTGTTTTAAGTCTATATTAAAAGTAAAGTTAATGCATTTATATGTTGAGTCTGACTGTACTGAAAGTGTGTTTCTGCTGATGAATAAAGATGAATTACAGGTGCATCAATGAGTTCTTTGCCAGTAATCTGGAATGTGAAAGGTCCAGTTTATTATCAGCTTTCTCCTTCACTTTTGTGTGATTTCTGACTTGTCATGTAGCCCATTAAAGGGGTCACTGCACTTTTTCCATACTTTAACAGCTCACACGTGTCTTAATGACGTGTTTGTGACATTGTGGTAAAAAATTTCTTATATAATTAGTGCTGCACAATTGTTTATCACCTTTTGCAGCATTTCGGAGAGCAGCTGGTTTCAGTGCATGTCTCTTTAAATCTCTAAGGCCACATTTAACTCTGCCCTCCCTCAGGTCACTACCGCTAATCTTAGCTGGCTAGGTTAGAGCTCCTAGCTCAGAGCCAACTAACAGATATTTCTTGAAAAATGAGTAAAATAACGCATCACTGGTGGTCATGAGTGTGTGGTTTCAGTGGTTGATAGGATATGACCGGTCCCTGGAGTACAATAAGCACAGAAACTTCATGAAAATTTGTGAATGAGTGGCTAAACTGATAGCTTCAGCTAGCCGCCTTGGTGGTGCTAACAGTTCAATGTAGCATCACAGCAAAAATGTGACAAAATAAACCAGAATGATGAGATATATTACCGACTGTGGATTAGTTAACCAGGTGGAAATGGGGATGTCTATTAGGGTGGCTGAAATCCAAAGAAAATAATATAAACACTGTTGGCTCTTAAGCCCGGCCATCTACATGACCGACGGCTACGCTGGCCAATGATAGAGCAGTGGGCAGATATCAATGCCACGTTTGCCATTTCTTGACATACAGGAAAATACCAAATGGCTTCTTGGTGAGAAAAACAAGATAAAAGCCGTGTATATTTTTTAAAGCTAAGTTGGTGTTTGTATATTTTTTTGATAAACACAATTGTTTAGTCATTTCTTTTAGTAATTTAAAACCAGATTAAATTTAGATTTTTTTTTAAATCCTTCTTAAATATTATAGCCAGTTCCATCTGGTGGTTCGCAACCAAATGAGGTATATGAATGAAAGATGGACGTGAAATCAGAAGTGCCTCAAACCTGCATTCTACCAAATGGCCAGCAGGAGCTATAACATCAGGCTGCAAAAAGAAATCTGCATAAAACTCACTGATCTGCAACAATTTCCTGATGAGTTTATGGTCTTGACAGTGTTGTCTGTGTGAATAATATATGAATCACACGTCAATATTGATCTTTTTTTGTGCCATTCATGCACTGTGGGGAACTGGGACGGTTGACCCAGCAGAAGGTAAGACGGCAGCTGTTTTAAATTTATGATTTCAACTCAAGAATTTTGGAAAATAAAAATGGTTTCCTTCACTACTGAATGAACAGACACAAGCAAATTTTTCGGTGTTTCAAGGGGCAAATTTAGACCTCTGAAAGTATTTGTTGCTTAATTATGATGGATGAATCAATCATAGCAGAGCCAGCATATGATATAATTCAGCAGACAGTTCTTCATTCTTAGGAGGTATAAAACAGAAAAAGGCTGTAATCGCATTTATGTTGAGATAGCATCAGCTCAAGGTTGGACTTGTGCTGACTAAGCATTCATTTTGTTGTTTAATCCTGCTGGTTTCCATCTGGTACATTACAGTGCCTTAATAACCCATTTACAATACGACATGTAGTAAGTTTCTGAAAATGAGTCTAGAAGTAAAAAAGCGCTGCTGAAGACTGACGGAGGTGCAGTGTGGTGAAGCGTGCCCTGCTCCAGTGTTGCTCTATGTCTCTGTGTAGATGGAGGACATGTGGCTCAAACTCCGGTCAAAGCTGCCCACCCCGAAGAAAATACTGTCCTCCGTGCTGGAAGAGAACTGGCAACCCTCGCCTCCGTGCAGCTCTGGAGTCAGGCTGAAGCCTGAAAGTGAGAGGATGAGGTTTTATTGTGATTAAATCACAACCTTTACGGCGTTGGGACACAGCTTCAAGGTAAATTTGTGCTCACCTGCAGAGCCTGTGTTGCCAGTTGGCATGTGGAAGCCATTGTGCTGATGGGAAGTGTAGGAGTGAGAGTCTCCTGGGACGTGGACACCACCAACCGCTGGCTCCATCCTGTAGGAGTCTCCGAAGTGGAAGCAGCTCTGGAAGCTGCCTTGGAATTCTAGGAAAGAAGGGAGGATGGAGAGGAGCAGGGAGGAGGAAGAGAAAATAGAAGCCACACTCGATCAGCCGCCACCACAGCATCTATGGCCGATTGTTTCCACGGTCAGCCAATGTCCTCTCCATCCGGCTGAAACTCAAAGTGGCTCTCAAATTATGACAATGCTATATTTGTGCTTGTGCTCACTCTGCCAGCCCCACAGTGTGCAGCATTTGTCCCAATCGTCTCAGTTTGCACTCAGAATCGACCGCAGGAGTCATGATAATGGGAAGGCAGCTTTTCCTAGAGCTCTTTTACGCAACTCCCCGACCACAGCGCGGTTACCGAGACGTCCATGTGCAGATCTTTACAGGGAAAACAGTGTTTAAGGCATTAGGGAGCAGGCTCGGCAGTGACAGCCCAACCTGCCATGTTGAGATGCTGAGAGACAGCTGAACACATGAGCCAGCATTTTGTTAGCTAATTCAGTGCCGGGGAAGGGCTTCCGGCATGTGGTTTTCCACACTCTGTCGCTACAATTGCAATCGCTCGCTGCGCTATAAACGGTCTGATAGAGCAAGAGGCAGCTTCCTCTCTCGGAGGCCTTTCATGTAGCTCTTAACACAGTGGGGTTTGAACTGAACTGACACTGAATTCCATGATAGCAGCTTGTGGAACATGAATACAAGGACTTCCTCGAGCCAGCCAAACTTAAAAAGCACTCACATTACATTTTTGTTGCAAGAAATAATGTTCTGTTAGTTTTGCAATTCCAGTGAGCTGACCACTGGTCAGGTGGGGTTAATAGTGAGTCTGAATTGGCTGTAGGTGTAGATTGGAGAATGTGTGGTTTTAGTCCTCTTTATGTTGGCCCTGTGCTGGCCTGCTGATATGTCCAAGTCATAGCCTGAGGCAGCTGCTATGGGCTCCAACCTGCCTGCAATTCTACACTGGATAAGTGGTGGTTAAAAACACCCTATTTCTCTTTTGCAATTGATTACAAAAAGAGGAAAAAAATCTGGATATATTTGCTATTCATCACTTTTGTGGAAGCACATTACTTCAGAGGCTATGATTGCCAGAGAGGAGGGCCTTCACACCGTTGATGTACAGGTTATTTTGTGCTGGAGTAATGAAGAATCTGTTCAGATTCTGAAGAAACCTCTGAAAGTTGAGATCAGCTAGTGAGGCCTGTTGAGGAGGAGAAATGGCAGCGGTCCAAGAGCTCGGAGATCATCTCCGCTAAGGAGGTAATGCAATCAGGACGATTGTTTTTGTTTGTCCCTTTGTGTGTTAGCAGGATTAGGCAAAAATCAATTAACGGACTTTGATGAAATTTTCACCAGAGGGAGCGCTTGGCCTAAGGATGAGCCCATTAGAGTTTGGAGGTGATCTAAGAGTGAAAACCTTCTCCCAAGGCCCTATCTTCTTGCAATGTGTTAGCAAGATTACACAAAAACTACAAGAGGGATTTGGATGAAATTTTGAACAGAAATGGACCCTGATCTATGGATGAATGTGATCCACGACTGCATAACTCCACTAAGGCCCTCTCTTCTCACATTGTGGTAACAGGATTGTGCAAAAACTACTGGATGGATTTTGATGAAATTTTCACTAGAGCTGGTCCTGTTAGATTTTGGAGGTGATCCATCAGTGTACACTTCCACCAAGGAGCTGTCTTGCAGTGTAAGGACAGATGGACAAAGGCAGAGAGGGACGGAGCCTTGGCAAAGGTATGTGCTATCTGAGTGCCCTCTAGTTTAAATCTGTCACTCTGAGGGATATTATCTACCTCAATACCGTGGACCTTGTGCAGTGGAAAGCTTCCAGTATCAGCTTGGTATCCAGTGAGATAAAGTCTATGATGTTTCCAAGAGTCTTCAGTCCTCTCTCTATATACAGACCACGGAGCATTGTGTAAAACATAAGTAAAAACGGAATACAATGATTTGCAAATCCTTTTCAACCTATATTCAACTAAATACACTACAAAGACAAGACATTTAATGTTCATGCTGGTAAACTTTATGTTCTTTTGCAAATATATTGTTTTTAAAAATCTGATGCCAACAACACCTTCCAAAAAAGCTGAGACAGGGAAAGAAAAGACTGGGACCTTTTTGGAATATTCCCCAGGAGACCAGGTTAACTGGAAACAGGTGAGAGTCACGATAGGGCATACAGTATCTCACAAGGGTGAGTACACCCCTCACATTTTTGTAAATATTTTATTATATCTTTTCATGGGACAACACTGAAGATATGACACTGTATACAATGTAAAGTAGTCAGTGTACAGCTTGTATAACAGTGTAAATTTGCTGTCCCCTCAAAATAACTCAACACACAGCCATTAATGTCTAAACCGCTGGCAACAAAAGTGAGTACACCCCTAAGTGAAAATGTCCAAATTGTGCCCGAAGTGTCAATATTTTGTGTGGCCACCATTATTTTCCAGCACTGCCTTAACTCTCTTGGGCATGGAGTTCACTAGAGCTTCACAGGTTGCCACTGGAATCCTCTTCCATTCCTCCATGACGACATCACGGAGCTGGTGGATGTTAGAGACCTTGTGCTCCTCCACCTTCCGTCTGAGGATGCCCCACAGATGCTCAATAGGGTTTAGGTCTGGAGACATGCTTGGCCAGTCCATCACCTTTATCCTCAGTTTCTTTAGCAAGGCAGTGGTCGTCTTGGAGGTGTGTTTGGGGTCGTTATCGTGTTGGAACATTGCCCTGCGGCCCAGTTTCCGAAGGGAGCGGATTAGGGTTGTGCGATATAATGATATCGGTGACACGATAAAAAAGGTCTACCATTTCATATGAAACTTTATCGTTTATATCAGGACTCATACCCCGTTTCTACTTGTCACCGCCCTGCCTCTCCCCCGCAGTGCGCCAGGTGGGTTCCGGTGGTTAGCACCACAGCAGCTAACAGCAAGCTAATGTTCTCCCACTACTTCTGTGCCAGGGATGTGGGACTTCTTCCCCATCATGCTGCGTCAGAGAGGATTTTCCTCCAACCTCGTTTTAATTGGAGGTAAGTAAAGTTAACACCATCTCTCTCCAATTATAAAATGGCAAATGCTAAATGACGATGCTAACTTGTTGTTAATAGGAAACATAATGTGTCAGACCATCGTTCTGATTTAAATCACTGCAGAGTTTCTTAATTTTGCCTGAAAAAATATTACTAAAGCTGCAAAAGTGCGTGACAGCGGCCGCATACACACTAAATAAATAATAAATAAATTAAAACGTGTAGGAGGAACAAACTGGCTCTTAATGCAATTTGATTTTTAATAATTTTTAATTAGTCAAGTAGCTATCATGAATAAAGTTGAAGTCATCTCAAATGCACATTAAAAACAATTTTATAACACTGCAAAATTAAGAGGGAAAAAGTGCGTAAAATTAATGACAGATGAATTTATACAATTGATTTTTTTTCAGTATGTAATTTAAAATGCAGAAAAAGAGATGGTCCTTTTATTGGTTATTGTATATAAACTATAGAATTTACTGGAAATGTATATTGTAATATATATCGTTATCATCAAATAAGATTATTTTTATCGTGATATGAAATTTTGGTCATATTGCACAGCCCTAGAGGGGATCATGCTCTGCTTCATTATGTCACAGTACATGTTGGCATTCATGGTTCCCTCGATGAACTGTAGCTCCCCAGTGCCAGCAGCACTCATGCAGCCCCAAACCATACACTCCCACCACCATGCTTGACTGTAGGCAAGACACACTTGTCTTTGTACTCCTTACCTGGTTGCCGCCACACACGCTTGACACCATCTGAATCAAATTTTATCTTGGTCTCATCAGACCACAGGGAACGGTTCCAGTAATCCATGTCCTTAGTCTACTTGTCTTCAGCAAACTGTTTGCGGGCTTTCTTGTGCATCATCTTTAAAAGGGGCTTCCTTCTGGGATGACAGCCATGTAGACCAATTTGATGTAGTGTGCGGTGTATGGTCTGAGCACTGACAGGCTGACCCCCACCCCCCACCCCCACCCCCTCAACCTCTGCAGCAATGCTGGCAGCACTCATACGTCTATTTTCAAAAGACAACCTCTGGATATGACGCTGAGCACGTGCACTCAACTTCTTTGGTTGACCACGGCGAGGCCTGTTCTGAGTGGAACCTGTCCTGTTAAACCGCTGTATCGTCTTGGCCACTGTGCTGCAGCTCAGTTTCAGGGTGTTGGCAATCTTCTTATAGCCTAGGCCAGCTTTATGTAGTGCAACAATTCTTTTTTTCAGATCCTCAGAGTTCTTTGCCATGAGGTGTCATGTTAAACTTCCAGTGACCAGTATGAGAGAGTGTGAGAGTGATAACACCAAATTTAACACACCTGCCCCCCATTCACACCTGAGACTTTGTAACACTAGTGAGTCACATGACACCAGGGAGGGCAAATGGGTAATTGGGCACAATTTGGACATTTTCACTTAGGGGTGTACTCACTTTTGTTGCCAGCGGTGCACTCTGTGAACAAACAGTCCAACAGTTTAAGAACATTTCTCGATGTACAATTGCAAGGAATTTACAGATTTCATCATCTATAGGCCATAATATCGTCAAAGGATTCAGAGAATATGGAGAAAGGTCGAAAACCACCAGATCCCTCAGGTGGCACTGCATTAAAAACCAACATCATTCTGTAAAGGATATTACCCCATGGGCTCAGGAACACTTTGGAAAGCCACTGCACTTCCATATCTGTGAAGGCACTGTCTTTTCCAGGGATGTCCCTGCTTATTTCAGCAGGAAGATGCCAAGCCCCGTCCCGCAGGTGTTACAACAGCGTGGCTTTGTAGTAAAAGAGTGCGGGGTACTAGACTGGCCTGCCTGCCGTCCAGACCTGTCCCCCACTGAAAATGTGTGGCGCATTATGAAGCACAAAGTGTACTGTACATGCTACAAAAAGCTTTGATCTACGTCACCTTCCATCTTGTACATGCCCACATTTAACTGCAAACGGTCAAGGCAAGCGACAAGGTCTGATCAGCCAATCACATTGTCACTGTAATTTGGTGCAGCTGGATCCCCTCAGCAGCTTTGCATGGGGCTGGACATATTTACAGCCTGTCACAATGAGCTCGATGATGAGGGTTGTCCTCCATCCTGGAGTCTTACCTAAACTCTGATGACTGGATGTCATTCTTTTGTTTGAGTAGGCTCTGATTTGGGGGAACTTGGCCCGAGTATTACAGCATATCCTCATGGTGTGCATGAGGATATGCTGTGAAATGATTGTTTAAGATCAATCACTGGATTTATTTGCAGACAGAATATTTAGACGTAATGTGCAGATGGAGAAGATATGGAAGAGAAATGAGTAGAGAAAACTCCGACTTACAAACTGACTAAAACTCTCATGTTATGAGCTCATTTATGTGAAGATAGGCTTTCATAAATAAAAACTTTAGTGCTCTCAGCATTCTCTGTGTAAATTTTATTATTTTGCAGAGTTAATGAGTAAAAATAGGACTCCTGTTGTTGCACAAAAATGTGCCAAAAAAGCTTAAATTCTTCACGTTTTATGCCCATATAATCCTGTCTGGATTTAAACTGCAGCGCTTCTAACATCTGTCTACAGGTGTGCAGCCTTCACCTCTCAACTGAGCTTCCAGATCTTAACAGAGTCCAACACAAAAGATGAGAGCTTACAAATAGCATAAATAGAGCAGCTCAAGAATGTTTATAGTGAAGCGCGTGTTTAAGTAATGTGGGCCTGAATGTGTGAGTGGACATGATTCCTCAGGTTTCATTTTTTACAGTTTGGCCTCAGATCTCCATCTCTCCACCAGAAATGTTTGTATGCATGTCCTTTTTTCCCTGTTGAGTTTAAATCCCAACGTTTGCGAGACATGAGGTACCACATCTCCTGATCTCTGACCTTGACATACAACTTGAGCACAATCTGGATGCAGACCCACCTGAGGATCACTGTGTGTGAGTTTGGTGAGGATCAGAACAACTGCCTTAGAAGGAGTAGCAATTTTTGTGAAATTTGGACGTACAGCGGGACGACAGACAAACCACCATCACACTTGCTCCTTCACCAGATTTTCATATGCATACTGCTTCGATAATAACTCCCCTTTACACAGGAGTGGAGATCGCTGAGTGATGAAAAAATGGCCAGATCTCTTAACGATCTTTCAGTGATCTCTCAGCAACAACTGCCAATATCTCTCAGTGATCTCCGCAGTCGCCAAGGTTTTGACTCAGTCCAAAACAGTCTCGCAATGATCACCAAAGGGAAGTGATCTCTCAACAAACTCAAGGAGTGCTCAACAATCTCCTCCATCACCCAATGACCGCTCAGCAATCTTTCAATGAACTCTATTGGTCTTTCATTGAACACTTAGTGATCCTTCACTGATCTCTCAGCAATCTCTACCTTTGGGGTGGATTCATTTGGAGTGCAGTGTAAGATCATTGAGAGATCAATGGAAGATTGCTGAGATCATTGTGAAACTGATCGGATCATTGAGTGGTCAAGGAGCACTCAGAGTTCTCTCAGTGATCTTTCAATGAGCGCCAAATATTTCAGACCCTGAAGGTAGAGTTGGCTGAGAGATCAACAAATGGAGTTCATTGAAAGATCATTGAGAGATCATTGGGAGACTGATGAGACCACTGAGCACTCCTTGAGAGATCCTTTTCCTTTGGTGATCATTGAAAGATTGTTTTAGACAGAGTTAAAACTTTGAGGAGACCATGGCGACTGTAGAGATCACTGGAAGATCACAGAGATTTTGATGATCACTGACAAATCAATAAAAGATCGTTGACAGATAATTTTTTTGTCTCTGAACAATCTCCACCCCTGTGTAAAGGGGGTAGAAGAGCACTAAAAATCTCTTAAAAAACAACCCCCCCAATAGCAGCTATCTCTGGTCACTCAAGAAACTCAATGCTGCCTCAGCAATCTCTCTTGATCTGTCAATGATCTCTCAAGGATCTTTCAAAATTCTCTATAGGTTTCCATGAACGTCGCCAAAACATCTCCCAAACATTTACAGAGAAACAACTTTTTTGAGGCTTTAGGAGATTGTTGAGAGATCAGGTCAATTTTTGATCTCTCAGTGGTTACCCAGCAATCTCCGTCTGTGTATAGGGGCCCTAAAACTGATGTTTCTGCTTATTTTTCATAGCACAAAAGAACAATAATGGCAATAACATAATGAAACCGATTACTTTTCAATGGCAGTAATATTACAAGTTACTTCTGGATGTAAGGATGCCCAATATTAAATATGTTCTAAATGTTATATACAGAAATTACCCAGTCTGAGAAATATTCAAGATAACAGAGTTCCTGAAACAAGTGTTACTGCTCTTACCGTCACTGGGAGACTGATGATGGTATGGAGGGTAAGGTTTGTGATGAAGGTGGACATGCTGTTTCTCCAGGGGGGGAGGAGGGGGAGGAGGAGGAGGGAGAAGAGGAGGCGTCGCTGCTCCTTTCATCCCAGGAGACAGGAGAGGACCCGACACCCTGCAGAACACAGAGAGAAGTTTAAACTCTTAATTCCACCCCTCCGATCTCAATTGTGTCAATGAAATGCTTCATGTATTATTATACCCCAGTCAAAACTCAAGTTTCACATCAGCAGGATAACTGCCACGAGTTCCAACAAACCCAACAGAGCAGTTTGTGCTTCCCAATGCACCAAAAGAGAAGAAGTTCAGCATACAGTGGATATAAAAAGTCTACACACCCCTGTTGAAATGTCAGGTTTTTGTGATGTAAAAAAATCAGGCCAAGATAAATCATTTTGAAACTTTTTCCACCACTAATGTGATCTATAACCTGTACAACCAAATTGAAAAACAAACTGAAACATTTTAAGGGGAAAAATAAAAAATCACAATAACCTGGTTGCATAAATATGCACACCTTGTTATAACTGGTGATGTGGCTGTGTTCAGAATTAACCAATCACATTCAAACTCATGTTAAATGGGAGTCAGCACACACCTGCCACCATTTAAAGTGCCTCTGATTAACCCCAAATAAAGTTCAGCTGTTCTAGTAGGCTTTTCCTGACATTTTTGTAGTCACATCTTACAGTACAAGCCATGGTCCGCAGATAGCTTCCAAAGCATCACAGGGATCTCATTGTTCAAAGGTATCAGTCAGGAGAAGGGTACAAAAGAATTTCCAAGGCATTAAATATACCATGGAACACAGTGAAGACAGTCATCATCAAGTGGAGAAAATATGGCACAACAGTGATATTAACCAAGAATTGGACGTCCCTCCAAAACTTGATGAGAAAATGAGAAGAAAACTGGTCAGGGAGGCTGCCAAGAGGCCAACAGCAACATTGAAGGAGGTGCAGGAATTTCTGGCAAGTACTGGCTGTTTAGTACATGTGACAACAATCTCCTGTCTTCTTCATATGTCTAGACTATCGGGTAGGGTGGCAAGTCAGAAGTCTTATCTTATAAAGAAAAACATCCAAGCCCGACTACATTTTGCAAAAACGCATTTGAAATCTCCCAAAGGCATGTGAGAAAATGTGTTATGGTCCGATGAAACCAAGGTTGACCTTTTTGGCCATAATTCCAAAAGGTATACAGTTGGGTAAAAAAGTATTTAGTCAGCCACCAGTTGTGCAAGTTCTCCCACTTAAAAGATGAGAGAGGTCTCCAATTTTCATCATAGGTATACCTCAACTGTGAGAGACAAAATGAGAAAAAAAAAATCCAGAAAATCACATTGAAGGATTTTTAATGAATTAATTGGTAAATTCCTTGGTAAAATAAGTATTTGGTCAATAACAAAAGTTCATCTCAATGCTTTGTTATATACCCTTTGTTGGCAATGACAGAGGTCAAACGTTTTCTGTAAGTTTTCACAAGGTTTTCACACACTGTTGCTGGTATTTTGGCCCATTCCTCCATGCAGATCTCCTCTAGAGCAGTGATGTTTTGGGGCTGTCGCTGGGCAACACAGACTTTCAACTTCTTCCAAAGATTATCTATGGGGTTGAGATCTAGAGACTGGCTAGGCCACTCCAGGACCTTGAAATGCTTCTTACGAAGCCACTCCTTCGTTGCCCGGGCGGTGTGTTTGGGATCACTGTCATGCTGAAAGACCCAGCCACGTTTCATCTTCAATGCCCTTGCTGGTGGAAGGAGGTTTTCACTCAAAATCTCACGATACATGGCCCCATTCATTCTTTCCTTTACACGGATCAGTCGTCCTGGTCCCTTTGCAGAAAAACAGCCCCAAAGTATGATGTTTCCACCCCCATGCTTCACAGTAGGTATGGTGTTCTTTCTCCTCCAAACACAACAAGTTGAGTTTTTACCAAAAAGTTCTATTTTGGTTTCATCTGACCATATGACATTCTCCCAGTCCTCTTCTGGATCATCCAAATGCTCTCTAGCAAACTTCAGACGGGCCTGGACATGTACTGGCTTAAGCAGGGGGACACGTCTGGCACTGCAGGATTTGAGTCCCTGGCGGCGTAGTGTGTTTCTGATGTAGCCTTTGTTACTTTGGTCCCAGCTCTCTGCAGGTCATTCACTAGGTCCCCCCATGCGGTTCTGGGATTTTTGCTCACTGTTCTCGTGATAATTTTGACCCCACAGGGTGAGATCTTGCGTGGATCCCCAGATCGAGGGAGATTATCAGTGGTCTTATATGTCTTCCATTTTCTAATAATTGCTCCCACAGTTGATTTCTTCACACCAAGCTGCTTACCTATTGCAGAGTCAGTCTTCCCAGCCTGGTGCAGGTCTACAATTTTGTTTCTGGTGTCCTTTGACAGCTCTTTGGTCTTGGCCATAGTGGAGTTTGGAGTCTGACTGTTTGAGGTTGTGGACAGGTGTCTTTTATACTGATAACGAGTTCAAACAGGTGCCATTAATACAGGTAACGGGTGGAGGACAGAGGAGCCTCTTAAAGAAGAAGTTAGAGGTCTGTGAGAGCCAGAAATCTTGCTTGTTTGTAGGTGACCAAATACTTATTTTACTGAGGAATTCATCAATTAATTCATTAAAAATCCTTCAATGTGACTTTCTGGATTTTGTTTTCTCATTTTGTCTCTCATAGTTGAGGTATACCTATGATGAAAATTGGAGACCTCTCTCATCTTTTAAGTGGGAGAACTTGCACAATTGGTGGCTGACTAAATACTTTTTTGCCCCACTGTATTTGGCACAAACACAACACTACTCATCACCAAAAGAACACCATACCCAGAGTGAAGCATGGTGATGGCAGCATCATGCTTTGGGGCTGTTTTTCTTCAGCTGGAACCGGGGCCTTAGTCAAGGTGGAGGGAATTATGAACAGTTCCAAATACTGGTCAGTGTTGGCACAAAACCTTCAGGCTTCTGAAGCTGAAGATGAAGTGGAACTTCATCTTTCAGCATGACAATGACCCAAAGCACACATCCAAATGAACAAAAGAATGGCTTCACCAGAAGAAGATTACGGTTTTGGAATGGCCCAGCCAGAGTCCAGACCTGAATTCAATCGAACATCTGCGGGGTGATCTGAAGAGGGCTGTGCACAGGAGATGCACTCGCAATCTGACAGATTTGGAGCATTTTTGCAAAGAAGAGGGGGCAAATATTGCCACATCAAGATGTGCCACACTGATAGACTCCTACCCAAAAAGACTGAGTGCCGTAATAAAAGCCAAGGGTGCTGCAACAAAGTATTAGTTTAAGGGTGTGCATATTTATGCAACCAGGTTATTGTAAGTTTTTTTATTTTTTCTTTCCCCTTAAAAAAATTCAGTTTGTTTTTCAATTGGGTTGTACAGGTTATAGGTCACATTAATGGTGAAAAAAAGTTTTGAAATGATTTATCTTGGTCTCATTTTTTACATCACAAAAACCTGGCATTTGAACAGGGGTGTGTAGACTTTTTTTTATATCCACTGTACCATGATACCATGACCTACAGGCTTGTGGTCAGATGGAAAAAAGACAATAGTGATGACATTTAAATTTTCTGTTATCATGTTCAAGACTTTGCACACATTGGGATTTATCATTTATTTCAGAGGATATGTTCTTGGTATTTGGGGTAGATCTCAAACATCTAGGCGGCATTAGCCCAGGCTAATATTTGAACAGGATCTTCTTCTCATCTTCCTCTGCATCTTAGAACCACACTGTGTGCTGGCAAACCACCACCATGAGATCCCAATATTTAAATCAAAGCAAAACTGAAATATTATTAGACCCCAACCAGTTGGAGGCAGTTCTGCTGTTATGTGTCAGTTTCCTGCTAAATCTGCGGGACAAAATGAATGCTCTGCTGGTTGCTTCACTGATAATTGCACAGCATCATATGAGACCAAGGTCTGAATAAAGTATCCAGGGCAAATGCCTGGGAGGAGGAGCGATTCCAGTGAAATGTGGACAGACAGATGGACAAATGGACGCTGCATCATGCTAGCTTGTTTTGGCTTTGCTGGAATGAGTGAATAAAAGTGAAGTTTAATTCGGAAGGAAGGAAAGAAGAAAAGTTGGTTGGTCAGCAGGTGCACAGGAAGGTAGACGTCTATTTTATTCACCAACGGAGGGAAATTCTGACATCCTGTAGCCAAGATACCACACGGTAAAAAGGTAGCAGATGGAAAAGGAGCCACCTGGGGTGTTCATGATAAGTGAAGGCCAACCGTCTATAATCTATCATCCCTGAGTTCGCCCAGGTGTGCCACAAGTTACGGTAAGTGATTGGTTTGGTTAGTAATATCCAGAAAAGTCACGATGCATGAAAACGTCAAACTGTGATGGAGCTCGGCAGCCTTAAAGCAGTTAACTTCTGAAGCTGACTCCGCACAAGATCAGGACCCAGGAAGTACCTCTGGATATGCTGATTCAATCAGAAAATCCAACATTTTAAGCTTTGCAAATGCCTACATCAATTTAAATGCTCTTGATAATATGAAAACACCTTAAAAACTACTCCAGATCCACAGGACCGTCTTGGTTCAGGTACTGAATGGAGGTCGTTTTCAGTTTTAGAGCAAACATACAGTCCCAGACTGCGCCTGGTTTTTTTTAATGAGTGTAAACAATGACATCATGCTTTTAAACTCTGATTTAACCTCACTGGTAAGTAGTTTTTTCTCAGAGCATCCTAAATACAAATTTCCTGGATTTGGAGCATTGGTAGCAATAAACAGCAAATATTTAAAGCTTTGGCAGGCTTGTGTTTATTTTCATGACTGCAACATTGTCTGACAAATCACCACGCACATCTGTGCTGAAGGTTAAATTACATGGAAAATGCTCGGTCAGAGAGAAAGATGTTCAAGACCTTTGTTTGGGTACGTTATTGTACCCCAGGACTTTTTTTTTTTAAATTTGAAAAATAAATAAAACAATCAAAAAAGTAACAAATTTGGCAAAAGAAGGAACCCCAGTGATCATTGCTATAGCTCTACTCCATATCTGATAAATATAAATAATCAGATCTCAAAGCTGAGATTGTACCCAAACAGCTGAATATTTGGCTGCAGTCCTAATTATCACATAAACTCAACATAACACATGTGGGTGCATACTCTCTGCAGAGGAATACCAGAATACTAAAAAATACATATACAGAAAAGTAGGGTAATAATAAATCCAGCCTCCTTCTGTTCTAAATGTTCATTTACTTCATCAATACAAAACTCAAAAGCTAAAATGCAGGTAGGATATCACTCACTAATAGAGCGCATTATCAGTCTTGTAAGGGTAGTCTCCTTCGTCTGCGTGTGTCGGCACTCTAACTCTAAATAAAGGAAAGCACCAAGGTGCTGATGCCTCGGTGCAGGTATGCATTCTCGCATCATCACCAAAATATTATGGGTTCCCCTCTAGCCCAAGGACCACCTCTAGTAAAAATTTCATCCAAATCCATCCAGTAGATTTGGAGTACACACATGTGCAGTGAAAATAATCTGCAGTTCACATGCCCATACTGTCGGCGGCAGCCAAGAGCCACCAACCTGATTTGAACAGTTGCAGTCCAAACACAGAAGAAGAGCATGCTGGCATACATTTTAAATGGCAGAAGTGATGGAGGTACGGGAATACAATGACAATCAAGATGAACAGGAGCTTTTGCTGTTTAGTGGCAGAGGAAGAAAACAGATGGGCAAAAAGATGGACATTTGTTCACCCAGTATTGGTGGATTGTTCAGTACTTCCCACTGGCGGGAGTTTCCGGGTGCATGCGTAGTTCACTGTGACCATTTGAGGGCGAGAATGTTGGGACTTGTAGTTTTTAGGAAGTTTTTAATGAGTTTTACCTCGTCCTTCCTCTGCAAAACTAAACAGCAAAACCAGTGTGAAAACAATTGATGTGATGAATAAATGGTGCAGCTGCTGAATAGGTGTTTTTTCCAGTAATTGCTATTTTGTAAGAGTTCAGTTCCACGAGCTGTAAAAAAAAAAAAGTGCTGTGTTGTGCTGTAAAAAAGTCACACTGCTGCCTCTAGTGGCCCGGCATAGTTATTACAATACCCTTTACCCTGGCTCCATTGACGTTAAAGGTGAGTTAAATTTGTGTTTATTTCGAAAACAAAGCCTTATCTCGGAACTCTGGCAAATTAAAAGTTGAGAAAATATGGCGATACAATGATCCTTTAGTTCCACTTAATTTTGACCGGGCTAGCTGCAACAGAGAGGTGAACAGACGGACAGATATACACATCCACACACAGACGCATTAACTGATTACCGCATGCCTCTCCATTCCACTGAAGCATAATGAAGGTAGGGTTACCAAACCTGGCACACAGTTTAGTCTTGGGAACAATCACCTTTGGGTCTCCAAGTGTTTGTTTTATTGGACTCCAATACTAGAACGACAGCAGATGTCATGACCAAAGTTGGTGGGAGAAGAGCCGATGTAACGTTCCAGACATGCATGTTTGTTGAGATGGAAAGGTCAAAGGTGAAGGCCACAGGGTGGGCATGGGACCACATCTTTGATGGGTGGAATTCTTGCTCAGTTTTTTTTTTTTCTTTTCATGTGTTCCTCTTCATCACCAACTTTCATCAAGTTAAACGGTTAAACAGTAACCACATAGACTGGCCTCAGCTCACTCACTGGCACTGAAGCAACTGACATTCAACTTGACTTTTTTTGGCCAATATTGACCTACAGATTAACTGAAATTTGGTTCCAGGTTGGCTTTATAATGAACACAGTAGTGTCAATCTTCTTGAATGCAGCTTATCTGAACAGAAAAAAAATACTCAATGTGCTCTTTCATCACATTATAGTAATAAATGCACTCAAACACACTAATAACCATGCCTGGTATTTATTCAGACTATTGTCTGGATGTTAAAGTTTACACAAAACTCAAAATTAACAATTTAATGACTTAATGCCGTACACTTGACATTAACTTATTGAAACAGAATTCTGGCCTAAATCCAGGCTGATGGGCAACAGACGTGCCTTTAAAAAATAAAACAAAACAGCTACTTATTGTTGCAGATGAGGAATGCCAGCACATAAACTGCTGCTGTGTTACTGCAGTAGTACTGCGTGGGCATATGGCTGGCAGTATGTGCTACTTGAGTGTGATGACAGCATGCTGCTACAGGCCGCCGAGCCCTCAGATGACTGCTTGCTCCTGGGATTGGTGAAGCCCGCGACTCCATGCTTGGGGGATGTCCCACCCTTTGTTACAGAGCAGATCATTTGGCACTGAGTAGAAGATGAAGGTGGGCAGAAATTATTTCAATCAAACTTCAATAAACTACAAAGCCATTTCAATCAAATTAATGTTAAAGGAAAAATTATGAAGCAACCCTTAAGTAAAAGAAACCATGAATTATCATAAAACATAGAAAAGCTGACCTCTCCAACAACAATGGCCACGGTTACATGGGCAAAATTTCTTCAATCTGATTACAATTCAGATTAGAACTTTACTATTTACATGGATCCTGAAAAAGCTGATCTGATTAGGACGTGCGTTTCCATGTGTCACACGTTTGAACGGAATAAATCATTTTGACATGCGCACGTCGACATGTTGACATTCCAAAAATAGTAGAAGCAGCAACTTCCGGTGTTAGCAAGCCCCGCTTCGTGTCGAAATGGACCTGTATTGTTATTCAGACTGTACTTTTGCTTCTGCTGGTCTCCGTAATGAAGCTACAAGTACATACTTCTGCATATGACGAACAGAGGGAGACAGCAGGATGATACAGACCAGTTTTGTTTTATTTTTGCTATGTTTTCCACTAGCTGCTGTAAAGGTGGAAATACATCATGTCGATGTGTGGCTGGTGTACAGACATGCGCAGTAAACATATTTTCTGCCCAACCTTCGGAATAAGTGTTTTCATGCGCACCATTCGGATTAACAATCGGCATAACCCACCCGTCTCAATCGGAATGAAATTTTGATCCGAATGAGCATGATCGGGTCAGAATATTCAGATTGGCGTGTTTACATGAAGCATTTTTATTCCGATCAGGCTTTTAATCCGGTTACTTGTGTCCATGTAAACATGGTCATTGTTACAGCCTGGCTATGCCTATTTGTGAAGTTCACAGTCAGCCCAGAAAGGTTTGTTTTTGTTGACATGGACTTCTTCTTAGAACCAAAGCCAATCACTTCTTGGCCCATTTGTGATGCCAGAGAAGAGACAGGCAAACTTCTGCCAGAGAAACCACTCATGAAACCAGGCAAGAGGATGGAACAAAGATCATTTTCCCCCTGCCTAAGAACATTTCTAAGAACTTACTGGTAGCATCCAAGTGTGTCCTGTAACTGCGTTTGTGTACCTTCAGTTGTGTCCTCAACATGCGACTGGCCAGGAGAGGAGCAGGGGCAGCCCTCGACTGTTTTCAATTTGGACTGCAGTACCATTTTAAAATGCTAGTTGTCAGGTTTACATCATGTTCCTTTAAATACTATTTAGCTTTAAGGCACAGTTTCAAGCTACTGCTATTTCTGCTTTTATCAAAGGAGTGCTCCATAAATTTCCTCCTATATGGTTTTCTCATAAACTGTGGAATACTCCAAATTTACAGCTCATGGCAGAAATTATGGCAGATTTTTCTTTTAAAAAGGCAGAGGAGACTGGAGTACACTGTCAGACTCACAACCTTTGATGGTGGAATGAGTCATGTTTTGACATGACTGTTTCCTTCAGAGTCAAAATGAATAAAACATACCTAAATGCCCATACTAAACCACGAGTTTTGCTTTTATTAATTACTTAAAACTTTGTTTGCATTCATAACCAACCAACACACATAGTAGAAAGTCTTCGAGAGCTCATGCACAGAGTAGCTAATAGGTTCCAACAGTGACATACTTTAGTTTCGCTTTTCAAGGGGAGGAATGACGTTCCTATTTACTTCACATGTAGGTTGTAGATATAAAGCATGACTGGCTGGTAGGGCTGGGAATCATCACTAATTTCCAGAATTGATCTGATTCCGATTCTTGAGGTTCTGAATTGATTCAATTCCAATATGATCCCGATTCATCAGGGATATTATCATTTTAATAGCTATTTTACTTGCCAGGAAAACAAAAATCTTAGAGACCCAGTGCTGCAAATTGTACTAGGAATACTCTAACTTTGTTAATACATAAATTATCACATAAAAACTGACCCAAAATCAGTTACAATAGTGCACTTTTTATTACTTAACAATAACAAGTGCTTTCTTTAGTGCAAAGGGTGTGTAGTGTCAAGTTAACAACCCAGCGTCAGTAAATAAAGTCAGTGCATGAAGCATGTAGACATAATCTCACTGTATTTCAGTCTCTCCAGGATTTCGTTGGCTGTTTTTGTGATTGTTGTGGCCCAAAAAGCCTGAATTTGTGGGAGCTTTTCCAAAAAGTTGAGCTAAAAGTTGCAACATTTTTTTAGAGGTTTTTTGCATTGAAAGTGCGTGAGGAAGTACAGATTTTAAAGTAGCTGCTTTTCCCATAGTCTACACTTAGTGATGCTATTCTATGTAACAACAAGAAAAGCACAAGATTGTCAAAAATTTCCTGTTAAACAGTAATTTATTTACAATTAAATGCTCAAGAAAATTGTCAAAAAATGACCAACATTGTATTCTTGCTGAGAACTTAAATAGAAAAAAGAAAAAAAATAAAATAATTAGTCATTACAGCAAATAAATTGTTGAATGCATGTTCGAGTATAGAGCAAATTATGGCAGCACCTTCTTGAATCTTAAATATGAAAACTAAGACCCCTGAAAAACTTGAAGTCTTCTTCTGTGCTGAAATCCACAACGAAGCAGGGATGGCTCTTCCGCTGACAACCTCTTCCCTTCAGAACGTCTCAGTGCAGGATGGACCTTGAAGTGGAAACCTAGTCTTCACAGATCTGAAGGGGAGATGAAGAGGAGAATAGAGAATAGATTTCCAAGTAAAACTAATCGTATGTTTAGATCCCCACACCACAGTAGGGTTTAATAATTTAGGTTCTTTTATTTATTGTTTATATTTATTTATAAATTAACTTTCAAGTTTTGAAAAGGGTTTCAATTCATTTCCTAGAAGATTTGGTCACTTCAGTTTAGTTCTACTGAGTCAAAATGGCTTGCATTGTAGTTGTATTAATTCTGCCATTTTTATTTTGTTGTGATTATTATTATATTATTATTATCTTCAAATATCTCACTTAAGTGCTAGAAGTCCAAAATTAAATGTGTCATTCAATACAAACGATACATGAAGGCAGCTGCCTGTCCTGAAGTCCTGACTAAAAACACATCAGACATTTTCATTATATTCTGTTCTTATAAAATATACCTTTATTCTGAATTTATTTACAGCACTTAACCAACAGTTAACTACTGTATCCATAGTTTGTAAAAGAAAACACCATCATGCTGGATGAATTATTAATTTATGACACAGATGTTTTAAGAAAAACAACGATATTCTACTTACCGTCAGCAGCTGCAACAGTCTCCCTCCCTGTCTGGTCTGTTGTCCGTTCTCCGTGTGTTTTACGTTTGAAACGTATTTATCAATCTTCGACTGTTGTTTACATTTCAGCAGGATGCTGCATGTAGTGCAAAACCGTTTATCCCCCCTTTACGAAAAATATTCTCAAACTGTTGAGCACAGTCTTTAGCAGTGACTTTTGTTGATAAATTAGCGTTGGCAACTTCGCTCATGTAAACACGGAAGTAATGTGAGCATGCAGCGCAGGGAACTCGTGTGACTGTTCAATCACGCAAGACATCAGCGGGCCCTGGTTTGCGTTTCACAGATGTAAAGGCATTATATTAAATAAAAGATCGATCCGCAGATTTTGTGGATCGATATCGGCTCAGTCAAACGTGGATCGATTCGAATCGGAGAATCGATCTTCTGAACCCACCCCTACTGGATGGTAATTTATGACTTAATTTGACCAGTGAAGCTTTGATTAGTAAGCACTGCATTATTCCCACATGAACAAGTGGGTTTGTTGCTATAATTTTTCACTTTAAAGGTCCCATATAGTGCATTTTCAAGGTATTGATTTTAAGTTATTTGACATGCTCAAGGACATACAGTATATGTACTTTTACAGACCAGAAACTGTTGCCTTTCGGGTCATAAAAAAGTACTCTGTAAAGCCCAGTCCAATTAAGGATTGATTAGTATTAATTAGCAAAGAATCTGATTGGGCAAAGGTTTTCTGAGATGATATGAGATTTCCCAGTAAATCTGAGGTGACTTTTACATGCAATTTCAAAGTCAAAGTCATTGGAGTACTTTTTAAGAGCATACTGCATAGGGAGTGCACTTGACTTGTGTCCATTGACATAAAGCTGAGGACGCTTGTGTGGCACCTTGTGTGAGTCCACCTTTGGAGAGCTAGCCGTTAGCATGCTTGGCTTATCCACGTGCTGGCATGGACCTCGCGCATGGCCATGTGTTCCTGCAGAGAGCAGCATCCCCCAGGAGCTGCTGTCAGCACAAACTCAGGAAACAGTTATACTGTTCATATTTTTACAAGCGGCCTCTATGTGCAGCTAAAGTGAATCATAAGCTAATCACTGCCAGCTGCCCCGAGAGCTGCTCTCACTAGTCTCCAGGTCGCTAGCCACTCAAGCTTAAGGTATGAGGGCCATCTTTCATATTCCACACTAGTCTCTCCCCCGAAAATGATCTTCACTGACCATCCTGTGCTGCTCTGCTTTTTCCAGTCAGCCCACCCACTCACGCTCATCTGTAATGGGAGAGCAGTTTGACCATTGACCTGAGGATTTTTCAAGGTAGAGTTGGAGGTGAGGCCGTAGTAATGGGCAAAATTTTATAAATGCAGAGCAGGTCAAAAGGCCAGGAGCGTAAAGATTTGTAAAACACCTAATGTGCTGATGACTGCTGTGGACTGTGGGGAAACAGGAAGAGAAAGGATGTTAAAATAGAAAAAAGCTGTTGAGTAGACCTCACTTTTGCTGTCTTTCATCAGAAGGTTGATTGGATAGGCTCTGTTCCCCGTGACAAGGAGCCAGGTGATTTGGAGACTTTTGGTCAGAAAAATCTGCATGGAGCCACTAAACATATTTGGCCATTAAAGCGAAGGTAGAACAGTTGACTTACATGGAAGACCTGGTGAACCAGCATTCTTTCCGCTGAATTTAATTTCTTGTTGCAGCTTTACTGCAAATGTGTGACTTTTTTCCCCCTAAATTTTTCTATTTTTAAAGCATTTTTCCTCATATCATTTTTTCCCCAAATTTGTGATTTTTTCCCTTTTTTAATTGTGATGATTTTCTTATAAAGGTAGGTCTGTTTTTTCTTAAAAATTGACAATATAAATGAGTCATTTTGCCCAGATTTACAGTTTTTTTTTAATTGCAACTTTTTTCTTGTAATATTGCAACTTCTGTCTTGTAAATACCTTCTTTTTTCTTACAAACTGGTGAAGTTTTTCACAGAATTGCAGCTTTCTTGTCACTTTTACTTCTAAGGAGGTAATATTTTCATGTTGGTTTGTTTGTTTGGTAGTAGGACTATGCAAAAACTACTGGATGGATTTTGATCAAATTTTCATTTTCACCAGAGGTGGCTCGTGGGCCACAGATGAACCCATTAGATGTTGACGGTGATCTGAGAGTGCATACCTCCGCCAAGGCCATGTCTAATCGCAGTGTTTTAGTAGGATTACGCAAAAACTACTGGACGGATTTTAATGAAATTTTCACTAGCGATGGCCGGATGAACGTTTTAGATTTTCAAGGTGATCCGGGTCAGAATGTGGAATCCAGGACTACTTTTTCCACTTTAACACTGCGAGATAGGGCCATGGTGAAGGTATGCACTCTCTGAGTGCCCTCTAGTTTTCTTGTGAATTTAAACCCTTTTTAAATAATTCTTTTGTTCCTTCTGCTGTTGGGTTATTAAATTCAGGCAAGAATATTTTTAAATGACACTTATGTGTCTGTTTCACATGTGGTATTATTAACTTTGTTATTTTACTGGTTGGATTTTTAAAAAATAATTTTATTGGTTGTTTTTTATGAATGAATGAATTGTCCTTTTGGGATCAGTAATCTACTGTTAATCTGAATAAATGGTCAACTTGTTTTTTCATTGATCTTAACCTCTTGCGCTCCGTTGTACCGCGGACGGGCAAGTCTCTGCGTCCCAGAGCGCACGAGGGCGCTCTCGTGCGCCCTCGTGCGCTCTTGGACGCACGATGGAGCTGCGGGAGCTGCATATTCATTCTTCCACTGCAGACACAGCCGCAAACAGATTAGTTCATCTGATTGACCTCTCATTCGACTAATAAGAGCCTTGAATTGGGTTTCTGAAACCTTGAAGAACCAATGACTGAAAACTTGGCAAGAAGGACCCGCCTACCAACGCAGCGAGCCAATTGAAGCACAGAAGTTCGCTGAGCTGTTTTGTCTACAAAGGCTGGGTGAAGAGAGACTGCTTCAGCAGCCACAGGCAGTGGTTTATTTATTTATTTTTTTTAAATTCCAGCAGAGTGTTTAGGATTCTCTTATATGGTCATCATAGACCGACGGAGGCCGACGACGAAGGTCGTAAATCATTCGCCAAAACTGCAATCATGGAATTATGTTTTGACCGGGTCGCGAGACCAGAACCAGAGCAGACCAGCGTCGCGTTCGTCTGACAATGAGGAAGAGAAGTTGGCCAGGACAATGTGGCTGTGAAGAGGTAAGGTGTTATAAGCCAAATTATTTTTTATCCCTGAAAATTGTAATCAAAAATGACTTTTGACCGATCGGTAAATTACAACTGTGCGGCGCACGATGTCCGAAGTGCGTGCGCCGCGTTACACGGTTCTTCGCCGCCTCCGGACCGTGAACGCCCCCCCCCCCCCACCTCTACAATTCTGTAGCGGCGGGGGGCGGGGAGCCGCGGTGACAGCGCTGCTGTGGAAACATGCCTTATCCAAGTGTAATCTGTCATGTAGCGAGGGCGGATCTCCGTCCTCTGTAGCAGGGTGGGGTGGGGGGACAACCCCCCCCCCCACACACACACACAGACACAGCCCTGAATGTGACCTTTCATTTGAGCCCAAGATGAAACTTCTATGTTGAATCATTCAAAAGTTATAGACGTTTTTCCAAACTGTGCCATTTGGCACAATTTGGCACAGTTCCAAAATGCCTGGGAACAGCCTGAGGAAAAAGCTGTGTAATATATTCATTTTTTGTGGTATTGTTACAAAATTTGGACCTCAGCTGGATAACACTTGGTTCTACATTTCTGTTGCATTTTCCAGCCCGGATCTGAAGCTGTGTGTTATTTGCAAGCATTTGTATCCAAAAAAAACACCCAGGCCAAATTTATTTTCTTCAAGTTCACTATGTTTAGATGACTGTAAGTCAGTGGCCGGAGCACTTAGAGAGATCTTTTTTTTTTTGCCAAAAAATTCAAAGTGTTTTCTTTTAAATGAGACCAACCCCATGAAGATGCTGCAAAGGGTTGAAGAACAGCTTTCGATTTACTTTGGGCACATTATTTTTTGGCGTTTTTAGGGAAATTGACCGGAGTGCAAGGGGTTAACCGCTTCATCCTTTTCAGGTCATGGGGATGTGGAGCTTTTGCAGTGTCTTTGGGCAAGAGGCGGGGTACACCCTCAACTGATCGCCAGTGCATCACAAGCCCAACACAGAGCGACAGACAACCATTCACTCTCACATTCATACCTAAGGACAATTTATCCCAACTTGATTCCAATGAACCTAACATGCATGTCTTTGGACCATGGGAGGAACCTGGAGTACCTGGCCAAAACCCAGGTAGAACATGGAAACTCCACACAAAAAGGCCCCCATTGGCGGGATCAAACCCACAACCTTCTTGTTGTAAAGGCGACAGCACTAACCACTGCTCCACCAAGCTACCTTAAATGCTCAACTTTTTACTCATATTTTGCATCTATTTGTCTAGCAAATTTGGGACTTTTTTAATAATAAATTACCAACTTTTTTCATGTGAATTTGCATTGCTTTTTTAAAAATTTCTTGTCAAAGTCATAGGGAGCCACTGGTGTTTTTGGATGGAAACTTCACCACTGCAATTCAAGACACAAATTTCGGTGAAAAGTGTGAACGTGAAGAGAATGACAGTCAACCCTCAACTGTTAGAAGCTGCCCTGGAGCCTGTAGATTCAGACAAAATAACTCAGCTATGCAGGCACGGACGTCATCTCAACAGTCTGAAAACGCCACAAGCTGACTTATTAAAAACAAGCTACCCGTGAAATCTTGGCTCTCTGTCCTGAAGCATGATGGGATGGAAACAAACGTGAAGATTCATGAACAGCGGTGATCTGCTCCTCATTCATCTTCCCTCACCTGCAGCTAACTGTCCCACCAGGGATCGGGAATCAAACCCCCATCCTCCGCAAACACCCTCTGCCTCCCCTCTCATCTCGCCCCTTGTGTAGCTGACCATTAAGCCCCCTCTGATGGATGACGGAGGGGCTCCTTTGGCGCAGAACGGTGGGAACGCTTCTGTTTCTTGTTAGCAAACTAAAACGGGCCTTGGGAGACAGACAACGGCATCCTTGCTACAGCTAGGCTAAAGCTAAGCCAGCCCTGCAGGCCCCGGTTTCCACCAGTCCCCGAGAGATAACACCCCCAAATGCAAAAGATCCATCTTTAATCACTGCTCTCCTCAGAGGAATTTTGGCCTTTAAATCATCTGAATCTGTTCTCAGAGTTAACTGTTTGTGTAGACGGATTAATTGAAGACTACACATTATTAACCGACGACAGCGGAATGAGTGACTGACCACATGCTGCAATGAGCAACCACCTCAAAAATGTTTTTGTTTGGGTTTTCGGACTGACACTCATTTTCTGGCTCATTGGAGAATGATAATGGCTGGAGGACAGACAGTGTAGAGTTACGAGCCGTGAACGCTCCCCTTCAGAGCAGGAACTCTTAATGCAGCTCTGTGGCATCCCCGCTGCCACTCTAATTCAATTACCCATGTGTCAATCACTGCCGAGGTATCAAACCGCCGCACACTAATATTTGCAGAGGGGCTCCAACATCAATACACAGGTAAAGATGGTAGCCTTCCCTGCGTTCGCAATTATATAACCACATATGGCTGAGGCTGTGAATGACAACATTTACCACCCATCTCTGGGTGAGTCTGAGCACAGATTGCCACGGTTGAGATGTATTTTAGCTGGCATATCTTAATATTAGCTTCAGAAAAATGACACTGCTATTTACAAAGCAAAAAGGGTCTAAAAGGCCCATCTGAGCCAGGGTAAACACATTTAGCTATGAGGTCAGAGCCTGCCACACTACAGGCAGGTTGGTTTGATAATTTTGTCAAAATGTTTAATGTCCTGGTAAACCGTTAGGGAAAAACAAGTGCAGTGCTGATATTGACTTTGGCAGCAGTCTGCACACTCAAGGTTTTAAACATGTAAATCAAATGCTCCATCTTAAGGCAGATGGAAGTAGAAGTTTCATGCAGGACTAATTGCAGGTCAGGCTCCGCTCCCTCCCGTCTGTAGGGGTCTTCAACGTGTGACAAGCAAAAAAGTACATTTAAAACAGCTGTAAATTTACTTGAAAAAGTTACAAAGCTACAAGAAAAATGTCTTAATTCTCAAGAAAAGCTGCCAATTTATGACAAAATCAGCAAATTTATGAGAATAAAAAGTTGCAAAAAAAAACAACTTTCAAATTCAGAACAAATTCTCAAATTTACAAGAATAGAAAAAAATTATTAAGGTCACAAATTTATCAGAAAAAAGTTGCAAATTTACAATGGGAATGGATGACAAAATGGACAAGCTAAAGCTGTATTTAAGAACCCGCTCAGAGACTCAATCACTATGTGGTGGGAACACAATCATAGCTGAGTGAGGGAGTCCCGCAATGCAGCTAACAAGCTAACTAGCTGCCGACGTGAGTCACGTGACCCCCAAACCCTCAAGAGGTATGTAAACAAACACCGACTTCTGCACTGGACAATATTTCATTTGACTGTGTGTGTGAAATAATAACAGGCCTATTCTTTATTGTATTATGCTCATTTACCACTGAATCACTGCAGTGATATAATACCACACTCTTTTGTAATATTACTGAATTACGAGCCTTGTGAGTGAAATATAGGGGAGGGGGGGGGGGTGATTTGAAAGGTTCAGTTAACTGTGATGCTGATTTAAGGTCAAACTGTCCAGCCCTACAGCAAGGTATACCTAATCAGTCCCTGCAGGATTTTGCGATGTTGAGATTACATCAATTCACGCGAATTCAGCCAATCAGTGCAACCTTGCAACTTTGTCCAATCACTGCAACTTTCCTGCAATTTTGGCCAATCTTCGTCAACTTCGGCCAATTTTGCCAATCAAACTTGTCCCCAAGTAGCACTCAAACGCTCAGTCTAACCAATCAAATGTGTCGCTCCACCGCGCTCACTTCCACGTTTACAGTGAGTATTAGCGGAACACATCAGCAAAAAACAGAGTGTGCGATTTAAAAAAACCCCACGAGTTTTCCCACACCATCCCTTCCTCCATCTCCCCCAGCCTGCTGGTGGACGTCTCGCCACTTCTCCATCCTGACAGCCTGTACAAAGTGCCAGGTTTATGTTGAAAAACATCCGCCTGCCTAAAAACCACCCCGTTGCAGGAGTGCATGTAAGGAGAGATGCCGTAAAACCACAAACGAGGAAATCTAACACTACAACCAGTGTTTGATCATTTTATACATCTTTACAGGTAAAATCATTCCTACATCTTGTCAATGAGCTTTAAAGGTGTGAATCTCTGATCTGGACACGGACCAATGCGCCCCCACCCCCTTCCCCCCCAGGACTCCCAGTAAATGAAAGATCAGTATCTAATGAGACAGGTGTGTGTCAAGACGTGCAGCAGATAGACAGACAGGTAGGAGTTAGGCACGGAAAGAGAGAATATTGAGTGGTTGGGGACCGCTGCGGTTAGGGAGTTTTCAAATGAAGGTGCTGCCAATAATTTCCAAATCTATACTCTTTAACATGCATTCAATGCCATTTAGCTGTTGTAATAGATATTGTGTTAAAGTCTGTATTTGCTGTTGCGCAAAAGAGTTTTTCTGTATAGCAGAAGTTTCTGTTTAATTTACAAATCACCATTTAATAGGAAATTTTTGACAATCCTGTGCTTTTCTTGTGGTGTTATAGAATATCACTGCAGTAAACTAAGGAAAAGGCATCTGCTTTAAAATTTTTAATTCTTCCCACAACTTTTAGTGCAAAAAAACCTCTCAGGATAGCATAACTTTTTTAAAAAAGCTCCAGCAAATACAGGCTTTTTGGGCAGCAACAATCATAAAAACATCCTGCGAAATCCTGGAGGGACTGCTTAATATCCCTTGTGTACCTAATATAGTGACCAGTGAATACAACATAAATGGATAACTTCTTGCAAATTTTCTTTTAAAAATTTGTCATTTTTAGCCCATTCCAGCAAAGGCGAAATGAACTCATGTGATGGTGCTGTGTCCATTGTCGGTTCACCTGTCCACATTTTAAAAAAATCGCTACTCCTCCTACAGGCAATTGCCCTGATGCTCACCAAACTCACACACAATTAACCTCAGGTGGGTCTGCATCCAGGTTGTGGTCAAGGTCAAAGCTTAGGAGATTTGGGGTTTTAACAAGCTGGAATCAGCTACTCTGTCACTGATGATCCAGTTTTATTGTAATTTTGTGACTTTTCTCTAGTAAATTTACAACTTTTTTCATGGCAATATAATTTTTTTTTCCTTGTAAATCTGTGAGATAGCCGATTGTTGTATGTTTTATGGCTCTATGCCAATTTTTTGGGACAAAATCTCATCAAACTGCTCCTGGTGGGTCAGGACAGCACCTTATATGTATTGTATTTGTGAATGGGTAGGTGTGTGACTGGGTAGGTTGCCGAAAGTGTAAAGCACTTTGGTCATCCAGAGATGAGAAAAAAGTGCTATATAGCACCATTTATCATTTCAAATCAGGCCTTTCTGTGTCCCACAATATGCAAATGCAATATGCAAAAGTGCTTTGGGGTCAAAAATCTGCATTCCAAAAAAAAAACCCCAAAAAACTTTATATTTGGGAAATGCTGCAGTTTTAACGGGGTGTTGTCATCACATCACAAGTATATAAAAGTACACATGAAGAAAAAGGATTTAGAAAGGGGAGTTCTCTCTCACACACACTGATCAGAATGCCTTCATCGAACCTCCACAGGAACCGTCCCCTGTCTCACATCCAACATGTCACCCTGCCTGTGTAACTGACCGTCTCCTCCTAAGGTCCTTTTCAGTCTCCATCCCTGTCCTCTTACCATTAACTGTGCACATGGCCCAGAGAAGAGCCACAGAAACCACAACACAATTTCTGACGGCGTTCCCCTTCTGCTCTCAAGTCTTAAAACAACACGCCGGCCTCCAGTTGCCTCTTAGTCCATCCTGACATCTCAGAACTGCTGTCCCGCGCAGCGGCGGCAGCGGTGTTTGTGCTGGACGGCGAGCGGTGTGCCGTAGCTCACACCCCCTGATCACACGCAGTCATGTGTGTTTCCTGGACTACTATACGTACACCCCTTAACCACACACAGGCAAGGCTGTACGAGCAAGAAAGCCATTAAACTTCATTCCACACTGTATACACTCCCCATTAAAGTGCATACACACACAGACACCCAAAGATCGCAGCGCCGAGCTGAAAGAGAGCATGTTTATGTAACACAATCACTTTTGCAACCCGCTTCACCAAGCTTGATTCCATCCACTCTTTCTCAATGTTATTAAACTGTAAAAAGACTGTTTTGCTTCTCTGCCTCCCCGGTTTTTAGACACGCTGTTCCTCCTGACGACACCCAGGCTCCATGGCTCTGCACTGCGGGCTCTCTGGGGAAATTATCGGCACTAATAGGAAACATGCTGGGCCTCACGCACACACACACACACACACAGGAGAGAAACATGAAAGTTATGTTACACAAAAAGAGATGCTGAAGTGTCCCTGAGCATGGCAGCTGCACTTCCAGTCAGAGCTGCAGGATGTTTTTGCAATTGTTTAAATACCTGAAAACCCGAGTAGTATGCACCTCCATTCGTTGTTCGTGTTTTGTTAGTTTATTAATGAATTCCTGTGATTATCAGTTAAACTGAAACACATTCTTCTGTGGAAAGGATTAAGCAACACAAGTACGCACTTAGAAGAAATACTAAATTACCTTTAATTGGACTGCTTCACTTTGATAAGTATCTCCAGATGGGCTCATTTTCACCATTTAAAGAAAGCATCATCTTTTCACATGTTTTAATTGTTTCATTTGCACGACTAAATGCTCCACTGCTTTTAAAGAATTGGGACACAGCACATAAACACCAGAGTATATACTATCTTAATGCTTTGATGCTTTCTTTGACCCCACCCATAACAGAGCTAGTGACGTGTCGTGCTGACCCCGTGATGACCAGCTCTGCCTGGTTCCCCCGAGTGACGTCTTAGGGGTCGAGAAGATGATTTTATTTCCTGTAAGAGAGCCAAATCGGTTTCTCAGCAGGACCACAAGGCTTAACCTAACATGATCTAAGAGGGTTCGCCCAGGATTGAGGGATGATAAATAGGTGAAAAACAAAGAAAGCTGTGAGAAGAGAGTGTGATCATAATGTCAGGGTGAAAGTTCACAGTATTACCGGTTGTGTAAGACAATGACTTTGTTTCTGGTTTACAATTTGAGCTGATGTGGACCTTTCTGTTCTTTTTTTTTTTTGTCGTCATCTGTCCCATATTACATTGGGAATCCCTTATTTCGTGCCACTTTGTTTTGGTCCATCCCTTGTTCCATTTTTGGTTGCAATTGACCAAGACAGGTTTTTTTTTTTTGGTCGATAGAATGTAATATTGTAATACTTTGTGGTGGCAATTGAGTATTGTGATACTTTATTAAAATTATTAATAAATGTTGCCAATACAAACTTAGCTATTTAGGTGCCAGAATAATAAAAAACAATTGACTTTTCAGTCCTTTACATGGTGCCAAAGGCTCACTATCTGTTTAGGTTAGCATAACAAAGGAGTGACTAATGAGATCTAAATCAAGATGGGAAATCTCAATGTACAGTGTCATATCGCAATACTGTGATAATATCACAAGTATTGCGATACTCTTATTTTATCATGGGGCATCTAGTGTTTCCAACCACTACAAGAAACTGGCCCATTCATGCCTATGGAGAATGATCACCCAACATCATCCAATCAGAGAACTACTTCTAGTAGTAAGGTCAAAACACTGCTTGAATTAACTGAGAGCACAAAAAGGTTTTGGTGAGAAACGCCTTGCCAGTGTTTCTCTTTTGCATTTAAATGTTCTTTTCTGCGCTAAGTTGTGGTTTCTTTGGTCCGTTATGGTGCAATTTTACAAAGTAATCTAATCTGCAAGCGTCCACAGTAGTTCTGAAAAAGCACACTTTTCAGGCATCTACTGTGTAATAACAAATGAATAAGCATAATTATAATGAAAAGATTTTTTATTTATCTTTAATTTGACTACAAATAATTAGCTATCATTAGGAGAAATGATTTGAAACAATACACTTAACATTCCCTCTAGAGTATGTTAGGGTAGGTAAAATAAGCTATAGCTTCCACCTACAGCTTTCTTGTTAGTGTTTTGTTGCTGTATTCGTTATTATTTCTATACAGTCTATACTGAGCCTTGTGCCTGAAATATACTAAACTGTCGGAAAGGCCGTTGGCACGGCTTTGCAGCCACGTTTCCGTCAGTCTGCCCCAGGGTAGCTGTGGCTACAGTAGTAGCTTACCACTGCCAGTTTCTGTGGAGTGAATGAATAATGCATCCATTGCAAAGCGTCTTTGAGTGCTCTTAAAAAGCGATGTATAAATCTGATGTATCATTATTATTATAGTTACTATTAAACTGAAACTGAACTAAACATTCCCACGCCACCTCAATATTCTGACTTTTGTCTTTCATTTAGTGATGTGACGTATTACATATGTTTACAAGTTATAAAGGCTATAGTGTTACATGACTGTCACGACAGAATCTTGTTTAAAAACATTAACTCAAGATGAGGTAAACAAAGTGGAACCAAGTTGGCTAAGCTGTTTCTGTGGGGGGTATTTGGAAGGAAGCACATCTGAGGAGTCCCTCATCAGTGGAGTAAAAACACCTGCGAACACATCGGTCCAAGAAAACCTCTGCCAACGACCCTGCAAAAATAAGGGCTCCAGCTCATGGACTAACTCAAATGCACCACTGGTCTACTTTATTTTGGTTGTATTTTAATGCACCACTATGTAAGATTTTCACCTAAATGCATTCATTCACTCATTCATCCATCTTCAACCGCTTAATCCTTTTCTTGCCTAGCATCTTTGGGCAAGAGGCAGGCCACACCCTGGACAGATCGCCAGTCCATTGCAGGGCCAGCACAGAGAGACAGACAACCATTCAGTCTCACATTCATACCCAAGGACAATTTAGAATCCCCAGTTGATGCCAACGTCTTTGGCCTGTGAGAGGAATCTAGAGAAAACCCACGCAGACACGGGGAGAACAAGCAAACTCCACACAGAAGGGTCACCGCTGGCCAGGGGGTGGGATTGAACCCATGACCTTCTTGCTGTGCTGTCACAGTGCTAACCACTGCTTCACCAAGCTGCCCTTGCTAGCTACCGAGCTACCTAAAAATAATGTTTCCAAAATTATTTGGTGGTACATCAGGCTTTGACCAGGTGGATGTCACTTCCCTCATGGCCTGAGTGGGCCTGCATTGCATGTAACAGCTTCATTCTTGGTAGGAACAATGAAAAGACTACAACTATGGCATCAATGACCTCTTGGTGGCTAAAGCTGTACCCTGTGATTGGCTTTTGGTCTGAGGTCATAGTTGCTATAGTTGTAGTCCTTTCAGTAGCCACGGTTACATGGGCAAAATTTCTTCAATTTGATTACAATTCAGATCAGAACTTTAGAGTTTACATGGATCCTGAAAAAGCTGATCCGATTACGACGTGCATTTCCATGTGTCACACGTTTGAACGGAATAAATCATTTTAACATGCGCACGTCGACATTTCGACATTCCGAAAATAGTAGAAGAAGAAGCAACTTCCAGTGTTAGCAAACCCCGCTTTGTGTCTTTCTCTTTTTGAAAGACTTTTTGACCTGTATTGTGTTATTCAGACTGTACTTTTGCTTCTGCTGGTCTCTGTAATGAAGCTACAAGTACATACTTCTGCATATGACGAACGGAGGGAGGCAGCAGGATGATACAGACCAGTTTTGTTTTATTCCCGCTATGTCTTCCGCTAGCTGCTGTAAAGGCGGAAATACGTCACGCCGATGTGTGGCTGACGTAAAGACATGCGCAGTAAACATATTTTCTGCCCAGCCTTTGGAATAAGTGTTTATATGCGCACCATTCGGATTAACGATCGGCATAACCCACCCGTCTCAATCTGAAGGAAATTTTGATCCGAATGATCGTGATCGGGTTAGAATATTCAGATTGGCGTGTTTACATGAAGCATTTTTATTCCGATCAGGCTTTTTTTTTTTCCCACAATATCTTTATTGAACCTTTTTTTTTTTTAACAAACATGATACAAACAATCAAACACTAACGCTAAAGTACTACAAAAAAAAAAAAAAATGCACTAAAAACACCAACAACCACCAACAAAATCAAGTCTTCAACAATGCTCCTCTGTTTAGTCTAGACAATCCAATACATAAGTATACATATTATGTTCACCAGTTTGGAATTTACAAGGTCCACACACATCATTCACCTTCTTCTTCAAGAGTTATGTTTAAATTTTTTACATAATCAATAAAAGGTCTCCATATATTCTCAAACACAATTTCCCTTGATTTCAGTATGTATGTTATTCTTTCTAATGGAAGGTTTGTTAACATCTGTCTTAACCACTGAGTCACATCTGGTCTATGAGTCTTTTTCCATAATAGTGCAAACCGATCAGGCTTTTAATCCTTTCCTTTTTTTTTTTTTTTAGGCTTTTAATCCGGTTACTTGTGTCCATGTAAACATGGTCAGTGATCCTACCCCGAACAAGAAAGTCACATAGTGCTGCTTTAAAGCGAGTCTGATGACTGGTGTTGACTGATGGTGAAAATCATTCAATCATGTTGGGGTTTAGAATTTAACTGATTTGTCAGAACATTTGCGTTATGTTGGGATAGGCTCCAGCCCCCCCGCGACCCTATAAAAGATTAAGCGGAAGAAGATGGATGGATGGATGGAAGTTAATTAATCAAATAATGGTGTTGCAAACATTTGTGTTGTGAAATGTGATCTGAATAGCATTTGCATATTTCCTAATCCCTGAAGGTTATCAACCTCTCCACTCAGTTTTTACAAATGACAAAAAGTGTGTCCTTTGGGAAAGTGTAGGGCATGTTCAAGTTTGGGCAGGAGCTGAGAAGATAAACCCAAACAGAATTTACAGCAAATAAACTTTGCTACAAACCAGCATATGTGTATTGTAGCATTTTCAGCTCATTAATCATGAAAAGTGTTCCTACATTCCATTTATATTTCCCACCTTTATGACTCAATCACAATGTTTCTTGCCGATCGTGACTCATCAGCGTGAGTACTGTATGACACATTTTAACATCTGGATCCATCTATAGTACAGATGCTTTAGGATCAAAGAGGTCAAGGAAAACTGCCCACTGGAGCTTCCACCTAAAAGCTGTTGATTAATTAATATCAATTGCTTTAAAGACTTTGGCATGTGTCAGAATTCTATTGTATGTCCTGTTTCATGTGCTTACAGATTCCATCTTGGTAGATTTTCAGAGATTAATTTTAAGTTTTGACATCTTCAAGGACATGCATGTGGGGTTTTACAGGCCAAAAACAATTTCTGTGAAATTGTCTGAAGAGCAGACGAGAGACGCGCAGGAAAGACTGCAAGAGCCAGGCATCACTGCCGTTGAGCTGCATGCTCCTACAGTCTTAAACTGCTAGGCCACTGGATGCTTCACTGTTGAAATATTTGTGTTCGGTTTCATTTTTCTGAGGATCTGTTCACACAGCCGATGTTTACATGGATTCTTCAATATCCTGCAACAATAAACGCTCACATCCACACCAATCAAGATGAGCCAAGAGTTAAAAAATACTCCCATTATGGGGTCCAAGAACCATTTTATAGCTCCCATTTTCTGCTGTGCAAACACATAAAAAGGATGGACTTGTTTCAAGAGGTTAGGGATGATGGAAAAGTTCAAGCCCACGCCCACGGGGGACTCACCCATCTCTGGTGCCATCGATGGCAGTCAGCGGGGATAGGTGATGTGGGCTGCCGAGGTCTCGATCCAGTCGCTGCTGTCTGGAGGAGAGGTCAGCGGCGGGGACAGAGTTGGGGGCTGGGGACAGGAGCTCCACGGGGGCGCTGTGATGGGGGGTGCTGGAGCCAGTGTAAAGGCCTAAAAGACAAACAAAGCTAATTCAGTAAAAGTGCCAAATAAACTCAAGGACCCTGTGCTCCTTCTTCTCTTTGACTCAATCAATGGCAACGGGATTATGTTTTGACAACTTTCATCCAATCAGTGGGCTTTACAAAATAAAAAGCTCTGTATCTGAGCTGTTTGTAATTTAGGGTGCAGCCGCAGGGATTGTCCTTGTTTGTCATTTCTTTTGTTATTACACAATAATAAGCTAAAATGTTACATATGTTTGAACAGTGAGGTATCTAAAGGAGGAATAAAGTTACAACTCTATAAAAAGGAAACATTAAGTAGGCCAGAAGAGAACGCTCCAATAATAGATGAACTTTTGATCATATGAGTTTTTCTAAATTATATTTGATTCACATATTGTTGACATACTCATCAGTGTGTGTGTGTGTGTGGGGGGGGGTATTATTATTATTATTCTGTGCTCATGCTGGCTGCTTTGGTACAATCTTTTTCAAACTGCAAAGTCTGGTAATTAATCACTGCAAACTAGGAACTGTAACAAATAACCACCACATACTACTGCCAGTGCACAAATGACATGACATGGTTTGTTTTGAACAACTAGTAGTTTATAGCTAATGATGGTCATTTAATTAATGTTAGTAGCTTTTGAACGTGCCTATTGTCTTTGTTCCCAACATGACCATCTCAGTATACTCAGCAAATTTCACCAGAATCTCATGAAATCAATGTCTTGTTTATTTAAATTATTTTTTTTTTTGGGGGGGGGGGGGACTAAGTGTAAACATGTTCCTTTTTCAGGGTTATACATGCAGTATAAGTATTTCAATTTTTCACACTAATGGGCTACTTGCACAAAGACACTGATGTTTTAGGCAGTGGGGCTCTACTGCTGTTTACTGAAATTATTTATTTTTATTGTTAGTCCACATAGAGTCCATTTACATGGCCATAATAATCCAGTAATTTGAAATAATTAAATAATAGTAATAATCCAATTTGAGGACTTTATCCACTGAATAAACAGAATGTTGGGCAATTAACAAGGATAATGGCCTTGATCTGACAAAGAAAAAGTCCAGAAATCCGATTATATCTGGTTTATTAGTGTGCATGTAAACACAGCCAATGTCAACCAGACCATCAATGATGGAGTAGATATGATTCATGAAGATAACACTGGTCAACACCAAATTTATTGTCTTAAGTTTTGGGTTTACTCCGGGATTTCTCCGGTTTCCTCCCACATGCCAAAAACATGCAAGTTAGGTTAATTGGCATCAAACTGGGGATTCTAAATTGTCCTTAGGTATGACTGTGAGAGTGAATGGTTGTCTGTCTCTCTGTGTTGGCCCTGCGATGGACTGGCAATCTGTCCAGGGTGTACCCTGCCTCTCGCCCAAAGATGCTGGGATAGGCTCCAGCCCCCCCGCAACCCGAAACGGATTAAGCGGAAGAAGATGAGTGAATGAATGAAGATTTTTTTAGCTGATTTAGGACAATTTTGATGTGCTTAATCCAAAAATCACATTGGTTTTGCTCAATCAGGTCAACTTTTTGAATTATGGCCACATGTTTTATACATTTTTGTTTACATGTACAGGTATTTTATTTTTTATATGATGCAAAAATCTTTTTTATGTCTTGAAATTCTCTGAATTTTGAACAATGATGACATAACATTCAATTTATATGTACTTACCTTTATATAAAGGTAAGTACATGCACAGTACTAAGTACTAAGTAAGTACAGGTTTTTACTTAGCACCTGATTGAGAGAAACGGATGTCATTTTCAGATTCAGCGGTGCAAAATTGTCTTAAATCAGTTGAACACAGACAACTTAGAGAAAAATTATTTTTATAACCCTGTGTAATAAATGCAGAACCACTTGAAGATCGTTTTCTATGAGTTTGTTGAGAATTGGGGCAATTGCCTAGGAGGAGTGTTGATTTTTCTGAACTCATATATGTGACCAGATCTCCTGACCATTGACCATGACCTTCAGTACAACTTGGATGCAGACCCGAATGAGGATCATTGTGAGTGAGTTTGATGACCATCGAGGCAAATGCCTAAGAGGAGTAGCAATTCCTGTGAAATGCAGGACAGATGGACAGACATCACATTATTGCATTAATTTCTTTCAGCTTTGCCAGAATGAGATAATAATGAAAGTGAGTTATCCTGAAAATAAGGTATATTTTTATAGTGTTAACTCACTTTCAGGGTCAGTTTTGGCTACTATGTCTGTCTGTCATGAAACTCTGATGCTGAGAAAAGCACGGCACGGCCATGCTTGGAGTATTTTCTCTCTTTTCCTTAGAAATGTTCTGACTAAAAAAACTTTCTATGTACACTCATGAAAAATCTTCCTAAATCTGACCCAAACATGTACTGAGAAAGAAGAATGGACACAGAAACTGGATTACCCAGAACCAGATTATGTCACAGCATTCAGTGCAATTATTAAATCCAATATTTCTTTTCTGAGGCTGTGGAGAAGGTTCTACCTGTGAGAATGAAAGGTGTGGTCACATGCTGACCACTAAATCCTGGAGCTAGTTCATCAGGCCGAACCAAGTGCTGGAATGTCATGGTAGAATTTGTGTTAAAGTGTTACCTCCATCAACAGGAAACTGATTTCAGAGAAATTTGGTGGAAGGATGGAGCTTGAGCCATGGAAGAATCCATTTAATTGAGGAGCAAATGAAGGCACAGATCCAGGATGGTTTTTTGTTTTGTTTTCTTTCACATTGCAAGATAGTTTGTTTTTTTTTCTCACAGACTTGTGCATGGAACTTAATGAAAAAAATCAGGCATATACAGTATGGGAGGTAGCTATCTATGACTGTATAGAATATGTTGTGGCTCCAGACATAGTGGAAGGGTTGAAGACAGATTAAAGTAGAAAGTCTTAACTGAGGCATTTGTTTTCTGAGCATTTCTAAGCATAGCTAGCAGTTCCACTCTCCACCCGTCAGTGGATCTACAGCTTCCTGACTGACAGGAGGCAACAGGTCAAGCTGGGTAACACTACATCAAGCACATGGACGACCAGCGCCAGCATTCCTCAGGGATATGTCCTCTCTCCACTGCTCTTCTTCCTCTACTCTAATGACTGCACCTCAGCGGGTCCTTCTGTGAAACTCCTAAAGTATGTGGATGACACCACTGTCATCAATCTTATCCGAGATGGTGATGAATTTGCATACAGATGGGAGGTTGAGCAGCTGGTCCTCTGGTGAGGTCAGAACCATTTGGAGCTGAATCCACTCAAGACTGATAATACCACAATCTCCCAAAACCAGAAGTGGTCTTTCCACATAGTCACTGTTGAGAAAAAGGCTCAACAGAAGATGTACTTTCTGTGTACAGTTTTTTTAAAATACTTGGGTTGTAATTGGAATCCACCGTTTTATCACTTTGTTCTTTTTTCTGCATTATTTGGGTTGAAAATAAAATCAAAGTAAAAGAAACATATTCATCCAAGCTCCTGTTTCCTCATCACCTCATTTCTTGGTCCTTAACAGAGATCCACTCCCCAAATTTCACTCCCCAAAAACTACTGCACCACTTCTAAAATTTCAAACATTTCAATTTTCCAGAAGTTTGATTCCATCAGCACTTAAAAACCATCACACCAGAGGAGGGGAAAAAAAAAACAAAACTTCTCATCCCAGTCAAGCATCTGACATCATGGAGTCTTGTTAGACGAGACTTTTTGTATGGTTTTCTGCTCCTTTCTACCGGCTGATCTCTTTCCCAGCATCTTGACTGTCTGGGGCAGTTAACCAGTGAGGAGAGCAGAGGACAGGAGATGAAAGAAAGAGAAGAGATCGGTGCTTCTGGTTTTGCAGTTTTTGGGCCCAGCTGTTCTCAAGTGGAAGCATGCCGAGGCCTGATCTGACAGTGCTCTGAAATGGTTACAAGCTTGATTCATTACCCCCGAAATCATCAATCACAGGCTTTAAATGTTTTCCCCTTTAGCCCCACCATCTGCTGCAACAGCGGCTAAACAGTCGACAAATAATGGCATTGATTGCCTCAATTTTGTCACTGGCTCTTTGCGGCGGAAAACAGGAGGGATGTGGTGTTGCTTTTTGGAGATCTGGTGCAGGATAATGTTTCAAAAATGATGTAGAAGCATTTTGTGTTGTCAGTTTGAAAGGGACCGTGCAGAGGTACAGTATATGAGGCCCTCAGCATAACAGCAAGACCTTGTACTAAAACTATGATGAGTCTTTCCTCTGGTTAATCAGGGAACACTAATTATGCTCTATAAAACATAGAGGGGTTCTCGTAAGCCTCTGTGCAGACATGTGAATAAGAACAGGCATGCTGTATAAGCAGTGAATAGGAAAACAAGTTCAGCTCTGACTGGAAGTATGACTCATTTTCTGCTCCAAAAGTGCTAATGATGCCCACTTTGCCCCCACATCTTCCTCGCATCCCACTGGCCCTAGAACAAAGGCAACCTCACGTAAACTGAAATCCAGAATGCCATTCTGTTGCCTCTTTGCTGGCCTTGAATAACATTGCATCCTTGCTGGCTTCGACTTACAAGCGAGCTCCTCTGTGGGCTTAAAACTATTTTTAAAAAAAAGACAGCAAGCAGCAAGGAAAGCAGAAGGTAAAATGCCAAAGCTCAGAGCCCCGCTTTGACATTCAAATACAAGTTGGGCGTTCAGTCGCTCAGTGATGTGCAGAGTTCCAGCAACAACAACACAGAGCAGCGGGGATCCTGGATGGGGCGCAGGCAGAAAACAAGGACAGATGTGTCCATAAACAGAAGAAGCTGCAGGGCCATCTGTCTTGTCTTTAAGATTGTTATAATCCATTTATCTCTTTCTTGTTCCCAAATCCGGTGCAGTGCTGAATTTTAGTGATGGTCGAAAGCATCACTTATGAATATGGAAGTTTAACAACTACATGTGGCAAATTAAGTTTTACGTTTGTAGCTTCTGCTGATGCTTTCTGCAGCTTTCTGCACAACAAGAAGATGGGTTAACACAGCACAGTGATGAAGTCCAAACCAAACAAACACTTCCCATAAAAAACTAACAACCAAAATGTTGTAACAAAATGTGCATAAGCAATTAAATATAACTGCTGTGGTGCAAGTCGTTTATGTCTGACCAACAGCATCATATGCCTGATTTTTGCTGCCAGAGAGCTCAAAAATGACCACAATACATCTGCAGAAATGATAACTTGGGTACTGATTACCACCAATGACTTGGTGATTGTATGGCCAGGTGTTGGGATTTCTTTTGCTCAGACCTCATACTGTAGCTGGTCTGTCCTAATTTTAAAAAATACTCCCTCTTTCACTTCAGTGGATCTCCAGCTTATCTTGGTGGAGCGGTTTGGGTGCCCTAATGATCCCAGGAGCTCTGTTGTCGTGGGTAACTTGACCCTGGTAGGGTCTCCCAAGACAAACTGGTCCTGGGTGAAGGGCCAGACCAAGAGCGGTCCAGTGGATCCTTACGAAAAAATTTACAACAAGGTCCCAGTGTACCCAAAGGAGCCACATGGGTCCGCCCTCTGGGGGGTGGGGGGGTGGGTGGGGTCACCACCTGTAGGTGGAATCATGGGCAGTGCGGTGGCGCAGTGGTTAGCACTGTGGCAGCACAGCAACTCACCCTTGGCCATGGGATCCGTGGTTCGATCCCAGCCCCTGACCAACAGTGATCTGTGTGGAGTTTGCATGTTCTCCCCGTGTCTGCGTGGGTTTACTCCGGGAGTTCTCCGGTTTCCTCCCACAGGCCAAAAACATGCAAGTTAGGTTAATTGGAGACTCTAAAGTGGCCCTAGGCGTGAATGTGTGTGTGAATGGTAAAGGGATAGCGCCGTACCGTGGCTGCTTCATCCATCCAGGTGGATGCCCTCAATTTCCCCTCTGGGGATCAATAAAGTATACAAAATAAAAAAAAACAAAAACAGAGTCCTGTGAGAACCAGGTGGCAGTCTGGGCTACTCTGCTTGGACTGCTGCCCCCACGACTGGAACCCCTCATAAGTGATAGAAGATGGATGAATGGACTCTCTCTTTCGCTATTTCAAACCACTGGTAAGAAGTGGCATTTACTCTGTATCTGATTCTTCCATCATGCTGTGTTATTTTGTTGGCATGTGGCATATATTTGTCTACTTGTAGTATCCAAGAGTAGGAGAAGTTGTAATATTAGCACCTGTGAAGATGTCTTGGCCCAGTGCAGAGGAGCGGCCATCTTTGCCGTTGTAGAGGTGCTGTGAGGAGGAGGTGGTGGAGGAGCTCTGGAGGTGCTGCATAGATAAACACTCGCTCAGCACATCTTGCTCAAGGTGAGGGCAGGGCCGAAGCTGAGAAAAATAGACAAATATGGATTAATAGGCATAACAAACGTTGAACAATTCTAAGAAACAACAGGCATTCAGAAAGTACATGCCTTCACAAAAGCTCAAAAAGGATTGGATGTGTTCTGAGTTAAATTTGTTCTTATGTTGTACCCCTTGTTAGGGTTTGGGATTTCTTTGTGATGATCAATTAAATCCTTTTTCATAATGATTTATACAGAAGAAGCTGTTTGCCTCACAATAAATAAACAAGTTTTATTACTTCTGGATCCAGATCCAATTAGTAATCCCTAATTCTTCTAAACTGAGCCAAACACCATTTAGATAAAAAAAAAAAAAAACAACACTCTCAGGTAATTTTGTCCATTTCATTTGAGTTATTCTACAAAAACAATCTAAGGAGATATTTCTGCAATCTGCATTTTTTTGTGATTTCTGTTTTTTCCCCACACCTTTATGATACAGAATAGTGCAGAGACAGACTGAAATTGTAAGAGGAGCTGATCAGAGATATGCAGCTCACAACGCACAGGTCAAGAGGGTTCAAATCCCGGCTGGGTCATACCAAAGACCACAGAAAAATGGTACTTCCCGCCTTCTAGCTTGGTGCTCAGCGTACTAGAATGGGGGAAGGAGAAGTTGTTTGTGGCGGTGCCTTGCATGGCAGAGACCCTCTGATTCCACATGCGATTAACATTGTAGAGGAGAAACGTAATTTTGCTCTACTGTACATGATTGACAACGCACAGTGAAAGCAGCCAGCAAGATCATCGGTGCCCCCTGCCCCCCCTCTCAGAGATCTACCTCACCCGCAGAGCCATCAGCATCACAGGCAACACCTCCCACCCCTCACACTCCCTCTTCAGCCCCCTGCCCGCGAGGAAAAGGTACCGGAGCCTCCTGGCCCGCTTCACAAGACTGCTGAACAGCTTCGTTCATCAGGTCATCAGGACCCTGAACTCTGTGCACTTCCTCCCCCTGGACAGTAACACAATCACCCGCATAATAACTACCTCAGCTGTAGGCACAGGAAGACTGGCACACCATCAGTAATACTTTTGCTGCTATATGTCTCTGCACATTAACCGCAACCATTTGCACAAATGTCATATCTGCCGCTGTCTGTCACTGCAATACTGATCACATGCAGTCCTCTCTGCTCCTACACTACCACACTGAACTGCAATTATGGTATTCATCTCTAGTTGTCTGGATATAGGATTGCTGGGTTTTATCATCGTTAATCCTTGATCTCTATTTGCACTATAGGAGTTCTGGGTCTTTCTTGTCACCATTTGCACCACAGGTTGCATTACTGTACATATTGTATATGTTAGACTGCTGCTGTTGTTTTCTTTTTTCCAGCCTTATTCCTTTTCCTTTTCTTTTTATATTCTGCACACCAATGAAGAGAGAGAGAAACACCATTTCAGTTCTCCTGTATGTCTTGTACGTATAGTAGTATTGACAATAAAATCTTTGAATCTGGAGTTTGTGCTTTGAAGACTCTAACAAGGACTTTCCAGCAGATGAGCTGTCCCATATCACTCCTGTCCCTGTCTTTTTTTAAAGACTCCACTTAAAATAATTAGCAATACGTAGAGGTCAAGCTGGAAATAACAGAAACAATCTGAAATGCCTTTGAAATGAGTATACCAGAGGGACAGGTTGAGTGGCTCAAAGATAAAGTAAGAGAGGCAAGGCTGAGGTGGTTTTGGTCATGTGCAGAGGAGGGACAGTGGATATATTGGACAAAGGATGCTGAAGATGGAGCTATCAGGCAGGAGGAAAAGAGGAAGACCACAGAGAAGATTCATGGAGGTAGTGAGAGAGGACATGGAGGAATTTCAGGAATTTCCGGTAGAGAGCAGAATTAATGGTTTCATCAATTAGGACAAGTTGTCCAGGTCCTGAAGCAGCAAAGCAGCTCCTGACCATCACACTACCACCACCATGTTTGACTGTTGGTATGATGCTTTTATGAAATGCTGTATTAGTTTTATAGGTAGGTTTTGATAGCTTTTTCATTTGATAAATGAAATCATCATTTAAAAACTGGATTTTGTATTTACTCAGCTTGTCTTTGTCTAATATTAAAATCTGTTTGATGATCTGAAACATTTAAGTGTGACAAATATGCAAAAATCCAAGAAATAAGGAGGGGGTAAATACTTTTTCACAGCACTGTATCATCTGATGTAGTGTTCACTGAGTTGTGAAGATAGTTTTTATCAGATGACTATTTTTACACTTAGGTACGAGTTTTGCATTTTGTTAATCAAAGCTTAAAATTCATGACTGCTACTGAGTATAATTTTAGCTTAACGTGTATAGAGCATTTGGTGGTGGGAATCAAAGTCTGGTTGGACAACTGTATGTGCACAGTGAAGTTCAGACCGAATCAAAACAGTCAAGTGTTTAGTTCATGTACTGAAGCTTTACATTAGTGAAGCATTTCATTCATTTATTCATTCACTCATCTTCTTCCGCTTAATCCTTTTCGGGTCGCAGGGGGGCTGGAGCCTATCCCAGTGTCCCCGGGCGAGAGGCAGGGCACACCCTGGACAGATCGCCAGTCCATCGCAGGGCCAACACAGAGAGACAGACAACCATTCACTCTCACAGTCATACCTAAGGACAATTTAGAATCCCCAGTTTTGATGCCAATTAACCCAACTTGCATGTTTTTGGCATGTGGGAGGAAACCGGAGAAATCCCGGAGTAAACCCACGCAGACACGGGGAGAACATGCAAACTCCACACAGATCACTGTTGGTCGGGGGCTGGGATCGAACCCAGGATCCCCCGGCCAAGGGTGAGTTGCTGTGCTGCCGCAGTCTAACCCCTCTGCCACCGCGTCGCTTATAGGTGCTAGTACACCTTTAAGTAAAGGATGTCATGAACCCATACTTCAAACCTTATAAAATCTAAACAGGTGCAATATAAAAACAGTTCTATCAAATCAAACTTTATTTGGATAGCCTTTTTCAAACATTAGATGTTGCGTAAAGTGCTTTACATGGATAAAAACAAGAAACAAAATGAAATACTTCTATTTGCATGATACACCCCACCCCTCTCTTCCCATCCACACACCCCCGCACACACACAGATACACACCCACGCACCAGCCCCCACCTCTCTCTCTCTATCACACACACACACAAAATAGCATGGCTCGGCACCGAGGCACCATGTGAAGGAGCACCGTCCAGAGGAGCCCCCCCACGCCGGGAGATGACACAGCCCATGACCACAGAGCGCGCTACAGGGGCCACCCCGACCAGGACACACTGGGACTACGCCACGGTCGTAAGGCCATGGCATGGAGACCCCACCCACGCAAGCCAGAGTGACCTCCGAGACCACACCCCTGCAGATGGAGTGGAGGGCTCCCCTGAGGAAGATAGGTTCAGCTTATAGGCTCAAACCTTTTTCGAGAACTCAATCACTCATTTATGCCATTTAAAGCACACCTCAAGTATCCTTTAGAAGAAATGCATATTTTTGGCCTTTTTTTTTTTTTAGCCCAGAAGGTTTAACACTGAGTGGTTTATGGGGAACTCCCTTTGCTTTGTGATTACTCAACCAAGAGCAAACAATTTTAACTTTGTCCATTTGTAGCTGGACCCTCTCTGAGGATGCGTGTTTTAGTACATTCTCATTTTACAATGATGCTATTGTAATGTTGATTTAAAACAGTAAATCAGCAAATGAGAATAGACTATCAGTCAAGGGTAACCAGGAAAAAGATCATATGCTCCCTTTTTGAGTCATATTTTGGCTTTTAACGTAATGGGTAAGGGAACTCTGTACCAATTCAGAGCCAATATGAGATTGCTTCTGTTTCTTTCACTGCCAACTGTAATGGAGGCAACTGAAGACACATTTCAGCTGGATACTCCATCACACGCTACAAAAGATGAAACCTAAACCAGAGGAAACCTGCATCAGTTAACAAAACGGGACATCTGCCTTATGGATCAGTAAAACAGCTGACCTCTGTTGCATACATCAGTGAATCTATCTATGATAAAATACTACAGCTACTGGGGCCCACTGTCTTAACAACCATATCTTGCATCCCCTTAGGAGATTTAGCTCCAAAACACTCCCCAAAATTCAAGCGAGGATGATACTATTGCTGATTATCGGATGTAGGGAGAAAAAAAAGCAATTTCAGACCAAGTGCGTAATGCAATATGATCAAACACAATTAGGACAGTGGCTGGAGAAATGGGAGGTCTTCCAAAGGTCTCACTGGGATCTTGTTAGGCCTCATTATTGAATTAAGGACGATAAAAATCATCTCCAGTTGGCTTTATCTGTCTTATACATTAAATTTGTTATTAATGCATGAGTTAAGTGACAGAGATATGTACACTCAGTGATTAACACTCTTGTTTTAGAGTACCTTACTTCTGGGTTCTGTGTGGAGTTTGCAGGTTCTCCAGATGTCATAAACCAAGAGGTAGTTTACACTCTGGACTAGAGCTGGGTGGTATGGCCTAAAAGTGATACTGCAGTATAATCTGAAGTTGGGGCTGGGCGATTAACTGAAATACAACTGAAATTGACGTTCAGGTTGCAAAACCAATGTAATCTTGCTGGTGTCATTTTTTTCAGTGTTGTCCCTCTCCCTGTTGTGTGCGTGTGTACACTACTGTTCAAAAGTTTGGGGTCACTTAGAAATTTCCTTATTTTTGAAAGAAAAGCACTGTTTTTTTCAATGAAGATAACTTTAAACTAATCAGAAATACACTCTAATATCTAATATACATTGCTAATGTGGTAAATGACTATTCTAGCTGCAAATGTCTGGTTTTTGGTGCAATATCTACATAGGTGTATAGAGGCCCATTTCCAGCAACTATCACTCCAGTGTTCTAATGGTACAATGTGTTTGCTCATTGCGTCAGAAGGCTAATGGATGATTAGAAAACCCTTGTGCAATCATGTTAGCACAGCTGAAAACAGTTTAGCTGGTTAGAGAAGCTATAAAACTGACCTTCCTTTGAGCAGGTTGAGTATCTGGAAAAAATTATTTCAAATACAAATCATTATTTCTAACCTTGTCAATGTCTTGACTATATTTTCTATTCATTTTACAACTCATGGTGGTAAATAAGTGTGACTTTTCATGGAAAACACAAAATAATTGTCTGGGTGGCCCCAAACTTTTGAACGGTAGTGTATATGAGAGCTTTAATGTGTGTGGTCATGCGACTCCACAACCCAGAAGCTGTGCAGTTAGCGCTGTTTGGAAACAAGCAGAACAGTGCGGAAAAATTAAAATGGGTTTTATTAAAAAGAAATGCGTTGTCCGTCCACATCGTATGTGATGATTATCTCTTTATTTCATCTGAAGATGACAAAAAAATTGTGCAAATTGCACTTAAGAAGGGACTGCCAAGAAGCTAAATCACTGTTAGCTGCTAACAGCTACCTGTGTCAGCTCAACTGTGTTACAGTGGGAAATGGACAATAAAGTAGACAAGCTGAGGTTGGATTTAAGAACCTTTAATTATGGCTGCTTAAAGGACTCCTCCAACACAGCTAACAAGCTAATCAGTCACCGCCGGGAGTCACGTGACCCACAAAACTTCAAGAGGTATGTATATAAACACTGACTTCTTCACTGAACGATATTTAAATTGGTTACACGTGTGTGAAATGTTTATATTATGCTCATTTACTACCAAATCACTATAATGATATATTCATTGATACCATACTCTTGTGTAATATTGCTTAATTATGAGCCTTGGCAGTGAACTACAAGGGAGAAGGAGGAAAAAAACAACAACAAAAAACAAAACCAATCGTGAAAGGTTCATTCAGGGGTTAAAGAAAAAAAAAAAATCCTGAGCCTGAACTTTTCTCCAGGGGCAGGGTCGCAGGGGTGGTGAGACACACACACACACGAAAATGATTTTCCTTGAAACTAGCTAGTAACATATCTGCCATACCCACTGATAAATTAAGACTAGATTATGGTGGACTGTTTGAAACAGCAATACCAAGGACGGTCAGTAGGTGGCAATAGTACTCCATCTGACTCTAATATGGTGCAAACATCTAACATTTTGGATGCTGTTGCTATCAAGTTCTATAAATTATGTACAGAATGACCTACAATCTATAACATGAAATTTATGAATAAGGGTATGTGAAATGCTGCGAGGTGGCGGAGTGGTTAGCACTGCGGCAGCACAGCAACTCACCCTTGGCCAGGGGATCCTGGGTTCGGTCCCAGCCCCCGACCAACAGTGGTCTGTGTGGAGTTTGCATGTTCTCCCTGTGTCTGCGTGGGTTTACTTCGGGATTTCTCCGGTTTCCTCCCACATACCCAAAAACATGCAAGTTAGGTTAATTGGCATCAACTGGGGATTCTAAATTGTCCTTAGGTATGACTGTGAGAGTGAATGGTTGTCTGTCTCTCTGTGTTGGCCCTGCGATAGACTGGCGATCTGTCCAGGGTGTTCCCTGCCTCTCGCCCAAAGATACTGGGATAGGCTCCAGCCCCCCCGCGACCTGAAAAGGATTAAGTGGAAGAAGATGGATGGATGGTATGTGAAACTCAGTCTAGTGAACTAATTCACTAGTGGAAAAAGATTGGATTAGCAACCATTCAGTAAAGGGTATATGGAAAAGGCGATTGATTTACTATTTTTTTAATAGAATGTGCAACATTTGCACCATGTATTTTAATAACAAATTGTAAACAGCAACAGTGAACTGTATACAATACTCTAAATTGCATTATTTCGAGCACAACATGCAGAAACAAGCTTCTGGTTCTCTACACCAGCTACCAAAAGGCTTGCCGTTTCTGCCCATTTCTTCGATCCACACCCAGCACCATTTGTTTTTAAGTCCTCTGTCAATTAGGACCTCTTCCCCAGACTTCAAAAACTTACTCTCCATCCTACAGAATGTATGAAAGGTTTTGTGTTTGATAAAGGATGAAACACTCGCGTTTCCGGTCACTCACTCACTCTCGTTGTCACTCACTGTCGCTATCCAATTAGGAGCGTGCCACTGATCTCTACAGAAAAACTGGATGGATCATTGGCCGCCAGAAGTGAAGCCACCTGGCCGCCATATTAGTACAACCAAAACACTCAGCGAGTCAGTGGAGAATGAATGGGTTTAGTAGTAAACAGTGTCACTTTTACCTCAATAACTTCCCAAAAAATTAACAGATTTTGAACTTCTTGGTATGGAGACACAGCTTATAATCTTGCACAGTCGCTAAACATAATATCAACTCTATTCCCTCCCTAATATAGCACCCAGGTGGCTTCACTCGGCTCTGTACTTGCTAATGGGGCATGAGCTACCAAGGTTTTCTATAGTGATCAGTGGAGCGCACAAGCTCAAAATGTTCCACCACCCCAAATACTATATTCACTGCTCTAAATATCTTAAAAGAACTGCAAACTATGCAGAACTGACTATTTTGAGCATTATTCATCCACCATTGCAGATAGCTTGAACAAAAAGTGTTTCTGCGTACAGAAATAGGAAGTAAATTTCCCCGCAGCAACCCCCCCCCCCCCCCAAAAAAAAAGAAAAAAGGTACACGCTGGAAATCTGGCACGGTGTTGGAAAATTAAGCCCTGTTCATTTAACCGTGATGCTCATTTAAGGTCAAATTGCTCAGCCCTAATTTGAAGCATAGATGGTAATGGTAAATATTACGATATTCTTTGGCATATGCTAGTGTTGGGAATATACTAATGCATGATCGTACTGCAATAGATTATGGTAGTCCAATGAACCACATTTTTAAAATTATGCAAATTAACACCCCCATGGTACTTCCTGTTATAGTGGAACTTTAAACAGGGAACAGCTGTCCCACCTGGACAGTTTTTGGTGCAAAACACAATATCGTCACACACAAACAGACAAACTCCTCATTTTTTTAAATTCTGGGTGTTCAAATCAGCATCACTTTATCATGATTGCGGGGGGGGGGGGGGTGCCCTAATGATCCCAGACAGCTATGCTGTCAGGGGCAACTTGCCCCTAGTAGGTTCTCCCAAGACAAAATGGTCCTGGGTGAAGGGCCAGACCAAGAGAGGTCCAGTGGATCCCCATGTAAAAGATGCATCAAGGACCCAGTGTACCCAAAGAAGCCACATGGGTCCGCCCTCCAGTTTGCTCACAACCTGCCAGAGGGATCAGTGGGACCATGGTGTTATGTGACCTGAGCGGTAATCTGGGTTGCTTGGACTACTGACCCCGCGACCTAGACCGCCTTTTTTTTTTTTAAACACATCAGTGGCAGATCATGGAGTGCAAAATAGCTCCTGGAAATTAACAAGAAGCACTATAGAGATACAGTGGAATGGATCGGTTCTGAGCTACTTTCAAGAGGTTAAGACATTTAACAGTGTTGCCAACTCTTACTCTTTGGAAATGAGTCTCACTTTTTTACCCTCTGTCACCACTCGAAAAGGAAAACACTGCCGATATCATGTTGACTTCCTTCAGATTTTTATACAGTAAGGGGTCTCAAGGCAGCACTGTCATGATATGGTCATGGCGGATTGCCATAGCAGGCAGAGTGAACATGTTCTAAAACTTATTCTGAGGTGAAGAAGAGCATGTGTTGAAGAATTTATGTTTGTGTACATTATGTGTATCTATGCTCACTACATCCTTACACCCCACCCCCCCAGTCTCCAACTGTGCACAGTTCCCTCTAAATCTCACTCGAAGCTTTTCTGAAGAGTGGGCAAGTGGGCAAGTCTGCATTTAAAATTCACAATTTTATATTATCAGCACATCAGAATATAATGGGCATGGTCAGTTTAGTATGTTTTTTTGAATATTTCCCACTGGATTAGTAAATTTAGGCAACATTAATAAATAAAATATTAGGCTTGGACACTGTGTACAGTTAGCAACACTAACCACCATCAGTTTATTGTCTGTAATTCTTTCAATGCGGAAGTGCCCTCAACTTAGGAACGGTTTTGATTCTATAATTATTATCTTTCTGGTCTTGCAAACTGTTAAAAGAACTGTTGAATGGAACTGCTTGAAGCTCAGTTGGTGCTTTGTTAAAAACTAAGCAATAAAACGATGCTTAAAAATATTTATTTTTCATTGTGATTCTAGCAATTGATCATAATAACTAATTAATTAGCCAATCTCTATTAACTGGAATTAATTACAACTATAGAAAATGTGCAATTAATTAGTTAAAAAATTATTTGATTCCCAGCCCTTGTATATACATTTCAGTATAATGGTTTCTAAATGGGTAACACCCATCTCAATGGGACTTCATATTAAAAGCAAAAAAAACAAAAACAAAACAATAGTACACCCATGAATAGAGAGAGTGGCTTCTAAGACTAGTAACATGAAATGCATTATTTTATTTTATCATATTTTACTTTATTTTTTGTATGGGTTCAAACTTCATGGTTTTTTTTTTTTATTTACCAGTGTAATTTCAACCATCCTGACCAATGTACATTTATAAGTGCATTGTTGGGCAGCGCGGTGGCGGTGTGGTTAGCACTGCGGCAGCACAGCAACTCACCCTTGGCCGGGGGATCCTGGGTTTGATCCCAGCCCCCGACCAACAGTGATCTGTGTGGAGTTTGCATGTTCTCCCCGTGTCTGTGTGGGTTTACTTCGGGATTTCTCCGGTTTCCTCCCACATGCCAAAAACATGCAAGTTAGGTTAATTGGCATCAACTGGGGATTCTAAATTGTCCTTAGGTATGACTGTGAGAGTGAATGGTTGTCTGTCTCTCTGTGTTGGCCCTGTGATGGACTGGTGATCTATCCAGGGTGTACCCTGCCTCTCGCTCAAAGATGCTGGGATCCAGCCCCCCCCCCCGCGGCCTGAAAAGGATTAAGCGGAAGAAGATAGATGGATGGATGGATGGATAATATTGAGAAGTGACAACTGTATAATGCCAAGAGACATTAAAAACTGGCAATGTTGCTCTGAGTGATTCCAACAAGGAGACTTTTTCCTCTTTTTCTCCCTCTATCATTAAAACCCTGTTTATTCAGCCAGTTTATTCATCTGTCAACAGAACCTTGGTTAGTTACAGTAAATAAATAGATAAATAATGAAATAATTTAGCATGATTTTGATTTTGTGGTTGGGCTTTGGGTGGAAATATTCTTCAGTGCTACCATCACATAACCCTCTCATTATTCCCACAGAGTTCATCAACAGCACTGAGGACTGATCTTTTTTGGGGGACATTTATTGGAAAAACTTCCACCTATCTGGCCTATGAATCCCAAGTGACTTAACTTTTCAACATACTTAACAGTTTTAAAGCTGGCATTACGCTGGTTTTGATTTCAAACTTTGATTCTGTAAATCAGTAAATGTGTATTCTGTGTGCTCTCCTGGGCATCCTTTTGTGGGCTCTGCGAAGCATTCATCACATGTAATTGGGGATCTGTTTCCTCCACAGTGACACTCCTGAACGTTTCTTTTTTCCCCTCTGGGCCGACTCCAAGAGTGGAGTAAGTGCGTTTGTTTGACATTTGTCCATAACATCTGGCCACTTGGGTATTCTGCATTACAGCTTATTAACAATGCTACAAGCACACATGTGTTTCCCTTTATGGCACTAAGCAAAGAAACACATCATCTAGCCTGCCACTATCCAGCCCTTTCCACAACAATGGGCCCTTTCTCTGTGTTATTTACCCACTTCCAGTCAGAGGAAAGAATGGGCTTTTGACTATGAGCATGATGAAATGTGGTCAAACCTGATCTATTGTTGGGGAAATGATTCTCAAAGATACTCCCCCACCCTACCAGCCACCAAAAAAACAAAACAAAACCCAAACTTCAATTAAACCAACTTAATGGATCTGAGGGTAATCCAGATCTGAAAAGGAAAGATAACTTTTACTGTTTTGATAGTAGCTTGGGGAGACAGCAACAGTTTTGCTTTATAGTTTACTCAAACAAAGCCACTCAAGCTAGTATGTGTAAATTCAGCCACTTGGAAGAGATGTTGGTGCGAGCTCAGTTAGCAGGGCACACCATGATTTTGAAGCTGTGGGAGAAGCTGCTGACGGTGCCGGACAACCTGCCGTTGACTAGGGTGGTGGAAATGGCGTCTTAGCTAGAAGCGGCTGCCCAGTTAGCATTGCAGCTAGCGGCTCCCGGTTCACTCTCCCCACATTCAGCTCCGCTGGCACAGGCTGCTCAGCCTTTCAACCCCACATTTCCTCACAGCAGCCCTGAGGCAGACGTCGCGGAACAGCAAGGCACCATGGCATGCCAACCCAGCAGTAACTGCGGCTCTTCCTCGCACCCCACCTCGGTTCCGGTAAGCCTGTCGCCTCGCCCGCCCAGTCAACCCAACCACCATCCACTCAGTGGGCACCAGCAGCTGGCCATTCAAGTGGTACACAGTGGAGCTAGACAGCATTAGTCTGCCACTACTGCTGGACAGTAGACCCAATCTCCTGGGTATTGACCAGATCAGCAAACTGGGCTTCTCATTACATTTTCATTATATACCCCATGGGCTCCGCCATATTGACTGTCGCCTCAACTTGGCAACACCACTGCCTGGACAGCACTTTTCGCAGGCCTGGGCTGCCTCTCCGCCTTCAATAACCAGCTGCTCATCGACCCGACGGTGTGTCCTGTTATCCAGCCTCTTTGCTGGCTACCCCTCACTTTAAGGGATGAGGTCAGCAAAGTTGCAAAAACTCCTGGACACGGGTATCATTGAACGGGTCAACGCATCCCCCTGGATCTCCAACCTGGTGGTGGAGAAAAAAAATATCGGGTGGTCTGCGGCCCTTCATAGACCTCAGAATGGTAAATAAAGCAATAATCCCCAACAAATACCCCCTGCCCACGATGGAGGAGCTAGCTGCTCCATCATGACTCCAAGATCTTCTCCAAGCTGGACCTTCACTAGGGATACCTGCAGGATCCCCTACACCCAGACAGTCACGACCTCACGGCCTTTGTGACCCACATGGGGGTCTTTTGCTACACCCACGGGCCTTTTGGGCTTAGCTCCACCCCTAGCTGCTTCCAGAAGATCATGGCCACCATCTTTGCTGGTCTCCCAGGCGTGGTAGTATACTTGGACGACATTGTGGTGCACAGCGCGACAACATCTTCACATGATGCTCATCTCTCCAAAGTGATGGAGGTGCTCACCAGCCACGGACTCACATTGAACGAGGTAAAGTGCATCTTCGCAGCATTCGCCATCGAGTCTGTGGGGTTCCGTTCGACCGCCGATGTACTGACCCACTGCACTCAAACGTTGAGGCGTATTATGCCTGCCTGAACTATCATGCCCCACCCAGCTCTCCTCTTTCCTGGGAATGACGACCTTCGAGGAACGCTTCCTTCCCCACAACTCAGAGACAACAGAGCCACTGTGCGCCCTCCTGAAACAGGATGTGCCCTGGTCATGGACCCCTGCATACTCTGCTGCCATCCACCGGCTCAAGACGCAACTCATCTCCCTGCCTGTGCTCACTCACTTTGACCTACAGAGCCCCACAATTGCAACCTGTGATGACTCCAGCACCGCCGTAGGGGCTGTGCTGTCCCAACTCCAAGAAGGGGCCGAGCGTCCGGTGGGGTTTGCTTCAGGGTCACTTACACCAGCTGAACATAAGTCCTTGGTGGGGGAGAGGGAAGAGCTGGCTTGCGTTTGGGCATGTGAACGGTGACACATGTACTTATACGGGAGACATTTCATGCTCTGAACGGACCACCAGGCTCTCATGGTCCTGATAGCAACGTTGGGGTCAGGACACAAACCACAACATATCTACAGGTCAACAGGTGGACAGAAAGGCTGCAGGTGTACAACTTCACCAACCAGTTCACACCTGGCAGAGAGAACATGGTAGCAGACTTGCTTTCCTGAGCCACCTCCAGCCCTTCACCGGACGCCGATCGAGACCCATTAGAACCAGAGCTGATCCTCATGCTGCACGGGCCTCTCCAAGTTGCCATCAAGAGCTCCAAATCGTGTCTGAACAAGACCCCACACTCGCCCAACTCCGCACCTTTATTCGGGAGGGCTGGCCTTCAAGGGTGCTAGAGGAGCTAGCACCTTTCCACAGAGTCAAGGATGACCTCTTGTGCGAGAACAACATCTGCGTGGCAAGGAGGATCTGCACGGTGGTTCCTGAAGCTTTGAGGGGTCGCATTCTGACCATAGTACACAAAGGTCACCTGGACGTTGTAAGGGTCAAAATACACTGCAGAAGCTTGGTCTGGTGGCTAGGCATCGATAGGATAGGGATGTGGAGACTATGGTCAAGGATTGTATGGCCTGCCTCACCAGAGGCAAGACCAGCCCACCACCACCCTCACCCCTACAGCCTCTGAGATGGCTGCCTACTCCGTGTACACACATTCAGCTGGACATCTGCGGTGAGATCCATGGCACCCCTCAGCACCAACGCTTCCTCCTAGAGGCCTACGACCTCCCTTCTAAATGGCCTGAGGTGCTACCCACCGGCTCATTTACGACTGGAGTGGTCACGACTTCCTCTCTTCCTCGTTTTCCCGCTAGGGGGTGCCTGACGCTATCAAAACGGATAATGGGACACAGTTCATCTCAGCTGACTTTGAAGCTTTCGTGGAAGGGAAAGGGATTAAGCACATCAGAACCGCTTTTTTACCACCCTCAGGCCAATGGGGGTGTGGCGAGGTTCAACCAAACCCTAAAAAACAAACTCAGGGCACACCTGGCAGATGGGCTCCCATTCTCTGCCGCAAATCAAAGACCCTGCTGCACCACAGGGCAATGCTGCACACCAAGACGGGCAGCTCTCCAACTTTCCTTATGCTGGGACATGAGATACGCCTTCCCCTAGACTGCCTGCGCCCCCCCACCAGTTGACGCTCCTGTGGTGGCGCCCTCCCCTCGCGACAGGGTGACTGAGCATCAACATCGCATGAAGCAGAGGTTTGATAGGAAGCGTCGGACGAAACGCCACTCACTCACGGTGCTTGACTGGGTTCGGATTCGCCAGTCCAACTGCTCACACAAACTGCAGTTGTTCTGGACAACACCAATGCAGATCAATGCTCACCTAGGGCCAGCCACCTTCCGTCTGACTGATAGGTCACCTTGGCACGCCAGTTGCCTCAGAAAGGTAGCACCACCTCCCACTTCAAATCAGGAGACTACAGCTAATTCGACTAGGTCAGAATGGGACTTCACTGATACATGGCCCGCAACTCTGGCAGGGCACCCACCGGAGCCAGTCAAGCCAGCGCAGCCCAGGCACCACTCGGGTCCGGTCCGACAAAGGCCCCATTACCGTTACTTTGTAACGGACTTTTGAATTCACGCTGGTAGCTAGAGCATGGCCTGTTAAGTGGCAGAATAACCATGACACATGGCCATGCGGGGACACCGGCTGTTAAGGTGATGTAAAGAGGAACGGGCGAAACTGTGCAAAGATAGGTGTGCCAAGCTTGTGGGATCATATTCAAAAAGACTTGAGGCTGTAATTGCTGCCAAAGGTGTATCAACAAAGTACTGAGCAAAGATTGTGAATACTTATGTACATGTGATTTCTTATTTTAATACATTTGCAAAAATCTAAAAAAAAAACTTTTTTACAGTGTCATTATGGGGTATTGTGTGTAGAATTTTGAGGAAAAATGAATTTAATCCATTTTGGGATAAGGCGGTAACATAACAAAATGTGGAAAAAGTGAAGCACTGTGAATACTTTCTGGATGCACTGTAAGAGCCCAGATCTCCTGATTGTTGACCTTGACCACAACCTGGATACAGACCCACCTGAGGATCATTGTGAGTGAGTTTGGTGGCTACTGGGGCAATTGCCTGGGAGAAGTAGTGACTCCTGTAAAATGTGGATGGACGGATGAACAGATGGACACCGGCTCATCACATTAGCTCCTTCTGGCTTTGCCAGAATGAGATAAAAACTATCATATGGTTATTCAAACACTTCTAATGGACAGGACATCTTTTGCAACTATGTGTGCTGCCAGCTGCTGGATTTCAGATGTAAAATCACTTCCTATTCAGCCTCACGTCTGAGACAGGAGGCTACTTTGATCTCATGTTATACTATAATTTCTTTTTTTATGTTTTAAAGCAGATTTTTAATTATTTTATTAAAGACAATGTAAAATGATGTATGTTTCCATCAGTCAGTGTTGGGCATAGCGTTAGAATACTTAGATAACTTTTTCAAAGTACAGGATAATCTAATGTGTTAGTTTTGCAATTATAGCAAGTGATTATTGTCATGAACCGAGTTGGTTTGTCCTTCAGGCTCGGTTCTGACCTTTCTCTGGGTGTCAGGTTCATCTGTATATTTTGTGTATTTGGTTCTGAGCCGGGATTCTCCCAGGCTCAGTCTCTTGTGTCTCTGTTCCATATTTATTTGTGTATTGTTGTATCTCTTGAGTGTCCTTGTAGGTTCTATGTTTCCTAGTTTTATTTCCATACCTGTTGCCACAGTTTTCTGGCTGGCAGCTGTGAGGCAGCCTCCTTTGGCTTGCACTTGTGTGGGCGCTGTCTTACGGCTTGCCGGTCCGACCACGCACCCTCTCTCTTGACAGTCAGCTGGTTCCACTCCCGGTAATTACCTTCCCGCTCCTCGCCCAAGTGCATCCAGTCTTTCTGCCATCAGCATTGTATTTAAGTTATTCATCTGCTGTCTTGTGTTGCTGGACTATTGTATTGTCATATGCTTCTACTCGTGCCACTGTACACTGTGGTTTGTCTGCTACACGTCCCGCCATGTAAGCCTGTAAGTGTACCCTGTTTGCTGTTTTTTGTATGTCTGCACTTTTTGGGAACTGTTTATTCTTTCTTTAATAAATGTGTTTGTGGTGTAACCCTGCACGTAAATCTGTCTCTCTCCTTCTCTGTGTGCTGTGTAAATGCGCACTGGGAAAACCATGACAGAATAGTCCAGCCAGTAAAGGATTTAGCGGGTTACACTCACACATAACTTTTTTTCCTTTTTGAACTGTTTCTTTTCCACTCACCTGTTTGGAAGGCTGGTATGGCTCCAGCAGGTGAAGCAGTCGGGAGGAGAGGATGGAGTTGGGAGGAGTTAAAGTGTATGGCTGTTATTGAAGACCTGACAGCCGCCGCCCGGGACTGCACGTCCCGAGAAGATGCGTTGGCATGCTGGGGTGGAGTGGCTAATCAATTGGAGTTCAGGCCCAGCGTACGCTCTCATCCCCAGGTGATCGCGCTCAATCTTCCTCCGCTATCATCTCTGCCATCGGCTTCCTCCTCGGTGTCTCCGGTGCCGCATTCACTTCAGCAGGAGGAGTTTGGCATCAGGGACTCCGACTGTGGAAAAGGAATGGGAGGCGGCTGATATCCAGGTCTTCATGGACGAAGCTCATGAGGCTCACAGACTGAAGGCAAAGTGGAGCTGCTTGGACGCAGCTGTGGGTATTCTGGAGGCGCATCCCGTGCTCTGGAATTATCCACAGTATACGGAGCTGTTGTACTCAGTCGGCGCGCTACAGCGGGCGTTTCCAGACCTGAGGAGGGGGGTGTTTTTCTCGGAGTCTAAGCAGAAACGCTCTCCACAGCTTGCGGCCAGGTCCCCTTCAGCTCCATCTGCCCGCAAGAAGTGTCATCCGTCGTCCCTGCACCAGAAGAAGCCGTCCTCGTCTTCAGCAGCCATCGTCCCTCCTGCTGCTGAGAGGTCTGTCAGAGTTCCCCCGGTAATGCCCATTTCCGCATTTCCTGAGCCAGCTCTTCCACCATCCAGAGAGGAGCCAGAATCATTGTGGACGCGGAGAAGGATGACTGCCTGTCCCCTGCAGCTGCCAACATCAAGATCCAGGATGACAGGCAAATGTCTTTTTCATTCTGTCACACCATACAATGATAAACCTTAGTCTGTCTCCCGGGAGAGAGACCCAGTTTAAGCAGTCTGCTGGGCTCTCTCCTCCAGCTGCAGATGTTTACTCTTTTTCTGTTCTCTCCGTGTCTCCTCCATTTTCTCCTGAGCATCCGTCGGTCCAAGGTCAGAGCCATCGGACAGTGGAGGAGCCGGTGGCTTCGGAGGATTCCTCTCCGGAGTCAACACGGACCCAACCCTCAGCCTCCTCGTCGGACTCATCTCCAGTGGGGATTATTTCACCTGAGGGCACCAGAACTGCTACCACCATCTTGCCAGCTGCATAGACGATTGCAGCGGAATGGGAACCAGAGCTGGACCTCTTGGAGGCTGGGCCCAAGACAACATCACCAGGTTCGACGGAGTCCTGGACGGCAGTGGAGCTCAAGCTCAGGCAAGTTATTTCTCTTGTATTTCTAATGTCAGTATTGGAGAGATCTTGTCTGGCTCTAGGTGAAGAGAGGCGGGTGCAGCACGCAGCTGCATCTTAACTCCCTTCACCGGGCTCTGCCGCTGCCGGTGACCCTAACCACATTTCTTCTCCTGTTGTTCCTGAGCTTCCTCCTAGGGTCGTTGGAGAAAAAATACCATCACCAGGGGTCTCCGTAGATCCGGTCTCTCCGCCAGGCGACGTCGCGGGTCCAGTTCCCCTTCTGCCTGAGGCTGCCGTGTGGGTCCCTCTGCAGGCTGAGTCTCCGTGGGTGCGGCATTCAGGTCTGGGACCCTCATGGGGGCTACGCCCCAGTGTTAGCCCGATGTGGGTGCTGCGCTCTTGCATGGACCCATCGTGGGCGCTACGCTCCAGCCCGGGTTCCACAGAGGGATGTGTCCCAAACCGGGACCACCGAGGGTGCTGCCGGCCAGCCTGAGGACACCGGGGCCTTCACTCCTCAGCCTGATGCCGTCGTGGCCTTCTCTTCTTCCCTGCAGGTCGTCGTTGAGGTTTGCTCCCTTTCTCAGCCTGACGCCGTCATGGTCCCCTTCTTCTCTCCACCAGGCACCGTGGGGGTTCCCCTCCTACAGTCCAGCCACCCACCAGTGAGCTGCCTGGTGGGCAGGCCACCTCCTGCCTTACCCCTCCAGTCCTGGTGGCTCAACAACGCTGGCTGGTCGCCTGAAGGACTAAGTCTCCGGGTCAGGTGGCCCATGCTTTCTGGCAGGCCACCGGACTCTGTCCATTGGACCTTCTGTTGGGCCTGGGACTCTGGGAGGCCTCCTGAGCCTCCACGCCTTTGGACTTTTTTTTTTTTGATTTTGTATACTTTATTGATCCCCAGAGGGGAAATTGAGGACATCCACCTGGCCACCTGGATGGATGAAGCAGCCACAGTACGGCGCTATCCCTTAACCATTCACACACACATTCACACCTAGGGGCACTTTAGAGTCTCCCAATTAACCTAACCTGCATGTTTTTGGCCCGTGGGAGGAAACCCACGCAGATACGGGGAGAACATGCAAACTCCACACAGATCACTGTTGGTCAGGGGCTGGGATCGAACCAGGGATCCCATGGCCAAGGGTGAGTTGCTGTGCTGGTGTGTGGGGGGGACTTGGGGGGGTAATTGTTTTTTCTGTTGTGGGCCCTGGGCGGGGTTCTTTTTGTTCCCTCCTGACCCGTTTCCTCCACCTCTCACCCCAGGCTGATTATTGTTGTTGTTCCTTCTGGGGGGGGGGGGGGTGTCCCTCTCCCTGTGATGTGACCTTGGGTGTCTGGAATCCACCCCTTGGGAGGAGGGCTCTGTCATGAACAGAGCCGGTTTGTCCTTCAGGCTTGGTTCTGACCTTTCTCTTGGTGTCAGATTCATCTGTGTACTTTGTGTATTTGGTTCTGAGCCGGGATTCTCCCAGGCTCAGTCTCTTGTGTCTCTGTTCCATATTTATTTGTGTATTGTTGTATCTCCTGAGTGTCCTTGTAGGTTCTATGTTTCCTAGTTTTATTTCCATACCTGTTGCCACAGTTTTCTGGCTGGCAGCTGTGAGGCAGCCTCCTTTGGCCTGCACTTGTGTGGGTGCTGTCTGACGGCTTGCCGGTCCGGCCACGCACCCTCTCTCTTGACAGTCAGCTGGTTCCACCCCCGGTAATTACCTTCCCGCTCCTCGCCCAAGTGCACCCAATCTTTCTGCCATCAGCAGTGTATTTAAGTTACTCATCTGCTGTCTTGTGTTGCTGGACTATTGTACTATCATATGCTTCTGCTTGTGCCACTGTACACTGTGGTCTGCCCGCTACACGTCCCGCCATGTAAGCCTGTAAGTGTACCCTGTTTGCTGTTTTTTGTATGTCTGCACCTTTTGGGAACTGCTTACTTTTTCTTTAATAAATGTGGTTGTGGTGTAACCCTGCACGTAAATCTGTCTCTCATGGAAAACCATGACAATTATTAGCTATTTTTTCCCCCAACAACTAATCTGTTTTTTTTTTTTTTAAATCCTCTGGAAGTCCCCTGAGCATTTCTCAGTGTGTTTCTTCTTCAGTTCTGCTGCCAGGCAGAACTTGCCAGTTCTGCTTGTTTGCACATTTTTTTCTTTTGATGTCGCTTATTTTGGACTTATTTTAAGAGATACGAGTTGCCAGATTGTTGCGCAAAATCTGACAGTATTGTGTATTTTCAGCAAATGGACAGAGTAGGCAGGGATAGATACCTTTTATGTCAGGGATAATTACTTTGGCACGACAACTTCAAAAAACAATAACAACAGGAGTTGCACAAGTGTTTTTGTTACATTTTGCCAGGATGATGATAAGTGTCTCTTAAGTGTCTTTGTGAGCTCACTCCATATCTGAAGAAGTGGTTGTAAGGAGAACAGATGTTTACCGCTAAACTCTGGCTAACTTTAGCTCTGGTGGTTTAGTTCCACAGAAATCCTTTTTTTTCCTGTTGAGGGTGTCTATTTTCTGTTAATTTGCTATGTAGCTGAGCATTTAAAGCACTTCAACTTAGTGCAAAAACACTCACGGTGATCAGCAGTTTTTGAAAATAGTGAAACTTTTGGAATGCCGGACTGCTCATCGTCGGTACACCTCTCTAACCAGGCACTCAGCATTAGGTTAGAAGGATATCATGACTGATATTTGAAAGGAAAAGCTGAGAGGGATGTGTGTTTCTTACCAGTTTGTGTATGTGTATAGTGTAGTAAATAGAACAACTGTGTGCCAAACGGCAAAGCATGGAGATGTAGGTTACAGGTTAAGCTGTTGCTAGGGCTATGCTATATGACAATATACTGTATATCGGATGATGACATAAAAACATCTATCGTTTCATAGTATACTCTATCATTTATATCGTGATTTGAAATGCACATACTTCTGTTTCTTGAACAAAGCTCCTCACCCACTACTTGTCAGTGCTCTGCCTCTCCCCTGCAGTGCGCACAGTGGAACAGGTGTGTGGTGGGTGGCTAGGCTCTCCGATGGTTGCTAACTCCAAGCTACCGGTTTGGTCAAATACAGTGCATCCGGAAAGTATTCACAGTGCTTCACTTTTTCCACATTTTGTTATGTTACAGTATTATTCCAAAATGGATTAAATCCATTTTTTCCTCAAAATTCTACACACAGCACCCCATAATGACAACGTGAAAAAAGTTTTTCTGAGATTTTTACAATTTTTTTTCCACAATATTTTTTATTGAACTTTTTTTTTTTTTAAATTACAAACATAACACAAACAATCAAACACTAACACTAAAGTAATTAAAAAAAATGTACTAAAAACATCGACAACCACTAACAAGAACAGGTCTTCAACAATGCTCCTCTGTTTAGTCTAGGCAATCCATTACATAAGTATACATATTATACATTCACCAGTTTGGAATTTACAAGGTCCACACACATCATTCACCTTCTTCTTCAAAAGTTATGTTTAAATTCTTTACATAATCAATGAAAGGTCTCCATGATTTTTACAAATTTTATTAAAAATAAAAAACTAAGAAATCACATGTGCATAAGTATTCACAGCCTTTGCCATGAAGCTCAAAATTGAGCTTAGGTGCTTCCTGTTTCCACTGATCATCCTTGAGATGTTTCTACAGCTTAACTGGAGTTAAGCTGTAGAAAAGCTGTAGCTGTAAGAGTTAATGTGGTAAATTCAGTTGATTGGACATGACATATAGACACACACCTGTCTATATAAGGTCCCACAGTTGACAGTGCATGTCAGAGCACAAACCAAGCATGAAGTCAAAGGAATTGTCTGTAGGCCTCCAAGACAGAATTATCTCAGGGCACAAATCTAGGGAAGGGTACAGAAAAATTTCTGCTGCTTTGAAGGTCCCAGTGAGCACAGTGCCCTCCACTATCCGTAAATGGAAGAAGTTCTGAACCACCAGGACTCTTCCTAGAGCTGGCCGGCTTTCTAAACTGAGCGACTGGGGGAGAAGGGCCTTAGTCAGGAAAGTGACCAAGAACCCGATAGTCACTCTGTCAGTGCTCCAGCGTTCCTCTATGGACAGAAGAGAACCTTCCAGAAGGACAACCATCTCTGCAGCAATCCACCAATCAGGCCTGTATGGTAGAGTGACCAGACGGAAGCCACTCCTTGATAAAAGACACATGACCAGACAGTTTGCCAAAAGGCACCTGAAGGACTCTCAGACCATGAGAAAAAAAAAAAAATTCTCTGGTCTGATGAGACAAAGACTGAACTCTTTGGCGTGAATGCCAGGCATCATGTTTGGAGGAAACCAGGCACTGCTCATCACCAGGCCAATACCATCCCTACAGTGAAGCACGGTGGTGGCAGCATCATGCTGTGGGGATGTTTTTCAGCAGCAGGAACTGAGCGATGTTCAGAGACATCCTGGATGAAAACCTGCTCCAGAGTGCTCTTGACCTCAGACTGGGACAACGGTTCATCTTTCAGCAGGGTAATGACCCTAAGTACACAGAAAAGATATCGAAGGACTGGCTTCAGGACAACTCTGTGAATGTCTCTGAGTGACCCAGCCAGAGCCCAGACTTTAATCCAATTAAACATCTCTGGAGAGATCAATGCTTCCCATCCAACCTGATGGTGCTTGAGAGGTGCTGCAAAGAGAAATGGGCAAAACTGTACAAAGACAGGTGTGCCAACCTTGTGGCATCATATTCAAAAAGACTTGAGTATTGAGCAAAGGCTGTGAGTACTTATGTACATGTGATTTCTTAGTTTTTCATAAATTTGAAAAATCTCAAAAACTTTTTTCACACTGTCATTATGGGGTATTGTGCGTAGACTTTTCAGGGAAAAAATGAATTTAATCCATTTTGGAATAAGGCTTTAATGTGGAAAAAGTGAAGTGCTGTGAATACTTTCCGGATGCACCATAGCTGCTACTCCTGTTTGTCAGGGATGTGGGACTGTTTTCCATCGTGGTGCGTCAGAGAGAATAGTCTGCTAACCTTGTTTTAATAGGTCAGTAACGTTAATACCATGTCTAATTATAAAACGGCAAATGCTAAATGATGCTAAGTTGTGCTAACTGGAAACATTAATGTCACGAGGCTGAGCGCGGTGTGTCACCAAGCTCAGGCGCTTAATTTTCATCTGAGTATTTTCTGCATTTTTCCAGTGTTATGTTATTTTCCTGTGTGTTGATTAAAAATGCGTTCTTGGTGGTTAATTGTTCTGTTAGTTATTCATGTTCCTAGTATTGCTATTTTGTTAGTCTTTGTAGCTTCGGATTTATATTTTATTTCTTTGTGACACGTGTTCTTTACCTCCTCTTCCAGACACTCCCACCCTGTCATCATCTCGCATGGGCTGTGTATGTTGTTTCAGTTCCCCAGTTGTCTCAGCTGTGAGTTGCTTTGGTAATTAGGTCAACCTGCCTGTGCAAGTGATCCGCACCTGCCATCAATTGTGTCATTTTGTTTTAAGTTATATAAAGACTGTTATTTTGCTCCCTGATTGCCGGAATCTTAAGATTCTCCTCCTCACCAGAATTCTTCCCCTGCGCTGGTGTACTTTGCAAGTTTGCTTTGCCCTCAGTTTGGACTTTGTGCTGTGCACTGTTTTGGATTTTTTGTGTTTTCATTAAACATCACAAACTAGCAGTTCAGCGCGTGGGTCTTCCTCTCTGCCCTGAGGGGCAACTCATGACAATTATAGTGTATCAGACCATTGTTTCTATGGTTTAAATTACTGCAGAGTTTTAGTTTTGTCTGAAAAAAATTTATTAAAGTTGCAAAAAAGCATGATGATGGCACATCATAAAACAGGTCAGAGGAGCAACTTGGCTCTTAGTGTTATTTATTTGATTTCTAATAATTTTAATTAGTCAAGTAGTGACAATAAAGTTGAAGTTGTCAGATGTATTTTATTGCATTACCTTTTGTATCTTTGCTTTAGATTATGACCAATCTGAAATACTTTTACTAAGAAGCAAACAGGTTAAATCAGGCCAGAATGGCAGTCTGCAGGCTCTAGCTCCACACTTACATTTTATTTTATTTTTTATTTAACCTTTATTTAACCAGGCAAGACAGATTAAGACCACATTCTTATTTAAAACTGTAGCTTAGGGATTTTCATTGTTTTAAACTAACAGCTAGGGCTGGGCGATATGAAAAAATTCCAGTTACAATAAATTTCTTTTGTATTGACCGATAACGATATATATTGTGATATGAATGAAATCACTATTTCTGTCAAGCTTAAAGGGTCCTTTTCACTCATAAGTGAGATGTGAAGCTATAACACGATTAATTTTAAATATTTATTTTCTGTCAAAAGTTGAATTTGACAGATGTCGTGTAGAACATTATACAACTGTATTTCAAATACTTATAAAACATAAAAAATAAATATTTTATAATATTCTGCTCACCAACTTACCCATAGCTGAGTGAAGTACATGCCCAAAGCACTGCAGCCATGTCCACTTGTTTCGTGATGTGGCCTTCACTATATTTGTCCCACTGTCTGTCATGATGCAGACTTGTTTGTCTTCACTCAGTCTCCAGGATGCAAGTGCTTTGGTCAGTCCTAAAGCAATGACTTCACCTGTATGGTTTCAGGAAAGTTTGAAGACATTTGCTTTTCAAATTCCAAACTTGATCAATGAAGTGGGCAGTGAGGCGGTTCCACTAAACAGCAAACGGGACCAAACGGGACCGAACGGGACCCCAACCCCCTAGAAAGCATCCAAATAATAAATGAAACCATTTTTTATGGGCCACCAAATGCCCCCCAAATCAATTAAATCATTTTTATTTTAATATTTAATGACAAGTGGCCATTCTTGTAGTAACTAACGTTACACAAAATGCTCAAATAGCGCATTAAATTATATCTAATCGGACCAAGTAACATCAAGTCAACTAACGGAACACATTTACAAATATTCGAGACCCACTGTAATATTCTTTGAAATTTAATTTAATAATTTTGGCGTTTTGTGTCCTGTTTGGACACATTTGTTGTTTAATCCAAATACTAACCAGACATATAAAAAGCCCAAATAATGAACAAAATCATTATTACTTAAATATTTACAACAAATGGGCATTGCTGTAGTACTGAACGGCATTCGAAGCGTATTCCTTTTATAATTTTGCACAATTTGTTTATTAAAAGCTTTCTGAAATCATAATTAATCAATTGATGGATAACATACCTGACATTACCCAGCAGAAGGACCGATTTGGCTGCAGGCTAGTATTTGAATTAAACAATAAATATGTTCGAACGGGACACACAACGCCAAAATTATTAAATTAAATTTCAAGGACTGTATTACAATGGGTCTGGAATATTTGTAAACATATGTTAGCTGACTTGATGCCACTTGGTTCCATTAGATATAATTTAATGCACTATTTGGGCATTTTGTGTAATGCTAGTTACTACAAGAATGGCCATTTGTCATTAAATATTAGAATAAAAATGATTTAATTGATTTTTGGGGCATTTGGTGGGCTTTTGGTGTCCCATACAAAATGATTTCATGTATTATTTGGATGCTTTCTAGGGGGTTGGGTTCAAGGGAGTCCCGTTTGGTCCCATTCACTGTTCACAACCTGACAGTGAGGCTCATATATGGTTCAGATGTGCGACTTGACCACAAATCTGATGTAGTAGCAAAGTATGGCAGACTTTGCAGCAACTTTTCAACAGTTTCTCTACATTCCGTGTACAGCTGGGGAAGTGCCGTCTGGGAGAAATATTTATGACCAGGGAGTTGGTAACAAAGGTCAGTTATTTAATTCAGCCGCTTAAATCAGACATTCTGTCCGCACTACTGAACTCCTCGGACCCTTCTTTTCAACAATCTCCTCGTCTATTGAGCATTGGGCAGCATCCGTTTCAGTGTCTTCTTTGGTAACGCTGTCACTGGACTTTTCATTAATGTTTTCTGTCATTTTCTTTCTTTTTAACCACGCTCCAACTTCTATACGGCTGCTGTAGCCCAAACACTAGCAGGTGTGCTAAACCCCAGCTGCTGGTCCCACGTGCCTACACACACTGTTGTGTGCGTCAATCCAACGTGACTTCCAGCCACATGATTAGTTTGGTGCGGTGTATTCTGACTTTCACTGGCTTTTCGTGCTGTCTGTCAAAACACAGAAGAATGAGTTCTATCGAAAATGTATTATGTCTCTATTGAGGAAAAGTTATTTCACGATAATTATCGTTATCGTTTTATCACCCAGCCCTACTAACAGTTAACTTATATCTGCAGATGGCAGCGATAGGTAATTTTCTCATTTTCAGACATTTTTTGTTTGTTTTTGGGTTTTTTTTTGCTATTCTCCTCTGGCTCAGGAAATATTTAACTTACTGATGTTTACTTTTTATCCATATATGATTTAGAAGAAAAACTTGAAATTTATGAGAATCAAGTCTCAAATGCACATTACAAAACTATTTTATCACAACACTGCAAAATTATGAGGGAAAAAGGTACATGTAAAAAAAAAAAAAAAAGACGGTCCTTTTTACGTGATTATCTATACTGTAGAATTTACAGGAAATGTATATCGTCATCGCGATATAACATGACATATTGTGATATGAAATTTTTGTCATATCGCACAACCCTAGCTGTTGCTAATATGATACAGGATGTAGACCTATTTTTAGAGTGCCCATGTCTTTTTAAAAAGGTCCAAAACCGTGTCTGTGGAGACTCAACCTTAATTCAGCTAGTGTCACTTTTGATGAAGATGAACATATCTGTTGATGGCGGTGAAGCAGGTGAGAAACTACAATGACGCTGCTATCATCAACTCTTCGAGCATTAAGGTAAATTTAACAAATTCAGAGATACACATTCAACAGGCTACACAAGTGTTCATTTCCAGTAATGTAAAAGTACTTTTGATGTGTTACACTTTTTGTGGTAGATAATGCAGTAATACAACAAGTTACTTTTTGGGATGATAATCCAGTGACCTAACGAGTTACTTTTAAAAGTAATGTTACCCAACTCTGACTACACTAATTGCTTAGGAGGGCACCAATGCTGTAGTGAAACATGAATCACCTAAATCTGTGGGGAAAAATACTTATTTTAGTCAAAAATTTGAGTCCTTCTCAGAAATAAAGGGAATAAATGTGGCTGCAGTTCACTTATTGACCACAAGGTGTCGATAAAACCAGAGTTTTCAAATGTTCCACAGATGTGAATGCAACTGGAGGGGTCACCATCTTGGAAACGACTAAAGCGTTCTAACAGAATGTTTGTGAGGATTTTACAAAGTAATAACTACTTTGGCATCTTTGACTGTCCAACGCATCTTTTGAATGGCGTCAGATAATCATACCTTCACAGATCCACACACTTACACATGTTCAAAAGCTGGATAGAAACCCAGCATGGAGTGCACAGTTGGCAGCAGAAACTCAGGCAATGATAAATGGCGTTACAGTGCAGACGTAATGACTGGCGTACATGTGCTTTATTCAAACTCGCAGAGAACAAGAATGGAATATGGACATATTTTCTCCATGTTCTACTCTGTGCTGCTTACCTTTCTACGCACCTGTTGCTCTTTGGCCGAGTGGATCTTTACATGCTTGCGAAGGGAGCTGGGGTCTGTGTAGCGCTTGGTGCAGCCAGAGATCTGACATGCGTATGGTTTCTGTGAGAAGACAATACGCATTTCATTTAGGCTTTTACAATAATTGCAGGCAAAAAAGAAAGAAAAATGATACCAGGAGGAAAATTAACATGCAGTGAAAATAAGGTTGATCAAGTAAAAAGGTAAAAGGCATACCTTTCAGCTGAGAAAGACACAAGGTGAAAAGAGCAAAAAAGGGATGAAAAGAAGAGAATCAGTAGAAGTATATCTGAACACCAAATATCTCCAGACAGGACACAAAACCGCTTTAACCTAATGCTGTCAGTTAAATAAAATACTTAATCATGATAATCACATAATTCCCACAGTCAGCTGGCAATTCACTTCCTAATTAATCATGAGATTTTTTTAATTGTTTGAAATGCACCCTAAAGGAATATTTTTCATTTTTTAATCCTACTGGCAATAAGTCTGTAATGGTTGGTGTGGGATGAAAGTCTGACCAGCTTTTAGCCCTTACCACATATTTAAGGTGTGAAACAACAGGGACTTACAAAACTTCACAAAATAACACTGGTCAACACCAAATTTATTGTCTAAGTTTTTTTTTTTAGCTGATTTAGGACAATTCTGATGCGCTGAATCCAAAAATCTCATTGGTTTTGCTCAATCAGCTCAACTTTTTGAACTACGGCCACATGTTTTCTTACGTTTTTGTTTGCATGTACGGGTATTTTCGCTTTATATGATGCAAAATTCTTTATTTCTTGAAATTCTCTGAATTTTGAACAATGATGACGTAATATTCAATTTACATGTACTTACCTTTATCACTGTCTACTATTCAATTTACAGTACACCTGTACAACTGCTTATAATTTAACATAAAAACCTGATCTGATCGAGAGAAACGGATGTCATTTTCGGATTCAGCGGTGCAAAATTGTCTTAAATCAGTTGAAAAAACACAGACAACTTATAAAAAAATTATTTTTGCTATGTTGTGTAATAAACCAGAATATAGCCAGGAACAATTCAAGCAATATTCATTCAGTTTCATTCAAAGCAAACAAGAATGACTGCACAAGAAACAATAAATCTGGTTCAGTGTGACTATTAAAAATGAGAAAGCAGAGAAAAATCTGTTTTCTATGGCCTTGAATTGTATTTTATTTATTTTAAGATGGATTTTGAAAAGCTGTAGTTTGTTTTCTCAAGCAACTACAGTAAATGCCACATGGGATTAAATATGCTGTTCTGATGTTCAGTAATGGAGGAGGAGTTCAAGTATGTCATGAGCTTGTTTATGAGCGATGGTAGAATAGAGCAGGAGATGGCCAGGTGGATCAGTGTTTCACTGACAGTAATACGGGCCCTGAATCGATCTGTTGTGACAAAGACAGACCCCAGCCAAAAGGTGAAGCTTTCAATTTCCAACCCTAACTTATGGTCCTTAGTTCTGGGCAGAGACCAAAAGAACGAAATCTTGAATACAAGCTGCCGTATTGTTTCCTTTGTAGGTCTCTGGGCTCAGCCATAGATAGGGTGAGAAACTCCAACATCGGGAAGGGAGCTCAGAGTAGAGACAATGCTCCTTCACATTAAAATGAGCCCCTTTGGGGGTTTTCTGGGTACACCTACTGTAACTGGTAGGACACCTCGGGGCACACCTAGAACCTGCCGGAGGGATTATATTTCCAGATTGGCCAGGGAGAGCTTTGAGATCCCCCAGGAGAAGCTGGAAAGCATCGCTGAGGAGAAAAATGCCTGGGTTTCCCTGCTAAACCTGCTCCCGCCTCAGATAAGTGGAAGAAAATGGATAAACGGAACTAATGTCACTCAGCAACACCATTAAATTTGGCTTTTTAAAAAAATAAATAAAGGTGTTCTCAAAGTGATGATTTTTGGAGCCATTAGCTTTCCATAGTTTTGTGTGGATGTTTGTCCCTTGTGACCGGCCACTCTTTCTCCTGTGATGATAGGCTGTTTGAATCTGGTGAGCGGTGAACAGGCCTGGTGGGGATTGGCTGCTGGCTGACATGTCACAATAGCGGGGAAACATTAAGTCATTATTAACGCTTTAACTTGGACAGGATTATTTTATTAATTTGAGGTGTTCTGTTGTATTCCCGTTATCCCAACCCAGTTTTTATTCTTCCATTTTAGTCAAGAAACCCAATTTCTGTTGGCACTCATATCGATACAATGTAAACAGAAAAAAACAAACTAGAAAGCACGTGGAGAGCCACCTTGCGTAGCAGTTCATTTTTCCCTCATGTTTTAATTTCAGCTAACAGCCTGTTAGCTGTCAGTAGACAGCGTCCTCAGCCTGTTAGCTGTCAGTAGACAGCGTCCTCTGCTTGTAACCATAAAAACATCTAGTATCGATTCACCCCAATCGAAAAATAAATAAATAAAATACAATCCTGGAGGTTGATTGTGTTTTAATTTACCCTCACAATCTCCGCTGGTCTGGCCCAATTTCAACCTCCCTCAAAAAGTAAATCAAAACCGTTTAAAAGCATATGGAAATGTTTACCTCCTTGGTAAGGTTAATTAGAAACAAATACCTGAAGATACCCAAAATAGTCATGTAAAAACTATAACATTATGCTTGATTAAGGTACAAATTTTCAACAATATTACTCAGTACTCATTTGGGTGCAAACTAATGTTAAGGTTTGTTTTTGTACTTACACTATAGATTCAACATAACATTTGTAAAATGGCACACTAGTCTCATCACTCATTTAATATTTTTTCAAATTATAATGTATCATGTGGCTGGGTGATTGAGGGATTTTCCCCTCACTCCATCTTCAGGAACACAAGTTGCCTATTAAAGTGTAAGAGGATATATGTCTTAATTATCATCTCAACGCTCTCTTTAAATAACCCACTGTTATTCCAAAGCGCTAACAGTGCCACTCATCTTCGCCGTGTTTGTTTTCCCAAGCAATGGTCCCAACGCAGCGTAGAGCCCAGACAGAAAAAAAAAATCAAGCAGAACTTCTAGTCAGGATAAATATCATTAAAGCTCAAAAATAATTTTCCCCTAAAGTGCTTCTGGCAGGGCAGGCGGCTGGGCAGTCATGGCGAGGGCCGTAGCAGGGTGTTAATTTGAAGCCATAAGCGTCAAGGTCCCAGATTAGTTGTATCATTTTGGCCTACTGTGGAAAGACTGGGTGGTGGAAGAAAATCCCTGAATGACTGAACAATACAAGTCTGCATTCACATTCCTACAGATTTACTAGGACATGAAGCCAGAGTAATGGTGGCAGACCAATGGAGTCAAAGAGGGAAAATATTTTGGTAATATAAGTACTGAATAAATTCAACTAAAATGAATGTTTTCATTTTCTTTAATAATATAGAAAGAATGAAACAATAAACAACTCTGTGCATATGATGTCTCTAAGTGCATTTTTATATAGTTTCAATCCACTGCCTAGTAATGGAAGAAAAGGAAGATGCTAATGCTAAGAGACCCTCTATAGAGCTGTTTCCATTAACATAAACAATCTATTGTTTACTATATTACAATTATTCTCAGCATTTTCTCATCTGAAACCAAGACTGCGCCAAGATTTTGGAAAAAAGAGGCCACTACAAAATCTTTCCTTTTTTTTTTTTAAAAAAAAATTGGCTTATTTAACAAGGACAGTGCACAAGCAACAAAAGCTGCAAATTCATGAGGAAAAAATGGGCAAATTTTATAAAAGAAGATAGGCATTCCCATATAAGAAAAATAGCCCAACCTTTACCAGAATAATTACTTTTTTGCAAGGTAAAACTGTATATTTTGGAGAAAAGTATAAAATTTAGGAGGAAACAGACACATTTAAGAGGAAAAAAAATTGCACATTTATGAGAGAAACTGTAGATTTACAAGTAACAATGCTCACAAATTTACAAGAAAAAAAATGATAACCAAATTTACAAGAATTAAGTTGCAAATTTGCAAGATAAAAGTTGAGAATGAACAAAGAAAGATGCACAGAAGAAAAGCGGCACAGTTCAGAGGAAAAGTTTCACGTTTAAGAAGAGTAGTTGTACATTTATAAGTAAAAATGTCACACTGATGAGGACAGCTGTAAATCTGAGTAAAAAGTAGTACATTTCCATGAAAAAAACTTGCAAATTCACAAAAATAAAGTAGCAAATTTATGAGTAACATGTGAGTTGTAAATTTAAAAGAATAACACTATAAATTTGCAAGAAAAAGAGTGTCTAATTTAAATGCAATTTTGCAAATTTGGGATGAAACAGTCAAATACTTAAGGAAAGAAGTCTCATTTATGAGGAAAGCTTAAAATTTATGTCATGATTTAATGTTTGTGAGGAGGCTTTAGTGCAGGGCAAACCACTTCAGGAGAACACTCAGACTCAGATGAAAAGTTAACACCACTTTAATGAAAACCCAAAACCCTACACAAACACGCTAGCTTAAAGAACATACACACACACACCACAACTAATGAAAACCCGCAACCAAAACACCAACTTATATACAAGGAAAAACGGTTGCACACTGAAGCCACATGCAGCCTAAGAGAAAAGAGCGAAGAGTAATGATTAATACTGAGTGTGGCTCACTGGGAAATGACAACTGAGGAAATGGATCTTACGATATGAGCAGAGAGCCTGGCAGTGAACTCCAGCGTGGGAAAGGTGAAGGGAAACTGGAGACTGCAGGGAAGGAAGAGGAATGACTGGGGAACCTGGGTGGAGAAGTCGTTGTCTTGAGGATGGATGGTTCAGGCGAGCGTGCACCACACAGCTCCGGAGACGCACCACTGGAGGCGGCCGCAAACCTGAGGAGAGGAGAGGACAAAAGGTAAGACAACTGGGGAAATAATAAACCTGCCTAACAACGTGGTCTGCTGTTGTGAGGCGGCACAAACCCAATGATCCAGCGGAGAGCTCTTCACACTCTGGCCTTAAATACGCTGGTGAATCAGGAGGCAACAGGTGTGTAATCACGCAGGTGCGCTGATGAGCTCCGGAGCCGGGAAAACAGAAACAGGAAGGGAGGGGGGAGGCATGCTCGCCTGATCATGACAGTACCCCCCCCTCAAGGGGTGCCTCCTGGTGACCCACCGGGCTTCTGTGGATGGGCAAGATGGAACGCCCGAACCATACCCTTGTCGTGGAAGTTGGATCGTGGAATCCACGATCTCTGCTCCCGACCATAACCCTTCCAGTGCATGAAATACTGCAGGCCCCGGCCTTGACGGCGCACGTCCAGAATCCACTGGACGGTATAGGTGGTATGTCCGTTGATGATCCGAGGAGGTGGAGGGGGGTCCGGAGGAGGGCACAAGGGGCTGACGGAGAGGGGTTGGATCTGTGACATGTGAAAGGTAGGATGAATGCAGAGAGACGGGGGCAACTTCAGTCGGACAGTGACATCACTGATGATACGGGAGCTCAGGAACAGATCTAGAAAGCGAGGGGACAGCTTCCGAGAGTCTGTCTTCACCGGTACCTTTTCAGCAGATAACCAGACCTCCTGGCCCACGGAGTATTTTGGCGCTGCCGCCCATCTACGGCTGGCATACAGGCGATTCCGCTCAGATGATCAATGAAGAGCCGCCCGAGTGGACCTCCAGAGATGGCAACAGCGACGGGCGTGGGCCTCCACTGAAGGTACAGTGATACCCCTCTCGATCATCGGTAGAAGCGGTGGTGTGTACCCCATGGAGGCTTTGAATGGTGTCAGTCCCGTAGCAGAGGAGACAGCGGAGTTAAGTGCATACTCCACCCAGGTTAGGTGGGAGCTCCAGGTTGATGGGTTGCAGGATGCCACACAGTTCAGGGCGGCCTCCAAGGACTGGTTTGCATGCTCGGCCTGACCGTTACTCTGGGGATGGTATCCAGACGTGAGACTGATGGAGGTGCCCAGGGATTGACAAAAAGCTCTCCACACCCATGAAGTGAACTGTGGTCCTCGATCAGAAACAATGTCTATGGGGATGCCATGTAAGCGGATGACGTAGATGGACAGGAGATTGGCAGTTTCGGCAGCAGAAGGAAAACCAGGAAGGCGATCCAAGTGAACGGCCTTGGAGAAGCGATCAGTGATGGTGAAAATGGCTGTGTTACCCTGTGATGGAGGGAGACCCGAGACAAAGTCAATGGCAATATGGGACCAAGGACAGGAAGGGATGGGGAGGGGATGGAGGAGACAGGCCGGGGGTGAAGAGTCCGATTTGTTGGAAACATGTGTGGCAGGCCTTAACATAGTCTCTCACGTCCTTCCTGAGGGAAGGCCACAAAAACACACGCTGAATTAATTCCATTGTGCGGGTGATGCCGGGATGGCAGGCAAAAAAACTTGTGTGCCCCCACTGGATAACGTCACTGCGTAGGGGGGAGGGCACATACAGCCTGTTGGGCGGGCCTCCCTCACGGACAGATTCCACCGACTGGGCCTGCCAGACCCTCTGCTCTATGTCCCAAGTGAGGGCTCCCAAGATACAGGAGGAGGGCAGGATAGTGTCCGGGATGGGGGCAGTGGCTGCAGAAGGGAAAGTAGAGGAGGAGATGGAGGAAAACTGGCACAAGAAAGCATCAGGTTTAACGTTACGAGACCCTGGGCGGTATGTGATGGAGAGACTGAATCTCAGGAAAAACGGGGCCCACCGAGCCTGCCGGGATTCAAACGTCTGGTAGATCTAAGATATTCTAAATTTTTGTGATCTGTCCAGACCATCACCAGCTGATTGGCTCCCTCCAACCAGTGTCTCCACTCCTCCAGTGCCAATTTAATGGCCAGCAGTTTGTGGTCCCCTACATCATAATTTCTCTTGGCTGGGGTCAGCCGCCGAGAGAAAAACGTGCACGGGTGGCGCTTCTGATCAGAGCTGGAATGCTGTGAGAGCACAGCGCCCACCCCCAAATCAGAAGCATCCACCTCGACCACAAACTGGGCTTGGGGGGGGGTCTACCTACGCCAAAATGGGCACGGTGGTAAATTTCTCTTTAAATGTAGCAAAAGCTCACTCAGCGGCCTCAGACCACTTGAATGGGCTCTTGGTAGACGTAAGCTGGTTAAGGGGCAGCGCGGTTTTACTATAATCACGGATAAACCAGCGGTAGAAGGTGGCAAACCCCGGGAAGCGTTGAAGCTTCTTCCTGGTTTGGGGAGAAGGCCAGTCTACTACCGCCTGAATTATATCTGGGTCGGCCTTTAACGTGCCCCCGCCCATGGTAAACCCCAAGAAAGAAGTGGAGCAGGTGGAAAACTCACACTTCTCAGCTTTCACAAAAAGCTGATTTTCAAGCAGCCGCTGCAGGACAGTCCGGACGTGGACCACATGTTCCTCCAGCGTGCGAGAAAAAAATCAATATGTCATCTAAGTAAACAAAAACGAAATTGCTCACCATGTCTTGGAGGACATCATTGATTAATCGCTGGAGGACGGCGGGGGCGTTGGTCAGGCCAAAGGGCATAACCAGGTATTCAAAATGACCCAGGTGCGTTTTGAACGCAGTCTTCCATTCATCCCCCTCGCAGATACGTGCCAAATGACACGCGTTCTGGAGATCGAGCTTAGTATATACCCGCGCCTGTTGGAGGCGTTCAAAGGCTGAATTAATGAGCGGCAACAGGTGTTTATCCTTAACGGTGATGGAAGTGAGCTTGCGATAACCAATGCACGGCCGCAGAGACCCATCCTTTTTTCCTACAAAAAAGAACCCCGCATCGAGAGGAGCGGATGACGGACGAATAAGGCCGGTGCTTTAACTCCTTAATGTAGCTCTCCATCGCCTCCATCTCCGGCTCAGATTAACTGTAGAGCCGGCTGGATGGCAGCTGCACACCCGGAAGGAGGTCAATAGCGCAGTCATAGGACCGATGAGGTGGCAACGATAGGGCCCTTGACCTGCTAAAGACCTCCCCTAAGTCATGGTAGACCCCAGGCATGCGGCTGAGATCCGTCGGCTCAGCCGGAGGGGAGGAGATAGGGAGAGAGGGTGAGCAAGCAGCAGAACAGAGACATGACGACAAACAGAATGAGCTCCAGGAACAGACTGAACCATGGACCCAGTTAATTATTGGATTATGTTTGTGAAGCCACAGATACCCCAAAATTATGGAAGCAAAGACTGTGGCAGCACAAAGAATTGGATTGTCTTGCGATGGTTACCAGACAAAATGACTGAAATGGGCTCAGTTTGCCGGGTCGCTGCCGTGAGACTACGACCAGATAAAGTGGAAACATTGACAGGTGTCGGGAGGTTCCTGGTGGGAATCTGAAACTTGTGGATCCATTCCTGGTGAATGAAGTTTTGCTCCACCCCGGAATCCACCAGAGCGGAGGTTTTACACTCAGCTCCCGGTAACTGGATGAGAGCCGGAAGTGTAAAACAGCTGGGGGGATTTCGAGAAGAACCTCCCACCAGACCCCCCACGGTTACTGATGGGCCGGTTCTTTTGGCCGAATTGGACATTTAGAGATGGCGGAATCAGTAGCCCCACAATACATGCACGCCCCCCCCTTTTCCCGGTGCCGGCGCTCCTCTGGAGTCAGATGAGTCCTTCCCAGGACCATTGGCTCCAAAGGCGGCACTGTGGATGCTGTGGGAGGGGTCGGGGGGACCAGTTACGGAGCAGGCGAGGAAGCAGCGGTCCTCTGCTCTGCCTGTGTGATCAGCTCATCCAAGGAGGAGGGGTTCACCCGAATAGCTAGTTCATCGCGGAGGTTGGCATTCAAAGTCCAGAGGAAGACACTACGTAGCGCAGCGTCATTCCACTCGGAGTCCGCCACAGCAACCCGAAACTCGACTGAGTAGTCGGCAGCTGACCAACTACCCTGCCGGAGTCCCAGCAACTGGCTAGCGATATTACCCTCGCTGTCCGTGTGATCAAATGCCCTGGTGCATTCCTGAACAAACCATTCAAAAGTGTACTGGGCCCCCTCCGGACGACTCAAGAAGGACTGAGCCCACTTGAGTGCCCAGTTGCGGAGTAACAGGGTCAAGAACTGAATCTCAGACGAATCATCCCTGTACTCCCCCTCCACTTGCTAGAAATACATTCAACAGTGTAACAGGAACCCTTTACATCTTCCCACCTCCCCCCCATAGGGGGCAGGCGCAGGAACAGCAATGGTTCTGCGGATAATAGGAGCTGCCAGGGCAGCAGGCGCGGGAGGGGGAGCAGCCGCACCAGGAAGCCGACACAAATGCTCCGTAACCGTGGCCAGTTGTTGGGTAATAGTTTGGAGCTGCTCACACAAAAACATGACCTGGGGCTCCGTGGCATCCAAACGTAAGAGCGCTGACTGTTCCCCCGAGGCAGCACCTGCTAAGCCTCGATCCTGGCTGGGTCGTTCTGTCATGATTTAATGTTTGTGAGGAGGCTTAAGTGCAGGGCAAACCACTTCAGGAGAACACTCAGACTCAGATGAAAAGTTAACACCACTTTAATGAAAACCCAAAACCCTACACAAACACGCTAGCTTAAAGAACATATGCACACACCACAACTAATGAAAACCCGCAACCAAAACGTCAACTTAAATACAAGGAAAAACTGTTGCACGCTGAAACCACATGCAGCCTAAGAGAAAAGAGAGGAGAGTAATGATTAATACTGAGTATGGCTCACTGGGAAATGACAGCTGAGGAAATGGATCTTACGATATGAGCAGAGAGCCCGGCAATGAACTCCAGTGTGGGAAAGGTGAAGGGACATTGGAGACTGCAGGGAAGGAAGAGGAATGACTGGGGAACCTGGGTGGAGAAGCCGTTGTCTTGAGGATGGATGGTTCAGGCGAGCGTGCACCACACAGCTCCGGAGACGCACCACTGGAGGTGGCCGCAAACCTGAGGAGAGGAGAGGACAGAAGGTAAGACAACCGGGGAAATAAAAACCTGCCCAACAACGTGGTCTGCTGTTGTGAGGCGGCACAAACCCAACGATTCAGCGGAGAGCTCTTCACATTCTGGCCTTAAATACACTGGTGAATCAGGAGGCAACAGGTGTGTAATCACGCAGGTGCGCTGATGAGCTCCGGAGCCGGGAAAACAGAAACAGGAAGGGAGGGGGGAGGCACAGTCGCCTGATCATGACAATTTACAACTTACAAATTTAAAAGGAGAACAAATTTGTAAGAATAAAGTAGTAAATTTCCTAGAAAAAAGTTGCATATTCACAAAAATGAAATTACAATTTCACATAAATGAAATCGCAGATTTACACGGTAAAAGTTGCTACTTTAAAAGAAAATAGCTGCATATTTACAAGACAGAAAGGTTTTCGATATACGCATTAAAAAGAGTTCACATGTACTATTGCTGACAGGCCAGTTTATACTAATAACCCAGCTGTCTGTCCTTCATTTCAAGGCTCAAATACTCTGTTTTCACATTTTCCAAAGAGACTTTCGGGCAAAATCGGTTCAAAACAGTTCTTTGCATCACAGAAATCACAAAAGTCTGGCTGAAACATATATAGCAGGTAACAACATCACCTATAGTATCTTGAGATTACTTGTATAATGAACATTTAAATTATTTTTCAAAAGCAGAGGAGAGAAGAAAAAGGTTCCTATGAATGACAGCGAAAACCTCAACTCAAGCACATAATTTCATATATTTCAAAGCCGTGTTAGCATGTGGACGGTGATAAAGTAGGTGGTAAACTGGTGGCATTACTAAGACATGACGAGTGGCAGCGACGGCTGATTCAACCTTTCCTTCTCAGTCCGTGGGTCAGAGAAACAGGCGAAGCTCTGTCTATACTCTAAGCCCGTTATGGCCCAAGCGGCGGCCCAGCCTAATAGCAGTGATGGTTTAACGACCTGTGGCATGTCACTGCTGAAGGAGCGAGCGGGAATGCCACAGGGCTCGCTGACTGACAGCAAATTAAAGTCTAACACTGTCAAGATGTGGAAACAGACGTTCAGGCTTGGAGGGCAGAGCAATTAGTTATGTTGTAAAAGCAGAGAAGGGCTACAGTAAGAGCAGACATCATGCATTACACCAGAGGGGGTTACAGCGGCCAGAAAATGTACTCAAGTAAAAATTAGTTACCTTATATATTAACTGCTCAAGTTATAGTCCGACAAGTTACTTGATTAAGAATAGAGACAGCATCTACTAAAAAAGTTACTTGAGTAGCAGGGCTTGACATTAACTTTTCTGCTCACCGGCCACTGTGGCTAGTGATTTTCCAAAGTTACTAGCCACTCAGTCTTTCCACTAGCCACAATTTTGTGGTTGGAAAATTATGTTTAATATGATCAAATTTGGCTATCGCATGCTAAAATTTACTTGAACTAAATTCACAGCCTTTTCAAATGTAAATGACCCTTATACATACATAAAAAATAGGAATAAAAACACTGTTTAATTATTCATCAACAGCAGTAAATACTGTAAAACAGTAGAGAAACATATTTGCAATGTGAGAGTGAAGCACAGGTAGATTTGGGGTCCATCCCAATTTTCATTTGTACCCCTACCCCTTTGCCTATCCCTACCCCATGGCCCTTTAGGGCTGAAAATGACCCCTATGAATTGGGACACCCCTTCAGGCTGCACTACGTCATTAGTAATTGCTGATGGATTTAACCTAAATGGACATGACCTGTTTTCACCAGAAAAAAAAAAAAGAGGAGAAAGAATAGAAAACTGATGAAGAAAAAAGTCTCATCTTAAGGAGAAAAATGTCTCAAATTTACAGAAACAATTGTATTCAGTGGAAAAAGTCAAATTTACTAGAAAGAAAGCTGTAAATTCACAGGGAAAAATTTGGACACCCTGGCGGACAGGTTTTGGCTCGCGGGCCACACGTTGGACACACCTGGACCAGCCCATTAAAAATACATATTTAGAGGGTAAAAGGCTATCAAACACAATAATGATAACTATAAAATTATAGTTTTAAAAATCGTTCTAAGTGAGCCTCCACACCAATTAATGATATCGCTCTAATAGCAGAGACAAACATGAGCTGCGCTCCACACCGGCTTCACCCCGACACGTGTGTCCTACTGCAGGATGAGACCATTTATGCCGTTACTGCACTCAGTAATCTTAAAAGATTTTTTGAAACTAGAACTGTACCTTCTGCAGAGAAAAAATAAGAGGAAATGTAAGAGAGTGAAATTATTCACCTGATTTTTCTCTCAGCTCCAGACTGGCACAGGTAGGATGAAGCGAGCACACAGAGCAAAGCGGAATCACATGGGCTGGCAAATAATTAATAATAATTTCAGTTTGGATACATAGAGCTGTTTCAGAGGGCCGCTTTATGCATCAAAATACAGTCTATGAGCATTTCTCCTCCTCTTCTACTTATTGCGTACTCAGATCCTGCTGAAAGCAGGTCGATAAACGTCCCCAACCTCTGTCATTTATTTCAGCCCTGCTGCCAAAACAGGTGAGCATGATGGTCAGATCTTTTTTGATTGGCTGAAAGTGTTTTTATTGTTAATAAAATCGGGAGTTGTAGTTTTGTAGGCTTATATTGAGAGGTTTATTATTAAAATTGCCATCTGAGAAAACTACAACCTGCCAAAGCGGCTAGTGGTGGTCGCTGTCTCACTGGCCACTGTTGAAATCTACCCGCCAATGGCGGGTGGGTGGGTGTTAATGTCAAGCCCTGTTGAGTCGTGACTAACTTTCCTCATAAATTTTTTAAATTTGCAATTTTCCACTCATAGTTTACACCTTTACGCACTCTACAAGAAGGGACAGCACATGCTGTTCCTACTGAGGAGGCTCAGGTCTTTTGGTGTACAAGGGGCGCTCCTGAAGACCTTCTACGATTCGGTGGTAGCATCAGCCATCACTTTTGGAGTGGTCTGCTGGGGCAGCGGCATCACAGCAGCCGATAGGAAGAGACTGAACAAACTGATCAAGAAAGCTAGCTCTGTCCTGGGGCAGCGCCTTGACCCAGTGGAGGAGATAGGAGAGAGGAGGATGGTGGCTAAACTGTCATCTCTGCTGGAGTCCGAGTCCCACCCTATGCAGGACATACTGAACGCACTGAGGAGCTCATTTAGCAGTAGACTACATCATCCTAGGTGCGCGACCGAGAGGTTTCGCAGGTCCTTCCTACCTACAGCTGTCAGACTGTATAACCTAAGCAGGGCTGCTCGCAGAGATAGTAGAAAAACGTTACGACCTAATAGTATTGAATGCAAAAGACGCAACAAATTTACACAAAATGGTGCCCTCCAGTATACAACTGGGCCAATACCAATCGCTACGGAGGGGGACAATATGTATGGGTACATATTCATACTATGTAGGGTAACTAAATAGACTGTTATGGTGTTTATTCCATCTAGCTACAATGCTCCGCACTGTGTATATATATTTATATGTACATATGTACAGTATATTCACTGCTCTTATTTTCTTATCTTCTGAATTATTGCTCTGAGTGTTGCTATCCCTGTGCTGTTGCAATCCTGGAATTTCCCCATTGTGGGACTAATAAAGGCTTATCTTATCTTATATCATAAATTTGTGACTATTTTCAATTGTTTTCATTTGAGACTTTATCCCCATAAACCTGTGAAGTTTTTTTTTACAAATTTAATGTTTTTTCTTGTAAATTTATGATTTATTTCTCTTTCTTCCTCTTAAATTTGCAACTCTTTATTCATAATTTGTCATGAACTCCTCCTGCGCTTTGACACAGCGCACGGAGGAAAGGAGAAAAAGCCACTCGCAGGAGATAGTTGTGCGTTTTCTTTACAGTTAGTGAATAAACAGTTCAGGATAACAGATGAATATACCGGATGAAATTCAACGATTCAACACGGCAGGTGAGTTGTACAGGATACAAAAGGATGTCCTCCAGGACGCTCTACAGCCCAGGTGAGTTGACAAGGGAAAATGTTCCACGGCAGACGGAACTGCGGAGGGGGAACGGAGAAGTGCCCGAGAAAGGAACCGCCAGGCAGAACTGGACGGCAGGGGCGGAAACAGTCTGTACTCACATAGGCTGGAGCAGTCCGAGTGGATCCCAGTGAATGTCCAGATGAACACAAACAACCAGTAACAAATAAGCACACCACCCAGTGTGAAGCGGAACCGAGAAGAGCAGGCAGGGCTTCTAGACGTGAGCGGCAGCGAACAAACACTGTGTGGATTAGCCACAATGTACGACACCATGACCCGACAATCTCTTCCCACAGACAAAGGGCTAAAATAGTGCCAGACCTAACGAGGAAAGAGACTGCCGGTGAGAGTAATGAGAGTGAAACTGAGTGGGCAACCCAAAGTGGAAACAGGTGTGTGGAGGAACGTCAGTGAGCACGTGGATGAGGATGAAAGGGTTTGTGTACATGTGTAAGAGTGTGCATGGGAGAAAATGTATGTACGTGTAAGTGTGTGTGTGCGCGTGAGCAGAGGAGTGCCAGTGATAATGAACCATAGCTGACACCACAGACAGGAGGAGGAGGTGTGGCTGAATTGTCAGGGAGCTGGGCGGACCCAAGAGGCTCCCTGAGAGCGCCTGATGGAAAATAATGTTATGCCTTGGCTGGTAAGATTCATTCTGTCTTCTTGTATGTAAATAGATGCGCTACACCTGTAAAACAAATGGATGAGTCCAACCCTGACTGGACTTCTACACTTCTAACCAGCGCTTGGATGAATGATAAGTTCATCTACTAGAAACTGTGGAAACTTAAAATAAGGCTCTAAGAACTTTGATCATTTCTACATCTTGCAGAACAGACAAAAAAGGAGAATTCTTCAAATGAAAATGTTCCTGTACCCAAAAAATATCTGAGTTATTTTATACAACTGGGGTATCTGCAAATACAGGAAAGTAAAATTTACAGGAAGACTTTTAAAGCAAGTTTATGACCTCATATTTGGAAAAAAAAAAGTATCAAAGTATTTTTTTTACCAGAACTGAAATTACTGTAAATTTTGGGTCATCAGTCTAGCTCACACTAAATTTGTACCTCCCCACAATCGATGTTACCACTAGATTCATTAAGTTTTTCCAAATAAAACACATAAAACTCACAGTTAAACAGGAAAAAACAAAACACAAATTTAAGAAAAAGCTGTACATTAAAGAAGAAAAAAAGTCACAAATCAGAAAAAGTTTCAAATTTAGGAGGAAAAGTTACACATTTATTTCAAACAATGCTAATTTTCAAGGAAAAAAAGTCACAAATTTATGAGGAAAAATTTACAAGGAATATATCATAAGTTTATGAGAAAAATTAGCAAATTTAGCAAAAATGTTTCTAATTAATGAGAAAGTCACATATTTATGAGGAAAAAGTCACATTATATGAATAATATCACAAATATATGAGAAAAAGGCACAAATTTATAAGTTATGAATTCATGAAAAAAGTTGCATATTGTTGGGAAAAAAAACAAATTTATGAGCAAATTGACAAGAAAAAAGCTGAAAATTTATAAGAGTAAAAGCCACACATTTACAAGAAAAAAGAAAAATGTCAAATTATAAGAAAAAAAACTTGTCAAAATTGCACATTTATTTAAAAAAATGGAAAATTTACACTAAAATCCCAAACTACAAATTCACAAAGGTTGAGGAATCATTGTCATAAAAAAGGCTTTAATTCTGGCTAAATTAAATTATAATGCTTTAAAATTTTAAGGAGTATGACTGCCAGACAGGAGTCACAAAACTGATCAAACTGATCAAAGGTCATTTTTCACAATGGTCTCTAGTTAAATTTTACACGCAGTTTAAGCCCTGTATATATTTTTTCATTGGAAAGCAAATATATTGTAGGCCTAAGTGAACCATCTAGCCTTCACAGCTGTATGCAAGAACCCGCCGACCACCCAGAACATACTGACTGCTGACCCAGAGCCGGTTGAGAGGATAAATTCACATGGGGGGGGGGGGGGGGGTGAGAGAGTGGAGACTTTGCTTCTGACCGTGTCCAGGTGAGTGCGCTGATGCTTGGCTCGGTCGCTGGAGTTGCTGAAAGCTTTCTGGCAGCCAGGGTGCTGGCACAGGTACGGCTTCTCTCCTGTGTGGCTTCTGAGGTGGATCTTCAGGTTCTCCAGACGGGAAAACGCTTTGTTGCACCCCTCGAACTGTGGAGGAGGGAATGCACAGATTACAGCTGGAAGACAACCACACTCAGGACTCCATACAGGAAAAATAATAAACTCACAGATGCACAGGCACAGGAGAAATCAGTCAGTGTAAAGGTAGTCATTTTGTGTGTGACGGACTGTATTTTATTATACGTAGATGGACACGTCACAGTTTTGCTCGTTATTCAAACCATAAACGTGATCAAAGTTACACTTCTTAAATCTGCAAATTTATTCCTATAAATTTGCAACATTTGGATGTATTTTCTATCTAGGGTGGGGGAAAAATTGATACAGCAAAATATTGTGAAACTTCTATCCATCATGAGTTCGTTGTTGTGTGACAATCTGATATTCACAGAGGTTTTTAAAGGCTATCAGTCAGGACTTAACCAGCTGAAATTAATTTGCTCTGATGGGGGATCTGATGGGGGATGTGATGGCTTCCTAAATTCTGATGGATTTCAGCTGGTTTCTTGGTTGTCTATGCCTCTTTGCACCTCTTTTTCTTCACACGTTTAATACTTATTACCTGTGTTACTCCACTTTATTAAGTATAACTTGTTTTGTGAGCACAGTTGCCTTGATTTCTTCCTATGTATGGATTACTTGGGTTGTTACTGACATCTGATGAAAATCTCAGGTCAGTTGCTCTATCAGAAATATGTTTAATAAGAAAAATGTTGATGTGTTCAATACTTATTTCCCCAATATCTATCTATCTCTTCTTCTTTTGGCTGCTCCCTTTAGGAAACGCCGCAGTGGATCATCTGCCTCCATATCACCCTGCATCTTCCTCTGTAACACCAACCCTCTCCATGTCCTCCTTCACTACATCCATGAATCTTCTCTGTGGACTTTCTCTTTTACTCCTGCCTGGCAGCTCCAGCTTCAATATCCTTTGTCCAGTATATCCACTATCCCTCCACTGCACTTGTCCAAACTATCTCAGCCTTGCCTTTCTTACTTTGTCTCCAAACCGCTCAATGTAAGCTGTCCCTCTGACATACTCATTTCTAATCTTGTCACTCCCAATGAAAATCTTAGCATCTTCAACTCTGCCACCTCTAGCTCCACCTCCTGTCATATGTGTGTGTGTGTGTGTGTGTGTGTGTCACATATGTGTGTATGTATATGTGTATGTGTGTGTGTATATATACAGTGTATATATACTGTATATATATATATATGTGTGTGTGTTTATATATATATATATCTATGTAAAGCACTTTGCGCAGCATCTAATGTGCTATACAAATAAAGTTTGATATATATGTATATGTACATATGTATGTATATACACTACCGTTCAAAAGTTTGGGGTCACTTAGAAATTTCCTTATTTTTGAAAGAAAAGCACTGTTTTTTTCAATGAAGGTAACTTTAAACTAATCAGAAATGCACTCTAATATCTAATATACATTGCTAATGTGGTAAATGACTATTCTAGCTGCAAATGTCTGGTTTTTGGTGCAATATCTACATAGGTGTATAGAGGCCCATTTCCAGCAACTATCACTCCAGTGTTCTAATGGTACAATGTGTTTGCTCATTGCGTCAGAAGGCTAATGGATGATTAGAAAACCCTTGTGCAATCATGTTAGCACAGCTGAAAACAGTTTAGCTGGTTAGAAAAGCTATAAAACTGACCTTCCTTTGAGCAGGTTGAGTATCTGAAAAAAATTATTATTTCAAATACAAATCATTATTTCTAACCTTGTCAATGTCTTGACTATATTTTCTATTCATTTTACAACTCATGGTGGTAAATAAGTGTGACTTTTCATGGAAAACACAAAATAATTGTCTGGGTGACCACAAACTTTTGAACAGTAGTGTGTGTGTGTGTGTGTGTGTAAACACATACATATGTGTATGTGTATATATGTATGTAAATATAAATTTGTAAAATCTGCCTTTTTAGTAGGCACTCTTTTATGCTTAGCTTTTTTGGTAAGTATATTTCCTTACACTTCGTGGGCCATATTACAAGGACGTGGTCAGTTGTCAGTAACGCAGAATGCATTTATGGGTGTTTCCCAGTTAATTCCCTTATCACAGTAGCGCAGAAACGAATTTCCACTGGGTGCAAGGTGCAAAGAGGCCGGTCTAATTATTCAGAGATGTCTTTTGGATAATCCAAACCAAAGTGCTCCTGCCCATTCCTTTAATGCACAGAGGCGCATTATCAAAAGTGAACTCTGATCATGACCGCTTGTTTAAGATGGGTTTTGTGCTGGCCAGAGCCCACGCATGTGCGCAAAAATGCACGCAATAGTAACACTGCTTAGTAATAAGGAATCAATCCCAGTTAGTTATTTTAGAGAGAAAAAATGGGTAAGAATGGGCTGAAATACATTAACTACATTAACTGAATAGTTTAATGTAGTGCGCACGGATGCAACACACATACATAAATGGGTTTGAAAGTTCAGGAAAGATGATGCATGTGCAAACTTTCATTAACGATGATAGGGCAGTCACTTCCGGCCTGTGGCGAGATGGAGTGCTCCCTCTCCTGTTGCTTTTGCTGACTGAGGGTCTCCCCCATCTGGGGGGGGGGGGGGGGGTCTGCCAAGGTTTGCGGCTCTCTAGCCCAGTCCCTCCAGAGTGGAAGGAAAGGAGGAGATCTGGAGTGGCTTCCTGTTCACTGCCGATTCCCGTCACAGAGCAAGCCCGTTCTTGGCGGCCCCTGCTAGGGGTTGACAGGTGGCAGTCGAGGAGCTTGCTGGGGAGAACCGCAACATAAGCGCGGAGCAGGCTGCCTCGGCCCGGCTGGAAACCACAAGGGGTGCGGCCGAGGCATTTGTGGACACATCTCCAGTCTCTCTGGGGAGTTATAGTGAAAAGTAAAATGCTACACACTCCTTGTTCATTCATTTACTCCCCTAAAAATACACACCTATAAAGCCAAATAAGTCCGTGATGAAAATGTGGATGTAATAAAAATCTTCAGACTGACACACCTCCCCTGTGCGCCACACATCCACACCAAAACGCACACATCTTCCCTGTTCCTTCATTCATTCCAAAAAAAAAAAAAAAATCATACATTAATGCCTAATCTATAGACTTCAATGGTAAGTCCGCAATTAAAATGAGAACGTGGATGGAATAAAAAAAAAACAAACTAGTGTGTGATCATATTATAAATAAAATGACGGGCGATTATATCATGACTGTTACAACTCTCTCCATTAAACTAAATTCCAGCATATGCTGTTTCCTTATGAGCTCCGGAGCTGCACAATTTCAAAACATGCCACTAAAATAGCATTTAACAATGCGCTTCTGACGGCAGACCTCCTTTTGCCTGATCAGAAGTGGATTATCATGAAATAATAAATAATAGTGATGCGCATGAGATTGCATGCCACCACACCTCTTTGAAATGAGCCTCCACCTCCCAGCGCAAAGCAGACGCACTGTGTACTGGTCATTAGATGTTGTGATGCAAAGTGTAAAAAAAAACCAAACAGAAATTAACAAAAACACTGGCGTACAGCAGAAAGTTTGCCAGAAAAATCCGCTGATGGCTGTCAAAGTAGGCCCCCATTACTTAATATCATAAGGTGACACTATTTTTATTTGATTACAATTTCTGGTTGCCAACATCTGATCACATGGAGCACTGTACATTATGAAAGAAACAAAATGCTGTTGAAGATGGTTGGTATACACAAGTCTATTTTTTCTCTACCTCGTCTTGAATTACATTGACAGACCAAGAACCTTTATTGAAATACACATCTACATAAAGGAAAAAAAGCACAACATTCATGACAGTGCACCTGCCATCTACGTTACAGGGGAAACTGGAGTGTGGCGTACTGTGGCGGTCAATGGGCTGTAATGCATAGCATGAGATAAGTGTTCTGCTGTGTATAGTACATTAGACTGACAGCTGACAGCGACTGTAAACAAGCGCATAGTCGACCCAGCTTGGCTCATCTGATCCCGACCACTCAGCCAATGAACACCACAGATTTGTTAACGTGTGAATCATTCATGAGGTGTCTCGCATATCAGCTTCTGCTCTTAAGAAGAAAGCACAGCTGATTGGTGGGCAAGGTAGACCCCGTCAAAACCCCCCACATCGTCCGCTGTGTAAAGAGTCATAAGACCTACAGTGGTATAGAGAGCATAGCTCAATGTCTTTTTCTTTTTTTGGCCTTTTTATTCAACAGCGGAGGTGGCAAAAAGTACAAACACTCCTTACTCAAGTAAAAGTGCAAATAACTGTGTGGGGGAAAAAAATAACTGATTAAACTAAAATACAGATTCTACCCCTTTAGTCAAGTATAGATCTTTAAAGTACAGGCTCAGAAATGTACTTAAAGTACAAAAGTAACAAGAGCACTCTGAGGTGAGTGCAATATCCCCGGCCTCCGTTTTCTTTTTTTTTCTTCCCCTTGTCCTGTCAAGCAGCTAGGTGAGCAGAACAGAAACCTGCTTCCCTTATTGTGCCAAACAGATTTACTTTGCCAAAAGGAACCCCCACAGCAGGCCCACCCCCACCCCAGCGCCGCACACCCCAGGGACCCCCACGTCCAAAGAAGGTGGCAGCAAGGCATAGGGGCCTCCGTTTTCTTTGACAATCCCAATACTTACTGACAGAAAGCAGTTTTCAACTTTTCAATATAATTACTGTGGCAGAACCAAATTCTGATAAGCCCATCATCCACAAATATACAAAAAAGTATACAACCCATAGTTGTAGGTCAGGATCCCAAGGTGAACCCATGCAGCAAGTATGGTGACCCTAGAGAGCTTTACACATTCTACAGTAAGAGATCATAGGGAGTGCCAACCCTGACCTTCTGACGCCAAACCTGTAGTCAGAGGTTACAGTCTCAGAGTGAACCCGTGTACCAGGTTTGGTGACCCTAGTTTTCTTTGTTGTTGAAATATAGTTTATAAGGCATTTTGATGTTGACCTTTGATGTTGCGATCCCAAAACCAGTGTCACACTTCAGGGTCACAGTGTGAACCTGTGTGCAAAGTTTGGTGGCCCTAGCTTTACTCGTACAGTAATAAGGCATAAGGAATATTAACCTTGACCTTTTGACCCCAAACCCATAGTCAGAGGTTAGGATCCCAAGGTGAACCTGTGTCGCAAGTTTGGTGACCCTAGCTTTCTTTGTTGTTGAGCTATAGTTTATAAGCCATTTTGATGTTGACCTTTGACTGTGCGATCCCAAAACCATAGTCACACTTCAGGGTCACAGGGTGAACCTGTGTACCAAGTTTGGAGACCCTAATTTTACTTGTTGTACAGTAATAAGGCATAAGGAATGTTAACTTTGACCTTTTGACCCCAAACCCATAGTCAGATGTCAGGATCCCAAGGTGAACCTGTGGACCAGGTTTGGTGACCCTAGCTTTATGCGTTGCACAATAATAAGGCATAAGGAATGTTAACCTTGACCTTCGACCCTTTGACCCCTAACCCATATTCAGAGGTCAGGATCCCAAGGTGAACCTGTATACTAGGTTTGGTGGCCCCAGCTTTACTCGTTTTATAGTAATAGTAAATGTAGCATTTACTATTTGCCATAGTGCAACTGCAATGTTAACTTTGTACGTTGACCCCTTGACCCCAAACCCATAGTTAGGTGAGGGTGTAAGTCGTCCAAGATGTGTATTAGATACAACTACTAAATTGATTTGAAAAGCTTACATCATTTCTTTCAGTAGTTATTGTGTTTAGAAGATTTAGGGAAAAATCTGACCTCAAGGTCATCCGATGAGAGTGAAATTGCAATATGCCCATCATCAGAGTATCTCAAACCATGGTCCAAGTTTCAAAACAATTGGAACAAAACTGTAGGAGGAGTTGATTTCACAAGACAGTTACCATCTATGAAGTGAGGTGAAACAGGAGGTTTATTGATTTATTTGTCAGGGACCATGTACAGAAAAAACACTAAACACAGGGTAAAGATGCTCTGTACCAGATTATAGCTTTCTCACCAATTTCCATCTGTAGGTCATAGGTCAGGGGCTACAATTTCCTCAAGTCATCCGATCAGAACCAAATTCCAATATGCACAGCGCATCCTTAGTATATATCAAACCATGGTACCAAGTTTCAAAACAATCAGACCAAAACTGTAGGACTGACGGACGAACGGACTGACCGACCCATAACATAGCTCTTTGACTCCTTTAGGCTTCAACCATTTTTTGTGGCTCTGAGTAGATTCTACATCTGCTCTAAGGTAAATTAGATTGTGTCCAACATCTTTTAACAAAATACAACCGACTTTATTGCAGAGGAGATATTGATATATCTCAGAGATTTTATTTGTTTCCAGTGTTAGCATTTTAGCAACAGAGCTAACTAACGGGGCAACTGCATGTAATGTGAGGCCACTTTTTAAGGTCATCTTCCCATCCCTTGATAGTTGTGGGAAGTGGTATGTGTTATGTCTGGAAACCTGGAGTGATGCACAGAGAATGGTGGTGCTGTGAACACGAACTTTAATACACCAAGCAGTAACATACAGCACAGGTCTCTTGTCTCATATTGAGCCAGCCGGGAAAGGGACCCTAAGATGGCGGCTCTCCCCTTATATGTGGTTTGGCGTGATGACATCACCTGCCAGCTGCGTCATCACACCGCTACCTGTGATTAACCCTTACATCACAGTATGATTATATTAGGGCTGCAACAATTACTCGAATAATTCGGCTACAAAAAATTCTCGATCCAAAATTTATGCGTTGACGTGTCGTTAAATGTAGCACTTCCGGTCTATCCACCTTATTCCTAGCCCGCATGATGCCTTGCATGAATTATGGGCGCAACTTCCAGTACTAGTTTAGAAAGTGGGGTTGTCACTGAAACGGGACACTTTTCCTTGTTAAAAAAACAATAACTTTGGCATCACAAATGTAGGAACATGGCCTTCTGCACCTCAAAAACAGAAATATAATCATACCACTTCACACGACTCTTGATGAGAAGATGACCTTAAAAAGTGGCCTGGCAGACAGTAGCTCTGTTTGTTAGCACCGCTGCTAAAATGCTAATGATGTAAACAAATAAAAGCTCTGAGATATATCAATGTCTCCACTGCAACAAAGTCGGATGCATTTTGTTAAAATATGTTGGACATAATCAAATTTACCTTAGAGCAGATGTAGAATCTGCTGTAAATACAGACAGCTGCAGCTGTTTGTTTTACCCCGAAATTAAAATGCTCATGCTGCTGTCATGCCACGAATGCTTGTTATTTATCTTAACACGTACAGACATTTTCTGACAACTGTTCAGAATTTTAATGATCTATATTTTGTGATAATTTCAAAATTAATGCATGCTGAAGCTGCTATTATTGAGTCCGTATCGTTCCAATGCAGTGCAATGAATGCAAAAAACCCCCCAAAACATTGGATATCTTTCTTAAATCATTAAGCCTTAGGAAGCAAACTGTTACTATTTTTTTTTATTATTTTACTTCATGCAGCCTTGCATCTGGTGACATATATAACACATAAACGTCAGATCTGTGACATTCATATAAGTGAAAATATACCTGGTGCTCTTGTGTCTGTCCTGTGTCTGTGCCACCAATCACACCAACAGTCCTTTTTAGTTTTCAGTGCATGATCTACTCATTGCTGTTGAAGCCACAGATTTAGCTGTGCTTATTTGTGAGGAGCCTCACACCACGAATAGCACTAAGTACCAGAACTACGCAAAAACATTCAAAAATACAAAAACTACAAGCGCTGAAATTAGCTGCCACTTGACTGCAAAACACATATGTAGACTATGTTAAAATGAATTTCAAACACTTTTAAAAATGCTATTTTAAATGCCCTACTACTCCCCTCCTGCTGAATGATTTAACACTACTTCAGCCGAGACTGGAAGTTGTGCCCATAATTGTTTCTACAGCAGCGCCCTCAGGAATAAGGTGGATAGCGCCTCCGGATTTCATTCCCTTATGTCACTAAGATAAAACCCATCTTTCGTTTATCCTCCATCACCATGCTATTGGCTGTGATATCAATCCAGCCCATGAACACAGTTTTTCTGAGGCCGAGACCCGTTAGCTTCAGCGCCAACAACACTGACTGGACCATAAAAGCTGAACACATTCAACTACTAGAGACAAAATCATTATTTATTCACCTCTGTGGAGTCCTTTACTGAAAAACACAGTGGTCCTGTACAAGGCAGGTTATCACATTATAGACAAACACCTAAGAGGCTTCCGTACATCAGTACCTCCTCGCCCCAGAGCATGAACAACCATAGCCAGAGAACTTCTACTGAGATCCCGGGACGCAAGAACAGCCTGTTAACATCAGAGCTAATGCTAACTAATAGCTTGACAAAAACAAAGTTTGGGTTATGGGGGCGGCTGTGGCACAGGTGTTGTGTGGCCGACTACTGATTGGAGGGTCAGGGGTTCGATTCCTGCTCTGTCTGCATGTTGAAGTGTCCTTGAGCAAGACACTGAACCCCTAGTTGCTCCTGGTGGGTCAGGTCAGCGCCTGTGTATGGCAGCTCTGCCGCCATCAGTGTGTGAATGTGTGTGTGAATGGGTGGATAGTAGGATTTGCAAAGTGCTTTGGTCATCTAGCAATGAGAAAACGTGCTATATAGGTGAACGCCATTTACCATTTCACTGTGAAGCTATTTCTTAGGGATGCTACTGCCTCCACACCTCTGAGCTATGCTTTAGACCAGAGGTGTCCAATCATGTGCCATGGAGGGCCAAGACTCTGCGGACTTTACCTCCAACCAGTGTCTTCAACAGCAGATTTCACTAAATTTCTTCTCACTGATTGGTGATAAGTGAAAACACCTGCTGAAGAGACTGGGTAGAAAAGAAAACCTGCAGGGACTTGGCCCTCCATGGCACATGATTGGACACCCCTGCTTTAGACCCACAAACCATAGGAAGAGTTGCCAAGACACACGCTGCTGGTGGGGGTCACACACTTTTGCCATCTCTTACCTGCCACCCAATCAAATCTCACAATACTACCATGGGTGCATCACAATTCACACCTTTGCCCTAGCCCTCCATTTTGCACAGTAGGGCAAAGCAGTGAATTGGGACACACTCTTAGGCTGCATGTCCACCAAACGTGTTTTTTTCCGCTGTAGGCGACTATTTTTTATTCATTCTCTCTGTAGTCCAGTGTTTACAGCACTAAGCACCCTTGGCGCTGAAACGCTCTCAGTGGTGGTCGCTTTTTGTCGCAGCACTCAGGGTGCTCAGGGCTGAAAAAAGTTCAACTTTTCAGACTGCAGCTGAGCTTGTCAATGTCAGACCTTTTTAAGCAGCCAATCAGAATTAAGGAAGGACGGGACATAGGACGCTGGTACAGTCTGTACCCAGACTCCTGTTTTCCATGTCATCATATTGTGCATCCAGAGCTGCTACCAATGCCAGAATGTTTCCTGTCCATTGTTATTTAGAAATTGCTATTAAAAAATAAGTAGAAAGTCTGACCATAGGAAAAGTGGACGTGCTGAGCTATGAGTGACAAGCTGTTGCTAGGATACAGGGCACAGACTTTTTTTTCCAGAGTGCAGCGCACAAGCGCTGAAAAAAAGACGTTCAGGGCGGTCGGGCGACAAAAAACGTGTTTGGTGGACACACCCCCTTAATCTGACAAGGCCATACTCACCTTAGGACCCAGACGACATGGAGACAGGATGCCTGCCTCTTTTTATGCTGTAGAATGCACAAGTGTTCATGTGCACACATCTGCATAAGTTCAGGCATGCTGAAGTCTCAACCCATTTGAGGCTTTCAAGCAGATTATGCAATATAACTGTAACTGAGCAGCAGGGCTGCAATTAACAACTATTTTGGTAATCGATTAATCTAACGCCAGTTTTTTTCGATTAGTCAACTAATCCCGATTTATTTCTGTCATGTGTGCCATCTGTGCTTCCTGTTGGCACGACGCCTGTTCAGCCCTCCAGGTCATGTTTTACCTCATCTGTTTAACCTCTTATAAGATAAGATAAGATAAGATAAGATAAGCCTTTATTAGTCCCACAACGGGGAAATTCCAGGATTGCAACAGCACAGGGATAGCAACACTCAGAGCAACAATCAGAAGGCAAGAAAAAACAAGCAAGCAAGAGCAGCTAATATACATATGTACATATAATTTACTGGAACTTATAATTCCAGTGTTCCGTTTCAAATTTTATACTGCCACTCAGTAAAGAAAAAATTACATTTTCTTTGTATATACTAAATTCAGGGAAATTGGCTGGAATGCTAAGGGATTAAAAGGAGTTGCAAATCTACAAGAAAAAGGTAGCAAATTTATGAGGAAAAAGTTGCCAATTTTTGAGAAAAAAGGTTGCAAATTTACAGGAAAAAAGTGCAAATATTGGAGAAAAATGTTACAAATTTACAAGAAAAAACAATTGCAAATTGAGGACAAGAGTTGCAGATTTACAGGAAAAAGGTTGCAAATTTTTTGAGAAAAAAGATTTATAGGAAAAAGTTGAAAATGTAGGAGAAAAACGTAAAAAAAAAAAGTTGCAAATTTTTAAGAAAGAAGTTGCAAATTTAAAAGAAAAAAAAATTGCAAATTGAGGACAAATAAGTGGAAATTTAATCTCTTAAAATTCCAGTGTTGGGGAGGGGGGTGTTAAATTTTTTACTGCCATTCAGTGAAGAAAGAATTTGATTTTCTTTGCACAAGTTAAATTTAGGGAAACTGGCTGGAATACTAAGAGGGTTAAGTCTGCACACCTGAGAATATCCCCTTGTTCTCAGTCTCTGCCTTTAATATAATGTTTTGTAAACGGTCTCCATAGCTAAATAAAAGAAAAAAATATTGACCCAAACATGAGTTTGAAACTTGAACTTGACAGATTAATCAAGAAGGCTTGTAGCAACACAACTGTCAGACGTTACAAAATCATAATTTATTTACAAGCAAAACTTGCTAAACATGCACAAGCAAGAAAAGAGGCAACTTTTCATGTTTTAGAGCCTGAAACATTCATTTTTTTTTAGAATTTGTCCTGGAAAGGGGCACACAGGTGATTAGTCAACTATCAAATTAGTTGCTGATTAATTTTCTGTCGGTCAACTAGTCGATTAGTCGACTAATCGATGCAGCACTGCTGCGCAGTTGGTCATTTTATACAAGCTCCACTACATGTACAGTGATGGTGTTGTGAAAAAAACACTCTTTATTTCTTCATAGTTGTGTCTTCTGAAAGAAAACTAACTGTATTTACTCAATATGCATTTTCTCATGGAATATACAGTATTTTAGCTGCAAATACTTTCTATTATCTGTTCTGTTCTAAAAGGTGCAAGATGGGAAATATTTAAGCAATATTACACAAGATGGAGTTACGGTATCATGATTATAGTAACTGCGGCTGTCATATGGCTTAATGCCCTCCATTAAGAGTATCACAGCCGTAGTTAGTAGAATCATGATACTGTAACAATGTCGAATGTAATATTGCTTTTATACAACAGTTAGAGCAAGCAAAATTTATTAAATAATAGCAATACTGGACAAAATATTATGATTTGTTTGTTTAACCGTTTATTTTGTGCAGCTGAGAAAAAAAATAGTCCCTAAATCTAGTCAATAACTTGCTAAACATCTCAATCAGCATGAAGACGTCTATTGTCATTTCATACACATGTAAACAAATTAACTATTGTCAAGTGCAAATGTAATAAGTGTTAATAAAACATACCTGGTAAAGTCGATACTTCAGAAAATCCCAGATCAAAACTTATCCAATACCGTCACCAGAAGCTAGTAGCTAGCATGCTAGCAATTTAGCACATTTTGCTCACTTTTCTTCACATTTTCACATGAAACAAAGAGTCCATCACCACAAAGGTATTGTGGTTTGTTAATCGAGACAATATCAAACTCTAGCACTGCCTATTTTTTTAAACAGACGTGAACTCCCTTAATGTAAAATGATGGGGTAGACATGTCCACAAACCTGGTACAAAGGGGGCAGACGAGGAGGTTGCACTGGAGCACAGCTTTATTATAGAACTATGTACAATACAGGCAACACACCGTAGTGGAGTCGTCCTGGGCAAGAGCAGAGCCCGAATAGTGGACGCCCCATAATGTAGGGCGGTGTGATGACGCAATCGGAAGGCGGCGTCATCACACCGCACTTCATAATAAAACCCCACACAACAAGACAGAAGTAGACCTTTGCAAAAGGGTGGGACTTTCGGGTCATGGATGTTTAATTTTTTTGTCAAACCACTTCACCGTGGAAATTAAGGTATTCAAAGCAGTACCGCAACTGTCAGAGTTGACTGAAAAATACTGTTAGTAATTAATGTTACTAGAACACCTTTGAAGCAGAGTGATAGATATCCAGTGAAACTGCAGTGCAATTATCATGGATTATAGTAACTCCTGGAATCCCTATTGTCGGAACTAACTTCAAATACTATACTTGAAACGCTTCTTAGAAACTGCCAGCACAGAGCATTGTGTTGCCAGGTTTGTGTTTTTCTGTGGTATTGCTGGGGTCTTTCTGCAACTGTGGGGGTTCCCCCCTACAGTTGATAGTGCTATGAGATGACTGTTGTTGTGAAATGGTGCTATATAAATAAAGTTGAATTGAATTGGTATCGGGCTTCTTTTTTTATTTGCAGGTTGTGACCATTTAAAATGCTTCTGAAATAGCTCTGAATTAAAAGTAGTAAATAAAATAAAATAAAAAGCCCAAGTCCTACTCAAGTGATCCCATAACAACAGGTGCCAGAGGGAGGAGGAATAAAAATCTGAAAAAAGAAAGACTTTGGAAATTGTTCTGTTGATAGTTCAAGCTTTAGTCCCCCGCCCACATTGTTTACTCAAAGGTATCTACTATCTGCATGTAGAAGGTATATTGAAATTATTGCAATTCTGTACTGCTTAAACATGCATTTGAAATATGTCACTAAGATATTGGGAATCATCTGGTGATGTTTATATTGTACAATAGATTATATAACGTGAGAATTATATTTAATTTACAGTACAATGTTGTATTGCTGAACTGTTCAACTGAGCTGTATTTACGTAAATATCCGGCTATGCATGGTCATTTCAGCTAAAAAAAATACTATCCCTAGTTTCTAAGAATATGTTCTAACCCGAACAACATATTTTAAGTTAATTTTGCCAAACTTTTAGTTTTGATACAGAGCTGTTTTGATTGGCCATTGGACTTGTTTTATCACGCAGACCTGGCAGCCCTGACAGAGCTGCCCCAACACCCCCCCCCCCCAAACCCCCCCCCCCCAAAAACCCAAAACAAAACTGTTTTCAAAATTTCTGCTTGGTGATGGTGCAACTTAAATCGGTCTCTGCAGGATTTCGCAATGTTGCGATCGCACCAATTCAAGCAAAATCAGCCAATCAGTCCAACTATTGCACAACCTTGCAACTTTGTCCAATCACCGAAACTTTCCCACAATTTTGGCCAATCCTCACCAACTTCCACCAGTTTCACCAATCAAATTTGTCTCTAACTGGTGCTGAAATGGTCAGTCTAAACAATCAAATGCATCGTTGCACCGTGTTCACTTCCGTGTTTACAGTGGGTAGTGAGTTTATAGTTTACAGTGAGTAATGGAACACATCTGCAAACAGAGTGTGTGATTTAAAAAAAAAACACACTCACCCGTTTTCAACACTGTCCCTTCCTCCGTCTCCCCCAGCCTGCCCGTGGACGCCTTGCCACGTCTCCATCCTGACCGCGTGCGCGAAGCGCTGGGCTTGTGTTGAAAAACATGCGCCTGCCCCAAAAGCACCCCGTCGCAGGAGCGTGCGTGAGGAGAGTACGCTACACTACAGCCAGTGTTTGAACATTATACATCTTTAGAGGTAAAATCATTACTACATCTGGTCAGTGAGCTTTAAAACTGTTAATCTCTGGTGTGGACGGACAGACGGACCCCCCTTCCCCCCATCGTCCCGCTGTAAATGAAAGGTGTGTGTGTGAAGACCGACATGCAGCAGACAGACAGGTAGGCATGGAAAGAGTCTCTGTATTTTTTTTTTTCCAGAAAAACAGACTCCAATAGCCAATACAGTGCAACAGAATAATTTATTTCTCCCTCTCTACTCGGTACCGAGTGGTTGGGAACCGTAGGGAGTTTTCAAATGAAGGTGCTGCCAATAATTTCCAAACCTCTACTCTTTAACATGCATTCAATGCAACTGAGATGTTGTAATGGATACTGTGTTAATATTTGTATTTGCTGTTGCACAAGAGTTTTTCTGTATAGCAGAAGTTTCTGCTTAATTCACAAATCACTATAATAGGAAATTTTTGACAAGCCTTAGCTTTTCTTGTATTGTTATAGAAAATATCACTGCAGTAAACTGGAAAAAAGCATCTGCTTTAAAATTTGGAATTTTCCCACAACTTTTAGTGCAGAAAACACTCTAAAAAAATTGCTACTTTTTAAAAAAGCTCCCTCAAATTCAGGCTTTTTGGCCCACAACAATCATAAAAACATCCCACGAAATCCTGGAAGGACTGTTAAATACTGTGTTTATTGGCTATCCACCTTGATAGGTAGTTCTGTCCACTGAAAGACTACTTCAGCCTGCAGGTGGATAGCGTTAGCTTGTTTGTTTCTACCACAGAGATATCCCTGTGATTTCTACCCTCTGCCATAGCAATGCTCAGTTATGCTGGCTGCTCCCACCAAAACAGAAAAAGAAAATGAAAAAAAGATTCCCTCTGCCATCATTGCTTCTGAGAGCCCGTTGACCACCTTGTTTTTACAGGTAAGTTAAGCTTTTTATGTCTCAGTGAAACAGAGAGGCATATGGTAATCAGTTAATGCGTCTGTGTGTGTGTGGCTGTATCGGTCGGTCCGTCTGTCTGTCTGTTACTAGCTTTTCAGCTTGCCCAGTCAAAATTTAGTGCAATTAAAGGCTTGTATCATTGTATGACCATAGTTTCTCAACTTTTAATTTGCCAGAATTTTGAAATAACACTTTGTTTTTGAAATAAACAGAAATTTAACTCACTATTTCTGTCAATGTCGCAGCAAAAAAAAGGTATTGTAATAACTATCCTGGGCCAGCAGAGGTCGGAGTGCCACTATTTTACAGCCACCCATGCCACAGGCACCGAGGTACAGCACCTTGGTGCTTTCATTCAAACAATTACTTCAAAAGCTGAAATATTCCATTAATTCATGAATGACATCAGGCTCTGCATGGCATGATAAAATAAATCAAGAGAAAAACTTCAAAGAAATGAACTGCAAATTTACAAAAAATAAAAACCTGCAATAGAATGAGGGGAAAAAAAGGCCACAAATCATGAGGGAAAAAGTTGCAAATTTGTAACATGAAAGTAGCACATTTAATACAAAACAGTCACAATATTTTACAACATTTAGCAAACCTTAAATGTGTTTATCTGAAAATTATAAACACCACCTGAAAATACAAACGTATACCCGCAAATATACGCACCATACAATAAAACAGTAAAATAAATGTATTAATGAACTAAAATAAATGTATTAAAATGTCTAAGGTTATTTCTGTCAATTGTCTATTATTTTCTCCAGTCATTTCTGTTAAGAACAAGTCATTACTGTATAAACAAGCTTGTTTCTGACTTATTTCAAATCAGTGAAATCAAAAGTAACTCAGAGTACCACCAAATGCACTTGAAAAGTAAAAATAGTCTCTTCTTGATAGATGGATTCCAGTAAAAGTACAGTATTTTTTCTCACAGAACTGCTTCCAGTCAAGATATTTTTCTTGCTACAGCATGATTTGATGTTTCTGTTTTAGACTACTACTCTTGTTGATGCAATAATGGATTATTTCATTATGTGACCAGATGCTGAACCTGATAGTGACCAGTGTGAACAAGATGTGAATGAAGAGGTGCCATTTAGTAGTAGTAGTAGATTAGTTTATTTGACAGGGACAGTGCAATAAACATAGACAATTAATCAAAGACAATCAATCTGATGTGTTGCACATAGAGTGTATAGCTATTAGCTAATTTGCAACTCTTGTCCCTGGATGGGCTTTAGAAAAAAGAATCAAGATAAAAAATATACACAATAACCACATACATCAATGCAGAAAAATTATAAATACACAATTATAAATATTATAAATATTATAAATACACAAATATAACAGCCTGACTCACATTTAACATAAATATTATAAATATTATAAATACACAAATATAACAGCCTGACTCACATTTAACACATATAACATAACTCACATTTGCCTATTTCAGGCCTTCCTCCCTCCGTCACTCACTATAAACAAACACATTTATTCCTTCCCTTCATTCACTCTCACTTTGCAGACAAATAATTCATACATGAGTACATTCTTGTTTATTTTTCAGCCAGTTTTTAACATTTTTAGTGAATGTTTTAAAGTCCGTTATTATTTTAATTTCATTTGGCATTGTGTTCCAGATGTGACTGCCCTTTATAGAGAAAGCTGTTTGTCCAAATGTGGTTCTGCGGTGGAATATTTTACAGTTATTGTTAACAGAACTCCTGGTGGCTCTGCTGCTGTCCTGTCTTTGGACGAAACCAGCAAGTGGCTCGGGTGCTGATTTATGGAAACATTTGAACGTTAATTTCAGAAGACAGAGGTCAATGAAGCTCTCAAAACTCAATAGGTTGTATTTTTTTAAAACATTACAGTGATGCCACCTAATGGGCTTTTTGTCCAAGATTTTTAGGGTTTGATTATATAATGAACCTATATGTCTTATTGTGGAAGGGGCTGCTTGAGCCCAGACTGTCAAACAGTATGATATATGAGAAAAAACCATAGAATGCATATACAGTGCAGCTGCTTCGTAAGGTATGTAATATCTAATTAATTTAAAGCAGTTCAGATTTTTTTTTACTGTTTTTGAAATTTTCTTTATATGAAGATTAAATTTGAGTTGAGGATCTAGTACAATGCCAAGGTATTTGAATTCTGTAGCTAAACTGATGTCATGATCATGTATATTAACTTTAAAATGTTGCAGGTTACATTTTTTGATTGAAAAGCACATTGAGACTGTTTTCTGAAGGTTCAGCAATAGATGGTTCTTGAGGAGCCACTCTTGGACATCAACCATACTTGTAGACAGTACATCTGCAGCCTGTGCTGGAGTCTTGGCAGCTGTGTAAATAACTGCATCATCTGCATAAAGTTGGCATGTTGCAGCTGAGCAGTGTAACGGCAAGTCATTAATAAAAATGCTGAAAAGTAAAGGACCAAGAATGGACCCTTGTGGGATACCCATGCGGTTGTTTAAAAATGAGGATTTATCCTGGTGAACTTTTACACACTGTTCTCTATTCTGGAGATAAGATAAGATTTCACCCCAGACTGCAGCGGAAGTGACACAGAAGAGACTCCAGCTTCTTCCTATCCCATATACAGGGTATTTAACCTTTATTCTTTCATTGAAACTAATAAGGAAAGTTGAGTAACTTTAATAACAATCTACTCATGATAAAAATATGATACCCAGCTGTAGTTCACAATGAAGAATTCAGCATCATTGCTGTTGTGACTTAATAGGTAGTATTTTAAATTAGCAGATGTATCATTTGTAGTTCTAATGTGATTCCTTTTTCTCCATTCAGACGTGTTCCAGGATATGGCAGACGGGCCAAAACCTTCGCAGTTGAAGGTGTTTCCTCGAATGATCCAAGGTGAGAGGAAGAAGACCTTTAATAGAACATGCTACACACAGCACCCATGGTTTGAATCCTCACAAAGATGGGATGGTGCATACTGCTTTGCTTGCAGACACTTCCCTTCCTAGTGCTCCTGAAACACCCTTCATATCAGGACAAAGACTGTTTTATAAACTAACCATATGCTTATTGATAAAGTTGATCATTACTTAGACTCCAGAAATGTAGATTGTTTTTGACTTATGCTAATTCAATGTGCCCCACCCTTTTCCGACAATGTTATTCACTCTGGCTCCCCCCCCCCACCCGCCCCATGAAAAATTTGAAGGAGACGTTTATTATTTATTTATTTTACCTCTTGTTAAAACTAAGAATATAATCACTATGATATGCAACCACAGTCGTGTCACTTTTTCTGATTTTGTTGTATGTTTAAATGCTCTTTTACAGGGCTGTGGAAAGACTATGATTAATCAAATGACTTTATAATAATAAAAAAAACCCCTCCTAATCTCCACAGTGTCAGCCCAGTTCACGTCTGCCGTATCGGAATCTCGCCCCAGCTTGTAGTTGAAAGTTGGCAACCCTGCCATAAGTAAGTTATTTAAATATTTTATCAGCAAGGCTGAACAATAGAACCTGTTAGTCTAGCATTGATTTGTTGTTAAAATAAGGAATGTGCTTGAGAGCTGAGCTTTAAAACAACACAGGAATGGTTTGGGGACTTTAACACTATAAATGTGTATGTTACTGAGGATGTCAGAATTTACAATTAATAACTGGAAATAGCAATAAATTGTACATTTTATATAATATGTAGCCTATAGAAGAATGTTATATTTATATGAAAAACAAGAAAATAATGATCAAGTATACACTTCACGTCTAATTAAGCTATATATTTATCTAATTTCATTTCATCTCTTTACATTAAGGGTCATATTATAAGAACACAGTCTATAATCAGTTGTCTCAGGTGTAGGGCGCATTTATGGGCGTTTCCAAGTTCATTTCCTCATTACAGCAATACAAAAATGAATTTTCTGCCGGACACAAAGAGGCTATCCTAATGCTCTTAATTATTCAGAGGTGTGTTTAGGGCATAACCATGAAATGAACCAATCACTGTCATTGCTCTCATTACCTTTAATAAACAGGGGTGCATTATCAAAAGCATAATACTAATATGAGTTTAATGGGAGGACAAATCTGTTTGTGCTGAGGACAACTTGGGCTTGTTCACAAAGTGAAAATGCATTTAAGAGCCAGGAGCTTAAATGAGGACAGTTATATACGAACTATTTAAGATATGATAAAATAAACCTTTTTAATTCCACAATGGGGAAATTAATTTGAAGACACACCAGACAGTTTTTCACTACACAAAGGAAAAAAAACAGTGTGTGGGTTTACATCTTTTAAATTTAACCAGAACACAGAGGGACCAGTCTGCCCTACCAGATTGAACAGAGCTGTCACTGCAGCGGAGAAGAACTCAAAGGGATGCAAAACATTCATCATTAGGGTTTCTAATTGTAGTTTTTTTTTTTTAACCTCATTCACTGTCCTTCTTTTTTTTTTTTCCACAATATCTTTATTGAACCTTTTTTTTTTTAACAAACATGATACAAACAATCAAACACTAACGCTAAAGTACTACAAAAAAAAAAAATGCACTAAAAACACCAACAACCACCAACAAAATCAAGTCTTCAACAATGCTCCTCTGTTTAGTCTAGACAATCCAATACATAAGTATACATATTATGTTCACCAGTTTGGAATTTACAAGGTCCACACACATCATTCTTCAAGAGTTATGTTTAAATTTTTTACATAATCAATAAAAGGTCTCCATATATTCTCAAACACAATTTCCTTTGATTTCAGTATATATGTTATTCTTTCTAATGGAAGGTTTGTTAACATCTGTCTTAACCACTGAGTCACATCTGGTCTATGAGTCTTTTTCCATAATAGTGCAATACATTTTTTGGCATTAAGCAAACTGAGGTCTATGAATGTTCTTTCACTTTTATTAAAATTATGCTTTTCTGGGTACAGACCCAACAAAAACAGTTTAGGATTCAGTATGATTTGTTTTGAGATTATTTTTTCAATTGTTACCCTCACCTCTTCCCAAAACATTCTTATTAATCTACATTCCCATAAACAATGAAATAGGGTTCCTTTACTTTCCATGCATTTTGTATCATGTATCTGGTATATTTTTGTTATATCTATTTAACTCCTCCGGTGTAACATACATCCGCATTAACCATTTGAAATGTATCAATTTAAGGCGTGCATTTATTGATTTGGTTTGAGCTTCTGTACAAGCCAATTCCCATTGTTCCTCTGAAATTTCAATTTGCAGATCTTCTTTCCAGTAGTTTAATCTTTTCAGTGAATTTTCACTTGAAGATAGTGTCAATGAGTTATAAAACTCTGAAATAATACCCTTTCTTTTACTATCTTTCATCATCATTTTTTCCAAGGATGAATAAATAGGTCGAGTGAGAGCTTTATTTTGATTTGATCGAATAAAGTTTCTAAGTTGAAGATATTTAAAAAAATGTGTTCTATTGAGATTAAATTTGATCCTCAGCTCTTCAAAAGACATTATGTTGTCTGCACATGGCAAATATAAATCCTGAATCTTTTGTATCCCTTTTAAATTCCATACTTTAAATACAGCGTCCGCTCTCCCTGGTTTAAAATATTGATTACCCCATATTGGACTAAATTGTGACAATAACTGTGGTTCTTTTAAATAGTTTTTAGCTTCACACCATATTTTGATCATATGCTTTACAAATGGATTTTTAACTTGTTTTTGTAATTTTTTTGCCGAATCTGAGTATATGAATATGGGAAGAGGTAAAGGTAAATTGTATGATTCCATTTCAGTCCAGTGAGGGAGATCATTTGATGAAAAATAATATGTCATAGACCTCAGTTGTGCCGACCAATAATACAACATAAAATTTGGACATTTCAGACCTCCATGATCAAATGGTAAATATAATAAAGACAAACGTAATCTAGCCCTCCTGTTGTTCCATATAAATTCCACTAACTTTTTTTTTATTCTTGAGAATAGATCTAAAGGTGGTGATAAGGGAATGTATTGAAATAAATAAAGTATTTTAGGTAAAATATTACTTTTAAGTATATTGATTCTCCCGATCATCGACATTGGTAGTGACATCCATCTCTGAGTTAACTCATTGATATCTGACATTAAGGCTTCATAGTTGACGCTGGCGACTGATTCTAGCTTAGGCATAATTTGGATTCCTAAATATTTAAACTGATTTACAACATTGAATTGATTTGCCTCAGGGGCTGGGTAATTTCTCTGGGTCTCATTTAGCATTAATATTGAAGATTTAGTTTTATTTATTTTATATCCTGATATTTCCCCAAAATTCTTTATTAAATTCAACAAGGTTGGAATTGATTTTTTTAGATTCGACATAAACAAAATTATATCATCGGCGTACAGGGAGATTTTATGTTCTGTTGGCCCAACTTTAATTCCATATATTTGTGAATGTAAACGTATCGCTATCGCTAAAGGTTCAATTGCCATAGTAAACAGTAAAGGTGAAAGTGGACAGCCTTGTCGACATCCTCTATTGATTTTTATTGGTTTTGAAATATTGTTATTTGTTAGGATTTCTGCTGTAGCATTATTGTATATTATTTGAACCCATTTTATGAAATTATTTCCAAGTCCAAACCTTTGTAGGACTTCAAAAAGAAAGGGCCATTCAACTCTATCAAAGGCCTTTTCGGCGTCCAATGATAGGAGAGCTGTATCCGGTGCTTCTTTATTAAAATAAATAATATTAAATAGTCTTCTTACATTATGGAAGCCTTGTCTACCCTTTATAAAGCCATTCTGATCTCGATTAATAATATTTGGTAAAATTTCTTGTATTCGTCTTGCTAAAATTTTACAGATTATCTTAAGGTCGGCGTTTAATAGGCTTATTGGTCTCATATTTTCACATTTATTAGAGGGCTTACCTGGTTTTGGCAGCAGTATAATTAAGGCATTATTTATGTATGATGGTAAATTATTATTTTGAAATGCTTCTAAAACCATTTCCAAAAAAGGTTTTATTAATTTATTCTTAAATTTTTTATAAAGGTCAACTGGAAGACCATCTGGTCCTGCACTTTTTCCTGATTTCATATTATCAATGGCTAGCCCAACTTCTTCTTGACTAATTTTAGACTCCAATATCTCCCTGTTTTCATTTGGTATACACGGTATAGATAGTTCGTTCAAAAACCCATTTAGTTTTGTTAAATCAGGTTCATTTTTGGTATCATATAATTTTTCATAGTAATCTCTAAAGGCTCTATTAATTTCTAAAGGATCTATAACTACCTGTCCATTACTTATAATACTGGTAATTGGTGTTTTAATTTCCAATTGTTTAATCTGCCATGCTAATAATTTTCCTGATTTTTCACCTTGTTCATAAAAAGATTGTTTCAATCTTAGAAGACTCGAGGCAGCTCTATTCGCTGATTTTTTGTCGTATTCAGCTCTCAAAATCAGTAATTCATTCTCCAACCTTGGGTCACTTCCTGCATACACTTTTTCCTGAAGACTTTTTATTTTATGTTCCAATTTAGCTCTCTCCTCTCGAGTCTTCTTAGATTTTGATCCTGTATAACTAATAATATGTCCCCTAATAAAAGCTTTGAAAGCCTCCCACTTTACACATGCTGATGTTTGTGTAGTATTGATGTCAAAGAACTCGTCTATCTGTTTTTCTATATACTTGACAAATTCCTCATCCTGAAGCCATTTATGCTGAAATTGCCATCTACCTGATTCCTTTGTCAATTTTTTATCTACATATATTAGACAACAGGGTGCATGATCAGAGATCACGATGTTATCATAAAAGCAGTTTTGAATCTTAGACCTTAATTCTGTGGAAATCAAAAAATAATCAATACGTGAGAATGTCTTGTAGGTACTGGAATAACAAGAATAGGCTTTAACTTGTGGTTTCATTTCTCTCCATATATCTAACAATCTCAATTCTTTCATAAAATGATTAATAGTCATCCTACATCCAATGTGCGTACAATCCAGTCCTGTTGATCTATCCACACCTGGATTCAATGTACAATTAAAATCCCCTGCTATTATATGTTGCCCTGTAAGTGATGATAAGATGAGAAATAAATTAGCAAAGAACTTCTGATCATCTATATTGGGACCATATAAGTTCACAAGATTTATATTTTCTAATAGCAAAGAACCTTGAATGATTACATATCTTCCAAATTTGTCTCCAATTACATTTTTCACTTGAAAAGGAACTGATTTATGTATGAGAGTCATAACTCCCCTGGCTCGGGATGAAAATGAAGAGGTGAATACACTTCCCTGCCATCTACTCCTAATTCTTTTAACATCCTCCTCTATCAGATGAGTTTCTTGTAAAAACACAATTCTTGAACCCATGTCCTTTATTTTATTCATAACTTGTTTAAGTTTTTTAAAATTTTGTAGACCTCTGCAATTCCATGAAGTTAAATTAAGATTAACACTTTGGTCCATGATCAATAGAGAGTTTGGGATTACCTTGCAGTGTAAACATGCTCATACAGAGAAGCAAAAACATGAGTGGTTGAACATTCATCCTACAAACTACACACAAACAAATTTCCCCTTCCCACACTTGTGGCAAACCCCCCAAAATCAAAAGAAAAATTCTGTCTCCCGATATAGCCATCGACCGTTCCACACCCACGGGGAACAGCCTAAGCCACTCCTTCTTCATCCTCCCAATCACCCTAACTCTACTGCTTTTAATGACGTAACATTAACTCTCCTCTGTAGTTTTCCAACTTAACTCCAAAATTTTTAACAACTTTGTACATCATAGTTTTTTTTTGTTTGTTTTGTTTTTGTTTTGTTTTTTTAATATATAATACAATCTATATTTTGTAAACTTACTATTTACTTCAAGTCAGTCAGATGCCTGTGCAAATGCTTAATTATTCTACCTTATATTTTGTTCATGCTTAGCTCCCACCAGTCTCTTCTTCTTCTTTGATCTTCTTGATGAACTCCTGCGCCTCCTCTGGGGTCTTGAAGATGTGGGTTCTGCCCTCATACGTGGTCAGCAGTCTCGCAGGATAGATTACACCATGACGAATCCCAAGGTTGCGCAGCTCCTTACGTACAGGATCAAACTGCTTCCTCAATTGCTGGATTCCTGTGGCCAAATCTGGGTAGAACCGCACCTGCTGGTCCTGGTGTTTAATCTCTCCTTTTTTAGCTCGTGCAGCGTTGAAGATCTTCATCCTGTCTCTGTTGCTAAGAAACTTCATAATTAAGGTCCTCGGCGGTCCCTTATCTCTCCGTGGGCCAATACGATGTGCTTTTTCCAGAACCACTGCTGATTGCAACTCCTCGCTGCCCAGCACCTCCGGAATCCACTTTTCCAGAAAGGAACATACGTCCCGACCTTCTGATTCCTCTGGAAGACCCACCAGCCTCAAATTATTCTGTCTCGACCGAGATTCCAAATCCAAAATATTATCTTCCAGAGATTTATTTTTTTTTTCCAAAGTGCGCACCTTTAATTGAAGACGGGTGACGTCATCTTCAGCACTAGCGAGACGGAGCTCCATCTGCGCCGTTCGTTCTACACAGTCACCCAATTCCTTTCTTATTCCTTCCAACGCTGTCATAATCCCATCAAATCTAGAGGAAAAGTCCGCTCTCATTGAACTCATGGCAGCCATCAGCGCATCTGCGCCTCCCCGCGCAGACATCGCACCGTTGCCAGCCTCCTCCGCCATATATGGAGTTTTGTTTACTGCGTCACAGACCTGAAAGTCCGTTAATTTGGACTGTTTCGGCGGCTCGCTTTTTCCTTTTCCTGGTTTTCCAGCCTTAGGCTTCGCCGACATATCCTCGCCCAAATGCTGGGATACGTTCTGTCCCAAATGAGAGAGTTATTTGCCGATTTTTTTTTTTCCAGGAGCAGAGCAGAGCGAGACACGTCCGTCCTACGTGGCAGCCATAACCGGAAGCCCACTGTCCTTCTTTTAATTCAAAATGAGAGTATCCTGTTGTTTTGAATTAAAAACAACAATTTTGCATTCTGCAGAGATTAATGGAGTGGCTCCTCCTTCTTGGTTTTAAAGGTAAGTTTGGCTGAATGATAATATAACTGAAGGAAATTTTGCAACTCTGTCAAAATCATGGACAAAAAGAAACACTGGCATAATTTCATGTGTAATAATGATGACGTCTACCAATGCCAGCATAGTGAAGGAGGTTAAGAGAAAATAATGGATGAATGTGTTTTTCATTAATCGGGACGCGCGAGCACAGACACGAGATATGATGACATATACGACAAATTAGTAGACAGAATACTTCGTCATGAAGAGGTTTGCAGTTTAAAATCTTCAGACTGACATGCCACCATGCCTCCCTCCCACGCACCCCAGAACACAGACACACTCCGTGTTCATTCATTCCCCTAAAAATTTAATACACTAATGCCAAATCTATAAACTCCAATGGTAAGTCCACAATTAAAATGAGAATGTGGATGGAATAAAATTGTATCATCATATTATATTTAAAATGACGGATAATTAGATTATGACTTGTTACAACTCTTTCCTTTAAAATTATAGAAAATCCCAGGACATGCTGTTTCCTCATGAGCTCCAGAGCTGCACAAGTTCAAAACACACAGCTGAAATACCATTAAACAATGCACTTTGACAACAGACCTCCTTTTTCCTGATCAAAAGCGCACTGTTAAAAATGCACCAAAATACAAATGCATGTGAGACTGTGCGCTGCCACAGATCTTTGAAATGAGTCTCCTCCTCCAAGCGCAAAGTAGGTGCACTGTCTACTGGTAATTAGATGGTGTGATGCAAAGTGTGTAAAACAAACAATGAGCTGAGAGAAACTAACAAAACCACTGGCATAAGATTGGAAGTCTGGCACAAAAATGCACTGATGAGTCTCATAATAGGGCCCTAAGTCTTTATATCTCTTGTGCATTAAACGATCACTGACTTTCCTCAAATCCATTAAAACTTAAGTAATGATCCTATTATGAAAATATGAGGATGTACAGATATTTGTGTTGAAATATCGGGAGTAAAAGTAAAAAGTTGCTTGAAAATGCAATACTCAAGTCAAGTACACAAAACTTGAAGATTCCACTTAAATGCAAAGTGTTTGTACATTGTTACTTCACATCTCTCTTCCATAGATATGAGTTACTGAGACTTTATTGTCAGTCAGTACATTTAAAGCTGTGTTCACACTACAACGTTTGGACCGACTTTTACTGACATTTTGAAAAATCAGTAAAATCTGTCCAAGCGTTGGTGAAATTACTTTTACAAACTTTTGCTAGCATTTCCCAGCATTGCATTCAGCGCTGTCAAACTTTTGCCAGCTTAAGCTAGCGTATGTGTAGCAGTTGCCAACTTAGGTTAACTTAAGGTAAGAATACTCAGCGCAGTCCAGCTGACATCAGTGTCAGGCAACGCTCATATAAAGATCAGCATATGTGGTGGCTTCCTGCCATCCTGGACCTGCTTTTTTGGGTGGATTCATACTACAGCGTTTGGAAAAACTTTTATTGACGTTATGGCAAAAGTCTGGCTCTGCTGACAAAAGTTGATAAAAGTTAATGATAGTTGGTGTTTGTTGGCAAATGCTGGAAAAAGTTGTATTTGGTGAGAATTTTCATCATGTTGAAAATTTGCCGACATTTGGAAATAAACGTTGGTGAAAGCTGTGCTCAGTTTGTAAAAATTCCTGAGTGCTGGGCTAAGTTATGCAGAGTTCACCAAAGTCAGCCTAAATTAAGCTCCTTTGGCAAACGTTGACTGAAATGCTGGTAAAGACAGATGTTTTTTAGATTGAAACTCACTTCAGACATGCACAAACGAAAGAGAAATAGAGAGAAAGGGGAATTAAAAATAGAAAATATATATGTAAGAGGACAATATACTGTATTTGGTGATAACAAGGTCTGTATGACGTTTTTTTTTTTTTTTTTTTTAAATTTAATCTATGGGATTATATATGAAAAAACATTTTCTTGGTTCGTGGAATAAATTAGTTTTTTTCGTGAAAATTTCAGTCAGAGTCTGTCTACTCTGCCTGCAAAAAAAAAAGGTATATATAATATATATGCCGATATACGTATATATATATATATAACACACACACACAAAAAATGTGTGTGTGTGTATATATATATATATCACAAAAGTGAGTACATCCCTCACATTTTTGTAAATATTTTATTATATCTTTTCATGAGACAACACTGAAGATATGTTTTTCCCCCCTTGTCCTGTCAGGCAGTTAGTTGAGCAGAACAGAAATCTGCTACCCTTATTGTGCCAAAACAGATTTACTTTGCCAAAAGGAGCTTTATACAGCACCTATCTATGTACTGAATATTGTTGTAAACTCCCCCTGTAAAAACTTTTCTTTATTTAAATTATTAATTTATTTTACCCATGAAGGACCTGACAGGATGGGGAATGGGGAAAGGAAGTGTAGGGAGAGGGAAAGAAAAGGGAGAGGAACAGACAAAAAAGACAAACAAACCAGCAACTAAAACAAACAGAAGACAGACTGCTTCTTCCACCGAAAAGGTCTCAACACAAGTCTGGTATCCGCACCTGTTAAAGGGGAGATATTTGTGTGTGTGCGTCTGTGTGCGTGCACATGAGAGCGCGCGCAAAATAAGTGTGCATGTGAGAGATTTGTCAGGAAACACACGAACAGGGCGGCCGGTCACAGCAACCCCCCCACCACCACCACCTGCCCAGAACCCCCCGAGCAGGCAAGGCAGCGCCACCAACCCCCACAGGGCACAGATGTCTGAGGTCAACAAGCCCCAGGAAAGCTAGCCATCCACCCCCGGAGGGACGGCTGAGGGAGGTGTGGAGGGGAGCGTGGGTGGTGGGCTGCCAGCGCGGCGGAACCCCCCCAGCAGGATCAACGTCAGCCCCTGGGCCCCAGGTGCCGGGAGGCCAGTGTCCCCACCCCTTGGGGCAGAGACCAGCCTGCGCCCTCGGCACAAGCCCTCCCAAGCACCACCCCAGCAGCCACCCCCCACCTTCAGCGCCACCGCCGTACACCCCAGGGACCCCCACACCCAAAGAAGCCCTGACCCCCCCCCCCCCCCCGTCCAGGGGAGCCCACATAGCCGAGAGGCACTACCCCTTCAATCCAGCACCTCCCAACTAGCAGACACACTCATTCCAACAGCTTCACACCCTCAGGCTCTCATATGCACCCACGTGTACTCACTCACTCTCATTCACCCACTCTCCCACAAACTCCCACACTTGCACTCCCGGACCCACCCATGCTCTCCCCCACACACTCACCCACCTTCATTCACCCTTATTACTTAGGGTGACCGCGATGCAGATGCAGCGAACCTGAACACGCACCAGTGCCCGGCAGGTGCTCCGAGATGCTACCCGACATGCAAAGCGCCACACAAAACCGACCCATTACCATCTCTACTCATTACTTGCTCACTCTTGCTTACTCTCTTGTTCAATCCCTCTCTCACTGAAGATATGAGAGTTTGACACAATGTAAAGTAGTCAGTGTACAGCTTGTATATCAGTGTAAATTTGCTGTCCCCTTAAAATAACTCAACACACAGCCATTAATGTCTAAACCACTGGCAACAAAAGTGAGTACACCCCTAAGTGAAAATGTCCAAATTGTGCCCAAAGTGTCAATATTTTGTGTGGCCACCATTATTTTCCAGCACCTCCTTAACTCTTTTGGGCATGGAGTTCACTAGAGCTTCACAGGTTGCCACTGGAATCCTCTTCCACTCCTCCATGACGACATCATGGAGCTGGTGGATGTTAGAGACCTTGCGCTCCTCCACCTTCCGTTTGAGAATGTCCCACAGATGCTCAATAGGGTTTAGGTCTGGAGACATGCTTGGCCAGTCCGTCACTTTTACCCTCAGTTTCTTTAGCAAGGCAGTGGTCATCTTGGAGGTGTGGTCGGGGTCATTATCATGTTGGAATACTACCCTGCAGCCCAGTTTCCGAAGGGAGGGAATAAATGCTCTGCTTCAGTATGTCACAGTACATGGTGGCATTCATGGTTCCCTCAATGAACTGTAGCTCCCCAGTGCCAGCAGCACCCATGCAGCCCCAAACCATGACACTCCCACCACCATGCTTGACTGTAGGCAAGACACACTTGTCTTTGTACTCCTCACCTGGTTGCCGCCACACATGCTTGACACCATCTGAACCAAATAAGTTTATCTTGGTCTTATCAGACCACAGGACATGGTTCCAGTAATCCATGTCCTTAGTCTGCTTGTCTTCAGCAAACTGTTTGCGGGCTTTCTTATGCATCATCTTTAAAAGGGGCTTCCTTCTGGGACAACAGCCATGCGGACCAATTTGATGCAGTGTGCGGCGTATGCTCTGAGCACTGACAGGCTGACCCCCACCCCCCACCCCTTCAACCTCTGCAGCAATGCTGGCAGCACTCATACATCTATTTTCAAACGACAACCTCTGGATATGACACTGAGCACGTGCACTCAACTTCTTTGGTCGACCATGGCAAAGCCTGTTCTGAGTGGAACCTGTCCTGTTAAACCACTGTATGGTCCTGGCCACCGTGCTGCAGCTCAGTTTCAGGGTGTTGGCAATCTTCTTATAGTCTAGGCCATCTTTATGTAGAGCAACAATTCTTTTTTTCAGATCCTCAGAGAGTTCTTTGCCATGAGGTGCCATGTTGAACTTCCAGTGACCAGTATGAGAGCGTGTGAGAGCAACAACACCAAATTTAACACACCTGCTCCCCATTCACACCTGAGACCTTGTAACACAAACCAGTCACATGACACCGGGGAGGGCAAATGGGTAATTGGGCACAATTTGGACATTTTCACTTAGGGGTGTACTCACATTTGTTGCCAGTAGTTTAGACATTAATGGCTCTGTGTTGAGTTATTTTGAGGGGATAGCACATTTACACTTATACAAGCTGTACAGTGACTACTTTACATTGTATCAAAGTGTCAAATTTTAAGTGTCCCATGAAATGATATAATAAAATATTTACAAAAATGTGAAGGGTGTACTCACTTTTGTGAGCTAATATATATAATCTTCCAAAAATATGACAGCCCAAAAGAAAAAAAATCTCACTGAGAAATTTACTGTTCTTAATTTTCTGCTCCGTGCATAATCATTCTCCAGGATTTATTGGTTCGGCTTCCATTGTGGGGAATCAAACAGCATCCACTAATGCTGATGTCAGTTGACCTGCTGAATATTTCTCTGATTTTTCAAAACGTCTGTAAATGTCGGTCCAAACGCTATAGAGTGAACCCAGCTTTAACTTAGGCTGACTTAGGTAAACTCTGCATAACTTAGCCCAGCGCTCAGGAACTTTTACAAACTGAGCACAGTTTTCACCACTGTGTATTCCCAAACGCTGTAGAGAGAAATGAGCAGGCGAGGTAGTGAGCTGGATCAGAGTGGACTTTATTCTCTCTAACCACAAGTCAACAAGAATAACTCAGGTCGGTGGGCATCTCTCTTTTATATCTTACATCCTTGCCTAGCGACCTGGGGATTCACACCACAATACACACAATCACAATACACGTCCTCACCAAGTCTGTTGGCGCATTAACATGCAGTCCGGTGGAGAAGCCACAGTCTGTCCGGCGCATCAGCCTAACAGTCCTTTAGTGTCTCCACCTCCGCTGTACCGTCTCGACCCCCTATCAGCTTCTCTCCTCCTGTGCCATTCAATCTGAGTGGAGAATATAATGTCTAGGTCCCCCAAACCGTCAGCAAATTTTCAGCAGGCTGAAAATTTTCAAAGAACACAACTTTCGCCACCGTTTGCCAGCAAACACCAACTATCATTAACTTTTGCCAGCAGAGCCAGACGTTTGCCAAAACGTCACTAAAAGTTGGTCCAAACGTTGTAGTGTGAATCCACCTTGAGGCTTTTTCTGACCCGTCACACAATGATGTCTTCATTTACTCTACGTCAAGAACACAGTTTAAAATACTGACAGAGAGCCAATAATTCAGTTTTGTCAAAATATGGCTACACATCCTTTGGTCTGTCAGACAATATTTTAAAAAATGCCTTTTGGGAGCAAGCTAAACTGATCTCACTACACATAAAACTTCATTTTTTTGGGGGGGGGGGGCACAAAGGTCTCTCTACTGTCCATTGTACCCTGACCTTTAGTGAAGCCTGCTGATAAGAGGTAGGGTTACGACTAAGGAAAGAGTGACACCATTCTTCTAACGGTCCTTCAGCTCCATCTAAGCTCAGTACTCATCCCTGGTCTCCTTCACTCACTCACGCAGCACAGACAGGCCCCTCTATTCACCGAGGCTCCATTCAATATAGGCGAAACCTAAGCCTGACATGGTAGAGCCGTTTTGGGTGACCGTACTGATCTGTGGGTTTGTGCATGTGAGCGTACGGCTCAACGAGGGAGTCTTAATCTGCCCAATTATGGTGACACAACGCATGGCTCCTCATCAAGATTGAATGACCTTTGAGTCTGATGTTAAGAGGCACCCGTTCAACTGATCAGAGTAATTGTTTTTTCTGTATAAAACATTTGTAAAGGCCATAAACCAGGTTTAAATTAAATTTTCTCTTCAAAGTATTAAAGTATTGTTGGTACCTCCATTCTTTTTATAATAGCTACATTACTGTATACCCTATTGTGTATTTTTGTTCACGTTAGCTACAGTTCCTCAAACGATATGTAATAAAAATTCATTTTGCATTCCTAACTTGTGAATAGGGCAATACGTGCCATGTTGAAGACAGTGATGTCATGGAAATGCACAAGAATGAAACATGTTTGTTAAAAGGTTTGGCATGTTACTAGAAATGCATTCTAGAGTTTTGGCATCGAGCTTCAGGCCAGGTTTACTAGCATGAAATGGGAGCTGTAGTTAGTTGTGGAGCACTACCTGACCATAATCTTTACACATAACACTAACCCATCTAGTGGTGGTGAAAGTAATTACATAAGGCAAGCTGTGGACCATTTTGAAGGTGTGTTCAATGTATAAATGAGAGCATCTTTTTGTAATGCTTTAATTTTAACCTTTCCCCTAAGCTTAAGGACACAAAACACAGAAATATCTCCTTTCCCTAACATATCCACCACAAAACCGTAAAACAGCAACTGAAAATAAAGTGTTGTTGACACCAAGGCACAACTGGAAAGCAGGCTTGTGTCATTGGCTTAAAAACATGCATTTTTACACCCACCCCAGCCTACCTCCTTATGTGGCCATGATGTGTAACATTTAAACTGGTTGTTTTAGCATGAAATTGCATGCAAAATCCTTATATGCTACATGAAAAAAGTAAAAGCAGTGGGCTTTTTATATTTTTCTAGCCTTATTTATATAGCGCCACATCACAACAAAGGTCATCTCATAGCGCTACAAAATGCAGAGAAAACCCCACAATTTCAGAAAGACCCAGCAATCAGACGATCCCCTGTGAGCAAGCACTTAGCGACGGTGGAGAGGAAAAACTCCCATTTAACAGGAAGAAACCTCTATCAGAACCAGGCTCATGGAGGGGCAGTCATCTGCTGCGACTGGCTGGGGGTGAGGGGATAGAGAGGACGAAAAGAACAGACATAAAAAGTATAAAAATAAGCATAAAAATACGCATTTTGATGCCAGGAAGTGGTGATGTCACATCATTTCATGGTGTTGCAAGGTGTTTCACAGTGTTAATGTCACTTAAAGGTGATAGAGACAACATTCTGACCTCCTGGCCAGTAGATGTCACACTTAAGCTGGATTTATGCACTCGCATCATGTCGACACCATTATCAATGCCTGTCGCAGATGCAGTGATCTGCAATTTTTTCTTGTGCGTTGGGTGAAATGCTTTGTTTCATTGCTTTTTTCATTAGCTGAAACCAAAACAGGTTTCAGCCAATGTGTAGAGTGATTTGTATTCGTCGTGTGTTTTTGTTTATGAAATAGTGATAGACAAGAGCAGACTGTGATGAAGTTGGAGCTAAAAAATGTTAATAAGAAGCAACTTTTAATACAATCGTTGCATAGAGAAAAAGAAGTCGGAGAAAACGGTGCGTGCGACCACTGCTGCTGCTGTTTTAACAATCTGTGTAATTACTGGGGTTATGACGAGCCACAAAATGCTCTGTATCTGTTCACTTCCTCAATATTCTTTTAGATTTGGTCCGTTGTTTAACCAACTAGTCGTGGAAGTTGTGCCTCCATGAACAGGCAGAGTGAAGCAGTGGTGAGAACCAGGAAATGTGAAGGAGGAGACAAAGTGGACCAATCACAGCTCTAACGGTCTACGTCGTCGATGAAATAGGAACACACGTCGCTACTGCATCAACACCGTCGCAGCTGCGTGGTGTTGACGCGGGTGCATAACTTGTGCTTTACTCTTGCCCAAACTGCTTGGTAGAGACATGTGACATCAATCCAGTTATGCTATTGGCTGTGACATCCTTACAGGGCATAGATATACATATACTGTATATACAGTATGTGTGAATGGGTAGATAACCGAATCTGTGAAGTGCTTTGGTCATCCAGAGGTTAAAAAAAAGAAGAGCTATATAAACTAGAAAAGCACTCGGAGAGCGCAGACCTCCGCCAAGCTAATGCTAATGTGCCATGCATGCATTGTCTAGCTGGGTATATAAGTCAACCATATCGCTTGCTCTCTCTCTTATTCTCTCTTGCTGATCACACACATTGCCTGTTTGCTACTAGAGACACAGGGCTCGCTCCAGCGCGCTCCCACAGCGCTGGGGTGAACTCTCGTGATGGAGGATGAATAAAACACCCTTTTAAACTTCAGTTCGCCGTGTCCTGCCTGCACTTATTCCGTGCCTCCACACGGGTTCCCTTATTTCATCCGCCACACTGGTGACCCCGAAAGAAAGAACACGCTGACGACGAACGAACGCAGCCCCCGGTGGTGACTCCGACGACGAATGAACGCAGCAGCCTGACGCAAATGGACTGCCCTCCCTTCTGCCACGCGGGAGACCTCGATGCAGAGCCAACACCAGGCGAACTCTCCGGAGATCATCCACGACCGGGAAAGCTGCAGAAAGCGTCATGGTGCGACCCTCGCCTGAGATCGGGACATCAACGCTGGGACCGGCCGAGGGACAAAGAGCGTCTACTCCCTCTCACCGCTCCTCCGCATCCACACGAGCGTGCACGCACCTCGTCCTCTCTCCACGACGGCGACCTTCAGGGCCGGATGGAGAACGCAGCGCGTGGACCAGAACGCACCATGACCCGGCACGAGCGAATGACAGCAACAGCCAAGACAGGGAGGACCATCGGCGGCGACGACGTTGATCTCCATCAAGCTCCCTGACCCTGATTCGCCTCGCGACAGCGGACCTGCCATGCACAGAGGCCCCGCATGAGAACAGCGCAGCTGGAAGGTACGTGGCCGCAGCGCGCGCCGCGCACCAGAGACAAGCTGGCTCTAGAGACTTATACATCGCCCCCCGCTGCTGCGCACACGGCTCTTCAGGGCTGCTCACACACCTGAAGCAGACACGCAGCACACAGGATTTTGTATGGGTCTCAGCCACGGCGCACAATGGGAATCCAGCCGTCAGCTGTCCCCGAGGGCTTTAGGGCTGCGCGCGCACCTAAAGCCAAAACGCTAAGTCCCTCACACAGCTTCAGCTCCTGTTTTTTCTTCATGGCTGCTACGCGTCCTCGCAGTACTGAACCGCGAGGGGAGTCAGAGACAAATTTTTCTTCTCACAGCCGCTGTGGATCTCCGCCACGTTCAACGGGACAGCCCCTCAACATCGTGGATCCACATGCAATTTTTGTGCGGCCCAGACAACTTCGCCGTCCCGGGCCGGCACTTGCTACCCCCACCCCCCCTCCCTCCACCTCCGCAGAGCTTTTCCCGCAGCTCGCTACCAAAGCCAGACGATCGAGGCCTCAGCCTCCTGCTGAGCCCTCTGGGGGGGAGTGGTGTGGGCGACCCCCACCAGCCTACGGACAAGCAGAGCACTCAGCTGGAGCAATTAGCAGAACAGTGAGATGTATGGACTGATATCAATAGGCAGCCTCTCTTTGTCTAATACCGGCGCCAGTAATCCTGCTATTGATATGTGTGACTCTAATGCAAATGTCCATGCCTTCCTGCAGTTACTGTGATGCTAATGTGCCATGCATGCATTGTCTAGCTGGGTATATAAGTCAACCATATCGCTTGCTCTCTCTCTTATTCTCTCTTGCTGATCACACGCATTGCCTGTTTGCTACTAGAGACACAGGGCTCGCTCCAGCGCGCTCCCACAGCGCTGGGGTGAACTCTCGTGATGGAGGATGAATAAAACACCCTTTTAAACTTCAGTTCGCCGTGTCCTGCCTGCACTTACTCCGTGCCTCCACACTGGGTTCCCTTATTTCATCCGCCACAATAGATATTAATGTAAAAGACTGAAACAAAATATGGGTAATGTAACAGTTCTGTGTTATTGTAGTATTTCTTCAGGGGCTCGTCGTGTAATAAAATACTGCAGGGTCATACCAGCTCGTTCTGATAACCTCTCTTTATTCTCCTCTTTACATTCTGCCAAAACCTCACAACACACATTTGAGGTCGTACATTAACATGAGGAATACCTTTCTTCAATTGTTGATAAAAACCTTCAATTTCCGTAACTCCAGACTCTGTGGTCTGCAGACACGGAAGATGTTTCCCCAAACGGACTCATAGGTCCACTTTAAAAACAAACAGATATCTATATGTGAATAATATCTATTTATTACTTTTTTAACCTTACCCTTACCCTAGTATAAAGGCTTACCTCTTAATGTTCATTTAGGATTCTAAATTATATGTCATGTAAAAATAAAATGGCCTTCTTTAAAAAAAAAACAAAAAAAAAAACGCTGGATGACCAAAGTGCTTAACAGATTCGATTGTCTACCCATTCATAAAAACCACATATTCACACACACTCATTGCAAAGACAGTGGGTGGTGACAGCGGGAGACGAACCCCTCACCTTTGGATCATAGGTAGACCCACACTCTTCCCCTATACTACAGCGGCAGTCATCTGATTTGATAGCCCTTTGTCAGACTGATCAACTCTTCCATAGCAACAGACAATGAATGTAGGGCAACAGCATTAATATAATGTATTCGTAGATTTTTGTGAATGTGGTACGGCATGCAGAGTCACGTGACACCAACTGGCCATTCGGATTCGAGCCACATGCATAGAAAACATTCTATGGCTAAGGTGACGTATTCATAGCCACTGCCTAATTTTAATTAGTCAAGTAGTGATAATGAATAAAGTTAAAGTCATCACATGTCATTACATTACCTCTTGTGTCTTTGATTTTCAGATCATGACCAATGATCTGAAAATCATGACCATTCTGAAATATTTTTACTAAGAAGCAAACAGGTTAAATCAGGCCAGAATGGCATCTTCAGGTTGCAGATCTACATTTAAATTTTCATTGATTTAAACTAACAGCTAATTTATATCTGTAGATGGCAGCAATGGGTAATTTTCTCATTTTCTGAATTTTTTTTTATTTTATATTGTTGGGTTTTTTGCTCTTCTTCTCTGGCTCAGGAAATATTTAACTTATTGATGTTTACTTTTTATTCATATGACATGATTTAGAAGAAAAACCTGAAATTTATAAGAATCAAGTCTCAAATCCACATTAACAACTATAACAACACTACAAAATTATGAGGGAAAAAGGTGAAAAAAGAGAGATGGCTCTTTTTATGTGATCATCTAAAGTGTAGAATTTACAGGAAAAGTATATCATGATATATATCATTATCGTGATATAAGATTACTTATATTGTGATATGAAATTTTGGTTATATCGCACAGCCCTATGAACAATGTTGCACATATGCATTGTAAATGTTGCAGAAGGTCAAATTAAGTTCACTTGTAAAGGTCATTGTGCATTTTAGGTGCATCCTAAAATTTCACCCAAAAGCCGAATATCCCTAACTTTTTGTGAGTAGAGTATGTATGTATGTATGTATGTATGTATACATATACACATATATATATATATTTTTTCAAAGATTTTTATTTGCCAATACTTCTATACGTACAGGACATACAGGACAACTGAAATGCCGTTTCTCTCTCTCTTAGTGGTGTGCACAATATATAAGAAAAGAAGGAATAAGGATGAAAAACAACAACAGCAGTCTATGTACAGTAATGCCAACCGCAGTGCAAATAAAGAAAACCAATAAAACCCAGCAATCGTATATACAGAAAACGGGAAGCCGTAATACCCATAATTGCAAGTTCAATGCAGTAGTGTAGATGCAGACAGTGACAGACTGGACTGCACATCATCAATGTTGTAATAACAGACAGCAGCAGGTATGGCATTTGTGCAAATGGTTGCAGTAAGGAGTAGAGACATACAGCAGCAGATGTATTACTGTTGGTGTGCCAAGTCTTTCTGTGCAAACAGCTGAGGTAGTTATTGTGTGGGTGAGTGTGTTACGGTCTGGGGGGAGGGGTTCAGGGTCCTGATGGCCTGCTGAACAAAGCTGTTTAGCAGTCTTGTGGAGCGGGCCTGGAGGCTCTGGTACTTTTTCCCTGAGGGCAGAAGGCTGAAGAGGGAGTGTGAGGGGTGGGAGGTGCCGCCTGCAATGTTGATGGCTCTGCGGGCGAGACAGGTGTGGTAGATGTCCGAGAGGGGGGGCACAGGGGCACGATGATCTTGCTGGCTGGTATATGTGTGTGGGGGGAGGGGGGTTACCGGCCTCCAGAATCTCATCATCCAGTTGCTCAGATGTAAATATTACAATTATTTTGGACCCGTAAAAAAATTTATAAGTATTTCACACACACTCACTCACACACACACACACACACACACACACACACACACACACACACACACACACACACACACACACACACACACAGTATATATATATATATATATATATATGTATATATCTTTTGAAGAATATAAAGACTTTGATTCTCAACATTTCCAAACATTTTATTGATGTATTATTTTTTTAAAAATCATGAAAATGCTGTCCAGTTCACCTTTAAATGGTTGAATGTAAAGAAGGGGGAGGGGGAGGGTGGATGGGACCAAAAATAGCACTCCCACGCAGGAGTTTATATTGCTATCTTTCCCTTTTTCAATGCCGTCTCTTTACAACTCACTTCCAGAATGGCTTCCTTTGGACATCAAATATGCATTTTTATTTTGTCAAGGTTAGGGAAATGTTCAGGGTTAGAAGAGGGTGAGGGTGTAGTTTACACACATTACAACTGTAACCTTCTAAATTTTCACTACTTGTCATTGTTTACAAAGCCGCTAGAGGCTGCTTAATTTCAAAACATTCATATACATCTTAAGGTCTACTGCTAAAAATGGTGATATAGGGCCTCATCTGTTGGAGGACAGTCTTTTCACAGCATAGGGATTGAACCAAGGCTGCTTGTAGTAGCTTAGAACTGCCATGCTGTGTGAGTGAGGACCTTAGTGCAGACATCGAAGAGGTAGGCATGCAGTCGAGTGATCAGTGGCAAGCAAAAAACATACAAACGTCTGGGAAAAAAACTGGAGAAGAGCCACACTATATAGACACACGGACTAATACACAAGGAGACAGAAGGGAAACCTTATCCAATATAATAAAAATCAGAATTACAACCAGAACTAAGATTTGGGATTACTTCTACAGCGTTATGTCAAAAAACAGTTTAACATATAGCACAATAACAAGAACCTTACTGTTTTCATTAGAATTAAGGCTCCAAAAAAGATGATCAGAAGGCTAAACTACAGGTTTAAAAAAAAAAAGACTTATCGTGGTGACATTCATCTTTTTTTCTACAGTCAGAGTCTGTGTGTTTGACTTAACAACAATGAAATTTTGCTGTAAAGACAGTTATAAATTATGGCTTTTCAGCAGTATACAAATGCATGTTCCATGATCGCGAACAGTTCACATCACAAAAACCAACACAGAGGGAAACATCTGATTCTACATCATGCCCTTCAAATATTTTGGATGGAAACGAGGGAGGCAGCAACGGTGGGAAAGTTTAATAAAAATCTCAGCGTACAGAGCACCCACACTGCCGCACCAGTCATGACAGACGAGGTCCACGCTGAGTGCTGAAGCACGGCGCCGAGCATTTCAGTTTGGAAAACAAACACGGCTATTATTGACGTGCCAAATGTGTGTATTTATGTATAAAGGGAATAATCACTCTTTCACTGCTTTCTTTTCCGCAATTCAAATTTAAGGCTAAATTATAGCTAAGGGTCCGTGGAGGAAAACCGTGTTAATCGTGTAGAGCGTATTATTATTACTGCGGGATCAGGACTTGTGGGGAGACGGCCCAGGCGAGAGGTTTTCCTGCCTGCTGAGAAACCAACAGCCACTGTTATGCAGGGACCTGGATATTACCCAGAAAGACTGCATGAGAAATTTTATGCTAAAGTGAGATGTTGAAGTGCAGTGAGTCTGCAGGTTGAAATGACTTTTTTCAGTGAATTCAATGATGAACAGCAATTTTGTATATACTAGAGCACTGCCCGTAGAACCAAATATTCCTGCCTGAAACAGGTATCCCAGTCAGGCTTTCCAGGCCCAAATGAATCAGAATCAGAATCAGAATCAGAATCAGATTTATTGCCATTGTTCATGTGATACACAAACTAGGAATTTGTCTCGGTGCCATGCTGCAACATTAAAAACATAATGAGAAAAGGGGATAAAATAAAAAACTAAAGGACTAGAAACGTGCAATAAATGTAGAAAAATAAGTAATAATAAGTAATAATAATAATAATAATACTAGTAATAATGAGTAGTACTAGTCAAGGCAGTTTAAAAAATTAGCATGTAATGTAGGCTGTGTTTGAAAGTAAAGAGGTGTAGCCCATATGTAGGCAATCACATGTTAGACTCTGACAAATATAAAAGGGAGTAAATGGCACTAAGATCTATTTGATTGTGTGAATATTAATTACAGAATACCTAAACAGTGAAAATGAATGGGACATCCAATATTAGTGACTGTTTCAGATCCCTTATTTATTTGTTTGTCAGATCATTTATTTGTCTGATCTTTTATCACTTATATTCATAATAGTGTATCTTCACTTTGGGGAATGGGAGTTGTTCAGCCATCATTATAATTATTTTAGTTTATATCACTGTTCAGTGAAATACTGAATTTCTTCTGTGTATCGTCAATAAACTCATGCAGTATTATTACAGGACACGTTTACATATATTTGAGACCCACTGCAATGCATCAGTTTATATTTTAGCAATATTTTGTTATTAAAAGTTTTTTTAAAACTTTAATGCTAAGATTGAGGCGGTGCTTATATCGTCGTGCTGGGGCTGGGGCGATTTTTACCTTTGGTTAGAAAAAAGGTGGATCCAAACAGCTGATCGCTGGAATCACAGAGCTCAGCTGTTTTCCATGATAAATCAGCCTTAGGCCAAAAACACACTCAATGTATTATCTTTCTTTTCACTTTATTGAAAATAACTTTTTTTTATCACCATCAGTTAGCGTGTCTTTGAGCCAGGCCGCGTAAGCCGTGTTTGAAAGTGGAATACAGAGGTGTAGCCTATATGTAGGCAATCACATGTTAGACTTTGACAAATATGAAAGGGACTGAAGTGAGATTTATTTGATGGTGTGAATATTAATTACGGAATAACTGAAAATTAATTGGACATCCAATATTAGCTACTGTTTAAGAACCGCTTGTTTATTTATTTTTTTGTCAGATCACTTATTTGTGTGATCTTTTATGAGTTATTGAGCGTTTTTGTGTCCAGTTTGGTGCCAGTTGTTCTTTAGTCAAACCGTGCATGTGGCCGCATATGATATGCAGCTGATCGGGGCATTCTGCTCCACAATTTTTAACTTTTAATAATTAACTTTTAATAATTGTGCAAGCACACCAAGAGCAGCGCCACTGGCGATGGCGAGTCGTGGTCCAGCAAAGGGACTCCCGTCTACCGCTGACTGGGGCAGGCTGGGCATTCCTCCCCGCGAAGGACCGTGGTCCGCCCGGTTAGGCTGCTGCTTCTCCCGGCGTGTTCTGTGTTGATACACTGGTATTCTTTGTCAGACCCGGGTCCCCACCGATGCTTGCGCACCTCATGTTCTCCACACATGCCGAATTATCCTTTAGATCTACGCAATCAGGGCAACTTTATAGTATAATTTTTAAGGCATTAAATCTTCAGTATTATCTTTTTCTAGTCAAATTTGTCATTTTTCACTTCCTTGTTTTGTCCAGGAACACTGTGGTGACTGACAGGTCATGATGCCATGCATTGTCCAATCAGCATGGCAGTGATGTGGTATATTATCCAATGAGCACGAAGTCAATCCGAAACCCCGCCCACACTTCTTGAAGCCAGCACACAGACAGCAGTCACACAGCGGTGGCTAAACTTTCATTGATAAAAATTACATATTTTGACTGAGTGACTCCATATTCAGGGCGGCGCGGTGGCAGAGTGGTTAGCACTGTGGCAGCACAGCAACTCACCCTTGGCCGGGGGATCCTGGGTTCGATCCCAGCCCCCGACCAACAGTGATCTGTGTGGAGTTTGCATGTTCTCCCCGTGTCTGCGTGGGTTTACTCCGGGATTTCTCCGGTTTCCTCCCACATGCCAAAAACATGCAAGTTAGGTTAATTGGCATCAAAACTGGGGGTTCTAAATTGTCCTTAGGTATGACTGTGAGAGTGAATGGTTGTCTGTCTCTCTGTGTTGGCCCTGCGATGGACTGGCGATCTGTCCAGCTTGTACCCTGCCTCTCGCCCAAAGATGCTGGGATAGGCTCCAGCCCCCCCGCGACCCGAAAAGGATTAAGCGGAAGAAGATGAACGAATGAATGAGTCCATATTCAGGGATGCACACCCTCGTAACCTCAGGAAACCACGTGTAAAATCTTAGGTCAGTCTGAGGAATGGTTTGAGAGATATCTGAGGAACACAGACATACACACAAACAGACAGAAATCCCTTGAATTTATAGATAGAAGAGAAACACACTGGTGTGATGAAGGATGGATGTACTGTCTATGTCAAAGAGCTTTAAGTTCATTTTTGTTGGTCCTCTGTGCTTAGTATTATTATTCTGGTTTGTTTTGCTTTATTCTTCCCTGCCGTGTCTTTAATTCCGATTTTCATTATGTGATTATTTTTATTTTTTCTCAGTCTAAGTTTGGTCATTGTGTTTATTTCCATTATCTTGTCTCTTGTTATGTTCCGTAGGATTTGTCCCTGGCCGTGTGACTATTATCATTATGATTTATCATGGTTATCTGCTCCCTGGTCCTGTGTTCATGTATCTTGTGTATCCTCCGTTCCTGTTTACCTTTTGTCTCAGTCCCTCATGTCTCCTACACCTGTTGCCATGCCCTGCTGTCTCTGATTGCCCCTGATTGTTCTCACCTGTCCTGTGTTGTCTTGATTACCCCCCCGTCTATATACAGTATGTGCATCTCAGTCTTTGTCCTGTGCGGTGTCCTTGAGTCACGTAGGCATTTCACACACGCTCCTTCCAAGCCTGTCTTGTATTCCCTAGCCTTGTGTGGTCCTGTTCTGCCAAGCTTTAGCTTTTGTTTTTGTTTCAGTCCATGAGCTGTATTAAATATCTATTTTCTGTTGTGAATAAATTATGGTTTACCAGATTCGCCTGGCGTTTGGGTTCTCCTCTCCTTCCTTGCCCCAGAGGGCTAATTCTAACAATCTATAGTTTTATTTTGATTTATAACTGGTGATTTTATATGCCAATTTGTGCATTTTTATTCCCTCTAAGAGTAATGAGAAAGAAAGCTACTTAAAAGTAGGGATGCACAATATACGTATCAACCTCACAAAGTATTTCAGTTGCATTCAATGTTAATGTTGACCTTTGACCTTATGACCTAAAACCCACAGATGTAGATCAGGGTGCCAAAGTGAACCTGTGTACCAAGTTTGTTGTTGAGATATAGGCTGTGTTTGGATTGTTCACTCACTCACTCCCTTCCTACTCTCTATATAGGGAATTTAGATACAGTGGACTATATAGTAAACTCAATATAACAATAAAATTAACAGCTTTCGGACACTACTGGCTTGTTTTCACAGCACGGTTAATGATGTCATCACGTGAGACAGTAAAATGTAACAGATTAACGGTGGTAAAAAAGATGAATACCTGCATGTAATTTGTAGTAAATATGTATTGAATCAAATCGTTTTTGCTGAACTAATAAATATAAATACCTTAACGTAGTTTATGTTGTGATGTGAAGCTCTCCTCTCACTGCTCCCTTGGCTGTGCATTGCGGGATATATTGGCTAATGTAGTGACCATCCGTTGTACACTACTTATCAAAATGCATTGTGGGATATTTTGAGTGTATTATATAGTGAATTAAATTTTCAGTTAAGATTTCAAACAGTACTACAAGACGGCTGATTCACTATATAGTACACTATATGGGGAAGGAGTGAGCATTTCGAACACAGTGATAGTTTATAAGCCATTTTGAACTTGACCTTTGACCTTGACTCCCAAACCCCTAAACGGCTCAGGGTGAACCTTTGTAAGTTTGGTGGCCTTAGCTTTACTCGATCTACAGTAATAGGGCATAGGGAATGCCAATCTTGACATTTCACCCTTTGCCCCAAAAATTCCCACAAAAGTCATCCGATTGGAGCCAAATTTAAATATAAATTTCATTATAAATTTCAGTGTATATCAAACTCTGGTACCAAGTTTCAAAATCGGAGCAAAACTGTAGGAGGAGTTGATTTCACAAAAGTGGGACAGACAGATGGATGGATAGACAGATCACCCCATAACATAATCCCCCTTTAGTCTTCGAGTGGTGGGGTATAAAAACTGTTTTCAAAATATCTGCATACTGGCTATCGGCAAAAAATTGCTCAGCCACAGGGGGTGCACAAGCCAGTGTGCTCCTAGTGCCGGTCCCAAGCCTGGGTAAATGGGGAGGGTTGTGTCAGGAAGGGCATCCAACGTAAAACCTTTGGCAGATCAAACATGCAGATCATGACTTTCATACCGGATCGGTCAAGGCCAATCTTGGAGAGTGAGAGGATGCCTGAGGAGTGGAGAAGAAGTGTTTTGGTACCAGTTTTCAAGAACAACGGTGATGCTCAGAGCTGTAGTAACTACAGAGGCATAAAGTTGATCAACCACACTATGAAGACATGGGAAAGAGTTGTTGAAGCCAGGTTAAAAGGAGAGGTGACAATCAGTGAGCAGCAGTACGGTTTCATGCCAAGAAAGAGTACTACAGATGCAATGTTTGCTCTAAGAGTGTTGATGGAGAAGTACAGAGAAGGTCAGGAGTTGCACTGTGTCTTTGTGGATCTAGAGAAAGCATATGATAGGGTGACAAGAGAGGAAGTGTGGTACTGTTTGAGGAAGTCAGGAATGACAAAGAAGTATGTGAGGGTGGTGCAGGACAAGCATGACAACAGCGAGACTGTGGTGAAGTGTGCTGTAGGAGTGACGGATGGATTCAAGGTGGGGGTGGGATTACATCAGGGATCAGCTCTGAGCCCCTTCTTGTTTGCCATGGTGATGGACAGGCTGACAGACGAGGTCAGCCAGGAGTCTCTGTGGACTATGATGTTTGCAGACGACATTGTGATCTGCAGTGAGAGTAGGGAGCAGGTGGGGTGGAAGAGAACCTGGAGAGGTGGAGGTATGCGCTAGAGAGACGAGGAATGAAAGTCAGTAAAAGCAAGATGCGAGTGTGAATGAGAGGGAGGCAGGTGCAACAGTGAAGAAGGAAGGAGTAGTGGTAGTGAAAGTAGATGAGTTTAAAAACCTGGGGTCAACCATCCAAAGCAATGGAAAATGCACGAGAGGTGAAGAAGAGAGCGCAGGCAGGGTGGAGTGGGTGAAGACGAGTGTCAAGAGTGATTTGTGACAGAAAGGTAGCAGCAAGAGCAAAAGGGAAGATTTACAAGACGGTAGTGAGCCCTGCTATGATGTATGGTTTGGAGACAGTGGCGCTGACAAAAAGACAGGAGGTGGAGCTGGAGGTGGCAGAGTTGAAGATGCTAACATTTTCATTGGGAGTGACTAGGAGGGACAAGATTAGAAATGAGTATATCACAGGGACAGCTCAAGTTGAGTGGTTAGGTGACAAAGTAAGAGAGGCAAAGCTGAGATGGCTTGGACATGTGCAGAGGAGGGATAGTGGATATATTGGACAAAGGATGTTGAAGATGGAGCTGCCAGGCAGGAGGAAAAGGGGAAGACCACAGAGAAGATTCATGGATGTAGTGAAGGAGGACATGGAGAGGGTTGGTGTTACAGAGGAAGATGCAAGGGATAGGGTGAGATGGAGGCAGATGATCCGCTGTGGTGACCCCTAAAGGGAGCAGCCGAAAGAAGAATAAGAAAAAGGCTATTGGCAAAAAATTCTAATACTGTGCATCTCTACTTAAAAGATTTGAGAATATCCCCGGTCAGTTGAACCTTTACTCATCTGTGGAGAGAGACATTTTTGGCAAGTTCCAGCCCAAAACATTTGCACGCAGCAACAAATATATCTGAATATTAAAATGAAGGTAAATCGGTCAAGTTATAAGAATAAACTGGGTTGTCAATATCACTAATAGGTGATTTTTTTTTCCTCAAGTCAGAATGTAACTTCTCACTCATAAATTTGCAATTTTTCTGGTAAATCTGAGAATTTTATTCTTAGAATCTTGCCAATTAAGGGGCAGATTTACTAATGTGCTGCGCCATCGCAAAACCCTGTTTTGGCATTAAAAAATTACTGTTGAGATTTACTAAAGGGCGCAGGGTAAAGCGGTGGAAAGGCGTGGACTATGTTAATTTTGTGCCTGGCCTCATTACATATGTATTTGTGGGAGTTGTCATGTCAACTCGCAAATTTGAGGGAGGAGAGTATTTAAATGACTGGCGCAAGGTGATTTATTAAGGTTTGCGGTTGTCAGTCTCCTGCTAAATGCGCCAGGATTTAACGTCCAAAAAAAGCTCGTCTTAATTAATCTGCGACTGATGACAGCAATCGCGAACCGAGGGCATGTGGCCAGAGAGAGAGAGAAGGTTCTCCCTGCGCGTGATTTGATTTGGCATGACAGAACAGATTAATATGAACAGAAACGATCTCACAAAGATCGGTGTTGTGCTAAACTGGACATCAGCCGGCAGAGGATTTTTTAGAATTTCATTTGTTTATATACTGTATAGCCTAATAATAATAATAATAATATTTTATTTAATTTATAACGCACTTTACATCTCAGGGCAAAATCGCTCTGCTAATAGGATTAAGTACAAGAATAAAAGCAAACATTAAGTATATACGATGACACACCAGGGCATCCCTGGCGAGAATTGCTCTCAAATATTTTACCTGGTAAAATAAAGGTTAAATAAATAAAATGAAAAAACTTTCCTAATCAATGAATTTGTATCCATAAAACAGTACAGCCCTTCCTACCTGGAGTGGACAAAAGGAGCACAGATCCATAAACATTCCCCAACACTACAACATCGTAGTAACTCAACGACAGCAGTCTCTGCTGTGGCTGTCTGAGGAATAAGTGAAATCGTGTGTGTTTAATTTTATTATGTTCCAGACTTCAGAAACGCACATACAGTATTTATGAAAAGTCATGGACTGGGAGACCTGTAGATTTTGTTAAAACAAAGTCATTCACTTAATAAAACCCCAGAGTCTCCATCAGATCACCTTGATGGTTCTTGTGTTAATAAAATAAACACGCTGGTCAATAATCAATTTATTCATGAGTAGTCCTTAATTTATACATATTAAACAAGGGAGTCTGCCATGTGAAATGAAAATCAAAACTTTGACATATGACGAACAAATACAACTATTTTACTGGGGTTTGCACTTAAACAAAAGCTTAAAAAAACTATATTATGCTCCACCGAACTGGCTGTGCCTGTGTTGATGACCCGCTTCCTCAGGTGTGCCTGTGCGCAATTTTGCGTGCTCTGGGTGGATGGGTGGACATTATTGAAATGAAGTGACTGCTTCTGTGTTTATAATTTTGCGTGTTGTTAGTAGATCACTGGCAAAAATTGGCCACTCCTTGAGGCACTCTGTCTAACTCGCGCACTCACTAATTTACACTGCCTTAGAAAATCTGCCCCTAAATTTCTTTAAAATTTTTGACTTATTTCTTTGTAAAGCTCATATTTTTTTCTTGTTTGCTGCTGCGTTCCCAATAACTTTTCTGTAGAAGTAGAAAATAGGCTAAGGGCCAGTTGATACATTTTTGGGGATGCCATGAATCACTTCACTATCAGCCTCATGGATTTTTTTAAGATCCTGAAATTGTTCCTCCCCCCACAACAAGAGATTGCGGGGGGGTGCTGCAGGAATTAGAACTTGTCTGCTGCACTGCATTTAGGCCCATTCACATTGGTGCCAAGTGATTTGTTCCATGCCAAATGACATGGCCTTCTGCTCCCATGTCTGCTGGTGACCTGCAGCGGCCCACACTCACATTGTTTCCGTTTAGCACATTTCACAGATTTCCACAAGGAATCTCTAACAACACAAATGTTTTCTTTACCTTACCCCAACAACATCTGCATTTGCTCCGTTTCTGAGACTACTTCTGCCAACCACTCCAATTCTGGGGAAATGTTCCACTGAACAGTAGGGCACAAACACACTTTGCAAGTGTTTCAGACTTTTGGGTGTCAAACTTCGATCAGTATGGAACTGACACTATAGTGTGAGTGGGCGCTTATCCTCCATCCATGCAGCCACATGCAGTTCGCACCAGATGCTCAAGTCAGCCGCAGTCCAAGTCAAACACACCTTTTGTTAGCACTGCAGCCACTTCCTGCTTCCTATTTAGTCATGTTACGGCCGTACTAGGCCAAGCCCAAATTTGCCTGTTTACCCAGGAATTCTTATCGTCCATTTCAACTCTTTATCATCAAGGTGGACTAAACTCTTGTCTTTTTCACCCTTAAGGGGGCTTTGGACCCCGTGCTCCAAAGCCTCACGCTCTAACCCCGGGGTGGGCAGTGAGGGCCATTCCACTGCAGGTTTTCTGTTCCACCCAGTCTCTTCGGTAGGTGTTTGATCTGATCAGCTTCAAGGACTGCTTGAATTCTTCACTAGCTGTGAGGCAGTAATGGAGGTGAAAATATGTCTTAGGTCTAAAGATGTGTTCAGACCAAGCGTGGCGCAATTATATGTAACGTTAATGTAAACATGCGGAAGACATGCAAATTTGGGCATTTGCACATTCGTGTCCGAGGGATAGCGCTAACTAGTAATGGCCTTGAGATTTTGCTGTCACTGGAGTAAAAGATTCAATATTGGAGAGTAAACTTGTTTGAAAATGAGACTGCCACTGACCTGCAGACAGATGGACCAGGAGCGCTGCAGCTGAAATGGAGTGTCGGAGTTATTTACCCACGGACTCCTGCCACGGATGTGCTAACAAGGGCTAGCAGGCTAGCATTGTAAACAACCATCATCCAGGTGAAATTTTGGAGGAAGGAACAATTTTTTCAGGTGAGAGCCCCATCGGATAATGTAAACCTAAGCATGATAGTGTTTTGGGGATTTCCACAGCAGGTAGAACACAGTTGCTGAAGTTATAAAGGCAACTCCGTCTGTCTGCAGCTCGCTCAGATGGCAAATTCACGTCTATTCGTGCGTTTACACTGAGTTAACATGTAATCACGGCGCATGAAAAATTCACCTGTTCGTGTTTGGTGTGAATGGACCTTAAGTATTTTAGTATGACCGGAAACTGCACCACTGATTAATTTCTTATGGAATTTTTCTGTAAGGTTCTGTAACAGGTGGCACCTGACAATCGTGACAATCCCAAGTTGTGTGAATAATTACATAACCCATATTTCTCATTTTATTGTTTTTGCTTGCAAGATTATACACTGATGTTTTCCTCATGAGGAAAACTGTGATCCCTTGGCAGGGGTCGGCACTCTCCAAGTGCTTTTGAGTTACTTATCTGTCTATGGGGAGAGACAAAATCTTGCATTGACCCCCGGCAAAAAAAAGAAAAAATGGAATCACCACTCTTGGAGGATGTTCACTGAATCGTTTAATTAAAAATAATCACAGACATGTCACAAAACTATTTTTATTCAAAATGCCAATCTTCTGTCTTTAAGAAACATTTTAAAAAGAATGAATGAAAAAATGTTGTAGTCAATTGCAGAGGAAAAGAATATGGAGTCACTCAATTATGAGGGAATTATTATGGAACCACCCTGTAATTTATTGGGACTACAGATGCAAATTAGCAGTATCACTAAATCTGGTATACTTACATTTGTATTAATATTCATTAGTATGTAATGTCTCTTTCAAATAAACATTAAACTAAGTACAAACAGATAATTTGCAGTCCTAAAACGAATACCTACATCATATTAAATCTGCTAAATAGTTTGCAGTAAAAAGAGTGCTTGCCCACCTTGGTGAGCTGTTGCACCAAATTGATAAAGCACTACAGAGAGTTGTAAGAACTGCAGAAAAAGTCATTGGCTGTCCTCTTCCATCGCTACAGGATATTGCTAACACCCGTTATCATACAAGAGCCAGGACCATCAGTACAGACATTTCTCACCCAGGTCATCACCTTTTTATTCTTTTGCCCTCAGGGAGGCGATACAGGTCAATTAGATCGCACTCCACTAGATTTATTAACAGTTTTTTTCCAAAAGCTATTCACTTTCTAAATCACCAACACACACTATAGTTACCAGCACATTACATCTGTTAGGGAAAGGAATTTTTATTCTTAAATGCCTTCTGTTAATTAGACACAAAGATGACTGTATTTTATATAGTTAGCTCTTTTAATGCTGATATGTTTTCTGTGTTTTGTTATGGTTGTTGATGATGCGTATGGATTGAAGTGTTGTTTGTAGTTTTTATGTGGGAGGGGGCATGTGCGGTTTTGTTGTATTTATATGCAATGACAATAAAAGGCTCTATCTATCTATAAACATGAATCATGGCTCCAACACGAGAAATGTCAGTGTAAACAAAGGAAAGGATTATAAAATGTCTTCAAAAGGTAAATCATCAGGGAATATAGCAAAAGATGTTGGTTGTTCCCAGTTAGCTGTACCTAAAATCTGGATGACGTACAAACATGGACATTGACAGACTGAGTCCCTGTCATGCTGTTCTCTACATGTTTGTTCTTTTCTTCTAACTCTTCTTTATCCCCTCACCCTCCAGTCAGTCGCAGCAGATGACTGCCCCTCCCTGGGCCTGGTTCTGCTGGAGGTTTCTTCCTGCTAAAAGGGATGTTTTTCCTCTCCACCGTAGCCAAGTGCTTGCTCACAGGGGATCGCCCGATTATTGGAGTCTGTCTGCAATTGTGACATACGCCCCTACAGTCTGAAAGTGCTACGAGACGACTGTTGTTGTGAAATGGCGCTATATAAAATAAAGTTGGATTATACCCTGCCTCTCGCCCAAAGATGCTGGGATAGGCTCCAGCCCCCCCGCGACCCGAAAAGGATTAAGCGGAAGAAGAAGATGAATGAATGAATGAATGAATTGAAACAAAATGGGAAGGTTGTAAAAGGGAAGCATACTGATAGACCAAGGAAGACCTCAAAACATCAAAACAGAAATCTTAAAGCAATATGTCTTGAAAACGGAAAATGCAAAACAAAACAAATGAGGAACAAATGGATGGAAACCGGAGTCAATGTCTGTGACCGAACTGTAAGAAATCACCTAAAGGAAATGGGATTTACATATAGAAAAGCCAAACAAAAACCATCAACACCTAAACAGAAAAAAAACAAGGTTACAGTGGGCTAAAGAAAAGCAATCATGGACTGTGGATAACTGGATGAAAGTTATATTCAGTGTAGAGTTACAAATCTGCATTGGGCAAGGTGATGATGCTGGAACTTGCTTGGTGCCATTCCAATAAAATTTATGAAGATGACTGCCTGAAGAAAAGATGCAAATTTCCACAATCATTGATGATATGGGGCTGCTTGTCAGATAAAGGTATATGTAGATGGCAGACATTACATCTTCAATAAATGCACAAGGTTACTTTGAAATTTTGGACACTTTTCTTATTCCATTAACTGAAAGGTTTGGTGATGATGACATCATTTTACAGGATGATAATGCATTTTGCCATTGTGCAAAAAGCGTGAACAATTTGCTTTAAGAGAAATATCAATGGCATGACCAGCAAATAGTCCAGACCTCAGTCCCATTGAAAACCTACGGTGGAAATTGAAGAAAATGGTCCATGACAAGGCTCCAACCCGCAACGCTGATCTGGCAACGGCAATAAGAGAAAGTTGGAGCTAGTTTGTTAAAGAATACAGTTTGTCAATAATTAAGTCCATACCTCAGAGAATTCAAGCTGTGATTAAAGTCAGAGGAGGTGCAACAAAGTACTAGTGGTGTAGTTTTTTCATGATTCCATAATATTCTTATTAGAATTGAGTGATTCCTTATTTTCCTCTGCTTGATCTAATGAAAAAAATGCAATTGACTACAACAACTTTCTTTCATTCTTTTATTAACGTCTCTTACAGCCAGAAGGTTGGTATTTTGAATAAAAAATAGTTTTGTGACACATCTGTGATTAGTTTATTTTTTCCAAATTTAAATAATTGAATGAATATCCTCCAAGAGTAGTGATTCCACAATTTTTGCCAGGAGTTGTATATAAGGTATAGCACATACATAGGTTTAAAATAGGACAAACAGAGAGATGTGGTGACTGAGGCTTCAGACACTTGTGATGTTATCTATGTAAGCACTTTTGGTGGAGCTAATCACATTAATTACTTTAAACATGTTTAGTTTTCCTCTCTGAAAACCCTAGTCAAAGGTAAACCAGCAGATCGAGGCGAGCAGCACTGGCAGCATGGTGGGATTTAAGCCCTGTTTGACATCATCTCACCCTTGAATGTGGTAGTTGGGGGAGGCTGGGTTCAGTAGCTTGGTAAACATTGGGCATGACAGCAGGGCCTCGGCATGGCTGTAAGGGGCGAGAGTGGGTTGAAAGGGTGGACGGGCAGCTGATCACAACAGACAGATTATGGGCCCAGCATGCTGGCCAGTGGAGGAGCGCTAGGCCTGAGGCCTTCATGGGAAATGACTCCTGACTGCCAGGTAAAGGGCTAAACAGTGTCGAACCTAAAAGGCGGCAGTGTGCGGCTTTCCTCACATGCAGCAGCTCATTAGCAGCCGGCAGGAGATGCTGTGATGGTAACAAACCTGCCGTTATGGAGGCGTGCTGGGGCAAATATGGCTGCTGACATCTGGAACAGAAAATCTGATTAAATGCCTTGATGAATGGTGTAAGAAGAGAGATCCATAACAGTACAGTACAGAGGTGCTTCTCCTGAAAATTAATACCTGACTCAATCGTTGCAGCTCGGGACATTACCTACAACCCCCTCCCGCCCCCCCGCCACACACCCCTCCAAAAAAGCACTAAGGAAGCTTTATAGCTTGTTCGCCTGTAATTCACCCATCTTCCAACTGGGAAGCAATCCCACATCAGGTCACTGTCCAAGAATGGAGAGATTATAATGCACAGTTCATATCCTGATCTACATACAGCAGGCAAAATAAGTAGTGAACACATCAACAATTTTCTCATTAAACATATTTCCGATGGAGTCATTGACACCAGATATCAGTAACAACTCAAGTAAAAAAGGTAAAGCCAACTTTATTGTCATTCAATCATGTACAGTAGAACAAAATTATGTTTCTCTTATCTATGATGTTAATTACATCTAGAATCAGAGGGGCCACCACAAATTTCCCTACTCCGTTCCATTATTGCTGAGCACCAAGCTGGATGGCAGGAAGTTCCAGTTTTATATGGTCTTTGGCATGACCCGGCCGGGATTTGAAACCAGGCCTCCCGGGTGTGGGGCGAATGCTCTACCAACTAGGCCACCATTCCGGTAATCCATACATACAAAGAAATTAAGGCAACTGTGTTCACAAAACAAGTTATATTTAACAAAGTGGAATGACACAGGGAATAAAGAAAAGCACGTCCCACTGGGAGGAGACCCCGGGGCAGACCCAGGACTCGCTGGAGAGACTATGTCTCCCAGCTGGTCTGGGAACGCCTTGGTATCCTCTCTGAAGAGCTGGAGCAGGTGGCTGGGGAGAGGGAAGTCTGGGCTTCTCTGCTTGAACTGCTGCCTCCGCGACCCGGACCTCCGGAAAAGCGGTAGAAGATGGATGGATGGACACAGGGAATAAGTATTGAACACACAAAGAAAAAGCGGTGCAAAAAGGCATATAGTGGTGTGAAAAAGTGTTTGCCCCTTTCCTGATTTCTCATTTTTTTGTATGTTTGTCACACTTAAATGTTTCAGATCATCAAACAAATTTAAATATTAGACAAACATGCTATGATTCTCCGTGCGCTTGTACACAGCACACAGAGGAAGGAATTAAAACCCACATGCAGGAGATAGTTGTGCATATTTTAATGACAGGATGTGATTCAACAGTACAAAATAGGAGATGAGTTTGTACAGGAAATACAAGGACGTCCTCCAGGACGCTCTACAGACACTGGTGAGTAAGACAAGGGAAAATGTTCCGTGGCAGACGGGACTGCAGAGGAGGAATGGATAAAGTGCCCGGGAAAGGAACCGCCAGGCAGAACTGGACGGCAGGGGCGAAACAGTCTGTACTCACGCAAGCTGGAACAGTCCAAGTAGGTTTAAGTGATAATCCGGACGACACAAAACTAACCAGTTACAGATGATCAACGCCACCCAGTGTGATGCGGTACCGAAGAGCTGGCAGGGCATCTAGACATGAGTGGCTGAGTACAAACACTGAGGGACACTACACGGTGTAGGACAATGATCCGGAAATCTCTTCCAGCAAATACAGGGCTAAAATAATGTCAACTCTAATGAGGAGAGAGATTGCCGGTGTGAGAGATGAGTGAGTGTGTAGGAGTGTGTAAGTGGAAACAGGTGTGTGAGTAAGACTGAGTGGGTGTATGTGTGTAAGAGTGTGCATGAGAGGAATGTATATGAGTGTGTGCATGCGTGCGTGAACAGAGGGGTGAAAACCAATAATGACAAGCAGTTGATAATCCTGATGGGAGAGGGAGGTGTGGCTGAGCTGTCAGGAAGCTGAGCAAACCTCAGAAGCTCCCTGAGAGTGCCTGATGGAAAATAGGACAAAAATACACAAAAGAGCAAACAGCCACCGTGTCACAGGACTGGGCTTGAACATAAAGCTCAGTTCATGACAGAGCCTCCCCCTCAAGGGGTAGGTCCCAGACACCCCTAGTAACATCAGAAGGAAAAAAGGACCTCCCCTCCCCCCGGAAGAACAAACAAACAAACCAGGGCGGCCGGTGGGGGAAACAGGTTAGGAGGGAACCAACAAGCAAAAAATAACACAAGAGCAATATACCAGAAGAAGTGAAATGAACCTCCTTCCTCCCCCAAACCTAGGACAATCCTCCTCCCAAAGGAGTCCAAGAGTTCAGGGGACCGACCAAAGACCCAGGCCCCAGGGACGACGGCAGGAGGCCAGTCGGGTGGTCTGTCCAGGTCCAAGACCCGTCGGACCGCCCAGGAGAGTGGGTCAGGTGGCCGGCCAGGAAAAATGGGCCACCTAATCCCACAACACAGTTCGTTGGGCGGACGAGCTGGGTCTTTGAGCCACCAGCTCAGGAGCGGCGGCTCGGGAGGTGGTCTCCCCATGGGATGGACCAATTTAAGGGGAGACCAAGGAAGGACAGCCCCGGCATCATTAGACAGCGACGTGGAAGGAGCCCCCCCCCCCCCGCCCCCCATGGTCCCGAGCTTGGGGACAGTAGCACCCACAGTGGTCCCGGTCGGGGGCAACGATGCACCCTCGGTGGACCCCAGCTGGGCCATGGTTGCACCTGCGGTGGACTCTGGCTGGAGCTCTGCAGCACCCGCGGTGGACTCCGGCTGGAGCCCCAACTGGGTCTGCGTTGCACCCACAGAGGACCCCGACCAGGCTATGGTTGCACCCATGGTGAAACCCGGTTGGGCCCCTGCTGCACCCGTGGTGACTCCTGACTGGAGCTTGGCCACCTCCACGGTGGCCCCAGCCTGGGACCCAGCAACGTCCATTGCGACTTCCGCAGTGAGCTCGGACGGCGAACCTGGATCCTTAGCGGCCTCAGGTGGCATCGGCTGCTCTTCGGCGACCCTGGCAGGGGACTCCGAGACCGGGGAGAGAGAGAGAGAGACCGAGTCAGGGTCGCCGGCAGCGGCAGAGCCCGGTGAGGTGAGACTGGGAGCAGCGGCAAGCTGCCCCTGGCTCTCCTCACCAAGAGTTGGGCAGTGTGGCTTCAAAATGGGCAAAAGAGAAACTAAGGAGCACACTTGCTAAACTCTGGCTCCACCGCCGTCCAGGACTCTGATGATCTGGGCGATGTATTCTCGGGCTCAGCCCACTGGAGGTTCAATTCGAGTGAAGACACTGCTGCCTCCACAGCAGGCGTGATGGTCATAGCAGTCCTGGTGCCCCCAGGTGAAGACTCAAACGCTGATGCGTCATCCAGCATGGTGACTGAGGGCTGCCTCACTACCGGCCCCGGAACAGGATCCACCAGGGCCTCCGGCTCCTCCATCGTCCAACATTTCAGTCCTGGGTCCAGTGGACGCTCAGAGGGAAAGGGAGGAGACACGGAGAGGATAGGAACAAAATCAAAAGCTGCAAATGGAGGGGACGACCCAGTGAACTGCTGAAACTGGGCCTCCCCCTCGGGAGACAGACAAAGTTTATCATAGTTAAAGTGAATGGAATGAGAAAACACTTGCCTGTACTCCCGGTCTCTGATGTTAACAGCTGCAGGCGGTTGGCAGTCATCTCTCTCTTTGCCCATGGTGGATTCAGGCCCTCTAAAGGCACATGGAGGATCCATTCCCGTGGCAACGGAGGAGGGTGTAGCCAGAAGAAGCCGGGATGACCTCTTGACAGCGGGAGCACTCTCACCAGACGCAGGGGAAGTGGCTGTTGAAGAGGCGGGCTTCTTCCGATGCTTGGACGCAGGATGACTCTGATTCTGGTGAGCTGGAGACATGCGGGCTGACGCAGGAGAAGCAGGAGAAGAGTTGGCTGCAGGCTGTGGACTGTGTCCTCACTTGGGCTGCGCGAGGGACGGCGCTCTCCTCAAACCAGGAAAGGCCTGTTGGAGCGTGTAAACCGACAAAATCAGCTCTGCGTATTGTGGGTAATTCCAGAGTCCAGGATGTGCCTCCAGAATACCCACTGCTGCATCCAGGCAACTGCACTTCACCTTCGGGCCGTGGGCCTCGAAGGCTTCGTCCACAAAATCCTGGATGTCAGCCGCCGCCCATTCCTTAGCCACCATAGGACGCTCTGCCGTTCGTCTGCTTCGACGGGTGTGGGCACGGCGCACTGAAGACATCGTCTTCCAGAACCAGATAGGGGAAAAACAGACACAAAAAATGAAAGGAAAAATTACGCACAACTTCTCCGCTGGGTTTTAGGCTGGCCGGATCATTCTGTTATGATTCCTCGTGCGTTTTTACGCAGAGGAAGAATTAAAACCCACATGCAGGAGATAGTTGTGCATATTTTAATGACAGGATGTGATTCAACAGTACAAAATAGGAGATGAGTTTGTACAGGAAATACAAGGACGTCCTCCAGGTTGCTCTACAGACAGTGGTGAGTAAGACAAGGGAAAATGTTCCGTGGCAGACGGGACTGCAGAGGAGGAACAGATAAAGTGCCCAAGAAAAGAACCGCCAGGGGGAACTGGATGGCAGAGGTGAAACAGTCTGTACTCGCGCAAGCTGGAACAATCCAAGTAGGTCCAAGTGATAATCCGGACGAAACAAAACTAACCAGTTACATATGATCAACGCCACCCAGTGTGATGCAGTACCGAAGAGCTGGCCTGGCATCTATACATGAGTGGCTGAGTACAAACACTGAGGGAAACTACACAGTGTAGGATAATGATCCAGAAATCTCCTCCAGCAAATACAGGGCTAAAATAATGTCAACCCTAATGAGGAGAGAGATTGCCGGTGTGAGAGATGAGAGTGAGTGTGTAGGAGTGTGTAAGTGGAAACAGGTGTATGAGGATGTGAGTAAGTCTGAGTGGGTGTATGTGTGTAAGAGTGTGCATGAGAGGAATGTATATGAGTGCGTGCGTGCGTGCGTGCGTGAACAGAGGGGTGAAAACCAATAATGACAAACAGCTGATAATCCTGTCGAAGAGGGAGGCGTGGCTGAGCTGTCAGGAAGCCGAGCAAACCTCAGAGGCTCCCTGAGAGTGCCTGATGGAAAATAGGACAAAAATACACAAAAGAACAAACAGCCACAGTGTCACAGGACTGGGCTTGAACATAAAGCCTAGTTCGTGACAAAACATAACCCAAGTAAACACAAAATGCAGTTTTTAAATGAAGGTGTTTATTATTAAGGGGAAAAAATTCAAACCTACATGGCCCTGCGTGAAAAAGTGATTGCCTGCTAAACCTAATAACTGGTTGGGCCACCCTTAGCAGCAACAAATGCAATCAAGCATTTGCGATAACTAGCAATGACTCTTTTACAGTGCTGTGGAGGAATTTTGGCCCACTCATCTTTGCAGAATTGTTGTAGTTCAGCCACATTGGAGGGTTTTCGAGCATGAACTGCCTTTTTAAGGTCATGCCACAGCATCTCAATTGGATTCAGGTCAGGACTTTGACTAGGCTAACTAGACCCTTTTTATTTAACCCTATATAACCCTTTCTATTTAAAAGATCTGATATTATCCTATTATCCTAACAGAGCACTACGTTCCCAAAATGCTGGATTACTTGTAATACCTAGAATGTCCAAAAGTACAATGGGGGGCAGAGCCTTCAGTTATCAAGCTCCTCTCTTGTGGAACCAGCTGCCAATCTGGATTCTGGAGTCAGACTCGATCTCTGTTTTTAAGAATAGGGTTAAAACCTTCCTTTTTGATATAGCCTACAATTAGGGAGGGATCAAGTGTTTCTGAACCCTCCCTTAGTTATGCTGCTATTAGGTTTAGACAGCCGGGGGACCTCCAATAATTGCACTGGGCTTCACTCCTTTCTTCACTCTCAATGAAATATTTTTTTTTGCTGGTCATTAACATCTGTTTGTTCTCTCCCATAGATTGAGTCCCCATCGTGCTGTTTGCGCTCTACATGTCTGTTCTTCTCATCTTCTCTATCCCCTCATCCCCCAGCCAATCGCAGCAGATGACTGCTCCTCCCTGAGCCTGGTTCTGCTGGAGGTTTCTTCCTGTTGAAAGGGAGTTTTTCCTCTCCACTGTCGCCAAGCGCTTGCTCACAGGGGATCGCCTGATTGCTGGGGTCTTTCTGTAATTGTGGGGATTTCCCCTACAGTTGAAAGTGCTATGAGATGACTGTTGTTGTGAAATAGCGCTATATAAATAAAGTTGAACTGAATTGAATTAGGCTACTCCGAAGTCTTCATTTTGTTTTTCTTAAGCCATTCAGAGGTGGACTTGCTGGTGTGTTTTGGATCATTGTCCTGCTGCAGAACCCAAGTGCGCTTCAGCTTGAGGTCACAAACAGATGGTCGGACATTCTCCTTCAGGATTTTTTGGTAGACTCAGAATTCATGGTTCCATTTACCACAGCAAGTCTTCCAGGTCCTGAAGCAGCAAAACAGCCCCAAACTATCACACTACCACCACCATATTTTACTGTTGGTATGATGATCCTTTTCGGAAATGCTGTGTTACTTTTATGCCGGATGTAATGGGACACACACCTTCTAAAAAGTTCAACTTTTGTCTTGCAGGTTCACAGAATATTTTCCCAAAAGTCTTGGGGATCATCAAGATGTTTTCTGGCAAAACTGAGACAGGCCTTTATGTTCTTCTTGCTCAGCAGTGGTTTTCGTCTTGGAACTCTGCCATGCAGGCCATTTTTCCCCAGTCTCTTTCTTATGGCGGAGTCATGAACACTGACCTTAACTGAGGCAAGTGAGGCCTGCAGTTCTTTGGATGTTGTTGTAGGGTATTTTGTGACCTCTTGGATGAGTCGTTGCTGCGCTCTCAGGGTAATTTTGCTCAGCCAGCCACTAATGGGAAGGTTCACCACTGTTCCATGTTTTTGCCATTTGTGGAAAATGGCTTTCACTGTGGTTCGCTGGAGTCCCAAAGCTTTAGAAATGGCTTTATAACCTTTTCCAGACTTATAGATCTTAATTACTTTGTTTCTCATTTGTTCCTGAATTTCTTCAGGAATCTTTTGGTCTGCTTCACTTGAGGATCTTTTGGTCTATTTCACTTTGTCAGGCAGGTCCTATTTAAGTGATTTCTTGATTGAGAACAGGTGTGGCAGTAATCAGGACTGGGTGTGGCTCGAGAAATTGAACTCAGCTTTCCAAAGATGTGATAAACCAGTTAATTTATGTTTTAACAGGGGGCGCAATCACTTTTTCATACAGGGCCATGTAGGTTTGGATTTGTTTTTCCCTTAATAAACACCTTCATTTAAAAACTACATTTTGTGTTTACTTGTGTTATCTTTGTCTAATATTTAAATTTGTTTGATGATCTGAAACATTTAAGTGTGACAAACATACAAAAAAATGAGAAATCAGGAAAGGGGGAAAACACTTTTTCACACCACATCAAGGCAACTGTGTTCACAAAACAATTTATATTTAATAAAAGTGTTATGACACGGGGAATAAGTATTGAACACATGAAGAAAAAAAGAGGTGCAAAAAGGCATCGAAAGCAAAGAAACCAGCTGAAATTGTCATGGTAGCCCTCGCGGGCTACCAATAAGACACACACAAGTCCACCAGTGAGTTTTAGTGAGTTTTATTACGGTGATAAGGGTGTTTACACAAGCTGCTGAGCAGATGACAGAGTCCTTGCAGAACAGGAAGCATAGGCAATACAGCACACTACGGGTCCAGGGCAGGAAACAGTCACACACAGACAAGCTAGGTAGTAATTGCACCTGGACTGCTAAAGCAGGGACTTACAGCACCAATTACACCGGAGGGAATAAGGCTATACAGCTCACTTACTATGCCGGTGAAAAGACGGTCAAGCCCTTAGGCAGCCGAGGTGGAGATAGTCCAGGCATCCGTGACGATGGGTGAACAGAATTACGATCAGTAACGTGACCATAGCGATCAGACACTGCTGCGTCTACATGACGCTAGCACACAACTTAAATAACCCAGGTACTGATGACAGATGACACACAGCTGGCCGACCGTTGACAGGCGGAAACCCCTCCGAGCACTTTCACAATAAGAGCCCGGAGAGGCCAAAACACCGCCCGCAGCTGTCAAGGCCGGCAGCGAGACATAACTTTAACCCGAGCGCGATCAGAACCGACGCTCGGGTCATAACAGTACCCTCCCTCCACGGGCGGACTCCGGACGCCCCAAGGGACCACCCTGCCCCCCCCCCCAGGGTGGGAGGTAGGGGGACAGGTACGGAGGGAGAGAAACCAACCAACAAAAACAAGACAAAGACCAAAACAAGAAATGCATACAAACACATGACTCAGGGAAAATAAAAGACAAGACTAAGACCAGACAACAAAAACCATACAGGAAAATACATGACTCAAGGGAAAAAAAACAAGACTAAGACCAGACAAAAAACATACAGGAAATACATGAGTCAGGGAAAAAAAACAAGACTAAGACCAGACAAGAAAAACATACAGGAAATACATGACTCTAGGAAAAACAAGACTAAACAAGGCTATGACAAGACTAAGACTCAATACAGGAAATACATGACTCTGGGGAAAAAAACAAAACTAAGACCAGACAAGAAAGACATACAGGAAGTACATGACTCTAGGAAAAACAAGGCTAAACAAGGCTATGACAAGACTAAGACTCAATACAGGAAAAGAAAACAAGACAAAAAAAATGCTCTAACTTGACTATGGCAAGGACTCGCAAGGTAACAAGAGGCAAACACAAATTGCTCAGACTAGACAATGATTTACAAGGTAACAAAAATGCTTGAACTTGACTAAGACTATGACATACAAAGAAACAAGGGGTAAACAAAAATTGCTCGGACTAAACCGTGATCAAGACTGTGACTTTGGCTACAACAAAAAACAAGAGGCAATCTAAAATTGCACAGACCTGACTAAGACTTGGGAAACAAGAAAAAACAAGAGGCAATCTAAAATTGCTCAGACCAGACCAAGACTATGACTTTGAAACAAGAAAAAACAAACAAGAGGCAATCTAAAATTGCTCAGACCAGACTAAGACTATGACAAACAAAGAAGCACGAGACAATTAAAAAAAATTGCTCGAACTTGACTTGACTAAGACTATGACCAAGAGGCAATCTAAAATTGCTCAGACCTGACTAAGACTATGACAAAACAAAGAAACATGAGACAATTAAAAAAATTGCTCGAACTTGACCTGACTAAGACTATGACTTTGAAACACGAAAAAAATTACAAGATGTACATGACACGATTTGGCACCATAAGGGCCCACAGAAAATCCCACAGTACATGAAATAGTCAGGTGGCCTGCCCCAGTCCCATGCCCCCAGGAATACGTCCTCTGGTGGCCGAACCAGGTCACCCCGTAACCCACACAGTATATTGGGTGGCCAACCCAAGGTGCCGAACGCTCCAAGCAGTTCCTCGGGTGGCCGACCCGCATACCACAACCAGCAGGACCGTGGAGGGATTGCGTGCAGCCGCTCACCTGAAAACAAAACAGGAGAGCGCCGATCTGTCAAACAAAATCCACCAATGGCCCCCAGCTGGTGGCTCCTGAGAGGGGGACAACCAAAACCCTGGGCCCCCTCGAATCCTGATTGGGTCGCAGCCGCACCTGCGCTGGACCCCCACTGGACCTCGTCGGACCCCGATTGGGTCAGGACGGACCCAGATTGGGTCACCGCTGCACCCACGTTGGACCCCGACTGGGTCACCTCGGCCCAAGCGTCGGACCCTGACCGGGTCACCTTGGCCCAAACGATGGACCCCGACTGGTTCAGGACTGCTCCGGCGACGACCTCCATCTCCGAACCTGGAACCCCCGGTCCCGTGACCTTGACTGGCTCCGGACCGACAACGCTGTGGAGGTGCTCAGAACACAAGGAAGAACCGGGATCAGTTCCACCGGCAGCGCCAGAGCCCAGCGAGACGAGCTCGGGTGCAGCGGCCGGCTGCCCCTCACTCGCCTCCCCATGAGGCAGGCAAAAATGCTCTAACACACCATACAGGAAAACAAGAAAGAGCACTTACCTGCACTCGGACTCTGGAGCCGTCCAGGACTTCGCCGATCCAGGTTCATGAAGATGTTCGTCGTCGGGCTCCCACTCGGCTGTGTCGGGTTCCACAACCGGCCTGATGGTCTCTGCAGCTGGATCCTCATGCGCAGACGTCCATGCCAATAACCTGTATGGCGTGGAGGCAGAGGACCCTGAACCTGCTGACTCGGGCTGCATCCCTGAAGAACCTTGGGGATGCTCTCTCGTCGGCTCTGGCTCCTCACTGCAGTCCGTTCTCCTCCTCTGTCCAACACAAGGCTGCAAGACCGGGATGTCTCCCAGAGCTGCAGGCCTCCCCCTTGTTCGCTGGCGTGGGACTGACGCCGAGGACCGCTCCGCAGGAGGAGACACAGAGGCAGCAGGTTTAATATAAATAGCTACAGCTGGGGAAGGAAACTCAGGGAGCTGCGGACCCTGAGCTTCACCCCCAGGAGTCAGACAAGACAGATCACTATTACTACCAGGAAAGTGAACTTGGACTTGCCTGTCTCCCGGGGGGAGGATGTTATCAGCTGTAGCGAACGTTGCTCCTTCCCTCGCTCGCTGAATGCTGAAAGACCCAAGAACGGAGCCCACCGGCACAGGACTCGGCTCACACTCAGCAGCTGGCTGGTTGAGGGGGTCATCCCGGCGGCCCGGAACTGGATCTGGAGCTGGAGCTTGCCGAAGATGCGCCCGGCCGTGACGCCGACGCCTTCGCCGGCCCCCAGATGGTGCGAACTCCCGAAATGGATCCCTAGGCGAAAAACAGGTGTGCCTCTTCACCTACTCCATGCCGCGTTCCTCCTTCATTATCAGGAACAGTTCGCGTTGGGCAGCGATGTCCTCCCTCCTAACGTCGACTTCCGGGTGGTTGGCGAAGCAGGGAGAGAGGTTACAGAGCACATCTTCGGCGGCGTCCAGGTACCAATGTATGCCGGGGCCGTAGTCCAACATGGAAGCGGAGATAAGTAACTCATCTACCGCTTCCAAGACACACGTCAGCACGTGACTCCTCGGTGACGGCATTCCTCGCATACACAGGTCCCAGACAGGGAAAACAACGTCCAAAACTCAACTCACTGGTGAAAAAGCATCTCAAAATGGCATCACCGTAAAACGCTGTTTGGGCAGCAGTGTACTGTCATGGTAGCCCTCGCGGGCTACCAATAAGACGCACACAAGTCCACCAGTGAGTTTTAGTGAGTTTTATTACGGTGATAAGGGTGTTTACACAAGCTGCTGAGCAGATGACAGAGTCCTTGCAGAACAGGAAGCATAGGCAATACAGCACACTACGGGTCCAGGGCAGGAAACAGTCACACACAGACAAGCTAGGTAGTAATTGCACCTGGACTGCTAAAGCAGGGACTTACAGCACCAATTACACCGGAGGGAATAAGGCTATACAGCTCACTTACTATGCCGGTGAAAAGACGGTCAAGCCCTTAGGCAGCCGAGGTGGAGATAGTCCAGGCATCCGTGACGATGGGTGAACAGAATTACGATCAGTAACGTGACCATAGCGATCAGACACTGCTGCGTCTACATGACGCTAGCACACAACTTAAATAACCCAGGTACTGATGACAGATGACACACAGCTGACCGACCGTTGACAGGCGGAAACTCCTCCGAGCACTTTCACAATAAGAGCCCGGAGAGGCCAAAATACCGCCCGCAGCTGTCAAGGCCGGCAGCGAGACATAACTTTAACCCGAGCGCGATCAGAACCGACGCTCGGGTCATAACAGAAATCCCTCAGAATTTAGGAAGCCATCCCACCCCCCACCAGTGCAAATTAATTTCAGCTAGTTAAGTCCTGACTGATAGCCTTTAAAAAAGGTCCAAATATCAGATTGTCACACCACAAAGAACTCATGATGGGTAAAAACAAAGAGCTCTCTCTAGACCTTTGCAACCTTATTGTTACAAAACATAATGATGGCATTGGTTACAGGCACATTTCTAATCTGCTAAATGTTCCAAAGAGCACTGTTGGAGCCATCATTCAGAAGTGGAAAGAACATCATTTTACCATAAACCGGCCACGACCAGGATCTCCTTGCAAGATTTCTGACAGAGAAGTCAAAAGAATTATCAGAAGAGTTATCCAAGCGCCAAAGACCACTCACGGAGAGTTCCAGAAAGACCTAAAGTTAGCAGGTATTGCTGTTTCAAAGAAAATAACAAGTAATGCACTCAACATGGGCTCTATGCTCGCTCACCTTGCAAGACTCCATTGCTGAAGAAAAAGCATGTTGAAGCTCGTTGAAAGTTTGCTGCACAACATTTGGGCAAGCCAGTAAAATACTAGGGGAATACAGTGATGAGATCAAAATTGAATTTTTTAGATGCCACAACACACAGCATGTTTGGAGGAGAAATGGCACTGCACATCCCATCATGATGTGGGGGTGTTTTTCAACACATGGTACAGGAAGACTTCATATAATTGAAGGAAAGATGAATGGACAAATGTACAGAGATATCCTTGATAAGAACCTACTGCCATCTACCAAAATGCTGAAGATGAAACGATGGTGGACCTTTCAGCAAGACAATGATCCCAAACACACAGCCAAGGAAACTCAACTGGCTCCACAGAAGGAAAATAAAGCTGCTAGAATGGCCTAGCCAGTCACCTGACCTGAATCCAACTGAAAATCTATGGAACAAATTGAAGATCAGAGTTCAAAGAAGACCCCATGGAACCTTCAAGATCTGAAGACAGTTTGCGTGGACAAATGGGCTAAAATCACTCCTGAGCAATGCCTGTGCCTAGTTTCTTCATACAGGAGGTGTCTGGAAGCTGTTATTATCAAAAAAGGCTTTTTTTACTAAATATTAAATAAATTTCATCAAGCATGTTCAATGCTTATTCCCTGTGTCATTCCACTTTATTAAATATAACTTGTTTTGTGAACACAGTTGCCTCAATTTCTTTGTATGTATGGATTACTTGGGTTGTTACTGATATCTGGTGAAAATCTCAGGTCAGTGGCTCCATCAGAAATGTTTAATGAGGAAAAATGTTGATGTGTTCAATACTTATTTTCCCCACCGCATAGTTAAATTGCTTTTAATGCAATTACAGTCCATTGTTCAATATCTGTTTCTAGTCATCTCATACTGTCTCATACTATGGACTCTGAGGCCACTTCACTGCTGATTTTCATCTCTTGCATGGAGACGCCACAATACCAGAGTGCACCTGACATGGTGTCACTGACCACTTGACCCTAAAAGTGGTCAAGTGGTCAAAATAGTCACAGAGTCATTACAGGTGTCTCAAACTGATCTTTAATGTTTGTCAATTTAGTTTGTGACTCAGCAAAACAGCATTAAGCCCACATCAGCCACAGCCCGGACAATTTATGCTGGGGCTCATTCAGGAAAACCGTGAAGATCCACAGCCCCCTGCCAACTGGTGAGCAGAAATTGTGCAGGCGCTCCTACAAAAGAAGTCTCCGCTGGGGTGGATTCAAAAGATTGATCTAACAATTTGAATCGATCCACGTTTGACTGAGCCAATATTGATCCACAAAATCCGTGGATCTATCTTTTAATATCATAATTTTACAGTCTGTCAAACACAGAAGCAAGCAGCCGGCTGAAGTCTCGCGTGATGACCAATCACACAAAAGTTCCATACGCTGCATGCTCACATTACTTCCGTGTTTACATTTGGCCGGCAGCCACAGAGCGGACTTGCCAACGTTAATTTATCAACAAAAGTCACAGCTAAAGATGGCTTTGTACTACATGCAGCATTGTGTTGAAACCACTGATCTCTATAGAAAAATATGGATAGCTCATGCCCCATTAGTGAGTACAGAGCCGAGTGAAGCCACCTGGCTGCCATATTAGTATGTTAATATGTACTATTATTAATGCAATATGGCATACTAATGTGGCGCCCAGGTGGCTTCACTTTTGGTGGCCAGTGATCTATCCAGTTTTTCAGATCAGTGGTTGGAACATAGAAGATGATGATTGACAAACAATTTTCAAACGGAAAACACACAGAGAACAACAACAGACCAGAAAGGGAGACTTTTGCAGCTGCTGCGGGTAAGTAAAATATTATTGTTTTTTTTTAACATTTGTGTCGTAAATTAATTATTCATCCATGAAAATGGCAGAATTAATAAAGGCTGCAGTACAACGAGCCATTTTTACTCAATAGAACTTAACTGAAATGACCAAATGTTCTAGGAAATGAATTGAAACCCTTTTCAAAAATTGAAAGTTAATTTGTAGTTAAAATATAAACAACAATAAATAAAAGAACCTAAATTATTAAACCCTACTGTGGTCTGGGGATCTAAAAATATGATTATTAATTTGACTTTGAAATATATTCTCCTTTTCACGTCCCCTTCAGATCTGTGAAGACTGGGGTTCCACTCCAAGGTCCATCCTGCACTGAGACCTTCTGAAGGGAAGAGGTTGTCAGCGGAGGAGCCATCCCTGCTTCCTTGTGGATTTCAGCACAGAAGAAGTTTTTCAGGGGTTTTAGTTTTTAAATTCAAGAATCATGAAGGTGCTGCCATAATTTTCTCCATGCTCTAACATGCATTGAATGCAATTTAGTTGTTGTAATGACTAATTCTTTTATTTTGTTTTTTTAAATTTAAATTCTCAGCAAGAATATAATGTTGGTCATTTTTTGACAGTTTTATTGAGCATTTAATTCTACATAAATCATTGTTTAACAGGAAATTTTTGGCAATCCTGTGCTTTTCTTGTGGTGTTTCATAGAATATCATCACTGTAAACTATGGAAAAAAGCAGCTACTTTAAAATCTGTACTTCCTCACACAACTGTGCAAAAAAACCTCTTAAAAATGTCACAACTTTTTGGAAACGCTCAGAAAGCTCAAAATTCAGGCTTTTTGGGCCACAACAATCACAAAAACAGCCGACGAAATCCTGGAGGGACTGAAATACAGTGAGATTATGTCTACATGCTTCATGCATTGAATTTGTTTACTTACTCTGGGTTGTTAACTTGACACTACACACAATTTGCACTAAAGAAAGCACTTTTAAATAATAAAAAGTGCATTATTGTAACAGATTTTGGGTTGGTTCTTTATGCAATAATTTATGTATTAACAAAGTTGGAGTATTCCTGCTACAATTTGCAGCATTAGATCTCTAAGATTTTTTTTTCCTGGCACGTAAAATAGCTATTAAAATGGTAATTTCCCTGATTGAATCGGGATCGGATTGGATTTGAATCGATTCAGAACCTCAAGAATTGGAATCAAATTGATTCTAGAAATCAGTGATGATTCCCAGTCCAAGTCTCCGCCCTGTATCCCAGCAACTGCTTAACCTGTCACTCAAACCCTGTCGTCGGGGTTGACATATTTTGCTCCAAACCTTTCCACTAATTGCACTAAATCACATCAAACAGGTAAGAAAGCATACAACCCTTCAAGTTTTTGCTGTTAAATATTGATCACGACACACTTTTGAGTCTGATTCTAATCAGCTGGTTAGAGAGGTGATATTTAATCACAGCTGAAGCGATGTGATACATATTTTGTGCAATGTCCAAGTGTGATTATCGGGGAACATCTTAACTCCTGGAATCCCTTTTGTCAAATCAGATTGCAAATGAAATACAATTACTGCTACAGTAAACAGTAACGGTAAAATGTCAGACTATCATACAAGCCAATTTAATCGGACACACATTCTGTCGTCAGTATTTATGCATGGATCATGTGCAGCAACGCCCCGGTCAAAGGTCAAGCTGTCGTCACTGACATTTTGAACATCATGCTATAAGCCACATACTGTATGTGATAAACAATGCTAAACTTTGCAACATTTTTATGTTATTATCACGTCTTGCTGTGGATTGCTCTAATCGTTGTAGCACCAATGCAATAATGCAATATTATCACCTTCCCAAGGATGTTGAAAAGAGAAAGCTATAGATTGTGGCTGCCTAACACGAGAACTACATACCCACTGAGCATTCAAGGATTTGTAGTCAACATTTCATATCTGGTAAGTGCACGGCTGTGTATCCATGGAGCACGTTTTTCCCCCCCACTCTATTTTCTGTTCATTTTCTATGTAATTCAGCATCTAAAAACACTCTCAGTAGTAAGCATTGTTTTTGTCACTGCACTCACGTTGGTGAAAAAGTTGAAAAAAGTTCAGCTTTTGGAGTGTTGCAGAGCTCATCAGAGACACACCTCTCTAATAAGCCGATTGGAATCAGGCTGAAATGCTAGCATGATCAATATTTAACAGTAAAAGCTTGAAGTAATGTATATTTTCTTACCTGTTTGATGCAGTTTAGTACAGTTAGTAGAGAGCTTCACAGCAAACTGTAAAACCCCAAGGCAAGCTTTGATTGACAGGGCAAGTGGTTGCTAGGATACAGGGCAAAGACCTTCTTTTTTAAGAGTGTCTGAAGAGCCCAGGAAAACAGGTTTAGAGTGTTCTTTTGCACTCGGTGGACAAGCCTTAACAAAGTTAGCAGTCAGCTCCTGTAGCATGATACCCAAAATGGCTAATAAACATCATGTGAGTAGTGACATCACATGAATGTGGTCCATATGTATTTAAGCAGGTGAATAAAAGATTGATTGGCATTTATATTAGCATCCATTTCACTTTCCACTTAATGTAAGCTCATGTATACAACCTACAGTATATTAACACAATTTCACTAATCACAATACTTGTGAAAAAAACCCACAGTTGCCTAATCACGTGGATGTATAGATTTACGGACAAACACATTAATATAGTATAAATAAACAACACCTATTTATCTAGAAGTGAATAGAGGCATGCTGAATTAATATTTAAAAGGATTTTCTTGCCAATGTTGCAAAATCCAAAGTACAGTGAGACTTTGCCCCACACTACCCTGTCCAACTATTTATGTGCTAACTTGTATGAAATTCTCCATTTCTCATGTTCTGGAGGCTCCAATAAAAAAAGGGTTTTACAGCCCAACTATAACCACAATTTTTTTCCCCCTGCTCCATATTAGATTAGTATTAACAAATACATCCTAGCTTCTTTACTGGGAGTCTGACAGACACATTGAGGGCAAAGTGTTTTGGTTGCAAATGAAAACACAGCCAAATAAAACATGTTATAAAGTGCCAATGCTCAAAAAGCAGGTTGTGTAACCTTACAAGGCTGAAAAAGGGGGGAGGTTTGAGCGTACAAGTTGGTTTATCACAAGGTGTCTTTCTCTGCCCCTGACCGATGAGGAAAACCACCAACACTTCGGGATCTGTTCGGAGGGAAAGGCTGCGGAGCGGAGTAGCCCGGCTGCGGATGAGAGGAACATGTGCGTTTAATCTGCCTGCTTCCAAATGCCCTGTGGCAACCACAGCAAAGAGCAGAAAAACGTAAATGGATGAAATTATAGCCATATGATTCAACGAGACAGCTAAGGAGAGGCAGGTTTCTCATGCGCTTCGTCGGGATACAAAATTAAACACAGCTTGGCTAAGACATTCGCATTACATAGTTTACACATATCATTTCCACCACGGCTCGGGACGCTTTTAGCAGGGAGCCTCATCTGCTGTGAATAGGTGCTTTATTGTGAATCAAACATGGCAGCGACCCTTTTTTTTTTTTTTACAGGTTCTGAAAATGAGAAATAAAGTGACGCACACAAGAATTTTAAGCTGTTCTTCTTTGCTTTGCTTTACTTGATTAGTGAATGGACAGATATGAAAAAACACAGGAGAGTGTTGTCCAGATGCGTAAGAACAGGAAAGGAGAGCACAAGCACAGTTGAAAAAATTGGTGGGGAGGAAGTAGTCATTTAAATGACTGCAGAAATTGTTCTTCACAGCTATTTTGCGCTCATGCCTGAACAGTTTTGGAGGCCAGATTAAAAACTATGTGGATGGCACCACAGGAAGCATTCCTATGATGACTAAAATTGGGGCTGCTCACATAATGAGCCAAACCAGCTGTTTCGTTCCCTCTCGTGAACCGTTAGCCAAAGATTGAGGCGGAAGTGCAGTGATGGGCCCGGACTCCTGCTCCCACCATGGAGAGCTGGCACCGTGCAAGCCTGGGTGCACAAAAACACGGCGAGCTTTCATGGAAGCACTTAACCTGCTGCGATTCAGAGGCCTCCGTTCAAATGTCGACCAGCTCTGCAGTCCTGCATCAGATTAGAGAGCTAAGATGTGATTTCCTCTTCAACCTGGGAGCGTGGGGTTTCACCGGTTCATTGGTTTGAAGAGGGAAAAAGGAGAGCTGGGTCACGTTCCTGAAGAGGTGAAGTGGACTGTCAGGGAAGGGGATATTTATTGTGTGTTATCAAGCGTTGTTAGCAGAAAATCAAGCTTAATTTCACCTAAATGGCTCTGGCATGTTTAATTTTGGTTCTGGGCAATGGCTCAGGGTGTCAAGAGAAAATTTTCTCATTAGACATGTTTTATACTATGTGATCTTACGTGAACATGGGCCAGATGTGGAGTAGAGGTGGAAGCAGATTTCATAAAACAAATAGTGGGAAACATGGATCACAATTTTGCAGAATACCTACATGCTTTAAATTAGAACTTCAAAGAGTATATTGTCTTAACGTACTAACAATGGTGGGTTGGACTTCCGGTTATGGCTGCCACGTAGGACGGACGTGTCTCGCTCTGCTCTGCTCCTGGAGAAAAAAAAATCGGCAAATAACTCTCTCATTTGGGACAGAACGTATCCCAGCGTTTGGGCGAGGATATGTCGGCGAAGCCTAAGGCTGGAAAACCAGGAAAAGGAAAAAGCGAGCCGCCGAAACAGTCCAAATTAACGGACTTTCAGGTCTGTGACGCAGCAAACAAGGCTCCATATATGGCGGAGGAGGCTGGCAACGCTGCGATTTCTGCGGGGAATGGCGCAGATGCGCTGATGGCTGCCATGAGTTCAATGAGAGCGGACTTTTCCTCTAGATTTGATGGGATTATGACAGCGTTGGAAGGAATAAGAAAGGAATTGGGTGACTGTGTAGAACGAACGGCGCAGATGGAGCTCCGTCTCGCTAGTGCTGAAGATGACGTCACCCGTCTTCAATTAAAGGTGCGCACTTTGGAAAAAAAAAATAAATCTCTGGAAGATAACATTTTGGATTTGGAATCTCGGTCGAGACAGAATAATTTGAGGCTGGTGGGTCTTCCAGAGGAATCAGAAGGTCGGGACGTATGTTCCTTTCTGGAAAAGTGGATTCCGGAGGTGCTGGGCAGCGAGGAGTTGCAATCAGCAGTGGTTCTGGAAAAAGCACATCGCATTGGCCCACGGAGAGATAAGGGACCGCCGAGGACCTTAATTATGAAGTTTCTTAACAACAGAGACAGGATGAAGATCTTCAACGCTGCACGAGCTAAAAAAGGAGAGATTAAACACCAGGACCAGCAGGTGCGGTTCTACCCAGATTTGGCCACAGGAATCCAGCAATTGAGGAAGCAGTTTGATCCCGTACGTAAGGAGCTGCGCAACCTTGGGATTCGTCATGGTGTAATCTATCCTGCGAGACTGCTGACCACGTATGAGGGCAGAACCCACATCTTCAAGACCCCAGAGGAGGCGCAGGAGTTCATCAAGAAGATCAAAGAAGAAGAAGAGACTGGTGGGAGCTAAGCATGAACAAAATATAAGGTAGAATAATTAAGCATTTGCACAGGCATCTGACTGACTTGAAGTAAATAGTAAGTTTACAAAATATAGATTGTATTATATATTAAAAAAAAAACAAAACAAAAACAAAACAAACAAAAAAAAAACTATGATGTACAAAGTTGTTAAAAATTTTGGAGTTAAGTTGGAAAACTACAGAGGAGAGTTAATGTTACGTCATTAAAAGCAGTAGAGTTAGGGTGATTGGGAGGATGAAGAAGGAGTGGCTTAGGCTGTTCCCCGTGGGTGTGGAACGGTCGATGGCTATATCGGGAGACAGAATTTTTCTTTTGATTTTGGGGGGTTTGCCACAAGTGTGGGAAGGGGAAATTTGTTTGTGTGTAGTTTGTAGGATGGATGTTCAACCACTCATGTTTTTGCTTCTCTGTATGAGCATGTTTACACTGCAAGGTAATCCCAAACTCTCTATTGATCATGGACCAAAGTGTTAATCTTAATTTAACTTCATGGAATTGCAGAGGTCTACAAAATTTAAAAAAACTTAAACAAGTTATGAATAAAATAAAGGACATGGGTTCAAGAATTGTGTTTTTACAAGAAACTCATCTGATAGAGGAGGATGTTAAAAGAATTAGGAGTAGATGGCAGGGAAGTGTATTCACCTCTTCATTTTCATCCCGAGCCAGGGGAGTTATGACTCTCATACATAAATCAGTTCCTTTTCAAGTGAAAAATGTAATTGGAGACAAATTTGGAAGATATGTAATCATTCAAGGTTCTTTGCTATTAGAAAATATAAATCTTGTGAACTTATATGGTCCCAATATAGATGATCAGAAGTTCTTTGCTAATTTATTTCTCATCTTATCATCACTTACAGGGCAACATATAATAGCAGGGGATTTTAATTGTACATTGAATCCAGGTGTGGATAGATCAACAGGACTGGATTGTACGCACATTGGATGTAGGATGACTATTAATCATTTTATGAAAGAATTGAGATTGTTAGATATATGGAGAGAAATGAAACCACAAGTTAAAGCCTATTCTTGTTATTCCAGTACCTACAAGACATTCTCACGTATTGATTATTTTTTGATTTCCACAGAATTAAGGTCCAAGATTCAAAACTGCTTTTATGATAACATCGTGATCTCTGATCATGCACCCTGTTGTCTAATATATGTAGATAAAAAATTGACAAAGGAATCAGGTAGATGGCAATTTCAGCATAAATGGCTTCAGGATGAGGAATTTGTCAAGTATATAGAAAAACAGATAGACGAGTTCTTTGACATCAATACTACACAAACATCAGCATGTGTAAAGTGGGAGGCTTTCAAAGCTTTTATTAGGGGGCATATTATTAGTTATACAGGATCAAAATCTAAGAAGACTCGAGAGGAGAGAGCTAAATTGGAACATAAAATAAAAAATCTTCAGGAAAAAGTGTATGCAGGAAGTGACCCAAGGTTGGAGAATGAATTACTGATTTTGAGAGCTGAATACGACAAAAAATCAGCGAATAGAGCTGCCTCGAGTCTTCTAAGATTGAAACAATCTTTTTATGAACAAGGTGAAAAATCAGGAAAATTATTAGCATGGCAGATTAAACAATTGGAAATTAAAACACCAATTACCAGTATTATAAGTAAGGGACAGGTAGTTATAGATCCTTTAGAAATTAATAGAGCCTTTAGAGATTACTATGAAAAATTATATGATACCAAAAATGAACCTGATTTAACAAAACTAAATGGGTTTTTGAACGAACTATCTATACCGTGTATTCCAAATGAAAACAGGGAGATATTGGAGTCTAAAATTAGTCAAGAAGAAGTTGGGCTAGCCATTGATAATATGAAATCAGGAAAAAGTGCAGGACCAGATGGTCTTCCAGTTGACCTTTATAAAAAATTTAAGAATAAATTAATAAAACCTTTTTTGGAAATGGTTTTAGAAGCATTTCAAAATAATAATTTACCATCATACATAAATAATGCCTTAATTATACTGCTGCCAAAACCAGGTAAGCCCTCTAATAAATGTGAAAATATGAGACCAATAAGCCTATTAAACGCCGACCTTAAGATAATCTGTAAAATTTTAGCAAGACGAATACAAGAAATTTTACCAAATATTATTAATCGAGATCAGAATGGCTTTATAAAGGGTAGACAAGGCTTCCATAATGTAAGAAGACTATTTAATATTATCTATTTTAATAAAGAAGCACCGGATACAGCTCTCCTATCATTGGACGCCGAAAAGGCCTTTGATAGAGTTGAATGGCCCTTTCTTTTTGAAGTCCTACAAAGGTTTGGACTTGGAAATAATTTCATAAAATGGGTTCAAATAATATACAATAATGCTACAGCAGAAATCCTAACAAATAACAATATTTCAAAACCAATAAAAATCAATAGAGGATGTCGACAAGGCTGTCCACTCTCACCTTTACTGTTTACTATGGCAATTGAACCTTTAGCGATAGCGATACGTTTACATTCACAAATATATGGAATTAAAGTTGGACCAACAGAACATAAAATCTCCCTGTACGCCGATGATATAATTTTGTTTATGTCGAATCTAAAAAAATCAATTCCAACCTTGTTGAATTTAATAAAGAATTTTGGGGAAATATCAGGATATAAAATAAATAAAACTAAATCTTCAATATTAATGCTAAATGAGACCCAGAGAAATTACCCAGCCCCTGAGGTAAATCAATTCAATGTTGTAAATCAGTTTAAATATTTAGGAATCCAAATTATGCCTAAGCTAGAATCAGTCGCCAGTGTCAACTATGAAGCCTTAATGTCAGATATCAGTGAGTTAACTCAGAGATGGATGTCACTACCAATGTCGATGATCGGGAGAATCAATATACTTAAAAGTAATATTTTACCTAAAATACTTTATTTATTTCAATACATTCCCTTATCACCACCTTTAGATCTATTCTCAAGAATAAAAAAAAAGTTAGTGGAATTTATATGGAACAACAGGAGGGCTAGATTACGTCTGTCTTTATTATATTTACCATTTGATCGTGGAGGTCTGAAATGTCCAAATTTTATGTTGTATTATTGGTCTGCACAACTGAGGTCTATGACATATTATTTTTCATCAAATGATCTCCCTCACTGGACTGAAATGGAATCATACAATTTACCTTTACCTCTTCCCATATTCATATACTCAGATTCGGCAAAAAAATTACAAAAACAAGTTAAAAATCCATTTGTAAAGCATATGATCAAAATATGGTGTGAAGCTAAAAACTATTTAAAAGAACCACAGTTATTGTCACAATTTAGTCCAATATGGGGTAATCAATATTTTAAACCAGGGAGAGCGGACGCTGTATTTAAAGTATGGAATTTAAAAGGGATACAAAAGATTCAGGATTTATATTTGCCATGTGCAGACAACATAATGTCTTTTGAAGAGCTGAGGATCAAATTTAATCTCAATAGAACACATTTTTTTAAATATCTTCAACTTAGAAACTTTATTCGATCAAATCAAAATAAAGCTCTCACTCGACCTATTTATTCATCCTTGGAAAAAATGATGATGAAAGATAGTAAAAGAAAGGGTATTATTTCAGAGTTTTATAACTCATTGACACTATCTTCAAGTGAAAATTCACTGAAAAGATTAAACTACTGGAAAGAAGATCTGCAAATTGAAATTTCAGAGGAACAATGGGAATTGGCTTGTACAGAAGCTCAAACCAAATCAATAAATGCACGCCTTAAATTGATACATTTCAAATGGTTAATGCGGATGTATGTTACACCGGAGGAGTTAAATAGATATAACAAAAATATACCAGATACATGCACAAAATGCATGGAAAGTAAAGGAACCCTATTTCATTGTTTATGGGAATGTAGATTAATAAGAATGTTTTGGGAAGAGGTGAGGGTAACAATTGAAAAAATAATCTCAAAACAAATCATATTGAATCCTAAACTGGTTTTGTTGGGTCTGTACCCAGAAAAGCATAATTTCAATAAAAGTGAAAGAACTTTCATAGACCTCAGTTTGCTTAATGCCAAAAAATGTATTGCACTATTATGGAAAAAGACTCATAGACCAGATGTGACTCAGTGGTTAAGACAGATGTTAACAAACCTTCCATTAGAAAGAATAACATATATACTGAAATCAAAGGAAATTGTGTTTGAGAATATATGGAGACCTTTTATTGATTATGTAAAAAATTTAAACATAACTCTTGAAGAAGAAGGTGAATGATGTGTGTGGACCTTGTAAATTCCAAACTGGTGAACATAATATGTATACTTATGTATTGGATTGTCTAGACTAAACAGAGGAGCATTGTTGAAGACTTGATTTTGTTGGTGGTTGTTGGTGTTTTTAGTGCATTTTTTTTTTTTTGTAGTACTTTAGTGTTAGTGTTTGATTGTTTGTATCATGTTTGTTAAAAAAAAAAAAAAAGGTTCAATAAAGATATTGTGGAAAAAAAAAAAAACAATGGTGGGTTGAGTGGGCAGAGTGTGCACTTAAGCAGATGTAGTGTCACCTTATGATATTCCTCAAGTACAAGAGCAGCCATCAAAATAAAAGCGCAAAATTAAAAACACAATGGCAAAAAACTAGTGAGGTCCCATTTACCGGGGAAAAAAAAAAAAAATAATAGTGTTTTTGTGGGTTTTAGCCTTCTGAAATGCATCTGTTGGTCATGTGATGATTGGAAAAACCCATCAAAACACTCACTTCTCTAAAAAACAAAACAAAACAACCAAACAAAAAACCCCAAAACACACAGCCTTTTATGTCCGATCAGCCATTTTAACTCTTCTGGGTTTTTTCCTCCTACTGGTTAGGGATGTAGACTGGTGAACGGAAGGTCGCCAGTTCAATCCCTGGACTGGCAGGATCAGATCTGGGGTGGGGGGACAGATAACCTAGCAGTGTTTGCTGGTTAGTGGTTACAGTGGTTATCACTGTGGCAACACAGCAAGAAGGCCATGGGTTCGATCCCACCCCCTGGCCATCAGTGACTCTTCTGTGTGGAGTTTGCATGTTCTACCCGTGTCTGCGTGGGTTTTCTCCGGGTGCTCTGGTTTCCTCCCACAGGCCAAAAACATGCACATTAGGTTAACTGGAATCAACTCGGGATTCTAAATTGTCTTTAGGTATGAATGTGAGAGTGAATGGTTGTCTGTCTGTGTTGGCCATGCGATTGACTGGCAATCTGTCCAGGGTGTACCCTGCCTCTCGCCCAAAGACACTGAGATTTGAGGGGTGAGGGATTGTGAGGGGAACTGGAATGCCAGCAAAAATGGCCTGCATAGCAGAGTTCCAAGACAAAAAATACTGTTGAGCAAAAAGAACAAAGGCTTGTCTCAGTTTTACCAGAAGACATCTTGATGACCCCCAAAACTTTGGGGAAAATACTTTGTGGACTGACAAGACAGAAGTTGAACTTTTTGGAAGGTGTGTGTCCCATTACATCTGGCATAAAAGAAACACAGCATTTCAGAAAAGGAACATCATACCAACAGTAAAATATGGCAGTGGTAGTGTGATGGTCTGGAGCTGTTTTGCTGCTTCGGGACCTGAACACTTGCTGTGGTAAATGGAACCATGAATTCTGCTGTCTACCAACAAATCCTGAAGGAGAATGTCCGGCCATCTGTTCATGACCTCAAGCTGAAGTGCACTTGGGTTCTGCAGCAGGACAATGATCCAAAACACACCAGAAAGTCCACCTCTGAATGGCTTAAGAAAAACAAAATGAAGACTTTGGAGTGGCCTAGTCAAAGTCCTGACCTGAATCCGATTGAGACACTGTGGCATGACCTTAAAAGGTGGTTCATGCTCGAAAACCTTCCAGTGTGGCTGAATTATAATAATTCTGCAAAGATGAGTGGGGCAAAATTCCCCCTCAGCGCTGTAAAAGACTCATTGCCACTTATCACAAATACTTAGATTGCAGTTGTTGCTGCTAAGGGTGGCCCAACCAGTTATTATGTTTAGGGGGCAATCACTTTTTCATACAGGGCAATGTAGGTTTGGAGTTTTTTTTTTTTACCCTTAATAATAATCAGCTTCATTTAAAAACTGAATTTTGTGTTTTCTTGTGTTATCTTTGTCTAATATTTAAATTTGTTTGATGATCTGAAACAAAGTGTGACAAACATACAAAAAAATGAGAAATCAGGAAGGGGCAAACACCGCTGTGTACACACACACACACACACACACACACACACACACACACACACACACACACACACACACACACACACACACACACACCACACGCAGAGCGTGGAAAATAAGTATTGAACACATCAACATTTTACTCGTTAAACATATTTCTGATGGAGCCATTGACCTGAGATTTGCACCTTACTGCAACCATTTGCATGGATTCCATACCTGCTGCTATCCATCAGTCACTGCAATACTGATCATGTGCAGACCAAGCTGTCACTGTCTGCACCCACATTACCACATTGAACTTGCAATTTACTGGTATTACAGTTTACTGATTGCTGTGTTTTTACCGTTATTTGCACTATGGGTAGTATTACTGTACATAGATTGTTGTTGTTTTTCCATCCTCATTGTTTTTCTCATATATTGCACACACCACTAAGAGAGAGAGAGAGAAACAGCATTTCAGTCGTACTGTACAGTGTGGAAAATAAGTATTTAACATGTCAACATTTTGCCACTAAACATATTTCTGATGCAGCCACTGACCTGATATTTTCACCAGATATCAGTAACAACCCAAGTAATCCAGACATAAAAAGAAATCAAGGCAACTGTTCACAAATCAAGTTATATTTAATAAAGTGGAATGAGACAGGGGATAAATATTGAACACGCTTGGTGCAATTCATTTAATATTTAGTAGAAAAGCCTGTGTTGGTAATAACAGCTTCCAGATGCCTCCTGTATGGAGAAACCAGGCACAGGCATTGCTCAGGAGTGATTTTAGACCATTCTTCCACACAAACTGTCCTCAATCTTGAAGGTTCCGTGGGTGTCTTCTATGAACTCTGATCTTCAGTTCATTTCATAGATTTTTAATTGGATTATGGTCAGGTGACTGACTGGGCCATTCTAGCAGCTTTATTTTCCTTCTCTGAGCCAGTTGAGAGTTTCCTTGGCTGTGTGTTTGGGATCGTTGTCTTGCTGAAATGTTCACCCTCCTTTCATCTTCAGCATCTTGGCAGATGACAACGGGTTCTTATCAAGGATGTCTCTGTACATTTGTCCATTCATCTTTCCTTCAATTATATGAAGTCTGCCTGTGCCATGTGCTGAAAAACATCCCACACCATGATTCTCCCACCTCCAAACTTCACTGTTGGTATGGTGTTTTTGAGCTGATGTGCAGTGCCATTTCTCCTCCAAACATGCACTTGTGGCATCCAAAAAGTTCAATTTTGGTCTCATCTAACCAGAATATATTCTCCCAGTATTTTACTGGCTTGCCCAAATATTGTGCAGCAAACTTTAAACAAGCTTCAACATGCTTTTTTCTTCAGCAATGGAGTCTTGTGAGGTGAGCGGGCATAGAGCCCATGTCAATTGAGTGCATTCCTTATTGTTTTCTTTGAAACAGCAGTACCTGCTAACTCCAGGTCTTTCTGGAGCTCTCCACGAGTGGTCTTTGGCTCTTGGATAACTCTTCTGATAATTCTTTTGACTTCTCTGTCAGAAATTTTGCAAGGAGCTCCTGGTCGTCGCCAGTTTATGGTAAAATGATGTTCTTTCCACTTCCAAATGATGGCTGCAACAGTGCTCACAGGAACATTCAGCCGTTTAGAAATGCGCCTGTAACCAACCATCATTATGTTTTGCAACAATAAGGTTGTAAAGATCTAGAGAGAGCTCTTTGCTTCTACCATCATGAGTTCTTTGTGGTGTATCAATCTGATATTCACAGTAGGGCTGAAACGATTAGTCGACGTTGTCGATAATGTCGACAATAAAAATTTGTTGACAAATCGTTTAATTATAAAGTTTACATGCATGCCGCAGTTCAGCTGTAATTGCAGCTACAGTGTAACTGCAATGCACAACTGGAACTGCAATGCACGACCGGAACTGCTGAGGGCAGTAGCGCATCTGTTGTCCGGCAAGCGTGAACAATTTCCAGTGAAGAAGAAGAGGAGCACATTATACGGCTCAGTCTGTATGGAAAATGTTGAAGTGGATAAAAAAAAAAAAACAGACCCAAACTTTCTGTTTTTTGGAAACATTTTACAGAAGATAAAAAAAACAAAACAAGTAAAATGCAGAATTTGCAAGGCAGACCTCTCTTACCACGGAAGCACTACAGTGATGCATGAGCACGGCACCCGGGAGCCACAAAATTAACATCTGCTGGTAAGTTTTAGCGAGTAAAGAGAGTTAGTGCCACTTATTTCCAATGGCCAACTATTTCAAGTTTTAGAAAAATGACAATACTGTTAGTACGTGCTGTTTTTGTTAGCTTACCTTTTTGACAATAAGCTCTATGATTGCTGAGGGCTGAACTGTCATGGCTAACGTGTTGAATCCAGTAAATGACAGGAGTCGCTATCTCTTTTTCATCTTTGTTTATATTAGCCCTCATTCTGATATTAGTTACACTGTGTTACACTGTGTCCAGCTGAGACAAAATGGCATTTGAATGCCTCCCGCCCACAGGAGACAGAACGTTAAGAGGTATTGAACAGCGGCTGAGGTAAAATATGCACTAGACTAGAGCCCCAACAAGAAGCAGAGATGGTGGACATGAGAAAAATAAACGCAACTAGTCGACTAGCTGAAAAAAAATAGTCGTTAGATTAGTCAACTACTAAAATAATCTTTAGTTTCAGCCCTAATTCACAGACCTTTTAAAAGGTTATCAGTCAGGACTTAGCCAGCTGAAATTAATTTGCACTGATGGGGGATGGGGTTGCTTCCTAAATTCTGATGGATTTCAATTGGTTTCTTTGCTTTCGATGCCTTTTTGCACCTCTTTTATTCTTCATGTGTTCAATACTTATTCCCCGTGTCATAATACTTTATTACATAGAACTTGTTTTGTGAACACAGTTGCCTTGATTTCTTTGTACAGTGGTGTGAAAAAGTGTTTGTTCCCTTCCCGATTTCTCTTTTTTTTTGTATGTTTGTCACACTTAAATGTTTCAGATCATCAAACAAATTTAAATATTTAGACTGTGGTGACACAATAGGAGATGGCACTCCACCCAGGACTTGGGGTTTGTGGGGGAGAAGGAGGTGACAGATGGTAATGGAGGAAGAAGTGAGAGGAGCCAGCGAAGGACGCCAGAGCGCTACGGGGTATGAAATTAGAATAAGATGTGCCTTCACCCCCACGGTGCCAGGTGTTGATGCATTGTGCGAAGGGCAAGATACTTTTCACACCTGAGGATGCCGGGGCATGAAAGTATTGTTTTAAGCCATGCTCTGTGATGTGTATGTTGATGTGTGTACATGCTGTGTGACTTATATGTTAATGTTTCTCACCATGGGTGCCAAAGGCGGGAATAAAGTAGATAAAGGAGGTTGTTTTGGTACCCAGGTCAGTCTGTTCTGTTGTTGGAGGTGAAATAAAGTTCTGAGTTGTTAGCTCGTGTCTCGTCTGATTCCATCCTCCACATTGGTGACCGAGAGACGTGAAATGGAAAATGGACCGAGCACCACCACGGGGACACTTCCGCTGGAGTCTCCCACTGCTGTATGCGCCGTTGCAGTCAGACTCCCGGACCTTTGGCTTCATGACCTGGCCACTTGGTTTATTCACATGGAAGCCCAGTTCGCCCTCCGCGAAGTCGTGGCAGATGACACGAAGTACCATCCTGTGGTGGCATTGCTGGACGCACGTGCCACACAGCACGCCTTGAGTCTACTCCGAGCCCCGCCAGCTCAAGGAAAGTACGATGCTCTCAAGCAGCTGCTGCTGCAGCGTTATACCCTGTCAGACGCAGAGAGGGGAGAAAAGCTCCTCACCCGCTCGGAGCTAGGAGACAGATTGGTTGTGGACCTGATGGAGAGCATGCTTGCGTTGATGGGCATGGACGACGGATCTTTCTTTTTCTCCCACCTCTTCTTCACCTCTTACTCACCACTGCTGGTGGCCAGGGACTACCGCTCGCTGGCAGAGGAGGCAGATCGCATCATCCTGGCAGACAAGGCTTTCAGTGTCAAGCAGTGAGACTGGGATCTCCGGTGGAGCCCAACGAGGTTGAGGAGCTGAGGGTGGTGGCCGGGACGGCCACCCAGAGACACAGGACCAGAATGCTGTGTTTTTATCACCGCCGCTTTGGAAAAGAAACGCAATGTTGTCTGCCGCCGTGCCACTTCAAGAAGCTAGGAAGCAGGACAGCCAGTGGTCTGCAGCAGCTGCGACCACTGGCGACAGGAAGAAGCTGCTTTTCATCACGGACACATGTTCTGGGAAATGTTTTTTGGTAGACTCTGGCTCCCAGAAGAGCCTCATTTTGCTAGTCAGTGCAGACAGGCTGGCAGAAGGCTGTGGCCCATCTTTAACGGCCGCAAACGGATCCCACATCAGGACGTTTGGAGAAAGGACGGTGACTGTATGTTTACATGGGCGCAATTACCAGTGGGACTTTGTGATAGCTGCATGTTCAGTCCCCATCTTAGGTGCTGATTTTCTGTGTGCTTATGGACTCCTTGTTGATGTTGCCAACAGACATTTGCCCTGCACAGCTCGGGGAGTTGGGCCACCAACACACGCAAATGTTCTAGCTTCTGGGGGTAAATATCAGCATTTGCTTGCCGAGTTCCCAGCACTCACGGTGCCCACTTTTTCCGCTACGGTAACCAAGCACGGGGTCGAGCATTTTATGACCACGAATGATCTGCCCATGTTGCCGGGCCCTTGACGCCTGGATGCGGCTAAACTAGCCATCGTGCGCGAGAAGCTCGCTAACTTAGAACGCTTAGGCATTGTTAGGTGCTCTAACAGCCCTTGGGCATCCCCACTGCACATGGTGCCCAAGTCCAATGGTTCGTGGCGGCCGTGCGGTGATTTCCATCACTTGAACAATGTCACCGAACATGACCATAATCCCCTCCCGCACATCGAGGATTTTTCCATGCACCTGGCTGGAATGCGCATTTTTTCAAAAGTGGATCTGGTTCACGGTTACCACCAGGTCCCGGTTCGCGCCAAGGATGGTCCCAAAACGGTGGTAACAACTCCCTTTGGTCTTTTGGAGTTTTTACGCATGCCGTACAGGTTAAAAGGTCGCAGCAAAAACTTTCCAAAGGATGATGGACGAGGTGCTCCGTGACTTGCTGTTTGTTTTCATCTACTTAGATGACATTTTAGTGGCTAGCGCATCAGGAGGAGCACCTCGCCCATCTCAAACAAGTTTTCCAGCAGTTGGAAGAGCATGGGCTGATTGTTAACCCGGCAAAGTGTCAGTTCGGGCTGCTGGTAATCGACTTTTTGGGACACCGCATCTCGCCAGAGGGTGTGATCCCACTGCTGGACAAGGTACGCGCAGTGTCAGATTTTCCGCGTCTGCAGACCGTGAGAGCGCTGCATGAATTTTGGGGGATAGTCAATTTTTACAACCGTTTCCTCCCCCGTGCAGCCCAGCCGTTGCAACTGCTGTACGGCACGCTAGAAAAGAAGAAACTCATGGATAGCATTGACTGGACCCCCAATTGGGTCCAGGCTTTCACAGACACCAAAACAGCGCTCGCCAATGCAGCTTTGCTGGCCCACCCAGCTCTGTCAGCGTGGATAGTACTCACTACAGACACATCAAATGTCGTGGTAGGAGCCATGGTAGAGCAGTACGTCTAGAGCGTAAGTATAGCGCTTTCGACAGAGAGTTGTTGGCTCTCCACTTCATTTCGTCATTTTCAATTCTGGCTCAAAGGAGTTTACCGCGTTTGTCGATCATAAACCACTGACTTACGCGATGTCCAAAGTTTCAGAACCTTGATTGGCTCGGCAACAACAACACTTGGCCACAATTTTGGAATTCATGACCGACATTCAACATGTAGCCAGTAAACTTAACGTGGTCGTGGACTGCCTGTCATGCGCGCTGGTATCTCTGGTCTATGTGGGTATCGATTTTTCCACAATGGCCACCGACCAAACCGGGGATGCAGACATTTGCGCACTCCAGTCCGAAGCTACTGGATTAAAACTGGAGAGCAGGGTGGTACAAGAAGGGTGCCTTCCCCTGCTCTGCGACGTCTCCATAGGCCACCCCCGCCCGGTGGTTCTGAGCTCTTGGCACCACCGCGTTTTTGAGTCAGTCCACTCCCTTTCACATCCCAGTGTGCGAGCCTCAGTTGAATTGGTGGGGTCCAAATTTGTCTGGCCGTGCTTACACAGGGATGTGAAAGAATGGGCCGCAGCGTCCGTCACATGCCACCGGGCTAAGATTCACAAGCACACCGAAGCCCCCCTCGAGCCCTTTCAGATTCCGGTCAGGAGGTTCGACCACGTACACGTGGATTTAGTGGGTCCCCTTCTGCCGTCGCAGGGATTCACACACCTTTTAACAATCGTGGATCACACTATACATTGACCAGAGGTGGTTCTGTTGAATTCCACCATGTCTACCGAGGTAGCCTGTGTGTTTTTATCAGCTTGGGTGGCACAGTTCGGATCCCCGTCGGACATCAATTCCAACAGGGGTCCGCAATTTATTTCAGAACTCTGGTCCACGATGGCCGATAGCCTGGGGGTCAAAATTCACTGCACCACCGCATACAAGCCACAGGCTAACCGTTTGTACAAGCATTTTCACAGGTCACTTAAAGCAGTGCTCAGAGCCTCGCTAACGGATGCAAATTGGGTCAACCGCCTGCCTTGGGTCCTATTGGGGTTGTGCTCCGCACCTAAGGATTTGGCAGCTTCCCCAGCAGAACTCATTTTTTCTCAGCCATTGCAGATCCTGGGGGAATTTTTGTCAGAGAGCCCCGTGCCCGGTACCGATCGGCCCACGTACCTTTTTTCCAGTGCAGAGCCTGCCAGCATTCCAGGCCCCACGCACCATTGTTTTCCCCGCACTTTTGTTCCCAAGCACCCAGAGAACTGCAAATTTCTTTTCGTTCGGCACGACGCCCACAGAACCCTGCTGCGTACACCATACGACGGCCCGTTCAGAGTGGAGGAAACAGGGGAGAAACACTTAAGGAAACCATCTGCATAGACAGGCTGAAGCCCGCTTATGTGTTGGCAGACAAGCAGGTGGTGTTGGCTTAAGCTCCCCGGAACGGGCGCTAACCTACGGTGAGTTTGCAGGTTTGTGTTCCCCCTGCAGAGAATTGTTCTCACAAAACTAACTCTTTCCCCTCCCCACCCTTTCCCCCTCCAGAGACCAACCTTTCCTCCTACCCACCTCGACAGGAAGGCGCTTCGACCGGCCCAGTGGTTCTACGCTACAGCCGCTACAGGTGCTTGCTCAAGCCAAAAGGTCCAGAGGGTTAGGACCCCTTCTGGGTGTTAAGGGAGATGGCTGTATGGTGACACAATAGGAAATGGCACTCCACCCAGGACTTGGGGTTTATGGGGGAGAAGGAGGTGACAGCTGGTAATGGGGGAAGAAGTGAGAGGAGCCAGCGAAGGGCGCCAGGGTGCTAGGGGATATGAAACTAGAATAAGATGTGCCTTCATCCCCATGGTGCCAGGTGTTGATGCATTGTGCGAAGGGCAAGACACTTTTCACATCTGAGGACGCCGGGGCACGAAAGTATTGTATTAAGCCATGCTCTGTGATGTGTATGTTGATGTGTGTACATGCTGTGTGACTTATATGTTAATGTTTCTCACCCTGGGTGCCAAAAGCTGGAATAAAGTAGATAAAGGAGGTCGCTTTGGTACCAAGTCAGTCCGTTCTATTTGTTGGAGGTGAAATAAAGTTCTGTGTCGTCAGCTTGTGTCTCATCTGAGTCCATCCTCCACAAGACAAAGAAAACACAAGTAAACACACAATGCAGTTTTTAAATGAAGGTGTTTATTATTAAGGGTAAAAAATCTAAACCTACATGGCCTTGTGTGAAAAATTGATTGCCCCTCCCTTCCCGTTAAAACATAAATTAACTGTGGTTTATCACATCTTTGGAAAGCTGAGTTCACTTTCTCTAGCCACACCCAGGCCTGATTACTGTCACACCTGTTCTCAATCAAGAAATCATTTAAATAGGACTTGCCTGACAAAGTGAAGTAGACCATAAGATCCTCAAAAGCTAGACATCATGCTGCAATTCAAAGAAATTCAGGAACAAATGAGAAACAAAGTAACTGAGGTTATAAAGCCATTTCTAAAGCTTTGGGACTCCGGCAAACCACAGTGAGAGCCAATAACCACAAATGGTGAAAATATGGAACAGTGGTGAACCTTCCCAAGAGCGGCTGGCTGACCAAAATTACCCCAAGAGCGCAGAGACAACTCATCCAAGAGGTCACAAAAGACCCCGCAACAACATCCAAAGAACTGCAGGCCTCACCTTGCCTCAGTTAAGGTCAGTGTTCTTGACTCCACCATAAGAAAGAGACTGGGCAAAAATGGCCTGCATGGCAGAGTTCCAAGACGAAAACCACTGCTGAGCAAAAAGAACATAAAGGCTTGTCTCAGTTTTGCCAGAAAACATCTTGATGATCCCCAAGACTTTGGGGAAAATATTCTGTGAACTAACGAGACAAAAGATGAACTTTTTGGAAGGTGTGTGTCCCATTACATCCAGCGTAAAAGTAACAGCAATTCAGAAAAGGAACATCATACCAGCAGTAAAATATGGTGGTGGTAGTGTGATAGTCTGGGGCTGTTTTTCTGCTTCAGGACCTGGAAGAATTGCTGAGGTAAATGGAACTATGAATTCTGCTGTCTACCAACAAATCCTGAAGGAGAATGTCCGGCCATCTGTTTGTGACCCCTAGCTGAAGTGCACTTGGGTTCTGCAGCAGGACAATGATCCAAAACACACCAGCAAGTCCACCTCTGAATGGCTTAAGAAAAACAAAATGAAGACTTTGGAGTGGCCTAGTCAAAGTCCTGACCTGGACATACGTTGTTACTACTAAGGGTGGCACAATCAGTTATGAGGTTTAGGAGGCAATCACTTTTTCACACAGGGCCATGCAGGTTTGGATTTTTTTTTTACCCTTAATAATAATCAACACTTTCATTTAAAAACTGCATTTTGTGTTTACTTGTGTAATCTTTGTCTAATATTTAAATTTGTTTGATGATCGGAAACATTTACAGTAAGTGTGACAAACATACAAAAAAAATGAGAAATCAGGAAGGTGACAAACACTTTTTCACACCACTGTATGTATGGATTACTTGGGTTGTTACTGATATCTTATATATTAAACTTATTCTCTATGTATATTGTGGTACTGTGTTATGCTGGGGATCATAATTTCGTTTATGTGCAAGCACATACTAAATGACAATAAAGAAATCTTGAATCTTGAATATCTGGTGAAAATCTCAGGTCAGTGGCTCCATCAGAAATACAATATGTTTAATGAGAAAAATGTTGACATATTCAATACTTATTTCCCCCGCTGTGTACACACACACACACACACACACACACACACACACACACACACACACATTATATATATAGGGCAGCGCGGTGGCGGAGTGGTTAGCACTGCGGCAGCACAGCAACTCACCCTTGGCCGGGGGATCCTGGGTTCGATCCCAGCCCCCGACCAACAGTGATCTGTGTGGAGTTTGCATGTTCTCCCCGTGTCTGTGTGGGTTTACTTCGGGATTTCTCTGGTTTCCTCCCACATGCCAAAAACATGCAAGTTAGGTTAATTGGCATCAAACTGGGGATTCTAAATTGTCCTTAGGTATGACTGTGAGAGTCTCCCTGTGTTGGCCCTGCGATGGACTGGCAATCTGTCCAGGGTGTACTCTGCCTCTTGCCCAAAGACGCTGGAATAGGCTCCAGCCCCCCGCGACCCGAAAAGGATTAAGTAGAAGATGAATGAACAAATGAATATATATATACAGTATATATGAATGAATGAATGATTTTTTTTTAAACTGTAAAAAATGTACAAACAGGAAGACAACTGACAGTTAATAATGACTTAATAGTGGAGAAGGGGTAGTATTTTTAAAAAGCTTGTGCTTCTTCCTACTCCTTTTCAGGCATGTTAAGAAAATAAGAAAGAAAATATTGTTTTGTTTTGTTTTGAATGTGTTTTATTTTTATTTATCCCTTTCTATTCTCACATGTCCGAAATAAAGTCTTCTTCATTCATTCTTTGTTGATGTATGACTTTCACTTTGCAAGGTAGAGTTTTAACTTGCACTTGTAGATGTAGCGACCAACTGTGTTACCAGACAGTGGTTTTCCAAAGTGTTACTGAGCCCACATGCTGATATCCTTTACAGAATAATGCCTGTTTTTAAAGCAGTGCCACCTGAGGGATTGAAGGTGGCAGGCATTTAGTGTTGGTTTTCACCCTTGTCACTTACGTGCAGAAATTTCTCCAGATTCTCTGAATCTTTTGATATTATGGACTGTAGGTGATGAAATTCCTAAATTCCTTGAAATTGTACGTTGAGAAGCGTTGTTACACTGTTGGATTATTTGCTTATACAGTTGTTCACAAATTGGTAAACCTTGCCCCACCCTCACTTGTGAGGAGCCTTTCGGGGATGCTCCTTTTATACCCAATCATGACACTCACCTGTTTCCAATTAACCTGCTCACCTGTGGAATACTGCTTTTTTCCGGGGTCACCACAGCGTATGATCACCTTATATTGCGATGATCTGCATATTGATTTGGCAAGGATTTTTATGCCAGATGCCCTTCCTGATGCAGCCCTGCCCATTTATCTGGGCTTGGGACCAGTACAGGGAGTACACTGGCTTGTGCACCCCTTGTAGCTGGGTACCCCCCCAATTTTTTTTTGAGCATTCCACAACTTTTCTAGCCTTTTAATGCCCCTGTCCCAGCTTCTTTGGAACATGTTGCAGGCATCAAATTCAAAATGAGTGATTATTTGCAAAAAAAAAAAAAAAGTTTATAAGTTTGAACATTAAATATTTTGTTTTTGTAGCATATTCAATTGAATGTAGGTTGAAAAGGATTTTTAAACCATTGTATTTTGTTTTTATTTACAATTTACACAATGTCCCAACTTCACTGGAATTGAGGTTGTAACTCACAGTTTTTACCTGTCACCTAAGAGAGTCTTTGTGCCATGTGAAATCACATATAACTGTTCAAAATAAGATGTTGTAAAGCAGAGATCTTCTTATATTAAAGTTATATAATATACTGTCCCCTGAGTTTAAGAGGGATTTTTGATGACCTCTAGCTCCTCTTCAAAGAGATCCATCTAATTTTGTCTCATGACAACACGTTTATGGTCATAGCAATCCAGGCCATTTATAACAGCTAATTAGAGTGCAACACAAAGCTTCAAGGGCCACAGCCATTAGTAACCATCAAGGCATTAATTATAAACCCATTCACGAAATCCGAACCTCACCATGAAAAAGACAGACTGGGGGTTACGCAATGAAAATCCTAAACATGATCTGTGTTCCGAGCTGGCGCCTGGACTGATGTTACTGGCAGTCAATACAGGATCCTATGTGACAGGCCCATGAGCTACGGCATCCTCTGACACCCGCTCTTCAATCCATTCAGCACCTTTCACTCACACCTGCCTCCGCTCCCAATCTCGCTTTCTCCCACTGTCTCACTTTAATCCCCTTGAGCCAATAAGCTTCTCTTGTTCTGAGATGAAACTTCATAGACCTCGACATCTTTTTATATCAGCATTATTGGGGGATGAGAGACGCCAATTCACCGACTGCCAGTAATGACAATAACATCACATTTAATTTATCTATAGTGACAGTGTTTTATTAGGCTACCCTGCAAATATGTTTTTTAGAGGTCTGCGACCTGTGGCTGCAGAGCCACAGATGACTCTTGTGGTTCTGCAACACAAATTAAAAAAAAAAAGTACGTTTTGGAGAAACATGTAAAATTAATTTGTACATTTATGTGAGAGAAGTTTTTAAAAAAGTATTTAAAAATTTATGAGAAAAAATTGAGCAATTTTTCAAAAGTTATGAACTTATGAAAAAAACTTTAAATTTAAGAGAAAAATCTCACAGATTTCCAGTCAAAAATATAAAATTTACAAGGAAAAATTAGAAAATACAACAGAAATTGATACAAAAAAGTACAAAAAAAAAAACCAGGAAAAAAGAAAATCTCAAACATTTTTTAATTTAATGGACATACAGTGGCGTGAAAAAGTGTTTCTCCCTTCCTGATTTCTCATTTTTTTGTATGTTTGTCACACTTAAATGTTTCATATCATCAAACAAATTTAAATATTAGACAAAGATAACAAAAGTAAACACAAAACGCAGTTTTTAAATGAAGGCGTTTATTATTAAGGGTAAAAAAAAAATCCAAACCTACATGGCCCTGTGTGAAAAAGTGCCCCCCCCCCCATCCCCCCGTTGAAACAAATTAACTGTGGTTTATCACATCTTTGAAAAGCTGAGTTCAATTTCTCTAGCCACACCCAGGCCTGATTACTGCCACACCTGCTCTCAATCAAGAAACCACTTAAATAGGACCTGCCTGACAAAGTGAAGTAGACCAGAAGATCCTCAAAATCTAGACATCATGCTGCAATCCAAAGAAATTCAGGAACAAATGAGAAACAAAGTAACTGAGATCTATCAGTCTGGAAAAGGTTATGAAGCCATTTCTAAAGCTTTGGGACTCCAGTGAACCACAGTGAGAGCCATTATCCACAAATGGTGAAAACATGGAACAGTGGTGAACCTTCCCAGGAGTGGCCAGTTGACCAGAATTACCCCAAGAGTGCAGCGACGACTCATCCAAGAGGTCACAAAAGACCCCACAACAACATCCAAAGAACTGCAGGCCTCACTTGCCTCAGTTAAGGTCAGTGTTCATGACTCCACCATAAGGCTGTGTGTCCACCAAATGCATTTTTTCAGCTGTGGGCGACTATTTTCTATTCATTCGCTATGTAGTCCAGCGTCTACAGCGCTGAGCGCCTTTGGTGCTGAAACACTCTCGATGGTGGCCACTTTTTGTCGCGGCACTCAGCATTGAAAAAAATTCAACTTTTCAGACTACATCTGAGCTTGTCAATGTCAGACCTTTCTAAGCAGCAAATCAGTATAAGGAAGGGAGGGACATAAGACGCTGGGACAGTTTGTACTGAGACTCCCGGGGCCTCATGTACAAAGGGTACTTACACACGAAAACATGGCGTACGTCCTTTTCCACAAAAAATTTCATATGTATCAAGAATGGAATGACCGTGGAAATATGCGCAGCCCCACGCCAACTTCATGACTGGTGTACGTATGTTTCTACTGATATTGGCCCATTGGCAACACTTAGAGGTGATGTTGGGAGACTGATAATGACGTGAAAATTATTGTACACACCAGAGACACATGATGAACAAACATCCAAGTGTGTGCAGTTAGATGAGTGGATATAAAAGCAAGCGCAAAGAAGTGCAGAAAATGCCTCTAACAACTGAGGATTAGGGGATATAGGCAAATCGTTCATTGAGAAAAGAAAGGGTATTTAGAGACAGAAGATTTTATGGCTCAGGATGATGACTGGCTTGTCAGCCGGTTTAGGTTTCCATGGGCAGTCCTTGTGGAACTGTGCTCAGAGCTACGGCCGGTCATGGAGCGCGACATGGCGAGAAACCGTGTGCTGCCCATCCCAGTGCAGGTGCTGACAACTCTGGGGTTTCCGGAAACTGGGGCATGCCAGAGTGAGCTGGCAGACCAATCCGGAATTTTTAAGTCAAGTCAGAGCAGAGGTATGCCAGCTGTGTGGGATGGCATTGTTCGGCTGTCACCCAGGTACATCATATTCCCATACAACGCAGTTGAACAGGCCAACATCACAGAGCAACTTGCAGCGAGAGCTGGTATTCCTAATGATTCTAATGAACAGCATTGTTGGAAACAAATTACAAGCTGGCACTGTGCGGATGGGTGGCTTCTTGGTGAGCAAATTCATGTAATTGTCCTAATAATAATCCATCTCATGTGCAATGCACCTGTGCGCCCCCAAATGTTACCCTGTCTTCAAGGCTTCATTACAAGTCAGTGGGTCGAATGAGTGACTTTCTATTTTTGCTGATTAAGCTACAGCTTCACAGCATTCTACCAAGCCCCCAATTGCCTCTGTGTGTACAGTAGTTATGTCAATAAACACATGCGTAAAGTTTGAAATGCAACAGTCTCACCTGTTCCCCAGCGCACTTTCATTTACAATAGTAGTGTGTGTAATCCATGCAAGTTGTATAAAGGATGAGATTTCCATTTTGGACATAAAATACGATCTGCTTTCAACTGACAGGTGACCTTGGCTACCCACTAAATAGGTTCATATTGTCTTCTTTTTTCCTTTAATTCAACCAGCTGATCTACCCGGCTGGTCACAAATTGATTGATTGATTTATTCATCGTTTAAAATAACATTGTATAAAAGATACAACATGCATTTAAAAACAATGGGATGACACAAGAAAGTGTGCACACTTATTACACTCAAGATGGTGCCGCGGATGGCAGCCACTGGCTTCTGCTCTCTGATGTTTTTGATAATTTTGTGTGTTTTTTTGGACTTCTGCTCTTCTGTCCGAATCACCTATTCAAGGGAGGAACTACTTTCACTCAGACTACCTCCCAATGCAACTTCTCCGCCAGTTACTGCTGCTGATCTGAAGTTTTTTCAGTCCATCTTAGCTGTGGGAGCAGCGGCTATTGGCGCTGGCCGGAAACGAAGGCGGCGTGGTAAATGTGCCGGTGCGTTAGTCAGGCTGAAGAAATGAGGATTTCGCACGCCGCTCCCATCGATCCATCTGGCAAATATCCGCAGTTTGGCGAACAAAATGGATGAACTGCTGCTCCTGACTCACAAAAACCGGGATTTTAGCAGATCTGGCGCCCTTTGTTTCACGGAGTCCTGGCTGAGTGAACACATCCCGGACAGCGCGGTCCGTCTGGACGGATTTCAACTGTTTCGCGCTGATCGCAGCCGAGAATTTTCTGGAAAGACTAAGGGTGGTGGAATCTGCTTCTACATAAACGAAGGTTGGTGTACTGATGTCACAGTGTTGAAGAAGTTTTGTAGCCCTAACCTAGAGTCACTGTTCATAAACTGTAAACCCTTTTATTCACCGCGAGAGTTCTCCTCATTTATTCTGGTCGGAATTTATATCTCGCCTGCTGCTTGTACAACGGAGGCACTGCAGCTCCTCGCTGACCAGATAGCAGACGTGGAGGAAAAACATCCAGACTCTCTGCTTATCATTCTGGGTGATTTCAATAGAGCTAATCTCACAAATGAGCTTCCTAAATACAGACAGCATATTAAATGTCCCACCAGGGACACAAATACACTTGACCACTGTTACACAGTTTTAAGAAACGCCTATCATGCCGTCCCCCGTGCAGCTCTGGGTTTTTCTGACCACTGCCTGCTCCATCTTATTCCAACATACAGACAGAAACTAAAAACTTCCAAGCCTGTTGTAAGGACTGTGAAGAAATGGACTGAGGAATCAAAGCTGAAGTTACAAGCCTGCTTTGACTGCACAGATTGGAGTGTTTTTGAAGCTGCAGCCATTAACTTAAATGAACTCACTGACACTGTGACATCATACACCTGTTTCTGCGAGGACATGTGTGTGCAGACCAAGACCTTCTGCATATACAACAACAATAAACCCTGGTTCATTCCTAAACTGAAGCAGCTACGTCAGACCAAGGAGGAGGCCTACAGGACTGGTGACTGGACTCTGTACAAGCGGGCCAGAAACATGCTGACGAAGGAGACCAGGCTTGCTAAGAGGAGCTACAGTGTGAAGTTACAAAAAAACTTCTCAGCTAACAACTCTGCTTCTGTCTGGAGAGGCCTACGGAATATCACCAACTACAGGAGACCATCCCCCCACCCTGCGGAAAACCTCCAGCTGGCTAATGACCTAAACAGCTTTTACTGCAGGTTTGAAAAGAACCTACAGTTCTCACCTCCCACCCACACAAAAGGATTATCTGCAGCCCCAGGAACTCCATCCCTCCTCCACTCTGACCTCCCACCAGCACTAATGATCTGTGAAGAGGAGGTGCGCCGGGTCTTTCAGAGACAAAAGATCAAGAAGGCTGCAGGACCTGATGGTGTGTCTCCGTCCTGCCTGAGAGTCTGCTCCAACGAGTTGGCCCCCATCTTCACCCGGATCTTTAACAGATCACTGGAGCTGCGTGAAGTGCCTTCCTGCTTCAAACGCTCCATCATCATTCCAGTTCCCAAGAAACCCTCTATTACAGGATTAAACGACTACAGACCTGTTGCCCTGACCTCTGTGGTCATGAAATCCTTGGAGAGATTGGTGCTGAACCACCTGAAGGTCATCACAGGCCCCCTGATGGACCCACTGCAGTTTGCCTACCGGTCAAACAGGTCAGTGGATGATGCAGTGAATATGGGACTACATTACATCCTGCAACACCTCGACTCCCCAGGGACGTACGCCAGGATCCTGTTTGTCGACTTCAGCTCAGCGTTCAACACCATCATCCCAGGCATTCTTCATCAGAAACTCCTCCAGCTCAAGGTGCCCCCCTCCACCTGCCAGTGGATCTCCAGCTTTCTGACTGACAGGTGGCAACAGGTGAAGCTAGGGAGATTTACATCCAGCTCCCGAAAAATTAGTACTGGCGCCCCCCAAGGATGTGTCCTTTCCCCACTGCTCTTCTCCCTCTACTCCAACGACTGCACCTCAGAGGACCCTTCGGTGAAGCTCCTGAAGTTTGCGGACGACACCACAGTCATCGGTTTGATCCGGGATGATGATGAGTCTGCATACAGGCGGGAGGTGGAGCAGCTGATCCTCTGGTGCAGCCAGAACCATCTTGAACTTAACCCAGCCAAAACGGTGGAGATGACTGTGGATTTCAGGCGACACCCCCCTTCATTCCCCCCACTCACCATCCTCAACAGCACAGTGTCCACTGTGGACTCCTTCAAGTTTCTGGGTACCACAATCTCCCGGAACCTGAAGTGGTCCTCCCATATTGACACTGTCCGGAAAAAGGCCCAGCAGAGGTTGTTTTTTCTGCGTCAGCTCAAGAAGTTTGATTTGCCTCAGGAGCTGCTGGTTGTCTTCTACACCGCCATCATCCAATCTGTCCTCTGCTTTTCCATCACTGTCTGGTTTGGATCTGCCACTAAACAGGACAAGACCAGACTGCAGCGGATCATTAAGTCTGCGGAGAGGATCATTGGTACCGACCTACCCTCCATTGAGAACTTATATCGGTCCATAACCAGGAAACGGGCGGGAAACATCTGTGCTGACCCATCACACCCCGGCCACAAACTGTTTGAACTTCTATCTTCTGGTCGTCGTTACAGATCACTGAAGGTCAAAACCACCCGTCACAGGAACAGTTTCTTTCCTCAAGCCATCACTCTGATGAACTCCTAACATTCACCTAGTCCTACCTGTTGCTGTACTCATGACTTTTCATCCATTATTACATTGCACATAACTCTCACACTGCTTTTTACTTCATTCACATTATATCACTGAACCTGAGTCCACATTGAAATACTGTGTGATTGTATATTTTTTCATATATTTCTGCAAAGTGTGGTTAGTCCGAGTAAATAACTGCATATATTCCTGTATATATTTGCATCCTTTTATAGAAACGTGGACAGACTGTAATTTACTGTACATACTGTGGTTGTCATTGAATCCTTATTTAAATCCTTCACCTGAACAATGAGAGCAAGTTTTTAGCCAAAGTCAAATTCCTTGTATGTGTTGTGCATACTTGGCCAATAAAGCTGATTCTGATTCTGATTCTGATTCTGATTCTGATTATTACCTCCGCCAGGCCGAAAAGGCCAGGAGGAGGTAATGTTTTTGCCGGGGTTTGTCTGTTTGTCTGTCTGTCTGTCTGTCTGTCTGTCTGTCTGTTGGTTAGCAAGATAACTCAAAAAGTCTTGGACGGATTTCCATGAAACTTTCAGGCGTTGTTGGAAATGGTACAAGGAAGAACTGATTAAATTTTGGGGATGATCCGGATCACCGTCTGGATACAGGAATTTTTTAAAGCATTCTTTAACACTGTGACATACGGCTATTTTCAACATGTGCGCAGGAGCAATGGAGGGCGCTGGTCATCGTGTCTGACCAACATAAACTCCGCCTTCTTCAACGTTTTAGGCACAAAAGCACGCGGAAAACACCGTGCCTGTGTTTGCGCGACGCTGCAAAAGCTGAGACGGGCAGCTGTCCGCCGCCGGATTATTTGGCAGAAATTCCCCGGGCAGCCATAGGCGCTGCGCAAAAACCAGCTGCTCGGCAGCGTGCTGTGTGCCTGTGTTTGCGCAACGCTGCAAAAGCTCAGACGGCCAGCTGTCCGCCGCTAGATTATTTGGCAGAAATTCCCCGGTCAGCCATAGTAGCTCCGCAAAAAGAAGCTCTCTGCCGGGGAATTTTCCAAATCATCTTTGGCCGTGGAGCGCAACCCCAATAAAGATAAAGATTAGATGTACCACGAAGGTCGAGTGCAAGCAAGATGTTTGTGTCTGTGAACATTCCGTCTTTTGGCGAGTTGATACGTAACGATGTTTACAGTTTGATGAGAAGGTTGCTGCCATGTAACAATCATCTTATATCAGCAATTGTCAACTCGTCACTCACACTTCACTCCAGCATTTGGAAGTGGTGGCGTTCCATTTTATACTGAGCCCAGTATTGTATGTTATTGTTGTTACAAGACCGCCGACTGTCTGCTGATCTGTATAAACTTTTATTTATTTATTTATTTTCTACTCCTTTTACTTCTGCATTTAATATGAACCCTGAGTTTGAAATAAACGTTTGAATTTTGAATAAAACCCACACCAACCCGTCTACCTAATTGGCATCCGTCAGTGAAGCCCTCAGTGCTGCTTTCAGTGATCTAAAACGCTCACATAACCCATTGGCCTGTGGGTTGTACGCAGTTGTGTCATGACTTCTTTTGTTTTTTCTTTTGAATTCTTGCATGGAACATGGGTGGGCAATATAAGCTGCGGATTCAGCCATCACATATTTCGGATAACTTATGTTGAACTGTATAATCAGAGGAGCTATTGCCTAATTTGACCTTGTTGGATTTTATTACCCCCTTTGTTATATTATTCACTTTCTTTTAACCTGTACTCTTAATCTATTCGAAATAAAGATTAATTCATTCGTTCATTCAATTGCAACGCCCCCAGCCTGGGAGTTTGCAGATGCAGGACATGGACACAACACCAACACTTCAGTTTATTACCTCCGCCAAGGAGGTAATGCTTTTACTACTGAACCACTAATCCTATCATTGTGAATCCAATTGCTACTCAGATGTTTTCATGGTCAAGGAATCTGACAACGTACACACAAACACTGTATGGGGGGAACTGTGGCGCTTGGTGGAGGTCTGCGCTCTCCGAGTGCTTTTCTAGTTTCCATTGTGGTCCCTAAAAGGGGTCACAGCTGGCCTTGTACCTAGAACCTTCTGCTTTAAAAATCTGGCACTATAACCACTGAGCTATACATAGTATAAATCACAGTGATCACCTCACGCTTCTGAGAACGACTGCAGACGTCAGTCAAAACACATCAAAGTTAAATAAACATCTCCTTCTTATCTCAGTCTGAGTAAAGTAAACAAACTAATTTTATAGGGCTGTGATCAGGCTATTGAATTACCTGTATCCGGCACTAATGCCGGAGGACAGCGTGTCAAACAAAATGTTTTTAACATGCCTCTACCTCAATCAGGAGTGTCTCCAACTCAGTCTGTGAACTTCCATTAAATCCATTATTTTTGATCATGGACACAGGAGAATCAAACGTGCAGCGCTTGTATATATCTATTTGCATCTAATTGCATATTCAAATGGAGGCGTGTCAAGGGAGGAGTCCAGTATTTCCTCACATGGGTTCCAATTTCAAGCAGATTGGTATGTACAAAGGAAATGTGCTTGGATTCCTGCGTACAGATGATTTCATACATCTGGATTTTTTTTGCTTACGGCATTTTCTTGATCTAAACGTACATCATCTTTCAGTAGAAAATCCACTCAAGTCTTTGTACATGAGGGCCCTGTTTTCCATGTCATCAAATTATGCATCCAGAACTGCTACCAGTGCCAGAATACGTTTATTATCCATTGTTATTTCGAGACTGCTATTAAAAAATAAGTAGAAAGTCTGACCATAGGAAAAGCGGAAGTGCTGAGCTGTGAGTGACAAGCTGTTGCTGCAATAAAGGGCACAGACCTTTATTTTCCAGAGCGCAGTGCACAAACACTGAAAAAAAGACGTTCAGGGCGGTCGGGCGACAAAAAACGTTATTTGGTGGACACGTAGCCTAAGAAAGAGACTGGGCAAAAATGGCCTGCGTGGCAGAGTTCCAAGACAAAAAACACTGCTGAGAAAAACAACAAAGGGTCATCTCAGCTTTGCCAGAAAACATCTTGATGATCCCCAAGACTTTTGTGAAAATATTCTGTGAACTGATGAGACAAAAGTTGAAATTTTTGGAAGGTGTGTGTCCCATTACATCCGCCATAAAAGTAAAAGCATTTCAGAAAAGGAACATCATACCAACAATAAAATACGGTGGTGGTAGTGGGATGGTCTGGGGCTGTTTTGCTGCTTCAGGACCTGGAAGACTTGCTGTGGTAAATGGAACCCTGAATTCTGCTATCTACCAAAAAATCCTTTAGGAGAATGTCCGGCCATGTGTTTGTGACCTCAAGCTGAAGCGCACTTGGTTTCTGCAGCAGGACAATGATCCAAAACACACCAGCAAGTCCACCTCTGAATGGCTTAAGAAAAACAAAATGAAGACTTTGGAGTGGCCTAGTCAAAGTTATTAGGTTTAGGGGGCAATCACTTTTTCACAAAGGGCCATGTAGGTTTGCATTTTTTTCCCCTTAATAATAAACACCTTCATTTAAAAAAACTGCATTTTGTGTTTACTTGTGTTATATTTGTCTAATATTTAAATTTGTTTGATGATTGGAAACATTTAAGTGTGACAAACACAAAAAAAGAGAAATCAGGAAGGGGGCAAACACTTTCTCACACCGCTGTACGTATACATTCAGTAGGTAGCTTTTTTTTTTTAACAAGGGTGTGGTGTTAGTGGGTCTTCACAAGGTTAGCATAATGTACATAATTTGTGAATACCCACATAATTTGTGCCATCAATTACATCAAATGTGCAACTTTTTCTAATAAATTTTTAAGGGTTTTTTTCTTGTAATTTTGTGACTTTTTCTACATTAGCCAGGGTCTTCACATAAGTTTCATTTCTTGTTTTAAAACTTTTTTTCTCATAAATATGGGCTAAATATGGAAATTTTTGACTTTTTTCTAATAAATGTACTTTTTTTCCTTTTAAATTTGTGTTTTTGTTAAAAATTTGATACTTTTGAGATACATTTGTGATCTGTTTGACATTTTAAACTTTTAAAGAAAGAAATTACAATTTTTTTCAACTGTATTTGAAACTTTTACACGTGAATGTACATTTTTTTCTGAATAAATTTTCAGATTTTTTTTGTAAATTTGTGACTTTTTTGAGACTATCATAAATTAGAAGTTCTCATAAATATAAGGCACTTTCCTTTGAAATCGATGACTTTTTCCACATAAATTTGCTTTTTTTTTTTAAAAAAAAGTAACTTTTTGCTTGTAAATTTACTACTTTTCCTCAGAGGTGATACTTTTTGGATGAATTTGAATTTTTTTACTTGAATTTGAAACAACTTTTTCCTAATAAATTTGCAAGGTATTTTCTTTAAATTTGCTATGTTTTGTAAGAATGTGCTTTTTTTCTTAAATGTTTATCACATGAATTAAAATGAGTTACTTTTGAGATACACTTGTGATATGACTTTTTCCCCCCTCATAAAATTACACATATTCTTACCTGAATTTGAAACTTTTAATAAATGTGCAACATTTTCCCTAATAAATCTGCCTTTTTTTGGGGGGGGGGGGGAATAAGTTTATGACATTTTCTGCACAGTTGAGACGTTTTTGTTGTCATAAATTTGTGGGATTTCTTTCATTTAAGTGTGACTTTTTCCCATGAATATGCTCATTTTTCTTTCTGATAAACATACAACTTTTTATGATTCATCTGTGTAGTGTGTGGCCTTTTATTTTTACAACTTATAACTATAATGTTTAGTTTTTTTGTTGTTCCTTTGCATTTTTTTTTATTCCATTGCAACTTTCCTCTTGTAAAATTGTGACTTTTTCCTATTGAATGTGTTGGTGTGAACAAAATAAAATATAAACTTCCCAAATAAAGAACAAATGTATGAAAAAGTTACTTGAGTAAATGTAACTAGTTACTAACCACTTACGGATAACAAGAACATTTTCTTTTATCTTGTCCCCTAAATCTAAATTTTTTGTGCGATGGTCTGACATAATGAAAACCAAGTTTGAGATGAACAAATATGAGAACAATCCAATCCTCCTGATCCAAGAGTTGACACAGCTGTCTAAAGCCTCGCACCTACTGCGCCGTACGCCGGCGGCTCTATAGCTCCGATGTGACAAGGAATAAACACTGCAGAAGCCTGTCGAGCAGCCAAGCCAAATACTATCATAACAAAAGTACTATAGTATTCAGACAGAAAACATGCCGGCAAAATTAAACAATAGGTCAACATGGCACGGTGATTAACACCAGCCCAAGGACTCGAGTGGGGGTGAAGGGGAAGAGAGTGCATTTATGCAACCCACTGGAGGGGGACCAGACCACAAAGCTTGCTGGGTAAAAAAGCTTCTGCCTTAGAAATGTGGTCCAACTGCCTCAGTGCCCCTAGATTTGTTCACTCCTCGGCTGCCAAGGTCTGCTCTCTGTGGGTTTCAGGGTCCAGTTTCCAGTTGTGTGGATAAGGCTGGTTGCAATATATCAGCCTGTGCTACGCATTCAATGTGTCAAGTCCAATTACGACTCAGGCATTCTCGGCGAGGACATCACCATCCATTCGCATTTCAATAAATCAGCTGACCACATTTCAGTAAACGCTTCTCTATTCATATTCAGCAAGCCAGTCTCCGCTTGTATGCGTGTCTACTGTCCAATAGGAAAACACATTTATTTTTTTTTTTGAGTGTGCAACAGCGCCTCGTTCTCGTGCCATTACGATGAGCTCAAGCTACCGGCCAATCCTGAAACCCTGCTATTCACTGGGATTCTTCGGTAAACATTTTCATATTTATATAAAACATTTCCTTGAAATTTCTCATCAGGCATGTGCTATGTTAGTGGCAATACAACTCCAAGCCTGGCACTCGTTTCACTCACACAAGCTTGCACATTACAGCATTTTTTCCTCATATACAATATATATTTCTTATTTTTAAATCACACATGACCTAATCGACATTTCTTGGCATTAAAACTGAAAATGGCCATATTGATGTTCTGGTTGTTTAGCTGCTGACAGAGACACGCCGCAATGAAACGCATGAGAGCAAAGACAAACAAACTAAAACAATAGATATCCGTCATAAATAAAGGGTTCTTAATAACTCTACTGTTGCCCTCCCAAAAATAACTAAACCAATCTGTTTCTAAACCCTTTTATTATTATTATTATTGATATTGAACATGAAACAGATGCTTATAAAAGTGAACAGAAAGCAAGAAGAGGGAAATTTTTTTTTAATGTGTTCACTTGGACATGAAACTCTATGGGGGAGAGGTAAACCCCCGCTTAAATGTCAGAGTTCTGGATTGTGCAATCATAAAATATGGTAATGACAAACTAAAACATTTAATATGTGGTGTCCTTAAATGTCCCAGTAAGAAGCTTTTTGGATCCATCTCTTTCTCTCTTTAAATCTCTCAACCTCCCTCTTAATTTAAATCTGCACGATCCCACTGTTTTGTGCTATTTTACACTATAGCCCATCCTTCAATGTTCCTTCCAGTTGGATCTTTGTTTAGATAGATAGATAGATATAGATAGATGCACTTTATTGATCCCAAACTGGGAAATTACAGTTAACTCTATTTTGGAGGGGGGGGGGGGGGCTTTTGAAAAGGAAAACACATCTTCCAACAGTGGAAACACATAAAACATCACCCTAACATTATAATGCTGCCTGTATCAAATGCTATAAGTTCTACATTCATCGAGCGACGCTTCAAAAACGCCCTCAGGTCCACATTCAGTGCATACCAAATTGCTTGTCATGCATAATGCCGTGTGATGAATTCTGGGCAAAGAAATGTCTTTTTTTCTTTTTAGATGACATCAGTGGAGCTGTAGTGCCTTTCTGGCTATGCTTCTCCCAGCCTTCACGTCTTCTCACAAACATTCAAATTAAAGCCGGCACACTAACCACAGAACGCCGCGGTGCATAATTTAAACTTGACACCCTCAACATAAACATGTCTTTTGCTACATAATTTGCCCATACTTCTTTCTTGTGTTTACTTTGTACGGTAGCAGCTCGGGTCTCTCGTATATGTTAGCTCTAGGCTGGTCTAGTGCGGGTAAAGGGATACTGTCCTCTTGGGGATGTGTTGCAAGGCTCATAAAGCACTACTCGTGTGTATAAATGTCTTGTTTGCCCATTTTGTTGCGCGGGTCGATGTTATACAGTGACCTCTGCAACACTGACGAGTCAGCAAAATGTCTGGGCACAGTAAGAGGTTCACCTCTGTTCACACACAGAACACAAACACGGCCTGGCGGGTTTGTTTGCAGAGTAACAAACATGGCTGCCACCAAACAAGGACAGTGTCTGAATATGAGAAGCAGGAGAGGATGGCAGCCTCGGAGGAGAAAGAACCTGCTATGAGTCTTGGCCTTATAAAATGGCCAGGACTAAGGCTATAATTTTGTGTTACAGAGAGATGTTTATGCACACATACTGCACATGATTCAAGGCTGTATACAGTTATAACGCACCACCATGAAGCAAAAACAGCCATTTTTTCTTAATTCATTTCTCAACTGCTTCCTCCTATTTGGGTCGTGGAGTGGGGGTGGGGGGGGGGAAGGAGCCCATCCCAGATTCTTTGGGCAAGACACAGGCTACACCTTGGACAGTTTACCAATCCATCGCAGGGCTAACACAGAGAAACAAACGACCATTCACTCGTACATTCACACCTACAGGCACTTTAGAAACCCCAGTTAATGCCAGTTAACCTAAGGTGCGTGTCTTTGGACTGGAGCAGGAAGCCGGAGTACCTAGCGAACATCCAAACAGACAAGGGGAGAACATACAAACTCTTCACAGAAAGGCCAAAGTCAGCTTGCTGACGGATTTAAACACAGCACCGCCTTGCTGTGAGGTGAAATTGTGACCCACTACATCACCGTGCTGCACACAGATGTAAAAGTAAAGAGAGGGAGAGAGAAAAAAAGAAGAAACCTGGAGTCTCAAAAAGCAGTTCAGCTTTGGAATATCCTTTGAACATGGTGGAGACCCCCACCCCCACCCCCACGCACGTACACACGCACGTACACACGCACGTGCGCACACATGCACGGGCTTCACTTCATATCACTAATTCATTTGTAAGCTGACACTGCCTCAGCTGAGCGGTTAAACTGATTAAGGTTGTGGATGGGACACCGTTGCGACACAATCTCTGTGCAGTGTATAATCTGGTGAAGCCCTGCTTCTTTTTCCAGGTTTCCAGTACTGGTGGAAATGAACAAACCCAAAATACTGCATTCCCAACAAATGCAATTACACAATATCAGAGGCAGTAAACCCTGCACACTTTGATAACGCTCATGCTTGAAATGGGCAGCTGTAGCTGAGCCTCTGCAGCAAGAGGTTATAAACACTCTAAATGTTTTATATCCGCTAAACTAGCACTCACTTAAAAAAAGTAAGATTATGCATGCGACTACTGCTACCCCAGACGGAAACTTGGTAGAACTGTTTGACAGCTTCACCTACAACTGTTTGTAGGTGAAGGGCTTCAGAAAGAGTCAGGGCTGTATTATGATGATCTAGACCAGGGGTCACCAACTGGCGGACTCCAGTCCGCATCCGGACCCCGAGAGTCCTCTGCCTGGACCCCGAAACCTTTTGATACAATTTGGGGAAAAAGGGAGACTGTTTTGTTTTGATGGGAAAAAAGCGGAACTGAACTGCTGTATTGGCGATCGCCCGGACAGATTATGACATGAGCCCTTGGACACTGTCCTGCTGCAGACCCCCCCCCCCCCCCCTTGCTGTCCCACGAATGTCACTCTCACTCTGCAGCTCCAACCGCTCCAGAATATATGCAGCAGGTTGCAAAATCACGGTTCACTGGCCCCGCTCCTCCACCCCCCCCCCCCCGACACAAGGCCGACAGCCAAGACATCCACCCCGGACAGACATGCTTCATTTTAAGGTCTGTATCCATGAAAGAAGCGCTGTTGTGAAACTGAATGTATTTACCTGGGTACTCCTTCCTCTATTCTGCCCAGAGCCGCCGGTGCTGGGATGCAGAGGTGAGGTCGCTGGTTATGAAGGCCCTTTTCGTAGCCTTCAATATCATGTAAAAACTCAGTAAAAGCTCCATGTGTTACTGAACAGGAAAAGTTCCACCTCCTCTTTGTCTGTAATCACAAAGTTATTGAAACAGTTTTTTTCTACACTGAAAATATTGTATAGAGGAGGACTTTTTGTGAAATTTTGTTTTTTTAGATGTTAATCTTTTTTAAAAAAATGTAATGCAATTTAGTTTGTGTTCTCCTGGAAAACATTTTCAGGATTTTAGTTGCGGATTTTAGAATTTTAGACCTATTTATTTGGAGTCAACAAACACATTTAGTGTTCTCCTGTATTATAAAATTTTAAATTACATATTTTGTTTGAAATTGAACAAAGGATTCATTTTGATTTTTTTGTTTAAAAATTAATACAGAGCTAAAAACAGCTAAAACATGAGCTTAATAAAATAATGTGTGAAAGCAAGTTAAATGATACTGGCCTGTCTGTAGACAGCTGTGGTCTTCTGAAGGAATGTCCATGAAATGATGGCAGTTTTTAAAAGCACATTTTGAGATAAATTTGTCCGTGTGCCAGATTTCTCTTCAGTTTGTTTTAATAAAAGATGTTGGAAGTAAATTCATGGGTCACTGCAATTACTTTGCTTTAAAAGGACCAAGCTGTCATACAGTGGGAGGGAAAAATCCTGAATGGAAAAAAAATGCATCAAGATGCATTGAGAATGGTTTTAGAATCAAATCGGAGTTCTGAATCATGAGATGCCTAAAGACTCCCACACCGAGCTCGGACCTCAGCTGGGGAGGAGGACCTACTTATCGGACCTCTTGCAGTTTTAGTCGGCAGCACGGTGGTAAAGTGACAAACACCGTTGCCTTACAGCTAGAAGGTTCCAGATTTGAATCCCCAGGCTGGCAGGGGTGGGAACCCTTCTGTGTGGAATAGGGATGCAAGTTATTGATTAATTGTTAACTGATTCACCTTAACGATCTATTAACGATTAATTGATAAGTGGTGTTTGTTCTGAGAATTTGAATTTCCCTTGGTACATTATGGTCTATAACATAAAAAGCCAATGATTGCTTGATACACTTGAATAAAAAACTGCAAGTCATATTCCTCAAGGATTTGATTCATTTATGTAATCTGTTGCATGTTAAACATCAACAACAAAATAAACTCAGAAAAATAAATATTAAGGCTACTATAACAAAGTGTGTGCACTGGCTGATATTAAACTTCAGCAACATAAATTCTGAATAAAAAAATATTTAGACTTAGTCCACATAATATTAAAAGCTACATAAAATCGGACATGCCCTCTGTGAGAAGAACTGCTGATTTTACCTGCCAGTTATTATCAATGTAGTGGTAAGTGACTGTAATGTAGCTTTCTGTAGTTAGTACAGTGTCACGATCTGAGCACGGGGGATCCCGCCGTGCTCTGTCTCTTTGCCTTTTTTCTATATTTGTATGGTGTTGTATTTTTGAGTTCTAAATCCTGTTATTTTATCTTTGGTTGATTTTCACATATTCTGTATTGTTTCTTAGTATGATTTATTTTCCTGTTCATGTTCATTATAGTTTTGTTATTTACATATTTGAGTTTACTTGTCTTTATTTGCCATCTCATTATATTCCAATTAACCTAACTTGCATGTTTTTGACATGTGGGAGGAAACCGGAGAAATCCAGGAGTAAACCCACGCGAACACGGGGAGAACATGCAAACTCCACACAGATCACTGTTGGCCGGGGGCAGGGATCGAACCCACGATCTCACGGTCCCCGCGATCCCCCGGCCGAGGGTAAACTGTGCTGCCACAGTGCTAACCACTGAGCCACCGTGCAGCCCATGTTGCAATCATTGTTACTTCTTACCCGCTCATGTGATCCACTCTCATCTCTTTGTCTTTATATCCTGATTGATGTTTTTATCATGTTTATAGTCAGCTTCATGTGTGCCTGTGTTTGTGTTTATGTTGAATGTAATTGTGGTTTGTAAATATGGATGTCACCAGACTGCAAAACAAATCTACCTACAGGTACAAATAAAGTAACCTGAACCTGAACCTGAACTTGCAACCATTTGTGTTCTTTGGGTTCTTGTGCTATTTAAGGTCTGTTGTGTCTCTCTTTCTTTACTGGAGTCTTAACAATTATTTTGTGTCTGAACCCTGCTCCCGTTCAGACTTGCCTCCCGTGTGTATTCTGTTTTCTCCCTGTCATTCGTAAATTTTTGCTCTGTGCACTATTTGGATTTTTCTGTTTGTGCACTGTTTAGACTTTGTGTTTGGTTTTCAATAAATATCACAAACTGCAGTTCAGCATCTGGGTCTCTCCTCTCCTGCTTCCAAGCTTCCAAGCAGGTAGTTACTGTTCCTCTAGACGGAATATTATACCCTGGCTCCATAAAGTTTATCAGCTCCTGAAAGCGCTCTCCTTCAACAGTACTTATTGGCATCATGTCTTTTTCAATAATGTTGTAAATCCTCTGAGTAATTCTTCCTCTCATCACATACCTGCCTCCCCAAGACTGCCGTAACTGTCGGTTGTGGTGAAGTCAGACTAGTCACTCCTTGCAGCACGGCTGAATGTGGGACCCTGGTGAACTGCTTGAGCTGCTGTATTTCAGTGTAGTACCACATAGTGTACATTTAGCTTCGTTGTTAGCATTTATCAATTTAAACTTAAACTTTATTTATTTATATAGCAGCTTTCATACAACAAAGTGCAGTTCAAAGTACTTTACAGTTAAAAACAATCCAAACAAGACAATAAAAAGACAAAGAGAGCCCTCCCCTCTACCCCCACTCTTGTTCAAGACATCCATCCACCTGACCCCCCAACCCACCACAGAGCCCACCAACTCCCACCCTGATCCACTCCACCCACAAGTAATAATAGGCATAGTTAAAATATGGCTGAGCACCGAGGACCAGAGTGAAGAAACGCCATCATAGGGGGACCGTCAGCACCAGCAGCCGGTCTCAGCCTACAGCTGCAGAGACATTGCCACAGGGGTCAGCCCAGCCCAGGCAGACACAGGAGTCCACACCACAACCAACAGGCTCAACTCCGCCATCCCACCAAGCCAGGGCCACCACCATAGCAGCATCCCCACCACCAGAGCCAATTACAGCTCTCAGTGCCAACAGCCCCCCAGTGAGGAAACACTAGAGCTAAAATTAACATAAGATAAAATTAAATACAATAGAATACAATAAGAAGCAGAGTAAGATCATGAATAAAAATAAATAAAAAGAGAATTAAAAAGAATTGGATTTTTTTACACTTAATAATAAACACCATTTAAAAACAGTATTTTGTGTTTACTTATGTTATCTTTGTCTAATATTTAAATTTGTTTGATGAACTGAAACATTTAAGTGTGACAAACATACAAAAAAGTGAGAAATCAGGGAGGGAGCTAACACTTTTTCACACCACTGTATATTGTATTGTAAAACTGAATTAAAATAGTCTAAATATATACTGTATATATATATATATATATATATATATATATATATATATATATATATATATATATATAGCTGTGGAGCAAAATTGTTGGTACCCCTCTGTTAATGAAAGAAAAACCCACAATGGTCACAGAAATAACTTGAATCTGACAAAACTGGTAATAAATAAAAATTCTATGAAAATTAACCAATGAAAATCAGACAGTGCTTTTGAATTGTGGTTCAAAAGAATTACTTTAAAAAACAAACTCATGAAACAGGCCTGGACAAAAATGATGGTACCCCTAGAAAAGATTGAAAATAATGTAACCATAGGGACATGTTCAACCAAGATGTGTCCTCTAATTAACATCACAGGTGTCTACAAACTTGTAATCAGTCAGTCGGCCTATTTAAAGGGTGACAAGTCGTCACTGTGCTGTTTGGTGACATGGTGTGTACCACACTAAACATGGACCAGAGGAAGCAAAGGAGAGAGTTGTCTCAGGAGATTAGAAAGAAAATTATAGACAAGCATGTTAAAGGTAAAGGCTATAAGACCATCTCCAAGCAGCTTGATGTTCTTGTGACTACAGTTGCACATATTATTCAGAAAGTTAAGATCCACGGGACTGTAGCCAACCTCCCTGGACGTGGCTGCAGGAGGAGACGGATAATATGAATGGTAACAAAAGAGCCCAGAACAACCTCTAAACACATTCATGGTGAACTCCAAGGTCAAGGTACATCGGTGTCAGATCGCACCATCCGTCGTTGTTTGAGCCAAAGTGGACTTCATGGGACACAACCAAGGAGGACACCACTGTTGAAAACAAATCATAAAAAAGCCAGACTGGAATTTGCCAAACTGCATGTTGACAAGCCATAAAGCTTCTGGGAGAATGTCCTATGGACAGACGAGATAAAACTGGAACTTTTTGGCAAGACACATCAGCTCTATGTTCACAGACGCAAAAATGAAGCATACCAAGAAAAGAACACTGTCTCTACTGTGAAACATGGAGGAGGTGCTGTTATGTTCTGGGGCTGCTTTGCTGCATCTGGCACAGGGTGTCTTGAATCTGTGCAGGGTACAATGAAATCTCAAGACTATCAAGGTATTCTAGAGAGAAATGTGCTGCCCAGTGTCAGACAGCTTGGTCTCTGTCGCAGGTCATGGGTCTTGCAACAGGATAATGACCCAAAACACACAGCTAAAAACACCCAAGAATGGCTAAGAGCCAAACATTGGACTATTCTAAAGTGGCCTTCTATGAGCCCTGATCTAAATCCTATTGAACATCTGTGGAAGGAGCTGAAACATGCCGTCTGGAGAAGGCACCCTTCAAACCTGAGACAACTGGAGCAGTTTGCTCATGAGGAGTGGGCCAAAATACCTGCTGAGAGGTGCACAAGTCTCATTGACAGTTACAGAAATCGTTTGATTGCAGTGATTGCCTCAAAAGGGTGTGCAACAAAATATTAAGTTAAGGGTATCATCATTTTTGTCCAGGCCTGTTTCATGAGTTTGTTTTTTAAAATAATTCTGTTGAATCACAATTCAAAAGCATTGTCTGATTTTCATTGGTTAATTTTCATAGAATTTTTATTTATTACCACTTTTGTCAGATTCAAGTTATTTCTGTGACCATTGTGGGTTTTTCTTTCATTAACAGAGGGGTACCAACAATTAAAAAGATGGGTCTTGAGCCTCCTTTTAAAATTATCAATGCTCTCTGCAGCCCTGAGGTCCTCTGGCAAGCTGTTCCACAGATGTGGGCTGAAAAACTCCAACGATGCCTCACCGTGGGTTTTTGTCCTAACTTTAGGTATTATTAAAAGGTCAGTACCAGAGGATCTCAGGGTCCGCAAGGGTCGATATGGTAAAAGCAGATCAAATAAATAAGAAGGACCAAGACTGTCACGCCGCGCCATTCATCAGCGGCGCCACCTGCTCACGCACCTGCTACTCGTCAGCGGCGAAGGATAAAAGCCGCCTCGCCCTGAGCGTCGGCCTGAAGCCGTAGACTTCATTTTCCTTGCATGGACTTCTACCACACTCTCTTCAGCATCCTCTTTACCGGTAAGAAGTTCACTTACCTCATCTCTCCAGTCTGCTCCCCTGTGCACAGGTGGATTCCTCGGCGGCGGACAACCCCGTCCCTCGTCTCTCCTCGCTGCTGCACCGAGCCCTGCAGGTGGCTGTCTCCCGGGCTTCCATCCTTGAAGCGCCAGTCATCTGCCCAAACAAGTAAGCTTCTCTCCCTCGCCTATTCTCCTCCTGTGTTGGTGTGTGCTCATCACCCTGTGTCCAATTTCTCCCATAGGGTTGCCGGCTGAACGGTCTCCTGCCTCTGGGTCCGAAGCAGACGCCACCACCAACACATTAACATTCCGCAGACACGCACCCAAACATCCCTGTTGTTAATAAACAGTTTGAACTACTCTGAGCCTGTGTGTGTGCGTCTCCTGAGCCGAACGTTATGTCAGTACGGCTTCAGCAGAGCGGCTCGGCAGACGGCGGGCTCGCACACCGGTTTACCATCCTCGAGGCTCGGGTGGATCAGATTGTTTATCAGCAACAGGTGGTTCTTCATCAATTATTAGAACTGACTAACCGATTGAACCGCTTGGACCCCCAACAGCCGTTCCTCCCGACTCACCAGGGTGGCGCGGCTCCTGCTGTTCCAGCGGCCGTCCAGCCGGCTCCAGTGGCACCGGTTCGGCTCACGCCGATTCCGACCCCCGCCCGCTTTAGCGGTAAGCTCGGCGGAGCGCGGGGGTTTATTATGCAGTGTGAGTCCGTGTTCCACCGTGTGCCCGGAGATTTTCCCTCGGATCACAGCCGAATTGGTTACATAGGGAATCTTCTGGAGGGGCGTGCGTTAACTTGGACCTACGCCGTAATGGCGAGGCCCAGTTATGCCACCCTCACCTATGACCAATTCGTGAGGCGCTTTCTGGAGGTCTTTGACCACTCACAAACCGAAACGGTCCAGGTCGATCGGCTTCTCGCTCTCCAGCAGGGAAGCCGGTCGGCAGCGGACTACGCGGTCGACTTCCGGGTAGCGGCGGAGGAATTGGGCTGGGAGGAACGCTCCCTCTGTGGCCTGTTCCTCCGCAGCCTCAATAGTGATCTGAGGGATGAACTGGCTGGTCGGGATATCCCTGGGACGCTAGCGGAGCTGACGTCCTTAGCGATAAGTTTGGATAACAGGCTGCGCGAGCGCTCCTCGGGGCGGAGGTCTTCTTCTTCTCGCCCTCGTGGAGCCTCGCCGCACCTGTTCCAAGCTCGCCCCCTGGCGGCGCCGCCAGCATCGCGCCCCGAGGAGTCGGAGCCGATGGTGACGGCCTGGACTAAACTTTCCCCTGTGGAGAAACAACGCCGCCGTGAGTTGGGCCTCTGCATGTATTGCGGAGGCGACCAACACACCGTGGAGTGTTGCCCACGGAAAGCCAGTCGGTGGGGTCCGCGAGTCACTGTTGGAAGCCTCGCGGATGTCAATCGGTTAGGATCACTGACTCAATTGAAGCTGCCCATCCGTTTCTGCCATAACCCTACTGGGCACCTCACCCACGCACTGGTGGATTCGGGCGCAGAAGGCAGCTTCATTTCACAAAGCCTGGCAACCCGATTGGGCATCCGCTGCCAGGCACTCAATACTCCCATCTCCCTAATCCACCTCTCCCGTGCCACCCTCGGGAGAGTGACACATCAAACTGTTCCCCTACCGGTCATCATCTCGGGAAACCACCGGGAGGAAATGACCTTTTACGTCCTTCCCAACTCTGTGTCGCCCGTCATCCTGGGGTATCCCTGGCTCCGCCTTCACAATCCGGTCCTGGATTGGAAATCAGCTGGGATCTCGGCATGGAGTACGTTCTGTATGGGCACCTGCCTTCAGTCCGCTGCCTGCTCTCCGTCCGCTCCTCCCCCTGCGACGGACGCTGCACCCCCGGACCTGTCTCTGGTGCCCCCAGAATTTCACGACCTGGGTATGGTGTTCAGCAAAGCGAAAGCTATGTCTCTTCCCCCTCATCGGCCCTATGACTGCGCCATTAACCTCCGCCAGGGGGCTCCCTTACCTTCTGGTCGCCTTTATAGCCTGTCTGCGCCGGAGAAGGAGACGATGAACGCCTACCTGAAGGAATCTTTAAGTGCTGGGATTATCCGCCCATCATCGTCACCCGTGGGGGCAGGGTTCTTCTTCGTGGGGAAAAAGGATGGGTCCCTCCGCCCTTGTATCGACTACCGGGCCCTCAATAATATCACGGAGAAGGACCGTTACACCCTGCCTCTCATGGACACTGCTTTCCACTCCCTCCAGGGGGCGACCTGGTTCACCAAGCTGGACCTACGCAGCGCTTACCACCTCGTCCGGATCCGGGAGGGAGATGAGTGGAAAACGGCCTTCCGTACCCCGAACGGCCACTTTGAATATCTGGTGATGCCGTTCGGGTTGACCAACGCTCCTGCAGTCTTCCAGCGCCTCATAAATGACGTCCTCCGGGACTTCATTGGCCTTTTTGTGTTCGTCTACCTGGACGATATTCTCATCTTCTCCAAGTCCAGGGATGAGCACCAGGTCCACGTGAGGCGGGTCCTCCAAAGGCTGCTGGAGAACCGTCTGTACGTTAAGGCAGAAAAGTGTGAATTTTACGCCAGGAGCACGTCCTTCCTGGGGTTCATCATCGCCCACGATAGGGTGCTCCCCGACCCAGAGAAGGTAAAGGCGGTGGTGGAATGGCCCACACCTGCATCCCGGAAACAGGTGCAGCAATTTGTTGGCTTCGCCAATTTCTACCGCCGCTTTGTCCCCAACTTCAGTGCCATCGTGGGACCACTGACCCGCCTCACGTCCCCGAAGGTCCCGTTCCGGTGGACCGAAGAGGTCGCTGCCGCCTTTGAGGCGCTGAAGGCGGAATTCTCCTCCTCCCGGGTCCTTCGCCAGGTCGACCCCGCGCTGCAGTGCATTGTAGAGGTAGACGCCTCGGACACGGGAGTGGGAGCAGTGCTGTCCCAGCGGTCACCGGACGATGGCGCCAAGCGACCGTGCGCCTTCTTCTCCCGGCGCTTGTCCCCGGCGGAGAGAAACTACGATGTGGGGGACAGAGAGCTCTTGGCCATCAAGCTCGCCCTGCAGGAGTGGCGCCACTGGTTGGAGGGGGCAAGCCTGCCGTTTGTGGTCCTCACGGACCACAAGAACTTGGAATACTTACGATCTGCCAAGCGCCTGAACGCCCGCCAGGCGCGCTGGTCCCTGTTCTTCGCCAGGTTCCAATTTTCCATCACCTTCAGGCCTGGCTCTAAGAACGTCCTGCCTGACGCCCTCTCCAGGCAGTTCGCCCCCGTGGAGTCGGAGGAGGCGCCCCACTCCATCCTGCCCAGGTCGTGCGTCGTGGGAGCCATCTCGTGGGACATTGAGAGCAAGATCCGGAAGGCACAGCAGGTGGAACCTGACCCTGGCGGCGGACCGGAGGGGAGGCTGTTCGTGCCATCCGCGGTCCGAGGAGAGGTCATCCACTGGCTCCACACCTCCAAGCTCACCTGTCACCCTGGCACCTCCCGGATGATAGATCTCCTCCAACGGTCCTTTTGGTGGCCAGGCCTGCGGAGGGATGCAGCCCGCTACGCCCGGGCTTGCCCAATCTGTGCCACCTGCAAATCGGGAAATGCCCCTCCAGCGGGTCTGCTCCAGCCCCTGCCCGTCCCTGGCAGGCCCTGGTCGCACATCGCTCTGGATTTCGTCACCGGACTCCCCATCTCCAACTCCTATGACACCATCCTGACCATCGTGGACCGCTTCTCCAAGGCCGTGCACTTCATCCCCCTGCGAGGCCTCCCTACTGCCCTGGAGACGGCGGACCTCCTCGTCCAACACGTGGTCAGGCTGCATGGGATTCCGGTGGACGTGGTCTCGGACCGGGGCCCCCAGTTTTCATCTGAGGTTTGGAGGTCATTCTGCAACGCCATCGGAGCCAAGGTGAGCCTCTCCTCCGGCCATCACCCCCAATCCAACGGGCAGTGTGAGAGGACCAACCAGGAGCTGGAGGCTGCGCTCCGCTGTGTGTCCAGATCCAAACCCGCGTCCTGGAGCAACCATCTTGCCTGGGTTGAATATGCCCACAACACCGCTCGCTCTTCTGCTACAGGGATGTCCCCCTTCAAAGCGTCCCTGGGTTACGACCCCCCGCTGTTTCCGGAGCAGGAGAGTGAGGTAACTGTCCCGTCAGTTAGGGCCCATCTCAGGCAGTTCCGCTCCACCTGGGCTGCCGCGCGCCATGCGCTATTACGCACAGCGGAGCGCAACAGGACTGTGGCGGACCGGCGTAGGAGACCTGCCCCGGCGTACAGAGTTGGGCAGCTTGTTTACATTTCCACCCAGGACGTCACTCTAAAAGGCGAGAGGAGAAAGCTGGCACAGCGCTTCATGGGTCCCTACCCCATCACCCGGATCATCAACCCGGTGGCTGTGCGCGTGGCTATTCCCCCCTCCCTCCGCATTCATCCTACTTTCCACGTGTCGAAGGTGAAACTGGCGGTTACTGACCCCCTTTGCCCTCCTCCTGCAGCACAACCCGCGCCCCGGATGATTGGTGGCCATCCGGCCTGGTCCGCCTCCTCCATCCTGGACTCCCGGCGCCGGGGTCGTGGGTTGCAATACTTGGTGGACTGGGAGGGCTATGGGCCCGAGCATCGACAGTGGGTGCCCCCGTCGTTTGTGTTGGACCCATCGCTCATCGCGGACTTCCACCGAGCGCACCCGGATAAGCCATCGCCAGGAGGCGCTGCTAGAGGGGGGAGTACTGTCACGCCGCGCCATTCATCAGCGGCGCCACCTGCTCACGCACCTGCTACTCGTCAGCGGCGAAGGATAAAAGCCGCCTCGCCCTGAGCGTCGGCCTGAAGCCGTAGACTTCATTTTCCTTGCATGGACTTCTACCACACTCTCTTCAGCATCCTCTTTACCGGTAAGAAGTTCACTTACCTCATCTCTCCAGTCTGCTCCCCTGTGCACAGGTGGATTCCTCGGCGGCGGACAACCCCGTCCCTCGTCTCTCCTCGCTGCTGCACCGAGCCCTGCAGGTGGCTGTCTCCCGGGCTTCCATCCTTGAAGCGCCAGTCATCTGCCCAAACAAGTAAGCTTCTCTCCCTCGCCTATTCTCCTCCTGTGTTGGTGTGTGCTCATCACCCTGTGTCCAATTTCTCCCATAGGGTTGCCGGCTGAACGGTCTCCTGCCTCTGGGTCCGAAGCAGACGCCACCACCAACACATTAACATTCCGCAGACACGCACCCAAACATCCCTGTTGTTAATAAACAGTTTGAACTACTCTGAGCCTGTGTGTGTGCGTCTCCTGAGCCGAACGTTATGTCAAAGACCATTAAGAGTTTTATAAACTAATAAAAGAACTTTAAAATCGATTCTGTAACTCACAGGGAGCTAATGCAGCAATTCTAAAACCAGTGTAATATGCTCTCTCTTTCTGGTCTTTGTCAGCACATGGGCTGCTGAATTCTGTAATAGCTGTAAGCTACTGATTGTCTTTTTAGAAAACCCAGAAAGGAGAGAAATGCAATAATCAATACCACTGGAAATAAAAGCATGCATTAGTGTCTCTGTGTTTTCTTGAGAGAGAAACGGGCGGACTCTGGCTATATTCTTTAGATAATAAAATCCAGTTTTTAAAATATTATTTACATGCGGAATAAAACAAAGCTCATAGTCAAAAATAACGCCCAGGTTTTTAACTTGTTTTGATGGAATCCTTTATATATATATATATATACGTATATATATATATATATATTGTGCACACCACTGAAGAGAGAGAGAAATGCCAATTCAATTCACCTGTATGTCCTGTACTTATAGTAGTATGGGAAAATAAAATCTTTGAATCCTTTGAATCTTGAATAAGAGACAATGTTTGTAATTTTGGTAAAAAGTTTTTCTCTCTGAGCTTCAGGACCGATAACTAAAACTTCAGTTTTGTCCTGGCTGAGGTGTAGGAAATTCTCTGCCATCCAGGATTTAATGTCTAAAATGCAGTTAAAAAGGACATCAACTGGTGCTGGGTCATCAGGAGACACGGAAATGTACAGCGGGGTATCATCTGCATAATTGTGGAAACTAATTTTGTGTCTCCTTTATTTTAAAATAAATTTAAATAAATTTAAAATGATCCCACACTGCACTCCATTTAGACTGCTTTATTTTCTCGAGTGAAGTACATCAGGTGTGGTAGACATTAGGCTACAACGTCCTCGCCAGGACTGGCGATGCCACTACATTTAATGAAAATAAACTGCTGAAAAGAATGGTGCCATTTTCAGTTAACTGATAACTAATTTAATTTAGTTGACCAAATTCTTATTGACAATTAATCAAAAGTCAATTAATCAATAACATCCCTAGTGTGGAGTTTGCATGTTCTTTCTGTACTGTGTGGGTTTACTCCAAGGGCTCCAGTTTCCTCCCACGATCCAAAAACATGCATGTTAGGTTAATTGGTGTTTCTAAAATTGTCCCTAGGTATCTGTAGGCCCTTAGACTAGAGGGTTAGTCTGCCAACTAGTTAAGCGCTTTGAGTGGTCTTTGCAACTGGTCCATGTGCTCTGAGGACTTAGAGAGCCAGGATGCACGAACGAGAATAAGCCCCGGCTTCCAGGAGCCACAGCAAATCCCTTCCCCTGCAACCACTAAGCATTTTTGAGTTCAACAACTCCTTTTCTTGTGCCAGGTTCATTCTCTATGATGCACAACGGTGTATTAAAATAATACAGCACAATTTATTTATATCTCAAACAGGTTAATTTTGTCGTCTTAATTACTAGTGCATGCCTGCAGAAAGCAAGTATTCCTGTCTGAAACAGGTAGCCCAATCAGGCTTTACAGGCCCAAACGTAGGCTGTGCTTGAAAGTGGAATACAGAGGTGTAGCCTATATGTAGGCAATCACACGCTAGACTTTGACAAATATGAAAGGGACTGAACTGAGATTTATTTGATTGTGAGAATATTAATTACAGAATAACTGAAAATGAATGGGACATCCAATATTTGCCACTGTTTAAGAACTGCTTGTTTATTTATTTTTTGTCAGATCACTTATTTGTGTGATCTTTTATCAGTTATATTCATAATAGTGTATCTTGCACTTTGGGGAATGGGAGTTGCTCAATCACCACTATAATTTAGTTTATAGTGTATCATCAATAAACTCATGCAGTATTATAAGAGGACACATTTACAAATATTTGACCCATTGTAGTGCATCCTTTTATATTTTAGCAATATTACAAGTACAAGACACCGAACATTATTATTATTTTTATTTATTTATTTTTTTTGTAGTTGTAGTTTGTATACTTTATTGATCCCCAGAGGGAAATTCAGGACATCCACCTGGATGGATGAGGCAGCCATGGTACGGTGCCAATCCCTTCACTATTCACACATACATTCACACCTAGGGCCACTTTAGAGTCTCCAATTAACGTAATTTGCACGTTTTTTTATACACAGCAGAATGACCCATTTGGCTGCAACTGTTGCATCAGTGCTGCCCATTTGTCTGTAAATATTTAAATAAAAATGATTTATTTTGTTATTTGGGCATTTTTGCTTCTTGTTGTCTTGTTGTTGGATATGTGTCCGCATATGATATGCAGTTGATCTGGCCCTTCCGCTCCACAATGAAGCAGCAATCGAGACTGCCGTCTACCACTGACCGGGTACGTTTACAAATATTTGAGACCCATTCTAGTGCATCCTTTTATATTTTAGGAATATTATAAGTACAAAACACTGATATTATACACAGCAGAATGATCTGTTTGGCTGCAACTGTTGCATCAGTGTTGCCCACTTGTCAGTAAATATTTAAATAAAAATTACTTATTTTGTTATTTGAGCATTTTTGTGTCCAGTTTGGTGACGGTCGTCGTTTAGTCAAACCGTGCATGTGGCTGCATATGATATGCAGTTGATCTGGGCATTCTGCTCCACAATTATTAACTTTTAATTTTTAGATAGCCGTGCGAGCACACCAAGAGCAGCGCCATCGGTGACGGCGAGTCGTGGTCCTGCAAAGGGACTGCCTACCACTGAACGGGCAGGCTGGGCTTGCTTCAATGCAAAGGACTGCGTTCCGCCCGCTGCTTCTCCAGCACCAGTGTTGAAGAAGGCAGATCCCGGGTCTCCGCTGGCATTCCCCGAATTATCTTTAGACATACGCAATCACGGCAATATTACAGTATTATGGTGCATATTTAAGGCACATACTGTATATGGCATGCTTGTATGGTACGCTCTCTCCCCCCACATGCTTCCAGTAGGCATGTCGACGCAGACCCTGCAGATCAAACGTCCATAAGAACAATGCCCCAGCAGGGACCTCGGCTAGGAGGTGGGTGCTGGAGGAAGACGGAGGTGGAAGACAATGTCCCAGCAGGAGCCCCGAGGTGGAGAGGAGAACAGAAGCGCCAGCAAGTCTCGGGGACTGTGGTTCATGTGTTTACCAAACTTAGGTGGGGTGAAGGTGTGAGATACGTGATGTGGGGGTTTTGTATCTCTGGGATATAAAAGCTGTGAGGAAAGTGGAATCTGTCTCTTTTTCTGCTGAGAACTTTGATGTTAGAAGATGTGACTTTCAATAAAGCTTTCCTGAGAAAATACACTCAGTCTCGTTTGTAAGGCATCTTCTACACTGGTGACCTACGACTACCTATGGACGGTGACGGCGTGATTTCCGCACCGGACTCTTCAGGAGCCAACCGGGTTAACGCGGCTACCACGCTACAGCTGCCTGACTTCTGGCAACATAACCCGCGCTCCTGGTTTACCACTGTGGAGGCGCAATTCCACCTTCGGGGAATCTCAGCAGATGCAACGAGGTTCTACCATGTCGTCGCGAAGCTGGACAGCCTCACAGTGCAACGGGTGGAGAGCCTGACCAACCACCCGCCCCAAGACGACAAGTATAGCGCATTAAAAGATGCCCTCATCCGAGCCTTCACTCCCTCGCTGGAAGAGCGGGCAGAGAAGCTCCTGGCGCTGACAGAGGGAGAAGCAGACAGGCCAGCGGATCTAATGGCGAAGATGATGAGCCTGAGAGGTGAGGACGACGACGGTTTTATCTTCGCTCACCTTTTCCTCAGAACGCTCCCACCAGCAGTGAGAGTCGCCCTGGCCAGCTCGCAGCCACTCGTCAACCGCAACTACCACGAGCTGGGACAGGTGGCGCAACGGCTCGTCAACTCCCATAAACGGCGCGCAGCCATGACGGCAGCAGCAGAGATGACCGCCCCCTCGCGAGAAGGAGGGAGACCTGAGGCTGCGGCACCGGATCCACTGATGGCAGCAGCGGCGGAGACCAGGAGAAGCGGAGCTGACAATGCCCTCTGCTTCTACCATCGACGTTTCGCCGAGAGAGCCCGCAGATGCGTCCCACCATGCCAGTACCTGCGCCAGGGAAACGCCAAGACCGGGAGCCGGTAGCAGCCGTGACTCTCGGCACGGAGAATAGGCTGCTTTTCGTGACGGACGCAAATTCTGGGAAAGAATTCCTGGTGGACACGGGCTCCCAGCTGAGTTTTGTCAAGCCTACCTACGCGGACACACTGGCGCCGGCCAGCGGCCCCCTGGTGTTAGCGGCGAACGGCTCCACGATCAAAACCTATGGGAAGAAGACGCTCCTCCTGTCCCTTCACGGGCGCAACTTCGAGTGGACTTTCGTTGTCGCCGCAGTTAATAACAACATGCTAGGTGCTGACTTTTTGTGCTCAAACAGTTTGTTAGTTGATCTTACTAATAGACGTATTGTAAATGCACTGTCTTTCTACTCTATCTCCTGCACAGCTCGGGTGGCCCTGCCTTCTGCACATTCCAATGTCACAGCTGCGGGTGGTAAGTTTCATGCATTACTCAACCAGTTTCCAACACTCACGGTCCCTACATTTTCAGCGTCAGTTGCCAAACACGGGGTCGAACATTTCATAAGTACTTCGGGCCCCCCTGTTTTTGCAAAAGCTCGGCGGTTGGACCCAGCTAAACTGGCCATCGCGTGCGAGGAATTTGCCAACTTAGAAAAGCTGGGCATAGTCCGGCGTTCGAACAGCGCCTGGTCGTCACCCCTGCACATGGTACCCAAAGCTGACGGCTCGTGGCGCCCTTGCGGCGATTTCCGCAGATTAAATAATGCTTCAGCCCACGACCGCTATCCGATTCCGCACATCCAGGATTTTTCGGCGCATTTAGCGGGGGCGCGCATCTTTTCCAAAATAGATTTGGTGCGTGGTTATCACCAAGTTCCAGTCCGTGCGCAGGACATACCCAAAACGGCAGTTATAACCCCTTTCGGGCTTTTCGAGTTTTTGCGCATGCCTTTCGGCCTCAAGGGCGCCGCGCAGACGTTCCAACGCATGATGGATGCAGTGCTGCGCGACCTCCCTTTCGTGTTCGCTTATTTGGATGACATTTTGGTTGCCAGTGCGTCCGAAGCCGAGCACGAAAGCCATCTCACAGCCGTTTTTCAGAGGCTCACAGACCACGGGCTAATCATTAACCCAGCGAAGTGCCAATTCGGGGTAGCGAAAATCGATTTTTTGGGACACCGCGTGTTGCCAGAAGGCGCAGTCCCGCTGCCGGATAAAGTGCGCGCGATAACGGATTTCCCCCAACCGCAGACGGTTAAGGCGCTGCAAGAATTTTTGGGGATGGTCAATTTTTATAACCGTTTCCTCCCAAACGCGGCACGGCTCATGCACCCATTGTACGCGGCATTAAAGAAGCAAAAACCTGCATCTAAGGTCGAGTGGTCCCCGGATCGGGAGCGCGCTTTTTCACAAGTCAAATCAGCCCTTGCGAACGCTGCGTTATTGGCACACCCGGTGCCGGCAGCTCGCATGGCGCTAACCACAGACGCCTCCGACGTGGCAGTGGGAGCGGTTGTCGAGCAACTGGTGGCAGGATGCTGGCAACCACTTGCGTTTTTCAGCAAAACATTGCGCGATAGCGAGCGTAAATACAGCGCGTTTGACAGGGAGCTTTTGGCCCTACATTTGGCCATCCGCCACTTCCAGTTCTGGTTGGAAGGGCGCCGTTTTACCGCATTCGTGGACCATAAACCCTTAACTTTTGCAATGGCTAAGGTTTCAGAGCCTTGGTCGGGCCGACAACAGAGGCAGCTGGCTGCAATTTCGGAGTTTACCACTGACATTCAACACGTAGCAGGTAAACACAATGTAGTGGCAGATTGCCTCTCGCGTGCAGTGGCAGCGACAGGCCCCCAGGGGGCAGATTCGGCGGCGGCAGACCTAGGCTAGGCTTGCGGCGCGGAAGCGCTCACAGCTCCGGTCTGCGTCGGGTTGGATTATGCAGCCATGGCCGCCGAACAGGTTGGCGACGCGGACGTGCGTGCGCTCCAGTCTGGGCCAACAGGGCTAAGGCTGGAGCACAGGGTGCTTCATAGAGGCATGCCCTCCCTAATCTGCGATACCTCCACGGGGCGTCCCCGTCCCGTAGTCCCGGCTGCGTGGCGTCGCCGTGTTTTTGACTTAATACATTCACTGGCACACCCGGGCGTCCGCGCGTCTATCAAAATGGTAGGAGAGAAGTTTGTTTGGCCGGGGCTGCGTAAACAAGTCAAAGAGTGGGCTGCAGCCTGTGCTGCGTGTCAAAGAGCAAAGGTACACAAACACACACGAGCCCCTCTAGAACTTTTTCACATCCCAGCCAAACGTTTTGATCATGTGCATATCGACTTAGTAGGACCTCTTCTGCTGTCTCAGGGTTGCACACACCTTTTAACCATGGTAGACCGCACCACGCGCTGGCCAGAGGCGGTTCCTCTGGCGGCAACCACAGCAGCAGACGTTGCGCGTGCCTTTTTAACAGCCTGGGTCGCTCGTTTTGGTATCCCGTCAGACATAACGTCCGACAGGGGACCCCAGTTTGTTTCTGAGCTCTGGTCGTCCATGGCACTCAGCCTGGGGGTGAAAATTCATCGCACGACCGCGTATAACCCCCAGGCCAACGGTTTGTGCGAGCGCTTCCATCGGTCATTGAAAGCAGCCCTCAGAGCGGCTCTCACGGACACAAATTGGGTTGATAAACTCCCATGGGTTTTATTAGGGTTGCGTTCAGCACCTAAAGAGGATTTGCAAGCCTCTCCGGCAGAACTCGTTTTCGCCCAACCCCTCCGGTTACCGGGAGATTTCCTCCCTGAAAACCCCGCTCCGGAGCACCTCCCCGCTCAGCTGCTGCAGAACGAAGCGGGGTCACACACCCTCCCCGGTCCCGTTCATCACAGTTTTCCACGTGTTTTTGTGCCCAAAGCCTTAAAAAATGCAGAGTTTGTCTTCGTTAGACACGACGCACAGAGGTTAGGTTTAAGGCCACCTTACGATGGACCGTTCAGAGTGTTAGAAACCGGAGAAAAGCATTTTTTGCTCGATTTGGGAGACAGGAGGGACTTAGTCTGCATTAACAGACTCAAACCCGCTTTTGTGTTAGCTGACGACCCAGTCCAGTTAGCCAGGGCCCCCCGCCGTGGCAGGCCACCCGGGAGGCGCTCTGCTAAGCTTTCACGACGATGTGTTAATGATTCTACTTCACAGATGCAGCAGACAGCCACAGGCAGAGCGAGACCTGCTCACAGCAGATACGGCAGAGAGCTGAAGCCCAAGCAGTGGGTTATGTGATCTGTTGTGCCAAGTTTTTTTTTTTCTCTCTCTTGTTCTGTGTGGGGTGTCATGATTCTATGCATTTGAAATGTACCTTGTCCTTATTTGAACGTTTGGGGGGGGTTATATGGTGCATATTTAAGGCACATATATGGCATGCTTGTATGGTACGCTCTCTCCCCCCACATGCTTCCAGTAGGCATGTCGACTAAGACCCTGCAGATCAAATGTCCATAAGAACAATGCCCCAGCAGGGACCTCGGCTAGGAGGTGGGTGCTGGAGGAAGACGGAGGTGGAAGACAATGTCCCAGCAGGAGCCCCGAGGTGGAGAGGAGAACAGAAGCGCCAGCAAGTCTCAGGGACTGTGGTTCATGTGTTTACCAAACTTAGGTGGGGTGAAGGTGTGAGATACGTGATGTGGGGGTTTTGTATCTCTGGGATATAAAAGCTGTGAGGAAAGTGGAATCTGTCTCTTTTTCTGCTGAGAACTTTGATGTTAGAAGATGTGACTTTCAATAAAGCTTTCCTGAGAAAATACACTCAGTCTCGTTTGTAAGGCATCTTCTACAGTATAATTTTTTTTAAGCATTACATCTTCACTATTCTATTCTCTCTTTCTTGTCAAATTTGTCATTTTTCACTTCCTTTTTTCGTTTGCAAAACGCTGTGGTGACTGACTGGTCGTGACGTTGCGTATCATCCAATCAGCATGGTCGTGACGTCATGCATTATCCAATCAGCATGGCCGTGATGCCCGCATATTATCCAGTCAGCACGGAGTCAATCTGACACTCCGCACACACTGAAGGGCATGAAGAGACAGAGCGGTGACAGAGTGGTGGCTAAACTTTTATTGATAAAAATTGCATATTTTGACTGAGCAACTCCATTCTCTGGGATTTTTTTGTATACTTTATTGATCCCCAGAGGGGAAATTGAGGGCATCCACCTGGATGGATGAAGCAGCCACGGTACGGCGCTATCCTTTAGCCATTCACACACACGTTCACACCTAGGGCCACTTTAGAGTCTCCAATTAACCTAACCTGCATGTTTTTGGTCTGTGGGAGGAAACCGGAGAAATCCCGGAGTAAACCCACGCAGACACGGGGAGAACATGCAAACTCCACACAGATCCTTGTTGGTCAGGGGCTGGGATCGAACCAGGGATCCCATAGCCAAGAGTGAGTTGCTGTACTGCCGCAGTGCTAACCACTGCACCACCGCACTGCCCACCCTTGTAACCTCAGCAAAGCACTTCACAAAATCTGAGGCCATTCCTGACGAACGGTTCAAGAGATATGCGTGGAACAGATAGACAGACAAACAGATAGACACACACACACACACAGATTTCGTGCATTTATAAATGGATAAAACTGATATTGTTCTTCTATTAAGACAAAGCAAAGCAGTGTGTCCTCTGGCTTAAAGACCTTGGCATGGTGGCAACATATTTTTCTGGGGGGGGGAGGGGGGTGCAGTAAACATACAGGAATATGTTAATTTTATACCATTTATTTCATTTTTAAATTTTACACAGTAATGTTGCATAGGGAACTTACCATTTGAAGTATTGTGCAACCGAGGCTTGAATGTTGGAATATTGGGCCAGTTGGGGTCCCACCCAGACGTCCTGTGTTTAGACTTTTTACTGGTGTCATCCTTCTCTCCTTCCTCTGCTCTCACCTCTCCTGGACCCTCTGCCTGAATGCTTTCCTCTCCTTGGCTCCTCTCTTCTGTCTCATCTTGCCCTCTCTGAGCTCTGTCTAATTCAGGTTCTCTCTCTGTCTATGGTGGTATACAAACAGGTTAGAAAATATCAAGTGTCAAGTTTTGTCCTGCAGGATTCTTTTTGTCATGGTTTACATAAATGATAAAAATGTGTATTTTTATTCTAGTGTTTCTTTTTTTCCCATTGAGAGTAGGGAAGGGAAAGAAACATTCATAATAGTAATGTACTCATGTATACTTAAAATTATATGATCAGGTGGGTATAGTAAACCAGAAATTCTACTCATGTAAAAGTAGTGCTTTGAAATTAATAATTAAAAGTAGACAACCAAAAATTTCTAGTTGAGTTAAGGGTACAAAGAGCACCCACTTAAAAACTTGAGTAATGACTTCAGTCTTGAAGGTTTGAGGTTTTTCTCAAAAATTTGTAACAATTTTCTTATAGTTTTCTACTTTTCTCTGTAAATTTATCTAAATTTGAAACCATTTTCCTCAAATTTGTAATTTCCTCTTGTAAAATTGACTTTTCTTGTACATTTGAAACTTTATTATAAATTTGTGGATTATTTTATGACAAATTTTTGTCTGTTTTTTAAAATAAGATTACTGTTTTTTTTTAAATAAATTTGAAACAGACTGTGGTAATTTTTTTTTTTACTTTTTCCTTATAACAATTAACATTTTGACCATAATTTTGCAGTCAGACCAGAACAATAATTTAACTCTGATTACAAAGAAAAAAAAATTAATAAAATTGTATCTAATGAAATAAATCAACTTACATAAATAACCAAGGATGTCGCTATTTATGTTGTAATATTTCTTTATATTTATAGGGTTTTTTTTTTTTTTTTAGAAATCTCACCACCATCCAGACAGCAGGAAAAACCTCCCTTATTTTGAAATCCAAATGTTAGCATGTTTAGTTTGTCTGAAGACTGCTGACAGATTAAAGTCACTGACTTTGTGAATTTCGATCATCTTAAATTGCCAGGTACATAATAGGGAACATAACTTAATATTGTAGTGGCTGGTGAAATATATCCTCAGCAATTCATCAGTCCCCTGCCTTTCCCTTCATATGAAGCCGGCTGCATATGAATTCTAACCACATCTCTTAGCTAAGCGACTCTTCCATTATTGCTCCTGTTTCCAGCGGATTAAAACCATGATAAACGCCAGTGCTTACATACCTCTTCTGATTTTTTTCCGCGTTTAAAGTACTTTAATAAACTCATGTTTCTCTCGGACAGTCACGCTAGCAAGAACTGCCTGGTGACTGACTGGAAAGCTCGCGTGGGCGGGGCGCTTCTAAACTCCATGCAGATGATGGTCACGTGCGTTGTTCATGTGCATGCTTGCAGAAAGTCATTGCTTCATATATTTTTCTTAAATTTATATCTCCTCATAAGCGTGGCTGAAACTTTTCTGGTGCGGCGGGCCGCCACCCAGAAATGCTACCAGAGGAAACCCTGGCAAAGGGCTGTCTCATACCTTTGACATGTTTCAGCTGTCATCTGCAGTCTTCTTCAGAAAGTGTCATCTGACATCCATGACGTGTCACATCAGCTGTTTTATCCTTTCCGTAGACGTGACCGTCCTGGCAGTCACGCACAATATCACTTTTGCAATTTATTTATGTTTACCAAATAAAATCGACATTACCCAAGATTTGCCGTGGGAACAAATAAATCAGTCTGCAGCCCTTAAAGATGTACTATCATCATTACACATTGATGACAGCTATGCCATTGGTGTCTCAGGTGAGACATAACCACACACCAAACAAATGATTGTTTTATGAAAAAGAAAATAAATCCAGCAGTGAGTTCTGTCTTCAATGTCACTGAAAAAAAAAAAAAAAACAAGTAACCCAGACTCTATTCATCAGCACCCAATTATAGTAAATGTGTCCCTTCTTTAAGTGTAAAGTGTGTCCACAGCCAATCAGTAATTGTAGAGCAAGGGTGCAATGGGTGAAAAATAGTCAGATGAGCAAACCCCACAAAGAGCCTACAAAGGTAGAAGGTTTGCTCATAGGTTCGGAGCGTATGTACTGTGCACAAAAAAATGTACTTCACATGCTCATCTCACAAATTTTTTCCCCCTCATGTTTGTGTACTTTTTATTGTAAGCTTTAAACTTTTTATTAAAAAATGTTAAAAGAAACTGTAAATGTCTTACTTCCTCTTAAGTTTTTGACTTTTTATAGTAAATTAGCTTCTTTTTTCACAAATATGGGGACAGCGGGGTTGCCTCTAAAATTTGTGTCTTGCTTATGGTAATTTGTTTTCTAATATACTGTGACTTTATTTTTTCTCAAATGCAATAAATTGATTATTTCAGTGACTTCTGTGGAGACGATAGGACAAAGTGGCTAGTAAGAGCAACTGAGCTAAAGACCACCGTTGAATCACATTTACCAGCCATTCCACAAACATCAGTGATGTAATGCCATGTAAATGCAAACTGTTCCATTAGGAGTAATCTCAGAAAAAATATTCAGTGTAAGAAAAAAATAAAAAACAAGAGGGGTAACTAACAAAAGTACACATACTGGAAAACTGTGGTTGTGTAGAAGCTGTTAAATTCACATTAAGATCTAAAAAAAATAGATATTGAGGGAGATGAAAGAGGGAAGGGGTGGTGATGATGGGGGAGTTGTTGACTACATTACATCTAAAGATTGACTGGAACAGTTTTTGGACCTGACAAGAGGTTGGCCCGGCCCACTCAACAAGGAAAACAAGCAACATTCATCCATCCAGGGTTTTCATTCGAATGCCAAAACATCACTGGCAGAGCCCCTCAGCCAGCAGTTTCATCATACCAATATATCACATATGGACAGTGCTGGGTTACTAATAGCATGACAACCGCATCGCCAAACAGCACCAGAGATCTGACAGGAAAACAGGGGACAACTGCAGGATGGGATTACGGGTTTGAAGGAAGAAATTACACCATGCTGCTACCTGATGAACCTATTCGCCTGAAGAGTGACTGACAATGCTAATGTTGAAAATGATTTAATGAGGAGCAGAGCGGCCCTCAGAGAAATGTGCTAAAAGTTGATCTCTGCCAAGATGTTTATTGGATTCTGATTAGGACTTTATATTTCAGCCAACTTAACAGACTCTATGATAGGGGTCTGCAACCTGCAGCTCTGGAAATAAATAAATACTAATAGAAACCCTAACAACTTTACATTAAAAAGTAAAGTTAATATTTATGTAAAAAGTTGCAAAATTTAAGAAAAAAATATTCAAAATCTATCCAAAAATTGCATTTTACAAAAGCTGTAATTTCGTTGTAAATTCTGAGAAAAAAAAAATCACAAATTTAAAAGAAAAAAGTTCAAAGATTAAATGAATAGAGCCACAAATATATAAGAAAATACAAATTGATGGAAAAAATGTAACTATGTAATAAAAATAAATGGAATAAATAATTTGGAAGAATTAAAATGCACAAATTTGTAGAACCAAAAAAAATTACATTTAGAAGAAGTGTCTCTTACTTAGAAAAAAGTATTTTCAGCTACAAGAAAATGAAAATATTCCAACACCACATGTGTTATATACATGTGTGAATCTCTCTCTCTCACACACACACAGGGGAAAATAAGTGTTGAACACATGAACATTTTTCTCACTAAACATATTTCTGATGGCGCCACTGACTTGACATTTTCACCAGATATCAGTAATAACCCAAGTAATCCATACATACAAAGAAATCAAGGCAACAGTGTTCACAAAACAAGTTATATTTAATAAAGTGGGACAACACAGGGAATAAGTATTGAACACATGACGAAAAAGAGGTGCAAAAAGGCATAGAAACCCAAGAAACCAGCTGAAATCCATCAGAATTTAGGAAGTCATCCCGTCCCCCATCCAGCCATCCATCTTCTACAGCTTTTCTGGAGGTCCGGATCACAGAGGCAGCAGTTCAAGCAGAGAAGCCCAGACTTCCCTCTCCCCAGCCACCTGCTTCAGCTCTTCAGAGGGGATACCAAGGTGTTCCCAGACCAACTGGGAGACGTAGTCTCTCCAGCAAGTCCTGGGTCTACCCGGGGTCTCCTCCCAGTGGGATGTGCCCGAAACACCTCAAGTGGGAGGCGTCCAGGAGGCATCCTGATCAGATGCCCATACCACCTCAACTGGCTCCTTTCAATGTGGAGGAGCAGCGGTTCTACGCTGATCCTCTCCCGGTTGACTGAGCTACTCACCCTATCTCTGAGGGTGAGTCCAGCAATCCTACGAAGAAAGCTCATTTCAGCTGCTTGTATCCGCAATCTCATTCTTTCGGTCATTACCCAAAGCTCGTGACCATAGGTGAGGGTAGGAATGTAGCTTGACCGGTAAATCGACAGCTTTGTCTTAGAGCTTAGCTTCCTATTTACCACAATGGACCGGTACAACGTCCGCATCACTGCAGATGCTGCTCCAATCCGTCTGTCAATCTCTCGCTCCATTCTCCCCTTACTCGTGAATAAGACCCCGAGATACTTAAACACCTCCACTTGGGGGCAGGAGCTTTCCCCAACCCAGAGAGGACAATCCACCTTTTTTCAGCTGAGGACCATGGACTCAGACTTGGAGGTGCTGATTCTCATCCCAACCGCTTTATACTCAGCAGCAAACCGTCCCAGTAAGACCTGTAGGTCATTGCTGGATGAAGCCAGCAGGACAACATCATCTGCAAACAACAGAGATAAGATCCTGTGATCACCAAGCATGACACCCTCCATTCCCTGGCTGCGCCTAGAAATCCTGTCCATAAAAATTATAAACAGGATCGGTGCAAAGGGCAGCCCTGGCGGAGTCCAACTTTCACTGGGAATGAGTCCGACCGAGTGTTGGCAATACGAACAAAACTCTCAACAACGGTCGCATAGAGACCGGATAGCTCGTAAGAACAAGTCCGATACCCCATACTCCTGAAGCACCCCCCACAAAAAAAACATAAGGGACGCAGTCAAATGCCTTCTCCAAGTCCACAAAACACATGTAAACTGGTTGGGCAAACTCCCATGAACCCTCAAGGATTCTCGAGAGGGTAAAGAGTTGGTCCGATGTGCCACGGCCAGGATGAAAACCACATTGCTCCTCCTGAATCCAAGGTTTGGCCAATGGCCGGACTCTCCTCTTTAGTACCTTGGCATAGACCTTCCCAGAGAGGCTGAGGAGTATGATCCCATCCCCCATCAGTGCAAATTAATTTCAGCTGGTTAAGTCCTGACTGATAGCCTTTAAAAAGATCTATGAATATCAGATTGTCACACCACAAAGAACTCAGGAGAGGTAGAAGCAAAGAGTTCTCTCTAGACCTTCGCAACCTTATTGTTGCAAAACAATGATGGCAGTGGTTACTGTCGCATTTCTAATCTGCTGAATGTTCCAGTGAGCACTGCTGAAGCCATCATTCAGAAGTGAAAAGAAGACCATTTTACCATAAACCAGCCACGACCAGGAGCTCCTCGCAAGATTTCTGACAGAGGAGTCAAAAGAATTATCAGAAGAGTTATCCAAGAGCCAAAGACCATTCATGGAGAGCTCCAGAAAGACCTGGAGTTAGCAGGTACTGCTGTTTCAAAGAAAACAATAAGTAATGAACTCAACCGACATGGGCTCTATGCCCACTCACCTCGCAAAACTCCATTGCTGAAGAAAAGGCATGTTGAAGCTTGCTGAAAGTTTGCTGCACAACACTTGGGCAAGCCAGTAAAAATACTGGGAGAATATAGGCTGGTCAGATGAGACCAAAACTGAACTTTCTGAATGCCACAACACACAGCATGCTTGGAGGAAAAATGGCACTGCACATCCCATCATGGTGTGGGGGTGTTTTTTAGCACATGGTGCAGGCAGACTTCATATAATTGAAGGAAAGATGAAAGGACAAACGTGACCCATGCTGGCAAAATGAGTCGGAATGCGCACTGTGTCATGTTGAGCTGCAGGCAGAAGTCATAAATCATGACTCTTTTTTTGTTTGCTCGTGGCAAGTCCCGGGAAAAAACCCATGAATGCCTGGTATCATTGGAAAGCTTAGAAAACATACACTACCGTTCAAAAGTTTGGGGTCACTTAGAAATTTCCTTATTTTTGAAAGAAAAGCACCGTTTTTTTTCAATGAAGATAACTTTAAAGTACCCATAAGTACACTCTAATATCTAATATACATTGCTAATGTGGTAAATGACTATTCTAGCTGCAAATGTCTGGTTTTTGGTGCAATATCTACATAGGTGTATAGAGGCCCATTTCCAGCAACTATCACTCCAGTGTTCTAATGGTACAATGTGTTTGCTCATTGCGTCAGAAGGCTAATGGATGATTAGAAAACCCTTGTGCAATCATGTTAGCACAGCTGAAAACAGTTTAGCTGGTTAGAGAAGCTATAAAACTGACCTTCCTTTGAGCAGGTTGAGTATCTGGAAAAAATTATTATTTCAAATACAAATCATTATTTCTAACCTTGTCAGTGTCTTGACTATATTTTCTATTCATTTTACAACTCATGGTGGTAAATAAGTGTGACTTTTCATGGAAAACACAAAATAATTGTCTGGGTGACCCCAAACTTTTGAACGGTAGTGTACTTTCTAAAAATACATATGTTTTTGCAGAAGATGTAACTCCAGACCAATTGAACGTGAGTTTTAAAGTTAGCCAAAATATAAACACATCGTCTTTTTCCGGTGCCCATTTTTGCGCTCTTCCTACAAATTAAATATCATTTTGAAGGTCTTTCAATACAGAATATGGAAAAAAACATTACCTCAGTTTTGATAATTTCCTCAAAATAACTCATTTTGCCAGCACGGGTCACAAATGTACAGATACATCCTTGATAAGAACCTGTTGCCATCTGCCAATATGATGAAGATGAAACGAGGGTGGAGATGAAACAAAAGTGGACAGTTCCACAAAACAATGATCTCAAACACACAGCCAAGGAAACTCTCAGCTGGCTCCAGAGAAGGAAAATAAAGCTGCTAGAATGGCCCAGTCAGCCACCTGACCTGAATCCAATTGAAAATCTATGGAACGAACTGAAGATCAGAGTTCATAGAAGACACCCACGGAACCTTAAAGATTTGAAGACAGTCTGTGTGGAAGAATGGGTTAAATCACTCCTGAGTGATGCCTGCGCCTAGTTTCTCCACACAGAAGGCATCTGGAAGCTGTTATTATCAACAACGGCTTTTCTACTAAATATTAAAGTAATTTCACCAAGTGAGTTCAATACTTATTCCCTGTGTCAATTCCCTTCATTAAATATAACTTGTTTTATGAAACTGATAGAGTCATTGACCTGAGATTTTCACCAAATATCTGTAACAACCTAAGCTGTTATATATATATACGTATATACAGTATATATATATATTATATACAGTGGATATAAAAAGTGTACACACCCCTGTTCAAATGCCAGGTTTTTGTGATGTAAAAAACGAAACCAAGATAAATCATTTCAAAACTGTTTCCACCATTAATGTGACCTATAACCTGTACAACCCAGCTGAAAAACAAACTAAAATCTTTTAAGGGGAAAATAAAAAATAAAAAACTTACAATAACCTGTTTGCATAAATATGCACAGCCTGTTATAACTGGGAATGTGGCTGTGTTCAGAATTAACCAATCACATTCAAACTCATGTTAAATGGGAGTCAGCACACACCTGTCACCTTTCAAAGTGCCTCTGATTAACCCCAAAATAAAGTTCAGCTGTTTTAGTGGGCTTTTCCTGACATTTTTGTAGTTACATCTTTCAGCACAAGCCATGGTCCACAGAGAGCTTTCAAAGCATCAGAGGGATCTCATTGTTCAAAGGCATCAGTCAGGAGAAGGGTACAAAAGAATTTCCAAGGCATTAAATATACCATGGAACACAGTGAAGATAGTCATCATCAAGTGGAGAAAATATGGCACAATAGCGACATTACCAAGAACTGGACGTCCCTCCGAAATTGATAAAAATACGAGAAGAAAACTGGTCAGGGAGGCTGCCAAGAGGTCGACAGCAACACTGAAGGATCTGTAGGAATTCCTGGCAAGTACTGGCTGTTTAGTACATGTGATAACAATCTCCCATCTAGGGTGGCAAGACAGAAGCCTAATTTATGAAGAAAAACATCCAAGCCCAGCTGCATTTTGTAAAAACCCATTTGAAATCTCCCAAGTGCATGTGGAAAAATAGGTTATGGTTTGATGAAACCAAGGTCGAACTTTATGGCCATAATTCCAAAAGGTATATTTGGTGCAAACACAACACTGCTCATCACCAAAAGAACACCATACCTACAGTAAAGCATGGTGGTGGCACCATCATGCTTTGGGGCTGTTTTTCTTCAGCAGAAACTGGGGCCTGAGTCAAGGTGGAGGGAATTATGAACAGTTCCAAATACCGGTCAGTGTTGGCACAGGCTTCTACTCAAAAGCTGAAGATGAAGAGGAACTTCATCTTTCAGCACGGCAATGAGCGAAAGCACATATCCAAATCAACAAAAAATGGCTTCACCAGTAGAAGATTAAGGTTTTGGAATGGCCTAGCCAGAGTCCAGACCTGAATCTGATTGAAGATCTGTGGGGTGATCTGAAGAGGGCTATGCACAGGAGATGGCCTCGCAATCTGACAGATTTGGATCGTTTTTGCAAAGAAGAGTGGGCAAAAATTGCCACATCAAGATATGTCACGCTGATAGATTCCTACCCAAAAAGACTGAATGCTGTAATAAAAGCCAAAGGTGCTGCAACAAAGTATTAGTTTAAGGGTGTGCATATTTATGCAAATAGGTTATACTAAGTTTTTAACTTTTTCCCCTTAAAATAGTTCAGTTTGTTTTTCAACTGGGTTGTACAGGTTATAGGTCACATTAATGATGGAAAAAGTTTTGAAATGATTTATCTTGGTCTCATTTTTTTACATCACAAAAACCTGGCATTTGAACAGTGGTGTGCAGACTTTTTTATATCGTTTTATATCTTATATACTTTTTATATTATATATATATACAGTATATACTGTATATATATATATATATATATAATAATTTGGGTTGTTACTGATATCTGGTGAAAATCTCAAGTATATATATATATATATATATATACAGTATATATATATATATATATATATATATATATATAAGTGGTGTTGGACAATTAAAATTTTTAATCGCAATTAATCTTTTGGAATGCAGAGTTAATCATGATTAATAATGCATTAATCGCTTTTTTCCACCATACAGATACAGTGTACTTTAAGTTGGTAATTTTTCAAGTTTGTCATACAGTTATGAACATGGGAGTGGACAAATATGCTTGCTGTCTTCACCTGCAGGTTTATTAAAGCTCTGAACATATGATAAGATAAGATAAGCCTTTATTAGTCCCACCATGGGGAAATTCCAGGATTACAGCAGCAAAGGGATAGCAGCACTCGGAGCAATAGTAATAAGATAATAAGATAAGAACTGGTTCGCCAAAGCAGTAAATGAATATACATATGTACACAGTCATATACACAGTGCAGGAGCATTGCAGCTAGATGGAATAAACAGCATTATGGTTTGTTAAATTACCCTGCAGAATGTGAATATGTACCCAGACAGAATATTTCACATATCCAAAATGACAAAAACTATCCAGAATATTCTCTAGAAATTTCTCAAAAGTAGACTGCATGTGCAAACAACGCAATGCCAGGGCTCAGAAACGTCACTGCAACACAACTCAACATCCAACCAGCCAGCAGCCACAAATGGAGCTTGCTCTTTCTCCCATAGTAAACATCCATAACTTTTAAGCAGATCAACACAAAACCATGGACCTCGTGTGTCACAACGGACACAATTTCCCTTTTGGGTGGCAGTGGTTCAGGAGGTAGAGCAGGTCGTCCAATAACCAGATGGTTGGTGGTTCGAATCCCGCTCTCCCCAGATATACTGCCGTTGTGTCTGTCCCTGGGCAAGACACTTTACCCCCAATTGCTCCTAGTGGGTCTGGACAGCACCATGTTTGGCAGCCATGCCGCCATTAGTGTGTGAATGTGTGTGTGAATGGGTGGATAGCAGGATCTGTAATGCGCTTTGGTCATCTAGAGATGAGAATAAAAGCGCTATATAAATGAATGCCATTTTACCATTTTTAGCAGAAAAATTGCAAACATAAACAACTACAGTATGTGGCCTGTGATGACACCCCACCGTGCTGCAAAAACGGCAGAGTGAATGGACATTACGAACACAGCTTGAGATTTTTTTTCTTAGACTGGTACTCACCAACAGTTGGACCCAAAGCTATGAGGATGAAAACAAGCAAATTTCTGTCCGTGTCTGCTGCTGGAGGTCAGCTACAACCTAGCATGTAGCTACTAGCCAGCTAGCTAGCTTCCACAGAAGAAGAACAACCCAACATCCAGGCAAAGTTTTGGAGGAGGTTGCAACAATTATCCAGGTGAGAGCTCCGACAGATAACGTTGTAAACTTGAACATGACAGCACTTTGGGGATTTCCATGGCTGTAATTCAGCTTGTTTGACTTCACAGTGTCAGCACGGCACCAGAGTGGCTTTGGTATGGAGAGCCGCTAGGCCAAAAAGTACTGTTTGTGCTTTCTGCCGTTAACCACGATCACAAAATCTGTTGCCATTAAGAGGGACAAAGGGTTAATTAATGGCGATTAATGCCAACACCACTAACATACTAAAAACGTATTTCACAAGTATTTTTGTACACGTGAAATGTGGGGGTTTTTTTCTGTAAGGGGCTGAAAATTAATTAGAAAAGCTGCAAAATGAAGATAACTTATCTTAAAAAATGATGGGGAAAAATAGCAAATATAAAGGGAAAACAATTCCGGAAGCCTTAAATTGTGGAAAAAGTCAAAAATTTAGAAAAAAGTTTCAAATTCACATGCAAAGAGCCACAAATCAATTAAAAAGTCACAAATTTTATGAAAGAAAAACTGAAAGTATGTAAGGAGGAAAACAGATTTCAAAGGAAAACTAATTTGCAGATAAAAAAAAATGTATGAACAAAATTGGATATGTACAAGAAAAGTTGCAAATTTTTGAGAAAAGTTGTAAATTTAAGATAAAAAATCCTGCCACATTCTTAAAAGTGTAAGAAAAATTCACAGATTTATGACTAAAAAGTTTAAAATTTACATTAAAAGAGCCATAAATATGTCAGCGTTGCCATTTTACAAAAAGTCACTATTTAATTAAAAAATATTCTTCTTACTAGAAAAAATGTGCAAATTTAAAGAATATAAGTACACATTTAAGAGAACATTTATGAGAAAAGTTGCAAATCAAATAAAACCTTGTAAATTTAAAGGAAAAATACAAAAAGTCATAAGTATATGAATACAAAGTTTCAAATTTACACAAGTCCTAAAATATACGAAAAAGTCACAAATTAATGGGAGGAACTAAATGTATCTCAAAAACCAATTTTAAAAGAAAAAATGTGAAACAAAATTCCACATGTAAAAGAAAACAAATTGGCCTATTAATAATGTTCACAGTTGTGTTTCTTCTTATAACTGCTTTATCTTTGTTTTGGCGTCAAATTTGTAGCTCCGTGCAGGTTAGAAGCTCTTTTTGTGTCCAAAACCTTAAAATAAGCCATGTGTAGAGATCTTTTCTGCCACTATATTAGAGCAAATATGGATCTGTCAGTTTAAACATTAAAACCTCTAAAACATCGCAGGCTCGTACGGCCACATTAATATCGGCGTCACTCGCCGCCCAGCACTCGGACAGCTCCAGTTTCAGGCAGCATTCAGAGGAAAAGTCGGGTCATGTGCCGAACCTCAGTTTTAATTAGCTAATGGCACTCCCTGTTTTATCTCCTGCACCTGAGCTGATTGCTCACAAAAGACTCCATTTACTCCCGAAAAACATACGGCACCTTGGCAGCCAGCTGCGCTCTACATCTCATCGTCTACCGCTGAGCAAGTTCTCCGCTCTCTTCCAAAAATCAGTCTAGTAAATCTAAATATATATGTTAGCTGGTTTCACACCAGTGAAAAAAGAGGAAATTCCATGATCTGCGCTTTTTTCCAGCAGGCCTCAACATCCAACTTTCCTTCAGCAAGTGGTTCGACTCTGTGTGTACGTGTGTGTGTGTGTGTGTGTGTGTGTGTGTGTGTGTTTGATGAGAGAGGGTGTTTTGGTGTTTGTGTGTAATTTACATGCATGTGAATGGATTTGGGGCAGAGTCGTATTAGGCAACTAATGCAGGCTGTGTTTTATCATTGTGAAATGGGAGGCTGGACAGATGGCTCAACCGTAGCACGAACATTAGTGGGACAAAAGACTTGCAGATGCAGAAGTGGCCGGAGTATCCCGAAGTTGTGTAAGCGCGCCGCTACCACACTCCATCATCTCCGACCCCTCTCACCCAGCCCACTACGTGTTCGATCTGTTACCTTCTGGTTGACGCTACAGGTCAGTCAAATCGCACACAAGCAGACTCACAAACGGCTTCTTCCCCTGGGCCAGCCGTTCCTCCACAGACTGCTCCACTAATTTGCAATAAAAATTCCATTCACCTCTGTGCAATTTCACTAATATTATATAACTATTAATCACTCAATTATAGGTAAGAGTAGTTGCAAAAAAAAAAGTTAGCTAAAAAGTTAATACGTACAGTAGTTTTGATAATTTTATCATCTGAATCATTTTCTGCATTTCATAGATTTTTAACTTCACCTTCACGAAAAGGAAATACAATAAGACCATCCTAATAAAATGATTCATCAATAGTTTATAAGTTGGTTATTAATTAAGTTGTACATTAAATCATAAATAAGCAGATATAAACAGGTCAGACATATTTCAAACATTAATTCAGGCTCACTACTAAGCAAAGAGACCATTTATCTAAGAATGCTTAGAAACTATCATATTATTATTAATATTGACAAATATCGAAGTAAATGTAGCGGATAAGAAAATATAATAATCTAAAAAAAACCTGTTATCTGATGTTTGAGAAAACAGATAAGTGCAGGCTCACTATTTGGCAAGAAAAAAGGGTCACTGTTTCTCTTTTTATCCCATGTGTTATAACGGCATATGAATGATTTATAGTGTTTGCAACCTAATTAATGACTTATTTATGAACTATAAATCATTTTGTTTACTTTTTTATTTTTTATATTTAAAAAAACTAACTCATTCTTTAGGGTAGTCTTATTTTAATGTGGTACATCTTGAAATAAAATAAACCTTTTTACTCATGAATTTACAAATTTTTCTGAGAGTTGATCATCGTTACTTTTTCTCATAAATTTTGGAGTAATTCTTGGTAAATGTGAGACTTTATTCTCATAAATTTTACAACTCTCTATCTTGTACTTTGTTTTAAACGTTTCCTTGCTAACTTGTACCACCATCTTATCGTGGTGCAGGGGTCCGTGTGCCCTAATGACCGCAGGAGCTGTGTTGTTGGGGGCAAGTTGCTCCTGCCAGGGTCTCCCAAGGCCAATTGGTCCTGCAAAAGGCCAGGTCCAATGGATCTCTGTGAAAAATCTTACAGCAAGGACCCAGTGCACCCAAAGGAGCCACATGGGACCGCTCTCCAGTGGGCGCACCACCTGCAGGAGGGTTCATGGGGATCATGGTGCTATGGGAACCAGGTGGCAGTCTGGGCTTCTCTGCTTGGACTGCTGCCCTCGCAACCTGGACCCCTGGATAAGCGGATGGATGGATGGATGGATGTTAACCCCTTTGAGTGTAAGAATTTACGTGCCCCTAGTGGCAGAGCGCGGCACTGCGCCTGCCTTCTCACTGACTTTGTCAAAAGTAAGTGAGAAATTTCTGTTTTGTTTTTTTTTTAAATGTACTGATTTCTTGTTCATATACTTTGAAAATAAGATGATGAGGTACCTCTGTACAAAAAACGATGTCAAAAGACTGAACCATTTTTTGTGTAAATACATCCAGGAAGTCCAGTTTTAACTGAGTTATGGAATTTAAAGTGGCGCCACAACATTATGCAAATTAGATGCATAAATTTATTCCTATCTGAAACTTTGGATCATATTTTACATCTTTCTAATTGACAGTAAGCCATTATCTCTTACCACTTTCAAGTTATAGCCTTGGAAATCTGAACAATTGACAAAAAAATATTTACCACTCTTGACCACTAAGGGGTATGTCGCAGTTTGGCCACATACACACTCAGAGGGTTAAATTGTAAGTCTTTTCTCGTAAATTTGACACTTTTCCCCTATACATTTATTAATAGATATGCAGGATTCCCACTTAAATATGCAACAAATTTCCTCATAAATATGTGAGGATTTTCTTTTAAATCTATTTTTTACCTGCAAATTTTAAATAAATAGTTGGTGTTCATTAAACTGTACACTGTTCATTTGAGCAAAATCAAATCCCAACTATCTACATGTACCCTCTAATATAATCAAAATTACATAAACAGTAGTGAATGTTAAAAGTAAATATTTCACAAATACTGTAAATAGGTAATTGGTTAAATCAAAAGTAACTCAAATAATACGACTGAATATAAAGTACAGTTTTTTCATAAATGTACTCAAGTAAGAGTAAAATCCTGCAACAAAACTACTCCTTTAAATACAGTTTTGTCAAAAAGTTACTGTACATGAGACCACGTACTTGAGTAAATCTAACTGGTTACTACCCACCTCTAATGACATGTAAATGTAATATATTTAATTTTTTTTGTTAAATTTTAGGTAATTCCTCTTAAACACTTCACCTTGGGAACATTTTTTAAAAAACCATGTTTGTCATAATAAAACAATGGTTACAGTCGTTGTGTGGCCACATCCAAGCAGCCTAAATTTCTGCGCACACCGACTCTTTCTACAGGCACATTACTGCTAAATTTTGCATAGAAACATCTCAGTATAAGCAGCAACTCAGTTTCTGCTTCAAACCACAGCCTGAACTCTTCACCCAACAACAACAAAAACCTTCACTAATGACATTTAAAAGCACATTCTCATTTTAAAAAACTTCGACTTTTCTCCAACATCTCACCGATGTGACTGCGCCAAACTAACCAAATAAAGTGCAGAATGTTGTGCTCTCAGCCATGTAAACACACAGAGCTTCAGCGGTTTAAGGAAGATATTCGCTGAACTTCATTGCTCGGCGCAGCCTTTGGATGCTTCAAATCCTACCAGGCTGGCCTTTGACAAAGAAGAACAATATCAAAGTCTAGGAGCATGACAGGGCTTCTCTTGCTGGATATATTTTTAATATTTAAGCAGACAATAGAAAAAAATGTAATAAACTAAAACAACATGTAACACAACAGGATATTGCAGAGAGATTATGCCGTTTCCTTTTCGCCACCGTATCCCTCAGTGCTGCACAACAACCCGGGAGCAGTATTAATTGAAGAGTTAGGAGTGGTGATTGGTGGTGGTTACTTTTTAAAAGGTAGCTGAACTTTTTAAGAGCCTCCAACTCAGGCATCTACAAATGGAAGGAACTGACGTATTTTTTTTAAATGGGAAATGCGGTCAAATATTAATGAGGCATAGACTGTGACAGGCCCATGCAGGGGTCCAGGTATGACTTGCGTGTTGTGATAATGACTTTTTTCTGCCAAGACACAGCATGAAGAAAATGCTGTGCAGCTGTATGGGGAAAACATAGCGTATGTACAGTATATATATACAGTATATATATATATATGCACTGCAAGGGATAAGAGCAGGAGAGATATGTGTTGGATGTGGAACATGCTGCTGGAACAATAACAGAAGGATTAGCCCTGGTTTTTCTAAGCGTTTGGCCCTATAAACAGAATGTCTCATCTGTTTCCTCTATAGGAATTGCTTGAATTGCTTGAATGCCTTTTTTTTTTTCCATTACATGAGCAAAATAAACAAGAGGCATGAGTGGTAGTGGCAAAAAGAAAAGCACAATTGGGACTGACAGCTGAGAAAAGACAAGCAGACATTCAGATGACGCTGGGTTTCATGCAAATCTAGAGTACTTAAATGTGTACAGACTAGGAAAATGCACGCACAGTTGCAAATACACATGGAGAGATGTGTTTATTTTCTCTGGGCCTCCCAGCTTATCTGCTCATGTTCCACATCCACATGCGTTCAGTCCCTATAGGCTAGATGTGTTGATACAAGTTTGAAAACATTTTATGTTCAGGTTTTGTCAGAAAAGTCAGTGTTATGGCATATTTTCAAGAAAGAGGTCGCTGACTGAAAAATTGTGTTGTAGTAGGTTTTAACCTCCTGAAATGTGTCTGTTGGTCGTGTGATTAATGAAAAAACATCAAAACGCTCACTTCTCTTAAAAAAAAACAAAAAAAAAACAGCCTTTATATAGTTTTTCTCTCCGAGGAGCCGCTTGGCCTCTTTCGGATTTGCATTGGGATGTCATTAACATAGTAAACCCAGCCCAGCACTGTTCTTGACACCTGCCCACTGCTCTATTACCGGCCGGCCTAGCTGTCAATCATGTAGGGAACACTGAGCTAACAAGTTTGCTTACCAAGTGTGGTTTATATCATTATTTTCTTTTGACTTCAGTCACCCAAACAGACATGCATGTTTCCACCTGGTTCACTAATTCACACTTGATAATATAGTCTGGCTTTTTTTGTTATATTTTCTTCATGATGCTACATTGATCTGTTAGCATCAGCTTGGCTAGGCGGTTGCAATTAGGAGCTCACCTCGGCAGGGAGGAGGCCAGTTTTGATTGCTAAATAAGTAAATCCAAATAAATTCAATTCACCACCACTGGAATCCTAGTTCATCTACAACACACGGCCATATACGTTATTATTAGATGTTATTTTGAGCAACTATCTAATGCTAGCTAGCTGCTAATGTCTGTTAGCTGCCTTGGGCAACCATTCACCCATTCATGAATGTTTCTGTGCTTACTGTGCTCCAGGGACCAGTCATTTCCTATCAACCACTGAAACCACACACCCCTCTCCAACAGTCATGCATCATTTCATTCATTCTTAAAGACAAATTTACATTAGTTGGCTCAGTCTAGATCTGAGCTATCCAGTTAATGCTAGTACCAGTGGCATGAGAGGAAAGGTGGAGTTAAAAGCAGTCTGTGGGATTTAAAGAGACATACCTTAAAATGAGTCATTGTGGAAAAGGCTACAAAAGGTGATTCACAATTATGCTTCAATAATTAAATATTTAAAGAATATCTGACCAAAATATGTTACAAACATTTTATTAAGACCTGCGTGAGCTGTTAAAATGTGGACAAAGTGCAGTCAATGACCCCTTTAAATGACTAAATGATAAGGCTCTACATATACTGACTGAAATGGTTTAAAAAAAAAAAAAAAGGTTTCTGGAAGTTCCACTTTTCAAATCATAAAATTTCCTTGGGGGACAAAACTGAAACTCTTATCCTTTGGAGCTTAAACAGGATCATAACATGAACCATTTACCTCGAGGGAGTACTCTAGGAATTCTCAGAACTGTTTTAGTTTTCACAATATCAGATTTTTACCTCATGATTGTTGCACCTGTCGATATCAAGGTAATGGTATTGCCACATTATCTGTATAAAATGTGAAAATAAATACAAAAATTGATCTCATTTTTTTTAATTGTGTGTTTTATGTATGTATTTGTAACAAGTGTACAAAAATAAAAATTACTCTTAAAGGTACAGTGTATAATATTCAGGGCATTCGAGTGGTCAGATTTCAAAATGCAACCAATTCACATTTTATGAGTCATCATCCTCCTCTACAGCATACCAGACAAACTGCAAAATCCATTTGTGTAATTAAAATTGGACATAAAAACTTGGAAAGTCATTACGGTGATCCAAGATGGACACATACAGTACTTGGAGGACCTTCTTCCTCTGTATAAAAAAATGACCTTAAGATGCAGAAAATGGAACAAATTTTACTTAAGAGTGATTATATAACAATAAAAAAAACAAAGTTAAAAATTTATGCTGCATTAAATTTCTGAATTTAGATCACCCCCATACACTGTGCCTTTATCATGAAAAGGCATCCAGATAGGTGACGCATGATATATTGTATACTGTATGCATCATGAAGTCAACACCAGTTATCTCTTTTTTTTAATATTGTTACTATCACCAATACTAGTATATCAATATACTTGTATCTGCATTCAATAATTACCATAATGCTCTCAATTCTGTTTTTGCTTGTTTGTGTGATTGCATTAAACAGGTTTAATGTAAGAATTTAATTGGCTTTCTGTCTCTTCAAATATTTTTTTCCTCTTACATTTAATTTGTCATTTCCCTGTCTAATCATTTCAATCCTCGTGATTAATTATGTATTGCTGTAAAAGCATATCTGTAGTAATAGTGTGAGCTATGAACGCAATATTAATTTAAATTAAATAAAAAATACACACTTTATATGAAACCAATACTCCTTTTTACAACATTGGGACTATATGCAGCCATATACTTTAAATAAGAGGTTAGTGATCTGCAGACAAACTCCAGTCGCTGGGCCAAATTGTTCCCGCATATGGTAAGCATCTTTCAAAACACACTCACAGCTCAGTGTAACGTGCATGTATAAATACACCTTTACAGTTAAAGCATACAAACCTGCACACTGTCAACATGCCACCTAAACTTTAGTCCTCGCTGTAATACAGAAACAGCCACATAAGATCAGTAACAACAACAAGAGAGGGACAAATTAAACGCTGTAATAGAAAGCACCCCGAACTCTGAATTAACAGGTTGGCTGAACAGAGCAAAGAAAATTACTTCCAAACTTCTACCGAGCCAAGGAAGCAGAAACACTAATAACCCGGAATGACGCAAAGCAGAGAGAACAGCAGCAACAGAGGAGCTTGTGTCTTTCTGGCTTTAATCAGCATCCATCTCAGATGTGCATTAACAAGCATCAGAATCAGCACGAGTAACTTACTCAGCCAAATACAGCCTTCAATGTAAAAAAACACAGTATTTAAGAAAAATAAACACGGCGTTGATTTTGAGACATAACAGGTGCTTTAGTGATATCACAGACAGTTTTTTTAATTAGTCTTGGGATGGATTCGCTGAACATGAAGAGGACTGCTTCTGACAAGGGAGGCTTTGAGGTGAAACCGTGAATTGAGCAAGACAAGCAAATGCTGCCGACCATCCCTGTGTGTCTCCCTTCTCCAGACTACTACATTTCTTCCCGTGTTTGACTTGGATGTGAAGCCAATTCACTTAATACTTGTGGGACAGCTAAACATTTAAAGCTCCCATTTAAAGGGATCAAGTGTGGGCATTGTTTGCTTATGTTAACCATATGTGTTGGCTTTTCATGATCTGAAGCCCTTCTAAAAAAAAAAAAAGGCAAAGTGCTCGTGAAAATAAACATGGCTTCTCCCTACGCAAATTGTGGACTAATTGTGTATTTGGACTAAATCCCTCATAAGGCTTCGAGGGCACTTTCCATTTGCGGAGGGACGAGGGGGTGTGACAGCTTGACGTTGATTAGCGTGTTGATTTGTGGAACTGGAGCCTTACCTGTAAAGGATACAACCACAAATCTATTTATACTCATGAGGTTGTGGCTACTTTTACAGCAACCTCTTTTTTTTTTTTTTTTTTTTTTTTTGCATGTTCCACTGAAAAAAAAAAAAGGGAACTACAATCATAACTGTTTCTCAACCAAAACAAAATAAAAAGTTTCTGTTGAAATATAATCAGCAGTGAAGCAAGGCCAGTCTTGTTTTTGGAAAGGACTGATGTGAGTCTAGCTGAGGAAAAATCGTCCTGAAGGACTGTATTACCATGTGAAATATACATGCTTGTGTTTAACCAAAAAAAAAAATCACATGTGGTCGCAATCATGAGATAAACTGGACTCATATTAAACTCATAAATACGACCTAATACCTTCAGAACCTTTAATACGTCTGACCATGGTGGGATTTTCATCGATATTCTGTGTATGTTTTGCGAATCTTTGGGGTCTGTGGGTAATTTAGTGGTTTGTGATGACTCACCATGCACTTGTTGGGTTTCTCTCCAGAGTGGACCCTCATGTGAATGAGCAGCTTGTAACGGGCGTTGAAGGGCTTGTAGCGCCGAATGCAGCCGGCCCAAAAGCAGGTGAAGTCCTCGCCTTTGCGCTGGTCGATGTGGACCTTCTCAATATGCCTCACAAGCTCCTCCTGCTGCTCAAAAGCGGCACTGCAGTCGATCCAGCGGCACACCTGCTTGTCCGCCGCCAGTGCCCCTCCTCCGACTTCCTCGTGCTCTGGGGCTGCGTGGGGCCCCGTCGAGCCCCCAGAGGTGAGTTTGAGTCCCAGGGAGGAGACCGGCGCTGTTTGCTGGTTCTGGTGATGTAGCGTGCCACTAGGGTTGGGCCCCATGTACTGGTGCAAGTGGTAAGGTGGAGGCATGGCAGATCGAGGTGGGTGGTGAGTGTGACGAAGGTGCCCGCTGCGACCACTCAAGTGATGGTGATGATGATAGTGGTGCTGAAAGAGTTCATCTTCACTGGGGGAGAAGTCATCGAGGGGTTCCTGCTTGAGGGCAGCCCCCAATCTTTGGCTCCCATCTGAGAGAACCACGACATCGGACCCCGAATGCAGCGAGCCAGACATCAGGGACCCACTCATCAGTAGCCCCAGCCCGTTGGAACCGCCGCTGCCTCCTCCTCCCACCTCTCCCTCAGCTGCGCCTCCAGCCCCACGCCCCTGCAGCATGGAGCCCTGCTCCTCACACAACCCCAGGCCCTGGCCCTGCTCCGGCTCCACTAGTGACACTGAAGAGGAGGATGAGGAGGACACGGACAGCAGGCAGGTGGCAGGTGAGGACAGCTGACAGCCCTCCTGTAGCGGGCCCTGCTGGGGGCTGCTGTGGGGTGGGGGCCTCAGGGGGGCTTCCCGCGAACACGAGGGTGGGGACGTTGAAGAGGAGGAGGAAGAGGAAGAGAAGCCGGCGCTGCTGGCGTTGCTTGGCGAGAGGTTAGCACGGAACCCGTTGACGCAAGCCACCATCGACATCAGGGAGGAGGAGCAGATGATCGGAGTGATATTGATCTCCTCAGAAGCGGTGCCAGCAGCTGATGGGGAACCGGTGGCAGCAGCGACTGTGGACTGTGAGCCCAGAGACACGCAGCGACCCTTCAGACTGCTAGTACTGAGCAGTCGCACTGAATGATGGCAACCAATTGGAGACAAAGCGAGCGGGGAGGAGCCATCTTCATTATTAAACGGTTGCATGGCGTCCCCTGACACAGCACTGCCTACGCCGTTCACAGTGCATGCGCTGTCACTGTTACTGCTAACATGAAACGTCCCAACCATCTCATCTCTCGGTACCTCCAAAAGCTGGGCTCCGCCGCAGGACTGAAACACGGTCTGGGATGTGCTGTGTACCCCGAACCCTGTGCTGGAGCACTTATAGCCCATTGAGGTCTCTTGTTTGACGGGATAAGGGACAGAGGAGTGAGCCCCACTGGCACTGCAGCTCTGGCTGGGTGAGGCCCCTGGGAGGGTCTTTTGGAACGCTGAGGATGATCTGCAAAGAAAAAAAAAAAAAGAGAGAGAATGTGAGCACTATTAGCTCGGTGACTGTTGACAGACATGGGCTGGTTCATCATTCCCATCAGCCAGAGTTTTTCCTCCTCCTCTAATCTTTCTGTTTAAAATAAAATCCTATCAGTCTAAAGATAAATAAATCCCACTGATGCAAAATATTTAAACCGAGCCATATACTGACCAAATATTAACCCTGTGTGGGTTATCATAAGAATGCAACAATATAAGAACATGCTACACTCTAAATAGTAAAAACTGCAGCACATCCAACATGTTTTTTTATGAATAAATGAAACAGGATCTTCTTGTAGTGAGAGGAAATGAATGGGTATTTAAGACTAAGAAAAAAAGCGAGAGGGGGGGGAGGAGAAGATGGTGACTGAGACCGAGAGGCCACTGGCTAGTGTGTCCACCTGACAGGCTTTGATGACACAAAGGGGTTAAACCCAACCCAACATCGGGGATAAATAGGGAGTCACCTATTTTGGTGGCATAATTGCAGCCTATGAAGGGTCACCATTTACAATACTGTGTATTATGGTGGGAATCTCTGCCCTGCTGAATGGGGAGCCCAGGTCATGTTTCCCCATGCGTTGCTGTGATCTCCTACATAATCATTCCTGTCATTTGGCTCATTATGGATTTTGTCCAAAGCTCCTGAGTGATGTGAGAAGAGCTCTCCTTTCTCTGGCCCGTCGTCTCTGTCTCTTCCCCTGAGCACACAGAGGGAAAACAGAGCTAACGTGAGCGAGGGCTGGAGAAAGCCACCGCCGGCCTTTGTCATCTTTGTTTTAATAAAGAACTGACCCTCTCCTATTCCCCATTTCCTGTTTTGTTGCAGTGAAAATATTGAGGTCCAATACAGAGTGGAGTAAATCCAGAGGCAGGGATTTGTGTGTGTGTGTGTGTGTGTTGGGGGGGGGGGGATGTGAGAAGACGGACATGCAGCATAACCAAGGAATTCCCTTTAAATTATGTTTGAGTCGATCTGCAGTAGCTAAAGAAGAACATGCAACATACTGTAACAAACTGTACAGCACTTTATTACTTTCTCAGCAACACGTGTGTCATCGGATCAATATGAAGCAAAGCAAATGAAAAACGCATTGCACATAAATGCTATACCAGCACTGAAACCTGGAACTGGAAAAAGAAACTGCAAAAAAGGTGGGAATAACAGTGACCTTACCTGGAGTCTTGGACAGGCCCACCCTGCAGAAGGGTGTCAGCTGCGGGTCTGCTACACCGGAGGCTCTGAGCATAAAGCTCCTCAGAATGAACCTCCGCTGGCAGCGGCAAACTCTGTCCACACCTCATCATGGTCCCCTCTTCTTCAACCAGCTCAGCATCCGCATCCTTCTCCAAGCAGTAAGCACCATTCACTGAAAAATGGCAGGATTAATGTTACTAAAATGGATACATTGAAGATACATAGATGGGGCTATTAAAACCCCAGTAGGTAATCTGTTCTAGAAGCTTTTTTTGCCAAATGTGCAGAAACTCTCTTCACAGCTATCAAATAAAGTGGGGTGGGGAAAAAAAAGGAAAAAAAATCCATTCTGTGGAGCAGTCATAGGGCTGTAAAAACTAATCAGCCAATCAGTTAATTTGGCCCAAATGAAATGATTGGACAGTTCACGTTTACCCGACCACCTGTGTGCACTTTGGCTGTACATTCATTGATCTATAGTTTTGCCTCTTCCCTTTCATTGTCTATGTAAAATGCTTTCTGGCTGACACACAGTGCAATTGTTTTAAATACATTTTAACTAGCAGTTGCTGACGTCAGATAAAGACAGACTCAGCCCATTTCTCACCTCAGATGTTTTTTCAGATTCACTTTTTGGTTTTCGAGATATTAGAGAAAGTTTAACATCATGCCACTTTTGAACAATTTAGAAATCCCCCAAAAAAGGCTGCCCGCCAGACCAAGCATCACCCAGTCATAAAATTCCATGGGCCCTGTTAATATTCCTGCCAACCTTATACCCCCTTTACACAGGGGTGGAGATCGTTGCGAGATCTGACCATTTTTTACCTTGTTCAGCAATTTCAGTGAGCACCCAGCAATCACCAAGATCACTCAGTGATCTCGCAGTGATCTTCCTCAAAGTTCTGACTCAGTACAAAAACACAAAAGGATCTTCTAAACATTTACAAACAGCTGTTTTGAGACTTTAGGAGATGATTGAGAGATTAGACCAAATTTTTATTCCTCCATGGTCACCCAACGATCGTGCTGTGTAAAGGGGCCCTAGGGAATTTGGCTGGCATGCTAAAGGGTGAAATTTGTCAAATAACAGGGCTACTACAGGTTTTAACATGTGATAATATAGCTATATACTGTTTCAACCATCTGCAAAGTGACACCGTTTCAAATTAAAAGCAGATCACTGCTGACTATCCAGTTTACAATGGGATGCACGCCATTATGGACATGCTGAAATCATAATAGTATTCTCTTGAGGACTGGTTATTGGCTGGAGCAGCTGTAGGACCCAGTGATACAGAGAGATCTTTGGCAAACTGAAGGTGATGGAAGCAAGAATGATGAATTGCTCAATGTCATTCTAATAATACAATAACAGCAATAATTGAGCAGTTGTAATCCAACTGGCCACATATCCATTTTGGAAAAATAAGCAAAACTCACTTTAATCTATACAAAAATAACATGCGTAATTCATGCTCTTTGAAATGCAGTCAGTTGTTCTGTGAAAATTGTGACCTCATTGAATAATTCATATGTTATTTTATTTATCTGACTGATTTATCTGTTAATTCATTTTGTTGAGAAAAAAAAAAGTCTTGTGCAAAAATTAACGCTGATCTTTATGTTTATACTCTCATCCATAATGTTCTTTGGCTGTGTTCAAGGTTTTATTTAACATTTTTCTGGTCTTAGTTGACAGATTTAGGGGACATGAACTGTAGAGAAAGTGCAAATACTATACTGCTGTGCTTGTGACAAGTTTGCATTAATGACCGTTTTATTTTAGCTGGGCAAAGCACATCACAGTGTTCAAGCATAAGGGTGTCCATATGTGCACCTGACACCAGGACACCCTAGGTCAGGATTCAAAGATCTTATTTGTCAATACTACTATACATACAGGACATACAGGACAATTGAAATGCCATTTCTCTCTCTTCAGTGGTGTGTACAATATAAAAAAAGGATTAAGGCTGGAAAAACACCAAGAGCAGTCTATGTACAGTAATGCTACCCATAGTGCAAATAACGGTAAAAGATAAAACCCAGACATCCCATAGTGCAAATAAAGATAAATGATAAAACCCAGCAATACTATATACAGAAAAAGGTAGAGCAGTAATACTCATAGCTGCAAGTTCAATGCGGTAGTGTAGGTGCGGACAGTGACGGATTGGACTGCACGTGATCAATATTGCAATAACAGACAGCAGCAGATATGGCATTTGTGCAAATGGTTGCAGTAAGGTGCAGAGACACACAGCAGCAGATGTATTACTGTTGGTGTGCCAGTCTTTCTGTGCCAACAGCTGAGGTAGTTATTGTGTGGCTGAGTGCGTTACGGTTCAGGGGTGGAGGAAGTGGGGAGGAAGTGGACAGAGTTCAGGGTCCTGATGGCCTGGTGAACAAAGCAAGGTCTTTTGTCACAGGTCGACGATCGATTTTAGCATGTCATCAGATCTGTGACTACATGTCTTAGACATCTGGGTAAAGAGAGGTGCAGAGCTGTCAACTGATCACCACCTGGTAGTAAGTTGGGTCTGATGGTGAGGGTGGACTCCACTCAGACCAGGCAGACCTAAACGTATAGTGAGGGTGTGCTGGGAATGTCTGGCTGAGGCCCCTGTCTGAGAGGTCTTCAACTTCCACCTCTGGAAGAACTTTGACCACAGTCCGGGGGAGTCTGGAGACATGGAGTCTGAATGGGCCATGTTCTCCATCTCTATTGTTTAAGCAGCTGCCCAGAGCTGTGGCCGCAAGGTCATTGGTGCATTTTGTGGTGGCAACCCCTGAACCAAGTGATGGACACCAGTGGTGAGGGCAGCCATCAAGATAAAGGAGTCATATCGAGCTTGGTTGGCCTGTGGGACTCCCAAAGCTGCTGAGGTGTACCAACAGGCCAAGCATAGTGCAGCTCGGGTGGTTGCTGAAGCAAAAGCTCTGGTGTAGAAGGAGTCTGGTGAGGCCAAGGAACAAGCCTTTGTAAAATGGTGCACAATAGTTCGCCAACAGTTTTTATGGTCGCAACCAGTTTTTCTTGTCATAAATAAATTTTGAAATTGACCTTGTTATTGCTGGGGTTTGAACATGTTCAAAATTTATTTGCGACAAGAAAAATTGGTTGTGACCAAAAAACTGTTGGCAAACTGTTGTGGGACCTTTTACAAACCCTGACCAAATCCCAACAATCGCAACGTTCATCAAAGTTCTGCAGCATTCGCTGCTCTGTGAGATACATGCTTAAGTCCTGCAGAGTCTTGGCTCTCCATAGCACATGATTTAGCACTGCTAGCTTATGAGGAGTAACTATTTTCTCACGGACGTGTGTGAGTTTCATTTATGGTGAGGCTGTGATGCTTTCAGGGTCAGATTTACAAATTGGACTCTATAAATGTTTTTACAAAACAAGTGTAAGATATTTTATGGAATTACCTCTGAATGGAATACACAGAAAAGGCAGTAATAAAAGTCCATGCTTTCATTTTAGAACTCTCCTAAGTATAGACAATATGCAAAGACCCTCAATTACACAAGTATAATGTATTAAGTTATTTTACAAATAACTTTTTTGGCCCCAAAATTCATTATACTGTAGTTTTGGCCAAGGAAAAATTAAATTATAGTGGTTCAGAGAGCATGCATGGTCTTACTTTCACTTTTAAATTAAGTAAACTTGCTTGTCTTTCTGGACAAAAATAGCTGTGACTGTTAAAAAATATCCTTATCTTCCTATATTTAAAAAAAAAACAAAACCTGTGCTTACGGTGCTCAAGCATGCCCCCTCTCGTTGGAACAACAGTACTCCACAGCCTCTGACTGATTTTCAGCCTCACCTGCCTCGCCTGATCGCATCTCACTGCTAACGGTGTACAAAGCACCATGGCGTTAGATTATCCAGCCTTTGCCAGAATGACCTAAAATACATATCGTTCTTCTTTTTCTTCCGGCTGCTCCCTTTAGGGGTCGCCACAGCTGATCATCTGTCTCCGTCTCTATTCCTTGCATTCTCTTCTCTCACACCAACCCTCTCCATGTCCTCCTACACTACATCCATGAATCTTCTGTGGTCTTCCTCTTCTCCTCCTGCCTGGCAGCTCCATCTTCAACATCCTTTGTTCAGTATATCCACTATCCCTCCTCTGCACATGCCCAAACCATCTCAGCCTTGCCTCTTTTTTTGCCTCCAAGCCACTCAACCTGAGCTGTCCCTCTGATGTACTCATTTCTAATCCTGTCCCTCCTAGTCACTCCCAGTGACCATCTTAGCGTCTTCAACTCTGCTACCTCCAGCTCCATCTCCTGTCTTTTTGTCAGTGCCGCCGTTTCAAAACCATACATCATAGCAGGTCTCACTACCGTCTTATAAATTTTCGCTTTCACACTAGCTGCTATCCATCTGTAACAAATCACCCCGACACTCATCTCAACCCACTCAACCCTGCCTGCACGCTCTTCTTTACCGCTTTTGCACATTGTCCATTGCTTTGGATGGCTGACCCCAGGTATTTAAACTCGTTTACCACCACTACCTCTACTTCTTGTATCTTTACTGCTACACCTGTTACACGTTTGCCAAACAAGTCAAGGGTTTGCTGTTGGGTGCAAACCTTGTATTTCCACAACAAACAATTTTCATAAAATGATTACAAAGAAGGGCGGCACGGTGGCGGAGTGGTTAGCACTGCAGCAGCACAGTAACTCACCCTTGGCTGGGGGATCCTGGGTTCGATTCCAGCCCCCGACCAACAGTGATCTGTGCAGAGTTTGCATGTTCTCCCCGTGTCTGCGTGGGTTTACTCCGGGATTTCTCCGGTTTCCTCCCACATGCCAAAAAACATGCAAATTAGGTTAATTGGCATCAAACTGGGGATTCTAAATTGTCCTTAGGTATGACAGAGAGTGAATGGTTGTCTGTCTCTCTGTGTTGGCCCTGCGATGGACTGTCGATCTGTCTAGGGTGTACCCTGCCTGTCGCCCAAAGATGCTGGGATAGGCTCCAGCCCCCCCGCGACCCGAAAAGGATTAAGCGGAAGAAGATGAATGAATGAATGATTACAAAGAAATGGTATTTTCCTTAGCTTAGCTGTTATGAAGTTTATTCACGTGGCTTTTCTAATGCTTATCATTGGTTTGATATTAGTAAAAAAAAATAACCAAAGACATATAGGTTGACCAACAGAATGAGTTTATACAACAACTATAAAGAGGATTTATGGAGACATGAAATTTAAGCCCAACAGTGACGATATGCAACTTGAATTTCAGCAAATACTGCCTCTCAGATTGTGGAAAAAAATATATCAAAAGAATGTGAAATCATAAATATGATTCTAATACTTGTCTTCCTTTTAGATCAAATATAACTTGATTTCTCAGGTTCCACCACTACTTTATATTTTACTGTTATCATTCTGTGTTGATTATATGATACAGACAATACATTTTATGAGCAACATCTTAAAAAAGAAAGATGAATATGTGTGCAGGGGGTTCTTTGTATGAGGAAATGTTTTTTGAAGGGTAAGCCGATACCCATACACACTAATGTAGGAGATTGTGTGTCCCTTGTTCCAACTTTCGTAACTCAATTTCCCAAATTTAATTTTCTCCTAACAATGTTATTGATAATGTTATCACTTGCACACTCTCTGTTATTATTAATAAAGTCACCCAACTATTATGTGCATGAAAAATTACCAAAAAAGAAGACAAAAAACAATGAAACTGATATAAAGCAAATAAAAAAAATGTTAAAATTGGCAGAAATATTCTGGTAAAAACAAAGATTTTCTGAAAAATACAAAGCAAAGGAAACAAAAATATTGCAACATGGGTAACAGATGTGAATAAAGTAAACAAGCAAAGTGAGCAAGGGAAGAAATTGTTTGAAAATGGGGGGAAAAAAATTATATGAATGAACAAACGACAAGAGAAAACAAAGGAAATCTGTGGCCATGTTTTCCTCAGTTTAACGAACATCTTTGCACATATCCCACAAATAGCCGGTGTGTCCAAAGTCTCCACTGCATTTGTCTTGTCTCGGGTCAGAGCAAAAACACAAAGAAGTAGAGAAAAGGCAAAGCAAGCAGTGAACAGTCGAGCATTGCCAAGGGACAGCGGAAAAAAAAAAAACAAAAAAAACGTTGGTTTCACTCAGAACTGTTAACACAAGGCAACATTTCTTTTAGCTCTGGTCTGTTTTCAAGCAATACAAATTGTTCTGTTTATCAAATTCTGGATTGTTCTTCTTTGTTTGGTTCTTTTTTTTTTTTTTTCACAGTTTGTTGGCTCAGCATCCCCCACCAGCTAGAGTACACAACTGAGTTTCTGTGCAAAGTTTTCAAGGCCCGGTGATGTGAACCAAAAGTGTTTCCCCGCCTGAAGTCAGGAGTGATTCAATCGCATTGGCCCGAGGTAACATGAATCATAAAGAAGATGACTAACATCATCTGAGGTCTTTTAATTGGGCCTCAACTGTTCACGCACATGCACAGAAAAACAAAACAACCAAATAAAAATAATGTCATCATAAAGCTCCTAATGAACTGGCATTTGGTCAATGAGGACTTGACTGAATACACATGCCCTCTGTCACACAAACAACCACCAGCCTTTAAGAAAAGACACTGGTCCCTCCCATGCAGCCCAATAAATGGAATATTAATTATGACGCAGTGTTCATTGTTTTTTCACAGGGTAGATGTTTACAGGAAAAGTCAACCTTGTAAATGGGTTAAAACACAAAGGGAAAAAGATTAGACAAGAACACCGATTATTGGTTAGTTTCTTCAACTCAAACAGGGTCATGATCAGAGTTTGACATTAACTTTGTTGCTCAACAGCTGCTGTAATCAATAGTTTTTCAAAGTTAACAGCCACTCAACATTTTCACTAGTCATAAGCATAGTTAGGAAGTTGCAGGCGCACAAATGTACTGAGTAAACTAGGGGTGTGCCATATCATATCGTTCACGATAATACCAGTATAAGTTTTGATACTGGTGTAAAAATGAATATCGCAATATTTGGGGCTGCTGCGTGATGACGTCACACCGCACAGAAATGGCAAAACAAACATAGCAGTGGGAAACTGCAGCTCTGAAGTCAGACCATCACTGTCTACTGCTGATACCCTAACTACATCTTGTGATAATTGGTCTAATTTTCTGGTCACCCTGTCTCCTGTCCAGCTCCGAGTCGGTGAAGCAGCGCACCAACATGTTCTACCTTCACCCAGAGTCTACAGTTGAGTGGAAATACTTAAATTTCACTTTCTGTTTCAGACTGCTGCCATGTTTTAAAAAAACGGTTCAGCAGTTCTGCCTGCATTTGTTCCGCACATCAATAATGCTGGACAATACAAGTGGCTGTATTTTACTTCCATTTTTATTAAACCATCCAAAGAGAGAGAAACAAAAAACATACATTCAGTGCAAGGGGAGCCAAAAGCCCCAGGACAGGTCCATGCAATGGGAGCAGGTAAAGTGATTCAGCATAAAACCCGACGTCTGTGTGCAATTAAGATGTAACGGTTTATATTATCTTTTTGTAATATTTGATACAGAACCAAAAAAAAAATTAAACTAAATCTGAGCTGCTGTTTATAAAATGGAGAAATAAGAGTTTTTGTTTTGTTTTTCCTCAATATGTTGAAGGTAAATAATGCTGGCCTATGAAACTGTCCGTTTTGCATAAATTTAAAAGAAAAAGCTGCATTCCACAATATCGTGGAAAATATCGTTATCGTGAAAATTCACAGAAATATCGTATATCATTCTTAGGACATATTGCCCACCCCTAGAGTAAACATTGAAAGCAGGTCACGGATGCAATGGATCTACAGTATTACAGGGGTCTGCAATCTGTGGCTTCAGAGCCATTTGCAGTTCTCAGCAGAAGCTGATTCTAATTGGTACCTCACATTGCATCCTGCACCTGATAGTCCTGTATAAGATAAGATAAGCCTTTATTAGTCCCACAATGGGGAAATTCCAGGATTGCAACAGCACAGGGATAGCAACACTCAGAGCAACAATCAGAAGGCAAGAAAAAACAACATCTAGTAAACATATGTCCATATTACTATAAATGTATATATATAGACACACAGTGCAGAGCATTATGGCTGGTGAATGTGCAGCAGAAAGTCTAAGCTCTCTCTCCGCGGATGCAGCGGGCCAGCTGGAAGTCTTTGGGCATGATGGTGACCCCCTTAGCGAAGAAGAGACCCACCAGGTGGGCCTCGCTGGTCTCCTGCAGAGCCATGACGGCGAAGCTCAGGAAACGCAGGACGGTCTTGAAGTCCTGAGCAATCTCCCTCACCAGGCGCTGGACGGGCAGCTTACGGATGAGCAGCTCCGTGGATTTCTGGCAGCGACGGATCTCTCTCAGAGCCACGGGCCTGTGACGGCGAGGCCTCTTCACTCTGCCGGTGGCCAGAGCGCCTCTCCGAGCAGCCCTGGTGGCTAGCTGTCTCCTGGGGGGCTTCTTCCTCCAGTAGATTTTACGGGCGGTCTGCTTGGTTCTTGCCATCGCTCTTTATTATTCTGTCTTATATTTCTTTCACGCCGCCTAAACTCCAGCCCGGCACCCACGTCCTTTTCGCTACAGCTCCCGGTATGTCGAGTTTCCCATTAGCACCGGGCGGCGGCCAAGTGCTAGCTAGCACTAGCTCCTCCCCGCTGTAACGTCTCCCGCTGCAAACCGTGGCTCCGTCTGCCGACCCGGGAGACCCCCGGGGCGATCCGTGCGTCCGTGATATATATACAGAGTGAAAGGTGTAGAAAGAAGAAGGAAGATAAAAAAAAAAGGCTGTTGCAACAGGCAGCCCACTCGTGTGGCGCCGCCGGTCCGGCGGAACCGGAACCGGAAAAAAAAAAAAAATTGTACTCACATGAATTGTACTCACTGTATTGTACAGTGAGTACAATTCATGTGTCTATACGGCTCATCATCTATTCATCTATGATGTATATAAGTTATTTAGGCAGTTTTACTTTCCATGGGTAATCCCTTTGTCTACTGTGTTGTGTGTGTTTCTGTCGTTTTGGTCGTCTATTGTCATGCTGCTGTTACACTGTAATTTCCCAGTTTGGGATCAATAAAGTACATCCATCTATCTATCTATCTATCCATCTATCTATCTATCTAAGCTGCATTTCATCAGACTGCTGAAGAAGGCCGGCCTTAGATGTCAGCCCCTCATCCAAGTCTACAGAGGGCTTGCTGAAAGCATCCTCAACAGCTGTATCAGTGTGGTACGGCAGCACCACCCTGGCTGAGAGGAAATTGCTGCAACAGGTCATCAAGACTGCAGAGAGGGTCACCGGCTATAACCTCCCTATCATGTACACCATATACACTCAATGATGCAGGAGGAAACCACAGAGCATCCTCAGAGACAAAGACAGCACAGTCTCTGTTCAGGTGGGTGGACACAGGCTACAACCTGAGACGCCGCAGTCCTGAGAGCATCAGCAACCACAAGGCCCACCTGTCTAACACCTTCTTTCCAGTCACTGTCAGGCTAGTGGGAAAGAAGTACCTCACTCCACAAGCTACTCGCACACTGGGCAGTTAACAGCCTCACTGATACCCCCCACCCCCCAAATCCACTCTTGTCTAACCAATATACAGTACCTGTCAAAAGTGTGGACACATCTACACATTACTGGGACGGCATTGTGGCTCAGGAGGTAGAGCAGGTCATCCAATAACCGGATGGCTGGCGGTTCGAATCTCGCTCTCCCCAGATATCCTGCTGTTGTGTCCCTGGGCAAGACACTTTACCCACCTTGCCTCCTGTGTCCATAACACAAGGTATGAATGTGTATAAATGTTTGGTGGTGGCCGGAGAGGCCGTTGGCGCGGATTGGCAGCCACGTTTCCGTCAGCCTGCCCCAGGGCAGCTGTAGCTACAGTAGTAGCTTGCCACTACCGTTGTCTGTCTGGAGTGAATGAATAATGTATCTACTTGTAAAGCGTCTTTGAGTGTCTATGATAAAGCACTATATAAATCTGATGCATTATTATTATTATTAAAAATGAATGGGTAGATGTGTCCACACTTTTGACAGGTACTGTATAACGATCTCACTGCTCGTGTCATGATGCTGAGCACGGGTGGAGAGCCGTGCTCAAGCTTTAAGTTCATCTACCTTATTTTCTGTTTTCCCCACTGTAGTTTAAGTATTGTATCTGATTTTGGGTTTGGTTGTATTGTGTAGTTTGAGTTTGTTATTTGTGTCTGCCAGTTATGAGAGCTTCTGTTTCTGAGTTGATTACTATAGTCTTGTCTATTTATAATATGGGTCTGAGTCATCCTATGTTGTACTGTAATATATTTATCTATCTATTTTGACATGACCTCTGTCTTTTGCCCTCCTGTGGTTACTTTGGTATGTTGTAGTTGTCATGAATTGCCCCGCAGGGCAGGGGCAAGGACCCAAGCGCTGGACTGCTAGTTGTGCAATTCATCAAAGAGAACATAAAGTCAAATAGTGAGCAAATAAACTTACAACAGAGGAGTGCGGGTAACAGCGAGAAGAATACAGGAATCCACACCAGAACGGGGAGAGGGTTCTGATGGAGATAATGTTAACAACCATGAGGCACTGACAACTGGGTGGCAGGAAAAGCATTCTTAAATAAGGCAGGTAATCAAACACAATGAGTGCCATCAGGTGTGGATCTGGATGGCAGGTGACCTAATTACCGAGCTGAGTGGACAAATGCCTTGATGGGTCATCCTCTCCTTTTTGTATTTTCTGGTTTTGTTTCTCATGTTCTACACTTCTTATTTCCTTGTTGGTTACTTTTTGCATTCATTCCTGATCTGTGCTTTTATTTTGACAGCACTTTGTGTTATTTCCTCTGCAGCTCTACTTCGCGGGCTGTCACAGCTGTCACTGGTTGATCAGAATCAGAATCAGAATCAGCTTTATTGGCCAAGTATGCACAACACATACAAGGAATTTGACTTTGGCTAAAAACTTGCTCTCGATTACTGATCTGATTACTCTCGCTCCTGTTACCCACTCCTGTTGTCATTTGTAATCAGTTCCTCTGTGTCCTATTTAAAGGCCGTTGCAGCATCCTTCTCATTACCTAGACGCAGTTTCCATGTCTTATTTCATTCAGTCTACCTAACGTGCGTTCCACGTCTTAGCTTTATGCTATTCGATTTTGTCCTCTTGGTTAATCCTGCGTGCATTCCACGCTTTATTCCTCCCCAGCTAATTGGTCTTACTGGCATGTGCCTCACGCTTCAGCCTTCATTATTTTTTCCTGACGTGCGTCCCACGTCTTAACCAGTGTGCTATTCGACCTGCCTGCCTTTGTAAGTGTTTTTGTTCCTGTTTGAATTTTGTGTTTTATTAAACGTTTTTGCAAACTCACAGTTCAGCGTTTGGGTCTTCAGTCCGCCCCTGCGGTGATGTTATGACAACATGTTACTTCATCCTCTGCAATATTAGTTCATCATGTGCAATAGTATTTGTGTAGGGTTTATAATATATGCAATACATCACCCAGGGTAACTGATTCCATATTTCAATGCTACCATTTTTATAACATTACTATTCTGATATATCTTAACTTCCTACATGTTTTTGCATAAACCGTATTTCATATTTGTACACAGTTTCTTTTTTTCTTTTTCTTTGTACTTTTGGCGAGAAACATGTAAAAATTCCAATGGATCTGTATTGCAATATACCTGTACAAATGGCAATACTTTATTCTTTATTCTGTTCTTTTACAATTAATAAATTGGTAAGGGAAGGAAGTCTCAAATTTTCACATCAAAAATATAATTTTTTTTTAGAAAATTTGTACATTTTAGAAAACAAAAAAAAATACATTTTACAGATAAATTTGTAAGAAATGGGAAGTAAATTACAAAAAGAGTGTAAAATATGAGGGGGAAAAAGTTTAAAATTTACTAGAACAAGGTAACAATTTCATGAGAAAATATTCACAAATTTATAAAAAAAAAAAAACTTGTACATTTACAAAAAATGTAAAATCAGGATTCAAAAATGATTTGTGACTGTGCTTTCTTTGGTCAAAGCTGCCTTTTTCATTGTGGAGATTGCCAATTCCTGGTCTTAGTTTAGATGTCAGTGTTGTTGCTTTGAGAGTAATATGGTGAAACAGAATATCCAACTTGCCAAATTCTACTTGCATTTGGATGGTGGGTTGTTGCTAATGTCAAGTCCTTCTGATGAAACCAGCTGTAGTTTGCACGTGTTTTTGGTTCCTCCACACCCACCAGTATTGAACCAAAATTTTAAAAAGTTAGCAACCTTGACTTTGTTGATCTGAAGTAAAATATTGCAAGATTCATACCGAAAGATATTTGTAAAAGTCAAGTTTCATATCAAATATTTCCAAAATTATTGCTCTGAATCAGAGGTTGCGTTAGGATTTACTGCTGTCTGTCAAGATGATAGCGAGGGTAGCAAAAATTCCATCATGAGCCATTACAATCCGTCATTAAAACAAAATTTATATATGCATTTTAAGTCCTTCTTACACTCGAGGTTGCCAACTAACAAAATACATACAATGTTGTATTTAAATAATTATTTTTGGTGTATTTTAAAAGAAAATGTACTGTAAATCACCACAAGAGCAGCGTTAAGATTGAATTATAACTACCTCCAGTAGGGATGTTAATGATTAATTGACTTTCAATTAATTGTCGATAAGAATTTAGTTGACTAAATTAAATTAGTTGACAATTAATTGATAACTCAGCAGTCTTTTTCAATGGGAGCTTATTCTCTGAACTGCAGTGGCGTTGCTGTCCAGGTTGGGGCGCATGCGGTCACCCACAGCTGCCTTTCAACCAAAACTAAAGAAAAAGCAAACACCCATCCCCTCTGCCTTCACCCCGCCGCTAGACGGGAAAGCAGACCGGACTCAAGTTACCACTCAGGTAATACAGTGGGGCAAAAAAGTATTTAGTCAGCCACCAATTGTGCAAGTTCTCCCACTTAAAAGATGACAGAGGTCTCCAATTTTCATCATAGGTATACCTCAACTATGAGAGACAAAATGAGAAAAAAAAAATCTAGAAAATCACATTGAAGGATTTTTAATGAATTAATTGGTAAATTCCTCAGTAAAATAAGTATTTGGTCACCTACAAACAAGCAAGATTTCTGGCTCTCACAGACCTGTAACTTCTTCTTTAAGAGGCTCCTCTGTCCTCCACTCGTTACCTGTATTAATGGCACCTGTTTGAACTCGTTATCAGTATAAAAGACACCTGTCCACAACCTCAAACAGTCAGACTCCAAACTTCACTATGGCCAAGACCAAAGAGCTGTCAAAGGACACCAGAAACAAAACTGTAGACCTGCACCAGGCTGGGAAGACTGAATCTGCAATAGGTAAGCAGCTTGGTGTGAAGAAATCAACTGTGGGAGCAATTCTTAGAAAATGGAAGACATACAAGACCACTGATAATCTCCCTCGATATGGGGCTCCACGCAAGATCTCACCCCGTGGGGTCAAAATGATCACGAGAACGGTGAGCAAAAATCCCAGAACCACACGGGGGGACCTAGTGAATGACCTGCAGAGAGCTGGGACCAAAGTAACAAAGGCTACCATCAGTAACACACTACGCCGCCAGGGTCTCAAATCCTGCAGTGCCAGACGTGTCCCCCTGCTTAAGCCAGTACATGTCCAGGCCCGTCTGAAGTTTGCTAGAGAGCATTTGGATGATCCAGAAGAGGATTGGGAGAATGTCATATGGTCAGATGAAACCAAAATAGAACTTTATTGTAAAAACTCAACTTGTCGTGTTTGGAGGAGAAAGAACACCATACCTACTGTGAAGCATGGGGGTGAAAACATCATGCTTTGGGGCTGTTTTTCTGCAAAGGGACCAGGACGACTGATCCGTGTAAAGGAAAGAATGAATGGGGCCATGTATCATGAGATTTTGAGTGAAAACCTCCTTCCATCAGCAAGGGCATTGAAGATGAAATGTGGCTGGGTCTTTCAGCATGACAATGATCCCAAACACACTACCCGGGCAACGAAGGAGTGGCTTCGTAAGAAGCATTTCAAGGTCATGGAGTAGCCTAGCCAGTCTCCAGATCTCAACCCCATAGATAATCTTTGGAGGGAGTTGAAAGTCTGTGTTGCCCAGCGACAGGCCCAAAACATCACTGCTCTAGAGGAGATCTGCATGGAGGAATGGACCAAAATACCAGCAACAGTGTGTGAAAACCTTGTGAAGACTTACAGAAAATGTTTGACCTCTGTCATTGCCAACAAAGGGTATATAACAAAGTATTGAGATGAACTTTTGTTATTGACCAAATACTTATTTTACAGAGTAATTTACCAATTAATTCATTAAAAATCCTTCAATGTGGTTTTCTGGATTTTTTTTTCTCATTTTGTCTCTCATAGTTGAGGTATACCTATGATGAAAATTGGAGACTTCTCATCTTTTAAGTGGGAGAACTTGCACAATTGGTGGCTGACTAAATACTTTTATGCCCCACTGTATCTGATACAAACAAAATTATTTAATAATAATTTTGTTTTAATATTTTTTTAACAAAAAAGTATGTTTTTCCTAATGAAAAAAATACTTGTAAATACCGAAAAACATAGTTAAGAAAACCCATAGGACTCACCTGGATTGGGGATTAATTTCAGTCATGCAGAGGAAATTAATTCTCAGAGGGGAGAAGAAATTTCGTTTGGATTAAGGTTTTTATCTGTTTATTCTGGCAATTTTGACCAGATCCATCCCTGTTTGTGCTGGGTCAGAGCAGCTGTAGAAGGTTGAGTGTGCACAGCAGCTGCAGGTTCCATAATTTTTTGTCTGCAATGGATGAGATGCTGGGGTTGGATCCGATGATCCAAGCCAAAGACACAGTTACCAGCCAGGAGTCAGCAGGGTCCACTGAGCACCACGCAAGGAGGATAGTAACCGATCCATGTTGTGATGGGAGCCGGACAAACAGGCCCTCAACAAGCCTTCCTGCTTGCGTAATTCTTGCTTGGAAGGTAAACCGGTATTATTAATTTACTAGTTGGAGCAAAGATTCTTGTTTTTTGTGGTCAAACTGAGTCTAAGTCAGCAGACAGATGAAGCTCCAAAATTACAAGGGATTACAGTTAGGAGTTAAATCACAATCCATCAGAATGATAGACAGCCTTGAGCTTTTTCCGTTACTGCTAAAAATGATCTGTCAATGAAGGAGAATTCTTGTTTAACACAATAAGTGCTCTGAATATAGCATGTGCATGAGTCATTTAGGACAGTGTTTTTCACCCAGGGTTCCCTAGAACATTCAGGTTTCTGTGACAAATCTTCTAATTTCACTTCTTAATTGGCCCAAAACAACTGCAAATAATTCGCCGTTGTTGCACATGGGTTCTGTAGGCACCCATGCACAACAACAGCAAAATATTTTAAGTGAAATTAGAAAATTTCCCACAGAAACCTGAACGTTGCAGGGAAACCTGGTTGAAAAACAATGGATTAAGCACACAACGACGACCCATTTTGTCTACAGGGAATCACTACTGGATCATTTTGCCCCATGTGGAGGGCAGCCAATAGGGAACTTTCTCTTGTTTTAGCCAGTCTAGAGACCACTTTAGTGACGATTTTTCACCAGGGCACATGCAGGCATTCATATGATTTTTAGCTGCATTACAATTCGTGGCCCACTTAACATTGCCCCAATGCTCAACATTAACATCCACGTGTTGCTTAAGTAGTCCTACTTCCAAGTGTTGCAATGATGTGGACTTGCATGTCTCCATGCTAGAGACACCTTTTACAGTCTGTCGGACATTAAAGTCACTTTGTTAAATAGGTGCTAAAGGTCTTGATCCCTTCACAGCAGAAAGCTAGAGCTGCAGTGATTTAGAGCTCTACTACATTAACAGAATCAGTCATGCTCTTGCTGGGGAAACAGCAGGCTCCTCGGCATATGGAGGGTTGGACTGAACCCAACATCAAATTCAATTTATATTGAATGTGCCATGGTAATTCAGCGCTGAACATTTCATTCTGTGTTAGAACTTAGTTTGATCAGGAGATGGAAGCCAGAGAGAGCATCAGGGACTGAGGTGAAATGTAAGACATCCAGCGGGAGTGACAAGAGATGAGATTTTTTTTCTGAGTGAAAAAGTGCATGAATATAAGAGAAAGCGAGACAGCGATAATTCTTATGGAACGTGATTCTGCAAAGATTATGGGTGCTATGGTTAGGATGGCGGCTATTTGTCATACTGCTACATATTTCTTTGGCTCTGGTTTTAAACAGGTTTCATCTTATATTTTCAGGACCACTTGAAATTGAAAATGAGCCATCTGTGTAAGCACACACCTCCACCAAGACAAGCGCTAGATCATATTGTACAGGGCTGTGCGATATGACGATATATATCGGATGACGATATAAATACGTCTATCATTTCATAGAATACTCTATCATTTATATCATTATTTAAAATGCACATACTCCTGTTTATTCAGTAAAGCTCCTCACCACTACTTGTCAGCACCCCGTCTTTCCTCTGCAGTAACTCCAAACTACCGGTTCAGATAGCTGCTACTCCTGTTTGCCAGGGATGTAGGACTGTTCTCCATCGTGCTGTGTCAGAGAGGATAGTTTGCTAACCTCATTTTAATAGGAGGTAAGTAACGTTAACACCATGTCTAACTATAAAATGCTAAATGACGATGCTAAGTTGTGCTAACCGGAAACATGTAGCAGACCATCATTTCTTTGGTTTAAATTACTGCTGAGTTTCTTATTTTTGTTTGAAAAAAATTATTAAAGCTGCAAAAGTGCATGATGGTGGCACATACATGCAAAATAAATAATAAATACGTTAAAATTGGTCGGAGGGACAAGTTGGCTCTTAATGTAATTTATTTGATTTCTAATCATTTTAATTAGTTAAGTAGTGATAATGAATAAAGTTAAAGTCATCACATGTATTTTATTACATTACCTTTTGTGTCTCTGATTTTCAGATTATGACCAATCTGAAATATTTTTACTAAGAAGCAAATGGGTTAAATCAGGCCAGAATGGCAGTCATTAGGCTGCAGTGCTACACTTAAATTTTCACTGATTTAAACTAACAGCTAATTTACATCTGTAGGTGACAGCCATGGGTAATGTTCTCATTTTCAGACATTTTTTTATGTTATCTGTTTTTGTTTTATTTTTTGCTATTCTCCTCTGGCTCAGAAAATATTTAACTTATTGATGTTTACTTTTTATTCATATATGATTTAGAAGAAAAACCTGAAATTTATGAGAATCCATTCTCAAATGCACATTACAAAACTATGTTATAACAGTGTAAAAATATGAGGGAAAATGGTACATGTAAAAAAAAGTAAAAAAAAAAAAAAAGAGAGAGAGATGGTCCTTTTTATGTGATTATCTAAACCAGGGGTGTCCAGTCATGTGCCATGGAGGGCCAGGACCCTGCAGGCTTTACCTCCAACCAGTGTCTTCAACAGCAGATTTCACTGAATTTCTTCCCACTGATTGCTGATAACTGAAAACACCTGCTGAAGAGACTGGGTAGAAGAGAAAACCTGCAGGGTCTTGGCCCTCCATGGCACATGATTTGACACACCTGATCTAAACTGTAGAATTTACATAAAACTAGTGCATACCCGTGTATGCCCGTAGAAACCAAGCATAAGCAAGTATTTCTGCATGCCCGTAGAAAGCAAGCGTAAGCAAGCATTTCTGCATGGCCATAGAAAGTTACTGTTACCATGGCAACAGTAACGATGGTGATGCCTGCCTTTGATCTTTGACATGGTTACCGTGGCAACAGTAACCATGGTGAAACCTGCCTTTGAGCTTTGAAGTCAGCACTCATTCAGTGATGCCTGCCTTTGATCTTTGATGATGTGTCTGCCTGGCAACAGTAACCATGGCAACATCTGTGCGTCTATGATGTCATAGCTATGAACGGCCATAGCTCCCCTATGGACGTTCATTAAAGATTTCCCCTCCTAAACTTCCGCATATCCGGGGAGGTGAAAATTGGAGGATGCACACCCTTGTAACCTCAGCACAGCACGTATAAAATCTGAGGCCAGTCTGATAAACAGTTCAAGAGATATGCGTGGAACAGACAGACACACAGACAGAGATTTCTTGCATTTATAAAGACTATTGCATTGCCTGTAGAACCAAGTACTCCTGTCTGAAACAGGTATCCCAATCATGCTTTCCAGGTGCAAATGTAGGCTGTGTTTGAAAGTGGAATACAAAGAGGTGTAGCCTATATGTAGGCAATCACATGTTAGACTTTGACAAATATAAAAGGGAGTAAATGGCACTAAGATTTATTTTATTGCATGATTATTAAATACAGAATACCTAAATATTGAAAGTGAATGGGACATCCAATATTAGTGACTGTTTCAGATCCCTTGTTTATTTGTTTGTCAGATCACTTACTTGTCAGATCTTTTCTCACTTATATTTAAGATAACAGTGTATCTTCACTTTGGAGAATGGGAGTTGTTCAGTGAGCATTATAATTATTTTAGCTTATACTGTGTCACTGTTCAGTGATGGAGTTCGGTGTGACACTGATTTTCTTCTATGTATCGATTTGTCAATAAAGTCATGCAGTACTATAACAGGACACGTTTACAAATATTTGAGACCCACTGTAGTGCATCAGTTTATATTTTAGCAATATTTTGTTATTAAAAGGTTTTTAAAAACTTTAATGCGAAGATTGAGGCGTGGTTATATCGTCACCCTGGGGCAATACTGAGGCCAAATAATGATCTGAACCTTGAGGGCGTGACTGGCAAAAACTGAGCGCCGCCGCTCTATTGTAAGCGTTTGTTTTTATTGGGGAGAGATTATTATTATTATTATTATTATTCCACCTAAACTATCACATTTTTGACCCTGTAAACGTTAACCAAAATGCCTTTTTTTCCCCACACACCTCAGACCCAGTGAAAAATTTTATAAACTGGAAAAAATATGTGCCCCATGCTGAAAACTTATCCCGCGTATGGTTGATACGTCCCACATTCGTGCTGGCGGGGACCCGTGGCGCCGCAAAGGACATTACTGGCACACTAGCAGCAGCCGAAACTCCCGTTGCTCAGCCAATTTATACCATAAAGTTGCTGTGATTAATAATTCGACATGGAGAACACGGGGGGGTGGGGGGGTGGTGCTGCTTCTCCCGGCATGTTCTGTGTTGACTTGTCAGACCTGGTCCCTGCTGACGCTCCGCCCAGTCTGCTCACACACCTCATTCTCCACATATGGCAAATAATCCTTTAGACCTAAGCAATCAGGGCAACTTTATAGTATAATCTTCAGTATTATCTTTTCTGTCTTTCTAACTTTCATTTCCTTGTTTTGTCCTGGGAACACTGTGGTGACTGACAGGCCGCGACGTTGTGTGGCCTCCAGTCAGCATGGTTGTGATGCGGCGTAATCTCAAGTGAGCACAGAGTCAAGCCAAAACCCCACCCACACTTCTTGAAGCCAGGGGGGTGAAGACAGAGTGGTCACACAGCGGTAGCTAAACTTTTATTGATAAAAAGTACATATTTTGACAGAGTGATTACATATTTGGGGATGCACACCCTCATAGCGTCAGCAAAGCACGTTTAAAATCTTAGGTCAGTCTGACGAACGGTTTGAGAGATATTTGAGGAATACACACACAGACACACACACAAACAGAGATCCCTTGAATTTATAGTTAGATACATATTGTGATATATAACATTATCGTGATATGCAGTGGTGTGAAAAAGTGTTTGCCCCATTCCTGATTTCTCTTTTTTTTTGCATGTTTGTCACACTTAAATGTTTCAGATTATCAAACAAAATTAAATATTAGACAAAGATAACACAAGTAAACACAAAATGCAGTTTTTAAATGAAGGTGTTTATTATTAAGGGTAAAAAAAATCCAAACCTACATGGTCCTGTGTGAAAAAGTGATTGCGCCCCCCCGATTAAAACATAAACTGTGGTTTATCACATCTTTGGAAAGATGAGTTCAGTTTCTCTAGCCACACCCAGGCCTGATTACTGCCACGCCTGTTCTCAATCAAAAAATCACTTAAATAGGACCTGCCTGACAAAATGAAGTAGACCAAAATATCCTCAAAAGCTAGACATCATATTGCGATCCAAAGAAATTCAGGAACAAATAAGAAACAAAGTAATTGAGATCTAAGTCTGGAAAAGGTTGTAAAGCCATTTCTAAAGCTTCGGAATGCCAAAAAAAAAAAAAAAAAAATGCTGGCTCACCGATTGACGCTAATCTACTCCAAATATTCCAAAATCGAAGTATTTTTCTGTGATCCAAGCTCCATCCTTCCAGATTCGAGATTGCAGTGAAAAAGTCACTAATTTTGGTGTAACCCAGCTAACAAACAAAAGGCGCCAAAAACCCAACCACCTTAGTGACAGTAAATGGGAGATAAGGTTAATGTTGGTAGGAAATGCATAATAGATTAGACACCTAAAAAAATTTTATTCATCACCACAAATGCTTCAGACTGAACTGAATGGGTGGAGACAGCAGATGTGCACAAATGATGACGTTGCAGTTGTGCAACATGATACCATGGTTACTGGCCCCACACAAAAATACAACTACTTAAGAAAATGACAGTCGGTGGCTTGATCCGATTGTGGGATCCAATTCAAAGTGGCTCTGGAAAACAGGTATTTTTCCCACACCTAGGATTTCTTTTATGTTTTCATTTAATCACCCTATCTTTAATTTTCCTGTCAGAATTTGATTACATACGAGGGAGGCTGAAAAGTTCATAAGCTGAAAAGCTCATAGTGGTCAAATTTGACCAAATGTGGTTTATTTTTCAACTGCAGGGATCCAAGCGCTGCAACACTGATGGAAGAAGTGTGTGGACCACTTGCATCCACTGATAGAAAGATTTTTTTTTAATAATTAGCATGCTAATATGTATTATTGGCTACTATAAACTGAAAATAAGTCTATAGACCAGGTCAGGCCTGCAGAGGGCAACACATCTGGTGACATAAAAGTTCACCTGCATTGAAGTGTTAAAAAACCTCTTATTAATATCATGACTTCAGTAAATACTGTCCTGGTAACGTCTCCAAAACTGTTCATTATCACCATTTTCAATTTTTTTTAATCCCATAACAGACATTACTCAAGGGGATGCTTTGGATGGGGCTACAGATTCCAAACAAGGAGGAAGCACTATGATCAACTATACATATGAATTAATACCCATCCATCCATCCAGGTCCAGGTCCCAGAGACAGCAGTCTAAGAAGAAAGGCCCAGACTTCTCTCTCCCTACCCACCTCCTCCAGCTCTTCAGGAGGATACCAAGACATTCCTGGGCCAGTTGGGAGTCTCTCCAGCGTGTCCCAGGTTCTCCTTCCAGTGGAATGTGCCCAAAACTCCTCAACTGACTCCTGTCGTGGAGAAGCAGTGGCACTACTCTGAGCCTCCTCCAGATAACTGAACTCCTTATCCTATCTCTAAGGGTGAGTCCAGCCACCCTACGGAGAAAGGTCATTTCAGCTGCTTGTATCTATGACCTCATTCTTTTGGTCATGACCCACAGTTCATGACCATAGGTGAGAGGAGGAATGTAGATTGACCGGTCAATCGACAGCTTTGCAGCTCAGCTCCCTCTTCACCATGACTGACCAGTACAACGTCCCCATCACTGCAGATGCTGCTCCGGTCCGTCTGTCAATCTCCCGCTCCAATCTCCCCTCACTCTTTAAGACTCTAAGACACTTGAACTCCTCCACTTGGGGCAGGAGCTTGACCCCAACCTGGAGAGAGCAATCCACCCTTTTCTGACTAGTAGATTTTAATCCAATTCCCAAATTAATACATTAGGCTAATTAGTTATTTCCTGTTGTCTAGCAGCAACAACATCTAACAACTATGAGCCATACTGTTGGCAGCAGCAGTAACAAGGCTTAAAATAAAGTTTAATTTTCTTTTCAATGATATGATCACCACAGTAGTTCCTGCTTTTTCCATTTCAGTGAACATTTACTTGCTGTTTTGTTCTGACACAGAAATCAGCATGTCTCACAAGACGTCAGTATTTGAGGGAAAAACTGAGTTGTGTAAGGCACCATGAAAAGCACATTACATAGTGAAGGTATCATTTACAAAATATGCAAAATATCAAATGTAAATGCTGATCTTTGTTATTAGTCAATTATAAGATGGAGTTTTGAAAACATTATTTCTCATTTAAATGTTCATTTACATTATTATATATTATCCATCCATCCATCTTCTAGCACTTAATCCTTTTTGGGTCGCAGGGGGGCTGGAGCCTATCCCAGCATCTTTGGGTGAGAGGCAGGGTCCACCCTGGACAGATCGCCAGTCCATCGCAGGGGCCAACACAGAGAGACAGACAACCATTCACTCACATTCATACCTAAGGACAATTTAGAATCCCCAGCTGATGCCAGTTAACCTAACCTGCATGTCTCTGGCCTGTGGGAGGAAACCGGAGTACCCGGAGTAAACCCATGCAGACACTGGGAGAACATGCAAATGCCACACAGAAGGGTCACCGATGGTCAGGGGTGAGATGGAACCCACGATGGTCAGGGGTGGAATCGATCCCGTGACCTTCTTGTTGTGCTGCCACAGTGCTAACCACTGCTCCATCAAGTTGCTTATTATATACATATTATTATATATATATATTTTGTAGTGAAATGGAAGCTTTGAAATAAGCCTACTGACAAGTTTCTACTGTATGAATACACAGACCCACCTTCATAACCAATTTTAAAAAGAAAAGAAAATAATGACTAAAATGCCCATGGGGTGGTTTTAAAATCTTGTATATATAAATGGTGACAGCAAAGACAAAAAAAAGGCTGAAATAAACAAAGAAGCTTTACAAATGTATCCAATATATCTAACCCCCAAGGCCAAACACAACATGCTTTTAATAATGAAAAAACTGAACATAAAACCCTACATATATTTGAGAAGAAAGGTTACGTTTATCTCAATCTATCACAAATCCACTGCAGAAAATTTGTTTAATAAGTCCAACCCTGGTACGAACACGCAGGATGGCATGACCCGATATCACCAGTTGCAAGCATTCAGGTCAAATTAGGAGTGACTCTGCAAGGGCGTGTGATCAGGGGTGCGAGCACTAGAAAGAAAGGGGTGGGACGGTGCCAGAAGCACTGGGGGCAAGTGTATGGTTCAGTACTGAGACCATGTACAGATGTGCTGGCTCATCCTCACAAAGCGCTGCTGATGTCAGCATCGCCAAGTAAAGACACAGACACAAATAAGGCTTCTATTGTTATCTGTCTCTTAAAACACCACCCCTAATAATAAAAAAAGGAGTCAGGAACAAACCCCACTCGTAATAATCCTCAGCTGCACTGAAAGTGGTATGTTTTTGCCCCATAAATGTCATCACATAGTGTTGAAAACCTCCTGTATAATTAAAGCAGCACATTCCTTTCGGCGAGCATCACTAGAGGACGACTGTAAATTGAGCAGCTCACTGAGATGTATAGGAGGACAAGTGAGATTGCAGGAGGTGGGATGACAGTTATGTACTGTATGCTCCATTGAAGACTGATGCTTCAAACAGGATTGTAATTATAAAAGGATAAACTTGGTCACTGGATAAGTTGTTTCAGGACATGTTTGATTATCTCTTGGCTGAGCGTATGGCGGGAAAACAAGTTTCCAATCACCCCCTCCTCCAATAACCTTACTCTAATATCATCCATTTGTCATGCTTCCTCATTTTCAGAACCCTTTGGGAGCACAGTGGACAGAGTTATAAAGCTCAGATGCATCATGATCGTGAGTGGAAAGGGCTTTTAATTCTCTTCCTGCTGATTAACGCGACCACAGAGGCCATGGAGGCTGACGAATAAGACAATACACAGGAACAATGAAACTATGCAGACTCGATAATTCTCAAAATTAGGGCACGACTCATTCGTTAGTGGAAGGCTGTGGTCACTGCGAATGCACATTAGGCTGATTGCTGATCATGCTTCGCATAACCGGACGAATTTCACTTCAGGGGGATCGCGGCCAGTTAGGGTCCCGTGTAATTGCACACCTATTCAGGCTGATGATCTGAGTCGTGTTCAACTTCAGCAGTGTTGTGCCTTGGCTGAAAAAGTGCTCCCCTGACCTTGGGGACTAATAAATGACTAATAAAGCAGAGCAGGCACATGTCTTCAATCAAACGGAGCTTAACCCCTCTGAAACAACATGGCTATTATCCCAAGATATGCTATTATGACTGAATTACCATATAAAGAATTCCAATCTAAAGTGCTGAAAAGATCAGACCACATCATCACATAGTTGAAAGTTTATCTCGCCGTTTCTCTCAATGAATCTCTCCCATTCAGAGCCTCGCTGGTGTCGTTCCTTCTCCACAGACAATACCAGCCCACCATCTGATCAACAGATGCTCTGGGCAGCATTATTAAGTGTAATTGGTGGTAATCTGGGGCTATTTTTTATTTTGGTGACACTTCATTTTCTATAATTCTCGCCTCTCCCTTTTAAGTCACCTAAGCACCATGTTAAGTGCCAGAGCAAGTCTGCACTTGTGCCAGCGTTTAATGCGTTCAAGTCTTCGGAGACATGCAGGGCCTCAATGAAAAGCAGATGCGCAGATGGATGGGTGGAGGGTTTAAGGGGTGAGGGAAAGGGGAGCGATCGGAGGTGCACTGTACTCGAAGCAGCAGGAGGAGGAGGCTGTTGGATTGGGGGGGGGGGGCGGTGTCAGGAGTGCGAAGCAAACATCTGAACCCAAGGTACAACAAGCTGCCAAAACCGCAAGATGGATGCCTCTGGAAATCCAATGTGACACCTCAACTGGCCCCACTTTGGCATCATAAATCATAACCTTCAGCATATAAACAGTTAATAATGATAATTTTATCCCCGTCTACCCCAGCGCCACCACCTGCCACAGTTCTCACCATCATTCCTCCCTTTCAGCATGAGATGGGTCAACACATACGACATCAGATTGAGGGACTTTGTGGTGGGACGCTCCGGTTGTCGAGTGCTGTCCTGGGCAGATGTTGTATATTAGGTTGCAAAGCCCTCCCTGGCTTCTCTGAATCTCATAACTCATGTCTATATTTTTGTCTGCGGCATAGGCCCGGAACTTATTTGTTTGCTTAGTAATGGATGGATGAGTGAAAACCTGAGGGCACAAGTAAATGAAAAATAATGTCTCGGGAGGAAGCGCCTCTTAAAACAGGTGCAGCGCAAGGGAAGAAGAAAAAAATAATTAAATTACTGTTGGAGCACAGAAATGTCAGTGTTTTTGTAGCGAGATTACAAGCACCAGCAGACATGAGGACTTTCATGAGGATAAAATCAGATTTGCTCTGGCCTGTTTTTGCCACTCATAACCACGTATCTTTGTCCCTCCTCTTTTTTCTCATGGTCAGCTATAAGTCACAATAAAAACCGCAGATTAGCTCGTAAAGTTAAATACAGACTCAAACTGAGAGTGAAAAAGAGGAACTCGTGTGGCTCCAGACAGGGACATGTACAAACATTTTTTTGGGGGGGACTGGTACACTAACCTGAAACAAGGATAAAATTACAGGGAAAAGAAACATCAACTTATAGAACAAAAGTCAAAAATTCATGACAAAAGAGTTGCATATGTACAATAACAATCACTGAAAATATAAGGAAACAAGTAATGTGTGGGCTATATTAATCACATATTCCATAACCTACATATGTTGAAGCATGTGGGAATGTTTGGTGATTACATATGTAAGGCGACTTCACACCTCAGAAAGGACAAAGACTCTCAACCGCCAGTGAAGAACAAAGATGTTCCCAGACACTGCGGTGGAGACCGGAGGAGCTGCCCTCACCCCCCAGGGCCATGAGGAGGAGTACGAAGACATGGGGGAGATTAAGATAATGAGGGATGTCAGTTTTTGATATGCATGTCTTTTGTTATGTGCAAGTATAAGTTCATAGTGCCGAAAGTGTTCCGGCCTCTTTTTCCTTCTTCTGCTGCTGCACTAGGATGAGACTTGTTAGAGGAGCTGATAATAAACTTTGGTTTATATATCACATCGCCTCGTTCTTCCAAGCTCTTCTATACTGGTGATCCTTACGCGAGGATGGACCAGAGGCGTTCCCCCACGATCGACTCATCTGTGGCAACCCAGGCAGACGCCGGCGCCCATGCAGACAGGGGAACAGATGGACGACGTTCCCCCATGGCAGAAGTGATAGAGAGGGCTCAACCGAGCACCAGCGCCGCTGAGAGAGCCGAAGCAAGGCACTCTCACCCTGCGGACACATCAGTGACGGTCTACACAAACGCCGTCACCGTCAACCTGCCGGACTTCTGGCAAGAGGACCCCGCCTCGTGGTTTCAGCAAGCTGAAGCCCAGTTTGCACTTGCGGGCATCACGGCTGATGATACAAAGTTCTATCACATCGTCGCCAAACTCAACGCCGCCACTTCGAGATGTGCGCGGAGCATAATCCAGCGGCCACCGGCCCAGGACAAATATGAAGAACTGAAAGCGACCATCGTGGCAAATTACGTCCCCTCAGCCGAGGAGAGAGCCGAGAGGATCTTGGCAGTCTACGGCCACAGAGGATGCAGACCCAAGGCCCTCATGGAGGACTTGCTGCAACTTAAAGAAGAGGACAATGACAACTTCCTCTTCCATTTCATACTCCTCAGTACGCTGCCGCCACACATGAGAGGGACGCTGGCCAACATGCGATGCAGCACCCAGCAAGACTTCCGCACGCTGGCTCACGAAGCTCAACGGCTCGTCAACGCCTGCAAGGAGCAGACACCCACAGCAGCATCCGCAGACCTCAACACTGATGTCCGGAGCCACGAGGAGCCACAAATCACTGAGCAGAGCCAGCCCGCGGTGACAGCGACACGCCCAGGACGCAACAGACGGAGCGACGTTTGTTATTTCCACCACCGTTTCGCCGAGAAGGCTTACAAATGCGTTTCCCCCTGCAAATTCACAATTTCCGGAAAACGCCGAAGCCGAGAGCCGTTAACAGCGGCGGTTCTCGGCGAAAAAAGCAAGCTTTTATATGTGACGGACGGACACACCGGCAAGCGGTTCCTTATCGACACGGGAGCTCAACTAAGTTTTGTCATGCCCTCCCAAGCAGACCGGGCCATGGGCCCCCGGGGCAATGGAGCGGTGGCAGCCAACGGCTCCACCATCGACACTTTTGGTGAAAAGAGCCTGCACCTCTGCATCCACGGCCGCAACTACAGATGGACATTTGTTGTAGCGGTGGTGAGTTTTAACTTGTTGGACGCAGATTTTTTGTGTGCACACGGGTTATTAGTTGATCTAGCGAACAGGCGCTTGGTTAATGCACTGTCCTTTGCTTCTATTCCCTGCTCAGCCCGACTTTCTCCACCACCCGTGCAGGCTAGCGTCACCACAGCAGGAGGTAAGTTTGATCAACTCTTCACCCAATTTCCAGCACTAACAATTCCCAAATTCTCAGCCACAGTGGCTAAACACGGGGTTGAACATTTTATTCCCACAACGGGCCCACCCGTATTTGCCAAAGCTCGGCGCTTAGACGCGGCCAAGCTCGCCATAGCTCGGGACGAGTTTACCACCCTTGAAAAATTAGGCATTATTAGACGCTCGAAAAGCCCTTGGGCCTCACCACTTCACATGGTTCCGAAATCCGACGGTTCTTGGAGACCGTGCGGCGATTACCGCAGATTAAACAATGCAACAGTGCATGACCGCTACCCAATTCCTCACATTCAGGATTTTTCACTGCACCTGGCGGGTGCGCGCATTTTTTCAAAAATAGACCTGGTCCGCGGTTATCATCAAGTCCCAGTTCGAGCAGAGGACATTCCTAAAACAGCTGTAATAACCCCTTTCGGCCTTTTTGAATTATTGCGGATGCCTTTCGGCCTCAAAGGCACGGCTCAAACCTTTCAGCGGATGATGGACGCAGTATTACGCGACCTCCCTTTTGTTTTCGTCTACCTCGACGACATGCTGGTAGCCAGCCCGTCTGAGGAAGAACACGAGCAGCATCTCACCTTGGTTTTTCAGAGGCTAGAAGAGCACGGGTTAATAATCAATCCAGCCAAATGCAAATTCGGTATGTCACAAATTGATTTTTTAGGACACAGAGTTTCTCCGAAGGGGGCAGTCCCACTTCCAGACAAAGTTCGCACGATAAAAAGTTTCCCACGGCCACAAACGGTCAAATCGCTGCAAGAATTTTTAGGAATGGTTAATTTTTACAACCATTTCCTCCCCCACGCAGCTCAGCTCATGCAGCCCCTATATGACGCGCTCAGAAAACAGAAAGCTTCCAACGCGGTCGAATGGACTCCGGAGCGCGAACACACCTTCGCGGAAGTAAAAAGCGCCCTAGCTAATGCCACATTGTTGGTTCACCCCGATCCCTCGGCCCGCATTGCGCTAACCACAGACGCTTCGGACCTAGCTATGGGGCAGTTGTAGAACAACATGTCAGCGGAATCTGGCAACCTTTGGCATTCTTCAGCAAATCGCTGAACCAAACCGAGCGTAAATACAGCTCTTTTGACAGGGAGCTGCTAGCGCTTCATTTATCCATCCGCCACTTGCAGTTCTGGTTAGAAGGGCAGAGTTTCACGGCTTTTGTAGACCACAAACCGCTCACCTTTGCTATGGCTAAAATTTCCGAACCGTGGTCAGGCAGGCAACAAAGACAGCTGGCTGCGATTTCAGAGTTCACCACAGACATTCAACATGTGGCAGGCAAACTTAACGTGGTAGCAGACTGCCTCTCTCGCGCTGTGACATCGTCAGAGCGTGAGGAGACAGATTATACTACCTCAGCCGCGGAACTCTTCACCAACGCGGACACATACGCGGCCCCAATCCATGCAGGGATAGATTATGCAGCCATGGCAGAGGAACAAAGCAGTGACGCGGACGTGCGCGCACTCTTGTCTGGACCAACAGGGTTAAGGCTGGAGGAAAGGGGTTTACGCGACGGCGTGCCCCCCCTAATATGCGATATCTCAACCGGCCGACTTCGCTCGTTAGTCCCAGCTACATGGCGCCGCCGTATTTTCGACTCAATTCACTCCCTCGCGCACCCAGGTGTGCGCGCCTCGGTTAAAATGGTCGCCGAAAAGTTTGTGTGGCCTGGCCTGCGCAAAAACGTAAAAGAATGGGCAAAAACTTGCATTTCTTGTCAGCGCACCAAAATACACAAACACACAAAAGCCCCTCTGGAGCCTTTTCCAATCCCTGCTAGAAGGTTCGACCACGTTCATGTCGACCTCGTGGGACCACTACCTTCCTCCCAAGGTTTCACACACCTGTTAACAATGATAGACCGCACCACGCGCTGGCCAGAAGCAGTCCCTCTGGCGTTAACCACAGCGGAGGAAGTCGCTCGCGTTTTTTTGACAAACTGGGTGGCACGTTTCGGCATCCCATCAGACATCACGTCCGATAGGGGGCCTCAATTTGTCTCGGAGCTTTGGTCAGCCATATCCAGCAGCTTAGGGGCGACAATTCACCGCACCACCGCTTATCACCCTCAGGCTAATGGGTTATGCGAGCGTTTTCACAGATCTTTAAAGGCCGCCCTCAGAGCCTCACTAACAGATAAAAATTGGGTAAATAAACTTCCCTGGGTTTTATTGGGGTTGCGTGCTGCGCCCAAAGAGGATCTAGACACCTCCCCAACAGAATTAGTTTTTGCACAACCTCTCAGGCTCCGAGGTGAATTTTTACCAGAGAACCCAGAGCCAGGGCATCTTCCAGCCTCGAGGTTTTTAGGCAGCAACGGACCAGACTCTCTCCCCGGACCGGCACATCACTCTTTTCCACGGGTTTTTGTCCCCCAAGCTCTAAAAAACGCTGAATTCGTTTTTGTTAGGCATGAAGCTTTAAAACCAACTTTCCGCCCACCATACGATGGGCCATTCAGAGTGCTGGAACCTGGTGATAAACACTTTGTGCTTGATTTTGGGGATAGAAAAGAAACAGTCAGCATTGACAGACTCAAACCTGCCTTCTTGTTGAGAGACGAGCCTGCACGGTTGACGAGAGCACCTCGGCGGGGTAGACCCCCCAAGAGAAAAGACTCAGCCCCCCTTCGGGGAACAAATAATCACTCTCCTCCCCAAGCTGCAGATTCCTTACAGGAAGGTCCCAGCAGGACGCCCAAGCGGACTCACAGCAGATTCGGGAGAAGATTAAAACCCAGACAGCACAGGGACTGATGCAAACTACTCAACAGTTGTTCACTAATTGTGCTGTAACAGTTTAGGACTGACTTGTGATTTTACTATGCTGTTATGATTACCACTGAACTCTCTTAGGAGCATGGCTGCTGGAAAGTTTCTTCTGTGGCAAGAGGTGTAGCAGTTAGTATGTCATAGTAATTATCTTAAACTGTGAATTTTTCTATTGTCCTTTTCTTAGTCGTTTGGGGGGGGCTGTGGGCTATATTAATCATATATTCCATAACCTACATATGTTGAAGCATGTGGGAATGTTTGGTGATTACATATGTAAGGCAACTTCACACCTCAGAACAGGACAAAGACTCTCAACCGCCAGTGAAGAACAAAGACGTTCCCAGACACTGCGGTGGAGACCGGAGGAGCTGCCCTCACCCCCCAGGGCCATGAGGAGGAGTACGAAGACATGGGGGAGATTAAGATAATGAGGGATGTCAGCTTTTGATATGCATGTCTTTTGTTATGTGCAAGTATAAGTTCATAGAGCCGAAAGTGTTCCGGCCTCTTTATCCTTCTTCTGCTGCTGCACTAGGATGAGACTTGTTAGAGGAGCTGATAATAAACTTTGGTTTATATATCACATCGCCTCGTTCTTCCAAGCTCTTCTACATAATGTATTAAAAAGATGCACTAAGTTTATCATGGGAAAAAAGTTGAAAAAGAGAGAAGAATTTATGACTCAAAAGTCAAAATTCCAGAAAGAAAAATCAATTAATGAGTGAAAAAAGCCTAAAACTTTTACCAGGTCTTAATATTTTGTCGAAAAAGTTTTTACTTTCAAGAAAAATTAAGAACAAGAACATTTCAGAGAAAAAAGTCACAATTTTGCAATTTAAAACTTCCAGATTTACTCTAATACAGTTCAAGTATAAGAATAACATCTTAAAGTTACATGGAAAAAATTATGAGCAAACCAAGAAAAAAAAACTGCAGATGTACTACTGTAGTATAGAGTAGGGCTGTGCAATATGATGATATGTATTGGATGACGGATATAAAAACGTCTATCGTTTCATAGAATACTCTTGTCGTTTATATCATTATTTAAAATGCACATACCCCCGTTTCTTGAGCAAAGCTCCTCACACTACTTGTTAGCACCCCGCCTCTCCCCCACAGCGTGGGCAGCGTGTGTGGTGTGTGGCTAGGCTCTCTGGTGGTTGCTAACTCTGAACTCCTGGTTTGGTCCAACAGCCACTAGCCCACTACTCCTGGTTGCCAGAGAGGATGTGGGACTGTTTTCCATCGTGCTGCATCACAGAGGATAGTCCGCTAACCTTTTTTTAATAGGAGGTAAGTAACGTTAACACCGTGTCTAATTATAAAAAGGCAAATGCTAAATGACATTGCTAAGTTGTGCTAATTGGAAACATAATAGTGTATCAGACCATCGTTTCTTTGGTTTAAATTACTGCTGAGTTTGTTAGGTTTGTCTGAAAAAAAATATTAAAGCTGCAAAAGTGCATGATGGTGGCACATACATGCAAAATAAATAATAAATAAATTAAAATGGGTCAGAGGAGCAAGTTGGCTCTTAATGTAACTGATTTGATTTCTAATAATTTTAAATAGTCAAGTAGCGATAATGCATCCATCCATCCATCTTCTTCCGCTTAATCCTTTTCGGGTCGCAGGGGGGCTGGAGCCTATCCCAGCATCTTTGGGCGAGAGGCAGGGTACACCCTGGACAGATCGCCAGTCCATCGCAGGGCCAACACAGAGAGACAGACAACCATTCACTCTCACAGTCATTCCTAAGGACAATTTAGAATCCCCAGTTTTGATGCCAATTAACCTAACTTGCATGTTTTTGGCATGTGGGAGGAAACCGGAGAAATCCAGGAGTAAACCCACGCAGACACGGGGAGAACATGCAAACTCCACACAGATCACTGTTGGTCGAGGGCTGGGATCGAACCCAGGATCCCCCGGCCAAGGGTGAATTGCTGTGCTGCCGCAGTGCTAACCACTCCGCCACTGCACTGCCCAAGTAGCCGGGCGTGACCCGCTCCGGGGACAGTGGCAGGTGGGGAGTTTGACTGGGGCGGTACACCTGTCAAAGTAGCGATAGTGAATAAAGTTAAAGTCATCACATGTATTTTATTACATTACCTTTTGCGTCTTTGATTTTCAGATCATGACCAATCTGTAATATTTTTACTAAGAAGCAAAAAGGTTAAATCAGGCCAGAATAGCAATCAACAGACTGTGAATTTACACATAAATTTTCACTGATGTAAACTAACAGCTAATCTATATCGGTCTGTATCATTTTCAGACACTTTTTTAATGTTATCTGTTTTTTGTTTTTTGCTATTCCCCTCTGGCTCAGGAAATATTTAACATATTGATGTTTACTTTTTAATTCATATGATGACTTAGAAGAAAAACTGAAATTTATGAGAATCAAGTCTGAAATGCACATTAAAACACTATTTTATAACAACACTGCAAAATTATGAACGGAAAAAGGTGCATGTATAAAAAGTAAAAAAAAGAGATGGTCCTTTTTATGTGATTATCTAAACTATGGAATTTACAGAAAATGTATATTGCATTATACTATATCGTCATCGTGATATAAAATGACATACCACGATATGAAACTTTTGTTATATCGCACAGCGCTGGTGCATGAAAAACGGGCTGTGCGATTTTGCAGTGTTATAAAGTAGATTTTTAATGTGCGTTTTGAGACTTGATTCTCATAAATTTCAGATTTTTCTTGTAGTCCCCTCATGAATCATCACCTTATCGTGGTGGTGGTGGTGTTGGGGGGTGGGGGGGTTGTGTGCCCTAGTGATCCCAGGAGCTATGTTGTCCGTGGAAATTTGCCTCTGGTAGGATCACCCAAGATAAACTGGTCCTGGGTGAAGGGCCAGACTAAGAACAATCTAACAGACTCCCATGATGAATGAAACCACCTCTGGTGAAAATTTCATGCAAATCCATCCAGCAGTTTTTGTGTAATCCTGCTGCACAAATACAAACAAGGTCCTTGGTGGAGGTATGCACTCTCAGATCATCACCAAAATTTAATGAGTTCATCCTTGGCCCAAGGGTTACCGCTGGTGAAAATTTCATCAAACTCCAAGTACTTTTTGTGTAATCCTGCTAACAATCAGATAAACCACCCAATTACATTACCTCCTTGGCGGAGGCAATTAAAGTTGAGCTATTGTGCTTATTTCCACCTTCTTGGACAGTACTAGAGTAGCTCTGTCTGAATCACATTTCAAAATCATCCTTATTTTTCTAATGTGTCTTTGTGCAACTGTTCACTTTATTGTCTGAAACAGTTTTATCTTATGCATGTCTAAAGCTGGATTGTTGCAGGCAGACAATCTCAGCTGTCTTTTCTTATATCTATTATTTTCATCTACTGCTCCACATTTAACTTCTAGCGTTTCATCCTCACCGAGATTATATTTTCTGTGCCACTTGTTCATTTGTGTTTGTTTGTTTGTTAGCAGGATTGTGCGAAAACTATGGACCCAATTTTAATGGAATTTGGTTGAAATGTGGAGCTTCGCATACAAAATAAGATATTAGCCGATCCAAATTAAGGGGCAACTCCAGGAACTTTTTAAGCTTCTTTAATCCTGTATCAGTTTTTTGGGTTGCAGAGTAATAAAACAATCAATTGTCTTTTCAGTCTGGCAGATGGTGGTAAATGCTCACTGGTTTGGTCAGTACAGCAAAGGAGTGAACAAGACAGAGATCAGGATGGGAAATCACAATATATGATATCACAATACTCAACATATTCAACATATCGCAAGATCATGATAATATCACATCCTGAGGCCTCTGGTGAATCCTGCATCTAGTACCTATTTGACAATTGTCATTAATGTATCACATAATTAACAGTGGTATCAGTTTTAATTGCACTGTTAATGCTATTATCTTGCCATTGGCAGCATATGGAAGAATGGTGTTGAGTTAATCGCATGATTAATCGAGATTAGACCTGACACCAAGAATAATCAAATCACCAAATGCAATCAATTCTCTTAAAGAGGACTTGCTGAAGCAAGACTGGACAGAAGTCTATGTATCAGATGTAAATGAAGCCTATGACACATTTATAAACGTTGTAACCACTCTTTATGAAAAAAACTGCCCATTAGTTAAAAAAAAGCTTAAACACAAATTTGCTGATAAGCCATGGTTAACCAAAGGACTACAAAAGGCGTGTAAAAAGAAAAATTTATTATATAAAGCTTTCCTAAAGAAAAGGACAATAGAAGCAGAGCAGCGGTATAAAACATACAAAAATAAGTTAACATATATAATAAGATGTAGTAAAAGAGACTATTACAGTAAAGAACTGGAGAAAAACAAAGACAATATTAAAAATACATGGACAATACTCAACAGTATCCTTGGAAATAAAAGCAGAAATACAAGCTACTAGGGATGGGCATTCGGTGAAATTTTCTTCACCGATCGTCGGGAGAATTAATGATTAATAATCGGTTAATCATTAACATTTTTAGGTACGTAACAAGGCAGGTAGACTACATTAGAACATCAGGTGCACGGAGAGCCGCACAACTCAAATCCACCTCTCTCTCTCAAATCTCTCTCTCTCTGTTCGCTGTTCTCGTGTTGGCTCGCTCGGGAATCTCGCAAGCTGATTGGCCGAGACGTTTCACCCCGCAAGCTGATTGGCCGAGACGTTTTACCCAGCTTCTGTGCCGCTCGCCACCCAACAAACGAAGACCGCATTCATTGCTCTATCGCTCGTGTTACTTAGTCTAGCTGCGCGGAACTTTTTGCTGTTCTCTTGTGCCATTTTGTGCGAAATAGTCTTCCCGTCGAGCCACTACGCCGCCTCCTGCTGCTTCTCTCGACGATTCTGCGCCTCTAGCACCTGAGGAGCAGTAAAGCTCTCATTAACCTGTGCAGTAAATCATTTTCATCTTGAGTTACGTATCTTGTTATAAGAATAAAAGAGTTCTAAAAACATATTTATGTACACTTTATTTACATCTACGTATGTATGTACACTTACACACACACACACACACGTGTGTGTGTGTGTGTCTTCTACCGAATCCTCATGACCTTCTCAATAAAGTTTCTGAAAAAAAAAAAAGAATCTTCACGACCGCCATTACTCAGCGCGCAACCACTGTTGGCGGTTTCTTCGCGTAATAAGGGTGTTCCATGGACCCTGTCGATGAGGTATATTTGTATGCTGCATTGCAGTGATTGCAGTACACCTGGTCATTTTTTAAACTGAAATGGTCCCACGCAACACTTCGCCGTAACCGCTTCATGATTTGGCGATTGCCCTACGGAAGCGCGCATGTATCAACTGAGGCACGCCAGGGTATGGCGATGGTGTAATGTTGCCCCCTGGTGCCCAAATTTTGCCATTGCATTGTTTGAGGACGGCCGTGCACGAGGCCTAATAACCTCGGATTGTTTAAAAAAAAAAACGGTTTGTCGACGAAAATGAACTTCCTTGGTGAAATTCTTAATGATCAATTATCGGTTAATCGGTAAATTATGCCCATCCCTACAAGCTACCCAACTAATATTCCAAAAAATAATAAAACGACTCAGAGTGTGAATATAGCTTCACCTGCAGATGAATTTAATAATTTTTTTGTTAACATTGGACCTAAACTGGCCCGAGAAATACCCACTACGGTGCCTACAAGTGATACAATATGCAATAACACTGCTGTAAAAGACTCCATCTTCATAAAGAACACAGACGAAAGAGAGGTCATTAAAATTGTTAAATCGTTCAAAAGTAAAACATCTACGGACTGTGATGGTATTGACATGCTATTAGTCAAAACTGTTATCGAATGCATAGTAAAACCACTGACGTATATCTGTAACCTGTCTCTCCAATCAGGTATATTTCCCAATGCAATGAAAATAGCTAAAGTAATTCCGATATACAAGACGGGCGACAGAGGGGAACTCTCAAACTATAGACCAATTTCACTATTACCGCAATTTTCCAAGATACTTGAAAAAATATTCTATGAGAGAATTGACAACTTCATACTGAAGAATGATTTATTGTGTGAGCAGCAATATGGGTTCAGACACAAGAGGACAACTGCATATGCCCTAATGGAATTTACAGAAAAAATTTCAACAGCCATTGAAAATAAAGAGTATTCAGTTGGAGTATTCCTAGATCTTAAAAAAGCATTTGATACAGTAGATCACAATTTATTATTAAAGAAACTACAAAATTGTGGTATTAGAGGGGTAGCACTGTCCTGGTTAAGTAGTTACTGAAAGAATAGATATCAGTATGTATGTGTTAGCAACAAAAATTCAGAGTTACTGAAGGTCACCTGTGGAGTCCCACAGGGTTCAGTTTTGGGACCATTATTATTCAATATGTATATAAACGATATATGTAAAGTTTCAGAAAAAATGGACTTAATATTGTTTGCCGATGACACTAATCTGCTATGCAGTGGAAACAATTTGGAACAACTTCTGGATACACTCAGAAAGGAATTAGGAAAGCTTAAACTGTGGTTTGATTCAAACAAATTAACGCTCAATTTAAGTAAGACAAAATTTATAGTCTTTAACAACCATCACAACAACCCAGTACCCAAACTCAGTGTAAATGGTGTAGAGATTGAAAGGGTATCTGAAACTAAATTTCTTGGAGTAATAATTGATAACAAACTGTGTTGGAAGTCACATATTAATTATATTAAAGGTAAAGTATCCAAATCAAAAAAGCTTGGGACAGCTTGGGAAAGCTGTCGATTTACCAGTCAATCTACGTTCCTACTCTCACCTATGGTCACGAGCTTTGGGTAATGACCGAAAGAACGAGATCGCGGATACAAGCGGCTGAAATGAGCTTTCTCCGTAGGATTGCTGGACTCACCCTCAGAGATAGGGTGAGGAGCTCAGTCATCCGGGAGAGGCTCAGAGTAGAACCGCTGCTCCTCCACATTGAAAGGAGTCAGTTGAGGTGGTATGGGCATCTGATTAGGATGCCTCCTGGACGTCTCCCACTTGAGGTGTTTCAGGCACGTCCCACTGGGAGGAGACCCCGGGGCAGACCCAGGACTCGGTGGAGAGACTATGTCTCCCAGCTAGTCTGGGAACGCCTTGGTATCCCCTCTGAAGAGCTGGAGCAGGTGGCTGGGGAGAGGGAAGTCTGGGCTTCTCTGCTTGAACTGCTGCCTCCGCGACCCGGACCTCCGGAAAAGCGGTAGAAGATGGATGGATGGTATCCAAATCAATTGCAATATTACACAGAGTGAAATATTTGCTGAATCAACCCACACTATACACCTTGTATCAATCATTAATACTCCCATACATGACATATTGTAATGAAGTATGGGGAAATACATATAAAACAAACATATATCCACTCTTTATGCTTCAAAAGAGAGCTATTAGAATAATAAACAAATCAGCTTACAGGGAACCAACAAACCCACTTTTTCTTAAACAAAAAACTCTCAAGTTGAAAGATCTGGTCGACTTTAAAACCGCAATAATAATGTTCAAAGTGAAGAATTTATCACTGCCCGCAAATATCTAAAAGTTGTTCCAAACAAGGGAGAAACGATATCACTGCAGAGGAACATGTATATTTCAAAAGCCTACAGTGAGAACAACCACCAAGCAACACTGTATTTCAGTGCAAGGAGTCAGATTATGGAACGATTTTGGACCTGAATTAAAATCATGTACAACGCTTGGACAATTTAAACAAAAACTAAAGGAAGAAATACTCCAAACATATTTACAAGACGACATGTAAACTCACATAAGGATTGACATATCCAGCCTGTGTTGTGTTGTAGCTTAGTTTTTTTTTTTCTTTTTTTTTCTTTTTTTCTCTGTGACATTTTGTCTTAGATTTGTTTTTGAATAGTAACCGCTTAACTTAGCCTAGCTTAGTTTTCTTCTTCTCTCAGTCACATTTTGTCTTAGCTTTGTTTTAAATTGTAATCGCTCTTGTCTTGTTTTCTCTTTTTTCTCTTTTGAATTCTTGGATGGAATATGGGTGGGCAATATAAGCTGCGGCTTCAGCCATCACCCATTTCGGATAACTCAATTGTATAGTAGAAGGAGTCTTTGTCTAATTTGACCTTGTTGTTATATTATACAGTGTCTTTTTACCTGTACTGTACTATCCAAAATAAATTCATTCATTCATTCATTCATTCATTCATTCATTCAATTAAACATGGAACCTGATGAAAAAAAATTGGTGTTTATGGGTGATTGGTATCTATTACCCCTTTTCCACCAAGCTGGTTCCAGTGCTTAACTGGAGCCAGAGCCTGACTTGGCACCAGTTCTTTGCTTTTCGACTGCCTAAGCACAAGCTCCAGGCTCTCAAAATTGGTGCTAAGCTGGCTCTAACTCCTTGCAGGGCCAAAGCTGTGAACCACTTGATGCTGGTTACGTCCACTGCCATGGGCGGGATTAACTGGGTGAGTCCATTGTACAAATGGCTCCAAACGCTACTAATTCTGGTAAATGTATCATCTTCCATCCATCCATCCGTCCATCTTCTACCGCTTTTCCGGAGGTCCAGGTCGCGGAGGCAGCAGTTCAAGCAAAGAAGCCCAGACTTCCCTCTCCCTAGCCACCTGCTCCAGCTCTTCAGAGAGAATACCAAGGCGTTCCCAGAACAGCTGAGAGACACAGTCTCTCCAGCGAGTCCTGGGTCTACCCCGGGGTCTCCTCCCAGAGGGACGTGCCCAAAACATCTTAAGTGGGAGGCGTCCAGGAGGCATCCTGATCAGATGCCCATACCACCTCAACTGGCTCCTTTCAATGTGGAGGAGCAGCGGTTCTACTCTGAGCCTCTCCCGGATGACTGAGCTACTCACTCTATCTCTGAGGGTGAGTCCAGCGATCCTATGAAGAAAGCTCATTTCAGCCGCTTGTATCCATAATCTCGTTCTTTCGGTCATTACCCAAAGCTCGTGACCATAGGTGAGAGTAGGAACGTAGATTGACTGGTAAATCGACAGCTTTGCCTTAGAGCTCAGCTCCCTCTTCACCACAACAGACCGGTACAACGTCCGCATCACTGCAGATGCTGCTCCGATCCATCTGTCAATCTCTCGCTCCATTCTCCCCTCACTCGTGAATAAGACCCCAAGATACTTAAATTCCTCCACTTGGGGCAGGAGCCTGTCCCCAACCCGGAGAGGACAATCCACCTTTTTCCGGCTGAGGACCATGGACTCGAACTTGGAAGTACTGATTCTCATCCCAGCCGCTTCACACTCAGCAGCAAACCGTCCCAGTAAGAACTGTAGGTCATTGCTGGATGAAGCCAACAGGACAACATCATCTGCAAACAACAGAGATGAGATCCTGTGGTCACCAAGCATGACACCGTCCGTTCCCTGGCTGCGCCTAGAAATCCTGTCCATAAAAATTATGAACAGGATCGGTGACAAAGGGCAGCCCTGGCGGAGTCCAACTCTCACTGGAAATGAGTCTGATCGAGTGTTGGCAATACGAGCCAAACTCTCACAACGGTCGTAGAGACCGAATAGCTCGTAACAAGCCCGATACCCCATACTCCCGAAGCACCCCACAAAAAACCACGAGGGACGCGGCCGAATGCCTTCTCCAAGTCCACAAAACACATGTAAACTCGTTGGGCAAACCCACAAACCCTTGAGGATTCTCGAGAGGGTAGAGAGCTGGTCCGATGTGCCATGGCCAGGACGAAGACCACATTGCTTCTCCTGAATCTGAGGTTCGACCAACGGCCACACTCTCCTCTCCAGTACCTTGGCATAGACCTTCCCAGGGAGGCTGAGGAGTGTGATCCGTCTAAAATTAGAGCACACCCTCCGGTCCCCTTTTTTGAAGAGAGGAACCACCACCCTGGTTTGCCATGCCAAAGGCACTGCCCCCAACCTCCACGCAATGTTGCAGAGGTGTGTCAACCATGATAGCCCTACAACATCCAGGGCCTTGAGGTACTCAGGGCAAATCTCGTCCACCCCAGGGGCCCGGCCACCAAAGAGATTTTTAACCACCTTGGCAACCTCAGCCCCTGTGATAGGTGAGTCATCCCCCTTGTCCACAAGCCCTGCTTCCTCTGTGGAAGGCATATCAGTGGGATTGAGGAGATCCTCGAAGTATTCCTTCCACCACCCAACGATATCCCCAGTCGAAGTCAACAGTGCCCCATCGGCACCATACACAGTGTCGACAGGGAGCTGCTTCCCCCTCCTGAGCCGCCGGACAGTTTACCAGAATCTCTTCAAGGCCGACCAAAAGTCTTGTTCCATGGCCTCACCGAACTCCTCCCATACCCGAGTTTTTGCTTCAGCAACCATCCGAGCTGCACTCCACTTGGCCTGCCGGTACACTAGGTACATAGGACTCCTTCTTCAGCTTAAAGGTCTGATGACACATTTTTGACCTTTTTTAGCATGTTATGTAAACCCAAAAGTCACTGTCAATGATCAATATAATATTTACAACCACACCTGCATAAACTAGTTATCATCAAAAAACAGCAGCCGCTGACTGGACTGTGGAGCCGCCCACCGAATTAAGGGCGGCTCCCCCATGATGTAATCGACAGAACGGACTCCGGTCTTGTTGACTGGAATGACAGCAGCTTTGTGGCTCACAGTTTCTCTGGTTTCTTGTTTTAATTTTACGGCTATTCCTTCGCATTGTGTCGCAGGCTTAGATAAAGCGTGTGATGTGTGAAAGACCACATCACACGCTTCAGCTCCAACTGTCTCAGCCTGCTCTCCTCCTGCACTTTTATGCAGGAGGAGCGCGAGGGGGGGAAGGATTAATGGATTTACGCGCAGCTTTGACCTACTTTCTCTGATCGCATGCCGGTCCGGGCACGTCCTCTCTCTCATTATCAACAGGTGATTCCGCTCCCGCTGATCATGTTTCCTGGTCCTCGCCCAGGTGCTTGTCATCACACCATCACCAGCAGTAAATGGCCGCCAAAATGTACACGCACTGTTGGTCAATAGTATTGTCATCTGTGCTGTTAGTCTGCCAGTATTTTCAGCACTCTCACGACGTGTTAGCCACTCCACACTGCCGTGGTTTTCGTGCGTCCTTGAAGTGATGTCGGCTCTGGTGCGCAACCGTGGTTAATACGTCTCCTTTTCATGTTCGCTGAGCGATGTCGGCCCCGAACGCCTACTGTTTGTGTTTCTGTTTATTATTTGTAAGGCTTCACCTTTTTGGGAATTGTCCGTCATTCTATATTAAAAGTGCTGTGGTGTGATTATTTTTTGATTTCCACAGAATTAAGATCCAAGATTCAAAACTGCTTTTATGATAACATCGTGATCTCTGATCATGCACCCTGTTGTCTAATATATGTAGATAAAAAATTGACAAAGGAATCAGGTAGATGGCAATTTCAGCATAAATGGCTTCAGGATGAGGAATTTGTCAAGTATATAGAAAAACAGATAGACGAGTACTTTGACATCAATACTACACAAACATCAGCATGTGTAAAGTGGGAAGCTTTCAAAGCTTTTATTAGGGGACATATTATTAGTTATACAGGATCAAAATCTAAGAAGACTCGAGAGGAGAAAGCTAAATTGGAACATAAAATGAAAAGTCTTCAGGAAAAAGTGTATGCAGGAAGTGATCCAAGGTTGGAGAATGAATTACTGATTTTGAGAGCTGAATACGACAAAAAATCAGCGAATAGAGCTGCCTCGAGTCTTCTAAGATTGAAACAATCTTTTTATGAACAAGGTGAAAAATCAGGAAAATTATTGGCATGGCAGATTAAACAATTAGAAATTAAAACACCAATTACTAGTATTATAAGTAACGGACAGGTAGTTATAGATCCTTTAGAAATTAACAGAGCCTTTAGAGATTACTATGAAAAATTATATGATACTAAAAATGAATTTGATTTAACAAAACTAAATGGGTTTTTGAACGAACTATCTATACCGTGTATTCCAAATGAAAACAGGGAGATATTGGAGTCTAAAATTAGTCAAGAAGAAGTTGGGCTAGCCATTGATAATATGAAATCAGGAAAAAGTGCAGGACCAGATGGTCTTCCAGTTGACCTTTATAAGAAATTTAAGAATAAATTAATAAAACCTTTTTTGGAAATGGTTTTAGAAGCATTTCAAAATAATAATTTACCATCATACATAAATAATGCCTTAATTATACTGCTGCCAAAACCAGGTAAGCCCTCTAATAAATGTGAAAATATGAGACCAATAAGCCTATTAAACGCCGACCTTAAGATAATCTGTAAAATTTTAGCAAGACGAATACAAGAAATTTTACCAAATATTATTAATCGAGATCAGAATGGCTTTATAAAGGGAAGACAAGGCTTCCATAATGTAAGAAGACTATTTAATATTATTTATTTTAATAAAGAAGCACTGGATACAGCTCTCCTATCACTGGACGCCGAAAAGGCCTTTGATAGAGTTGAATGGCCCTTTCTTTTTGAAGTCCTACAAAGGTTTGGACTTGGAAATAATTTCATAAAATGGGTTCAAATAATATACAATAATGCTACAGCAGAAATCCTAACAAATAACAATATTTCAAAACCAATAAAAATCAATAGAGGATGTCGACAAGGCTGTCCACTTTCACCTTTACTGTTTACTATGGCAATTGAACCTTTAGCGATAGCGATACGTTTACATTCACAAATATATGGAATTAAAGTTGGACCAACAGAACATAAAATCTCCCTGTACGCCGATGACATAATTTTGTTTATGTCGAATCTAAAAAAATCAATTCCAACCTTGTTGAATTTAATAAAGAATTTTGGGGAAATATCAGGATATAAAATAAATAAAACTAAATCTTCAATATTAATGCTAAATGAGACCCAGAGAAATTACCCAGCCCCTGAGGTAAATCAATTCAATGTTGTAAATCAGTTTAAATATTTAGGAATCCAAATTGTGCCTAAGCTAGAATCAGTCGCCAGTGTCAACTATGAAGCCTTAATGACAGATATCAATGAGTTAACTCAGAGATGGATGTCACTACCAATGTCGATGATCGGGAGAATCAATATACTTAAAAGTAATATTTTACCTAAAATACTTTATTTATTTCAATACATTCCCTTATCACCACCTTTAGATTTATTCTCAAGAATAAAAAAAAAGTTAGTGGAATTTATATGGAACAACAGGAGGGCTAGATTACGTTTGTCTTTATTATATTTACCATTTGATCGTGGAGGTCTGAAATGTCCAAATTTTATGTTGTATTATTGGTCGGCACAACTGAGGTCTATGACATATTATTTTTCATCAAATGATCTCCCTCACTGGACTGAAATGGAATCATACAATTTACCTTTACCTCTTCCCATATTCATATACTCAGATTCGGCAAAAAAATTACAAAAACAAGTTAAAAATCCATTTGTAAAGCATATGATCAAAATATGGTGTGAAGCTAAAAACTATTTAAAAGAACCACAGTTACTGTCACAATTTAGTCCAATATGGGGTAATCAATATTTTAAACCAGGGAGAGCGGACGCTGTATTTAAAGTATGGAATTTAAAAGGGATACAAAAGATTCAGGATTTATATTTGCCATGTGCAGATAACATAATGTCTTTTGAAGAGCTGAGGATCAAATTTAATCTCAATAGAACACATTTTTTTAAATATCTTCAACTTAGAAACTTCATTCGATCAAATCAAAATAAAGCTCTCACTCGACCTATTTATTCATCCTTGGAAAAAATGATGATGAAAGATAGTAAAAGAAATGGTATTATTTCAGAGTTTTATAACTCATTGACACTATCTTCAAGTGAAAATTCACTGAAAAGATTAAACTACTGGAAAGAAGATCTCCATCCATCCATCCATCTTCTACCGCTTTTCCGGAGGTCCGGGTCGCGGAGGCAGCAGTTCAAGCAGAGAAGCCCAGACTTCCCTCTCCCCAGCCACCTGCTCCAGCTCTTCAGAGGGGATACCAAGGCGTTCCCAGACTAGCTGGGAGACATAGTCTCTCCACCGAGTCCTGGGTCTGCCCCGGGGTCTCCTCCCAGTGGGACGTGCCTGAAACACCTCAAGTGGGAGGCGTCCAGGAGGCATCCTAATCAGATGCCCATACCACCTCAACTGACTCCTTTCAATGTGGAGGAGCAGCGGTTCTACTCTGAGCCTCTCCCGGATGACTGAGCTCCTCACCCTATCTCTGAGGGTGAGTCCAGCAATCCTACGGAGAAAGCTCATTTCAGCCGCTTGTATCCGCGATCTCGTTCTTTCGGTCATTACCCAAAGCTCGTGACCATAGGTGAGAGTAGGAACGTAGATTGACTGGTAAATCGACAGCTTTGCCTTAGAACTAAGCTCCCTCTTCACCACAACAGACCGGTACAACGTCCGCATCACTGCAGATGCTGCTCCAATCCGTCTGTCGATCTCTCGCTCCATTTTCCCCTCACTCGTGAACAAGACCCCAAGATACTTAAACTCCTCCACTTGGGGCAGGAGCCTGTCCCCAACCCGGAGAGGACAATCCACCTTTTTCCGGCTGAGGACCATGGACTCGGACTTGGAGGTGCTGATTCTCATCCCAGCCGCTTCACACTCAGCGGCAAACCGTCCCAGCAAGAGCTGTAGGTCATTGCTGGATGAAGCCAACAGGACAACATCATCTGCAAACAACAGAGATGAGATCCTGTGGTCACCAAGCATGACACCCTCCATTCCCTGGCTGCGCCTAGAAATCCTGTCCATAAAAATTATGAACAGGACCGGTGACAAAGGGCAGCCCTGGCGGAGTCCAACTCTCACTGGGAATGACTCCGACCGAGTGTTGGCAATGCGAACTAAACTCTCACAACGGTCGTACAGAGACCGAATAGCTCGTAACAACAAGCCCGATACCCCATACTCCCGAAGCACCCCCCACAAAAATCCACGAGGGACGCGGTCAAATGCCTTCTCCAAGTCCACAAAACACATGTAAACTGGTTGGGCAAACTCCCACGAACCCTCAAGAATTCTCGAGAGGGTAAAGAGCTGGTCCGATGTGCCACGGCCAGGACGAAAACCACATTGCTCCTCCTGAATCCGAGGTTCGACCAACGGCCGGACTCTCCTCTCCAATACCTTGGCATAGACCTTCCCAGGGAGGCTGAGGAGTGTGATCCCTCTAAAGTTGGAGCACACCCTCCGGTCCCCTTTTTTGAAGAGAGGAACCACCACCCCGGTTTGCCATGCCAAAGGCACTGCCCCCGACCTCCACGCAATGTTGCAGAGGCGTGTCAACCATGACAACCCAACAACATCCAGGGCCTTGAGGTACTCGGGGCGAATCTCGTCCACCCCCGGGGCCCGGCCACCAAGGAGATTTTTAACCACCTTGGCGACCTCAGCCCCTGTGATAGGCGAGTCATCCCCCTCGTCCCCAAACCCTGCTTCCTCTGTGGAAGGCGTATCAGTGGGATTGAGGAGATCCTCGAAGTATTCCTTCCACCGCCCGACGATATCCCCAGTTGAAGTCAACAGTGTCCCATCCGCACCATACACAGTGTGGACGGGGAGCTGCTTTCCCCTCCTGAGCCGCCGAACAGTTTGCCAGAATCTCTTTGAAGCCGACCGAAAGTCTTGTTCCATGGCCTCACCGAACTCCTCCCATACCCGGGTTTTTGCTTCAGCAACCACCCGAGCTGCACTCCGCTTGGCCTGCCGGTACACCTCAGCTGCTTCGGGAGTCCCACAAGCCAACCAAGCTTGATAGGACTCCTTCTTCAGCTTAATGGCCCCCCTCACCACTGGTGTCCACCACTTGGTTCGGGGGTTGCCACCACGAGATGCACCGGCCACCTTGCGGCCGCAGCTCTGGGCTGCCGCTTCAACAACAGAGGTGGAGAACATGGCCCATTCAGACTCCATGTCTCCAGACTCCCTCGGAATGTGGTTGAAGTTCTTCCGGAGGTGGGAGTTGAAGACCTCCCGGACAGGGGCCTCAGCCAGACGCTCCCAGCACACCCTCACCATACGTTTGGGTCTACCAGGTCTGAATGGCTTCCTCCCCTGCCATCGGATCCAACTCACCACCAGGTGGTGATCAGTTGACAGCTCTGCACCTCTCTTTACTCGGGTGTCCAAGACATACGGTCGCAGGTCTGATGATACGATAACAAAATCGATCATCGACCTGCGGCCTAGGGTGTCCTGGTGCCAGGTGCACATATGGACACCCTTATGCTTGAACATGGTGTTCGTTATAGACAGACTGTGGTTAGCACAGAAGTCCAATAACTGAACACCACTCGGGTTCAGATCGGGCAGGCCGTTCCTCCCAATCACCCCCCTCCAGGTTTCACTGTCGTTGCCCACGTGCGCATTGAAGTCCCCCAGTAGGACAATGGAGTCTCCAGGAGGAGCACCCTCCAGCACCCCAGTCACAGACTCCAAAAAGGGTGGGTACTCTGAAACATCATTTGGTGCATAGGCACAAATGATGGTCAGGACCCGTTTCCCAACCCGAAGGCGCAGGGAAGCAACCCTTTCGTCCACCGGGGAAAACTCCAATATAGAGGCAGCAAGGTGGGGCGATACAAGAATACCTACCCCTGCTCGTCGCCTCTCGCCCGGGGCAACTCCAGAAAAGGCCAAGCTCCAGCCCCTCTCCAGGAGACTGGTTCCGGAACCGGAGCTGTGTGTTGAGGTGAGGCCAACTATATCTAGCCGGTATCGCTCAATCTCGTACACCAGCTCAGGCTCCTTCCCCACCAGAGAGGTGACATTCCACGTACCAAAAGCCAGTTTAGAAAGCTTGGGATCAGTCCGCCAAGGTCTCCGCCTTTGACTGCCACCTAATCCACATAGCACCGGACTTCCATGATCCCTCCTGCAGGTGGTGAACCTACTGGAGGGCGGACCCATGTAACTCCTTCGGGCTGAGCCCGGCCGGGTCCCATGGGTGGAAACCCGGCCACCAGACGCTAGCCTTCGAGCCCCTCCCCCAGGCCTGGCTCCAGGGTGGGGCCCCGGTAACCCCATACCGGGCGGGGTACACTGAATCCTTGATATACAATTTATCATGAGAGTCTGTTGGATCGTTCTTCGTCTGGCCCTTCACCCAGGACCAGTTTGTCTTGGGAGACCCTATCAGAGGCAAATTGCCCCGGACAACATAGCTCCTGGGATCACTGGGGCACGCAAACCCCCCCACCACGATAAGGTGACGATCCATGAGGGGGCAGATGAGGGGGCAGAAAGAGGGGGCATGAGGGGGCAGAAAGAAGATCTGCAAACTGAAATTTCAGAGGAACAATGGGAATTGGCTTGTACAGAAGCTCAAACCAAATCAATAAATGTACGCCTTAAATTGATACATTTCAAATGGTTAATTCGGATGTATGTTACACCGGAGGAGTTAAATAAATATAACAAAAATATACCAGATACATGCACAAAATGCATGGAAAGTAAAGGAACTCTATTTCATTGTGTGTGGGAATGTAGATTAATAAGAATGTTTTGGGAAGAGGTGAGGGTAACAATTGAAAAAATAATCTCAAAACAAATCATATTGAATCCTAAATTGTTTTTGTTGGGTCTGTACCCAGAAAAGCATAATTTTAATAAAAGTGAAAGAACATTCATAGACCTCAGTTTGCTTAATGCCAAAAAATGTATTGCACTATTATGGAAAAAGACTCATAGACCAGATGTGACTCAGTGGTTAAGACAGATGTTAACAAACCTTCCATTAGAAAGAATAACATATATACTGAAATCAAAGGAAATTGTGTTTGAGAATATATGGAGACCTTTTATTGATTATGTAAAAAATTTAAACATAACTTTTGAAGAAGAAGGTGAATGATGTGTGTGGACCTTGTAAATTCCAAACTGGTGAACATAATATGTATACTTATGTATTGGATTGTCTAGACTAAACAGAGGAGCATTGTTGAAGATTTGATTTTGCTGGTGGTTGTTGGTGTTTTTAGTGCATCCTTTTTTTTTTTTTTTTGTAGTACTTTAGTGTTAGTGTTTGATTGTTTGTATCATGTTTGTTAAAAAAAAAAAAAAAGGTTCAATAAAGATATTGTGGAAAAAAAAAAAGTGCTGTGGTGACGCCCTGCCCTGTGTAAGAGCGCACGGAGAGGGTGCATTAAATAACGAGAATTTAAGCGCAGTATTCACCACAGCACATTTAATATAGAATGACAGACAATTCCCAAAAAGCTTGAGACTGGGGCCAACATCGCTCAGCGAACATGGAGAGGAGACGTATTAACCACGGTTGCACACCAGAGCCGACATCGCTACAAGGGGCACAACAGAACCACGGCTGTGTGGAGTGGCTAACACATCGTGACAGTGTTGGCAATATTGGCTGGCTGACAAAACGGCAGATGATGCACACAAAATATGAACGGCTGACTGTCACTGAGTCTGACTCGCTAGGCACAATGCCCGCTTGGCACGGCTCAAACCTATACAGTTTGATGCCCCCAGATTCTTCATTGTCACCCCAATCTTCAGAACTATAATCGTCTGAAGATTGGACAACACAAACCAATTCCAGACTACATGTGCTGGAATCATGGTCGATGTTTTCAACTGCTTCCATCCTGTGTGTACAAAGGGCAGCCAAGCACTGTGTTCTATCAATGACGTTACAACATGGCTGGGGGGGGTTTCCAGCCACTGATGCAATGGGTGATGTGGTGCTCATGAAAACGTCGGATATTAACGTGAAAAAAAGTCTGTTTCACTTAGAACTGCACAAACAAACCGATTTTGTCATATTGTATTATGTGTTGAAAAATTAGAGGAAGTCAAGAACGTGTCATCAGACTTTTAATGGCCCCCCTCACCACTGGTGTCCACCACTTGGTTCGGGGGTTGCCACCACAAGATGCCCCGACGACTTTGCAGCCGCAGCTCTGGGCCACTGCTTCAACAATGGAGGTGGAGAACATAGCCCATTCACACTCCATGTCTCCAGACTCCCTTAGAATGTGGTCGAAGTTCTTCCGGAGGTGGGAGTTGAAGACCTCCTGGACAGGGGCCTCAGCCAGACGTTCCCAGCACACCCTCACCATACGTTTGGGTCTACCAGGTCTGAATGGCATCCTCTCCTGCCATCGGATCCAACGCACCACCAGGTGGTGATCAGTTGACAACTCTGCACCTCTCTTTACCCAAGTGTCCAAGACATATGGTCACAGGTCTGATGACACGATAACAAAATCGATCGTCGACCTGCGACCTAGGATGTCCTGGTGCCAGGTACACATATGGACATCCATATGCTTGAACATTGTGTTCGTTATAGACAAACTGTGGTTAGCACAGAAGTCCAAAAACTGAACACCACTCGGGTTCAAATCGGGCAGGCCGTTCCTCCCAATCATCTCCTTCCAGGTTTCACTGTTGTTGCCCACGTGCGCATTGAAGTCCCCCAGTAGGACAATGGAGTCTCCAAGAGGAGCACTCTCCAGCATGCCAGTCAGAGACTCCAAAAAGGGTGGGTACTCTGAACTATCATTTGGTGCATAGGCACAAATGATGGTCAGGACCCATTTCCCAACCTGAAGGCTTAGGGAAACAACCCTTTCGTCTACCAGGGAAAACTCCAATATAGAGGCAGCAAGTTGGAGGGATACAAGAATACCCACCCCTGCTCGTCGCCTCTCACCCGGGGCAACTCCAAAGTAGGCCAAGCTCCAGCCCCTCTCCAGGAGACTGGTTCCGGAACCGGAGCTGTGTGTTGAGGTGAGGCCAACTATATCTAGCCGGTATCTCTCAAGCTCAGGCTCCTTCTCCACCAGAGAGGTGAGATTCCATGTCCCAAAAGCCAGTTTAGGAAGCTTGGGATCAGACCGCCAAGGCCTCCGCCTTCGACCGCCACCTGATCCACACAGCACCGGACCCCCATGATCCCTCCTGCAGGTGGTGAGCCCACTGGAGGGCGGACCCATGTAACTCCTTCAGGCTGAGCCCAGCCGGGTCCCATGGGCGGAAACCGGGCCACCAGACGCTAGCCAACGAGCCCCTCCCCCAAGCCTGGCTCCAGGGTGGGGCCCTCGTAACATCTTTATCATCTTTAAAACACCAAAAGTAGGACTTCCGGTCTGGACGCCATGGCGACTGCAGCTTAACACTGAAGCTCTCAGACCCAATCCAGGATAACACCTTGAAAATCAAACTTAACGGATTTTTGGAGGAGTGAAAATCAAAAGACAAAATCATCATGTCTAAAGGAAAACAGAAGAAACTGAAATTCTCCAGGCCAGGACACGTATCGGCCGGAGAATCTGAACTGGAAGATCTCCGTTCAGAAGACGAGGAACTGGTGATAGCTAACAAAAGGGTTAGCCTGAAATCACTATTTGAGGAGCTACGACGATTTTGCCGAGAAGTTACGGCCGAATTTCGGGAATTCAGAGAAGAATTGAAAAGGACAAACAGCAGAGTGGACCAGGCCGAGAACCGAATCTTGGAAACAGAGGATCGAATAAAAGTGCTCGAAGATTCTGTGCTAGACCTACGCAAAAGACAAGCAGCTATAGAGGCTAAGCTAACTGACCAAGAAGGAAAACAAAGAAGAGACAACATAAGAATTCATGGTCTGATAGAAGGAACCGAAAATGGTTTTAACTCAATGGCAGAATGCGTGGAATCCTTACTAAGAGAGAAATTGGATATTCCACAAACCACCGACTTGAAGATAGAAAAGGCACATCGTTCATTAGCCGCTAGGCCGGCGGCGGAAGCGCCCCCACGTTCGGTGTTGGTAAGATTTTCCAATTTCAAAATAAAACAAGAGGTTGTAAGACTGGCCTGGCAGAAAAAAGGATTTATGCACCAGGAGAGAAAAGTCTACGTGGAACACGATTACGCCCCGGAGGTCCTTAAAAAGCGCAGGGAATACAATGACGCGAAAAAGGTGTTAAGAGAGAAGAAATTGCGCTTTCAGACACCATTTCCTGCGAAGTTAAGGGTCTTCTACGGCGATGAAACGTGTCTCTATAATTCGGCGGAAGAAGCAACAGCTGACATGGCGAAAAGAGGGCTCCCGGTAACGGTATTTAAACCCGCAGCAGACCCGAGTGAGAAGATCAAAGCGCAAACATGGACAACACAAAGACCCTCAAAATCCACGGACCAGCAGCGGGAAACCCAGCACCAGAGCGTCGCGGATAAACTATCCGTTTTCAGGTTGGAATAGCGACCTTTTTTTTTTTTCTCTTTTCTCTTGAATCAATCCGCACATCCAACCCCCCTCATACAAGGTAACAAACTTTAAAGGAGATGCATATTCAGCATGTGGTAAAACATTTCATGGAACAATCATATTATTTGAAACAAATAAGTCTTTGTAATTAAAAAAAAAAAAAAAAAACTTGTTAAAATAGAAATGTGACAATAATCCACATGTTCTCCTCATACTAACAAACACTGTTTTTGCGTGAATGTTTGATGTGATGGGGGTGGGAGGGTGCACACAATTTCACAGGGTTTAGGCATAAAAGGAAAAAAAAAAAATCATTACAAGTTTGGATTGGGTTTTGAAACTCACGTTAAAAGCATGGGACTACTTTCAGTGGTAAGAGAGGGCCCTCAACACGTAACAGAGTTTGAGGAATTTCCCTCAGGGCCTTCACTCCATCAAGGCTCTTACAGGGTCTTTAAAAAGACCTCAGCTCAGGAAGTTCTTATGACAGCTTTTTGTTTTAAAGTTTTTTACACTATGTTCTTAATGTTTTTCTTGTTTTTAATGTTCTTTCAGTTTCTGAGTAGCACAAAAGAGGGCCACCACACAGTTATACTAAACAAAACAACACAATGGAGAAACAGGGTGTAACCAAAATAATTTCATATAATGTAAAAGGAATCCTGAATCCAGTTAAAAGATCCAAGATTCTAGGCAAAATGAAAAAAGACAAAGCAGGAATAATATTTTTTTTTTCCACAGTATCTTTATTGAACCTTTTTTTTTTAACAAACATGATACAAACAAACACTAACACTAAAGTACTACAAAAAAAAAAAAAAAAAAAAAGCCCTAAAAACACCAACAACCACCAACAAAATCAAGTCTTCAACAATGCTCCTCTGTTTAGTCTAGACAATCCAATACATTAGTATACATATTATGTTCACCAGTTTGGAATTTACAAGGTCCACACACATCATTCACCTTCTTCTTCAAGAGTTATGTTTAAATTTTTTACATAATCAATAAAAGGTCTCCATATATTCTCAAACACAATTTCCTTTGATTTCAGTATATATGTTATTCTTTCTAATGGAAGGTTTGTTAACATCTGTCTTAACCATTGAGTCACATCTGGTCTATGAGTCTTTTTCCATAATAGTGCAATACATTTTTTGGCATTAAGCAAACTGAGGTCTATGAATGTTCTTTCACTTTTATTGAAATTATGCTTTTCTGGGTACAGACCCAACAAAAACAGTTTAGGATTCAATATGATTTGTTTTGAGATTATTTTTTCAATTGTTACCCTCACCTCCTCCCAAAACATTCTTATTAATCTACATTCCCATAAACAATGAAATAGGGTTCCTTTACTTTCCATGCATTTTGTGCATGTATCTGGTATATTTTTGTTATATCTATTTAACTCCTCCGGTGTAACATACATCCGCATTAACCATTTGAAATGTATCAATTTAAGGCGTGCATTTATTGATTTGGTTTGAGCTTCTGTACAAGCCAATTCCCATTGTTCCTCTGAAATTTCAATTTGCAGATCTTCTTTCCAGTAGTTTAATCTTTTCAGTGAATTTTCACTTGAAGATAGTGTCAATGAGTTATAAAACTCTGAAATAATACCCTTTCTTTTACTATCTTTCATCATCATTTTTTCCAAGGATGAATAAATAGGTCGAGTGAGAGCTTTATTTTGATTTGATCGAATAAAGTTTCTAAGTTGAAGATATTTAAAAAAATGTGTTCTATTGAGATTAAATTTGATCCTCAGCTCTTCAAAAGACATTATGTTGTCTGCACATGGCAAATATAAATCCTGAATCTTTTGTATCCCTTTTAAATTCCATACTTTAAATACAGCATCCGCTCTCCCTGGTTTAAAATATTGATTACCCCATATTGGACTAAATTGTGACAATAACTGTGGTTCTTTTAAAAATTTTTTAGCTTCACACCATATTTTGATCATATGCTTTACAAATGGATTTTTAACTTGTTTTTGTAATTTTTTTGCCGAATCTGAGTATATGAATATGGGAAGAGGTAAAGGTAAATTGTATGATTCCATTTCAGTCCAGTGAGGGAGATCATTTGATGAAAAATAATATGTCATAGACCTCAGTTGTGCCGACCAATAATACAACATAAAATTTGGACATTTCAGACCTCCACGATCAAATGGTAAATATAATAAAGACAAACGTAATCTAGCCCTCCTGTTGTTCCATATAAATTCCACTAACTTTTTTTTTATTCTTGAGAATAGATCTAAAGGTGGTGATAAGGGAATGTATTGAAATAAATAAAGTATTTTAGGTAAAATATTACTTTTAAGTATATTGATTCTCCCGATCATCGACATTGGTAGTGACATCCATCTCTGAGTTAACTCATTGATATCTGACATTAAGGCTTCATAGTTGACACTGGCGACTGATTCTAGCTTAGGCATAATTTGGATTCCTAAATATTTAAACTGATTTACAACATTGAATTGATTTACCTCAGGGGCTGGGTAATTTCTCTGGGTCTCATTTAGCATTAATATTGAAGATTTAGTTTTATTTATTTTATATCCTGATATTTCCCCAAAATTCTTTATTAAATTCAACAAGGTTGGAATTGATTTTTTTAGATTCGACATAAACAAAATTATATCATCGGCGTACAGGGAGATTTTATGTTCTGTTGGTCCAACTTTAATTCCATATATTTGTGAATGTAAACGTATCGCTATCGCTAAAGGTTCAATTGCCATAGTAAACAGTAAAGGTGAAAGTGGACAGCCTTGTCGACATCCTCTATTGATTTTTATTGGTTTTGAAATATTGTTATTTGTTAGGATTTCTGCTGTAGCATTATTGTATATTATTTGAACCCATTTTATGAAATTATTTCCAAGTCCAAACCTTTGTAGGACTTCAAAAAGAAAGGGCCATTCAACTCTATCAAAGGCCTTTTCGGCGTCCAATGATAGGAGAGCTGTATCCGGTGCTTCTTTATTAAAATAAATAATATTAAATAGTCTTCTTACATTATGGAAGCCTTGTCTACCCTTTATAAAGCCATTCTGATCTCGATTAATAATATTTGGTAAAATTTCTTGTATTCGTCTTGCTAAAATTTTACAGATTTTCTTAAGGTCGGCATTTAATAGGCTTATTGGTCTCATATTTTCACATTTATTAGAGGGCTTACCTGGTTTTGGCAGCAGTATAATTAAGGCATTATTTATGTATGATGGTAAATTATTATTTTGAAATGCTTCTAAAACCATTTCCAAAAAAGGTTTTATAATTTATTCTTAAATTTTTTATAAAGGTCAACTGGAAGACCATCTGGTCCTGCACTTTTTCCTGATTTCATATTATCAATGGCTAGCCCAACTTCTTCTTGACTAATTTTAGACTCCAATATCTCCCTGTTTTCATTTGGAATACACGGTATAGATAGTTCGTTCAAAAACCCATTTAGTTTTGTTAAATCAGGTTCATTTTTGGTATCATATAATTTTTCATAGTAATCTCTAAAGGCTCTATTAATTTCTAAAGGATCTATAACTACCTGTCCCTTACTTATAATACTGGTAATTGGTGTTTTAATTTCCAATTGTTTAATCTGCCATGCTAATAATTTTCCTGATTTTTCACCTTGTTCATAAAAAGATTGTTTCAATCTTAGAAGACTCGAGGCAGCTCTATTCGCTGATTTTTTGTCGTATTCAGCTCTCAAAATCAGTAATTCATTCTCCAACCTTGGGTCACTTCCTGCATACACTTTTTCCTGAAGACTTTTTATTTTATGTTCCAATTTAGCTCTCTCCTCTCGAGTCTTCTTAGATTTTGATCCTGTATAACTAATAATATGTCCCCTAATAAAAGCTTTGAAAGCCTCCCACTTTACACATGCTGATGTTTGTGTAGTATTGATGTCAAAGAACTCGTCTATCTGTTTTTCTATATACTTGACAAATTCCTCATCCTGAAGCCATTTATGCTGAAATTGCCATCTACCTGATTCCTTTGTCAATTTTTTATCTACATATATTAGACAACAGGGTGCATGATCAGAAATCACGATGTTATCATAAAAGCAGTTTTGAATCTTGGACCTTAATTCTGTGGAAATCAAAAAATAATCAATACGTGAGAATGTCTTGTAGGTACTGGAATAACAAGAATAGGCTTTAACTTGTGGTTTCATTTCTCTCCATATATCTAACAATCTCAATTCTTTCATAAAATGATTAATAGTCATCCTACATCCAATGTGCGTACAATCCAGTCCTGTTGATCTATCCACACCTGGATTCAATGTACAATTAAAATCCCCTGCTATTATATGTTGCCCTGTAAGTGATGATAAGATGAGAAATAAATTAGCAAAGAACTTCTGATCATCTATATTGGGACCATATAAGTTCACAAGATTTATATTTTCTAATAGCAAAGAACCTTGAATGATTACATATCTTCCAAATTTGTCTCCAATTACATTTTTCACCTGAAAAGGAACTGATTTATGTATGAGAGTCATAACTCCCCTGGCTCGGGATGAAAATGAAGAGGTGAAAACACTTCCCTGCCATCTACTCCTAATTCTTTTAACATCCTCCTCTATCAGATGAGTTTCTTGTAAAAACACAATTCTTGAACCCATGTCCTTTATTTTATTCATAACTTGTTTAAGTTTTTTTTAAATTTTGTAGACCTCTGCAATTCCATGAAGTTAAATTAAGATTAACGCTTTGGTCAATGATCAATAGAGAGTTTAGGATTACCTTGCAGTGTAAACATGCTCATACAGAGAAGCAAAAACATGAGTGGTTGAACATTCATCCTACAAACTACACACAAACAAATTTCCCCTTCCCACACTTGTGGCAAACCCCCCAAAATCAAAAGAAAAATTCTGTCTCCCGATATAGCCATCGACCGTTCCACACCCACGGGGAACAGCCTAAGCCACTCCTTCTTCATCCTCCCAATCACCCTAACTCTACTGCTTTTAATGACGTAACATTAACTCTCCTCTGTAGTTTTCCAACTTAACTCCAAAATTTTTAACAACTTTGTACATCATAGTTTTTTTTTTTGTTTGTTTTGTTTTTTTAATATATAATACAATCTATATTTTGTAAACTTACTATTTACTTCAAGTCAGTCAGATGCCTGTGCAAATGCTTAATTATTCTACCTTATATTTTGTTCATGCTTAGCTCCCACCAGTCTCTTCTTCTTCTTTGATCTTCTTGATGAACTCCTGCGCCTCCTCTGGGGTCTTGAAGATGTGGGTTCTGCCCTCATACGTGGTCAGCAGTCTCGCAGGATAGATTACACCATGACGAATCCCAAGGTTGCGCAGCTCCTTACGTATGGGATCAAACTGCTTCCTCAATTGCTGGATTCCTGTGGCCAAATCTGGGTAGAACCGCACCTGCTGGTCCTGGTGTTTAATCTCTCCTTTAGCACGTGCAGCGTTGAAGATCTTCATCCTGTCTCTGTTGCTAAGAAACTTCATAATTAAGGTCCTCGGCGGTCCCTTATCTCTCCGTGGGCCAATACGATGTGCTTTTTCCAGAACCACTGCTGATTGCAACTCCTCGCTGCCCAGCACCTCCGGAATCCACTTTTCCAGAAAGGAACATACGTCCCGACCTTCTGATTCCTCTGGAAGACCCACCAGCCTCAAATTATTCTGTCTCGACCGAGATTCCAAATCCAAAATATTATCTTCCAGAGATTTATTTTTTTTTTCCAAAGTGCGCACCTTTAATTGAAGACGGGTGACGTCATCTTCAGCACTAGCGAGACGGAGCTCCATCTGCGCCGTTCGTTCTACACAGTCACCCAATTCCTTTCTTATTCCTTCCAACGCTGTCATAATCCCATCAAATCTAGAGGAAAAGTCCGCTCTCATTGAACTCATGGCAGCCATCAGCGCATCTGCGCCATTCCCCGCAGACATCGCACCGCCGCCAGCCTCCTCCGCCATATATGGAGTTTTGTTTGCTGCGTCACAGACCTGAAAGTCCGTTAATTTGGACTGTTTCGGCGGCTCGCTTTTTCCTTTTCCTGGTTTTCCAGCCTTAGGCTTCGCCGACATATCCTCGCCCAAATGCTGGGATACGTTCTGTCCCAAATGAGAGAGTTATTTGCCGATTTTTTTTCTCCAGGAGCAGAGCAGAGCGAGACACGTCCGTCCTACGTGGCAGCCATAACCGGAAGTCAGGAATAATATTTTTACAAGAAACCCACCTAACAGACGTGGAACACAATAAACTCAGTAGACAAGGGTTTAAAATGATCTCTTCATCTTCATATAAATCAGGGAGGAGGAGGGGAGTAGCGACATTGATATCAACCAAAATTACATTTGAAAAAAAATCAGAACACAAAGATAAAGAAGGGAGATACAGTTTGGTAACTGGGCGGCTAGAGGGAGAAGATATCACCCTGCTGAATGTGTATGCTCCCCCAGGGGCTAACTGGAAATTTTATAAAAATGTATTCGACCTAATGATAACTAAAGCTCAAGGTTTAGTGATATGTGGTGGGGACTTCAATCTTAGACTGAATCCATACTGGGATGCTTCTGGTAATTCCCCACATCAAAATAACACCCAAAACAGGAAGACTCGGATGCTACTAAAAGAATTGGGAATCTGTGACGTGTGGAGGGAACTCAACCCCAGTGTAAAAGACTATACATTTTACTCAACTCCACATTCATCTTACTCAAGGATTGACTATTTTTTTATGTTTAATAGAGACATTGGAAGAGTAAAAACATGTAAAATAGGACTGATGGATCTCTCCGACCACAGTCCGATCTACATGGACTTAAATATCCAAAAATACACAAATAATACATTTTCTTGGAGGTTAAATTCAAATGTCCTGAAAGGACCATTGAAAGATGAATTGGAATCAGATATTCTCAGATATTTGGAAGATAACGATAATGGAGAAGTATCCCCTTTAATACTGTGGGATGCATGTAAAGCTGTAATAAGAGGAAAGATTATTGCAAAACTGGCAACCCAAAAGAAACTAAGACAAGAAAAACTATCCACATTAGAGTCAGAACTTAGGAACCTAGAAAAAGAACACAAAGGCAACACTCATTCTACTGACTCGCTCAAGATTAAGGAAATTAAAAACCAAATAAATGAGATCTACACAATAGAAATCCAGAAGAAACTTACATTTCTGAAACAAAAATACTATGAAGCAGGCAGTAAATCGGCAAAATTGCTAGCCTATAAATTGAGGAAACATCAAACAGAAAGAGCAATCTACAAAATCAGAGACCCAGTATCAAAGGAAATAAAATTCAGAATTCAGGATATTCTTAAAAACTTCGAGAATTACTATAAGAACTTATACTCCCACAAAAAACATAAAAACGCATCCGAGGCATTCCTAAACACATTAAACCTTCCCCAACTTACGGAGTCACAAAATAAAACACTACTGTCAGAAATACATCCTAAAGAATTGGAAAAAGCAATTATGAAACTTAAAGCTAACAAATCCCCAGGAGCTGATGGCTATACAGCAGAGTGGTACAAAACCTTTAAACAGCAACTATCTCCTCTCCTCCTGAAAACATTTAATTATGTCCTCCACACAGGGGAAATCCCCCCCTCCTGGAGAGAAGGGGTCATTGCAGTTATACCTAAACCTGAAAAGGATAAACTAGAGTGCTCCAACTACAGACCAATCAGTGTACTAAATCAGGACTATAAGCTTTTTACCATTATCCTTGCCAAAAGGTTAGAAAATATACTGACAGACCTAATTCATTTAGACCAAACAGGTTTTATAAGACAAAGACAGACACAAGACAACATTCGACGCACTTTACACATAATTCATCATATAAAAAAATATAACTTAAATGCAGTCATATTGGGATTAGATGCTGAAAAAGCATTCGATTCGGTTGACTGGTCTTTTCTATATAGAATCTTATCCAGTTTCAATTTTCATAACAACTTCATTAGAACTATACAGGCATTATATAAAAAACCAACAGCTAAAATAAGGATTAACGGTAATTTATCATCATCTTTTGAACTGGAAAGAGGATGTCGTCAGGGCTGCCCCCTGTCTCCACTGCTCTTTGCAATCTTCATAGAACCTCTGAGCCAATGGATAAGACAAAACCAAAAAATTCAAGGTATTACACTTGGTCAGAAGGAACATAAAATAGCACTCTTTGCTGATGACATTTTAATATACCTAGGGCAGCCGGACACTTCTTTACCAGAACTAACCTCAGTTTTTTCAGAGTATGGAGATTTATCGGGGTACAAATTAAACATGCATAAAACCCAAGTTTTAACATTCAACTATGACCCAAATCATTATTCTCTAAGCAAACTCAAAACTAACTGGGAGTCGGAATCTATGAAATATCTGGGGGTCAATATCCCGAAACAACTCAACAAAATTATATCACTAAACTATGATCCACTGGTGACAAAAATAAAATCTGACCTAGCAAGATGGAATATGATACCATTCTTGGGTACTGCACAAAGAATTGAAGCAGTCAAAATGAATATACTTCCACGTCTTCTATACCTTTTTCAAACAATACCGGTAGAACCTCCCAAAAAAACATGGCAGGAGCTGGACAGAAGGATCTCAAGATTCATATGGCAGGGCAAGAGACCTAGAATCAGATATAGAACCCTACAGCTAAACAAAGACAAAGGTGGGCTCGCGCTGCCAAATATCAGGGACTACTTTAAAGTCGCACAAATTAAAACTTTAGTAGAGATATGTAACCCAGTCTACACTGCACAATGGAAGGAGATCGAATGCCAAATAACAAGTGACATCCCCCTACAGGCGATAATAGGGAACAATGCCTTACCTAAGCTTTTGAATAACACTAACCCGTGGATAGAGACCCCGCTAAAAATTTGGTTTAAGATAGTCAGAGAGAATCAAACTAAAGAGCCCTATCGACTTCTGCAATGGATCGCCTATGATCAGGACTTTACTCCTAATAAAACAGACACCAGATTTTAAAAGTGGAAGGAGAAAGGGCTGATAAAATATTACGATTTTTTTAAAGGGCAAATCTTAAGAAGTTTTGAAGATTTGAAAAAACAAGGCCTAATAAATCAAGACCTTTACAGGTTCTTCCAGCTTAGACACCACATAAACAATATACTTAAAAAGGAGGTTTTGGAAAGGGCCCAGTCAGGTGTTCTGAAGGTCTTCTTAATGGCATATAAAGGGATCCCAGGGATCAGATACATTTCTAAAATATACCAAGGTCTTAAAGACTTAAAAGGAGACAACACATCTTATATAAAAGAGAGATGGGAAAAAGAGGGGAATTTCACTTTACAACTGGAAATATGGGAAAAGCTAAATAAACAGCAATGGAAAAGTACCTCATCCCTGCAGTGGAGAGAATTTGGATGGAAAAACTTGGCAAGATTTTTCAGAACACCTGCACAAAACAAATTTACCCATAAGGGATTGAACTGTTGGCGCTTGTGTGGTGAAAAGACTGCAAATCATTTTCATGTGTTTTGATCATGCCCAGTTATCCGCCAATATTGGACCAAGGTACAGACAATATTGGGGAAAATATTCAAAATTACAGTTCCCTTTTCTTTTGTAACTTTGTATTTGGGTTTACTACCGGACTCACTGGAAAGACGAGGAGAAAAATACTTATTCAATGTTTTAATATTGGCAAGCAAAAAAGCTCTAACTAAAAAATGGATGTTGAAGGACTGTCCTACACCTGAAGATTGGACTAACGTGATCCAAGACATTTACTCGATGGAAAAGTTGACATTCGCACTGAGACAGGACATGGATGGGTTCATGAACTTTTGGCAACCCTGGACCGCATATGTGTCTTCCATTAGATCTAATCTTTGACAAATACCATTTCAATAATGGTTCTGCTCTTTGTTCCAATGCTACTCAGATGCTCTTTTATCTTTATTTACTTACTTTTTCTTTTTGTTTGTTTTTTACTGGTTTGTTGTTTTTTTTTGTTATTTGTTTTGTTTTTTTTCTCTTTAATTTCACTTTTTCTTTCACTTTAAAAAAAAAAAGGGGGTGTTGTAAGAATTAATCTTCCAATGTTGTCAGATATCAGAAAATAAGGGAACATGTGATGAAAATGTAAACAATGCATTGCTGTAACGACCTGTATACCCTTTACAAAAACTTAAATAAAAAAAACACCAAAAGTAAACGAATATACATATATATCTGCATTTATTGATATGTAATGGCCAAAATGCGGATATTTTTTACTCACTCTTGTGCCTATAATCTTTTCCGTTAGCCATGCTAACAAGCTAACAGTGTCCTGTGGGTTGTGTAAAGACGCTTTACACTACGTAATGACATAGCCCTGACTAGCTCCGTGTCGGCTGAAAACCAGATGGTTCTTACGAGGCACGACAGTTGAACTGGTTAAGCACTGGCACAGGCACCACAACCGAACTAGCACCAGCTCTTTTTTGGTGGAAAAGGGGTATATGAGTATGAAGGAGATACTGCAGATCAGAATCAAGGAGTGGATCCAGTAATTTTTTTTTGTCAATAAATAAATACTGGTCTATAAGAGTAATGGGTATCTATGAGTGTGCACATCATGGTGTGGATCCAGATTGTGTATCAGGGTTATAAACTGGGTTGAGCACTTAAATCCTGGCAGAAGTATATGGGCTCTGATTTTAATGCATCAATGCTTCATCTTATTTATTTGCTTTTTAAAATTGCTTCAAATGTTATTTTTTTTTTGGTCTTTTAATGTGCCGTATTATGATAAACTGCTCTCAGAGGAATAAATACTTTGACATCATAAAGACACAACAGTAAGAAATGCCTGAAGAATAGTTCTTTTTTTTCAGGTAGACTGACCTCATTATTTGAAAGTTTATTTAAAATAGACCTAATAATAGATCCATTTTAACAGAAATAATGTGTAAATGACTACTGAGAAAACACTATGAGCTCAGCTTTCCAGACAAGCCTCTTTGTGGATATGGCTGTTTGTTCCTCGGTGCCCACACAGTTTTAATTTGTACTGATAAATGCAGCGGTCGGTAAGTGATTAGCTCTCCATCTGTTAGAGAAGAGGGAAGATGTTGTGGGAAGTAGGGCTCCTCATAATTGCAGTCTCTTCAAATGGAAGAGTGCTAACCACAGTCATGAACACAAACAAATAGTTGGCAGCCAAAAACTGCACCATCCCCATCCCCACCTACCTACCCCACCCACCCACTCCGGTGCCAAACTCAATGTCTGCCAGGTCCTAAAGACCAAGATCTTTACTGCACTACCAGACACACACATGCACACACGCACACCCCTCTTCATTTGTCACACACTTCACACAACTTCTAATTATAAACAACAGTCACTCATGTTCTTTTCTCTCATCCCTGATTACCATAATTAGAACTTTACACTTGTGCATGTCTCCACCTGGTGGTAGCACCTTGTCACTGTGATTCACTGTGACGACCAACACATCCCATCATCCCAAAACCGAGGGGGAGGGGGGGACACTTGAAAAAATAAAATAAAAACAGTCTGAGAGGAAGCCTGTAGATACTAAAGGTTAAAGGTCAAATCAGTCAACCAGACCTGCTTGAGATTCAAAGTATGAATTATAACCTCAGAATGACCATTAATTCATTCACCATATCAGTCGTGTTCATGATTTTATAGACTGTATGCATTTTATGTGCATTTCAGTACCAAACATTTTAATTCAACAACCCATAACAAGATGGATATAAAAGAAAACTGTGTTCTAAGAAAAGAAATCCCTTTGCCAGAGGACCACCTTTGAAAAATGACGAGTCCAAGAGCCAGCAATAGCAAATAAAATCAATAGGGCAGTACATGATTACACATTACATTAAAAATCTTCACACTGATATAAATAAATATATATTTAGGTATATAATCAAACAACAAGCTACTTCAATAAACAATTTTGCTACTTTAAACAAATGCGACTATATTTTATTTAAGAATGTTTGAGCATTTAAAAAAGTTATATGTTTAGATCTGCTGTAGCGACCCCTAAAGGGAGCAGCCGAAAGAAGAAGAAGATACTTTTAGTGCATTTTGCTTTAAATGCCAATGGGCCCCAGTTCACCCCACCCTACTTCTTTTGTCATTTTATCTGTTGTTCAGATGGAAATATAAGGCTAGCATTAAATGGACAGGCAACGGCTCCGGTGACAAACACAGCTTGAGCTAACATGAAATAGAGAGCCTAAGTCATGCCCACTCTACTTCCGCATATGGGACCTTAAATCTGGAAAAAAAAAATCTCCATCGACGCAAATGGCAAGAGTGAAATTATCTTTTGATCCCAATCAAATTTTGCTACGAGTTACACATATGATGTTTGTCAATTTAAAGGATAATTTTCCATGTAATTAAAGTTGTCAATTGTTGTACAAGTAATATTTAGTTTTTGTGAAACCAATGAATTACATCTAGTTGTCTCGGACTATACACACCACCAAACACAATATGGCGGTTCCCCTCTCAAAGCTCACCTCCTGTTTTCTGACCAATGAAAGAAGATAAGATAAGATAAGATAAGCCTTTATTAGTCCCACAATGGGGAAATTCCAGGATTGCAACAGCACAGGGATAGCAACACTCAGAGCAACAGTCAGAAGGCAAGAAAAAACAACATCTAGTAAACATATGTCCATATTACTATAAATGTATATATATAGACACACAGTGCAGAGCATTATGGCTGGTGAATGTGCAGCAGAAAGTCTAAGCTCTCTCTCCGCGGATGCAGCGGGCCAGCTGGAAGTCTTTGGGCATGATGGTGACCCCCTTAGCGAAGAAGAGACCCACCAGGTGGGCCTCGCTGGTCTCCTGCAGAGCCATGACGGCGAAGCTCAGGAAACGCAGGTCGGTCTTGAAGTCCTGAGCGATCTCCCTCACCAGGCGCTGGATGGGCAGCTTACGGATGAGCAGCTCCGTGGATTTCTGGTAGCGACGGATCTCTCTCAGAGCCACGGGCCTGTGACGGCGAGGCTTCTTCACTCTGCCGGTGGCCAGAGCGCCTCTCCGAGCAGCCCTGGTGGCTAGCTGTCTCCTGGGGGGCTTCTTCCTCCAGTAGATTTTACGGGCGGTCTGCTTGGTTCTTGCCATCGCTCTTTATTATTCTGTCTTATATTTCTTTCACGCCGCCTAAACTCCAGCCCGGCACCCGCGTCGTTCTCGCTACAGCTCCCGGTATGTCGAGTTTCCCATTAGCACCGGGCGGCGGCCAAGTGCTAGCTAGCACTAGCTCCTCCCCGCTGTAACGTCTCCCGCTGCAAACCGTGGCTCCGTCCGCCGACCTGGGAGACCCCCGGGGCGATCCGTGCGTCCGTGATATATATACAGAGTGAAAGGTGTAGAAAGAAGAAGGAAGATAAAAAAAAAAAAAGGCTGTTGCAACAGGCAGCCGACTCGTGTGGCGCCGCCGGTCCGGCGGAACCGGAAAGAACAGAAAGAAGCATCCAAAGAGGAGAAAAACATCAAATGTACTGTATTTTGAGAGCTGCAGCTGTGGTGATCCGAGCGTGGATCTGCTCCGCACTCAAGTCACTCAGTATTTTCCCTCTTTCTTTACATTTCTAGTTCTGATTTGTATTAGTTTCTGTAGGATTCCCTGGGGCCCTTACTGTGATAGCGCCGCGGCCGGACTTCCGGTTGTCAGCCGGTTCAGCAGCTGTCACAGCTGAGTGTAATTCAGTGATTATGGTTCTTCTTCTCACCTGTTGGTCATTAGGCTTTGCTAGTATTTAAGGTTGCAGTTGAGGCTCACTCCTCGCTGCGATCTCGTCATAGCTGGCTGCTATCCCTACATCCGACACCAGCCTTCATTTACAGCGTAAGGTTTCGCCCTCGCTATATTATATGGAAGTGACTGTATATTCCTCTTTGTTTGTTCAGTTATTTCACCCTTCGGGGTCACATGTGTTTAGTGTTTGTCCCCTTGTGGTTTGTTATTTTGTTACTTTTCTTTAATAAATACACAAACGCACTGTTGGCATTTGGTGCCTCATTCATGCCCCGAAAAGGGCAATTATGACAGTAGATCGCAGCCAAGTGAGGTGCCAGCCGCGGTGAGTTGTTTTGTTTTGGGTTTTTTTTCTTGACACTTTTTGCTCCCTCTTTCACTCACCTTTTTGGGCTGGACTGAGTGTCGTTCAGCATGTCTCCAGCACACTGGAGAAGAAAGGCAGCCCGGGGCCCCAGTACGGCGGAGTATTGGGCAGCTGAATTCATCGGGAGCAATGTTGTTATGGCCCAGGTGTCCTACAGCCCGAACAAGGTTCTGAAGAACACGGTGGCAGCAGACAGGATTGTGGAGGCATACCCGGGCTTAAGTAATTATCCAGAGTTCGCTGAGCTGCTGTCCTCCATCTCCGCTCTTCAGCGATGTTTCTGGTGTTAGGCTTGTCTCCAGCACACAGACGACGCCAGCTCCTCCTCGCAACACGTCTGCACCAAAGTGTTGGGAGGAGAATCACCGGGTGAACACGCTGCCAGCTCCGCGCCATCACCCCGCTACGGATGGATGGAGGAGCGCCACCGTCTCCCAGCCAGCGCATCGCTCTTCGCCATGGCAGAGGGGTGAACCAGCAGCCTCGGCCACCAGGTCCTCGTCTTCAGCTGTTTCGTCAGCTTCCTGTTCCCAGGTTTGTGCAGCTGTTGCCCCCTCATCCATGACGTCCTCTTGCGCCGCTGAGAGCTCAGCCGTTCCTTCTCCGGCTCTGCACGTGACTGTGCCTGCAGGAGCGGCTCCTCTTCATCCGTCAGAGGGGTCAACATCCTCCACAGCCACAGAGAGGGAGAAAATGGAGCCTGCTGCAGTGGGAACCATCAAACCCCAGGAGAACAGGCAAGTGCTTTTTCATTCAGCCTCTCAAATTAATGAATTACCTTGTCTGATTCCTGAGGGTGGGACTCAGGTTAAACAGTCCACTGAGCCCCCTCCACCTGCTGTAGCTGCAAACTTTGACCTTGCTACTTCTGTGTCTCTTCCTACACTTCCCGAGCGTCCGCTGGTGCCAGGATTAAGCCGCCAGACGGTGGAGGAACCTGTGGCCCTAGAAAACCTGGTTCCAGCCCCGCAGCCACGCCATGGGCGGAGGAGGAGGGCTGACTGTCCTTTGGAGCCTGTGCCAACGATCAAGCGACCCCGGGTCTCCGCGGAACAGAAGTCAGTCCCAGCAAGTAACGGATCTCCTGCCACCATGCTGAGTGAGCCATCGGCGTGGGTTTCAGTGCCAGGGGGTTCTCGGACTGTAACGACCATCATGCCGGCTGCAGAGGCCACTGCAGCCAAGTGGGAGCCTGAGGTCGACCTCCTTACCACTGAGCTTGGCTCGTCGGAGTCCTGGACAGCGGTGGAGCTTGAGATCAGGCAAGTGCTCTATTTTGTCTTCTTGTTTTCTGTATTAGAGCAATCTTGCCTGTCTCTTGGCGGGGGGGAGCCAGGTGCAGCCAGCCGCTGCATCCAAGCTCACCTCGCTGGGCTCCGCCGCTGCTGGTGACCCTGATCCCTGTGTCCTCTCTATCTCTGAGCCTTCTTCCAGGGTTACCGGCGATGATTCAGCTCCATCTGACGTGTTCAAGGTTCCGGGTTCGCCTCGGGAGGTCATCTCAGGTGCAGCGTCGGCCCAGTCGGGGTCCACCGAGGGTGCTGCGCTGCCCCAGCCGGGATCCACCGCGAATGCTTCTAGGCTCCAGTCTGAGGTCATGGGGGAAGCTGCAGATTCCCCACTGCCTGACAGCATTGTGGGTTCCCCCTTTATGTTAGTTTTACTTTCCATGGGTAATCCCTTTGTCTGTCATGTGTGTGTTTCTGGTGTTTGGTTGTCTACTGTCATGCTGGTGTTACACTGTAATTTCCCAGTTTGGGATCCATCCATCTCTATCTCATCCATTTCTTTCTTTCGTTCTATCTATCTATCTATCTATCTATCTGTCTGTCTGTCTATCTATCTAACTATTTCCCCCCTGTTCTCCTCCACCAGACACCGCTGGAGTCTCTCTCTTCTGGTCCGGCCTCCTCCCGTTGAGCCTCCCGGTGGGGAGGCCGCCTCCAAACTCACCCCTCCGGTCCTGGTGGTCTAAGGACGCGAGCTGACCGCCTAAAGGACTGTTTCGCCGGTTCTGGGACTTCAGTCGGCCGCCTGACCCTTTTTTCATTAGTTGGAGTCAGGATGCCTGTAGTTGAAGTTATTTTTTGAGTTTGCCTGGTAACAGTGTTCTGGAGTTTACTCTTTTTTTTCTGACTTCTTCAGACTGTGATTTTTGTGTACTGGGACATTTCTGTAAGAGAAGAGAAGCTTCTGAAGCTTGTGTATTTGTGTGAAGAAGAGAAGCTTGTGTATTTGTAAATTTGGAGTTTGCCATTTGTATTTTTAGTGCTGCTGGCTACACTATTTTTTGTGTTGAACTTTGTATTTTCTTGCTGTCTAGCACTTTTGAAGGTGTAGCCTAAGCTTTGGATGGCTTTTATTCTATAAGACTTTTTGAAAGTTTTGTTTTCGTGTTTCTCACCCTTGTTGTCTAGCAGTTGATGTACATTTTTTGTCCTCATTTTTGTGTCACGCCCTCCAGGCCTGATTCCCCCTCCACCCACCCGTGGTTGGGTTGGTAGTTTTCTGAGTGTGTGTGTGTGTGGGGGGGGGGGGGGGGGGGAGTCTTTTTCCCGGGTGTTACAGTGGGATGCCATGGAATACGTCCCTTAAACGGGGGGCACTGTGGTGATCCGAGCGTGAAGCAGATCCGCGCTCGAGTCACTCAGTATTTTCAGGCGCTTTCAGGGAACCTCTGGGGTCCACTCGGCTCCCTGACAGCTCAGCCACGCCTCCCTCTCCTGCCAGTTTTACCAGCTGTGGGTTATTATGGTGTTTACTCGTCTGTTCATGCACGCACACACACATATACATGCTTCCTCTCATTCTCACGCTCATCAGAATCAGAATCAGCTTTATTGGCCAAGTATGCACAACACATACAAGGAATTTGACTTTGGCTAAAAACTTGCTCTCGTGCACTCTCTTGCACGCATGCGCACACACACACACACACACACACACATTCATCCTTACTCTCATGCTCATTGATGTCATTCGTTACACCTGTTCCCACTTAGTGCTGCCCACTCATTCCTACACGCTGACTCACACTGCTCACACCGGCAGTCTCTCCCCTGATTAGGTTTGTCATTACTTAAGCCCTGTGTCGGCGGGAGTAGATTTCCGGATCATTGTCCTTCACTGTGTTTTTTCCACTCAGTGTTAACACCACTTCGCGCATGACTAGATGCCCTGCCTGTGTTCGGTACCGCATCACTCTGTGCAGCTTGTAACATTTCCAGTTGTTTGGTTTTCTTCACCGGAACAACTGCTTGGACTAACTCGGACTGCTCCAGCCCTGTGAGAACTATCTCCATCGCCCCGTCATCCAGTCCTGTCTGGAGGTTCCTTTCTGGGCTCACTCCTCCGTTCCCCCGCTGCAGTTCCGCCTGCCAGCACCTTGGAACAATTTATCCTGTTTTGTACTCATCTGTGTTCTGTAGAGCATCCTGGAAGTTTATCTCGTTTGTCCCGAGCTACTTACTTGTTGTTTTGAACCATTATCACACCCTGTCAATAAATACGCACAACTATCTCCAGAGTGTGGGTTTCTCCTTTCCTCCATGCGCTGCGTAAAAGCACACAAGGAAATCACAACAGTTAGTTACTTCCCCCTGGGCTCGCTTCAAAATGATGACACAACTTATGCAAATCTGTATTTGTAGTTTTTCACAACCTTATACTTTAACAGTTAGCCAACAACCTACAGTGTTATTTAAGTGGAAAATTATCTTTTGATTGACTAACATCACATGTGCAACTTGTAGCAAAATTCTATCGGAATCAAAAGATAATTTCGCTCTTGCTATTCACTTCAATGGAGATTTTTTCTGACTTAAGGTCCCATATGCGGAAGCAGAGGGGGCGTGACTTAGGCTCTCTATTGGTTGAATGTGAGAATGTAAAAATCCAAATAAAGCATTATCAGGCACAGGGGAGTGTGGTTTAAAGTGACACTCTGGCAAAAATCAAGTTTTTTCTGATGTTAACATGTGTGTAACATGTTTTTTTTTGTGATTTACAAGACATACCAAGAGCAAAATCTCACCACAGTCCCAAGTCTATGTTTTTCTGCTGTGAATTTCCAGATTGCTAATGTCCCCCTCAAACAGGCAAGTTTGGACAGACCATTTCTAGCTACATAAGTATTCCTGCTTTGCCTGGCTGGTTATAACATTAACCACTCAGACAGATACTCTTGGCTACCTTGGGGGAAGAGGGAGGAGCCGAGGAGCAGCAGGACTGAGGCAGAGGGGGATGAAGGCGTACATTTGGCATAGCGAAGCAGTGGAGGAGGAGGCGACCAATCATGTGCAAGCCCTCGCCAAGCCACATTCAAATTGAGCTGCTCTCAGTTCACTTCGCCGGCTGACGATTGATATAAGCTGGACGTCCGGAAGCATCGTGAACAGACTAGCAGCCCACCCACCAGGAGTCGCGGCGACCAATTACGTGCAAGTCCTGGAGGATGGGGAGAGCAGAGCGGATTGGGGTAGACAGAAAAAGCTCATCAAACTGCACTTTTGTAGCTGAAAATACTGCTTGAAAACTGGCCGAAGTTCTCTGACCAGACAGAAGTACTCTCTATGCAGTTTGCGGCTGGGAAGCGTGAAAACGCACACATAAATGGACACGTAGTTTTAGGGAGAATGAAGGCTTCTGTTTTGCATAGGAGTCTTCGGGTCAGAGGAGAGCCCTCCCCTCTCCTCTGAGAGGCTGGCCTTGCAGCATCAGCTACTGGTGACAGGGGGTATGGGTGGAGCTAATTAGAATAGTCATAGATCTGTGCATACTTAAATAGGTGCAAGATTTAAAAATGCTTTCTAAGCAATTCTAAGGCAATGAAAATTTTTTGTAGATAAAGCCACAATATACTATTTTGGGCAATACATATTTGTTTTTGAGGTGGTTTAAGGGTGCATTCACACAGCCACTGTTTGGTCCGGACCAAAGGAACTCTGCTCCGCTTCCATGGATAGTTCGGTTTGTTTGGTGCCATCTGAACACGCCTTCGGACTCTGGTGCTCACCAAACAAGCGAAGTCTGGCCCACCTGAAAACAGGGGTCTCGGTTCACTTGCAAACGAAATCTGGTGCGCTTCGCTTGCAGTGTGAATGCAAACGGACTATCCAGCGGACCAAAGGGCAGAAGTGCCTCTTGGCGTATGTGTAACTATAGCAACACATAGTCTGAGAAGAAGTGGCGTTTACTGTAGCGCATTTTGGGTAGAAAATAACAATAAAGACAACCACGCGGATCTAAGAAATCCTTTTACCAGAGAAAGCTGAGGAGAAAAGTTAAAAAATGTCTCATTTGTGGCAGACAAAAAAACCCGGTTGAAGGGAATGGATTTCTGTTTTTGGTCCTGGCCAATCTTTGCCAAGATTTTTTCTTCCTGGTCAGTGGTGGTTTTGGCTACAGCACCCCAAACGAGCAGTTGTTGTAACTGCGTGACGTTGTCCAGGCAGTTTGGTCCGCTGCAGTGTGAATGCAAACCAAACCAAATGAACGTACAAAAATTCTCAGCATTCCCCACCCAATCAAACCGAGACCCCCGTACTATCCTAGTGTGAAGGCAGCCTTAGGTGTTTAAGAGCCTCAGGAGTGCATCTTTAAGTGGTCAGCTGGTTGGAGGTCTTTTTCTGCGTGGAGTTAGCATGTTCTTCATGCTCCTGTGTGGGTTCTCCAGCTCCCCACCACAGCCCAAAGACATGCTCATTAGATTAATTGGTGATTCTAAATGGATCATAAGTGTGTATGTGAAAGTAAATGGTGGTTTGTCTTTGTGTTGTCCTGTGGTGGACTGGCAAGGGGACCAGGGTATATCTTGTTTCTCACCAGTGTTGGGAGTAACGCCACTACTTTTGCAGTGATGAGCTGTGTAACGAATTTACTGTTTAGAAATTCAGCAATACATTAGTTATTGAAATTTGATCAGATGTGTTACTTGTGTTACTTGTTTTATTAATATGGATAGCTATTTTTAGCACAAATAAATACAAACTGACCCTACGTAGCTGACACAGCCGTCAGTCAGCGTAACCTGTTGCAAAGAGCCTCTTCACTGCTGCAGCCAGCAGCCACAAATGGAGCTTGCTCCTACTGGGAAAAAATGAAGCTACTTTGTTTTTATGGAAAAAGACATTATTTTTCCTTTGTAATGGTTAAGGACAAAAGCATATTGATGGGTTACAAGCTAAAGTGCGGTTGAGACCGACTGCAATCTTCAGAAGCGCCTAAGAACAGAAACAAGATCCAACAAAGCTAGTGCTATGCTATGCTAACATCACCGTGTTGTGGAGCTACGTTATCTGAACAGCCACAGCTGGATGTCAAGCACAGGTATGCATTTGGACAGTTTGTGACCCAGCAAGAATTAATCTGACTGACTGCCAGATACGTCGTTACAGAATGAAGATCTGCTAACAGTCATTTTCCATCAGACAGCTGAGACTGTGATTCACTGAAGTTAAAACACATTTACTTGCTACCTGGATAAAGATTATACAAAAATGGATTTGATCTCCAAAAGGGATTTAAGGGACTGGATCATATCTCTGTTACAGCAGACATTTGGACTGTGGATAATGGACATTTTCTTTGGATCACTGCACATTGGATTAATCCATAATATAAAGGTAAGAAATATTGACAGCTTTATGCAATGTTGTCAACTCACTCTTTTGGAGTGATTTTCACTCTTTTTCTCTCTCTCTCTCACTCCACAAACCCTATTTCTCACTCCAAAATGAGGAAATTACTGGCAATTTTGTGTTGATTTTCTTCAGATTTTTTCCCACAATTAAGAGCTCTCAAAGCAGGATAAAGCAGACTGAACATGTTCTGAAAGCTCTGTCTGAAACGGTTTGTTTTCAGCCTGACATTAATAAGCTCATAATTTCTCAGCTCAATTTCTCTCAATTTCTCCGATTTCTCATTTTTTTCTGTTTGTCACACTTAAATGTTTCAGATCATCAAACAAATTTAAATATTAGACAATCATAACACAAGTAAACACAAAATGCACTTTTTAAATGAAGGTGTTTATTATTAAGGGGGAAAAAATCCAAACCTACACGGCCCTATGTGAAAAGGTGGTTGCCCCCGAAACCTAATAACTGGTTGGGCCACCCTTAGCAGCAACAACTGCAATCAAGCATTTACAATAACTGGCAATGAGTCTTTTACAGCACTGTGGAGGAATTTTGGCCCACTCATCTTTGCAGAATTGTTGTAATTCAGCCACACTGGAGGGTTTTCAATCATGAACCACCATTTTAAGGTCATGCCACAGCATCTCAATCGGATTCAGGTCAGGACTTTGAGTAGGGCACTCTAAAGTCTTCATTTTGTTTTTCTTAAGCCATTCAGAGGTGGACTTGCTGTTGTGTTTTGGATCACTGTCCTGCTCAGAACCCAAGTGTGCTTCAGCTTGAGGTCATGAACAGGTGGCCGGACATTCTCCTTCAGGATTTTTTGGTAGACAGCAGAAATCATGGTTCCATTTATCACAGCAAGTCTTCCAGGTCCTGAAGCAGCAAAACAGCCCCAGACCATCACACTACCGCCACCATATTTTACTGTTGGTATGATGTTCCTTTTCTGAAATGTTGTGTTACTTTTATGGCGGATGTAATGGGACACACACCTTCCAAAAAGTTCAACTTTTGTCTTGTCAGTCCACAGAGTATTTTCCCAAAAGTCTTGGGGATCATCAAGATGTTTTCTGGCAAAACTGAGACAAGCCTTTATGTTCTTTTTGCTCAGCAGTGGTTTTTGTCTTGGAACTCTGCATGCAGGACATTTTTGCCCAGTCTCTTTCTTATGGTGGAGTCATGAACACTGACCTTAACTGAGTGAGGCCTGCAGTTCTTTGGATGTTGTTGTGGGGTCTATTATGACCTCTTGGATGAGTTGTCGCTGCGCTCTTTGGGTAATTTTGGTTGGCTGGCCACTCCTGGGAAGGTTCACCACTGTTCCACGTTTTTGTCATTTGTGGATAATGGCTGTCACTGTGGTTCACTGGAGTCCCAAAGCTTTAGAAATGGCTTCATAAACTTTTCCAGACTGACAGATCTCAATTACTTTGTTTCTCATTTGTTACTGAATTTCTTTGGATTGCAGCATTGGTGTCTAGCTTTTGAGGATCTTCTGGTCTACTTCACTTTGTCAGGCAGGTCCTATTTAAGTGATTTCTTGATTGAGAACAGGTGTGGCAGTAATCAGGCCTGAGTGTGGCTCGAGAAATTAAACTCAGCTTTCCAAAGATGTGATAAACTACAGTTAATTTATGTTTTAATAGGAGGGGGGGCAATCACTTTTTCCACACAGGGCCACGTAGGTTTGGATATTTTTTTTACCCTTAATAAACACCTTCATTTAAAAACTGCATTTTGTGTTTACTTGTGTTATCTTTGTCTAATATTTAAATTTGTTTGATGATCTGAAACATTTAACTATGACAAAAATACAAAAAAATGAGAAATTGGGAAGGGGCAAACACTTTTTCACGCCACTGTATGTGGGCAAAATGATTTAAGTATGCATTTAAAAGTAACGTGAAAGTTACTTTTCCAAGTACGTAGCTACTTTAATTATACAGTAATTGGTAAGTAACTCAGTTACTTTTGAAAAGAAGTAACTGGGAACAGCAACTAGTTACTATTTTTTAGTAACTTGCCCAACATTGTTTCTCACACATAGTGCATGTACAGTAGCTGAGATAGACTCCAGTCCCCCTGTGACCCTGAACTGAAGTATTTTACCATCTCCAAGGTGTTTTTTTTTTTTTAAAGAATCATCTGCTACTAAGTCTTGGATTGTTTTTATGGGGGAAACACTGACGAATTACTAATAAACTCTGAAGCTTTTTTCCACCCAATTTTCATTATTATTTAGACAAGTTTTTCATATCCCTTTAAGTGTTTCCTACGAAAATAAATCAGAATAGTCAAGTCTTTTAGAACTCGCATTATTTTCACACTGACTGAACTGAAGTCCAGTGTATTTTATGCAAGAGTGGAATGACTGATTATCACAAAATATGTCTATCCTTCATCTTCAACTAAAGCTATTTTGCGCCATTTAGAAATAAAAGTGCATAGCCAAACTACATTAGAGCCACAAGCAGCTATCCGAACCATCACTGTTATAACAATGTTTCCCATAAATTTGTACACTGAGAAGATCAATCTCAGACAATTACAAAGCTGAAGAATAAGCACTCATCCAAATGACATCCTATAATTTGACACAGAAGCCGCATAAATGTAAAGGCCAAACAGCACACAAAGCACCAGTCAGGGCTGTTTACTGAGTTGATGGACCAGCAAACAGACAAATCCTGATGCTTTAGGCTGGCAGACGTGACAGGGGTGTCTGGCACCTTTTACAGAGCAAGTGAACAGCATGGCTGCAGAGAAGACGCCAAGAGTGCTGAAACCTCGGCATGAGATCAGGGGGTCCTTCAAAGCCAGACAAGAGGTTGCTCTGTTTGGGGAGGCTGCTGCAAATACTGACATAGTGCTGAAGCCAGGTCACAGCTTTGGGACTGACGAGCACTTGGAGCACCACACCCTTAAGAGAAAAGTATTAAGGGGCCCATATTGTGCAAAATACTGTGTTGTGGGTTTGAACCTTCTAAAACATGTCCAAGCGTTACATGTATATTAATCTTTATTCAGTTACACTCAGACAGAAATGAGGACAGTATTGTGGGTTTTTGAGAGCATTATAAATGAACAAGTCTTCTTCTCAGTTCCCCTCCCTTCAGAGTCCTACTGGCTGTGTTACCGATCAAGTCCTGCCCATGATCCTGCGTGTTTTCACTCAAGTTGTATACACATCACAGCCTCTCCTTCCCAGACATCGGCACGATAACAACCTGCACCACATCCAATCATATCCTTGGTTATGGATCCTTGTAGTCTGCTAGCATCATAGCTAATGTTAGTATAGCCTGGACTAAAACAAAGTTTGCTCGAGTCATGCTTCAGGGCCACACTCAAAATGTAAGCTAATTATTTACAGTGGTATGAAAAAGTGTTTGCCCCCTTCCTGATTTCTCAGTTTTTTTTTGTATGTTAGTCACACTTACAAGTACATCTCAAAAAATTATAATATCATGAAAAAGTTCAATATTTTTTGTCACTCATTTCAGAAAGTGAAACCCATATATTATATAAAGTCATTACACAGAGTGTGATTTATTTCAAGAGTTTATTTATTTTAATTTTGATGATTACAGCCCATGAAAACCCCAAATTCAGTTTCTCAAAAAATTAGAATATTACATAAAATTAATTTTAAAAAATAGTTTTTTAATAGAAATGTTGGCCAACTGAAAAGTATGTCCATGTACACACTCAATACTTGGTCGGGGCTCCTTTTGGATTAATTACCGTATCAATGTGGTGTGGCATGGAGGTGATCAGCCTGTGGCACTGCTGAGGTGTTATGAAGGTCCAGGTTGCTTTGATAGTGACCTTCAGCTCATCTGCATTGTTGGGTCTGGTGTCTCTCATCTTCCTCTTGACAATACTCCATAGATTATCTATGGGGTTTAGGTCAGGAGAGTTTGCTGGCCAATCAAACACAGTGATGTCATGGTCATTAAACCAGGTTTTGATACTTTTGGCAGTATGGGGAGGGGGGGTGCCAAGTCCTGCTGGAAAATGAAATCAGCTTCTCCATGAAGCTTGTCAGCACAGAGAAGCATGAAGTGCTCTAAAATTTCCAGGTAGACGACTGCGCTGACTTTGGTCTCGATAAAACACAGTGGACAAACACCAACAGATGACCTCTGTTCAGATAAAAGTAAATTTTGCATTTCATTTGGAAATCAAAGTCCCAGAATCTGGAGAAAGAGTGGAGAGGCACAGAATCTAAGTTGCTTGAGGTTTAGTGTGAAGTTTCCAGTCAGTGATGATTTGAGGAACCATGTCACTCTCTGTGTAATGACTCTATATAATACAGTATATGGGGTTCACTTTTTGAAATGAGTGACAAAAAATATTGGACTTTTTCATGATATTCTAATTTTTTGAGATGTATCTGTACATCTGTGTTTACAGCAGAGATAGTGGCAATAATTATTGGTTTGCAGTGGGTGGAGGAGGTCAGACCAGACCAGGTGGTGATGTGCACAGATTCACTTGCAGCTTTAAAAACCATACAGACACTAAAATCTATAAGGGAAGACTTGGTGATTGAGCTATATCACAGTTTATTTAGGGTACACAGGGGTGGCGGAGGAGTTCAGTTGTGTTGGGTTCCTGCACATGAAGGGTTGAAAGGGAATAACTGTGTAGACAAATAAGCAAAAAGTGCACTTGGGAAAGAAATAACTATACCATTGTCTCTTGGAAAAGGTGAAGGGAAAGCAGTAATCAACAAAAAAGGAATTGAGCTATGGCAAAAAAGATGGGATGAAGATCATAAAGGTAGATCGCATTACAAAATACAAAAATCTATTGCAATAAAGAATTATAAAACAACAAACAGGAGGGAAGACATCATTATGGCAAGACTCAGACTGGATCATACAGGTTTAAATGGCGCTTTATTCACCATGGGGAAAAGTGAAAGTGACAAATATAGAGAATGTAGAGTAAAAGAAAATGTTGAGCACATCTTATTGCACTGTGACAAGCATGGAAATGAAAGAGAGCAAAAAATGAAGTTCGAGAGGCTGGTAGGGAATGGGATTTAACTGGGATTCTGGGAACAGATAGAGATGGAGAGGCACTAAGAATCAAGAGAAGGGCTCTTTTCTCTATTTTATACAACACAGGATTGTTTTATGTTACACACTCTTGTACAGTAGGTGGTGGTATGCACCTTTCAGTTGTTTGCTATCTGCCAGTAACCGAGAGAAGAAGAAGAAGAAGAAGAAGAAGAAGAAGAAGAAGAAGAAGAAGAAGAAATTGTAGTTGGTCCAAAAAACCTTAGCAATACCTTTCCAAATCAAACTCTTACTTTGGATGTGGTTACTGTTTCTCTTAATAGTTCTGTGAGGAACCTTTGAGTTATTTTTGATCAAGATCTGTTTTTAATTCACATATTAAACTTGTTTCTAAGACTGCCTTCTATCATTTGCATAATATTGCCAAGATTAGGAGCATCTTGTCTCAGAGTGATGCTGAGAAACTAATCCACGCTTTTGTTACCTCTAGATTACTGTAACTCTTTATTATCAGGTTATCCTAAAAGATCTTTAAAAAGTCTTCAGCCGATCCAAAATGCTGCAGCGAGAGTTTTAACAGGTACTAGAGAGATCATATCTCTCCGGTTCTGGCCTCCCTTCATTGGCTTCCCATAGAGTTTAGAAATTTTTAAAATCCTTCTTCTTACTTAAAAGCTCTAAATAATCAGGATCTTTTTTATTTAAAAGATCTGATACTACCCTATTATCCTAACAGAACACTACGCTCCCAAAATGCAGGATTACTTGTAATACCTAGAATCTCCAAAAGTACAATGGGAGGAAGAGCCTTCAGTTATCGAGCTCCTCTCCTGTGGAACCAGCTGCCAATCTGGATTCGGGAGTCAGACTCGATCTCTATTTTTAAGAATAGGGTTAAAACCTTCCTTTTAGATCTAGCCTATAATTAGGGATCATGTGCCCCTGAACCCTCTCTTAGTTATGCTGCTAATAGGTTTAGACAGCTGGGGGACCTCCAACAATGCACTGGGCTTCACTCCTTTCTTCACTCTCAATGAAATATTGTTGCTGGTCATTACAACACCGTCCCTTCCTCCGTGCCCCCCAGCCTGCTGATGGACGTCTCCATCCTGACCGTGTGTACAAAGTGCTGGGTTTGTGTTGAAAAACGTCCGCCTGCCCCAAAAGCACCCCATTGCAGGAGCACACGTGACAAGAGACTCCATAAAATCACAAACAAACAAGAAAGTCTAACACTACAGCCAGTGTTTGATCATGTCATACATCTTTACAGGTAAAATCATTACTACATCTTGTCTATGAGCTTTAGAGCTGTGAATCTGTGGTCTGAACACGGACAAATGCCCCCGCTCCCCCTGTAAATGAAAGATGTGTGTCTGATGAGACGGCTGTGTGTGTGTGTGTGTGTGTGTGTGTGTGTGTGTCAAGAGACACACCGGATAGACAGACAGGTAGGAGTTAGGCATAGGAAAAATATAGACTCCAATAGACAATACAGACTAACAAATTAAATTATTTATTTTTTCCTTTCCGCTCTGTACCGAGTGGTTGGGGACCATAGGGAGTTTTCAAATGAAGGTGCTGCAAATAATTTCCACATCTCTACATGCATATGTAATTTAGCTGTTGTAATGGATATTGTGTTTAAGTCTGTATTGGCTGTTGCACAAGAGTTTTTCTGTATAGCAGAAGTTTCCGCTTAATTTACAAACCACTGTAATAGGAAATGTTTGACAATCCTGTGCTTTTCTTGTATTGTTATATATAATATCACTATAGTAATGCTGCAAAAACCATCTGCTTTAAAATTTGTAATTCTTCCCACAACTTTTAGTGCAAAAAAATCCTCTCCAAACATCGCAACTTTTATTGCAACTTTTAAAAAAAGCTCCCGTGAATTCAGGCTTTTTGGGCCGCAACACTCATAAAAACATCCCACGAAATCTTGGAGAGACTGATAAATGAGGAGCAAAACTACGATGACATAAACAGGGGGGTGAAAAGAATAAGAAACAATACAAGATATACGAAAACCAACCACGGATAAAATGACAGGAACCAAAGAACACAAAATACAACAAATATACAAATATGGAAAAAGACCATGAGACTGAGCAAGGCGGAATCCCCAGTGCTCAGATCATGACAGAGACCCCCTCTCAAGGGGTGGATACCAGACACCCAGGGTAACATCAAAAAAGAAAAAAGACCCCCCCCCCCCAAAAAAAAGGAGTAGAACAATAAACCACCCTGGGCAGGTGGTGGGGGGAACAGGCTAGGAGGTAACAAAAACAAAAACCCCGCTCAGGACCCACACCCAAGCAGGACCAGGCACCTAGGCCCCCTGGACCGAAGAGCTGGACAGTTCAGGCGGTCGGCTAAAGTCCCATACCTGGCAGATGGCATGATGGAAAGAGTCGGGTGGCCTACCGGAGAACGTGGGCCACCCAACCCAGCGGCACAGTCTGTCAGGTGGTCTGACGAAGTTCTTTAACCACCTAAACAGAAAGGGTGGTCCAGGGGGCGGCTGTCCAACAGGGAAAACCAGCGATGAGGAGGACGGAGGAGTAGGGGAAACCACGATGATGTCAGGTGGAGGAGAGGGAACCCCGACGGCCTCGGGTAGAGGAGAGGGGTCCACAACAGCCTCGGGCAGAGAAGAGGGGACCACGACGGCGTCAGGCAGAGGAGAGGGGACCACAATGGCATCAGGCAGGGGAGAGGGAACCCCGACAGCATTAGACAGAGGAGAGGGGACCCCGATAGCGTCAGGCAGAGGTGAGGGAACCCCAACACTTTTGGACTGCCCTGCAGCACCCTCAGTGGTCCCAGACTGGGACATAGCAGCACCCACGGAGGCTCCGGGCTAGAGCAAAGATGCACCCACGGCGGACCCAGACTGAGCCAGAGCTGCATTTACGGTGGCCCCCGGGCTGGAGTGTAACGCCCACGGACCTGGAAGACTTGCTGTGATAAATGAAACCATGAATTCTGCTGTCTACCAAAAAATCCTGAAGGAGAATGTCTGGCCATCTGTTCATGACTTCAAGCTGAAGTGCACTTGGGTTCTCCAGCAGGACAATGATCCAAAACACACCAGCGAGCCCACCTCTGAATGGCTTAAGAAAAACAAAATGAAGACTTTGGAGTGACCTAGTCAAAGTCCTGACCTGAATCTGATTGAGATGCTGTGGCATGACCTTAAAAGGTGGTTCATGCTCAAAAACCCTCCAATGTGGCTGAATTATAACAATTCTGCAAAGATGAGTGGGCCAAAATTCCTTCACAGCGCTGTAAAAGACTCATTGCCAGTTATTGCAAATGCTTGACTGCAGTTGTTGCTGCTAAGGGTGGCCCAACCAGTTATTAGGTTTAGGGGGCAATCACTTTTTCACACAGGACCATTTAGGTTTGGATTTATTTTTTTTCCTTTATAATAAACACCTTCATTTAAAACATGCATTTTGTGTTTACTTGTGTTAAGTTTGTCTAATATTTAAATTTGTTTGATGATCTGAGACATTTTAGTGTGACAAACATACAAAAAAATGAGAAATTGGGAAGGGGGCAAACACTTTTTCACACCAGTGTAAATATTTTATCAGCATTGCTGAATACGAAATTTTGGCGGCTTAAATTGTTTGCCTAGCATTGCTGGACATATTACTGAAAAAAGAAAGTACTAGCTGTGTTTGCAATTAGTTTTATTGTTGTTTTTAGGGTATTATCCGTACTGTTGGAATTGCCACTGTTGTGCTGTTTTTTACATCTGCTGGCTGTGGTAAAATGGGCTATAACTTACCATTCAGGGTTTGCAGTAGGTTAGCAGTTGATTGATATGATTGACCTTACTGTGTGTCACCCAGAAAACCTTAATCATATCAGGGTCTCACAAACATCATTATGAGCAGGCAGAAAATGGACACAGGAGGCTTCATTGAGGAGCTGCAAAACAATCGGGGAATGATTTTGATCTTAAAAACTACATATAGTATGTGTAATTGAGAATGTCAACATTTAATGTTTCTTAAGCCTCCGTCAGTCAGGGTTGACCATGGGTGAAGCATCCTAGTTCTGAATGTCTGCTCACCTGGAGCAGTGTCGTCTGTGGCTAAATAGACCGATGCAGGGAGTGGCAGTCTCTATCGCAAAAGTCACACCTGTGTGTAGTCTCTGGTCTGTTGGACCTGCTGCTTTCCTTCCTGTGTGCTCATTTTTCTGCAGCAGCGGTTATCATTTTCTCCTCCCCTGATTTCAGGTGTTGCTTCAGGGTCCCTTTCCATTTTGCACGGTCACATTGCACGGTCACGGAGATAAAGATTCGGCAAATAACTCTCTCATTCGGAACAGAACTTTTCCCAGCGTTTGGGTGAGGATATGCCGGTGAAGACTAAGGCTGGGAAATCAGGAGGGGGAAAAATTGAATCGCCGAAGCAGTCCAAATTAACGGACTTTCAAGTCTGTGGCGCAGCAGGGAAAGCTGCGGATATGGCGGATGAAACTAGCGGTGGTGCGGTAACTGCTGATGATGGTGGCACAGGTGCAGTGCTGGCTGCTATTAGCTCAATGAGAGCAGACTTTTCCGCTAAACTTGATGGGATTATGGCAGCGTTGGATGCAATGAGAAAGGAGTTGGGTGACTGCGTGGAGCGAGTGACGCAGGCGGAGCTTCGTGTTTCTAGTGCGGAGGATGAAATCAGCGGACTTCAATTAAAGGTGCGCACTTTGGAAAAAAAAAATGTCTAGAAAATAATGTTCTGGACTTGGAATCCTGGTCGAGACGGAACAACCTGAGGCTGGTGGGTCTACTGGAGGGAGCCGAAGGTCGTGATTCATGCTCCTTTTTGGAGGGGTGGATCCCGGAGGCGCTGAACAACGCGGAGCTAAAATCATCAGTCGTCTTGGAAAGCGCCCACCGAATCGGCCCACCGAGAGGTAACAAGGCAGCACCGAGGACGCTAATTATGAAGTTCCTTAGCTACAGAGACAGGATGACGATCTCCAATGCGGTGCGGGCCAAAGGAGAAATTAAATACCAAGATCATCAGGTGCGGTTCTACCCAGATTTGGCCTCAGGAATCCAACAATTAAGGAAGCAGTTTGACCCCATTCGTAAAGAACTGCGCAACCTTGAGATTCGTCATGGAGTGATTCACCCTGCAAGACTTCTGGTCACATATGAGGGCAGAACACACATCTTCAAGACCCCTGAGGAGGCGCAGGAGCTCATCAAGAAGATCCAGGAAGAGACTGGTGGGAGCTAAGCATGAACAGAATATAGGGTAGAATATTTGAGCATTTACATAGGCATTTAACTGATTTGAAGCATATAGCAAGATTACAAAATATAGATTGTATTACATACTAAAAAATAATAAAAAAAAAAAAAGTACAAAATTGCTATAAAATTTTGGAGTTAAAATGGAAAATTACAGAAGAGAGTTAATGTTACGTTATTAAAAGCAGTAGAGTTAGGGTGATTGGGAGGATGAAGAAGGAGTGGTTTTGGCTGATCCTCGTGGGTGTGGAACGGTCGACGGCTATATCGGGAGACGGAATTTTTCTTTTGATTTTGGGGGGATTGCCACAAATGTGGGAAGGGGGAATTTGTTTGTGTGTAGTTTGTAGGATGAATGTTCAACCACTCATGTTTTTGCTTCTCTGTATGAGCATGCTTACACTGCAAGGTAATCCCAAACTCCCTATTGATCATAAACCAAAGCGTTAATCTTAATTTAACTTCATGGAATTGCAGAGGTCTACAAAATTTAAAAAAACTTAAACAAGTTATGAATAAAATAAAAGACATGGGTTCAAAAATTGTGTTTTTACAAGAAACTCATCTAATAGAGGAGGATGTTAAAAGAATTAGGAGTAGATGGCAAGGAAGTGTATTCACCTCATCATTTTCATCCCGAGCCAGGGGAGTTATGACTCTCATACATAAATCAGTCCCATTTCAAGTGAAAAATGTAATTGGAGACAAATTTGGAAGATATGTAATCATTCAAGGATCTTTGCTATTAGAAAATATAAATTTGGTGAACTTATATGGTCCCAATATAGATGATCAAAAGTTCTTTGCTAATTTATTTCTTATCTTATCATCACTTACAGGGCAACATATAATAGCAGGGGATTTTAATTGTACATTGAATCCCCGTATAGATAGATCAACAGGACTGGACTGTACGCACAATGGATGTAGGATGACCATTAATCATTTTATGAAAGAATTGAAATTGCTAGATATATGGAGAGAAATGAAACCACAAGTTAAAGCCTACTCTTGTTATTCCAATACCTACAAGACATTCTCACGTATTGATTATTTTTTGATCTCCACAGAATTAAGGTCCAAGATTCAAAACTGTTTTTATGATAACATCATGATCTCTGATCATGCACCCTGCTGTCTAATGTATGTAGATAAGAAATTGACAAAGGAACCAGGTAGATGGCAATTTCAGCATAAATGGCTTCAGGATGAGGAATTTGTTAAATAAGATAAGATAAGATAAGATAAGATAAGCCTTTATTAGTCCCACAACGGGGAAATTCCAGGATTGCAACAGCACAGGGATAGCAACACTCAGAGCAACAATCAGAAGGCAAGAAAAAACAAGCAAGCAAGAGCAGCTAATATACATATGTACATATTACTATAAAATATATATACACACACACACACACACACAGACACACAGTGCAGAGCATTGTAGCTGGATGGAATAAATATATGAATATATGAACACACAGTGCAGAGCATTGTAGCTAGATGGAATAAATATGTAAATATATAAACACCCACAGTATGGAGCATTGCAGCTAGGTGGAATAAATATGCAAGTATATAAACACACACAGTGCGGAGCAATGTAGCTAGATGGAATAATATGTAGATATATAAAAACACAGTGCGGAGCATTGTAGCTAGATGGAATAAATATATAGATATATAAATATAAACACACCCAGTGCAGAGCATTGTAGCTAGATGGAATAAATATGTAAATATATAAACACACACAGTGCAGAGCATTGTTGCTAGGTGGGATGAAACAGCATAACCGTCTATTTAGTTATCCTACATGGTATGATTATGTGCCCATACATATTCTCACCCTCCATAGCGACCGGTATGTTCCTAGTTGTATGCCGGAGAGGACCATTGTGTAAGTCTATTGCATCTTTTGCATTCAAAAAAAAAAAACAAACAAAAAAAAAACAAAAAAACTATTAGTTTGTTACGTCTTTTTGCTATCTCTGCGAGCAGCCCTGCTTAGGTTGTACAGTCTGACAGCCGTTGGTAGGAAGGACCTACGAAACCTCTCGGTTGTGCACCTGGGATGATGTAGTCTGCTGCTAAATGAGCTCCTCAGTGCATCCAGTATGTCCTGCATAGGGTGGAACTCGGACTCCAGCAGAGATGACAGTTTAGCCACCGTCCTTCTCTCTCCTATCTCCTCCATCGGATCAAGGCGTTGCCCCAGGACAGAGCTAGCTTTCTTAATCAGTTTGTTCAGTCTCTTCCTATCGGCTGCAGTAATGCCACTGCCCCAGCAGACCACTCCAAAAGTGATGGCTGATGCCACCACCGTGTCATAGAATGACTTCAGCAGCGCCCCTTGTACACCAAAAGACCTGAGTCTCCTCAGCAGGAACAGCCTGCGCTGTCCCTTCTTGTAGAGTGCGTCAGTATAGTGTGACCAGTCTAGTTTATTGTTCAGATGAATACCCAGGTACTTGTAGGATGTCACCATCTCGATGTCTGTTCCCTGTATATTTACTGGTGCTGTGAGGGGCTGCCCATGCCTGCGGCAGTCCACCACCAGCTCCTTAGTTTTCCTCGCGTTGATCTGGAGGCAGTTCCGATGGCACCAGTCCACAAAGTCCTGGATAAGCCCTCTGTACTCAGCTTCATCTCCGCTGGAGATGAGACCAACGATCGCAGAGTCATCAGAGAACTTCTGTAGATGGCAATGTGTTGTGTTGTGTGAGAAGTCCGCAGTATAAAGAGTGAACAAGAAGGGAGCCAGCACCGTTCCCTGGGGGCCCCCGTGCTACTGATGATCGTGTCGGAAACACAGTCCCGGGTTCTCACAAACTGAGGCCGGTTCGTGAGGTAGTCCAGGATCCATGATGACAGGTGCTGGTCCACCCCTGCGCGCAGCAGCTTGTCCTTCAGGATCATCGGTTGGATGGTGTTGAAAGCACTGGAGAAGTCAAAGAACATGATCCTCACCATATTCCCGGGCTTCTCCAGGTGGGACAGAGAACGGTGAAGGAGGAAGATCACCGCATCCTCCACCCCAATGCCATGCTGGTAGGCGAACTGGAGTGGATCCATCGCTGGTTCCACCAGGGGGCGGAGATGAGCAAGGAGCAGTCTCTCCAGGGTCTTCATCAAGTGGGACGTCAAGGCCACCGGTCTGAAGCTGTTCAGGTCTTTGGGGTGGGAAGTTTTTGGTACAGGTACCACAAAAGATGTTTTCCACAGCTGTGGTACCCTCCCCAGTTTCAGGCTCATGTTGAAGATATACGTCACAATCCCACACAGCTGGTCTGCACAGGACTTGAGGAGCTTTGCGCTGATGCCGTCCGGTCCCGACGCCTTCCTCGCCTTGATCTTCCTCAGCTCCGTCCTCACCTGGGTCTTGGTCAGGGTCAGGATGGGGGGCTGTGTGTTGGGAGTGGGGGGGGTGTCGGTGGAGTGGGGAGTGGGTAGCAGGACTTGATTTCTTAGAGGCAGCAGTGGTTGTTGTGCAGACAGGGGGGAGGGCGGTTGGTCAAATCTATTGAAAAACAGATTCAGGTTGTTCGCCCACTCCCTGCCCCCCGTGGCCTGGGGGGAGGTATTCTGGAGCCCCGAGATGGTTTTGAGGTTTCTCCAGACCCCGCTGATGTCGCTCTGTTGCAGCTTGTCCTCCATCTTCTTCCTGAAGCTGTCCTTGCCTTCTCTGATCTTTCTCCTCAGCTCCCTCTGTACGGACTTCAGCATCTCCCTGTTCCCCGACCTGAAGATCCTCTTCTTCTCTCTCAGAAGTGTTTTTATCTCAGGGTTGATCCAGGGTTTGTTGTTTGAGTGACGCCGTATGGTCTTGGTGGGAACGGATTTGTCCACACAGAAGCTGAGGTAGCCCGTGAAGGTGTGAATGAGGCCATCGATGTCCTCACCATGTGGATCGCAGAGCTGCTTCCAGGCAGTGGCTTCAAAACAGTCCTTTAGAGTGTCCATTGAGTACAATACATAGAAAATACATAGAAAAACAGATAGATGAGTTCTTTGACATCAATACTACACAAACATCAGCATGTGTAAAGTGGGAGGCTTTCAAAGCTTTTATTAGGGGACATATTATTAGTTATACAGGTTCAAAATCTAAGAAGACTCGAGAGGAGAGAGTCCAATTGGAACATAAAATAAAAATTCTTCAAGAAAGAGTGTATGCAGGAAGTGATCCAAGGTTGGAGAACGAATTACTGATTTTGAGAGCTGAATATGACAAAAAATCAGCGAATAGAGCTGCCTCGAGTCTTCTAAGATTGAAACAATCTTTTTATGAACAAGGTGAAAAATCAGGAAAGTTATTGGCATGGCAGATTAAACAATTAGAATTTAAATCACCAATTACCAGTATTATAAGTAACGGACAGGTAGTTATAGATCCTTTAGAAATTAATAGAGCCTTTAGAGATTACTATGAAAAATTATATGATACCAAAAATGAATCTGACTTAACAAAACTACATGGGTTTTTGAACGAACTATTTATACCGTGTATTCCAAATGAAAATAGGGAGATACTGGAGTCTAAAATTAGTCAAGAAGAAGTTGGACTAGCCATTGATAATATGAAATTAGGAAAAAGTGCAGGACCAGATGGTCTTCCAGTTGACCTTTATAAAAAATTTAAGAATAAATTAATAAAACCTTTTTTGGAAATGGTTTTAGAAGCATTTCAAAATAGTAATTTACCATCATACATGAATAATGCCTTAATTATACTGCTGCCAAAACCAGGTAAGCCCTCTAATAAATGTGAAAATATGAGACCAATAAGCCTATTAAATGCCGACCTTAAGATAATCTGTAAAATTTTAGCAAGACGAATACAAGAAATTTTACCAAATATTATTAATCGAGATCAGAATGGCTTTATAAAGGGAAGACAAGGCTTCCATAATGTAAGAAGACTATTTAATATTATTTATTCTAATAAAGAAGCACCGGATACAGCTCTCTTATCACTGGATGCCGAAAAGGCCTTTGATAGAGTTGAATGGCCCTTTCTTTTTGAAGTCTTACAAAGGTTTGGACTTGGAAATAATTTCATAAAATGGGTTCAGATAATATATAATAATGCTACAGCAGAAATCCTAACAAATAACAATATTTCAAAATCAATAAAAATCAATAGAGGATGTCGACAAGGTTGTCCACTTTCACCTTTACTGTTTACTATGGCAATTGAACCTTTAGCGATGGCGATACGTCTACAGTCACAAATATATGGAATTAAAGTTGGACCAACAGAACATAAAATCTCCCTGTATGCTGATGACATAATTTTGTTTATGTCGAATCTTAAAAAATCAATTCCGACCTTGTTGAATTTAATAAAGAATTTTGGGGAAATATCAGGATATAAAATAAATAAAATTAAATCTTCAATATTAATGCTAAATGAGACCCAGAGAAATTACCCAGCCCCTGAGGTAAATCAATTCAATGTTGTAAATCAGTTTAAATATTTAGGAATCCAAATTGTGCCTAAGCTAGAATCAGTCGCCAGTGTCAATTATGAAGCCTTAATGACAGATATTAATGAGTTACTTCAGAGATGGATGTCACTACCAATGTCGATGATCGGGAGAATTAATATTCTTAAAAGTAATATCTTACCTAAAATACTTTATTTATTTCAATACATTCCCTTACCACCACCTTTAGATTTATTCTCAAGAATTAAAAAAAAGTTAGTGGAATTTATATGGAACAACAGGAGGGCTAGATTACGTCTGTCTTTATTATATTTACCATTTGATCGTGGAGGTCTGAAATGTCCAAATTTTATGTTGTATTATTGGTCGGCACAACTGAGGTCTATGACATATTATTTTTCATCAAATGATCTCCCTCACTGGACTGAAATGGAATCATACAATTTACCTTTACCTCTTCCCATATTCATATACTCAGATTTGGCAAAAAAATTACAAAAACAAGTTAAGAATCCATTTGTCAAACATATGATCAAAATATGGTGTGAAACTAAAAACTATTTAAAAGAACCACACTTACTGTCACAATTTAGCCCAATATGGGGTAATCAATATTTTAAACCAGGGAGAGCGGATGCTGTATTTAAAGAATGGAATTTAAAAGGGATTCAAAAGATTCAAGATTTATATCTGTCATGTGCAGATAACATAATGTCTTTTGAAGAGCTGAGGATCAAATTTAATCTTAATAGAACACATTTTTTTAAATATCTTCAACTTAGGAACTTTATTCGATCAAATCAAAATAATGCTCTCACTCGACCTATTTACTCATCCTTGGAAAAAATGTTGATGAAAGATAGTAAAAGAAAGGGTATTATTTCAGAGTTTTATAACTCATTGACACTATCCTCAAGTGAAAACTCACAGAAAAGATTAAACTACTGGAAAGAAGATCTGCAAACTGAAATTTCAGAGGAACAATGGGAATTGGCTTGTACAGAAGCTCAAACCAAATCAATAAATGTACGTCTTAAATTGATACATTTTAAATGGTTAATGCGGATGTATGTTACACCGGTGGAGTTAAATAGATATGACAAAAACATACCAGATACATGCACAAAATGCATGGAAAGTAAAGGAACCCTATTTCATTGTTTATGGGAATGTAGAATAATTAGAATGTTTTGGGAAGAGGTGAGGGTAACAATTGAAAAAATAATTTCAAAACAAATCATATTGAATCCTAAACTGTTTTTGTTGGGTCTGCACCCAAAAAAGCATAACTTTAATAAAAGTGAAAGAACATTCATAGACCTCAGTTTGCTTAATGCCAAAAAATGTATTGCACTACTGTGGAAAAAGACTCATAGACCAGATGTGACTCAGTGGTTAAGACAGATGTTAACAAACCTTCCATTAGAAAGAATAACATACATACTGAAATCAAAGGAAAGTGTGTTTGAGAATATATGGAGACCTTTTATTGATTATGTAAAAAATTTAAACATAACTCTTGAAGAAGAAGGTGAATGATGTGTGTGGACCTTGTAAATTCCAAACTGGTGAACATAATATGTATACTTATGTAATGGATTGTCTAGACTAAACAGAGGAGCATTGTTGAAGACTTCATTTTGTTGGTGGTTGTTGGTGTTTTTAGTGCTTTTTTTTTTTGTAGTACTTTAATGTTAGTGTTTGATTGTGTCATGTTTGTTAAAAAAAAAGGTTCAATAAAGATATTGTGGAAAAAAAAGCAAATATGTCAATTTACTACAAAAGCTGTGTTTCCTCCTCAAACAATAGGCCTCAGTTTGTCTGTGTGCCGACTTAAGTCATATCAAAACATAGCAAATGTCCCTGTGAAACTACAAGGAAATGAGATCCATTCGTCCAACATCCCTGACCTCTATTTGTTATAATAGCACAATAAATCTGTGTTGTTGAAAATGGCTGACTTAAGAAGGCAGCTTCAGCCAAACAGGCATGAATTCATAGTTTTATTTTAATGCTGAAAAGTATTCCATCTAAGGCAAAAAAGACTTGTTTTTTAAATGTTATTTCTTCTATTCTACTTTTTCTAGCTTGCAAGTGAATTAACCTTAGACACTGTTAAGTCACCTTTTTAAACAATGAAAGCTATGATTGTGTAAAGGGATCAGATTATGGAATAATTGTGTTTGGAAACTGAAAGTGTAATTCAGACTCCACTTAAAAAATAAACATCAAGAAATAATATCTGAAATATTGTTACCATTGTAGATGAATATTTTGTTTATAAATTTACTTCTGTGGCGTCCATAATTGTAAATGTATGTGACTCACATGGATGCATGCGTGAACTCAGCCTAGAGAGACTTTAGGCTGGCAATGTGTATTGACATCACACCTCAAGAGGACAATACGTCTGGACCACCTACGGCTCGAGAGAAAGGAGAGGATTCCTCGCGTCTGACCATCTGGGGTCAGACAGGAGAACAGAAGGACTCTGGAGTTTTATAATGCAAATGGGAGAATGTAACTGAAGTGTGTGACTTTGTATGTGATGTATTATTGGAGGTGTGTATAAATGGATGTGAGTGACTGCGTTCTTTCTCTTGTTACTCTGACTGAGAGAGAGGAACGTAGGATGTGAGAGAATTAAAGAAAATATTGGAAAGACACCCAGTCTCGTTAATTCTTGACTCCTACACTTCTTTTGTTTTTGTTGAACTTCAGGAGTTGCTGTTAAGCCATTTAGAACATTAAATTTAAAATATTTATTAAGGGTCAATGTAATAAGCTATGGCTTCAGTCTACACCATTTTGATTATTTTGTTATCATTCATCTAATTTTGGTCATTTGTAATATAAACATTTTAATATTGTTGCTCTGAAAAATGTATATAGGGCTGGGAATCATCAATAATTTCCAGAATCGATCCAATTCCGATTCAGTCTGATTTGGTAGTGATTCAATAGGGGAAATTATCATTATAATAACTATTTTACCTGCATGAGAAAAAAAAATTCTCAGAGACCTTTTGCTGTAAATTGCACCTGGGGTATCCTAACTTGGTTAATCAAACGCATACTGTAAATTGTCACACTGGGAGCTGAAACAGGATCAGCTGCAGTGGTGCACCTTTTATTTGACTTGTGCTTTGGTGGGGCGTACTTTCTTCAGTGCGAGGGCTGTGTGGTGTCGGGCATGGTCTGGATGTCCAGCTGTTGCATATTGCTTTCCACTGGCTTCGGTGAGGCATTTTGCTTCTTCATGCAAGTTAAGCATTGCTGTTTCGCTGGGGTGTTTGTATGTCGTGGGGCTTGGCGTGGTTCTTGTGCATTTGTCGGACTTCGGAGGCCATGATTTTCAGCAGTGCTGTGCAGGTGTGTACTGTATCCTTGCCACAGTTGTGGTGACCTCTATTGTTCTTTGGGTGTGCTGGGGGGATTGGGTGCTGGCTTTGCCGTGGATGCCTTTTTTCAGTGCCGTTTTCTTCTGGTCAAATGTTTTTGCTCACATTTAGGCTGGGTAGTACCTCGCCGGATAGGTTTTGAGATGTGTGGCGTTTCCATGGTGTTTCACCAAAAATCCTGCAGGACAAAATGTGACACTTGGTATTTTCTAATCTGTTTCTATACCACCATAGACAGAGAGAGAATCTGAATTAGACAGGGCTCAGAGAGAGAAAGATGAGACAGAAGAGAGGAGCCAAGGAGAGGAAAGTGTTCAGGCAGAGGGTGCAAGAGAGGAAGGAGAGAAGGATAACACCAGTAAAAAGTCCAAACACAGGACATCTGGGTGGGACCCGAACTGGCCCAATATTCCAAGATTCAATCCTTGGTTGTACAATACTTCAAATGGTAAGTTCTAAATGCAAAGTTACTGTGCAAAATTTAAAATAAGTAAATAGATAAATAACATAAAATTTACATATTCCAGTTACAATAGTGTCATGTGTTTTCTGACCCCCCTTTCCCCGCCGGAAAAATATGTTGCCACCACGCCAAGGTCTTTAAGCCAGAGGAAACACTGTAAAATACTTTTGTAGTGTGTTGAGACCAGGCAGAGATGATTTTACATGGAATTTTATTTAGCGAATGCAAAGTCCTTAAGCCAAGCAGTTGCCTCCTGGTTTGCTGTATGGAGGGTGTGTAATCCTCCTTCCAGTCTTTGGAGCGGGCAAGCCTCTATGATGTGTTCCATTGTTTGCTCCTCTCCACATGCGCACAGTGGGCTAGGGCTACTGCCCCATCTGTGAAGGCTGGCCAAGCAGGGGCCATGTCCAGTCCTGAAGCGATTAAGTGTAGACCACTTACATGGAATGAATGTGTAGTGTCAGGGTTTCCTCTGGTAACATTTCCGTGTGGCGGGCACGTAAACAACACGCGTGCCAGTCATTAGTGCGTCGGAGTTTGGAAGTGTGCCACCCGCATGACCATCAGTCAGCAGGCAGAGTGTCTCTCTTGCGTCACTGTCCGAGAGAAGCATAAACTTATTAAAGTACTTTAAAGGCAGGAAAAAAGCAGAAGAGGTATTCTTGTTCTTCTTCTTTTAGATTTGTTTGGCGGTTGGCAACCAGCTTACAGGTGCATTACCGCCACTGACTTGATTACTTTGTATAAGGAGTTCTTATAAGGAGTTCTGAACAACTCCTTATGTGTGAAAAAATTATCCATCCTTGGACTGTGTCCTCAGTGGCGTCATTGGCTGTGCCAGCCAGCCAGCCGGCATGTAAGCTGTGGAGGCCTTTATGGTGGTTTTAATCCACTGGTAATGGGAACAATAGTGGTGAGTCACTTAGCTAACAGCTGTGGTTAGGCTTTGTATGCAGGGAAAGGCAAAAGTGACTGAATCGCTGAGGATTTACTTCACCATCCACTACAATCACTCTATAAATTCACAAAATCTCTGTCTGTGTCGGTGTGTGTGTCTGTCAGTGTATCACGGCCAAAGACCTTAGGATCACCTATGATGTTGCTATGATGTCTGCATGATGTCCTATGATGTTCCTATGTATAACGACTCCTTTATGTGTGAAATGTCCTATGATGTTCCTATGTATAACGACTCCTTATGTGTGAAAAAATTATCCGTCCTTGGACTGCATCACTCACGATCATAGGACTTGCTATCACATCATCAAAGAACATAGGACTCGCTATGACACCATCAAAGATCAAAAGCAGGTATCACGGAACGAGTGATGATGTGCCTTCTCACACCTGCTTTCTACGGGCATGCACAGGTAGGCACTAGTATTAACTAATTTATGTTCATTATTATGTACCTGGCAAGTTACAGGTGGGGGGCTGCACAGTGGCGCAGTGGTTAGCACTGTGGCAGCACAGTTTTACCCTCGGCCGGGGGAGCGCGGGGATCGTGGGTTCGATCCCAGCCCCCGACCAACAGTGATCTGTGTGGAGTTTGCATGTTCTCCCCGTGCTGCGTGGGTTTACTCCGGGATTTCTCCGGTTTCCTCCCACACGCCAAAAACATGCAGGTTAGGGATACGGGGCGCTTGCGCACGCAGCGACCGGCAGCTGGTGGCTTGTCACCAGACTGCAAAACAAATCTACCTACGGGTACAAATAAATAACAAAAAAAAAAAAAGTTAAGATGACCAAAATTCACAAAGTCAATGACTGTAATCAGTCAACAGCCTTCAGACAAACTAAACGTGCCAACATTTGGATTTCAAAATAAAGGTTTTTCCTGCTGTCTGGTTGGTGAGGAGAGTTCTAAGAAACTATATGAACTATATAGAAATATTATTACAAATATAACTGCATCTTTGGTAATTTAAGTTAATTTATTTCATTAAATAGAACTTTATTAATATTTTTTTCTGTGAAATCAGAGTTAAATTATTGTTCTGTTCTGGCTTTGCAAAATGATGGTCAAAAGTGTAAATTGTACAAGGAAAAAAAGTCCAAATTTTACCACAATCTGTTTCAAATTTATATTAAAAAAAACCCATGTAATTTTATTTAAAAAATAGGCAAAAATTAGCTCTAAAATACTCCACACGTTTATAATAAAGTCTCAAATATACAAGAAAAGTCAGTTTTACAAGAGAAAATTACAAATGATGAAAATGGATGCAAATTTAAATAAACTAGTGCATACCCATGCATGCCCGTAGAAACCCGTGCATGCCCGTAGAAACCAAGTATAAGCAAGTATTTCTGCATGCCCGTAGAAAGCAAGTGCAAGCAAATTCTTCTTTTAGATTTAATTGGTGGTTGGCAACCAGCTTAGAGGTGCATTTCCGCCACGTACTTCACTCTATATCATCACTCCATCTGTTCTTCTTCTTCTTTTAGATTTGATTGGCAATTGGCAACCAGCCTACAGGTGCATTACCGCCACTGACTTGACCATCATCACTCTACATCCTTGCACAAGGAGGCCATTCCATTGCAGGAGGTTTGAATCATCACTATCTGGTCAGGAGCTCTGTCTCAAGTATTTCTGCATGCCTGTAGAAAGTTACTGAGTCCTTCTTCTTTTTTAGATTTGACTGGCAGTTGGCAACCAGTTTACAGGTGCATTACGGCCACGTACTTCACTCTATATCATCACTCTATGCTCATGTTCACCTGACTCCAGTCTGTAGTCCTTACTGCCACGTACTTCACTCAGTATACATCACTCTGTGTATCAAAAGTCAGAATTCCTCTCGGTTGGCAACCTCTTCTTCTTCTTCTCTTAGATTTGATTGCCGGTTGGCAACCAGCTCAAAGGTGCATTACCGCTACAGACTTGATTATGTTTTCCTCAACATTTACCTCATAGCTCTGCGGCGTTCTCCTCATAGCTTTGTGACGTCCTCTATAGCTTTGTGACGTCTTACTCATAGCTCTGTGACGTTTTCCTCTTATCGCTTGTCACGTTGTCCTCATCGCTTTGTGACGATCTCCTCATAGCTTTGTGACGCTTTCCTCATAGTTTCATGACGTAATCCTCATAGCCTTGTGACGTTAATCTCATCGCTTTGTGACCTTTTCCTTTCGCTTTATGATGTTTTCCTCATAGCTTTGTGACGTTTTGACTTCACAGTTCACGTCATAACAGTCAGCAACATTCCAGGTTTTGTTGTCGTCACCCGCGTCACTGTTTATATCACTCTTCTTCTTCTTCTAGATCTGATTGCCGGCTGGCAACCAGCCCACAGGTGCACCATTGCCACCCACCGGGTTGGAGTGTGGACAAGAGAATGGCAGGAAAAAAAACTAAACTAAATTATTTTAATTAATCCAGTTGCACTTAAATATCTAAATAGAGCTACATATATGCTGCACGGTGGCGCAGTGGTTAGCACTGTGGCAGCACAGTTTACCCTCGGCCGGGGGATCGCGGGGATCGTGAGATCGTGGGTTCGATCCTTGCCCCTGGCCAGCAGTGATCTGTGTGGAGTTTGCATGTTCTCCCCGTGTTGCGTGGGTTTACTCCGGGATTTCTCCGGTTTCCTCCCACATGCCAAAAACATGCAGGTTAGGGATACGGGGCGCTTGCGCACGCAGCGACTGGCAGCCGGTGGCTTGTCACCAGACTGCAAAACAAATCTACCTACGGGTACAAAATAAGTAATTAAAAAAAAAAAAATTATATATATATATATATATATATATATATATATTTCTTTGACTGAGGTTCCTAACATGTTTTCCAAAGCAAAACCCAAATTAGCCCTCTCCATTACTGCAATCAGATGTTTCCTTTGTTCCTGGTATCCTTGACATTCCAACAAAACGTGCTGAACTGTTTTCGGAGAACCACAATGTGCACAGCTGCCAGCTGGGTGTTTACCTATTCTATGTAGCGTCTGGTTCAAAGTAGTGTGTCCTATTCTTAATCGGGTGATGAGTATCTCCTCTTTCCTGTTTTTGCCAACTCCCATTCCAGAGTCCACCCGCTTTTGAATGTCATAAAGATATCCTCCTGTATCTACTGAGTCCCAATATTCTTGCCACTTTTCCTTATATACTTTTTAATTATTGATTTGCCTTCTGCCTTACTGAATGAGATCTGCAGATCCACTGCCTCGAACTTCAATGATTGTTTCACTAATAAGTCCACATCCTCATTACCCTCTATTCCAACATGGGCTGGAACCCAAAGAAAGTGTACTGACTGACCTTTACTGTAGAGGTTGTAAATTAAGGAGTGGATTTCTACAATTAGGTCCTGCCTACATGACTGCAGTGACTGAACACTCTTGAGAGCTGCCCAACTATCTGAAGCAATAACAGCATTATTCCTATAATTTGTCTCCAACCACTGTAGAGCTAATACAATGGCAACTAGCTCAACTGTGTATACTGATAAGTGATTACTGGTTCTTTTACTGATAGATATTTTATACCGAGGAATGTATACCGCAGCTCCACTACGACCAGTTGTAGGGTCTTTGGAACCATTGGTAAATGCTATCAGCATGTTTCTGAAATTCTGTTCAACATATTTAATCTGTTGCTGATTGCTTATGTTGCCTCCTCAGTTGTTGTATTTCAAAATCTACTAGTGGCATCTTAAACAGCCATGCAGGAATAACAGACCACAGGACCGTTGGGTTAAAATCTGTGTTTTAATCCTGCTTGCTCAGCAATGGCATCACTTATCCATCCAAAGCTACTAATGTTGGACTCATTGAGTTCCCAGCAATCATTAGGTATCATACAGGAAATCAAACACCCAATTGTATAACTTGCCTTCAATACCAAATTGATTTAATCAGCAACCCTTCCTTCCACAGCATGTCATACTCTTTTTCTACATCAAAGAAGACAGCTATCACATTTTCCCTATTTACCTGGGCCTTTCTAATTTCAGATTCAAGGTGCAAAATGGAATCCATAGTATTTCTCCCTTTTCGGAACCCACTTTGAAAAGGAGAAAGACATTCCCTTGCTTCCAAAATGTAATTCAGCCTTTCAGCCACCATTCGTTCCATTGCTATCCCTAACTGTGAGGTAAGAGCTATTGGCCTATAATTATTGGGATCTGATGAATCTTTCCCTGGCTTTAAGACTGGTACTATAACTGATTGTTTCCATGCCCTAGGAATCTTTCCAGTTTCCCAAACTTTATTAAACAGCTTTAATATTGATTGAAGTGCACTGTCCTCCATGTGCGACATCATCATATAACATATGCCATCCTTCCCTGGTGAAGACTGCTTCGATTTCAGAATAGCCCTTTTCAATTCCAATAGAGTGAATGGCAAATCTATCATGCCCCTTGAAGTATTCTTCCTTATGTTCACATATGGGTGTTTGGATAAAGTGCTTTCCCTGCTTTGTCTAATTGTGTTAGGTAGGTTTTCTGAACTATGAATCTTCACTAAAGTTTGTGCCAAAAGCTCTGCTTTGTCTATATTAGTAATAGCTATTTCCCCATTATTGTCTAGCACTGGTATTTTGTACTATCTCCTAATACCACTCATTTTCTTAATCATTCCCCAAATATCTGATAGCTGTGTTTCTCTTCCTATAGTATTACAATACTGTCTCCAAAATAAACGCTTAGCTGTTTTGTTTTCCGGACAATTGCCTGACACCGTTTGTACTCAATCACTGCTTCCAAAGTATGATGCTTTTTCGCTTGTCTGAATGCCCTATTTCTATTTTTAATAGCTTTATTACAATTATCACCCCACCAAGGAAGATTCTTTCGTTGTCTATAACCTGTACTTTTTGGTATTGTTTGATTTGCCGACTCAATTATAATCGCACTGACACTTTTACTAAATTCCTCCCCATCAAGAATGTCCTCACTATTTAGCTGCTCACATCTAGTCTTACACAGATATTTAAATTTATCCCAATCTACCTTACCCAATTTCCATCTTATGCCAGATTGCATCTCTTCTTCTCCCACTTCTAGACCAATTTTCGTCTTCTTCACTCTATATCTTTGTATATCTTTGATGTCATAGCGAGTCCTATGATCTTTGATAATGTCAGTGAGTCCTTTGATCTTAGATGATGTCATAAGCAAGTCCTTTGATTGTGAGTGATGCCTACCTTTGATCTTTGATGTCATAGTCTTTTGATCTTTGATGATGTCATAGCGAGCCCTTTGATTGTGAGTGATGCCTACCTTTGATCTTTGATGACGTCATAGCGAGTCCTATGATCATGAGTGATGCCTACCTTTGCTCTTTGATGATGTCATAGCGAGTCCTATGATTGTGAGTGATGTCTGCCTTTGATCGTGACAGACAGACAGACACACAAACTCCTATGATCGTGACAGACACACAGACAAGAGTGAAGTACGTAGCTTTGGCTGGCGGTTTGGTTGCCAACCGCCAATCAAATCTAAAAGAAGAAGAAGAAGGAATGGCCCTGACCACAGTAATACTGATAGTGTCCCCCTCAGTATTTTACTCTGAAGAAAATGTTCTGTTTATTGTCCCCCCCAACAGTGAAATGAAATAGCCGCCCATGTGGATCACTCTTAGTCTGGTCCATCACCCAGGACCAGTTTGTCCTACCAGAGGCAATCTGCCCCTGACAGCACAGCTCCTGGGTTTAGTCACACAGTTTTTCAACCAGGGTACCCTGGTATTGTCAGGTTTCTGTGGAAAATTATCTAATTTAACGTCTTAATTGGTCCAGAGATTTTGCAAATTCTTTGCAATTTTTTGGACAAAAGAACAAATTAGATGATTTCTCAGCAAAACCTGAACGTACTGGGGCACTGCATTAGGGCACGCAAACCCCTCCACCACAATAAGGTGGCGATCCACAGAGGGGCCCACCCTTTTTTAAGAAGGAAACTGGAACGTCCAAGAAAACTTCCAACCCCTCCATCCCCCCATCCCGTCCCCTGCCCCACCATTTTTTATAGAGAAAACAGGAACTTCCAGGAAAACCTCCAACCCCCCCGTCCCACCATTTTTTAGGAGAAAACTGGAACTTCCAGGAAAACCTCCAACAGTCCCAGAACACACAGACACAGAAAAGATCCTGTCACAGGATGTGAACCGGGAGCCTTCCTGTTGTGAATCTGAGGTCCCAGCCACCAAAGACAAACAGATTCCATGATGGAGGGATTAGTTTCTTCTGAAGGCTTTGTTTGAGCTCAGATATATCTGGTCCTAATAATACCAGGTTTATTAACGTTTTTTTAAATGGGAAACCAGTGAATCTGGACAAAAACCCTGTTACTAAATCTTAAAAAATATATATATTAGTCTAAAAAAATACACACACTTCATATGGGCTGTACTTTGTCACTTCGGAAAGGCCTCATCAGAATCTTTTTCAGCGAAAAGAAGAACCTGCCAACTTTAGATTTTTTTTGGTTTTGTAGAAAGCAGCTTCATCAGGTCTATTTTCAGCCATTTATCCAGTGCTTCCCCAAAATTTGAGATGTCAAGTTCGGCGGAGGCGTCCATCAGATGGTTTGGGCTGGTGAACTCACCATGAAATCCTCTCATTTGGGACTCCATCAAATGTTGGATCTCAGCAGACAACTGGTCCATGATGGCGGTGTATTCTGCCCTCAAATGTTCACCGTGTTTTCCCTTCCAGTGACTCTTTACTGACCATATGTGAAGAGCAGTAAATATGTTTTCTCTCAGGGACTCAACTGAAGGAAGACTTGGACTTTTAATGGGTGATGATGTAGGGGGTTTCTGTAAAAGTGATTTTAGAAAAACAGGGGACCCCATAGACCATTCGGGGGTACATACAGGGTCACTGTTTGCCTTGTCTGGACATCCTAAGGCTCCATTTGAACTCCATGAGGACTTTTTTGGGTCTTCCAAACTTTGGCCTGTCAAGGACTTGGTATCCTCATGAGGCATTGGCACTCTGTCATCATCAATAGTTGGTTCCTCAAACCAAAGCTGAAGGGTTTGGACAAACTTTTCCACGGCGTTCTTCGCCATCGTGTAAACGGCTTCATCTGAAAGGTATTTTCCATCTGTAGTTCTATAGATGACAGGATCAGACAAGCAACGCCTTCCCTAAACATCACAAATTTGACAGAAGTGACACTCACTCATTCATTCATTCATCTTCTTCCGCTTAATCCTTTTTCGGGTCGCGGGGTGGCTGGAGCTTATCCCAGCATCTTTGGGCGAGAGGCAGGGTACACCCTGGACAGATCGCCAGTCCATCGCAGGGCCAACACAGAGAGACAGACAACCATTCACTCTCACAGTCATACCTAAGGACAATTTAAAATCCCCAGTTTTGATGCCAATTAACCTAACTTGCATGTTTTTGGCATGTGGGAGGAAACCGGAGAAATCCCGGAGTAAACCCACGCAGACACGGGGAGAACATGCAAACTTCACACAGATCACTGTTGGTCGGGGGCTGGGATCGAACCCAGGATCCCCCGGCCAAGGGTGAGCTGCTGTGCTGCTGCAGTGCTAACCACTCCGCCACCGCGCCGCCCAGAAGTGACACTCCATGATGTAATTTTGCAGCTTTGTTGACAATGTCTCTGCAAGCCTCCTCTTTGAATTGTGTACATGTTCAGAATTGCAAAGCTTCTTAAACTTTACTGTGTCATTGAAAAAACGAGCAATGTCCGGCTTTATTCCTATAAACTCAACTTGTTTGGAAGTGTCTGGTTTTGGAGAGAGATATAGAGTGATGATTTAGAGTGAAGTACATGGTGGTAATGCACCTGTAAGCTGGTTGCCAACCGCCAATCAAATCTAAAAGAAGAAGAAGAAGAAGAAGAAGAAGAGTCTGGTTTTGGAGACAATGGAACTTTTGGCATCTCAGTGACAGATCCTGGAAGTGAATACTCTTCAGAGAAAAAATTTCCTTTTTGGCAGACATCAATGTTTAGATGCCATTCCTTGAGTTTCTCAAACTTTCTTTTGGCAGACTCAAAAAAATAACATCTCTGGGTGGATATGTCTTCTGTACTTACAGCTTCATCTGACTCTCCACCCAATTCTGGAATCTTTTTTTCCAGGGTCCTCTAGCGCTGGTGTGGGAGATTTTAAAACTTTTCTTTCTTTATCAGTTTCAGGTGAAACGTTTTCCTTCGGAGAATCGTTCCCACTGATAAACTTTCTCTTGAAATTTTAGATTTTATAATCTCACTCTCCGACTCAGACTTAATTTCGGTCTGACTGGACCATTTTTTCATGCAAATAAATTTTAAACAGTCTGTAAAACAGGAAGCCATCCGATGGCAAAGTTTGACTGGTTTTCTCACTGGGACATAAATCGGTTTGTTTGGTGTCAGACTCCGAGGTGGGGATATCAGAGGGTCGACTCTTTTTGCTATCTCGTCACGAATTTGTTGTCCAAGTTCTTCTGCAGCTGGAATGGGGACTTGGAGGGTGTCATCTTGAGGAACCCCAGCCGCCTGAACTAAGTTACCCTGGATAGTTTGCGACAGATCAGTCAAATTTTTCCGGAGGTCAACCTTAGCAGTTCTGTCCTCCAGAAATGGCCAGAGATTTTTCAGAACCATTTCTGATATCACCTCAATCAATTCAGACCGCATGAGTGCCAATCTTCCCACTGCTCCACTGTAATCTTGTCCAGATAAAAACTCACCATGGGCAGGCAGAATGTCATGTACAGACACCTCGATTTGCATTTCATCTGTCTTCATTTTCGCTGCTCGACTTCATCAAATAAAACACCTTTTGAATGATTACAAATTGTTTTGTAAAACACGGAGAAATAAACGTATTCTCGGCTTTACGGAGTGAATCAATAAAGCACAAACAGTTGGAATTAAATAAAAATCATGTATCTTGGAAATGGCGAGCTCATAGGCTTTCAGAGCTGTGCTATTGGCAAGTCGGGTCGCTAGCAAAATCTCAGCATCAACAAACTCTGTGACGTAATAATGAGGGCCTATGATGTATGATTTGGTAATGATGTATTAACATATACGAGTCCTATGATCTTTGATGATGTCAGAGGGAGTCCTATGATCGTGCATGATGCCTGCCTATGATGCCTTCCTTTGATCTTTGATGATGTCATAGCGAGTCCTATGATGTTCTGGCGAGTCCTATGGTGACAGACAGATACATGGTGTCTATATGACATCATAGGCACATCATAGGCGAATCCTATGATCTTTTAGCAAGTCCTGTGGTCGTGACAGACACACAGATTTCTTAAATTACTAGTGCATACCCGTGCATGCCTGTAGAAACCAAGTATAAGCAAGCATTTCTGCATGCCCGTAGAAAGTTACTGTTACATGACAACAGCAACCATGGAGATGCCTGCCTTTGATCTTTGACATCACCACTCATTCAGTGATACTCGGTGTGTGTCTGTAATCGTCATAAAGTTCCTCTTGGAAGAAGTCTGTATCATCACATCGAGCAAGATTATGGTTATTTTTGTACGTCTGTTCCAGACGTGCACGATGCATTTCCTGATGGCACAAGGCATACCTTGTCTGTCGTACCCTATGCATCTCCTCGGTCTCAGCTTCTCTGTGCCTTGCCTGGTGTGCAGCATTGGCAGCCAGCCGACTATTCTGCATCTCCTTGGTCTCAACTTCTCTGAGCCTTGCATGGCATTCACTGTCCCTTGCCAGCCGACTCTTCCACATCTCCTGCATCTCAGCTTGTCTGTGCGTTGCATGGCATCCACTGTCCCTGGTCAGCTGACTATTCCGCATCTCCTTGGTCTCAGCTTCTCTGTGCCTTGCCTGGCGTGCAGCGTTGGCAGCCAGTCGACTATTCCGCATCTCCTCAGTCTCAGCTTCTCTGTGCCTTGCATGGCATTCACTGTCCCTGGCCAGCCGACTATTCCGCATCTCCTCGGTCTCAGCTTCTCTGAGCCTTGCATGGCATTCACTGTCCCTCGCCAGCTGACTATTCCACATCTCCTCCATCTCAGCTTCTCTGTACCTTGCCTGGCATGCAGCGTTAGCAGCCATTCAACTATTCCACATCTCCTCGGTCTCAGCTTCTCTGTGCCTTGCATGGTATTCACTGTCCCTGGCCAGCCGACTATTCCGCATCTCCTTGGTCTCAGCTTCTCTGAGCCTTGCATGGCATTCACTGTCCCTCGCCAGCTGACTATTCCACATCTCCTCCATCTCAGCTTCTCTGTACCTTGCCTGGCATGCAGCGTTAGCAGCCATTCAACTATTCCATATCTCCTCGGTCTCAGCTTCTCTATGTCTTGCCTGGCGTGCAGCGTTGATGGCCAGTCGAGTATTCTGCATCTCCTTGGTCTCAGCTTCGCCGAGCCTTGCATGGCATTCACTGTCCCTGGCCAGCCGACTATTCCGCATTTCCTCGGTCTCAGCTTCTCTGAGCCTTGCATGGCATTCACTGTCCCTCGCCAGCTGACTATTCCACATCTCCTCCATCTCAGCTTCTCTGTACCTTGCCTGGCATGCAGCGTTAGCAGCCATTCAACTATTCCACATCTCCTCGGTCTCAGCTTCTCTGTGCCTTGCATGGTATTCACTGTCCCTGGCCAGCCGACTATTCCGCATCTCCTTGGTCTCAGCTTCTCTGAGCCTTGCATGGCATTCACTGTCCCTCGCCAGCTGACTATTCCACATCTCCTCCATCTCAGCTTCTCTGTACCTTGCCTGGCATGCAGCGTTAGCAGCCATTCAACTATTCCACATCTCCTCGGTCTCAGCTTCTCTATGTCTTGCCTGGCGTGCAGCGTTGATGGCCAGTCGAGTATTCTGCATCTCCTTGGTCTCAGCTTCGCCGAGCCTTGCATGGCATTCACTGTCCCTGGCCAGCCGACTATTCCGCATTTCCTCGGTCTCAGCTTCTCTGAGCCTTGCATGGCATTCACTGTCCCTCGCCAGCTGACTATTCCGCATCTCCTCGGTCTCAGCTTCTCTGTGCCTTGCCTGCCGTCCAGCGTTGATGGCCAGTCGAGTATTCCACATCTCCTCGGTCTCAGCTTCTCTGTGCCTTGTATGGTATTCACTGTCCCTGGCCAGCTGACTATTCCGCATCTCCTCGGTCTCAGCTTCTCTGAGCCTTGCATGGCATTCATTGTCCCTTGCCAGCTGACTATTCCACATCTCCTCCATCTCAGCTTCTCTGTACCTTGCCTGGCATGCAGCGTTTAGCAGCCATTCAACTATTCCACATCTCCTCGGTCTCAGCTTCTCTGTGCCTTGCATGGCATTCACTGTCCCTGGCCAGCCGACTATTCCGCATCTCCTCCATCTCAGCTTCTCTGTGTCTTGCCTGGCATGCAGCATTGCTCGCTTGGCAGGCATTTTGGGCTTCAACTGACTCAGCAGCATGTGCATGGCACACTGCCTCACGTTTCCTGTCTCTCTGTGCATCCCTTGTCTGTCGTACCCAATGTTGCTGAAGGGTCTCCTCCTGTCTCAGACGGCTGTGTCATTCACTGTCATGCCTGCAACGTACTGCTCAAACCTCAGGTGTTTCATCTTCTTCTTTTAGATTTGATTAGCAGTTGGCAACCAGCTTCCAGGTGCATTACCACCACCTACCAGACTATGCTGTATCACTGCCATGGCGTCATTACTGTTGTTATATTCATGCAGAAGGGTTGATTTGTAAATCACTCTATACTAGTGCATACCTGTGCATGCCCGTAGAATCCAAGTATAAGCAAGAATTTCTGCATGCCCGTAGAAAGCAGGTGTAAGCAAGGGTGTAACCAAGCATGTTAGCACTCATTCAGTGATGCCTGCCTTTGATCTTTGATGGTGTCATAGCGAGTTCTATGAACTTTGATGATGTCATAGCGAGTCCTATGATCGTGAGTGATGCCTGTCTTTGATCTTTGATGTCATAGCGAGTCCTATGATCATGAGTGATGCAGTCCAAGGATGGATAATTTTTTCACACAAAAGGAGTCATTATACATAGTTCTTCTTCTTCTTTTAGATTTGATTGGCGGTTGGCAACCAGCTTACAGATGCACTACTGCCACGTACTTCACTCTATATCATCACTCTATCTGGTCAGGAGCTGTAGTCCTTCTATCATCATTGCTGTGTCTCATATTGAACCTCAACTCTTTCTTCAGACACCACTCTTCTTCGTCTCCTCATACTTCACTCTATATCATCATTTCACTCTATATCATCTGTCTACACATCTTAGCCTTTTGTGCCTTCAGCAAAAAGTCTTCGTTCAGACCACTGGTTGACGGATGGGTGCGTTGTAATTCCAGTTCATGGGCAGGATCATGAAAATAGATCTGAGCAAAGAGTGGCTTTCGACCCTGTTCAGGGAGAGGAGCATCCATGTAATGATAAACTTTACCTTTTATACGTATGCCTGGGTTGAAGCCAGACATGGGGATCTCCTTAATGGCGATACTTGCCATTGCCAATGCAATGTTGTATTGTTTTGCTTGTTTAACAAAGTTTTGATGCATCACTGAGCCTATGATGTCTATATAACAACATATAGACACCATCTTCTCCTTTTAGATTTGATTGGCAGTTGGCAACTAGCTTACAGGTGCATTACCGCCACTGACTTGATTATCCTCATTCTATATCTTTGTATAAGTTCTTATAAGGAGTTCTGAACAACTCCTTATGTGTGAAAAAATTATCAGTCCTTGGACTGTGTCCTCGGCAATGTCGCCATAGTCACAGACACCATATATACTGCTCAAAAAAATAAAAGGAACACTTTGAAAACACATCAGATTTTAATGGGAAAAAATAAGCTGGATATGTACACTGATATGGACTGGATAATGTGTTAAGAATGAAAAGATGCCACATCTTTTGATAGAAATGAAAATTATCAACCTACAACCTACAGAGGGCTGAATTCAAAACACTCCAAAACTTACTCAGATTAAAAAGTGTTCCTTTTATTTTTTTGAGCAGTATATATAGCAATGACATCATATAGGCACCATAGTCATAGGCGTCATAGCGAGTCCTATGATCGTGAGTGATGCCTGTGTTTGGTCTTTGATGTCCTATGATTGTGAGTGAGCGTGAGTGATGCCTGTCTTTGATCACACACAGATTTTCTTGAATCACTACTATGGCGTCTATATATGTAGACATCATTGTAGACATCATAGGAAGATCATAGGCGATCCTATGATCTTTTAGCGAGTCCAATGGTCGTGACAGACACACAGACACAGACACACACACAGATTTCTTGAATTATATATAGAGTACGTCATCAAAGATCATAGGATCAAAAATCAAATGCAGGCATCATAGGACTCGCTATGCCAGGGGTCAGCAACCTTTACCACTCAAAGAGCCATTTGGACCCATTTCCCACAGAAAAGAAAACACTGGGAGCCACAAAAACCCTTTTGACACTTAAAATGAAATAACACTGCATATAACTTTTTTTCCCCTTTACGCTGTGTATAAACAAACTATAATGTGTTGCATTTATGAAATCAGGGAACTCCTGCAGAGAAAACAAAATTACATTTCTGCATGCAACAAAAACATTTTGAACTCCGAAAAAAAAAAGACATTGGGTTGAAGGTTGACAATGGGTTGAAAGGAGAGTGCTATTTCTAGCACTGATGACTCCTGATCCTTCGATAAAAATCTCATAATTCCGCTGAAAACAATACCGAAAGCTCAGAATTCCAACACAAACCAGCAATGTGATTTGGGGTTGGGGAAATTATCTGAAAATTCAGCAGGGGGTCTGGGGGACATAGTCCCCCAGTGGGGTCCGGGGCAGAGCCCCGGTGGGGTGGGGGCAAAGCCCCCCGAAGCTCCTCGGTTTTTATGATTTTTAAGTACCAAAACTGTGCTTAAATGACATAAAACAAACAGCTGAATGCCACTTATTAATGTATAATATTGACTTATGTTCCAAGAAGATAGCATTCCTAAAATATTCCAACAAGCATTATCCATCACATGCTTTAACACTTGATCAAATCAAAATCAGTTAATTTTATCTGTTCCATAATAGAAATAAAATTCCAACATACCATTACTTTTTATAATTTCAGCATTCATTTCAGATCACCAGTTTCAATCTCCATTGAGAGCAGTTCATTTTGCACAATCACTGATGTAGCCAAGTCTTAGAAATATTCAAAAGTTATGAGTCAGTGTCCACTGTGCACTGTCAATTTCAAACTGTTTGGAATCATAAAAGGGGATGGTTAACTTTTATTACCGTTTCCTCCCTCGAGCCAGCCCAGCTCATACAGCCGTTGTTCGCCGCCAGTAACAGAGTTAATGACTCTTCACCTGGCCATACCGATTACCGGAAGTGGCCATACGCCACTTCCAGTCCTGCCTGAAAGGGCGCAGCTTCACTGCGTTCGTGGACCAGAAGCCGCTAACGTACTTAACGTACTTTATCTTCCTGGAAGATAAAATAAAGCAGAATTCGGCGAATTAGCAGAAAATCACATCCCTGAGAACACACCGCCATGAATCTTTGAAAAAGCATACAACGAGCCATTTGATTGGTCCAATCGTTTGCAACTATCCAATCGCAGGGCTGTCAAGCTACTGCAATACAGCAGTAGCTTGAACACAACACATCCGGGTTATCGCAGGAGACGACTTCCGGGGAAGCGCCGAGCGCTTACGTAATCGTGTTGATTTTTGCTGACGGTGATTAAACTTTAACACGTTTTTTTTTAGATTTTACAAGATCACCATAATCTTCAAATTTAGAATTACATTTTAAAAACTAATGAACTAAAATAAAATACATTTTAACTAAATACTCATAATTTATTTTCCAAAGCCACAGGGAGCCGCAGCAGAGGGATGAAAGAGCCGCATGCGGCTCCGGAGCCGCGGGCTGCCGACCCCTGCGCTATGCCATCATCAAAGATCATTGGACTCACGGACTGGACTCAAGATGCCATAGTGACTATGGCCTCTTCAAAGATTAAAGGGAGTCATCACTCACGACCATAGGACTCGATATGACATCATCAAAGATCATAGGACTCAATATGACATCATCAAAGATCATAGGACATGTGTGTGTGTGTGTGTGTGTGTGAGATCAAAGGCAGACATCACTCATGATCATAGGACATCAAAGACCAAAGGCAGGCATCACTGACAATCAATAAATCTGTGTCTGTCTGTCACGACCATAGGACTCGCTAAAAGATCACAGGATCGCCTATGATGTCTACATGATGTCTATATGACGTCATATAGACGCCATAGTTTATAGAGTGATTCAAGAAAATCTGTGTGTCTGTGTCCTATGATCACTACATGATGTCTATATGATGTCATATAGACGCCGTGTATAGAGTGATTCAAGAAAAAAATCTGTGTGTCTGTGTGTGATCAAAGGCAGGCATCACTCACGATCATAGGATTTGCTATGACATCATCAAAGATCAAAGGCAGGCATCACTCACGCTCATTCACGATCATAGGACATCAAAGATCAAACACAGGCATCACTCTCGATCATAGGATTCGCTATGACATCATCAAAGATCACAGGATCAAAGATTAAATGCAGGCATCATAGGACTCACTATGCCATCATCAAAGATCATAGGACTCACTATGACTCAAAGGCAGTTTTCATCACTCATGATCATAGCTATGACATCATCAAAGATCATATGACTCACTATGGCATCATCAAAAACCATAGGATGTGTGTGTGTCCATGTGTGATCAAAGGCAGACATCACTCACGATCATAGAACATCAAAGATCAAAGGCAGGCATCATTCATGATCATAGGACATCAAAGATAGGACTCACTATGACATTATCAAAGATCAAATGCAGGCATCATAGGACTTGCCATCGGCCTATGGTGTCTATATGACATCATATGGACACCATAGGCACACAGCGCTAAGATCACAGGACTAACTATGACATCATCAAAGATCATAGGACTCACTATATATACAGTATATATAGTGTCTATGACTATGGCGTCTATGATGTCTACATCATGTCTATATGACATCATATAGACACCACAGTATAGAGTGATTCAAGAAAATCTGTGTGTGTGTGTGTGTGTGTGTGTGTGTGTGTGTGTGTGTGTGTGTGTGTGTGTGTGAGAGAGAGAGAGAGATCAAAGGCAGGCATCACTCACAATCATAGGACATCAAAGATCAAAGGCAGGCATCACTGAATGAGTGGTGACGTCAAAGATCAAAGGCAGGCATCACCATGGTTACTGTTGCCATGGTAACAGTAACTTTCTATGGGCATGCAGAAATACTTGTTTATACTTGGCTTCTACGGGCATGCATGGGTATGCACAGATATGCACTAGTATAGAGTGATTTACAGAGAAAAGTATAAGTTAACTATAAGAAATTAGCAAACTATAAGAAAATCACTCTATATAATTCAAGAAATCTGTGTGTCTGTGTCTGTATGTGTGTCTGTCACGACCATAGGACTCACTAAAAGATCATAGGATCGCCTATAATGTGCCTATGATCTCTATATGATGTCTATATGACATCATATAGACACCATAGTATAGAGTGATTCAAGAACATCTGTGTGTGTCTGTGTGTGATCAAAGGCAAGCATCACTCACGATCATAGGACTCGCTATGACATCATCAAAGATCAAAGGTAGGCATCACTCACGCTCACTCACGGTCATAGGACATCAAAGATCAAATGCAGGCATCACTCACGATCATAGGACTCGCTATGACATCATCAAAGATCAAATACAGACATCACTCACGATCATAGGACACCAAAGATCAAATGCAGGCATCACTCACAATCATAGGACTCGCTATGCTATCATCAAAGATCATAGGACTTACTATGACATCTTCACAGATCAAAGGCAGTCACCACTCACAATCATAGAACTCACTATGACATCATCAAAGATCATAGGATTCACTATGGCACCATCAAAGATCAAAGGCAGGCATCACTGAACGAATGCTGATGTGCGTGCTTGCTTACACCCTTGCTTACACCTGCTTTTGACGGACGTGCAGAAATGTTTCTACGGGCATGCAAAGGTATGCACTAGTTATTATAAATTTTGGAGAAAAACCTTGAACCTTCAAGACTGAAGTCATTACTCACGTTTTTAAGTGGGTGCTCTTTGTACCCTTAGCTCAGGGGTGGGCAGTCATGTGCCGTGGAAGGCCATTCCACTGCAGGCTTTCTGTTCTACCCAGTTTCTTTAGCAGGTGTTTTATCAGCTTCAAGGATTGCTAATCATTGAAAACACCTGCTGAAGAGACTGGGTGGAACAGAAAAGCAGCAGTGGAATAGCCCTCACTGCCCACCCCTGCCTTAACTAGAAACTTTTGGTTGTCTGCTTTTAATTATTAATTTCATAAGATAACACTGCTTTTACATGAGTAGAATTTCTGGCTACTCTAGAAGAAGCCAACTTTATTGTCACTCAGTCCATCATGTACAGTAGAACAAAACTACGTTTCTCCTATTTACATCTAGAATCAGAGGGGTCACTGCCATGCAAGGCAGCTGCCACAAACCTCTCCTTCCCTCGTTCTATTACACTGAGCACCAAGCTAGAAGGCCTGAAGTACCATTTTTATATGGTCTTTGGAATGACCCAGCTGGGACTTGAACCCCTAACCTCCTGGTTGTGGGGCGGCTGCTCTATCAAGTAGGCTACCACTCTACCCGCCTCTGATCATATAATTTAAGTATGCATGAGTAAATTACTATTATGAGTGTTTTTCCCCTTCTCTTTCCTACTCTTTCTCAATGGAAAAAAAGAAACACTAGAATAAAAATACCCCCCCCAAAAAATACACATTTTTGTCATTTGGTATTTCTAACCTGTTTGTGTACCACCATAGACAGAGAGAACCTGAATTAGACAGGGCTCAGAGAGGGAAAGATGAGATATGTTAGGTTAATTGGCTGTTCTAAATTGTCCCTAGATATCTGTTTCCTATAGGCCCTTAGAATAGAGGGTTAGTATTAATGAAAGCGCTTTGAGTGGTCTTTGTGACTAGAAAAGCGCTATATAAGTGCAGGTTAGTTAGTTAGTTAGTTAGATAGAAGAGAGGAGCCAAGGCAAGGAAAGTGTTCAGGCAGAGGGTCCAGGAGAGGTGAGCGCAGAGGAAGGAGAGAAGGATGACACCAGTAAAAAGTCCAAACACAGGACATCTGGGTGGGACCCCAACTGGCCCAGTATTCCAAGATTCAAGCCTTGGTTGTACAATACTTCATATGGTAAGTTCCATATGTAAAGTTACTGTGCAAAATTTAAAAAAAATAGTATAAAATTATCATATTCCAGTTACAATAGTGTCATGTGTTTGCCTCTTTTACTTTGTCTCTAAACCACTCAACCTGAGCTGTCCTTCTGATATATTTATTTCTAATCCTGTCCCTCCTAGTTACTCCCAATGAAAATCTTCGCATGTTCAACTCTGCCACCTCCAGTCTTTCTGTCAGCACCACCATTTCCAAACCATACATCATAGCAGGTCTCACTACAGTCTTGTAAATCTTCTCTTTCACTCTTGCTGCTACCCTTCTGTCACAAATCATCTCTGACACTCGTCTCCACCCACTCCAACCTGCCTGCACCCTCTTCTTCACCTCTCTTGTGCATTTTCCACAGCTTTGGATGGTTGCCCCAGGTATTTAAACTCATCTACTTTTACTACCGCTACTCCTTCCATCTTCACCGTTACACCTGCCTCCATCTCATTCACACTCATGTATTGTTTTGCTTCAACTGACTTTCATTCCTCTTCTCTCCAGAGCATACCACCACCTCTCCAGGTTCTCTTCTAACTGCTCCTTACTCTCAATACAGATCACAATGTCGTCTGCAAACATCATGGTCCATGGAGACTCCTGCCTGACCTCGTCTGTCAAGCCTGTTCATCACCATGGCAAACAAGAAGGGACTCAGAGTCGATCCCTGATATAACCCCACCCCCACCTTGAATCCATCTGTCACTCCTACAGCACAGCTCACCACTGTCTCGCTGTCTTCATACATGTCCTGCACCACCCTCACATACTTCTTTGTCACTCCTGACTTCCTCATACAGTACCACAATTCCTCTCTTGGCACCCTATCATATGCTTTCTGTAGATCCATAAAGACACAGTGCAACTCCTTCTGACCTTCTCTATACTTCTCCATCAGCACTCTTAGGACATTGCATCTATAGAACGCTTTCCTCACATGAGGACGGATAATTTTTTCACACATAAGGAGTTGTTCAGAACTCCTTATAAGAACTCCTTATCCAAAGATATAGAGTGATGATAATCAAGTCAGTGGCGGCAATGCACCTGTGAGCTGGTTCCCAACCGCCAATCAAATCTAAAAGAAGAAGAAGATATTGCGCAGAGGGACTGAAGATTTGGATAGAGCTCCTGAACTCTCAGCGTGAACACAGCGGCACGGCGTCCAGGAGGGACTCCAGAGGTCGAGGAGCCGTTGGTGGTAGCCAGAGCAGAAGCCAGGAGGCGCAAGATCGGGGCAATTTGTTTCTACCATCGCCACTTCGGTTCAAATGCCCAACGCTGCCTACCGCCATGCCAATTCAAGAAGTCGGGAAACAGCACGGCAAGCAGCCAGGAGCAGCTGCGACTGCTGCCAACAGAAACAAATTGCTTTATGTTACGGACACACGTTCAGGGAGAAGGTTGATGTTGCTAATAGGAGATTAGTGGATGCTGTCTCTTTTAACTCACTGCCCTGTACAGCTCGGGGAGCTGAGTCAACAACACAGGCTAATGTTATAGCTCCAAGGGGTATGTACCAACATTTGCTCACACAGTTCCCAGCACTCACGGTCCCGACTTTTTCAGCTACGATAAAGAAGCACGGGGTCAAACATTTCATAACGACAAAAGGCCCGCCGGTGTTCGCACGACCTTGGCACCTGGATGCGGCTAAACTGGCCAGTGCACGCAAGGAGTTTGCCAACTTAGAGCTGTTGGGCATCGTCAGGTGCTCGAACAGCCCGTGGGCATCCCCGCTACACATGGTGCCTAAAGCCGACGGGTCGTGGCAACCGTGCGGCAATTTCCAGCGCTTGAATAACGCCACGGAACACATCGTTATCCCATTTCACACATCAAGGATTTTTCCGTGCACCTGGCCAGGGCGCATGTTTTTTCCAAAGTGGATCTGGTCCGTGGATACCATCAGGTCCCGGTGCGCATGGAAGACGTTCCGAAAACAGCAGTAATAACTCCTTTCAGCCTTCTTGAGTTTTTATGCATGCCATTCAGATTAAAAGGCATGGCGCAGACTTTCCAGAGGATGATGGACGCAGTGCTTCGCGACTTGTCCTTCATTTTCATCTACTTAGACGACATTCTGGTAGCTAGCGCGTCCAAAGAGGAGAACATCGCCCATCTCAAGACGGTTTTCCAGAGGTTGGAAGCACACAGGCTTATAGTGAACCCGGCGAAGTGTCAGTTCGGTGTGCCCGTGATCGATTTTTTGGGCCACTGCATTTCGCTGGAGGGTGCAATTCCGTTACAGGATAAGGTGCACGCCATGTCGGACTTTGCGCACCCGCAGACCGTGAGGGCCTTGCAGGAGTTTTTGGGGATGGTCAATTTTTATAACCATTTCCTTCCCCGGGCAGCCCAGCCGATGCAGCTGTTGCATGCCGCGCTGAAAAAAAAGAAGCCCACGGAAAACGTTGACTGGACTCCTGAGCAAGTCCGGGCTTTCACAAACACCAAAACAGCACTTGCAGATGCCGCGTTGCTGGCTCATCCGGATCCATCAGCATGGATAGCACTCACTACGGACGCGTCTGATGTTGCCATAGGAGCAGTGGTAGAGCAGTACGTCTCCGGTTTGTGGCAGCCGCTTGCATTTTTCAGTCAGACTTTGCGCGACAGCGAGCGCAAATATAGCACATTCGACAGAGAGTTGTTGGCTCTACACCTGGCGATGCGCCATTTCCAGTTTTGGCTAGAAGGGCGTGAGTTCACCGCATTTGTGGACAATAAGCAGCTGACGTACGCGATGTCCAAGGTCTCGGAACCGCGGTCAGCCCGGCAGCAATGGCATTTGGCCGTGATCTCGGAGTTTACGACCGACATTCAACACGTTTCCGATAAGCTCAATATCGTGGCCAATTGTCTGTCACACACGTTAGTCTCCCCGGTCTATATGGGAATAGATTTCCCTGCGATGGCCGCGAAGCAAGCCGAGGACGCAGACATTTGTGCGCTCCAGTCTGCGCCTACTGGGTTACGGCTGGAGAACAGGGTGGTGCAAGAAGGGTGCCCTCCCTTGCTCTGCGATGTCTCCACCGGCCGCCCACGCCCAGTGGTTCTGAGCTCTTGGCACCGTCACGTTTTTGAGTCGGTCCACTCCCTTTCGCATCCAGGAGTGCGTGCTTCGGTGAAGCTAGTGGGGGTGAAATTTGTCTGGCCGCGTTTGCGCAAGGACGTGAAGGAGTGGGCTGCAGCTTGCATCACGTGCCAGTGGGCCAAAGTGCATAAGCACACCAGAGCCCCCCTCGAGCTGTTCCAAATCCCGGCCAGGAGGTTTGACCACATCCACGTCGATTTGGTGGGACCCCTCCTGCCGTCGCAAGGTTTCACGCACCTTTTAACAATCGTGGACCACACCACGCACTGGCCTGAAGTGGTCCCACTGGCTTCTACCACATCTGCAGAAGTGGCTAGTGATTTTTGTCGGCTTGGGTTGCATGGTTCGGATCCCCGTCAGACATCACTTCCGACAGGGATCCACAATTCGTTTCGGAACTTGGAACGCGATGGCCCAGAGCCTGAGGGGTCAAAATTCACCGCACTACCGCATACAACCCCCAAGCTAATGGGTTATGCAACCATTTTCATAGGTCGCTTAAAGCAGCACTCAGAGCTTCTCTCACGGACATAAATTAGGATGACAGCCTACCCTGGGTTCTTTTAGGGTTGCGCTCTGCACCTAGGGAGGGTTTGGCAGGCTCCCTGGCGAAAACTCGTTTTTTTCTCAGCCGCTGTGGATCCCCAGAGAGTTTTTACTGGAAATCCGCCCGTGCAATTTTTGCACAATATGGAGGTTTTTAACGTACCGGGCCCGGCCCACCACTGTTTTCCTCGCACTTTCGTCCCCAAGAGTTTACAGAAAGCCAGCTTTGTTTTCGTCAGGCACAATGCACACCGGACCCTGCTGCGCCCACTGTACGACGGACCGTTCAGGGTGTTGGAACCTGGGGCGAAACATTTTGTGTTAGACTTGGGGGGGGCGTAGGGAGACCAACTGCATCAACAGGCTGAAGCCCGCGTTTGTGTTGGCAGACAAGTAGATGGTGTTGGCCCAAGCTCCCCAGTGCAGATGTCTACCATTTGTGGGTCCACAAGTTGGTGTTCCCTCGGTAGGGACCTGCACACATGAAGCTGATGTGTTTTCCCCCCCTCCCTTTTTCACTCCACAGACTGACATGCCCTCCTGTACACCTCGCCAGCAGGGTGCTTCGACCGGATCGACGACCCCTCGCTACAGCCGCTATGGGCACCGGCTCAAGCCCAAAGGACGGGGGGGGTTAGTGCCCTTTCTGGGTGTTTGGGGGGGCGGCTGTGTAGTGGCACGGGTGGGGGATTATCCACCCAGAGAAGGCAGCTGGGATAAGGGGGAACAATGGACTGGAGGAGGAAGTGCCACAAGGGGGATCTCACATGGGTCACTATGGACTATGCCCCCCCGGGGAGAGGAGGAACCGCCAGAGCCGCTGGAAGAGAGAAGGGTGTGAGCAGCGGGGCCAGCATTATGCTATGTTAATGCGCCACACAGGTCTTTGTTCCAAACAGTGTATTATGGTCGGAAGTTCCGGGTCTCAATGCATGGAGGTAAAAGTATAAAAGAGGAATGCACAGAGACCCGGGAGCTCTTTTTACTGTATTGCACGTTGGCGAAAGAAAAAAGTTGGTGTGTTGTCCAGCTCGTTGCCTCGCCTGATTCCTTTCTCCACAACATTACCATTTCTGTCCTTAATCAACCTAACAATCCTTTCCACCTCAATCTCTCTGTCTAGCCAATTGATACAAATCCTGTTCTCCTTCCTTAGTGTTTAGCCTCTCATACAACTCACTATATGCCTTTTTCTTTGCCACCTCTCCCTTTCCACTTCTTTTGCACCTAGATTCCAAATACTCCAGTCTACTTTCTTCATCTCCCTGACTATCCCATTTTTTCTTTACTTATCTCTTCCTTTGAATACTTTCCTGTACCACCTCATTCCACCACCAAGTCTCCTTGTCTTCCTTCCTCTGTCCAATGGATACACCACATACCTTTCTACCTGTTTCCCTCAATACTTTTGCTGTACTTTCCTAGTCATCTGGTAATTCTTCCCTACCACCCAGAGTCTGTATCAACTCCTTCCTGAACTCTGTGTGACCTTCTTCCTTCTGTAACTTCCTCCACTTAATCTTTGGCTCTGCCTTCACTGTTTTCCTCTTCTTGCTTTGCAAAGTCATCATACAGACTACCATCCGATGCTGTCTAGCTACATTCTCCCCTGCCACCACCTTGCAGTCTCCTATCTCTTTCAGATTTCTCCTTCTGTATAAGATGTAGTCCACCTGTGTGCACATTCCTCCACTCTTGTAAGTCACCATATGTTCCTCTCTCTTCTTGAAGTATGTGTTCACCACAGCCATTTCCATCCTTTTAGCAAAATCCACAACCATCTCTTCTTCCACATTTCTTACCCAGGACCTCCTCATCACCTCTGTTCCCTTCATCTACATGTCTATTAAAGTCTGCTCCAATCACCACTCTCTTCCCCTTGAGAACACTCTTTACCACTTCCTCCAACTTACTCCAAATTCCTCTTTCTCTTCTACCCGCCATCCAACTTGTGGGGCATACGCACTGACGACATTCAACATCACACCTTTGACTTGTAGTTTCAAACTCATGATTCTGAATCCCTCTTTACCTTCTGAACACTCTACATACTCTTCCTTCAAGATTACTCCTACTCCATTTCTCTTCCTATCTACACTATGAGAGAACAGTTTAAACCCACCTCCAATGCTCCTAGCCTTGCTTCCCTTCCATCTGGATTCTTTAACACACAGTATATCTACCTTTCTTCTCTCTATCATATCAGCCAAATCTCTGCCTTTACCAGTCATAGTCCCTACATTTAACGTCCCTACTTTCACCTCCACACTTTTACCTCCACACTTTTACCTTTCCTTTTCTCCCTCTCCCTCCTAACACGCCTTCCCCCTCTCCTCCTCCTCGATCTTTGACCAACAGTCACCCAATTTCCACCGGAGGTCGTTGTTAACCCGGACCTCGAATGACCTGGTATGAAAGTCTCAGATCCACATGTTTGATTTGGCAAAGGTTTTACGTCGGATGCCTATCCTGGCACAACCCTCCCCATTTACCCAGGCTTGCGACCGGCACTAAGCGTGCACTGGCTTGTGCATCCCGTCTGGCTGGGTTCACAATCAACCGTAAAATAATGAAACTTTTTTTGTGGAATAAAAGGGCATGAGATACCATTTTAGACAATATACATTTGTTTTTAGGATGATTTATAACCATTGCAGTGCATCTTTAAAAGTTTTACCTATAAAGGATCAAGAGAAAATGACCACTAGCCTTTAGTTTACATCTCATGCATCTGGTCCAAGATTTATGGTAAAAGCAAACTTAAAACTTTAAAGTGGTGCTTTATCAAAAATGAGGGAATCCCTAGATTCCCTCATGCTCAGGAGAATGCTCTCCTCATTCTCCTGAGGATTTTGCCTTTAATTGTATTTTAATCACTTTTTTCCATCTACCGTTAGCTCTCACTTCTGTTTATCAAGCCTCTTGCATCTGTGTGCGCACTCAGTGTCATCTAATCACCCGCTTTAGCCTTCTGTTCACCTTTCATCTGTGTTTTTGTTAGCTTTGGGTTAGCCACTAGCTATGGCTACTAGCTCTCCTTCCTCTCCTCCTCTGGTGTGCACTCTATGTCAGATGTTTAGCTACACCTCTGCCTCTTTTAGTGATAATGGTAAATGTAATAAATGTTGTCTTTTTGAGGCACTTGAGGTGAGGTTGTCTGATTTGGAATCCCGGCTCCGCTGTATTGAAACACCGTCTGCGCCAGTTAATAACGACGGATACCCCTTAGCTGCAGCGGAGCTCCCTAGCTTGAGGGAATCCCTAGATTCCCTCATGCTCAGGAGAATGCTCTCCTCATTCTCCTGAGGATTTTGCCTTTAATTGTATTTTAATCACTTTTTTCCATCTACCGTTAGCTCTCACTTCTGTTTATCAAGCCTCTTGCATCTGTGTGCGCACTCAGTGTCATCTAATCACCCTCTTTAGCCTTCTGTTCACCTTTCATCTGTGTTTTTGTTAGCTTCGGGTTAGCCACTAGCTATGGCTACTAGCTCTCCTTCCTCTCCTCCTCTGGTGTGCACTCTATGTCAGATGTTTAGCTACACCTCTGCCTCTTTTAGTGATAATGGTAAATGTAATAAATGTTGTCTTTTTGAGGCACTTGAGGTGAGGTTGTCTGATTTGGAATCCCGGCTCCGCTGTATTGAAACACCGTCTGCGCCAGTTAATAACGACGGATACCCCTTAGCTGCAGCGGAGCTCCCTAGCTTAGGGCGGCCTGTTAGCGGTCCTCCTCAGCAGCGAGGAGACTGGGTGGGTGATGGTGAGAAGGAAGCCTAGCCGCAAAGCCCCGGTTAACCACCAACCAGTTCATGTTTCTAATCGCTTTTCCCCGCTCAGCGACACACCCGCTGAGGAAAAAACTCTGATCATTGGCGACTCTGTAGTCAGAAACGTGAACCTAGACACTCCAGCGGCCATAGTCAGTGCCAATAGTACCAATGCGTTGGTATTGTGTGACCAGTCTAGTTTATTGTTCAGATGAACACCCAGGTACTTGTAGGATGTCACCATCTCAATGTCTGTTCCCTGTATGTTTACTGGTGCTGTGAGGGGTTGTCCTTGCCTGCGGCAGTCCACCACCAGCTCCTTAGTTTTCCTCGCGTTGATCTGGAGGCAGTTCCGATGGCACCAGTCCACGAAGTCCTGGATAAGTCCTCTGTACTCAGCTTCATCTCCGTTGGAGATGAGGCCGACGATCGCAGAGTTGACAGAGAACTTCTGTAGATGGCAGTGTGTTGTGTTGTGTGAGAAGTCCGCAGAATAAAGGGTGAACAGGAAGGGAGCCAAGACCGTTCCCTGGGGGGCCCCAGTGCTACCAATGATCGTGTCGGACACACAATCTCAGGTTCTCACAAACTGTGGCCGGTTAGTGAGGTAGTCCAGGATCCATGATGACAGGTGTTGGTCCACCCCTGCACACAGCAGCCTGTCCTTCAGGATCATCGGTTGGATGGTGTTGAAAGCACTGGAGAAGTCAAAGAACATGATCCTCACCACATTCCCGGGCTTCTCCAGGTGGGACAGAGAACGGTGAAGGAGGAAGATCACTGCATCCTCCACCCCAATGCCATGCTGGTAGGCGAACTGGAGTGGATCCATCGTTGGTCCCACCAGGGGGCGGATGTGAGCAAGGAGCAGTCTCTCCAGGGTCTTCATCAAGTGAGACGTCAGGGCCACTGGTCTGTAGCTGTTCAATATATATTACCATAGACTGTAATATAGATACAGCTTCTCAATCTCAAATGTGAATTCAATAGGAAAGTGACAGGTGGCTGCACATGTGGCTGCAAAATGTGCCTGGCCCATTAGATGATGACAGGGATCTGTATAAATTAAGTATTCTCGGGGCTTCATTTTCCGCGGAGACAAGTCTGCACACAGCAAGGGTGGTGCATGGTGCTATTTGGAATAGACACCCATTCCAGTTAGGTTTAGCTGACTGTGGACTCTTTTAAAAAGCAGCTGAAAACTTTTTTGTTTAACGAGAATTTCCGTTGAGTTTCAACTGCTTTTTAATGGTACGTCTGTCATGGGCAGTGAGAGCGCACCCCTTCCATCCTGTCGCACATTCACAAACTCATCACTGCACCTGCGGCAGGGGACGCTCTTCAGCCAGCGTATTTAAGGAGGCCTCCTCCGCGCATTCAACGCTGGCTCGTCTGGGTATACTGCCCTAATTCAGGCAAGCAGGTCGTTGTACTAAACTTAGACACATCGTCTAAAACTGTACCCTTTTCTCTCTTACAGGTTGCTGCCATCGTGCGGGTGCGTCTCAGGGCTGCGTGCGCTCTCCTGCCACCTCACCTCTTCCACAGCAACAAAATCTTCACCCGGTAAGGCACTACTAGCTCATTCACCCTACCCTACTGGTTCGTCTATTCCCCGCTGGAGTCCTGCCGGTCCATACTCGGAATCCTGAGTAAGTGCCAATTTGGCTCTCCCATTTTTCCCTACTCTGTTCCTCCACTGACTGCTCTCGCTTTCTCCCCACAGGTGGATTGAATCTTCTGGCGAGTGGCTGTTTATTTAACTGTGTGCTGTTTTCTACATTTAATAAACTGTTGAACGTTTCCCCCTTGTGTGGATCTGTCCTGTGCTTGCATCATGCACGTGAGCTGTCAGCTTAATCATGACAGAACAAGCCAGCCTGGACAATAGCTCAGCCAGTGCTTAGTCACAGGAGCTGTCAGCTCTGGATCACTTGTCAGTGACCGAGCACCAGCTCGCTATGCTGACGCAACAGGTATCAATGGTATCGAGATGGGTATTACCACACGTAAATTGCCCCGTGTTCAGAGAATCACAACCATATCTGGCCGGGAGGTCGCGGTGGTCACACGTAGCATGGTGCCGATCTCCATCCTTCTTTCTGGGAACCACCAGGAGGAACTAACTTTTTTAGTTCTCCCTATTTCATCTTCCCCGGTGGTCCTTGGGTATCCATGGCTCCGGAGGCATAACCCAATGATCAATTGGGTCCAAAACACAATCTCCTCCTGGAGCCCCTTTTGTATGGCCCATTGTATGCGCTCAGTGGAGTGCTCCCCCTCTCTATCCGTCTCTCTCTCTCTGGTCGAGCTGCCGGTCCTCAGCCTCGTTCTCCGGGTTTGTCACGATCTTGGAGAGGTCTTTAGCAAGTCTAGAGCACTGTCGCTGCCGCCTCACCGCTCTTACAACTGTACCATAGACCTCATCCCGGGGGCGAGGTTGCCATCCAGTCAGCTATACAGCATTTCGGGGCTGTAGATGGAGGTGATGGAGAGGTATATTAAGGAGTCCCTGAACGCCGGCCTTATTCGGCCATCTTCGGCTCCTCTCGGAGCCGGGTTCTTTTTCATTGGAAAGAAGGACGGCTCGTTGCGCCCGTGTATCAACTACCGGGAGCTTAATGCAATCACCATTAAGGACCAGTACCCTCTACCCTTAATCAATTCAGCGTTTGAGCTCCTTCAGCGTTCACAGGTGTTTACCAAACTGGATCTTAGGAACGCGTATCATTTGGTCTGCATTCGCAAGGGCGATGAGTGGAAGACGGCATTTAAGACACACCAGGGGCAGTTCAAATATCTTGTGATGCCCTTTGGGCTCACTAACACCCCCGCCATCTTCCAGCAGTTAATAAATGATGTCCTCCACGATATGCTGAATCAATTCGTGTTTGTGTACCTAGATGACATTTTAATCTTCTCCCGCTCACCAGAAGAACATGAAGCCCATGTAAGGGCCGTTCTGCAACGGCTCTTATCGAACCGGCTCTACGTCAAAGCCAAGAAGTGTGAGTTCTCAACATCATCAACCACCTTCTTGGGCTTCATAGTAGCCGAGGGGAAACTGATTGCTGACCCGGTCAAGGTGAAGGCAGTGCTGGATTGGCCTGACCTCCATTAAGGTCCTCTTTCGTTGGACCGAGACAGCAGAGCAGGTATTTAACAAATTAAAATGCCTGTTCACGGACACACCCACCTTGGCACAGGTCGACACGCAGCTCCAGTTCAGGTTCAGGTTCAGGTTACTTTATTTGTACCCGTAGGTAGATTTGTTTTGCAGTCAGGTGACATCCATATTTACAAGCCACAATTACATTCAACATAAACACAAAACACAGGCACACATTAAGCTGACTATAAACGTGATAAAAGTACTCAAGGCTCCATCAATCAGGACATAAGACAAAGAGATAAGAGAAAAAAACCCCAAAGAGATAAGAGAGAAGGGTCATATTAAAAAGTTAAAGACTAGTCAAAGAGGTTAAAAACTCAAAAGTCTAAAACCCAATAAAAGATTTAGAACCCAAATAAAAAACCTACAAAAATATAAAAATATAAATATAAAATATAAAATATAAAAATATAAAAATATAAAATATAAAAATATAAAATGAAATTAATAAATAGGTAACTAAATTATGTGCAATATACTGTTACAACTTGTTCAACTCTTTGACAGCAGCAGGAACAAAGCTGTTTTTGTAGCGCTGGGTTTTACTTTTTGGGACAGCAAACCTCCGTCTGGAGGGAAGAAGCTGAAAGTGGCAGTGCAAAGGGTGGGAGTCATCATTTAAAATGTTGGTAGCAATCCTCTGTACCTGTCTGTTGTACAGGGATGTCAGGCTCAGCTGTGACTCACCAAGCAAACGACTGGACCATCTAACTACCTGATCCAAGGATTTTCTCTGTTTCAGTTTTATCTGACCAAATCATGACACTAAAGAAAAGGATAAAACAGATTCAATAAAAGCCCGATAAAACATTATCATTACGGTTTGGTCAATTTGGAAGTGTGCAAGTTTCCTTAAACAATGCAAATGTTGCTGACCCTTTTTGCACACCCTTTCACAGTTCTCTTCAAAGTTTAAATTACTATCAATAATCGTCCCAAGATATTTGTAGGATTGTACACATTCAGTGGTCTGGTCTTTTAGTACAGTGACTTCGTGCCTGGGAGTTTTCCTCCTAAAGTCAATAATCATATCTTTAGTTTCTGTCGTATTCAGCTGCAGGTAGGAATCCTCACACCAGTGAACAAAATCACCAACTACTGGGCCGTGGCCACTCTCACCATCCTAGAGGAGACTGACAACAACTGAATCATCAGCATACTTTATAATGTGTCTGTTGTCATGTCTGCTCTGACACATGTTTGTGTACAGGATGAAGAGTAGTGGTGACAACACACACCCCTGAGGAGAGCCAGTAGAAGAGCACTTTTGGTCAGACAATGTACCATTGACCCTTACTCTCTGTGTCCTGTTGGTTAAAAAATCCAGAATCCGACCCACCAGATTATTACTCAAACCAAATTGTTGCAGGAGCCTTTCAACTAAAATATGAGGTTGGATTGTATTAAAGGCGGAAGAAAAGTCCACAAATAAAAGCCTGGCATGTGTCCCATTAAAATCCAGATGTTTAAAAAGCATGTTAAACAGAGTGACAGTGGCATCCTCCACTCCTCTGTGAGGCCTATAGGCAAACTGCAGAGGATCCAATGCATGCTCAGTCTGCTTTAGGACCTCAAATCTGAGCAGTTTTTCAAAAATTTTCATTAAAATTGAAGTCAAAGCAACTTGTCTAAAGTCGTTTACCGTTTTAGGACAGCTGGATTTTGGAACGGGGACAACCACGGCATCTTTCCAGATCTTGGGCATGTGTTGTGTCTGTAAGGACTTATTGAAAATGTAGTGAAATACAGGACTCAATTCATGTGCCCAGGACTGTACCAATCGCCCACATACAGGGCCCTGACTTTTGTTCACTTTTACAGCACAGAACGCCCTTTTAATACCCTGCACCTCAATATTAAAGTGCTGATTGTCTTTGAGTTTTTGTTTCAAATCTTGGGTTTCTGTGCTAAAATCAAAGGAGTCAAAATGACCATAAAAACAATTAAGAGCATTAGCCAGCTCTGTGTCTGAATTAAAACCATCTAAAAAACATACAATTACTATGCTCTGTGCTCTGAAGGCCTGCAATAGTTTTCATACTGGCCCAGGCTGAACCAAGCTTCTTTGTTCAGGTTCAGGTTACTTTATTTGTACCCATAGGTAGATTTGTTTTGCAGTCTGGTGACATCCATATTTACAAGCCACAAGTTACATTCAACATAGACACAAACACAGGCACACATGAAGCTGACTATAAACATGATAAAAATACTCAAGGCTCCATCAATCAGGGTATAAAACAACAAAGAGATGGGAGAAAAACCAGAGGTAAGAGAGAAGGGTCATATTAAAAGTTAAAAACTAGTCAAAGAGGTTAAAAACTCAAAGGTCTAAAACCCAATAAAATATTTAGAACCCAAGTAACATCCTACAAAAATAAGTAAATATAAAATGGAGTTAATAAATAGGTACCTAAATTATGTGCAATATATTGTTACAGCTTGTTCAACTCTTTGACAGCAGCAGGAACAAAGCTGTTTTTGTAGCGCTGGGTTTTACTTTTTGGGACAGCAAACCTCCGTCTTGAGGGAAGAAGCTGAAAGTTGCAGTGCAAAGGGTGGGAGTCATCATTTAAAATGGAGGTAGCCATCCTCTGTACTTGTCTGGTGTACAGGGATGTCAGGCTCAGCTGCAACTCACCAAGCAAACGACTGGACCATCTAACTACCTGATCCAAGGATCAGGTAGTTAGATGGTAGTTTGTTGCCATCTTGCTTTCCAACTCTGATTTATAATTCTGTTTTGCTCTTAAAATTTTGGCCTTCAGCTCTTTTGCGGCAACCTGCAGCTCAGAAACAACCCCCTGTTTAAAGGCAAGTGCTTTCCTCTGTAAGCAGGATTTAACTGATTTTGTAACCCATGGCTTGTTGTTGGGATATATTTTGACACGTTTACGTGGAACGATCATATCTCTACAGAAAGCCATGTATGAGCATGTGACGTCCACCAAAGAGTCCAAATCATCCCCGCAGGCCAGTGTGAAAACCTCCCAGTCTGTACAGTTGAAGCATTCCTGGAGGCAGTGCACTGAATCATCTGTCACACGTCTATGTCTCTGGTCTTCGCCTTGTCTCTTCTGAGAGCTGTTTTATATGTGGGCAGCAGATGTACACAGTTGTGATCTGAGGATCCTAAAGGAGGAAGGGGAAGTGATTTATAGGCCCTCTCAAAGGATCCATAGCACAGGTCCAATGTCTTTTTTCGCCTGGTTGGGCAGGAGACATACTGATAAAAGTTTTTAAGTGTCTTCTTTAAAGAAACATGGTTAAAATCCCCAAGGATAAAGTTTGGAGCCTCTGAGGAAATCGACTGCAACTGCTGTACCGCATCAAAGACGGTGCTGGAGGCGGAGTCAGCATCCGCTCTTGGGTGAATGTACACAGTCGTTATGAAAAGTTGGGGGAACTTGCGGGGCAGATAAAAGGGGCGTAGCGATACGGACAGAAGCTCCACATCAGGTGTACAGATGCCCTCTCTGACCGTGACAGATGTACTGTTTATTAATGTATAAACGTACGCCGCCCCCCTGACGTTTCCCCATTACCTCTTCCTGCCGATCCAAGCGAAGTGGGGCTCCAAAGCCATCAATCCACAGGTCCGCATCCTGGTCATGCGCCGTAAGCCACGTCTCCATGTAAGCCATGACACAGCAGTTCTTGAAATCCTTCTGATATCGTACATTCCCTTGAATTTCATCCACTTTATTTCTCAGGGATTGTATGTTCCCCATAATAATGGAAGGAAGAGGAATGCGGTTAAGCTGACGTCTCCTCAGGCTTAATCTTACGCCTCCACGCTTTCCGCGTTTCCTCCTCTTGTCTCTCTTTTCATCGCTGTGTCCATGAAAGTCTCTTAAAATAAAGTCCGGCAGTTGCGGCACAGACTCAAACACAGATACTGCATTTCCCATGTTTAAATGCAGCAACATGTCTCTGGAATACTGTATTCTTCCCGGCATGATCACGCTTACCTCCAAGACAAAGAGCCGGTAGGAAAAAAAAACAAGGAGGAAATCCATACTGATGGAACCAGGGAGCTCTTCGTTATATAGTCCACAAACATTCAAGGACAAAAATGGCACAGAGAATTACGTTAAAACACATTAAAGTGCATAAAAACAGAGACACAGACGTCGAACTTTTTTCACCCGCTGCCGGTCGCTGCATGCGCATTCGTCCTCGAGGTGGACGCATCTGACATGGGGGTTGGTGCTGTGCTGTCGCAGCGCACATCCTCGGATCAGAAGCTCCACCCCTGTGCATTTTCCTCTCGTCGGCGTACGTGGAGGACAGATTGCTGTTGGCCATTAAGTTGGCACTGGAGAAGTGGAGACATTGGTTGGAGGGTGCCATTCACCCCATCATCATGTGGACCGACCACAAGAATCTAGAATACTTGGGGTCGGCCTGCCGATTAAATGCCAGTCAGGCTTGTTGGTCTTTATTCTTCCAGCGGTATAATTTTACCATCACCTACCGGCCTGGCACCCGGAATGTCAAACCGGATGCACTATCGCGCCAGTTCAACTCTGGGGACGTAGACCCCCCCCCCCCAAAACCATCATCCCGCCTTTGTGTGTCCTTGGTGCCCTTACTTGGGATATCGAGCAGAGGGTCCGTCAGGCCCAGTCCCGGGAGCCTGTGCCAGTAGGGTGCCCCCGGAACTGTCTCTACGTCCCGGCTGCCCTCTGCAGTGACATTCTCCACTGGGCCCATACCAGTCGCTTTGCTTGTCATCCTGGCATCGCCTGCACAGTAGACTTTGTCCGGCGGGCATTCTGGTGGCCCACGGTGCGGCGGGACGCACGGGATTACGTCAGGGCCTGCCAGACCTGTGTCAGGGGGAAATCCGACTCCTCTCCCCCCCTCGGGATTCCTCCATCCCCTTCCCACCCCGGGTCGTCCTTGGTCCCATATCGCCGTGGACTTTGTGACTGGACGCCCCCCCCCCCCCCCCCGTGGGAAGACTGTAATCTTGACGATCGTGGATCGCTTCTCCAAGGCGGTGCATTTGGTGGCCTTCCCAAAGCTCCCCTCAGCCTTGGAGACGGCGGTCCTGCTGACTGACCACGTGATCAGGGTCCACGGCATCCCCGTTGATATTGTGTCTGACCGGGATCCACAATTTACGTCCCAGGTCTGGAGGGCCTTTGTCAGACACTGGGTACTACAGTGAATCTCTCTTCCGGGAATCATCCTCAGAGTAACGACAGACGCTGGAGGCCACCCTGTGGTGCGTAGCAGCTGAAAACCTGGCTTCTTGGAGCTCACACCTGACCTGGGTGGAGTATTCCTTCAACTCGGCCATTTCCATGGCCACTGGACTCACTCCATTTGAGGCGTCCTTGGGTTACACCCCGCCTCTTCTTCCTATGGCCGAGAGGGAGGTGGTGGTTCCATCCGTAAAGCCCCATGCTCATCTATGCCAGCGTGTCTGAAGGGCTACCCGGGCTGCCGCTGACAGGAGGTGGGTCCCGGCTCCTAAATACACCGTGGGACAGCAAGTCTGGCTGGTGGCGAGTCAAATCCCCCTGAAGGAGAAATCAAGGAAGCTGTCCCCCCGTTTTCTGGGTCCGTTTCCCATCTCCCGGATAATCAATGACGCGTTGGTTCAACTGAGACTTCCTCCTACTCTACGGGTAAATCCCACTTTTCATGTGTCCCACATTAAGCCCCTCTCAGTCAGCCCTCTCTGCCCCCCCCCCAGAGCCGCCTCCTCCTCCTCGGATTATCAATGGTCACCCTGCCTACACGGTCCGCCGTATTCTGGACGTTCGCCGTCGAGTCTGAGGATTGCAATATCTGGTGGACTGGGAGGGCTACAGCCCGGAAGAAGGATCCTGGATCCTCTCATCATGGGTTCTAGACAAGGAGATGCTCCGGGTCTACCACCAAACTCACCCCGAGAAGCCCTCTGGACCGCCAGGAGGCGCTCCTAGAAGGGGGGGCCTTGTCATCGGTAGTGAGAGCGCGCCCCTCCCATCCTGCCGCACATTCACAAACTCATCACTGCACCTGCGGCAGAGGACACACCTGTGCCCACTCTTCAGCCAGCGTATTTAAGGAGGCCTCCTCTGCGCATTCAGTGCTGGCTCGTCTGGGTATACTACCGTAATTCAGGCAAGCAGGTCGTTGTACTAAACTTAGACACATCGTCTAAAACTGTACCCTCTTCTCTCTTACAGGTTGCTGCCATCGTGCGGGTGCGTCTCGGGGCTGCGTGTGCTCTCCTGCCACCTCACCTCTTCCACAGCAACAAAATCTTCACCCGGTCAGGCACTACTAGCTCATTCACCCTACCCTACTGGTTCGTCTATTCCCCGCTGGAATCCTGCCGGTCCATACTCGGGATCCTGAGTAAGTGCCAATTTGGCTCGCCCATTTTCCCCTACTCTGTTCCTTCACTGACAGCTCTCACTTTCTCCCCACAGGTGGACTGAATCTTCTGGCAAGTGGCTGTTTATTTAACTGTGCACTGTTTTCTACATTTAATAAACTGTTGAACGTTCCCCCTTGCGTGGTTCCATCCTGTGCTTGCATCGTGCACGTGAGCTGTCAGCTTAATCATGACAAAGTCTAATATTTTTAAATTATTTTAATCTTGTGTTTTAACTTGTTTTTGTATTTTTTTAATTATTTTTTTCTATTAACTTCCTTTTATTCCATTTTATTGTGCAGCGCTTTGTGACTATAGGTCTCTGAAAAGTGAACTAAAGTGGCCACTTTACTTACTTGACGCTTGGAGAAAAAGCTCCATGCCGATTTCTCTTTAGCTTAGCTGTTGCTAATGCTACTCCAAGACATGTGTGGCTCGCCCTGAGTGTTTTTTCTTTTTTTTGTGCCGCACTTCTTGCGGGTTGTGTGTCATGTCAAGGTCTTTCCTTCCATCTTTGTTATAAAATCCAAAAAAGGCCCGACATTTGAGCTAACTTTGAGCTAACTGCTTCCTAACTTTCAAAGCTGGCTGCCAAGACAAGCTTTGACTTCACTTCACTGGGTGTTTGCTTTGCGCCATCTAGTGGACCGAAAATGCCATTAATTAACTGATAGTATATGTGTGTGCATTTTTTTAAAATAAAAGATGATCCGTGTGTTTATGGATTGATGCATTGTCGTCAGTGCCAAGTATCGCGATCCATCACTGAATCGATCTTTTTTCCCCACCCCTATAGGTATGTATATGTATCTCTTTCACACAGTCTATGAGTTACTGCACTTTAGTTCAGAGGTTGTGGGGGAAACAACCCGGAGCCATCCTTAGCCATAGCTAACATTTAACTCCCTTCACACTGGATGAAGACCCCACTACAGCACAAGAAATCAGCCAGGACGTGGATGGTGTTTTCAGCATTTTGGTGAGGTGTTTGGGAACATATAAAGAACATACTAGGATCCCTATTAAGTATGATAGAGCGTGACAGAGCCTGGCGAGTTCTGAACATGCACAAAACTTCAGTAGCAAGGTTGTGGTGGTTAATGATCATGGTGACAGTATCAGGGTCCTGGGTGGAGCGTAGTGGCGTCTGTGGCATCGTATCAAAGTCATGGGAACATGTGCACCAGTGTGGCTTGATGGTCAAGAATTTGAAGGAGGATTAAATTGAGACCGGGCACCAAGGCTGCCCTCTGCAGCTGGTGTCTGCCTTGCAAATTCTAGGACACACTCTTTGCAGCAATTCATCAAACATGGCCGATTCCATTCTCGCATAGCTAGTTACCAAAATGCAACCTCAGTTTAGCAGAAAGCCAGATAGCCCTGCATCTCCTCCTTCTGTGCCTTCTCCTCCTCAGTAGGGCCACAGCCATCTGAGCTTGGAGTAAGACTTGCTGACCTTGAAGTAGTGCAAGATGTATTAGACCTTGATTATTCATAATGAATTGATGACTCCATCAGGGATGAAAACGCTGATTGCGTTTCTGCCTCCAAAGCAAGACTGAAACTGGTGATAGAGGCCAAGAAATCACCCGTATTCGAAACAAAATTCTGACGATCATCACAAGGTCATGGAAACAGCCAAGTGATAAACATGGCAACAGAATCGTATAGCATGGTGTGATCTTCTTGTGTGTAGCTGCATCCTGACACGGTCCAAGGGGGTCGTGATAGGGCGTGTCCTGAGCATGGCGCAATTGTAGGTGTATGTGGTTGGATTGTCGAGGTAATGTGCTGCTGACGTATAGAGCGTGGTGGGGCACAGGAGAGCATCTGGGGGCGTGGAAAATAGCGGGGAAAAGTGTAGCAGCATCATGCTGCCTTCACACAGAAGGATGTTTTCCAATTTTTCTGCAATCCAGCCACATTCTAATAGGTCAAGTGGGTCGTGGAGAGGGTATCATTCAAATTTTATACACCTTATCTGAAATACAAAAACATCCTTTAACAGAAGGGCCACAGACATTGATGCTTCGATGGTGTCACTTATCCCTGTTTCAATGGCCTGTTCCTTATGACCTAAGAGGCTGCCAGTACAAAAACTCACAGTACTCCTTCAGTATTCTTCAGCCAGCACCCAATATTTACAAGCAAGCCTAGATCTGTGAGAGAATTGGATTGAACACAGATGGCAGGAAATTCCTTGGAAATGACAGTGGCCAAGCTCAACCACAGTACATGAGAGTATTTCCATGTAGAGACATCCGAGTACCATCTCACCAATACTCTCTCTTCCCCTCACTCAGCACCACCTCCTGCCATTGATTACAGTCTGACGGGGGAACGGTTTGGTAAGACTTCTGTAAAACAAGTGATCAATTTGCAGCCATTACTGTATATTTTAATGGTTCAGAAGCAGCTGTGGGGGAGAAATAAATGAGTAGTCAGGAAAATGTCTGGGAGGAAAAACTTCCCTTGATGGTCGGTGGTCCAGCTGAGGTTGAATTTAAGCATTGGTAATTAAATCACATTTGGATGGAGCAACATTTGAAAATGATTATTTTGTTACCTACACACAATGCACGTAACAATCTGTTATTCTCACAGGGGATGCTAGTTGTTTAAAACAAGGGCCAAACCAGATGTTTTTGGGAGCCAAAAGGGGAGTCCGATTTCACTTCCTACTTCTTTCTTACTTTTTTGTTGTTTTAGCACAGGATGAATAAAGGAATGCTACTTTGTGAAAAGGATATGTTCAAAGCATGCATAGTAATTGCCTTGGCTTTTGAAGTTCCTGGTTAATCCGGGGTCAGTGCGTCTCTGCAGTGTCCACAATGAATATTAGCTATACTTGGTATGACTGATGTTTAACTAGGCCTCAAAATGTAGCATTTCAAGAGCCCACAATTTGCACTGACAGCAGAAATAAAGAGGCACAGCTTTATTTTTCATTGGATTATTGCCGTTGTTTCATGTCACTGGTTTTTAAATCCTTTTATTACAGCATCCAAAGTAAGCTGTAACCCCAAACCAAATGATCTCATAGGGTATATCATATGAGAAAAAATTGTAGTAAAATTTTTAGGATGTCAAGTTAAAAAAAAAAAATTGCAGTGGGACATGAAGAAGGTCACACAACTAACGACTATTAATGGGGCCATTGACTGAAAAATGGTGTGCTTGTAGGTTTTAACCAGATACACATCATTATAATCCTCAGCTGGAGATCAGTTGATCAAATCAGCACCAGTCTCCTCCATAACGTGGTTCTTTTGCATTTAAAGGGACTTTTGTGGTTAACAGACTATACTACTTTATTATTTTTCACTTCTCTTATAATAACATCAATTTCTACTTCGGAAAAGTTTCTCTTTTTGCTGTCTCTTGTTCCGCTGTGTCATAAATTCTGGGGGAGAGGCACGGGTAAGCAATTCAAATGACGCTCAGATCTATCCGTGAGATTTATCAATGAGTGAACGATCGACCTTTTCGTAGGATCATATTTACACCGTAATGTGCGCAGATTTCGATGCACTTTTGATAAATGAGTGCCACTGTACTCCAGGGATCAGTCATATCCTATTGACCACAGAAACCACACACCTGTGTCCGCTAGTAATGCATTATTTCATTCAGTCTTAGAGACAAATTTAGGTTAGTTGACTCCAGGCTAGGCAGCTACGAACAGCTAATGTTAGCAATAGTGACATAAGAGAATATGAGGACATGGAAGGGAATACTGTCTGAGAGATATGAAGTGACAAAGCACTGAAATCAGCAGTTATCAGAAAGACTGGAAAAATAAACAAATTTGCTGCAATAATTAAAGAAAATTTGCACAAAACATACGTCACAAACATTTCATTAAGGCAATGAGTGAGCTGTTAAAATGTGGAAAAAATTGCAATCAGTGAATCTTCTAATGAAAAAAAAAATATCAAAGATAATCGACTTACAAATAAAGTAAATCATTTTGCAGCTGTGGGCTCTTTTAGGACCCAGTAAAACTGGCTACTATTCTGTAACTGCTTCAAACCAACAGCAAGGAAATATGCCACCAAAGGGCATTAACACAGCAGAAAAATGACCGTAACTTGGCCTAGGGACCACCTCCACTTTCAGAGAGGGCACCACAGAATCTGGATTTTCATAAATATACAGAACAAATAATAGTGGGCCCCAGGTTTTCCACTAAGCAGACCTGTGTTGAGTTTCAAACCACACATACCTAAGGAAGTCAGCAATACTGTTCTTTTATTGTGTGGGGAGTCCTCGTTCACCAGTTGGTTTGGCATGGAGAACCACCCCCACCTCACAACCACACACACACTCACAAAAAACAAAGCACATACAAAACCAGGAACCTTCACTCTCAGTAACCTGATAGTGACAGTTCAGACATAAATATATATCACCTTAACATCAAACAGAGCTGCACAATGCTGCTGCGAGGAGGGTGGGGGGAGCTTAATCGGACCCTCATCTACCACCGCAGGAAGACCCCACTGTTGGTCACAGCTTGAGAAGTGATGGCATGACTCCTGAGCCCCCGCGGTTATGGGGACTTACGTACAGTGGGGCCCGTTAAAACCTAAAATTGTACCAAATGACACCTATGGAAACACATTCAATCTTGTGCGGTGGGAGGTCAATACATAGTTATTTACACAGACAGGATCCCCACATGCTGGAACAGACAGGGCCACCACCAAAGAGCTTTATGAGCAAATATATTCTCACAACGTAAGCATTTTGGATGTCCAGACATAAAAACCCTAGTGTGTTTTCCCTTCTCTTGTTTAATGACTGTAATAAGATTCCTTTTGTTATGATTTCTGTCTCACTGTGTCCCTTCATCATGTGAGTCAGCCGATGAATTCAGCCAGAGTCACATATGACTGTTGTGTCAGTAATTAAATAACTTTGGAGTTAACACCTATGACTCATCTGGCACTTTTATTTGCTACACCAAGTACAAAAGTAGGAATGACAATGACTGAATGTGTTATTAACCCTAGAACAATAAGGCCAGGTGATTTTCACCCATGCGATTATTGTCACATAATTTTCACTGTGTTGCCGTTGTCTGAGTTGCGTGGATCCTTGGGTAGCTTAGCCAGCTGGTCATTTTGCCCGTCAAAAAAAAAAAAAAGCCATTTTTTGTTTATCTCTCCCACAGTTGTCAGTGACGCAGGAAGGCTTTACCAACTAGACAAGGCTTACATATCCCAGTGTCATAAACTCCCTCATAGGGCTGAATAAAGGCTCCAAGTGCTGGCTGTGAGTTTGCAAATTTTAAAGGTGAAAAAATGCACAAAAGAACAAACAATACTAAACCAAAAACTGGCAGAAATAAGAGGCACAGGTAAGCCCAAACATAGCAAAGGCTAAGGCGTGGGAAGACGCCGGCTAAACCTGGAAACATTAGCCGTGGAGCACACACTAGGAGAAAAACCAGAGAAATTTCAAAGATACTTATATCTGTAAATGATAGTTGATAGTAGGGTGCCATGCCCAACAATGGGGCACAGCCCCTTAAGTAAGGCTACAAACAAACTAAAATAAGTGGCAACAGGTGTGGGCAATCTGAGTGGGCAGAAGAAAATAAAGGTACAACTTTGACCAGCTGAGAATAATGAGGGAATCATCGGAGCTGACAGGGCCACGCCCATGCAGAGCAAAACCCCATCAAGCCACTGACAGCTGTCAACCTCGAGAGAAAGAATATAACAGAATACAAATAATGATAAGGCAAAAAATGAAGACAGGCAAACTCGAAAATACAATAAACTATAACAAAACGGGAAAGTAAACTATCCTGGGGAACAATATGGGATACGTGACAAAAATAACAACAGTACAAATATAAAGAGGAAAAAAAAGCAGACAACCTGAGCCCGGTGGAATCTCCCCGTGCTCAGAACGTGACACCCAGGAATGGGTGGACCAAAGAGCAAGTTCTCAGCTCTATTATATACAGTATATCTTTAGTAATTTCTTTGTTAACGAGTCCCTCATTTTTCACTAATTTCAGAGCTTTTTTATGGGTCCCCTCATGATACTTTTTTCCCCATTTTACTGTATGTGACGTTGAATAGGTGAAAATAAAAGAAGAGCACTTCAATTTGCCATCCATTGTTGTACTCTAATACATTTTGATAAGGTTTTTTTTTTCAGGGTATCAGGTAAAATGTACCCAATGTTAGTGATGGTGTAACAAAAATTTATTTTCGTGTTCCAGGGTTAAACATGACCACAGAATTGTACACAGGAAAAGCCTGAGGCACAGGGACTTAACGGGTACTTTGAAATACAAGTGAGACTGCACTAAGTGACTTAAGATAAGAACACACCAACATATACAGTCATAGCCCGAATATTGACACCCCTGGCAATATTTGCTATGTCAGATAAGGTGCCACTTCTCTCAGAAAATTGCTGCAATCACAAACATTTTTGTTATCTCTGTTGTTTGCATCGGTACACCGCAAAAAAGAGGAAAAAAAACTAGCCAAATCTGAGACAGTCCACACAGAATTTGAAAATGGACTACACAAAATTACTGACACGCTCAACTTAATTTTGGTTGAGGACACTTTGGAGAAAATATTTGAAATCCACCACTTCCCATAACTACCACCCCTGGCAAAAATTATGTTTTTCAGCAGTTTTGTTTTGAAGGGAAAAAAAAAATCTAATGCTGATATGACAAAAAAACAAACTACTTTTACCCAACAGTGGAACATTCTCGCTTCACAAAACACATATCTTCTTCTTTCGGCTGCTCCCTTTAGGGGCAAACACAGTGGATCATCCGTCTCCATCTCCATCTTCCTCTGTAACACCAACCCTCACCATGTCTTTCTTCACTACATCCATGAATCTTCTGTGGTCTTCTTTTCCTCCTGCCTGGAAGCTCCATCTTCATCATTTTTTGTCCCATATATCCACTGTCCTTTCTCTGCACATATCCAGACCATGTCAGCCTTGCCTCTCTTACTTTGTCTCCAAACCGCTCAATCTGAGCTGTCCCCCGATATACTCATTTCTAATCCTGTCCCTCCTAGTTACTCCCATTGAGATTCTTGACATCTTCAACTCTGCCACGTCTAGCTCCACCTCCTGCCTTTTTGTCAGTGCCACTGTCTCCAAGCCATACATCATAGCATGTCTCACTACCATCTTGTAAATGTTTCTTTTCACTCAAGCTGCTATCCTTTAGTCGCAAAACACCCCTGACACTCATCTCCACCCACTCCACCCTGCTTGCACTCTCTTCTTCACCTCTCCTGTGCATTTTCCTTTGCATTGGATGGCTGACCCCAGGTATTTACTCCATACATCTGCATCGTTACACCTGCCTGCCTCTCATTCACACGCATGTATTCTAAAAACTAAATAGAATTTATGTAATTAATCTTTTTATTTCAGATAGGGTAGAGGAGGGTCTGAAGATCCATGGGCATGAGTTTTTGTTGAGTCCCTTACGCACAGAAACATCTCCAGGTTCTCAGAATCATTTGACGTTATGTATAGTAGATGATGGAATATTCAAAGTTTTGCAGTTTTAAGTTGAACAACATCATGAAGTTCCTCAACAAATTGTAGATGGAGTTTTTTGCAGATTGCTGAACCTCTACCCATCTTCTGAAAGCCTCTCTAAGGTGCTCGATCCTGTTACTGGCATGTTGCCCAGTAACCTAATTGTTGCAACATGTTCTTCCAGTTGTTTCTTTTTAGTTCCACTCACTTTTCCATTATTTTTCTGCCCCTGTCCCAATTCTCTTGAGACATGTTGCTGCCATCAAATTCGAGATGAGCTAATATTTTTTCATGAAATAGTAAAATTTCTCCTTTTCAACTTTTGGTGTTTTCTACAGTATGTTCTACTGTGAACAACAGATCTTATACAGCATCCCAACTTTTTGGGAACTGGGGTTGTAGTAAGCCTTCCAATGCTGTGATTATGTGTCAGCTTGAGAACTGTTATTCTTCTGCAAAATGAAATCAGGACATATCTGAAACAGTCCACATATTTAATGATTAGTTCTACTTTAAAATAATGTCAAGTCTAGTTCTGGATCCGCTTGAGTACTAAACTCAAAAATGAAAAGTGAAGGTAATTGGTTAGTAGTGATTTCTATCAATTTGTGGTGAAAAGCAGCTTAATCAGATGATAACAAGCAGAAATAAAGAAATCATTCTTCACTTAGATCTTGGCTCTTTCCGTGTGTGTTGTTTGGCTACTCTTGGCCGGCAAGTATAAAACTGAATCTCAAAGGACTCCAGCCTGCACTGTGTGTCAAGCCTTTCACATAACCTGGCATTCATTGTGAAGCTCTTTTATGAACCATAAAAAATATTCAGTTCGGCCCTGACCTGTTTTCCAACATAGTCTCCAAACCCATAAACTGGTTTGCTTTTAATATATTTTTACTTGAAGAACTTTGAAATGCAAATGTTTGTTGCCTTACATGTAAAAATTGAGAGAAGCCATCTTAAAAGAGAAATTTGATGTGAAATATGAATTCTAGCCATTTTACATCATCCCTAACATAAACAAGTGGGTTCTCAGAGCAAGTCGTTTTGTGCTGCTAAATGAGTGTACTTTGGCAGGCTGCAGTGTACATATACTGATGCTTCGCAGCTCTCATCGGGCTCCTTCATGGTTCAGGGCTCTTGAGGCTTATAGAGGACTGGCATCTTTACAGTGGCCCAGATTGGCCATAATTTCAGGTCAAATGACAAGTCTGGCCCGGTAAAGGTGGCCAGCTATAGTGAAATATACATGTACTGCTAGGGATATCAAGGGCGCAGCTAACAAGTCCTGTGACTTTTGCTGAAGTGCAGTTTTTGGAGTAGTTGTAGATTTGAGAAAGCAAACTTTAAAACTTTTAAAGACCATTTAAAGGCCACTTCAAAATGCAAATGGCAGAGTGTATGCGACCACATTACAGTTAACCTTGTCTAATTATTACTGAAACAGACATTTTTAGTAATATAGAAAAACTAAAAAAAACAATTGGGGTCATCATCCCAAGTTTGCAATAAATTTGCACTTGCTCAGGATCATTGTTGTGACTAGAAAATTACGTTATTCAAGTAAAATACCTGAAAAAACTAGCTCCTGTTCTCAAAAATCACAAATTAAAGGAGTAAAAGTAACACATTTGCAAGGAAAAACATAAAAGGAAGTTACAAATTTATAGAGAAAAGTGACAAATGCATCTGAAAAGTTCTATATTTACAACAAGCGGCTGGCTTTTGTTACTCTCATTTCACTTTCCAGTATGTTAAAATAAAAAAAGGTAGCTGGAGCCTATCCCAGCGTCACTGGGTGAGAGGCGGGGTACACTCTGGACAGATTGCCAGTCAGGGCCAACACAGAAACAGACAACCAGTCACTCTCACATTCATATAAAAGGGCAATGTACGGGGGGGCTGAAAACTTCATAGTGGTCAAATTTGACCAAATGTGGTTTATTTTTCAACACTCTCCCCTTTGGTTCACACATTTCTTCAATCGGTGTTGCAGCACTGGGATCCCTGTGGTTGAAAAATAAACCACATTTGGTCAAATTTGACCACTATGAACTTTTCAGCTACCCCCCCCCCCCCCGTAGAAAGACGCATGTCTTTGGATCGTGGGAGGAAATTGGTAAAAACCCACAGAGACACGGGGAGAATGTAAACTCCAAACAGAAAGGTTGCCGTTGGCCAACTCTTGGGCTCAAACCCATGACCTTCTTGCTGTGAGGCGACAATGCTAACCACTGTATCACCAAGCTGCCCTATACAATAACATAACTTTTCATATTTTTCCTTTATTCTCTTGCTGTTGTGTTTTTGCCCCCACCCTATTAGGAGTAATATCAATTTTACCTTATGTAATACAACTTCATCTTGCAAAATAATTATACAACATACTAGCCCCAATCTATATTTCTTTATTTTTAAAAAATAATTTTCTACTTTTATTAAAACAGATGCAATGAACACAGAAAGGAAATGGGGGTATAGCGCAGGGGAGAGACATGGAGTAAAGATCTCACTGGCTGGTAATCAAACTATTTATATTGCTGTTTAAACATATACAACTCTGGAAAAAAAGAAGAGACCACGGCAAAATCTTTCCTAAATTAGCATCTCTACATGTATGGCAGCCATTCAGTTTGAGTATCTGTTGAATTCTAACACAAGGACACCTCAATCTTCTTAAGGAGATATTCATTAGGTGATCATCTAAGCATGGTAAGACATATGAAAGCTGTGAATAAAAATCCGTTAGTCCACAAATACAGATTTCTGAGCTCATCCTAAGTTAAAACTTAAGTGTTGTAGTGTTAAAGAGTGAACATTAGCTTGTTTCCTTTGCATTATTTGATCTAAAAGCACATCAAAGAGCACATCGAAAAGCAACATCTTTTTTGTTGTTTTGGCCAGTTGTCATTTTCTGTAAGTAAATGCTCTAAATGATGATATTTTGTCTTGGAATTTGGGTGAGTTGTTTTCAGTAGGTTAGAGAATAAAAATAAAATTTTACTCGAACACATTCCAACAACAGACCATGGGTCACCAGTGACCTGAAAGCACTTCTGAACAAAAAGAAGAGAGCTTTTAGGGCTGGAGACAAGGAGAAGCTGAGGGGAGTGCAGCATGAGCTGAGAGAGATGCTGAGGAGGTGCAAGGACAATTATAGGAGGAAGTTGGAAGAGAAACTCAGGCAAAATAACACTAAAGATGTGTGGGAGGGAATGAAACAAATAACTGGGTGCAAGGGGAGAGTCGGGCAGCCATGTGGGAGCCAGGAGAGAGCTGAGGAACTGAATCTGTTTTTTAATAGGTTCAACTCACAGTCTGTCACCCCAGCAACACAACCAGACCCCCACACACCCCTCCCTACCCACGCTCCCGTGCAGAACCTCTCTCCATCTCCCCCCTCCTCCTCCTCAGGGAGCACCAGGACCCTCCCTCACTTCACGGTGACTACAGATCAGGTGGAGAAGCAGCTGGAGAGACTCCGTCAGCGGAAGGCTTCGGGCCCGGATGGCATCTCCGCTAGGATCCTGAGGACCTGTGCTAACCAACTAGCTCCAGTACTGAAACACCTGTACAACCTGAGCCTGAGTCTGGAGGGAGTACCGGTGCTGTGGAAGACATCCTGCCTGGTTCCTGTCCCCAAGAAGTCATCTCCATCGGATCTGAATGACTACGACCAGTTGCCCTCACATCTCATGTGATGAAGGTCCTGGAGAGACTGGTCTTAGCCCACCTGAGGCTGCAGGTGGAGACGTGGCTGGACCCTCTGCAGTTTGCATATCAGCCCCATTTAGGAGTTGAAGATGCTGTCATCTACCTGCTGCAACGAGCCCATCTGCACCTGGATGGTGGAGGAGATACTGTGAGAATGACTTTTTTTGATTTCTCCAGTGCCTTTAACACCATCCAGCCACTGCTGCTGGGCGAGAAGCTGCGGGTGATGGGGGTTGACAGCTCTGTGATCTCCTGGATTACCGACTACCTGACAGGCAGACCACAGTTTGTCAGGCTGGGCAGTGTCTTGTCTGGAGTGGTGGCTAGTGATACGGGAGCGCCACAGGGGACTGTGCTCTCTCCTTTTCTTTTTACCTTATACACCACGGACTTTCAGTACAACACTGAGTCATGTCACCTGCAAAAATTCTCTGATGACTCAGCTGTTGTGGGGTGTATAAGAGGAGGAGAGGAGGGGGAGTACAGGGCACTGGTAGATAGATTTGTGGAGTGGACGGAACAGAATCACCTGAGGTTGAATGTCAGCAAGACCAGGGAGATGGTGATTGACTTCAGGAAGAGGAAGGCTCCTTCTCAGCCACTGCAGATTAGGGGGGAGGATGTGGGAGTGGTTGAAGACTACAAATATCTGGGTGTCAGGATCAGCAGCGGGTTGGACTGGAGATCCAACACCGATGCTGCGCACAAGAAGGGGATGAGCAGACTCTACTTCCTGAGAAAGCTGAGATCCTTCAACGTGTGCAGCAGGATGCTGGAGCTTTTCTACCAGACTGTTGTCGCCAGCGCCATCTTCTTTGCTGCGGTCTGTTGGGGTAGCAGCATCAGGGCCAGAGATACCAACAGACTTGACAAGATTATCAAGAGGGCTGGCTCTGTAATTAGTCTCAGACCAGAGACCTTTGAGACAGTGGTGGAGAGGAGGACACTAAATAAACTGCGATCCATCATGAACAATCCTGATCACCCCCTCCACCACACACTAGATAGACAGCGAAGCACTTTCTCCAGTAGACTGCTACAGCTTCGTTGTCAAATGGCCAGGTACAGGAAATCTTTCCTGCCACATGCAATTTCACTGTACAATAGCTCACTATGATGTTGTATTCTGGTCATAGCTATGCTGCCACACTGCACCTTACAGACTAACTGATACCTCACATTTCACTCTGCGCCTGATAGTCCTTCTTGTGCAGTGGGATGATTCATGTGTTTATATGGGTCATCATATATAAGATATGATAAGATAAGATAAGCCTTTATTAGTCCCACAACGGGGAAATTCCAGGATTGCAACAGCACAGGGATAGCAACACTCAGAGCAACAATCAGAAGGCAAGAAAAAAACAAGCAAGCAAGAGCAGCTAATATACATATGTACATATTACTATAAAATATATATATACACACACACAGACACACAGTGCAGAGCATTGTAGCTGGATGGAATAAATATATGAATATATAAACACACAGTGCAGAGCATTGTAGCTAGATGGAATAAATATGTAAGTATATAAACACACACAGTGCGGAGCAATGTAGCTAGATGGAATAATATGTAGATATATAAAAACACAGTGCGGAGCATTGTAGCTGGATGGAATAAATATATAGATATATAAATATAAACACACCCAGTGCGGAGCAATGTAGCTAGATGGAATAATATGTAGATATATAAAAACACAGTGCTGAGCATTGTAGCTAGATGGAATGAATATGTAAATATATAAACACACACAGTGCAGAGCATTGTTGCTAGATGGGATGAAACAGCATAACCGTCTACTTAGTTATCCTACATGGTATGATTATGTGCCCATACATATTCTCACCCTCCATAGTGACCGGTATTTTCCTAGTTGTATGCCGGAGGGGACCATTGTGTAAGTCTATTGCATCTTTTGCATTCAAAAAACTATTAGTTTGTTACGTCTTTTTGCTATCTCTGCGAGCAGCCCTGCTTAGGTTGTACAGTCTGACAGCCGTTGGTAGGAAGGACCTACGAAACCTCTCGGTTGTGCACCTGGGATGATGTAGTCTGCTGCTAAATGAGCTCCTCAGTGCATTCAGTATGTCCTGCATAGGGTGGAACTCGGACTCCAGCAGAGATGACAGTTTAGCCACCGTCCTTCTCTCTCCTATCTCCTCCACCGGATCAAGGTGCTGCCCCAGGACAGAGCTAGCTTTCTTAATCAGTTTGTTCAGTCTCTTCCTATCGGCTGCAGTAATGCCACTGCCCCAGCAGACCACTCCAAAAGTGATGGCTGATGCCACCACCGTGTCATAGAATGTCTTCAGTAGCGCCCCTTGTACACCAAAAGACCTGAGTCTCCTCAGCAGGAACAGCCTGCGCTGTCCCTTCTTGTAGAGTGCGTCAGTATTGTGTGACCAGTCTAGTTTATTGTTCAGATGAACACCCAGGTACTTATAGGATGTCACCATCTCGATGTCCGTTCTCTGTATATTTACTGGTGCTGTGAGGGGCTGCCCATGCCTGCGGCAGTCCACCACCAGCTCCTTAGTTTTCCTCGCGTTGATCTGGAGGCAGTTCCGATGGCACCAGTCCACGAAGTCCTGGATAAGCCCTCTGTACTCAGCTTCATCTCCATTGGAGATGAGGCCAACGATCGCAGAGTCATCAGAGAACTTCTGTAGATGGCAGTGTGTTGTGTTGTGTGAGAAGTCCGCAGTATAAAGAGTGAACAGGAAGGGAGCCAGCACCGTTCCCTGGGGGGCCCCCGTGCTACTGATGATCGTGTCGGACACACAGTCCCGGGTTCTCACAAACTGAGGCCGGTTCGTGAGGTAGTCCAGGATCCATGATGACAGGTGTTGGTCCACCCCTGCGCGCAGCAGCTTGTCCTTCAGGATCATCGGTTGGATGGTGTTGAAAGCACTGGAGAAGTCAAAGAACATGATCCTCACCATATTCCCGGGCTTCTCCAGGTGGGACAGAGAACGGTGAAGGAGGAAGATCACCGCATCCTCCACCCCAATGCCATGCTGGTAGGTGAACTGGAGTGGATCCATCACTGGTTCCACCAGGGGGCGGAGGTGAGCAAGGAGCAGTCTCTCCAGGGTCTTCATCAAGTGGGACGTCAAGGCCACCGGTCTGTAGCTGTTCAGGTCTTTGGGGTGGGAAGTTTTTGGTACAGGTACCACACAAAATGTTTTCCACAGCTGTGGTACCCTCCCCAGCTTCAGGCTCAGGTTGAAGATGTACATCACAATCCCACACAGCTGGTCTGCACAGGACTTGAGGAGCTTTGCGCTGATGCCGTCCGGTCCCGACGCCTTCCTCGCCTTGATCTTCCTCAGCTCCGTCCTCACCTGGGTCCTGGTCAGGGTCAGGATGGGGGGCTGTGTGTTGGGAGTGGGGGGGGGGGGTGTTGGTGGAGTGGGGAGTGGGCAGCAGGACTTGATTTCTTTAGAGGCAGCAGTGGTTGTTGTGCAGTCAGGGGGGAGGGCGGTTGGTCAAACCTATTGAAAAACAGATTCAGGTTGTTCGCCCACTCCCTGCCCCCCATGGCCTGGGGGGAGGTATTCTGGAGCCCAGAGATGGTTTTGAGGTTTCTCCAGACCCCGCTGATGTCGCTCTGTTGCAACTTGTCCTCCATCTTCTTCCTGAAGCTGTCCTTGCCTTCTCTGATCTTTCTCCTCAGCTCCCTCTGTACGGACTTCAACATCTCCCTGTTCCCCGACCTGAAGATCCTCTTCTTCTCTCTCAGAAGTGTTTTAATCTCAGGGTTGATCCAGGGTTTGTTGTTTGAGCAACACCGTATGGTCTTGGTGGGAATGGATTTGTCCACACAGAAGCTGAGGTAGTCTGTGAAGGTGTGAGTGAGGCCATCGATGTCCTCACCATGTGGATCGCAGAGCTGCTTCCAGGCGGTGGCTTCAAAACAGCCTTTTAGAGTGTCCATTGTCTCCTCAGACCATAACTCCACTGTGCGCATGGCCGGAGGTTGTGCACTAGGGGTTTGTACACCGGCCGGAGATGAACCAAGTTGTGATCCAATCTCCCGAGTGGGGGCAGTTGTGATGAGGTGTACGCCTCCTTAGTGTTTGCGTAGAATAAGTCCAGTGTTTTATTGTCTCTAGTGTGGCATGTGACATACTGGGTGAACGTGGGTAGAATGGGAGACAGTGAAACATGGTTGAAATCGCCTGAGATGAGGAGAAGAGCATCTGGGTGTTCTGTCTGCAGCCTGCTGGTTACTGAATGGATGACGTCACGCGCTGTCCCAGCGTTCACCGTCGGATTTGCATAAACAACAATGCAGATCACGTGTGAGTGTTCTCTCGGGAGATATGTAGGCCGCATGCTAACAGCTAGCAACTCAATGTCTTTGCTGCAGTGTCGTTGTTTAACAGTGATATGTCCCGGTCTGCACCAGTTGTTGTTAACATACATTATCACTCCACCGCCCCTTGCTTTGCCACTGTCTGGTGTTCGAGTTTTTCCAATGGGACCGGGTGGCGGTTGAATGCTAGCAGCTCTTCCCTGCTGTATCGTATCCTGCTATAAACAGTGGCTCCGTCCACCGGCTCAGGAGACATTTGGGACGATCTGTGTGTCCGTGATATAAGTGGAGTGAAAAAAAAAGACGGATCAAAAGAGAGAGAAAGGGAAAAAGACTCGGAATCGAGCCGCTGTTGCAAAAGGCAGCCTACTCGTGTGGCACCGGGAGAGAAACAAAAAAAAAAAGCTATGATGTATATAGGTTCTATAGTCGTGTTAGTTTTTTTTACTTTCCATGGGTAATCCCTTTGTCTGTCGTGTGTGTTTCTATTGTTTGGCTGTCGACTGTCATGCTGCTGTTACACTGTAATTTCCCAGTTTGGGATCAAAAAAGTACATCTATCTATCTATCTATCTCTCTATCTATAAATTGTAAAACTAGATAACATGATAATTTTGCACTGGTCTCTCTGCTCTCTTAATGTTTTCCAGAGCTGTACGTACTGTTAAGAAAATCAGACCTATGCCAAAATTACTTATCAATGTTGCCATCTTTATAATTTCTTATGGGGCTAAACCAAAAAATGAAGTAAACTAACCTATGTGATGAAGAAGAAATTTACCAGAGGAAACTGTGGTAAAGTACGGGGAAGTCAATACTGGCATGTACATAAATCATCTTTCCTCAAGATTAATGCATCATGACAGAGTAACAGTTTGTTTTCTCAAAATCACAAGATTAATTCTGAGATAAATAGTCATGTTTCCATGAGATAATGGCTTGTTTTCTCAAGCTTGCAATATAAATTAATGCGCTATCATGGCTCCTCTTCTACAGACAACATAATGAAGATAGGAGAGGCCATAACCACTCTCGGCTTCCAGAAAAATGACTATAAACAGTTTTGAATTATTTATCAAGCACAATAACTGTTAAAACTATACATTTATTGAATTTGACAACACATTTTGAATAAATTTTAATATTCAGTCTTAAAGCAACGGTGACAAGACAGAACACAAATGGCTGGATTTATTTCAGTGGGAAGTTTGCTTGGCAACAGGACAAAGACTTTCTTGGAAGCACAAGCTGTGTGTGGGGCTTGGAATGATTTCAGAATGTTACCTCCAATCCAATCAAATCAAATAATAGAGGAAAAAAAGGCCATCATCTGTCAATTCTACCTGTATCATCTGGTTTAAATGTTCTTTTGTTGGCACAAGATGCTATGCTCATGCAACTGAATTGTTACTTAATAATTTTACAGATTTACTTTATAGTATAAATCACTGTTTGGGAGTCCTGGCTACAATGAAAACAATTTACTGAATAATCTGCATGTTTGTTTTTTTCTCTTAAATTTGTTTGTGTTCCACGAATGTGACTTTTTTTAGTCCCTCCAGGATTTTGCGATGTTGCAATTGCGTCAATTCACGCAAAGTCAGCCCATCAGCGCGGCTATTGCATGACCTTGCAACTTTGTCCAATGACCGCAACTTTCCCGCAATTTTGGCCAATCCTCATCAACTTCAGCCAATTTCATCAATAAAATTTGTCCCTGAGTGGCGCTCAAACACTCAGTCTAACCAATCAAATGCGTCGCTGCACCGCATTCACTTCTGTGTTTACAGTGAGTATTAATGGAACACATCAGCAAAAACAGAGTGTGTGATTTTAAAAAAAACACTCACCCACAAGATTTCCATCACCGTCCCTTCCTCCGTCTCCCCAGCCTGCCGGTGGACGTCTCACCACACCTCCGTTCTGACCGTGTGTATGAAGTGCTAGGTTTGGGTTGAAAAACGTCTGCCTGCCCCAAAAGCACCCAATCGCGAGAACGTGCGTTATGAGAGACGCCGTAAAACCACAAACAAACAAGCAAATCTAATACTACAGCCAGTGTTTGGTCATTTCATACATCTTTAGAGGTAAAATCATTACTACAGCTTGTCAATGAGCTTTAAAACTGTGAATCTCTGGTATGGACACGGACCAATTGCACCCCCCCCCCCCGTAAATGAAAGTTGACTGTCTGATGAGCAGTGTTGGGCAAGTTACTAAAAAATAGTAACTAGTTACAGTTACTAGTTACTTCTGAGTTATTTATCAATTATTGCATGATTAAAGTAACTAGTTACTTGGAAAATTAACTTTCACGTTACTTTTAAATGCATACTTAAATCATCTTGCACACATAGCAAGATAATTTAATTAATGGATTACGTTACGGGCTTATTGTCAGGCTGAAAACAGACTGTTTCAGACAGAGCATTTAGAACATGTTCAGTCTGCTTTATCCTGCCTTGAGAGCTCTTATTGTGAGAAAAAGCTGAAGAAAATTAACACAAAATTGCCAGCAATTTCCTCATTTTGGAGTGAGAAATAGGGTTTGTGGAGTGAGAGAGGGAAAGAGTGAGAATCACTCCAAAAGAGAGAGCTGGCAGCACTGCATAAAGCTGTCAACGTTTCTTGCCTTTAATATTATGGATTTAATCTGATGTGCAGTGATCCAAAGAAAATGTCCATTATCAACAGTCCAAATGTCTGCTTAACAGAGACATGATCCAGTCCGTTAAATTCCTTTTGGAGATCAAATCCATTTTTGAATAATCTTTATCCAGGTAGCAAGTAAATGTGTTTTAACTTCAGTGAATCACAGTCTCAGCTGTCTGATGGAAAATGACTGTTAGCAGATCTTCATTCTGTAACAACGTATCTGCCAATCAGTTGGTTTAATTCTTGCTGAGTCACAAACTGTCCAGATGCATACCTGTGCTCTAAATCCAGCCGTGGGTGTTTAGATAGCGTAAATCCACTAACATGGTGTTAGCATAGTATAGCACTAGTTTTGTAGGATCTTGTTGCTGTTCTTGGGTGCTTCTGAAGATTGCAGTCGGTCTCAACAGCATTTAGCTTGCAACCCACCAATATGCTTATGTCCTTAACTGTGACAAAGGAAAAATAATCTGCCTATTTCCACAAAAACAAAGTAGCTTCATCTTTTCCTCTGCTCAGTAGTGAACAGGCTCTTTGCAAGAGGTTGACTGACGGCTGCGTCAGCTACGTAGGCTCAGTTTATATGTATTTGCACTAAAAATATCTATCCATATTAATAAAACGAGTAAGGCGAGTAACGCATTTGATCAAATTTCAGTAACTATAACGCATTACTGAATTTTTAAACAGTAATTTCGTTACACAGCACATTACTGCAAAAGAAGTGACGTTACAGTAGCACGTTGCTTTGTAACGTGTTACTCCCAACACTGCTGATGAGAGAGGTGTGTGTCAAGATGCACAGCAGATAGACAGGTACGAGTTAGGCACAGAAAGAGAGAGAACATTGTCTGTAATTCTTTTTCAGAAAAACACAGACTCCAACAGACAATACAGAGCAACAGAATAAGGCTGCGTGTCCACCAAATGCGTTTTTTTGTCGCCCGACCGCCCTAAGCTTTTTTTTCAGCATTTGTATGCTGCGCTCTGGGGGGAAAAAGGCCTGGCCCTGTATCCCTGCAACAGCTTGTCACTCTCAGCTCATCATTCCCGCTTTTCCTATTGTCAGATTTTCTACAGATTTTTTAATAGCAGTCTCTAAATAACAACGGTCAGGAAATGTTTTCTAGCAGCTCTGGATGTAAAATATGATGACACGGAAGTGAATGGTTGTCTGTCTCTGTGTTGGCCCTGCAATGGACTGGCGATCTGTCCAGGGTGTACCCTGCCTCTCGCCCAAAGATGCTGGGATAGGCTCCAGCCCCCCCGCGACCCAAAAAGGATTAAGCGGAAGAAGATGGATGGATGGGTGGATGGAAAGCAGGAGTCTGAGTACAGACTAGTACTGGTGTCCTATGTCCTGCCCACACAGCAGTTCTGATTGGCTGCTTAAGGTCTGACATTGACGAGCTCAGCTGCAGTCTCTGAAAAGTTGAACTTTTTTCAACTCTGAGCACTATGAGCACCATGACAAAAAATGGCCACCACCAAGAGCGTTTCAGCACCGTGGGCACTCAGTGCTGTAAGCACTGAACTACATAGAGAATGAATGGGAAATAGCCGCCCAGAGCTGAAAAAACGCGTTTGGTGGACACGCAGCCTAAAATACATATTTATTTTTTCCTCTCCACTCAGTACCGAGTGGTTGGGGACTGTACGGAATTTTCAAATGAAGGTGCTGCCAATAATTTCCAAATCTATACTCTTTACCATGCATTTAATGCAATTTAGCTGTTGTAATGGATATTGAGTTAAAGTCTGTATTTGCTGTTGCACAAAAGAGTTTTTCTGTATAGCAGAAGTTTCTGCTTAATTTTCAAATCACTGTTTAATAGGAAATTTTTGACAATTCTGTGCTTTTCTTGTATTGTTATATAGAATATCACTGCAGTAAACTATGGAAAAAAACATCTGCTTTAAAATTTGTAATTCTTCCCACAACTTTTAGTGCAAAAAAAAACAAAAAACTCAAAACATCGTAACTTTTATCGCAACTTTTTAAAAAAGCTCCTGCGAATACGGGCTTTTTGGGCTGCAGCAATCATAAAAACATCGCGCAAAATCCTGGAGGGACTGTTTTTTTTCCAGCAAATGTACTTCTTTTTTCTCGTAGATTTGTAACTTTTGTATACATTTCCACCTTTTTCATGTATATTTGCACACTTTTACTCAAATTTGCCTTTTTCCCCTCTTAATACATTTTTCTTGTAATTTTATGACTTCTTGTCAGCATTAGTGACAGCTGTTCAAGTAAAGATGAATTCATAGCGCCACAAGCGTGCCTTGTGCGAGTGAGCGTAAATTTCATCATCTTCCCTTCTGCAGAGGGTGAGCGCAAACTAAGCGCATGCAACCCAAAAAAGTGACTGCATGTCTTGGGCACAAGAGATCTATGCATGATGAACTATGCATGTGCCAGGAAACAACATGGACGCCACCTTCTTAGATAGAACATACTTCCACCTTTTTTGCATGTCTGTTTTCCTCCTCAGCCACTAACAATAACAACAAAAGCTTGTCCTCATACTCACGCTGTCAAGGTTAACCCTCAGGGACAAGGAAGAGGAGAATCCAAATGCGAGGCAAATTTGGTACACCATTTTATTGTAGCAAAACTAAACAGGAATAGAAAACAATGCAGCTCATGGACTGAAGAAAAAGCATGGCTAGGCAAGGATAGATAACAGGCAGGATAACTCAGGCTAGAAAATAGCACAGACTCGAACAGGGAACATAAACAAGCTTGGCAGAAGCATGAGTAACAAGCCGACATGGGACTTCCGGTTATGGCTGCCACGTAAGACGGACGTGTCTCACTCTGCTCTGCTCCTGGAGAAAAAAAATCGGCAAATAACTCTCTCATTTGGGACAGAACGTATCCCAGCGTTTGGGCGAGGATATGTCGGCGAAGCCTAAGGCTGGAAAACCAGGTAGAGGAAAAAGCGAGCCGCCGAAACAGTCCAAATTAACGGACTTTCAGGTCTGTGACGCAGCAAATAAAACTCCATATATGGCGGAGGAGGCTGGCAACGGTGCGATGTCTGCAGGGAGCGGCGCAGATGCGCTGATGGCTGCCATAAGTTCAATGAGAGCGGACTTTTCCTCTAGATTTGATGGGATTATGGCAACGTTGGAAGGAATGAGAAAGGAATTGGGTGACTGTGTAGAACGAATGGCGCAGATGGAGCTCCGTCTCTCTAGTGCTGAAGATGACGTCACCCGTCTTCAATTAAAGGTGCGCACTTTGGAAAAAAAAAATAAATGTCTGGAAGATAATATTTTGGATTTGGAATCTCGGGCGAGACGGAACAACTTGAGGCTGGTGGGTCTTCCAGAGGAATCAGAAGGTCGGGACGCATGTTCCTTTCTGGAAAAGTGGATTCCGGAGGCGCTGGGCAGCGCGGAGTTGCAATCAGCAGTGGTTCTGGAAAATGCACACCGTATTGGCCCACGGAGAGATAAGGGACTGCCGAGGACCTTAATTATGAAGTTTCTCAGCAACAGAGACAGGATGAAGATCTTCAACGCTGCACGAGCTAAAGGAGAGATTAAACACCAGGACCAGCAGGTGCGGTTCTACCCAGATTTGGCCACAGGAATCCAACAATTGAGGAAGCAGTTTGATCCCATACGTAAGGAGCTGCGCAACCTTGGGATTCGTCATGGTGTAATCTATCCTGTGAGACTGTTGACCACGTATGAGGGCAGAACCCACATCTTCAAGACCCCAGAGGAAGCGCAGGAGTTCATCAAGAAGATCAAAGAAGAAGAAGAGACTGGTGGGAGCTAAGCATGAACAAAATATAAGGTAGAATAATTAAGCATTTGCACAGGCATCTGACTGACTTGAAGTAAATAGCAAGTTTACAAAATATAGATTGTATTATATATTAAAAAAAAACAAAACAAAACAAACAAAAAAAAAACCTATGATGTACAAAGTTGCTAAAAATTTTGGAGTTAAGTTGGAAAACTACAGAGGAGAGTTAATGTTACGTCATTAAAAGCAGTAGAGTTAGGGTGATTGGGAGGATGAAGAAGGAGTGGCTTAGGCTGTTCCCCGTAGATGCGGAACGGTCGATGGCTATATCGGGAGACGGAATTTTTCTTTTGATTTTGGGGGGTTTGCCACAAGTGTGGGAAGGGGGAATTTGTTTGTGTGTAGTTTGTAGGATGAATGTTCAACCACTCATGTTTTTGCTTCTCTGTATGAGCATGTTTACACTGCAAGGTAATCCCAAACTCTCTATTGATCATAAACCAAAGCGTTAATCTTAATTTAACTTCATGGAATTGCAGAGGTCTACAAAATTTAAAAAAAACTTAAACAAGTTATGAATAAAATAAAAGACATGGGTTCAAAAATTGTGTTTTTACAAGAAACTCATCTAATAGAGGAGGATATAAAAAGAATTAGGAGTAGATGGCAAGGAAGTGTCTTCACCTCATCATTTTCATCCCGGGCCAGGGGAGTTATGACTCTCATACATAAATCAGTCCCTTTTCAAGTGAAAAATGTAATTGGAGACAAATTTGGAAGATATGTAATCATTCAAGGTTCTTTGCTATTAGAAAATATAAATCTTGTGAACTTATATGGTCCCAATATAGATGATCAAAAGTTCTTTGCTAATTTATTTCTTATCTTATCATCACTTACAGGGCAACATATAATAGCAGGGGATTTTAATTGTACATTGAATCCAGGTATAGATAGATCAACAGGACTGGATTGTACGCACAATGGATGTAGGATGACTATTAATCATTTTATGAAAGAATTGAGATTGTTAGATATATGGAGAGAAATGAAACCACAAGTTAAAGCCTATTCTTGTTATTCCAGTACCTACAAGACATTCTCACGTATTGATTATTTTTTGATTTCCACAGAATTAAGGTCCAAGATTCAAAACTGCTTTTATGATAACATCGTGATCTCTGATCATGCACCCTGCTGTCTAATATATGTAGATAAAAAATTGACAAAGGAATCAGGTAGATGGCAATTTCAGCATAAATGGCTTCAGGATGAGGAATTTGTCAAGTATATAGAAAAACAGATAGATGAGTTCTTTGACATCAATACTACACAAACATCAGCATGTGTAAAGTGGGAGGCTTTCAAAGCTTTTATTAGGGGACATATTATTAGTTATACAGGATCAAAATCTAAGAAAACTCGAGAGGAGAGAGCCAAATTGGAACATAAAATAAAAAGTCTTCAGGAAAAAGTGTATGCAGGAAGTGATCCAAGGTTGGAGAATGAATTACTGATTTTGAGAGCTGAATACGACAAAAAATCAGCGAATAGAGCTGCCTCGAGTCTTCTAAGATTGAAACAATCTTTTTATGAACAAGGTGAAAAATCAGGAAAATTATTGGCATGGCAGATTAAAAAATTAGAAATTAAAACACCAATTACCAGTATTATAAGTAACGGACAGGTAGTTATAGATCCTTTAGAAATTAACAGAGCCTTTAGAGATTACTATGAAAAATTATATGATACCAAAAATGAATCTGATTTAACAAAACTAAATGGGTTTTTGAACGAACTATCTATACCGTGTATTCCAAATGAGATATTGGAGTCTAAAATTAGTCAAGAAGAAGTTGGGCTAGCCATTGATAATATGAAATCAGGAAAAAGTGCAGGACCAGATGGTCTTCCAGTTGACCTTTATAAAAAATTTAAGAATAAATTAATAAAACCTTTTTTGGAAATGGTTTTAGAAGCATTTCAAAATAATAATTTACCATCATACATGAACAATGCCTTAATTATACTGTTGCCAAAACCAGGTAATCCCTCTAATAAATGTGAAAATATGAGACCAATAAGCCTATTAAATGCTGACCTTAAGATAATCTGTAAAATTTTAGCAAGACAAATACAAGAAATTTTACCAAATATTATTAATCGAGATCAGAATGGCTTTATAAAGGGAAGACAAGGCTTCCATAATGTAAGAAGACTATTTAATATTATTTATTTTAATAAAGAAGCACCGGATACAGCTCTCCTATCACTGGACGCCGAAAAGGCCTTTGATAGAGTTGAATGGCCCTTTCTTTTTGAAGTCTTACAAAGGTTTGGACTTGGAAATAATTTCATAAAATGGGTTCAGATAATATACAATAATGCTACAGCAGAAATCCTAACAAATAACAATATTTCAAAATTAATAAAAATCAATAGAGGATGTCGACAAGGCTGTCCACTTTCACCTTTACTGTTTACTATGGCAATTGAACCTTTAGCGATAGCGATACGTTTACATTCACAAATATATGGAATTAAAGTTGGACCAACAGAACATAAAATCTCCCTGTACGCCGATGACATAATTTTGTTTATGTCGAATCTAAAAAAATCAATTCCAACCTTGTTGAATTTAATAAAGAATTTTGGGGAAATATCAGGATATAAAATAAATAAAACTAAATCTTCAATATTAATGCTAAATGAGACCCAGAGAAATTACCCAGACCCTGAGGTAAATCAATTTAATGTTGTAAATCAGTTTAAATATTTAGGAATCCAAATTGTGCCTAAGCTAGAATCAGTCGCCAGTGTCAACTATGAAGCCTTAATGTCAGATATCAATGAGTTAACTCAGAGATGGATGTCATTACCAATGTCGATGATCGGGAGAATCAATATACTTAAAAGTAATATTTTACCTAAAATACTTTATTTATTTCAATACATTCCCTTATCACCACCTTTAGATTTATTCTCAAGAATTAAAAAAAAGTTAGTGGAATTTATATGGAACAACAGGAGGGCTAGATTACGTCTGTCTTTATTATATTTACCATTTGATCGTGGAGGTCTGAAATGTCCAAATTTTATGTTGTATTATTGGTCGGCACAACTGAGGTCTATGACATATTATTTTTCATCAAATGATCTCCCTCACTGGACTGAAATGGAATCATACAATTTACCTTTACCTCTTCCCATATTCATATACTCAGATTCGGCAAAAAAATTACAAAAACAAGTTAAAAATCCATTTGTAAAGCATATGATCAAAATATGGTGTGAAGCTAAAAACTATTTAAAAGAACCACTGTTATTGTCACAATTTAGTCCAATTTGGGGTAATCAATATTTTAAACCAGGGAGAGCGGATGCTGTATTTAAAGTATGGAATTTAAAAGGGATACAAAAGATTCAGGATTTATATTTGCCATGTGCAGATAACATAATGTCTTTTAAAGAGCTGAGGATCAAATTTAATCTCAATAGAACACATTTTTTTAAATATCTTCAACTTAGAAACTTTATTCGATCAAATCAAAATAAAGCTCTCACTCGACCTATTTATTCATCCTTGGAAAAAATGTTGATGAAAGATAGTAAAAGAAAGGGTATTATTTCAGAGTTTTATAACTCATTGACACTATCTTCAAGTGAAAATTCACTGAAAAGATTAAACTACTGGAAAGAAGATCTGCAAACTGAAATTTCAGAGGAACAATGGGAATTGGCTTGTACAGAAGCTCAAACCAAATCAATAAATGTACGTCTTAAATTGATACATTTCAAATGGTTAATGCGGATGTATGTTACACCGGAGGAGTTAAATAGATATAACAAAAATATACCAGATACATGCACAAAATGCATGGAAAGTAAAGGAACCCTATTTCATTGTGTATGGGAATGTAGAAAAATCAGAATGTTTTGGGAAGAGGTGAGGGTAACAATTGAAAAAATAATCTCAAAACAAATCATATTGAATCCTAAACTGTTTTTGTTGGGTCTGTACCCAGAAAAGCATAACTTTAATAAAAGTGAAAGAACATTCATAGACCTCAGTTTGCTTAATGCCAAAAAATGTATTGCACTACTGTGGAAAAAGACTCATAGACCAGATGTGGCTCAGTGGTTAAGACAGATGTTAACAAACCTTCCATTAGAAAGAATAACATATATACTGAAATCAAAGGAAATTGTGTTTGAGAATATATGGAGACCTTTTATTGATTATGTAAAAAATTTAAACATAACTCTTGAAGAAGAAGGTGAATGATGTGTGTGGACCTTGTAAATTCCAAACTGGTGAACATAATATGTATACTTATGTATTGGATTGTCTAGACTAAACAGAGGAGCATTGTTGAAGATTTGATTTTGTTGGTGGTTGTTGGTGTTTTTAGTGCATTTTCTTTTTGTAGTATTTTAGTGTTAGTGTTTGATTGTTTGTATCATGTTTGTTAAAAAAAAAAAAAAGGTTCAATAAAGATATTGTGGAAAAAAAAAAAAACAAGCCAACATGAGGCAAGGACACTGCACAAGACAAAGACTCACACTGGCATAGACAACAGGTAATCAATGAACACAGAACAGGTGGGAACAAAGGACAACTGGAGACAGCAGGGAAGTGGCTAAATGTACAGGAGACATGAGGGGCTGAGACAAAAGGGTAACCAAAAACAGAGGATACACATGAAACATGAACAAAGGACCAGTGGAGACATGACCATGACAAAAACCAAAACTGAGACCAGGACAAGAATACAACAAAGACCAGGATGGCAATGACAATGAACATAAAGATCAAACAACACAGAGACTAAGGCAGGGAAAATATAATGTAAACAAAACAAAATAATAATAGTAATAGACACAGAGTAAAACAAGAGAACCCAACTCAAAATGAGGACGTGGCCTGAACACATGTCCCAGTGACAAGAAACTATAAACTATAAAACATGGCGAGGACATAGGCCCAACTCACAACCTGACATTACCCCCCTCTTAAGGGGCGGCTTCCAGAAGACCCTCAAAACCAAACAGAGATCCAACCTGGGTCGGGAGGCCTACCAAAGTTCATGGGCCCCCAGACCATGGGACAAGGGGGGTCGAGGGGTTGGGCAGCGTCCGTGGACCCCTAGAACAAAAATCAGGGTTTGTACGGCAGGGCAGGCAGTAGCTGGGGCGTGCCGATCTCCGAGCCAGACAACAGCACTGCGTCAACCACAGGAACTGATGGTTGATGAGCACTGAGCTCAGAAACTGATGGATGGAGCGCGCTGACCACAGGAGCTGGTGATGGAGGTGCACTGGCCTTTGGAACAAATGGTGGAGGCTCACCAGCCTCAGCAACAAATGGCAGAGGCACACCAGCCTCTGGAACAAACAGCAGAAGTTCACCGGCCTCTAGAACAAACAGTAGAGGCGCGCCTGCCCCTGGAACAAACTATGGAGGCGTGCCGGTCTCTGGAGCTGATGGCAGAAGCGCGCTGACCACCAGGGCTGTTGACTGAGGCGCACCGGCCTTGGGAACAGATGGTGGGGGTGCACCAACTTCTGGAACATGCGATGGAGGTGCACCGGCCTCCAGAACACATGACGGAGGCACTCCGGCCTTGAGAACACCTGACGGAGGCGCCCCAGCCTCGGGAACAAGTGCTGGAGGCACACCGGTTTCAGGAACACATGGCAGTTGACGTGCGATGGCCTGAGGAGCTGATGGTTAGAGTGTGCCAACCTCAAGAGCTGATGGTTGGAGCGCGCTGACCTCAGGAGCTGATGGTTGCAACGTGCTGACATCAGGAACAGATGATTAATACAATGCTAGACGAGCATCCCCACCTGCTGCGGCCACCAGCTGTCCTTAACTGGCTCCAACTGAGAGAAGGCCCAAGGACCAGTTGGGCAATACCAAGTCTGCAGCAAGGGGGGAAACATTGTCTGATTATTAGAAATGTTACTTTTCGTTGCTTGCAAATGAAAAAAAAAAGGCAAGTTCTTCATACTCACTTGTAGATATATATTTTTAATTAATTATATGATTATTGGGGGGGGTTATATTGGCTGGATTTGATTTTTTTTTGGTGGGGGGTTATAACCCCTCCAACCCCCCATAAATTACGCCTATAGTAGACGTTTTTATCGCGTCACCTGATATATCATCATATCGCACAGCCCTATTTTGATACAGACCAAACATCTCAAACAACAGAACTTCAAACATTCAATAATAATATTAGTGTGGTGACACAAAGGAGATGGCACTCCACTCAGGTCTTCAGGGTGTTGGGGGGGGGGGGGGAGGTAGTTAGAGATGGTAATGGGGGAAGAGGCGAGAGATAAAGATGTGCCTTTCGCCCCCGCTGTGCCAGGTTCACACCTGAGGATGCAGGGGTGTGAATGTATTGTATTAAGCCTTGCTCTGTGAAGTGTATGTTAATATGTATGTTGATGTGTGTACATGCTTGGTAACGGGTATGTTAATGTGTTTACCACGGGTGCCAGAGGTGGGAAGAAAGTGTATAAAGGAGTTCGCTTTAGATAGATAGATAGATAGTTTATTTCGAACACAAAAAATATAACAAAAAACAAGCAAATAGCAAATGCAATAAAGTTACAGTATACACTGTTCGAAAGGGAGAAGGAAGAAGTGAACACTTATTAATTCCAACTCCTCTTTTCCATCGATACACCCATGTGAATTTTATACAAATTACTACCTTTAAGACCCCAAGAAAACAATTTACTGTATTTTTTACAGATCAACATTAACACCTGTCCATTCTAACATACAATGAAGTCCATATATCAAAACCAGTCTCAAATGACACACATACACACAGTGCTGTCCCACCCACCATTCCATAGTGTCCCATAATGTCCCAGAGTGAACATAATGAATCGTACATATAAATTCTACCCTTCTAACATATATCCTTTCAATAAATGGTGCTTATACCTCTTTTTAAATTGATTTCTGTTTGTACATAGTTTCAGCTCCTGCTCCAGACTGTTCCACAAATCCACCCCACAGACAGATATGCACATACTTTTCTTGGTTGTAAGTATCTTGGGTTTTGTGAAGTTTAAGTCTCCTCTCAAATTATGATCACTGTCTCTTTTTTTAAAATATTTTTTGTATATTAGATGGGAGTTGATTGTTAATTGCCCTGTACATTACTTGTGCTGTCTTAAATTTAACTAAATCGATGAACTTTATGACATGTGACTTCAAGAACAACGAATTGGTATGGTCTCTATATCCTGCATTGTTTATTATCCTTATAGCTCTTTTTTGTGATGTGCATATTGCTTGTAGGTTGGTCTTGTAGGTGTTTCCCCAGACTTCTACACAGTAGTTAAGATAAGGTAAAAACAGTGAATTGTACAATAAGACCAATGATTTATAGTCCAAGATGTGTCTTGTCTTCCCCAGTATGCCTATACATTTTGCTAATTTAGCCCGGATGTGACTGATGTGAGGTTTCCAGCAGATTTTACTGTCTAGCGTCACCCCCAGAAACTTATTTTCCTGTACTGTTTCTATTCTGGTATCATCTATCGTTACCATTATTTCATGATTTATTTTATAATTTCCAAACACCATAATCTTTGGTTTTTTTAGATTTAGAGATAATTTATTTTTGTTGAACCACTGCGTTAATTTTTCCATTTCAGTTGTGACCACCTCTAAAACCTGCTGCAAGTTCTCACCAGTGCAAAGGATATTTGTGTCATCCGCAAACAAAATAAATTTCAGAATTTTTGATACTTGGCATATGTCATTTATATACAAGATAAAGAGCTTGGGTCCCAAAACTGACCCCTGGGGCACACCACAAGTGATGTCCATGCAGGGTGATTTGTGCTCTCCAATTTGTACAAATTGTTGTCTGTTACTTAAATAACTTTCCACCCAACTCAGTCCTACCCCTCTTATCCCATACCTTTCCAGTTTCCTTAGTAGTATTCTGTGGTCAATGGTGTCAAAAGCTTTCTTTAAGTCTATAAATACTCCTACAGCAACCTTTTTTTTGTCTATACAACTAGTAATTTCTTCTATAAGTTCGATCAGTGCCAAAGATGTAGATTTATCTGCTCTAAAACCATACTGGCTATCTGTAAGGAGGTTGTGTTTTTCAATGAAATCATCCAGTCTCTTAGTGAATATTTTTTCAAGTATTTTGGAGAATTGTGAGAGTAAAGAGACTGACTGTGGGCTATATTAATCATATATTCCATAACCTACATATGTTGAAGCATGTGAGAATGTTTGGTGATTACATATGTAAAGCGACTTCACACCTCAGAAAGGACAGAGACTCTCAACCGCCAGTGAAGAACAAAGACGTTCCCAGACACTGCGGTGGAGACCGGAGGAGCTACCCTCACCCCCCCAGGGTGAAGAGAGGAAGTATCAAGACAATGGGGGGATTAAGATAATGAGGGATGTCAGCCTTTGATATGCATGTCTTTTGTTATGTGCAAGTATAAAGTCAGAGAGCCGGAGGTATTCGGTCTCTTTTTCCTTCTGCTGCTTCTGCACTTAGATGAGACTTGTTAGGAGAGCTGATAATAAACTTTGGTTTATATATCATACTGCCTCGTTCTTCCAAGCTCTTCTACACTGGTGACCCCTGACGCGAGTATGGACCTGAGGCGTTCCCCCGCGATCGACTCATCTGTGGCAACCCAGGCAGACGTCAGCGCCCACGCAGACAGGGGAACAGATGGACGACTTTCCCCCCCGGCAGAAGGGATTGAGAGGGCTCAACCGAGCACCAGCGCCGCTGAGAGAGCCGAAGCAAGGCACTCTCACCCTGCGGACACATCAGTGACGGTCTACACGAATGCCGTCGCTGTCAAGCTGCCGGACTTCTGGCAGGAAGACCCTGCCTCGTGGTTTCAACAAGCTGAAGCCCAGTTTACACTGGCGGGCATCACGGCTGACGATACGAAATTCTATCATATCGTCTCCAAACTCGACGCTGCCACTTCGAGGTGTGTGCGGAGCATGATCCGGCGGCCGCCGGCCCAAGACAAATATGAAACACTGAAAGCAACCATCGTGGCAAATTACGTCCCCTCAGCTGAAGAGAGAGCCGAGAAGATCCTAGCGGTCTACGGCCACAGAGGGTGCAAACCTAAAGCCCTCATGGAGGACTTGCTGCAGCTTAAAGAAGAGGACAATGACAACTTCCTCTTCCAATTCATATTCCTCAGCACGCTGCCACCACACATGAGAGGGACGCTCGCCAACATGAGATGCAGCACCCAGCAAGACTTCCGTGTGCTCGCCAACGAAGCTCAACGGCTCGTCAACGCCTGCAAGGAGCAGACACCCACAGCAGCATCCGCAGACCTCAACGCTGATGCCCAGAACCTCGAAGAGCCGCAACCCACTGAGCAGATCCAGCCCGCGGTGACAGCGACACGGCCAAAACGTAACAGACGGAGCGACGTCTGTTATTATCACCACCGCTTCGCCGAGAAGGCCCGCAAATGCGTTCCCCCCTGCAAATTTACGATTTCGGGAAACGCCAAAAGCCGAGAGCCGTTAACGGCAGCGGTTCTTGGTGAGAAGAGTAAGCTGTTATATGTGACGGATGGACACACCGGCAAGCAGTTCCTTATTGACACAGGAGCTCAACTGAGTTTTGTCATGCCCTCCCAAGCAGATCGAGCCATGGGCACCCGGGGCAACGGAGCGGTGGCAGCCAACGGCTCCAGCATTGACACTTTCGGCGAAAAGAGCCTGCACCTCCACATCCACGGCCGCAACTACGGATGGACATTTGTTGTAGCGGCGGTGAGTTTTAACTTGTTGGGCGCAGATTTTTTGTGTGCACATGGGTTATTAGTGGATCTAGCGAATAGACGCTTGATTAATGCACTGTCCTTTGCTTCTATTCCCTGCTCAGCCCGACTTTCTCCACCACCTGTGCAGGCTAGCGTCACCACGGCAGGAGGTAAGTTTGAGCAACTCCTCACCCAATTTCCAGCACTCACAATTCCCAAATTCTCAGCCACTGTGGCTAAACACGGGGTTGAACACTTTATTCCCACAACGGGCCCACCCGTATTTGCCAAAGCTCGCCGCTTAGACGCGGCCAAGCTCACCATAGCTCGGGACGAGTTTACTACCCTTGAAAAATTAGGCATTGTTAGACGCTCGAAGAGCCCTTGGGCCTCACCACTTCACATGGTTCCGAAACCCGACGGTTCTTGGAGACCGTGCGGGGATTACCGCAGACTAAACAATGCGACAGCGCATGACCACTACCCAATTCCTCACATTCAGGATTTTTCACTGCATCTGGCGGGTGCGCGCATTTTTTCAAAAATAGACCTGGTCCGCGGTTATCATCAAGTCCCAGTTCGAGCAGAGGACATTCCTAAAACAGCTGTAATAACCCCTTTCGGCCTTTTTGAATTTCTGCGAATGCCTTTCGGCCTCAAAGGCGCTGCTCAAACATTTCAGCGGATGATGGACGCGGTATTACGCGACCTTCCTTTTGTTTTTGTCTACCTCGACGACATGCTGGTAGCCAGCTCGTCTGAGGAAGAACACGAGCAGCACCTCACTACGGTTTTTCAGAGACTAGAAGAGCACGGGTTAATAATCAATCCAGCCAAATGCAAATTCGGCGTGTCACAAATTGATTTTTTAGGACACAAAGTCTCTCCGAAAGGGGCAGTTCCACTTCCAGACAAAGTTCACGCGATAAAAAGTTTCCCACGGCCACAAACGGTCAAATCACTGCAAGAATTTTTAGGAATGGTTAATTTTTACAACCGTTTCCTCCCCCACGCAGCTCAGCTCATGCAGCCCCTATATGATGCACTCAGAAAAAAGAAAGCTTCCATCACGGTCGAATGGACCCCGGAGCGCGAACGCGCCTTCGCTGAAGTAAATTGCGCTCTAGCTAATGCCACATTGTTAGTTCACCCCGATCCCTCGGCCCGCATTGCACTATCCACAGACGCTTCGGACCTAGCTATAGGGGCAGTTGTAGAACAACATGTCAGCGGGATCTGGCAACCTTTAGCATTCTTCAACAAATCGCTAAACCAAACTGAGCGTAAGTACAGCACTTTTGACAGGGAGCTGCTAGCGCTTCATTTATCCATCCGCCACTTCCAGTTCTGGTTAGAAGGGCGGAGTTTCACGGCTTTTGTAGACCACAAACCGCTCACCTTTGCTATGGCTAAAATTTCAGAACCATGGTCAGGCAGGCAACAAAGACAGCTGGCTGTGATTTCAGAGTTCACCACAGACATTCGACATGTGGCAGGCAAACTTAACGTGGTAGCAGACTGCCTCTCTCGCGCTGTGACATCACCAGAGCGCGAGGAGACAGATTATACTGCCTCAGCCGCAGAATTTTTCACTAACGCGGACACATACGCAGCACCTATCCATGCAGGGATAGATTATGCAGCCATGGCAGAGGAACAAAGCAGTGACGCGGACGTGCGCGCACTCCTGTCTGGACCAACAGGGTTAAGGCTGGAGGAAAAGGGTTTACGCGACGGCGTGCCCCCCCTAATATGCAATATTTCAACTGGCCGATCTCGCCCGTTAGTCCCAGCCACATGGCGCCGCCGTATTTTCGACTCAATTCACTCCCTCGCGCACCCAGGTGTGCGCGCCTCGGTTAAAATGGTCGCCGAAAAGTTTGTGTGGCCGGGCCTGCGCAAAAACGTAAAAGAATGAGCAAAAACTTGCATTTCTTGTCAGCGCACCAAAATACACAAACACACAAAAGCCCCTCTGGAGCCTTTTCCAATCCCTGCTAGAAGGTTCGACCACGTTCATGTTGACCTCGTGGGGCCACTACCTTTCTCCCAAGGTTTCACACACCTGTTAACAATGATAGACCGCACCACGCGCTGGCCAGAGGCAGTCCCTCTGGCGTCAACTACAGCAGAGGAAGTCGCTCGCGTTTTTTTGACAAACTGGGTGGCACGTTTCGGCGTCCCATCGGACATCACGTCCGATAGAGGACCTCAATTTGTCTCGGAGCTTTGGTCAGCCATGTCCAGCAGCTTAGGGGCAACAATTCATTGCACCACCGCTTATCACCCTCAGGCTAATGGGTTATGCGAGCGTTTTCACAGGTCTTTAAAGGCTGCCCTCAGAGCCTCACTAACGGATACAAATTGGGTAAATAAACTTCCCTGGGTTTTATTGGGGTTGCGTGCTGCGCCTAAAGAGGATCTAGACGCCTCTCCAGCAGAATTAGTTTTTGCACAACCTCTCAGGCTCCCAGGTGAATTTTTACCAGAGAACCCAGAACCAGGGCATCTTCCAGTCCCGAGGTTTTTAGGCAGCAATGGACCGAACTCTCTCCCCGGTCCAGCTCATCACTCCTTTCCACGGGTTTTTGTCCCACAAGCTTTAAAGAACGCTGAATTCGTTTTTGTTAGACATAAAGCTTTAAAACCAACTTTCCGCCCAGCATACGATGGGCCATTCAGAGTGCTGGAACCTGGTGATAAACACTTTGTGCTTGATTTTGGGGATAGAAAAGAAACAGTCAGCATTGACAGACTTAAACCTGCCTTCTTGTTGAGAGACGAGCCTGCACTGTTGGCGAGAGCACCTCAGCGGGGTAGACCCCCCAAGAGAAAAGACTCAGCCCCCCCGCAGGGAACAATTAATCACTCTCCCTCCCACGCTGCAGATTCCTTACAAGAAGGTCCCAGCAGGACGCCTAAACGAACTCACAGCAGTTTTGGGAGAAGATTAAAACCCAGACAGCACAGGGACTGATGCAAACTACTCCACAGTTGTTCACTAATTGTGCTGTAACAGTTTAGGACTGACTTATGATTTTACTATGCTGTTATGATTACCACTGAACTCTCTTAGGAGCATGGCTGCTGGAAAGTTTCTTCTGTGGCAAGAGGTGTAACAGTTAGTATGTCATAGTAATTATCTTAAACTGTGAATTTTTCTATTGTCCTTTCTTAGTCGTTTGGGGGGGGGGGGCTGTGGGCTATATTAATCATATATTCCATAACCTACATATGTTGAAGCATGTGAGAATGTTTGGTGATTACATATGTAAAGCGACTTCACACCTCAGAAAGGACAGAGACTCTCAACCGCCAGTGAAGAACAAAGACGTTCCCAGACACTGCGGTGGAGACCGGAGGAGCTACCCTCACCCCCCCAGGGCGAAGAGAGGAAGTACCAAGACAATGGGGGGATTAAGATAATGAGGGATGTCAGCCTTTGATATGCATGTCTTTTGTTATGTGCAAGTATAAAGTCAGAGAGCCGGAGGTATTCGGTCTCTTTTTCCTTCTGCTGCTTCTGCACTTAGATGAGACTTGTTAGGAGAGCTGATAATAAACTTTGGTTTATATATCATACTGCCTCGTTCTTCCAAGCTCTTCTACACTGGCCTGTAATTTGTGAAGCGATGACTGTCTCCTGTTTTGTAAAGAGGTGTTACTTTTGCTATTTTCATTGCTTTGGCACTCAGAGTGATTCTGTTCTGTGCTGGAGGAGAAATAAGGTTCTGTGTCGTCAGCTCGTGTCTCGTCTGCTTTCTTCCTCCACATTAGCAGGATTTTAACCTCATTAAAAAAATGCTTAATGTGTTTAAGACATTAAAAGGTAGATGGTCACAAATTGCACTCCAGAGTAAAGTTTGTATGCTAAATAAAAAATTGCTGTTTTAAGTCGTCTGGGGGTTTTGAAAAGAACTGTTCATTTCTTAATGATCCCTTTCACTTATTACCTACAAACTAGTACGAGTTCTAACTTCAGTCTGGGAGGCTTTGTTTTAATAAGACTGCTCTATTAACTCTAAATTATAATTATAAACACCAAATTCTACACCATTTTCAAAAGAGTCATTGTAGGCCGCTATAATCAAAATCTCGACTATTGTTCAAATTTATAATCTCTACTGTTTATACCACCCACTATGCAATAAATAAATCAGGCAGTAAAGTGCAATTTTGTGAAAAAGGTAACAACACTTGAATAAATGTAACATAACCACCCTCCTCTGCATTTTGTCAACAAGCCTGTAACACAGTAGGTGTGTGTGCTTCTCTATAGAACAATATACACACCGTCAAACTCCATGGAGGGCACCAGGCTGTGTAATGCCACTGAACAGGCAGCAGGTACTTGTTAGTTAATCACGTTTGAATTAAGCTAGAGGCTGAGGTTGCATTCAGGAGCAGCAGGGTTGTTTTGACTAGGTCGTCTCAGCGAGGGCCCGGTTATGGAGACTCCCAGCATTTGTTAAAGATTAGCAGCGTAGTCCTGATGTACTGAGCTCAGGTCATACAAAGTGCAGAGCTCGGACATATGGCAAGCTTCAACCTATCTTTCCCATCTGCGGCTCACATATGACATATCTACAAGTCCAGGTACATGAGACACCGAAAAATATGATTAAAGGTTTTGAAGTGCAGTGTGGTGGTCGCTGAGGGAAGCTGGTTCTTGAGGAAGCATTATCACGTTGACTGACACCCACTGAGGTCATTCTGCAGAGATGAGCCCAGCATATGCAAGGTAATAAGCGTATCGAGACTGCCCTTTTTAAAGTACTCTTCTATATATATCAGTATAGATTTTAACAGTGTGTCATGTTTTGGTAGGTTTCTGTTGCAGAAAAGTGTGCTATCAGATGTGAACACTTCCAGTTAGAGTATCTGCACTGAATAAATGAATGGCAATCAACCACATGCTCTCAGACGATCATTATCCAAAAGTTTAAATGAGAACCAACTGTGTAGGAACAATAAAATAATTTGTCAAGGGAGAAGGGTGCAGATAAATTCTGCAAAGCATTTTCCAGTTGGCCGAAGCTCCTGTACACTGGGCCAGTGCTCAGCACCTGGCTGTCATGGCTCTGATGCTGCTTAATTCATTTCAACTTTCAAACTCAGGCCAATTAGATCAACTGCCTATACAAGCTGAATGTGCCTGATTTGGCTTTTTTAATCTGTATTAGTCAACATGTGCTCTGAGCTAAATTTTCAAAGGCAAAAGTTAAATAAACAGAAATAAGTGACTGAAGAAATTTTGCTCTTCTCTTCTTTCTTTACTTTATCAGTCCACTAAATCTGTGACTCAGCTTTATGTGATGTGATGACATTCTGGGGAAACAGCCAGGCACACATCCTAAATATTCTCATCCAGAACTCCTGGTGAGATATATACAAGACACTTCTTGCTATGGGATTTCTTTTTTACTGTGTCTTCTCTGAGTAGATCCAACATTCTCACCGTATCAATTTCAAGGTGAATGAATCTCTTCTTCATGGATTTTGGCTTCATCGTAAAGACCCAGCGCCGAACGTTAGGGGGAAATATATAAATTTCAAACGAGCTAGGATGTCTTTGAGCTGGCTTTCATTAAGTCAAAATCTTATTAAAAAATATATATATCTTTTTTAGCACACTGTTTTTGATGAAGATTCTCAGCCATCCAGACGGGTAAGTATGAAAGATCAGTCAAATCAACTGGATTCAAGTATATAGTACAAACAAACATGCATACACACATATAAACAGCTGTGGAAAAAAATAAGAGACCACTGCAAAAGCTTTCCTAAATTAGCATCTCTACATGTATAGCAGCCATTCAATTTGAGTACCTGTTGAATTCCAACACAAAGACACCTAAGTGATCATCTAAGCACTGTAAGACACATGAAAGCTTTGAATAAAAATTAAGAGTTATTACACAAATACTGATTTATGAGTTCTTCCTAAGTTAAAACTTAAATACTGTAGTGTTTAATAGGGGTGTGCCGTATCGTATCGTTCAGGATAATACCAGTATAAATTTTGATACCGGTGTAAAAATGATTATCGCAATATTTGGGGTCTCCTGGCTGATGACATCACACCGTTACACTGCTGACGGAAGTTATGATAGAAGTTACCATAGAAACAGCAAAACAAACACGGTGAGGGAAGCTACCACTCCGTGGTGGGAGCATCTACGTCAAGTTGTGTTGAAATATTTTAGTTTTAAGGCAGTTTCAGACTGCTGCCATGTTTAAAAAAACAAAACAAAACAGTACAGCAATGCAGAAAGTCTGCCCGCACGTAAAACACATCAGCAACACCGCTTTCCTTGGAGCGGTGTTGATGTCTGAAGTATCCGGAGTTTTATTTTCGTTCCGTTTTGGTTGCTTCAGCTTGATTTTATTCAACCACCCAAACCAAAAAAATCATCCCTTAAGTGCAACAAGAGACAAAAGTCCCAGGAGATGCAACGGAGACTACTGATACAAGTAAACGGATTCATCATAAAACCCCAACTACTGTATGTAAGCGCACTTACAATTCAAAGATTCAAAAGATTCAAAGATTTTTATTTGTCTATACTACCATACATACAGGATATACATGAGAATTGAAATGGTGCTTCTCTCTCTCTTCAGTGGTATGCACAATATAAAAAAGAAAAAGGAATAAGGCTGGAAAAACAACAACAGCAGTCTATGTACAGTACATGACACTCGTAGTGCAAATGGCGACAAAAGTTAGACCCATACCTCCCATAGTGCAAATAAGGATAAACAATAAACGATGAGACCCAGCAATCTTATATACAGAAAAGGAGAGCAGTAATTCTCGTAGCACCAAGTTCAGTAGTGTAGGTGCAGACAGTGACAGATAGGACTGCACATGATTAGTATTGCAATGACAGACAGCAGCAGGTGTAGCATTTGTTCAAATGGTTGCAGTAAAGTGTACAGAGATACAGCAGCAAATGTATTACTGTTGGTGTGCCAGTCTTCCTGTGCCAACAGCTGAGGTAGTTATTGTGTGGGTGAGTGCGTTAAGGTCCGGAGGAAAGGGGGCAGTGGACAGAGTTCAGGGTCCTGATGGCCTGATGAACAAAGCTGTTTAGCAGTCTTGTGGAGTGGGCCCGGAGGCTCCAATATCTTTTCCCCAAGGGCAGGGGGCTGAAGAGGGAGTGTGAGGGGTGGGAGGTGTCGCCTGCAATGTTGATGGCTCTGTGGGTGAGGTAGATGTCCGAGAGGGGGAGCAGGGGGGCACCTATGCTCTTGCTGGCTGCTTTCACTGTGCGTTGTAGTGTCTTCCGACAGGAGGCGGTGCAACTTCCATACCACACCGTGATGCAGCTGGTGAGGATGCGCTCAATGGTGCCCCAGTAGAAAGAGCACATGATGGGGGTTGGGACGCATGCTCTCTTCAGTTTGCAGAGGAAATGGAGATGAGTTTGAGCCTTCTTGGCCAGTGATGTGGTGTTGTTGAACCAGGAAAGGTCCTCAGAGATGTGCACCCCCAGGAACTTGGTGCTGCTCACCCTCTCCACAGCTGCTCCATTGATGATCAGGGGGTGGGGGGTGCTGTGTGTGTCCCCTCCTGAAGTCGACCACAGTCTCCTTGGTTTTTCCCACGTTCAGGAAGAGGTGATTGTTTTTACACCACTGGATAACCTTAACCTTAACCCCTAACCGTAACCATCTTGTAATATTTGGTACAGGAAAAAAAAATATTTGAAACTAAACCTGAGCTGCTGTTTATAAACTGGAGAAATAAGAGTTTTCGTTTTATTTTTACTAAACTAGTGCATGCCCGTAAAAAGCAAGTATTCTTGTCTGAAAACAGGTAAGCCAATAAGGCTTTACAGGCTCAAATGTAGGCTGTGTTTGAAAGTGGAATACAAAGTGGTGTAGCTTATATGTAGGCAATCACACATATTAGACTTTGACAAATATAAAATGGACTGAACACTAAGATTTATTTGATTGTATGAATATTAATTACAGAATTATTGAAAATGAATGGGACATCCAATATTAGCAACTGTTTCAGAACCCTTGTTTATTTGTTTGTCAGACTTATTTGTGTGATCTTTTATGAGTTATATTCATGTGTTGCATCTTCCACTTTGGGGAATGGGAGTTGTCCAGTCATCATAATTGTTTTAGTTTATATATGTAGTTTATAGTCTATCGTAAATAAACTCATGCAGTACTATAACAGGACACGTTTAGAAATATTTGAGACCCATTGTAGTGCATTCTTAAATATTTTAGCAATATAACTACAAAACACCAAACACTACTATAAACAGCAAAATGACCTGCTTGGCTGCAACTGTTGCATTAGTATTGCCCATTTGTCAGTAAATAAAAAATGATTTATTTCGTTATTTGGGCGCTTTTTTGTCACAGTCGTCGTTTAGTCAAAGTGTGCATATGTGTCCACATATATGCAATTCATCTGGCCATTCCGCTCAACAATCATGGTGGTATTATAATTAACTTTTAATTTTTAGATAGCCGTGTGAGTACACCAGCACCGGGAGGAGCGCCATGTTGAACCTGCGGTGCTGCAAAGGACAGCAGTGGCACACGGATGAAGCAGCAGCCGAGACTCCCGTTAACCGGGCAAGCTGGGCTTGGCTCCCTGCGAAGGACTGTGGTAAGGCGGTCTGGCTGCTGCCCCCCCTTCCCACGGACACCCACGTACCATGTGTTCTCCACATATGCGGAATTATCCTTTAGAGCTACACAATGACGGCAACATTACAGTATAATTTTTTTAAGCATTAACTCTTCAGTATTCTCTTTTTCTGGTCAAATTTGTTGCTTTTCACTTCCTTGTTTTGTTTACAGAGCTCTCTGGTGACTGGTTGTGATGCTGTGTATTATCCAATCAGTGCGGAGTTAATCCGAAACCCCACCCACACTTTTAGAAGCCAGAGCATGAGGACACAGAGCGGTGGCTAAACATTTATTGATAAAAACTACATATTTTGACTGAGCAACTCCATACTCTGGGAAGCACACCCTCATAACCTCAGCAAAGCACTTATAAAATATGAGGTTAGTCTGACGAACAGTTTGAGAAATATCTGAGGAACACACACACAGAGATTTGTTGCGTTTATAGATAGATATGTTAAAGGTAAATAATGCTGGCCTGTGAAACTGTTCTTTATAAATTAAAAAAATTAATAAAAATTTGTGATATTGTGAACAATATTGTTAGAGAAAATTTGCAAAAAATATTGTGCCATCATTTTTAGGCCATTATGTCCTCCCTTAGTGTTTAAGGGCCCTATTTTGACGGTCATCAGCTGACTTTTCCACCAGACTTTCAGCCGTACATCAGTGTTTCTGTTTCTTTCAGCGCATTGTCTGTTTTTTACGTTTTGTGTCACGCCATCTAATTACCAATAGACAGTGCACCCGGTTTGCACTGAGAGGTGGAGGCTCATTTCAAAGAGGTCTGGCGGCGCGTAATCTCAGGTGCATCACTATTATGGTGCATGTTATGCCAATACGCTTTTGATCAGGAAAAAGGTGGTCTGTTGTCAGAAGCACAATGTTTAATGCTACTTCAGTGGCGTGTTTTGAAATCGCACAGCTCCGGAACTCATGAGGAAACAGCATGCGCTGGGTTTTTCTGTTATTTTAATGGAGAGAATTGTAACAGTCATAATATAATAGCCTGTCATTTTAATTATAATATGATCACACACTAAGTTTTTTTAAAATTCCATCCACATTCTCATTTTAATCGATTCAATTCAAAGGCTTTATTATCATGTCCACAGTTAAGAAATGCTACATTTCCTGAGCAATGAAATTCTTACTTTGCTCTCCGAAAGAATGCCAAGGTAATGGATACAGAAACAACAATTCTATTAAGATCATGACACACTAACACAGTAACTCAATCCTAACACTAATGGATGCTAATAACACACATACCAACACACAGTTAGGCAGTTAGGACTCCTTAGGCACACCTTGATACTAAATACTAAAACTAATGAGTACTAATAACACACACTAGGCAGTGTGGACAGTTAAGGCAGTTAAAGCAGTCAGACAAGAGGAATGCAATTGAAAATTCACTGGATGACTAAAGGGCGGCGCGGTGGGGGAGTGGTTAGCACTCCGGCAGCACAGCAACTCACCCTTGGCCGGGGGATCCTGGGTTCGATCCCAGCCCCCGACCAACAGTGATCTGTGTGGAGTTTGCATGTTCTCCCCGTGTCTGCGTGGGTTTACTCCGGTATTTCTCCGGTTTCCTCCCACATGCCAAAAACATGCAAGTTAGGTTAATTGGCATCAAACTGGGGATTCTAGATTGTCCTTAAGTATGACTGTGAGAGTGAATGGTTGTCTGTCTCTCTGTGTTGGCCCTGCGATGGACTGGCGATCTGTCCAGGGTGTACCCTGCCTCTCGCCCAAAGATGCTGGGATAGGCTCCAGCCACCACCCCCGCGATCCGAAAAGGATTAAGCGGAAGAAGATGAATGAATGAATGAATGGATGACTAAAGTGATAGTGGTATATTGATATCAGAGATGATGTGAACCTGAGATGGCATGAACCTATGTACAGTGTGCAAATGAGCATTGGGCAATGAGCAGTGTATAATTACAAATTAGCACCTGGTGCTAATTTCTGTACCAGTAGTACCAATAGACTCTGCGTGGTAAGTAGCAGCAGAGATGATATGGACATCAGAGGGGTGAGACTATGTCTACTGTATAGGTGAGCAGTGTGCAAATTTAGCAGCCGGTGTGTGAGTTCCTATATGCAAAGCTGTGTTACGGAGTTTTGGGAGTTGTTATCTGTTCAGGAATCTGATGGCAGTGGGAAAGAAGGAGGGAAGGAGTTCTTCAGTCTGGTTGTCCTGCATTTCACACTTCTGTACCTCCGGCCTGAGGGTAGAAGTGTGAACAATGTATGCTGGGGGTGGGTGGTGTCCCAGAGTATGGCATCAGCTCTCCTTTGGATTCTGCGGTGGTAGATGCTCTGCAGAGAGGGGAGTGGAGGCCTGATGATCTTCTCCGCTGTCTTCATCACTCTCTGCAGGCGTTTGTGGTCCAGGGCAGTGGTGCTGCCGTACCATGCAGTGATGCAGTTGGTCAGGATGCTCTCACTGATGCAGCTGTAGAAATTGTTGAGGATCCTGAAGGACATGCCAAACTTCTTCAGCCTCCTCAGAAAGTACAGTCACTGTTGAGCTCTCTTAGCCAGCTCTGTGGTGTTGTGTGTCCACTTAAGGTCCTCGCTGATGTGGATGCCCAGGTATTTAAAGCTGCTCACCCTCTCCACCTCAAGCTTCCGGATAAACAGCGGCCAATGGGGTCTCCTCCTCCCTTTCCTCATGTCCACTATCATCTCCTTTGTCTTGTCTGTGTTGAGGGTGAGGTTGTTGTTCTCACACCATGACACCAGGTTGGCCACCTCCCTCCTGTAGGATGCTTCGTCATCACCAGTGATGCGTCCTATCACTGCTGTGTCATCAGCAAACTTTAGGATGATATTGTCCTTGTGGGAGGCAACACAGTCATGGGTGAAGAGGCTGTAGAGGATGGGGCTGAGAACACAACCCTGTGGGACACCTGTGTTTGTGATGATGCTAGCTGAGGTCCTGTTACCCATCCTGACAGACTGGGGCCTGCCATTTAGAAAGTGCAGTAGCCAGTCGCAGAGGGTGGGGTGCAGACCAAGTGAAGACAGTTTGTCGGTGAGTTTGTGGGGGATGACCGTGTTGAAGGCGGAACTGTAGTCGACAAAGAGCATCCTAATGTAGGAGTCTTTATCTTCCAGGTGGGAGAGAGAATAATGGAGTGCTGCAGCGATGGCATCTGAAGTGGACCCGTTGGGCCGGTAGGCATACTGCAGGGTGGCCAGGGTGCCCGGTATGCTGTCCTGAATGAGAGGCAGCACCACTCTCTCAAAGCACTTCATGATGATTGGAGTGAGTGCTACCGGTCTGTAATCATTCAGACAGGTCAGCGGGCTCCTTTTGGGGAGGGGAATGATGGTTGTCGTTTTGAAGCAGGAGGGGACTATGTTCTGGTTGAGGGAGAGGTTGAAGATTGCTGTGAGAACGTCTGTCAGCTTGGCAGCACATGCTCTGAGGGCCCGCCCAGGTATGTTGTCTGGTCCTGCTGCCTTGTGGGGGTTGGTATTCCTCAGCGCTTTGTTTACCTGGCCTGGTGAGACTGTAGTTGGTGGGGGGGGGGGGGTGCGTGAGTGAGTGTGTGTCTCTTCTCTGTGCTGTGGCTGGTGGTCTTGAAGCGGGTGTAAAAGATGTTGAGATCGTTCAGCAGGCTGTCTGTAGAGCTAGTGGTGCTGCTGTTGGTCCTCTTGTAGTCTGATGTGTTGCAGGCCTTGCCACATGCACCCCGGGTCAGAAGTGAAGTAGAGGCTGTCCAGCTTTTTTCTGTACTGCTTCTTGGCTGTTGTTATAGCCTTTCTCAGTCCATACTTTGCAGCTTTGTACTTGACCTCACAGCCTGATTTAAACCCACGAGAGCGAGCACGCAGAATCTGACGTACCTGACTGTTGATCCAGGGCTTCTGGTTGGGGAACTTCCTGACCTGGTGGGTACGATGATATCAACGCACGTGCGGATGTACCCAGTCACATATTCAGCATAATTCTGTATGTTTACAGAAGAATCTTTTCGGGTGGCTGCAGCTTTAAACACATCCCATTCCGTGCAGGCAAAACAGTCTTGTAGGGTGCTCTCAGTCTCTGGGGTCCAGCGCTTAATTTGCTTAATAACAGGGTTTGTTTATTTCTGCTTTTGTCTGTTGGCTGGGTACATGCACAGTGAGATGTGATCTGACTGTCTGAAGTGGGGGCAGGGTGCCGCTCTGTAGGCGCCATGTATGTTGGAATAAACATGATCCAATATGCTTTCATCGCGGGTTGGAATGTCCACATGCTGGTAATATTTGGGGAGTAGAGTCTGTAAATTGCACTGGTTAAAGTCACCAGCAACAATAAAAACAGCATCGGGATGTTTCGTCTCTACTGCGCTGATGACGTCATGGAGTTTGTTTAGTGTTACTTGTCACCATGGGTTGAGATGCCGTCTCGGCACTGAGCCCATGTTTTCCCTCATCCCTGCCTCCCATTGAGCGGCGTCTCAGCTGGCCCCAGCTGGCAGCATTATGGACGGCTGGGGCCAATTAGTCTTCATCAGCTGGGGCGCTGCCAATGAGGATAAATAGGAGCAGCCTCGATGACTCGGGGCTGCGACATAAGCACTGCTAGGCTGAAGCCCCTTCGTCTGGTGTCAGCCTCAACTCCCCTTGCAGCATTCCTGTGTTTGTATCCCGCTGTGAGGATGTACGTCTTGCTACCCCCACGTCCGGTACGAGCTGCTTACCTCTGCGCTGTGCAACCTGTGAGTGTACCTCTGCATGAGTATCTGTGCTCTCCTCATCCCTTATCCCTTACCCAAAATAAACCATCTCGACTCACTGGCTTGTCCCTGGCTCTGATTGCCCGGCTCCCCAGAGCCGGATATGACAGTATGTCGCAGCCAGAAGAGTTGCCGGCGGCCGTGAGTCGCTGTGGAAATGTACCTTTCTGTCCGGGTGTCAGCGCTGCTAGCATGCCGTTTCCCAGGAGTCACTTCCGGCGCCAGGGCGACGAGCTAAGGTCCATCTCGGAGGCTGTCGACGGGACATTCTTCACCCTGCACGACGCCTCCAACGCGAGACGCTGGCATCCGGGCCGTGCTGAGGAACTCCTGGACTGTCACCCTCACTCTCTGTACCATCTGGAGGACAGTGCCAGGATAGACGTTGCAGGTACACAGCGAGAGAAGCTCCACGGGGTGGATGGAAATCCCGGCAGGGAGTCGAAGTGGGCGACGTCTTTCCCCGCTTCGGAGTCCCGTTCCTGCCGCCATTCCAGTCCGGGAGTTCGCGCCAACCAGAGGACTTCCCCCGACCTGCGCCACGTCACTCGGGATTCCCTTCTAGGAGCCGCAGCTGACAGCAGTTATGTCCGGGGTCGAGTGGCTGTCGCGAGCTCTACTGTGTTTCCTGTCACCACCTTCAGGCATGTGGCGGCGGCAGTGAGATTGATGGTGAGGACTTCAGGGCTACGAAGCTTTCCCGTGCTCGACGCCTTCCTCGTCTCGATCTCCGATCTGGAGCGGCGAATCCTGGGTTTCCCCCTCGCTTCGTCCCCTGGGAGTAGTCGTCATCACATCGCCGAGTCACCTCTGCACGAACCTCGTCCGGATCCAGTTCTGGGTCATCGTCAGGACCGTTCCTCCCACGCAGCTGTCATCCCTTCGCCTCGTCAGTGTGGAGATTCTACAGCCTCGTCCCCTGAGCCTCGTTCCCCCGCTGTCATTCCTGGACATTCGGGCTGGCTCACCCCGGCTGTTTCCCCCTCCTCCTCGACGCGCTTCCTGACTGCTGTGTGTGCCTGGAATCCCGGCCTGGTGAGCTCTCTGCTGGAGACAACGCGAGCGATCCTCAGACGAACTCCCGGGGGGTCCTCCGTTATCGCCGGGCGGGGAGAGGAAGAAGCAGAATCCACTACAGCAGGCGATACTCAACCTCCAGGGGGCAGGCAAGTCATTGTTTTTTCACACCTGCTTAATGATTTGCTCTGTCACATCCCTGGAGGAGAAGTTCAGGGTTCGCAGCTCCCTGAACTCTCCCCACCTGCTGTAACCTGTATGCCTAATCCCGCATCCTCTGTGTCTCTCTCCGCCGAGCGGTCCCCGGCTCCGGGTCAACGTGGTGGGATATGGAGAGGGCCTGTGGTTCCGCAGCTACATTGCGGACGGAGGAGGGGGACTGACTGCTGCGTGGAGTCTACGCCGACGACTGAGCGTCCCCGGGTCTCCACGGAGGAGCGGTTCGGTCCGGCGGGACGAGATTCTTCTGGCTTCACGCCGAGTGGATCGTCGGCGGGGTCACCTGAGCTGGAGGAATCTCAAGCTGCGCTGACCATCGTGCTGGCTGCGGGGCCCGACGCGGCTAGATGGGAGCCTGACAACGACCTCCTGACGACGGATCCTGGATCTTCGCAGTCCTGGACGGCGTCAGAACCCGAGATCAGGCGAGTGCTCTCCTTTCTTTTCTCTCTTTTTATCCCCGAGCACTTCAGCCTATCTCCAGGGGAGACGAGCAGGGTGCAGCCGTCCGCTGCGTCTGAGCTCGTCTCGCCGGGTTCTGGCGCTGCCGGTGATCCTGATCCCGGTTCTGTTTTCTCTTCTGAGCCTTCTTCCAGGGTCACCGGCAAGGAGTTGCTGTTCCTCGTGGTGCTGGAGGGTCCGGGTTCAACGTTGGAGGTCGGTTCTGGTGCAGTATTCAACGTGGGTTCGCCCGAGACCCAGTCGGGGTCCAACGTGGGTTCGCCTGAGGCCCGATCGGGGTCCGACGTGGGTGCTGCCCCAGTATTGTCCAGGTCCGGTGAGGAGGTGGCCGTTTTCCTGCGGCCTGACGCCCGCCGCCCTCGTCATCGGCTCTCCCCTGAGCCTCTTCCACCGGGATCCGCTCTGATCCTTCGCCCGTCTCAACGGTCCTGGTGGTTGAGTGATGCGGGTCGACGACCCGACCCGCAAAACTTTCGGTTCGGTGATCTGGTTCCCCCCACTGGTCTGTGTTTCCCTCTGGGCAGCCTGGTTCGGCTGCCGGTGGACTGGATTCCTGGGATCTGGGTCCAGAGTTCGCCGTCCGAACACTTCTTCCCCTGATTCGCCAGCTGGACAATGGGCGGGGAGATCTCCGGAGCCATCTCGGCTATTTTTGGACTCTGCCTGCCATACACCTCGGGTGTCACTTTTTCTTTTATCGTTATTAAGGTCACTTGGGTGTAATGTCTGTCCTGTTGGTGGATGTGTATTTATAGTGCTGTGCGTTTTCCTTCCCTCGTACCCAGCATTTTATTTTTTGTACCATGTTTTTAGTCTCGTTTTTGCATTGTAGAGTTATGTTTTGTTCCCTTTCAGACCATACTCTGCAGTTGCCCATTCGTTCCAGTCACTTTCATTTCTTTAGGTGACTGTGGGTATTTATATATTCATGTGTGTGGGTTTTTCTTTGCCTGCACTCAGTATTTCTTTTTTATGCCCTGTTGGTTCATTATAGAGTCATGTGCCTTGTTTTCCGTAACACCATGCTCTGTAATTGTCCATTTGTTCCAGTCACTTTTCTTGGTGACTGTGTGTATGTACTTATATTGGTGCTGTGTATTGTGTTTTCCCTTTATTTGACCATACTCAGCATTTTTTGCCCTGTACCTTTTTGGTGGTTCTTTTTTTTTTTCTTGCTCTGGGTCACGCATGGTTGGTACTCTCTGGGTAGTATGTAACCGGCGTGTTGACCCAGTTCTTCTCCCCATCTGTACCTGGGTTAATTATTCAGTTTTGTCAGTATTGTATTTGGGTTTTTCTTTCCCGCTACCCTACATTGCCCCATTGGTGTTGTCCTTCCCTTGGCTTCTTCCCCTCCGGTCCGCCTCCCTTCCTCCCACCCTAGGTGGGGGGGGGGGGGCTGGGATGTTCCTGGTCGTTCAGGAGCCCGACCTTGAGGGAGGGGCTCTGTCACCATGGGTTGAGATGCCGTCTCGGCACTGAGCCCATGTTTTCCCTCATCCCTGCCTCCCATTGAGCGGCGTCTCAGCTGGCCCCAGCTGGCAGCATTATGGACGGCTGGGGCCAATTAGTCTTCATCAGCTGGGGCGCTGCCAATGAGGATAAATAGGAGCAGCCTCGATGACTCGGGGCTGCGACATAAGCACTGCTAGGCTGAAGCCCCTTCGTCTGGTGTCAGCCTCAACTCCCCTTGCAGCATTCCTGTGTTTGTATCCCGCTGTGAGGATGTACGTCTTGCTACCCCCACGTCCGGTACGAGCTGCTTACCTCTGCGCTGTGCAACCTGTGAGTGTACCTCTGCATGAGTATCTGTGCTCTCCTCATCCCTTATCCCTTACCCAAAATAAACCATCTCGACTCACTGGCTTGTCCCTGGCTCTGATTGCCCGGCTCCCCAGAGCCGGATATGACATTACTGTGTAGTTGTTCTGTTCACAAATGCATACAGCGGCCAAAAACACAGTGGTAAATTCAATCGGTAGATAATAGGGGTGGCATTTCAGCAGTAAAAACTCCACGTCGGGCAAGCAGTGCTTGTAGATGGTTTGTACATCTCCGCACCACGAGCGGTTTATAAATACACACACACACACACACACCCCTCGTCTTACCAGAGTCTCCTGTTCTGTCTGCCCGGTGTGTTGAGTGTGTCTGTAGCTGAACAGCGCTCTCCGGGACTCTGTCTGAATTGCGGACTTAACATTGGAGTCTTTAGATTAGGCATTAATGTACATTTTTTTAAGGGGAATGAATGAACAGGGAGTGTGTGTGCGTTCCGGTGTGGGTGCGTGTTGGTGGTAGATAGGCTACTGCCAGTCTGAAGATTTTAAACTACAGACCTCTTCTTTGAAAACATTTTGTCCACAAAACTATCGTGTGTTGAGTCATCATATCTCGTGTCCGTTTGTGCTCGTGCATCCCGATTAATGAAAAAACACACTCAGCCAGTCTTTTCTGTTAAATGAGGACAGTTAAGTACAAACTATTTGAAGACACAACAGAATTTTTCACTACAGAGGGAAAAAAATGTTATGTGGATCTATGATTCAGTTCTCATGATTCCGTTATCTACCGATATTCATTATCTATTACAATTTTAACCTCATTCACTGTCATTCTTTTAAAAGAATGATTCAAAATGAAAATATCCCGACAGTTATTTTGAATTAAATCTACAATTTTGCATTCATCAGAGCAAATTAATACAGCTTACAGCCGCAATGAGTGGCTCCGCTTTCTTTTTTTTTCCACAATATCTTTATTGAACCTTTTTTTTTTTTTTAACAAACATGATACAAACAATCAAACACTAACACTAAAGTACTACAAAAAAAAAAAAAAAAATGCACTAAAAACACCAACAACCACCAACAAAATCAAGTCTTCAACAATGCTCCTCTGTTTAGTCTAGACAATCCAATACATAAGTATACATATCATGTTCACCAGTTTGGAATTTACAAGGTCCACACACATCATTCACCTTCTTCTTCAAGAGTTATGTTTAAATTTTTTACATAATCAATAAAAGGTCTCCATATATTCTCAAACACAATTTCCTTTGATTTTAGTATATATGTTATTCTTTCTAATGGAAGGTTTGTTAACATCTGTCTTAACCACTGAGTCACATCTGGTCTATGAGTCTTTTTCCATAATAGTGCAATACATTTTTTGGCATTAAGCAAACTGAGGTCTATGAATGTTCTTTCACTTTTATTAAAATTATGCTTTTCTGGGTACAGGCCCAACAAAAACAGTTTAGGATTCAATATGATTTGTTTTGAGATTATTTTTTCAATTGTTACCCTCACCTCTTCCCAAAACATTCTTATTAATCTACATTCCCATAAACAATGAAATAGGGTTCCTTTACTTTCCATGCATTTTGTGCATGTATCTGGTATATTTTTGTTATATCTATTTAACTCCTCCGGTGTAACATACATCCGCATTAACCATTTGAAATGTATCAATTTAAGGCGTACATTTATTGATTTGGTTTGAGCTTCTGTACAAGCCAATTCCCATTGTTCCTCTGAAATTTCAATTTGCAGATCTTCTTTCCAGTAGTTTAATCTTTTCAGTGAATTTTCACTTGAAGATAGTGTCAATGAGTTATAAAACTCTGAAATAATACCCTTTCTTTTACTATCTTTCATCATCATTTTTTCCAAGGATGAATAAATAGGTCGAGTGAGAGCTTTATTTTGATTTGATCGAATAAAGTTTCTAAGTTGAAGATATTTAAAAAAATGTGTTCTATTGAGATTAAATTTGATCCTCAGCTCTTCAAAAGACATTATGTTGTCTGCACATGGCAAATATAAATCCTGAATCTTTTGTATCCCTTTTAAATTCCATACTTTAAATACAGCGTCCGCTCTCCCTGGTTTAAAATATTGATTACCCCATATTGGACTAAATTGTGACAATAACTGTGGTTCTTTTAAATAGTTTTTAGCTTCAAACCATATTTTGATCATATGCTTTACAAATGGATTTTTAACTTGTTTTTGTAATTTTTTTGCCGAATCTGAGTATATGAATATGGGAAGAGGTAAAGGTAAATTGTATGATTCCATTTCAGTCCAGTGAGGGAGATCATTTGATGAAAAATAATATGTCATAGACCTCAGTTGTGCCGACCAATAATACAACATAAAATTTGGACATTTCAGACCTCCACGATCAAATGGTAAATATAATAAAGACAAACGTAATCTAGCCCTCCTGTTGTTCCATATAAATTCCACTAACTTTTTTTTTATTCTTGAGAATAGATCTAAAGGTGGTGATAAGGGAATGTATTGAAATAAATAAAGTATTTTAGGTAAAATATTACTTTTAAGTATATTGATTCTCCCGATCATCGACATTGGTAGTGACATCCATCTCTGAGTTAACTCACTGATATCTGACATTAAGGCTTCATAGTTGACACTGGCGACTGATTCTAGCTTAGGCATAATTTGGATTCCTAAATATTTAAACTGATTTACAACATTGAATTGATTTACCTCAGGGGCTGGGTAATTTCTCTGGGTCTCATTTAGCATTAATATTGAAGATTTAGTTTTATTTATTTTATATCCTGATATTTCCCCAAAATTCTTTATTAAATTCAACAAGGTTGGAATTGATTTTTTTAGATTCGACATAAACAAAATTATATCATCGGCGTACAGGGAGATTTTATGTTCTGTTGGTCCAACTTTAATTCCATATATTTGTGAATGTAAACGTATCGCTATCGCTAAAGGTTCAATTGCCATAGTAAACAGTAAAGGTGAAAGTGGACAGCCTTGTCTACATCCTCTATTGATTTTTATTGGTTTTGAAATATTGTTATTTGTTAGGATTTCTGCTGTAGCATTATTGTATATTATTTGAACCCATTTTATGAAATTATTTCCAAGTCCAAACCTTTGTAGGACTTCAAAAAGAAAGGGCCATTCAACTCTATCAAAGGCCTTTTCGGCGTCCAATGATAGGAGAGCTGTATCCGGTGCTTCTTTATTAAAATAAATAATATTAAATAGTCTTCTTACATTATGGAAGCCTTGTCTACCCTTTATAAAGCCATTCTGATCTCGATTAATAATATTTGGTAAAATTTCTTGTATTCGTTTTGCTAAAATTTTACAGATTATCTTAAGGTCGGCGTTTAATAGGCTTATTGGTCTCATATTTTCACATTTATTAGAGGGCTTACCTGGTTTTGGCAGCAGTATAATTAAGGCATTATTTATGTATGATGGTAAATTATTATTTTGAAATGCTTCTAAAACCATTTCCAAAAAAGGTTTTATTAATTTATTCTTAAATTTTTTATAAAGGTCAACTGGAAGACCATCTGGTCCTGCACTTTTTCCTGATTTCATATTATCAATGGCTAGCCCAACTTCTTCTTGACTAATTTTAGACTCCAATATCTCCCTGTTTTCATTTGGAATACACGGTATAGATAGTTCGTTCAAAAACCCATTTAGTTTTGTTAAATCAGGTTCATTTTTGGTATCATATAATTTTTCATAGTAATCTCTAAAGGCTCTATTAATTTCTAAAGGATCTATAACTACCTGTCCATTACTTATAATACTGGTAATTGGTGTTTTAATTTCCAATTGTTTAATCTGCCATGCTAATAATTTTCCTGATTTTTCACCTTGTTCATAAAAAGATTGTTTCAATCTTAGAAGACTCGAGGCAGCTCTATTCGCTGATTTTTTGTCGTATTCAGCTCTCAAAATCAGTAATTCATTCTCCAACCTTGGGTCACTTCCTGCATACACTTTTTCCTGAAGATTTTTTATTTTATGTTCCAATTTAGCTCTCTCCTCTCGAGTCTTCTTAGATTTTGATCCTGTATAACTAATAATATGTCCCCTAATAAAAGCTTTGAAAGCCTCCCACTTTACACATGCTGATGTTTGTGTAGTATTGATGTCAAAGAACTCGTCTATCTGTTTTTCTATATACTTGACAAATTCCTCATCCTGAAGCCATTTATGCTGAAATTGCCATCTACCTGATTCCTTTGTCAATTTTTTATCTACATATATTAGACAACAGGGTGCATGATCAGAGATCACGATGTTATCATAAAAGCAGTTTTGAATCTTGGACCTTAATTCTGTGGAAATCAAAAAATAATCAATACGTGAGAATGTCTTGTAGGTACTGGAATAACAAGAATAGGCTTTAACTTGTGGTTTCATTTCTCTCCATATATCTAACAATCTCAATTCTTTCATAAAATGATTAATAGTCATCCTACATCCAATGTGCGTACAATCCAGTCCTGTTGATCTATCCACACCTGGATTCAATGTACAATTAAAATCCCCTGCTATTATTTGTTGCCCTGTAAGTGATGATAAGATGAGAAATAAATTAGCAAAGAACTTCTGATCATCTATATTGGGACCATATAAGTTCACAAGATTTATATTTTCTAATAGCAAAGAACCTTGAATGATTACATATCTTCCAAATTTGTCTCCAATTACATTTTTCACTTGAAAAGGAACTGATTTATGTATGAGAGTCATAACTCCCCTGGCTCGGGATGAAAATGAAGAGGTGAATACACTTCCCTGCCATCTACTCCTAATTCTTTTAACATCCTCCTCTATCAGATGAGTTTCTTGTAAAAACACAATTCTTGAACCCATGTCCTTTATTTTATTCATAACTTGTTTAAGTTTTTTTAAATTTTGTAGACCTCTGCAATTCCATGAAGTTAAATTAAGATTAACACTTTGGTCCATGATCAATAGAGAGTTTGGGATTACCTTGCAGTGTAAACATGCTCATACAGAGAAGCAAAAACATGAGTGGTTGAACATTCATCCTACAAACTACACACAAACAAATTTCCCCTTCCCACACTTGTGGCAAACCCCCCAAAATCAAAAGAAAAATTCTGTCTCCCGATATAGCCATCGACCGTTCCACACCCACGGGGAACAGCCTAAGCCACTCCTTCTTCATCCTCCCAATCACCCTAACTCTACTGCTTTTAATGACGTAACATTAACTCTCCTCTGTAGTTTTCCAACTTAACTCCAAAATTTTTAACAACTTTGTACATCGTAGTTTTTTTTTTGTTTTTGTTTTGTTTTTTTAATATATAATACAATCTATATTTTGTAAACTTACTATTTACTTCAAGTCAGTCAGATGCCTGTGCAAATGCTTAATTATTCTACCTTATATTTTGTTCATGCTTAGCTCCCACCAGTCTCTTCTTCTTCTTTGATCTTCTTGATGAACTCCTGCGCCTCCTCTGGGGTCTTGAAGATGTGGGTTCTGCCCTCATACGTGGTCAGCAGTCTCGCAGGATAGATTACACCATGACGAATCCCAAGGTTGCGCAGCTCCTTACGTACGGGATCAAACTGCTTCCTCAATTGCTGGATTCCTGTGGCCAAATCTCGGTAGAACCGCACCTGCTGGTCCTGGTGTTTAATCTCTCCTTTAGCACGTGCAGCGTTGAAGATCTTCATCCTGTCTCTGTTGCTAAGAAACTTCATAATTAAGGTCCTCGGCGGTCCCTTGTCTCTCCGTGGGCCAATACGATGTGCTTTTTCCAGAACCACTGCTGATTGCAACTCCTCGCTGCCCAGCACCTCCGGAATCCACTTTTCCAGAAAGGAACATACGTCCCGACCTTCTGATTCCTCTGGAAGACCCACCAGCCTCAAATTATTCTGTCTCGACCGAGATTCCAAATCCAAAATATTATCTTCCAGAGATTTTTTTTTTTTTTCCAAAGTGCGCACCTTTAATTGAAGACGGGTGACGTCATCTTCAGCACTAGCGAGACGGAGCTCCATCTGCGCCGTTCGTTCTACACAGTCACCCAATTCCTTTCTTATTCCTTCCAACGCTGTCATAATCCCATCAAATCTAGAGGAAAAGTCCGCTCTCATTGAACTCATGGCAGCCATCAGCGCATCTGCGCCATTCCCCGCAGAAATCGCACCGCCGCCAGCCTCCTCCGCCATATATGGAGTTTTGTTTGCTGCGTCACAGACCTGAAAGTCCGTTAATTTGGACTGTTTCGGCGGCTCGCTTTTTCCTTTTCCTGGTTTTCCAGCCTTAGGCTTCGCCGACATATCCTCGCCCAAATGCTGGGATACGTTCTGTCCCAAATGAGAGAGTTATTTGCCGATTTTTTTCTCCAGGAGCAGAGCAGAGCGAGACACGTCCGTCCTACGTGGCAGCCATAACCGGAAGTCGGCTCCGCTTTCTTGATTTAAAAGAGAAGCTCTGATGAATTACGTTTCAAAGAGGAAGACTGGCATGATCTCTGAATTGTAGCCAACAGCTCTCATCTATGGGCAAGCAAGGTTGTGGAGTTGAAAAGCGCCTTGCTTTTAAATGCAGTTTCACTTTGTGAATGAGCCCACATTGTCCTCAGTGCAAAATGGAATTGTCTTCCCACTTAAACCTCTTTCATGTTAGCATCATGTCTTTGATCTCATGCCCCTGTTTTTTTTAAGGGAATGAGAGCAAAGGCAGCGATTGGTTTATTTCACATTATGCCCCAAACACCTCTCTGAATAATTAAGAGAATTAGGACAGCCCTTTTCAACTTTGTGTCGGGCGGAAAATTCATTTCTGCACTGTTGTGATAAGGACTTGGAAACACCTACTGTATAAATATGTTCTGCATCAGTGACAACTGCATCCTTGTAATACAGCCCTAGAATGAACATTATTTGATCTAAAAGCACATCTAAAAGCAGCAAAATTTTAGTTGTTTTGGCCAGTTGTCATTTTCTGTAAATAAATGCTCTAAATGACAATATTTTGACTTAGGATGTTTTCACCCCTAAATTCATTTAATTTGGTCCAAATCAGTTGACAAGTTTGTTGTATCATTTGTTTGTATCATTTTCTCCTAGGTTTGGTCCCCTTTCACACAGGCAAAAATTCAAGCAGACCAAACTGCGTCACATTAAATCCTGCGAGACTTATGTCAGAATGTTCTCTGTTCTTATTGGTCAGATTTTTTTGTCGTGAGAACAGGAAAGGTAAATACAGGAAGTAGGATGACTACTGTGTATTTATGCATTTCTGGGGAGAAAATAATACAAATTGTAGCATAATCTACAGGGGGTTTTCATCGCCCTGGTTATCGTTTATTACATAAATGCATACACCACTTTCGGTAAATTGTACAGTTTGAAAATCAAGCGGTGCTACGGATGGGAAATAACATGTTAATCTTCATTTATCCTCCAGAACCGTGACGTGCTCAGCCACAGATATTTTCAAAGATCTATCAGGTATGTACAGTGACATAAAATGCTTTACTGTTTGCTGCTGGTCCCGTTTTAGCGCAGTCGCTTTCTCACCTGCAGGACCACACCAGAGTTTGCCATTTGATTCGAACCAAGATCATCTCTTTCAGGTGTCAGTGTTCATGACTCCACCATAAGAAAGAGACTGGGCAAAAATGGCCTGCACGGCAGAGTTCCAAGACAAAAAAAACACTGCTGAGCAAAAAGAACATAAAGGCTCGTCTCAGTTTTGCCAGAAAACATCTTGATGATCCCCAAGACTTTTGTGAAAATACTCTGGACTGAAGAGACAAAAGTTGAACTTTTTGGAAGGTGTGTGTCCCCTTATATCTGGCATAAAAGTAACAGCATTTCAGAAAAGGAACATCATTCCAACAGTAAAATATGGTGGTGGTAGTGTGATGGTCTGGGACTGTTTTGCTGCTTCAGGACCTGGAAGACTTGCTGTAGTAAATAGAACCATGAATTCTGCTGTCTACCAAAAACTCCTGAAGGAGAATGTCCGGCCATCTGTTCGTGACCTCAAGCTGAAGCGCACTTGGGTTCTGCAGCAGGACAATGATCCAAAACACATCAGCAAGTCCACCTCTGAATGGCTTAAGAAAAACAAAATGAAGATTTTGGAGTGGCCTAGTCAAAGTCCTGACCTGAATCCAATTGAGATGCTGTGGAATGACCTTAAAAAGGCGGTTCATGCTCGAAAGCCTTCCAATGTGGCTGAATTACAACAATTCTGCAAAGATGAGTGGGCCAAAATTCCTCCACAGTGCTGTAAAAGACTCATTGCCAGTTATCGCAAACACTTGATCGCAGTTGTTGCTGCTAAGGGTGGCCCAACCAGTTAGTATTAAGTTTAGGGGGCAATAACTTTTTCACATAGAGCCATGTAGGTTTGTAATTTTTTTCCCTTAATAATAAACACCTTCATTTAAAAAATGAATTTTGTGTTTACTTGTGTTATCTTTGTCTAATATTTAAATTTGTTTGATGATCTGAAACATTTAAGTGTGACAAACATACAAAAAAATAAGAAATCAGGAAGGGGGCAAACACTTTCTGACACCACTGTATATCGGATGACAAGATAAAAACGTCTTCTTTCATATAAAACTCCATCATTTATATTGGGATTTTTGCAAAAATAATTCTTCAGCAAAGCACTTCCCACACTACATGTCAGCGTCCCGCCTCTCCCCCACAAGTGTGTTGTTTGCTAGGCTTCTCTCCAGGAGTTAGCACAGCAGCTGATAGTCTTGAACTAAAGGTTTGGTCAAATAGCCGCTAATGTCTGTTTGCTAGAAATGTGGGACTGTTTTCACCCTAACCCTGTTTTAATTGGAGGTAAATAACGTCAACACCATCTCACTCTTATCACTGTAAAACAGCAAATGCTAAATGACGATGCCAACCTGTCGCTAAAAGGAAATATTAGTGTATCAGACCCTCATTTCTTTGCTTTAAATTACTACTGAGTTTTTCAGTTTTGTCTGAAAAATTTATATTACAGCTGAAAAAGTGTGTGATAGTGGCATACACTCAAAATAAATAATAAATAAATTAAAACGTGTCGGAAGGGCAAATTGCCTCTTAATGTAATATACTTGATTTCTAATTTAAATTTAGTCAAGTAGCAGTAATGAACAAAGTTAAAGTTATCATTTGTATTTTTTACATTACCTTTTGTGGCTTTGATTTTCAGGTCATTACCAATCTGAAATATTTTTAAAAAAGAAGCAAACAGATTTAAATCAGGCTAGAACGGCAGTCTTCAGGCTGTAGATCTACACTTTTTATTGAGCCTTTAAATTCAGATAAGAGTGAAGTAATTCTTGTTGATCCAAAAAACCTTAGAAATACCTTTCCAAATCAAACTTTTAGTTTGGATGCAGTTACTCTCTCTTAATAGCTCTGTGAGGAACGTTGGAGTTATTTCTGATCAACATCTGTTTTTCAATTCACATACTAAATTCGTTTCTAAGATTGCCTTCTATCATTTGCGTAATATTGCCAAGATTAAGAGCATCTTGTCTCAGAGTGATGCTGAGAAACTGATCCACGCTTTTGTTAGCTCTAGATTAGATTACTGTAACTCTTTATCATGTTGTCCTAAAACATCTTTAAAAAGTCTTCAGTTGATCCAAAATACTGCTGCAAGAGTTTTAACAGGTACTAGAAAGAGAGATCATATCTCTCCAGTTCTGGCCTCCCTTCATTGGCTTCCCATAGAGTTTAGAATTAAGTTTAAAATCCTTCTTCTCACTTTCAAAGCTCTAAACAATCAGGCCCCTTTTTATTTAAAAGATCTGATATTACCCTATTATCCTAGCAGAGCACTACGTTCCCAAAATGCTGGATTACTTGTAATACCTAGAATCTCCAAAAGTACAATGGGAGGCAGAGCCTTCAGTTATCAAGCTCCTCTCTTGTGGAACCAGCTGCCAATCTGGATTCGGGAGTCACACTCGATCTCTGTTTTTAAGAATAGGGTTAAAACCTTCCTTTTTGATAAAGCCTACAGTTAGGGAGGGATCATGTGTTTCTGAACCCTCCCTTAGTTATGCTGCTATTAGGTTTAGACAGCCCGGGGACCTCCAATAATTACACTGGGCTTCACTCCTTTCTTCACTCTCAATGAAATATTTTTTTTTTTTGTGCTGGTCATTAACATCTGTTTGTTCTCTCCCATTGATTGAGTCCCCATCGTGCTGTTTGCTCTCGACATGTCTGCTCTTTTCACCTTCTCTATCCCCTCACCCCCCAGCCAGTCGCAGCAGATGACTGCCCTTCTCTGAGCCTGGTTCTGCTGGAGGTTTCTTCCTGTTAAAAGGGAGTTTTTCCTCTCCACCGTCGCCAAGCGCTTGCTCATAGGGGATCGCTTGATTGCTGGGGTCTTTCTGCAATTGTGAGGGTTTCCCCTACAGTTGAAAGTGCTATGAGATGACTCTTGTTGTGAAATGGCACTATATAAATAAAGTTGAATTGAATTGTTTCAATTACTTTATTTATTAATACTTTTGCAGGAATGATGCTTCAGAAAGATAATTGTACCAAAGTACACTAACAGCTAATTTATATCTGTAAATGGCAGTGATGGGTAATTTTCTCATTTTCAGACCAACTTTTTTTATGTTTTTGTTATTCTCCTCTGGTTCAGGTAATATTTAACTTATTAATGTTTACTTTTTATTCATATGACATGATTTAGAAGAAAAACCTCAAATTTATGAGAATCAAGTGTCATGAGGCTGAGCGCAGTTTTCACTGGGATCAGGCTCTGAATTTATTTTTGAACATTTTCTGTATTTTTTCCAGCCTTGTGTTGTTTTCCTGTGCACTGTGTTATGACGTCTCCTTAGTGGCTTATCATTCTTTTAATTATCTATGTCTTTCATATCAGTATTATTTTGTCAGTTCCTGTAGTTCAGGAATTATACTGTATTTTGCTCTTCATGACATGACTGCCTTACCTCCTCTTCCAGACACTCCCACCCTGTCATTGTCTCACTGCCTGTTCCCTTGCCATCTCAGCTGTGAGTTGTTTAATTAGGTCACCTGCCCGCTCATGCAGCTCACACCTGCCACCCATTGTTTCATCATCTTCCCCAACTATTTAAAGACTGTCTGTCTGTCCTCTCACTGTGGCAGTCTTGTTTTTCTCATCGCTACCAGAGCCCATTTTCTGCTCTGGTGAGTTTATCTCAAATCTTCTCCGCTTGCAAGTTTTCCTCAGTGCTTGAACTTTGTTTTTGTGCTCCTATGGGACTTGTGTTGGTTTTTGTTTGTAATAAATTCCACTAACGGAAGTTCAGCGCGTGGGTCTCATTTCTCTGCCCAGAGAGGCAATCCATGACATCAAGTCTCAAATGCACATTAAAAATACAATTTTATAAAAGCACTGCAAAATTTGAAGGAAAAAGTTGCATAAAATTAATGACAGATGAATTTGTACAATTGATTTTTTTTCAGTATGCAATTTAAAATGTTTAAACAAAAGAGATGGTCCTTATTATGTGGTTCTAATATCTAACTAGAATTTACAGAAAATTATATCGTAATACATACTGTTATCGGGATATAAGATTACTTATATCAGGATATGAAATTTTGGTCATATTGCACAGCCCTAGTTTCCAATACAAACCATTTACTCTAAAAACTCAACTTTAACTACTGTCCCAAAACAATGGATAAAAATCGCATCTGTCTGTTGATTGATACAACTTACAAATATATATATATATATATATATTTATTTAATTTTTTTTTTTAAATCACTGCCTCAGCATTTATTTTGCCAAGTATTGAGAATGTCCTGTTTTGGAAACACTCAACAAGTGGCTGATTAGAGTTGCAACAGACCTAATCTTCAAGCCAAAAAAAAAAAAAAAACCAGTGTGCAGCACAAAGTACAAACTTCCTCAGCTGAGTTGTCGATTCAATCTCTGCCCCACTTTTAGAATTCAACTATCATGTTCTCCATCACACAGTTCACTTTGGAAAAAGGCAAAAATGAGCCCCATAAGAAATCATAAGTCTACAACACGATGTTTGTATTAAGCAGCGTATCATAGGAGCTGACTCCTGGGTCTTGGGGGGAATGTTAAGCATGTTAATGAAGAGTGCATACTGAAGGTATTACTGTACTTGAGAGCAATATGGAGCCATTTAACACACTTACTGCACAGTCCAAAGAGTACAGATGGAGAAAAGGTGTCCGACATGCAATCCTGGTGCAATAAATCACAAGATGGCAGAAGCAGACGTGTTATCCATGATTAAGAATTCAAGGGAAAAAAACAGAATGAAAACTGCACAAATGCAATTTGAAGTAGACAAAGGCCAAAAAAGAAACAGATCCTACAGATGCCAGCAGATAACAGATGGCCCTACTGTTTCCATAAAAACTTCTGGACAGAGCAACCACCTCATCTGTGAGATGCGGTTTTTAGTTCCAGAGGGGGAAATCAAGCCAACACATCTAGAAGGGAACAACATCGGTGCAAAAATACAGCAGCTACAAGCCACAGTAATTTCATACTCCAAACCTCTGTCCGACATCTGATATGTAAAGGACATTTTTAAAGAGATGATATGACAAGTAGTGGAGGAGAACAGACAGACAACAGCTGGATTACCTAAGAAAATGAAATAATGAATATTAATCAGAAAAGATCAATAATTTTTTTTCTATAAAGAGCAGCTTACAGTTCCTTAAATGGCCACTTGAGGCTGGGTCAGAAAGTGACTCAACTCACCAAATGCAAAGAGGTATGTTTTAAAACCAGGAAGAAAAACCTTTTCTTTATAGCAAAGTTCCTCCTTCACAATAACTGCACAGTGGGATAGTTTTTACAAGCCACAACCATCAACATTTTACAACTACAAAAAATTTGCAATATATGATGTGTATGACTACTTTAAAGCAGCACTATGTACCTTTCTAGTTCTGGGTAGGAACACTAAAAAGACTACAGCAACGATGACTATGACCTCAGTCCCAACAACCAATCACAGGCTGTTTAGTTGCTGGTGGCTAAAGTTGTTTGCCATGATTGGCTGTTGGGACTCAGGTCATAGTCGTCATCACTGTAGTGTTTTCTCTGTTCCTACCAAGAACACAGTTGTTGCAGACAGTGTGGGTCAGCTAAGGTTATGAGAAAGTGGCATTCACCTGGTCAAAGGCTGATGTACCATCAAAGTAATTTTGGAAGCATTATGTTAAGGTGAAAATCTTACAGTGGTGGTTTAAACAATATATAAGTACAGAGACAATCAGCGCTTGCTGGAGGCTGTCTGCACCACCTCTGCTAATTTTGAGAATCTGACCTTTTGACTTTTTGGCGATAAAGAGTATTTTGTACTTAATTATCTAACAACTATACAGCCTGCTGTATATGGTTAACTACTGGATACAGTCCATCCAAGTCAGATAAATAACATCAATTAACTGGTTTCTAGCAGCATATGGAAGTAGCTTGTTCATCAAGTTCCCTTGCGTTAATTAGCAGCTCCCCACAATGGTCAGGTTGAAAAAAATCATAAGTCCATGGTTTTTGTCTTTTGCTTCTTGCATTGTATTAATTGTGAGTATTTTTCATTTCTGCTGGCCATAAACAAAATTACCCCCCAAGGACACTAAAAATACCTTGACTCTGACGATAAAAGTAAAACTCCATAAACCATTTACTAACACTACAGTGATCAAGTCCATATTTCACTCAGTTTGGCTGTAGCCATGTAAATTGTAAGTGTTAGGGTCTGATGCTATATGGACAAACAGGAGTGCTTAGTGTGAAAACTGTTTAACAAATCTTTAGCATACCAGTACAAATATTAGGTATTTCATGGGAAGTTCTCATATACTGTAGAAGATACTCCCACACAATAAAAAAAAAAACTGTACTCCACAACACCACATCATGGGAAATTGCATCTTCTTATCACATACACTATCTCCTTGCACTGATATTAGCCTACTGAAAAACAACCTTCCCTTTCAAATATAATTGCCTGTAAAAAGTCTGTAAAAATAACCCTGAGCGTTGCAGATCACAGTGCTGGCGTGGAGCCTCTAAACTTTATTAACATCCAGAGTCAGCCTGGCGAGACTCCCAGCTCCCTGCAACTGAGACTTATAAGCATCATTCTAAACAAGATACTGGTCTCACTTTCCCAAAATCCTCCTCTTCCTACCATCAGGCATAACCACAGTCTCCAGATTTGTTGCTAAATATGAAAGATTTTAATAAAATGTTAGTCCACCTGTGCCGTTTTGCTGAGATTGGATGAATAGGATGATATAATTCTCTACCTATTGTAGTTGTTTTTAACCCTCTCACAACTAAAGCGTGAATTTGTGCCACAGTTTGTACCTTTCCCAGTGGTTTTGGTAATCTCCGACAGCGCACTGCCCATTCTCACACTTGTTGGTTTTCACCAAAAAATAAATGACGCTGGGTGATCTCTGCACTCCTAATAGTGATGTCTTTTAAAAGAATTGCAGCTGGGCACAAAGTCAGCGTGTTGCTAGTTCACAGCAGTGCAATGACATGGCACTTTTGTCCATGGAAACCACACCTAAAGTCAGTGGCACATTATCAGTCACTATTTAAACATCACTCATTCTCAGCTGCTTCATCTCGCACCTGCCTCACCTGAAAAGGGGTAGGTGAAACAGTGGTGCTCCTGTAAATGATTTTCTCATGCATTTTCACTTGCCACACGGTGGCAGAAAAACGATCTGCTATCCTAAGTAAATACACCATTATAATTAAAAAAAAAATCCACCATAGATTACGTGCACCTGCCTTTTAAGGTGAGGTAATAAACCATTGTGATTGGCTTTTTACATGTTATGCCAAAAACACACCTCTGAATAATTGAGAGGACAACCTTTTTGCAATTTTGCTGGCACTAGGTCTGTTATATTTCACTTTTATAATAACAAAATGCACTTGGACATACCTAAAAATTGTGTTTGCACCCCCTTGTCTTTTATCTGTGCATTTGCCACGATAAAATTGACTCAAAGTTTTGTTTCTGAGCGCTTTAAAATATCAAAGAATTTATCAGATATTGATTGTGACGAAACTTGGCTTACTACCTTGGACAGTAATGGATTCAGATAAATATCTGCCAAGACGTAGTGCACATGTGAATATCTGAGGCCAAATCTGTAGAGAATCATAAGTCACGATCGGGTTTGTGATTGATGACAACCATCATTCACAGAGAAGCAAGAGTAAAATCATTTTTTCCCCCCATTCAGGAACCTTCATTCCATAGTTTCTTTATGCACTCAATACGATGAAGAAGTTAACATCGCTCTGGGGCTGGCTTGCTGTGCACATGACCAGAGAGTAAGTAATTCTTCTAGAATGCTGTGCTTCTATTAACAAGCACTAATAAAGTATATAAACTGCACTATTAGACTTTATAATGTCTTTCATAGTCCTCTGGGGTAGCGCCAGCCAATGGTGCGGTGAGCTGGCTGGACACTGCCCCATGGTAGCTTCCTGGCAGAGACAGAGAGAGAACAAGAGAGGATAAAACTCAAGTTTTTTGGCTGCTTTCTCCTCCACTCTAATGAAGGCATTAAAACATCATGTTTGCCCATTTGTTTTCAGCCACTCAGCTGAAGCCAAGGTTTGATTGGTTTGATGATTAATGTCCAACATTACCAGCCTTGTAAAAAGTGAAATTTCAGACAGTATTTAAACAAGTAGGCCTACAGTCTAAGCTGCATTTGAATCTATAACTTTTTACAGTTTGAAACTGTGAACTATTTGCAACGCTCTGATGTACTGTATACTGGTATAATGCTCTCACCTTATCATATACAAGTGAAGGGTTTAATGAGCCATTCTGATGCAGCCCTCTTAGTAAGGTACAGACAAGCAATGAACAAGTACAGCTTTAAAGCTGTACTTTTTTAAGGTTTTTTTTTTTGCACCCAAAACCCAAATCTACATAAGTCCCACATGCAGATATTTACATGTGGCACACACACACAAAAAAAAATCAACAGTAGGCTATGATGTTTCCTTCCCTTTTTGTTCATTTGTGTGAGTGCTTGTCATCTTTTTTGCATTTGTCTTCTTTTTCCGGATACAAGTACAGTCATCAGTTTCTATCACACACTGGCAGAACTGTGCATTGTAACTTTTGAGACCACACAGCCAGACCATTACACTGGTCTACCACAACACAGGCTCCTCTGTCTCTCCATCCAGGAGAGGAGATGCCACAAGCACTGTGGGAGGAAGCTGAAGAGCTAACTTGTAGGTAACCCAAACCGACCCGCTTTCCCAACCAGTCTCCTGGTATGTAGGATCCCTGGACACTACTGTTTGGCATACGGACGCTCTTGTGGTACATGAACACTTTTTCCATCACTGGTGAAGTTTATGATGATCAAATGCATTTGATATATTTGTTCGTTTTGTATAGAAACATTTTATTTAATTTTATTTATTTATTTAATTTTTATTTTATTAAATTTATATTTTGCATTTCTGTATTTTTTTATTTATTGTATTTGTTTAAATTAAAGGGTGCACTTTTACCATGTTTTAACAGCACACTCATGTCTTAATGAAATATTTGTGACATATTTTGTTCAAATTTTCGTTAATTATTGCAGCAAATTTGTTTTGTTTTTTTAATTTTTCCCAGACTTTCAGAAAACAGCCTGTTTGAGTGTATATACTTTTAAATCTTGAGATCAGATGTATCCAGAGCCAAATACAGGTCTGGTCAGCCTCCAGATATTTTGTGCCATGGATGGAGAATTTCTGCAAAACTCCTTACATTTGTTGGTGATCAAGAAAAGTCTGTTTAACGATTTTGTAGGAGTTCGCTGCTTGCACCATTAGGGACTGCATCAGGGTTGACTTGACCTGTTACCCTTGAGCCAACTAATGTTTGTTTCTGTTTCTTTGTAGCTTTCTGGGCTAAAATGCTAAAAACAGTAAAAGGAAATGGAGTTCTTCTTCTTTGATGTATTACATATCATCCACTGAGTCCTCCAATGGATGTCTGCCACCTTTTGAAAATGGCAAATCAGTACAAATCCCCAAGGCAGGCGATCATGTCAGAGTGAGAAGACAGGCGCAGTGCTGCGCTCTGCCACTAGGGGCACGAAAATTCTCACACTCAAAGAGTTAAAGAATGAACGAAATAATGCATCACTAGTTAGCCAGCGGTGTGCGGTTCCAGTGGTCAATGGGGTGTGACGGTCCCTGGAGTACAATAAGCAGAGAAACATTCACGAATGAGTGGCTAAACTGTTAGCTTCAAGGCAGCTAGCTGACGTTAACTCGTCCCTGAAAATAGTGTCTAAGAATGACATATATGGTCAAGTTTTGGTAGATGAACAAGGATTCCATTGGGGGTGAATAGAATTTATAGAAAATAGCGATCCAAACTGACCAGATTAACAATTAAGCTAATGCTAGGCAGCCTGTTGATCATGTGACCATTGTCAACCGAGCACCTATCCAAGTTAATGCCAACAAAGCTCCATGTAGCATCGCAACATTTTTTTGTCTTTTGGTTGCTCCCTTTTGACAATGTTGCCAGATACACAATAATTATCATATTTATAAGATAGTTTTAGGGCCTATACAACATACGATCAGTGCTTTTTAAAAAGGCAAACTATACAATAATTTTGGCATTTCCATGCACCCCCCCCCCCAAAAAAAAACGATGTTTTGAATTACGTGAACACCCACACATCAGCAGAAAATGATGCGTGCTCATACCCTATCAGTTCATACCTGCCTGGCTCCTCCTCACTGCCAATCACATCAGCAGCACTCAGCTCATATTTGTCTGCGCAGCTGTACTGACACCGCAACAAAACACTGAGGAAAAAAGTGTCTAAAAAAAAAGAGTCCGGCAGCACAGACACAGCTAAGAAAACAAAGCAACCCTGCCAGGCACCGCAGCTTTATTGCCCTGCTTTGGTGTTACACCGGACATTTAAGGGATGTCTGCAACCTGTTGCTGGGAACAAGGCTAAAGCATTTTGCCACTGCTGCAGCCCTTCAGTTGATGTCAGACATTGCAGTTCTGAAAAAAATCATGCCAAAGAAAATACACTCACAAAACATGTAGTCTCTGTCTCCAAATTAAACCTCCATTGCCCACTGGTTGTAACAAATGTGTTTATTCCTTAGGTCATGGATGGGCAGTGAGGGCCATTTCACTGCAGATTTTCTGTTCCATTTACTCTCTTCAGCTGGTGTTTGCACTGATGAGCTTCAAGGATTGCTCATTAGAGAAAGCAACTGCTGAAGAGACTGGGTGGAACAGAAAGCCTGCAGTGGAATGGCCCTCCATGGCACATAGTTGCCCATCCCTGCCTTAGGTTACTGCAGGTCCATGCACATAAAATAGCTTTGTTTTTAAATGCACTGTCCTGTGATTTTTCAAGTTGTTTTAGTATATACAATAGTTTGGGTCAAAACACAATAATTTTAAACCAACAGTACAACAGCAACAGTCAGGTAATTTAACTTAACTGTAATGCTGTGAATACCACTTAACTGCAATGCTTTTGCACTGTGTATATACAGTATATACTGTGTATATCAATCCCTCCAGGATTTCACGATGTTGCAACCACACAAATTCATGTGAAATCACGTCATTATTGCACCTTTTGCGCGACCTTGTAACTTTGTCCAATCACTGCAACTTTCCCGCAATTTTGGCCAAACCTCATCAACTTCCATCAATTTCACCAATCAAATTTATCGAAGAGTAACTTTCAAACACTCAGTCTAACCAATCAGATGCGTCGCTGCACCGTGCTCACTTCTGTGTTTACAGTGAGTATTAACGGAACACATCAGCAAAAAACAAGAGTGTGATTAAAAAAAACACTCACCTGTGAGTTTTCCCACACCATCCCTTCCTCCGTCTCCCCCAGCCTGCCGGTGGACGTCTCCTCAAGTCTCTGTGCCGACCGCATGTATGAAGTGCTGGTTTTGTGTTGAAAAACATCCGCCTGCCTGAAAGCACCCTGTCACGGGAGCACGCGTGAGGAGAGACACCATAAAACCACAAACAAACGAGTAACTCTAATACTACAGCCAGTTTTGTAACATTTTATGCATCTTTAGAAGTAAAGTCATTACTACATCTTGTCAATGAGTTTTTAAAGCTGTGAATCTCCGGTCTGGACACGGACCAACACATGCCTCAAGGAGAGACCCTCCTCCCGGTATGACTGTGTGTTAAGACGTGCAGCAGATAAACAAACCAGCAGGAGTCAGGCATGAAAAGAGAGAATCTTTAGTAATTTTTTTCCAGAAAAACAGACTTCAATAGACAATACAGAGCAACAGAATAAATGATTTTTTCTCTGCGCTCAGTACTGAATGGTTGGGGACCGCTGCGGTTTTCAAATGAAGGCGCTGCCATAATTTCCAAATCTATACTCTTTAATATGCATTCAATGCAATTTAGCTGTTGTGATGGATATTGTGTTAAAGTCTGTATTTGCTGTTGCACAAGAGTTTTTTCTGTATAGCAGAAGTTTCTGCTTAATTTACAAATCACTGTTTAATAGGAAATTTTTGACAATCCTGTGCCTTTCTTCTGGTGTTATAGAATATCATTGCAGTAAACTATGGAAAAAGGCATTTGCTTTAAAATTCTAGTTCTTCCCACAACTTTAAGTACAAAAAAACCCTCTCAAAACATCGCAACTTTTATTGTAACTTTTTTGAAAAGCTCCTGCAGTTTCAGGCTTTTTGGGCCACAACAATCATAAAAACATCCTGTGAAATCCTGGAGGGACTGGTATATACTGTATGTTTACTGTTTTTCTACCCAATTTCTTTATCTTATTTATTATCTTATTATTGCTTTGAGTGCAGCTATCCCTTTGCTGCTGCAATCCTGTAATTTCCCCATTGTTGGACAAATAAAGGTTTATCTTATCTTAATATTTCTTCACTTCCTATGTGGCAACACTGCCTTTCAGGGTCACCACAGCGTATCATGACCTTATATCACGATGATCCACATGTTGATTTGGCAAGGATTTTTACACCAGATGCCCTTCCTGACGCAACCCTACCCATTTATCCGGGCTTGGGACCAGCACAAGGAGTACGCTGGCTTGTGCACCCCCCCCCCCCCCCGTGGCTGTGTAACCAACTTTCCTTCCTCCATTCTATTTTTGCTGAGTACCAAGCTAGAAGGCATCAAGTACCATTTTTATATGGTCTTTAGTATGACCCGGCTGGGACTTGAGCCCACGACATCCCGGTGGATTAGTGAACCAGGTGGAAACAGTGATGTCTATTAGGGTGACTGAAATCTAAAGAAAGTAAATATATAAACCACACTTGGTAAGCCAACTTGTTACCTCCGCTAAGAAGGTAATGTAATCGGGGTGGTTTGTCTGTTTGTCCATCTGTTTGTTTGTCCTTCTGTCTGTTAGCAGGATTACGCATAAACTACTGGAGGAGTTTTGAGTTTGATGAAATTTTCTCCAGAGGTAGCCCTTGGGCCAAGGATGAAACCATTAAATTTTGCTGATGATCTGAGAGTGCATACCTCCACCAATAACCTTCTTCGTATTTGTGTAGCAGGATTACACAAAAACTACTGCATAGATTTGGATGAAAATTTCACCAGAGGTGGTCCTTGGGCTTGACAGGAACACATTTTGGTGATAATCTGAGAATGCATACCTCCACCAAGGCTCTTATCTTCTCAAAGAGTGTTAGCAAGAATGCTCCAAAACTACTGGATGGATTTAATGAAATTTTTACCAGAGGTGGTCCTTGGCCTAGAGAGGAACCCTTAACATTTTGGTGATGATCCCAGAACGCATACCTCCGCCAAGACACTTATCTTTTCAGTGTGTTAGCAAGAATCCTCCAAAACTACTGGATAGACTTTGCTACAATTTTCACCAGAACTGTCTCCTGGCCTACACACGAACCCATTACATTTTGGAGGTGATCCATGACGGACAGAAGGAGCCTTGGTGGAGGTATGCGCTCTCCGAGTGCTTTTCTAGTTAGTTTTGTATTGTCCACATGATTAACAGCTAGGCTGATCAATAAGAGAGCAGCGGACAGGTATCAAGGACGCATTGAGCTGGGTTTACTATGGAAGTAACGTACGTCCCATGGCAAATCCAGAACAGTCAGTTTTACTTTTTGGAGTGAAGAACGATGTAAAGGCTGTGTGTTTTCTAAGAGAAGTGAGCGTTTCAATATTTTTTCGAAAATCGTGTGACCAGGAGATGCCTTTCAGAAGATTAAAACCTTCAAAAACACAATTGTTCAGTCAATGACCCCTTTAAAATACTAAAAACACTAAACAGCTTTTATTAAAAAAAACAAGCAATGTCATGTTTTACACTATTTTCCCTTGTTAAACCAAAAAGGAACCAAACCATGACTCCAAAACCAATATACAGTAAACTAATATAAACTAACCCCAATATAAACAGCTGACACATAAACTTAACTGGAAACAGGAGCTTTAATGTGATTGACTCAGCTGGTCAACACTGACCAAGAGCCTTGAAGCTCTTTGTCCACATCTTTCTCTCATGCTTTAATCTTTCTATGCAGTCGACAGCTGTGAGGGTCCTCGGCCCGTCTCTGGCAGACGCAGCACAGTGGCGGATGACCATCTTTACTGCCACATTTGGAGGGAAGGGGATTTTTCTTTGATGAAACACACCAATGCCAGGCCAAGAACAGCAAGTGGCACAGCCGAGATGTAAATCAAAAACCTACCCGAGTGCTAAGTCATACACGGAGGGGTCTGTGAGAGGAGTCGCTGCTGTCTGAAAATGTATGAGTAATACAGGCTCTACAGACATGTGGTCAGCTGTGGCATGCGTGTCCAGGCAAACACAGAATAGCAGAAGTCCTTTATCGTTTCTAAACACAGTTAACATTCCAAAACAGAGAGCTGGCAGCTATTCCTCCTGATCTCAACGGTGCATGAAAATTCCACGAAAAGGAAGCTTGGAGCTAAAAATACATTTTTATGGTGACACATCTGAGCCAATTTTTCAGTTTTTCTGTGATTAAGCTAAGGCAAGCAAAAACAATCAGTATTCCAGAAATATTTTGACACTTGCTCAAACCATATCATATTTTTGCAGTGCTACTTTGTTTCACTGGAAGAATGAAAAGTCAGAATGCTTTTGGTTGGAGTGAGATGCCAGAGTCAAACCACATTGGCCATATAAGAATGACAGCATCTAACCTGACTGACACCGATAGCGGAGAAGGGGAAAGGACACGATAGCTAAACTTGCTCATGTACCATAAATCCAACAACGGTCGGGCTGATGCAACCCTAATCTTTTGCCACATATCTCCTCTTTCCAAATACGTCATGAGAAGCTCTTTCCAGGTTCGATTGAGGTGATTCAGCCGAGCAGATGCCAGACTGGGGGGTGTTCTCCCGCTCTGCTTCTCTAGTGGCTGTGACTCAGGAAGAGCTCTCATTCCATTACCAAGCATTCCCTCCTCAGGCTTTCACGCAGACAGAGGTTTACTGGAATACAGCTGTAGAATCATCACCGGGGCCTCGGCTTTATGAATCAATGGAACATGCTGCAAACATTACACCCTTGCAACACCCTTCTCAGGCAGCACCCTCACATTTGCCCATAACTCACTGCTGAGCTCATGCAAATGGCAAAGATGTGGGCTGAGGCTCTTCAGCTCGTGGGAATGAACTGACTAGTGAGAAAACCCACAAAAAGAATGCTACTATCACTCTGCTGTTCTGATATACATAAACAGGATGGCATGTACTCCTCCAGATGATTTATGAGCACAAAGAGAGGATCGCTGGCCATGCAACTGGAAGCAAAAAGCAGAAAATACCAAAAATAAATTACTGTGTAATCCTTTCACTATCAGCACAGTCGTGAACTCACTCCGTAGAGAAAGTATGTGAAGGAAAAAGGTCAGCCAAAGGTCAGATCCACTAGCAAGCAGGGCCTATCTGTGAGGAGTTTGCATGTTCTCCCCATGTTTGCATGGGTTTACTCCATGTGCTCCGGTTTCCTCCCACATTCCAAAAACATGCACATTAGGTTAATTGGAGACTCTAAAGTGGTCCTAAGTGGGAGTGTGTGAATGAATGGTGAAGGGATTGGCACCGCACAGTGACTGCCAATCCAGGTGGATGCCCATGAATTTCCTTCTGGGATTAATAAAGTAGGGCAGGGCAATTAACTGAAATAAAACCAAAACAGACATTAGGGATGTAAAAACTTGCTCATGTCAATTTTTTTTTCAGTTTTTCCTCTCTACCTGTTGTGTGCATGTGTATATGACAGCTTTCATGTCCTGCCCCTTTAACGTGTGCAGTCATGAGACTCCACACCTCAGAAGATGTGCAGTCAGTCCTGTCTGGAAGCAGAACACAACGGAAACATTGAAACAGCTTGTATCCAGAAGAAATGCTGTGTCTGTCTACATAGTATGTGATGACTGACTCGTTATCTCATCTGAAGATGCCAAGAAAAAGCGAGCAAAGTGCAATTACACTTGTAGGGACTGCTCAAAGTTAAATAACTGTTAGCTGCTAACGGCTATCCAAGTCAGCTCAACCACTTTACAGTGGTAATGGACGACAAAATGGGAAAGCTAAGGTTGGATTTAGGACTAAAACGATTAGCCGACGTTGTTGATGATGTCGACAATAAAAATTTGTCGACAAATATTTTTACTGTCGACAAATCGTTTAATTATAAAGTTTATATGCATGCTGCGGTAATGTTGTAACGGCAATGCACGACCAGAACTGCTGAGGGCAGTAGCGCCTCTGTTGTCCGGCATGCGTGAACAATTTCCAAGCGAAGAAGAAGAGGAGCACAGCATGACGAAGCGGAAGGATAAACATGTAGAAAGCGGAGCTAAAAAAAAAAGCAGACCTGTGGCGGGTTGGTGTAACCCCCACAACAGACTGGACAGACACAGCGCTCGGCTAGAGCAATTAACAGAACAGTGAAATGTGTGTATTAATGTCTACAGGCAGCCCCGCTTCTTCTGGCCCACTACTGTGATGTTAATGTGCCTTTCATGCATTGTGTTCATGCGTCCTGTCCTTACTGTGACCTACAGACTGAGATCAATATGTAGATGTGCCTTGTAACCTCTTTGTCTTCCAGCTGGAGCAGAGGCCAGCAATCTGCCTATTGTGATGTATGTCTCTCAAATGCAAATGTCTCATGCCTGTTCTGCAATCTCTTTGATCATACCAACTGCTGGGGAATGCTCTTTTATGTATTGTTGTAGTTGGGTATATATACTGCACTGTAACCCATGCTCATTCTCTCACTCTCACTCTTCAACTGCTGCTGCTGGACACACGCACATTGTGTCTCTCTGCTGAGAGCCTTTGGGCTCGCTCCCGGCACGTATGCACGGCGCCGGGAGCGGAGCTTGTGAAGGCAGTATGATTCAATAAACTCTACTTAAAACCTTCACCAACGCTGCTTTATTTCATGCCGCTTCAGACCTAAATTTTCTGTTGTTTGGGAACATTTTACAGAAGACAAAAAAACAAAACAAGTAAAATGCAGACTTTGCAAGGCAGACTTTTCTTACCACGGCAGCACTACAGTGATGCATGAGAATCTGAAACAACAGCACCCGGGAGCCACAACATTATCATCTGCAATAAGCTTTAGCGAGTAAAGAAAGTTAGCGCCACTTATTTTCAATGGCCAACTGTTTCAAGCTTTAGAAAAATGCAATACTGTTAGTATGTGCTGTTAATGTTAGCTTACCTGGTTGACAATAAATTCTCTGGTTGCTGAGGGTTGAGCTGTCATGGCTAACGTGTTGAATGCAGTAAATGACTGAATTGCAGGAGTCGCTATCGCTTTTTCATCTTTGTTAATATTAGCCCTCATTCTGAATATTAGTTACACTGTGTTACACTGTGTCCAGCTGAGACAAAATGGCATTTAAATGTCTCCTGCCCATGGGGGATGGAACGTTAAGAGGTATTAAACAGCAGCTGAAGTAAAATATGCAGCCCCAACAAGAAGCAGAGATGGTGGACATGAGAAAAATAAACACGATCAGTCGACTAGTTGAAAAAAATAGTCGTTAGATTAGTCGACTATTAAAATAATCTTTAGTTGCAGCCCTAGTTGGATTTAAGAACCTGATCAGAGACTCGTGATTCCTATGTGGTGATAACAGAATCATGGCTGCATAAAGGACCCCCCCCCCCCCCCCCAACGCAGCTGACAAGCTAGTTAGCTGCTGCCGTGAGTCACGTGACCCATAAACCCTTAAGAGGTATGTGTATAAACACTGACTTCTGAACTGGACAATATTTAATTTGGTTTCATGTGTGAAATGATTATATTATGCTCATTTACTACTAATTCACTGCAGTGGTATACTCATTGATACCACACTCTTGTGTAATATTACTTAAGTGTAATATTACTTAATTAGGAGCCTTGCTAGTGAACTATAGGGGAGAAGAAGGGGGGAAAAATCAACAGAGAAATGAAACCAACATGAAAGGTTCAATTAACCGTGAGGCTAATTTAAGGTCAAAATGCCCAGCCCTATTAGAAAGTATAACAAATATAGATCTCCTTCAGCAGGTGCAAAAAAATCTGGGACATCTGGGAGAAAATCATCCACAACTTTAACTCATTGCCACTACTTACCGTTTGTTTGCATGGTAGCAAATGATGTTGAGACCCTCCAGTGTCAGACTCCAACCATGCTGAGTAAATCGATATTCACTGCTCAGTTGGCTTTAAGTTCATGCTAAAATCAGATTTTCATGTTCCTATGATCTGCATTTATCTACTTAGATTGTTTAGTGTGAACTGTCCAGTTTTTGAGACTTTGGCTAAATAAAAGAATGTGTTTTTTGAAAGCAATAAAACTATATGGCACTTTCCTCGAGCAGCCAAAAAACACATTTCAAAAATTCTGTAACATCATACCTTTCCAAAAGAAACCAAGACCCGGTTACTCAATAAATTCCACAAAACTTGTTTTGGGCAGTTGGAATGAGGGGATAACTTTTTCCATTTTAGCACTATAATTGTATTTTTAAGGATTTCTTTGTCTTTTAATCTTTATTTAGACATGAGCATTGAAGAGATGGACTGGGGATGAAGAGCAGTGGAAGAGATGGAGGCCAGATCCCTCCAGCCAAAACCTGAAGCAGTGATCAGTGCAAAGCAGCTTGCTAGGCCACCAGGAACCCTGATGACTATAATTTTTTGAAGAGAAAATCAACCATTTATATTTTTACTAATTTATCTGAGCTGAGATAAAAAAAAAACTGATCTTAAGAAGGCAAAACAACCTCTCAATGTGCAAAACAAAACTGTGTTTGGAAACACGTCTGCTGTGCTTCACATTTACATGTCACAAAAGTAAAAATAAAAGCTGAATCACTAAATGTGATTATTATTTGAATTATTTAATTGTTGCATTATAATTATACTGTAAATTTTAACCTTTCCCCAATATAAACCTTCCTTCCTCTTTTATGTTTTCTAGGGGTGGGGCAAAAGATCGATCCCGCGATGCATTCCGACAGTTGACACTTGCAATAATTCCCAAATCCCTAAACACACGTACAGAGTTTTCATTAATTATATATATTCATGTAAATAATACAAAATCTTGGGTATTAATCAACCCTACTGAGCTTTCAGTCCACTAGATGAAGCAAAGTTAGTGCACATTGTCAGGTGAAGTCATAACCTGTCTTGCGAGATTTGCAGACAGGTGTACAAGTTAGGAAGCAGTTGGAAACATCCAGCAAACATCCAGCAACAGCAACATTAGTGGATGACAGCTAAGCTAAAAACACTCCATAAGCAGCAGACTTCTGGCAACAGTTAAGCGAAAACAGCACCTGGTATAAATCAACCAACTCCAAACACCCCCCGCGCAACAAAGCCACCTCCAAATTCAGAACCAGCCAAGAAGACAACACTTTCCACTGCCCTCCCTGTGTGCGGAGACGTGCTGCCACGGAAAACGAAGCCCCCTGGAACACAATATGCTGGAGCCCAGGCATATGAGCAGCAGAAAGGACCCCACAACAGCACACCATCCCACAGAGGACTTACAGTCTGCAGCCACCGAAACAAAAGAGGCTGCAGTGAGTTAAGAATACTGAAAACTTACAAGAAACGGATATTGACAGTTGTACTTTGGGAACAAAATTTGACATTTATGTTTTCACTGCTTCACCTGTACAATTATTTACCACCACCCATGAAATCTCTTGAATCACTAATTTCTATACATCATTTTCAATTCCCTTCAGAAATTTGATTTAGCAGTGACACAACTAGCTAACACAGCTATCAAGCACAAATCTAGCCTTGTTTTCCTCCTTTATTTATAATTTTAAATGTCTTCACTGACCTGTGGTGTCCCTCAGGGTTTGCTTCTAGGGCCCCTGCTTTTCTTTCCATATTGTCTTCCACTTGGACAAATAATAGACATCACATTTTTACTGATGATATCCACCTCTACTTTACATTCACACTTAGTTAAACTTGTTTAGCAGCTATTGTCACTTGGACATCAGAAAACTTCTTACAGCTAAATGCAGACAAGACTGAAATTCTGGTTGTGGTTCTGATAAATATCTCCCCCTTGACCCTCAAAAATATTGGGTGTTTTACTTTGCTGCTCACTTCAGTCTCTGCAATTTGGGGACAATCTTTGACCAATCTGGTTCTTATGACAGCCATAATCTGAGACCCATATTTGTAACCTTTAATATAAAAACGGTGACACATATACAGTACAGTATTTATTCCATCCCATACTGATTACTGTAGCTAGCACACTATATTTCAGCACTTAATAAGTCCACCTTTAATTAATTTGAAATGCCGCAGAATGATTGTTGAGTCAGTCTTATGAATAGTTCTCATCTTTACTGAAATCCTTTTTTTGGTTACCTGATAAATTTAGGATTGAGTTTGAAATTCTCGTTCTCTCTTACTGGACATTGAATAGACGCCGGATTATCTCGATGATCTGCTTCAGCACCATGTTTGTTCTTGTTGTCTTCAGACAAATAAAGTGCACCTGCTGTCCCTCCCCCATACTCACATAAAGACTTGTGATGATCAAGCTTTTGAATCTGAAACAGCAAAACCCCAAAATGCTCCTGTGCTTTTAATGTCTGCTGACTCTATATTCCTAAAAAGCAGCTAAAGAAGCATTTGTTTAGGTAGACATTTGGGTGGCCTGTCATGCACATAAAGGTGTTTTGTTTAATCCACTATATAATTTGTCTGTTTTTATTATGCTCTTATTGTATTTATTTTAACTATTTCTTTTTAAATTGTAACATACTTTGTGATTCATGTCTGTGAAAAGTGCTGTACAAACAGTTTCTTTTTTTTCTTCAGTTCTCCCCCAAAACACTGAAAGCTAGATAAATAATGTCCTCTGTGAGCACATCACTGCTGATAAAAAAAAATATATTACCACAAGTCCATGGCAAATTAAGAATCTTTAAACCCCTTGAAGGTGATGAAGTAAATGTTTTTTCCAGTATTCTATTATATAAACACTTTATGGTATAAAGCTAGATGTTTGTCTTGAACAAGCACAATGTTTTTCATGATAATTCCAAATATTTTTAGAAAATATAATTATAGCTATATGTAGTTCCTGATTACTTTTATAATGTTTAGCTTTGTCCAACTTTCTAAAAAAAAAAAACTAAAGCAAACTGCCCACTCGTCTGTCTTTAAGAGGTAATAAATAATTCTCAGTTTATTTTGAAAAGCTTCCCTAATGTCTTTCTCACAACCAAATTTCTGCACTTACAGCCATAATTATTCATGAGCTACTGGAAAGCTGTCATTAAAGTGTTTGACACTGCCGAGGCTCAAAGCGGGCCTGTAACGGTCGGTTGTTTCTCATAACAGTCAGATTATCGCCCCGCAGTTTGACGTGTACAATTGCTGCTGGGGAAAACACAGGAAACTAAGTCACTTTGAGGGAATTCAACATTAGTGCCAATTGCTCTTCACCACAAAAAGGTCTGAGTATGCCAGCGTGTGGCACATGCGTACATTCGCAGAACAAATGGATGTTTGTGGGCGTGTTTGCCCCTATAAATCTGAACAGGACGATGAAGAAATGAAGTGCCTGTTAGTCAACCTGAAGCCCTCTGCCTAGTCGGGTGATTCGTAGAGGAGAACTTCTGCACACTAACTCCACGGACTCACACACTTTGCTCACATCAGCTCAACAGCATAGTTCAGGCCAGGAGAAACTTTAGTAAAGTATCAAGTGATGCCTGGGGTGCACGCTTCAATCAACCTTAATATTCTTTTTCTAAACGGTTCAAGTGTTTTTCTTTGCAATTGAAATATTTTCTTTCCTACTGAGTATTAATATTTATAGCACAGTGAATTTTCAGAATAGGGATGATCAGCCACTGGAAATTCCATCTGCCAGTTTTATTTGTGCATGATTTGACTTAATATTATGAAAATATTAAATTTTCATATGGGAAATTCCTACTGTGTAAATACAACAGGTCAGCATAAATGTTCCGAGTTACTTTTAGACATTTTTTTTTGAACGTGAATCTTTAACACCTACAACTGACAAAATTCTGTATTTCATTTTTCTGAGACTTAATTGCACTTATAATACTCATGCACATATTTAAATGTAAACAAATATGGAAAAAAATAAGAGAACACAGCAAAATCTTTCCTAAATTAACATCTACATGTATGGCAGTAACTCCATTTGAGTTTCTATTGAATTCTAACACAAGGACACCACAATCTAGTTAAGGAGGTGCTGATTAAGTGATCATCTAATCATGAAAGCTGTCACTAAAAATCAGTTATTACACAAATACAGATATGGGTTCTTCCCAAGTTAAAACTTGAGCATTGTAGTGTTTAAGAATGAACATGAACTTGTTTTCTTTGTATTATTTGATCTAAAAGCACATCTAAAAGCAACACCTTTTTTGTTGTTTTGGCCAGCTGTCATTTTCTGGAAATAAATGCTCTAAATGATGATATTTTGACTTGGAATTTGGCTGAGCTGTTTTCAGTAGGTTAGAGAAACTGCTCATTTTACTCAAACACATACGTATAAATAGTAAAACCAGATAAAGTGATAATTTTACAGTGGTCTCCTAGGTCTCTTAATTTTTTCCACAGACATATATGTATATATATAAATACATTAGTTTAACCTTGCACACAGCTGAGATTTACATTTTGGTAGCAATTAAAAAAAACTAAAACAGCTGAACCTGTCTACTGGATTTCCTCTGGGGCTAAGATGAAACATCATTACGCAGATTTGAATCACTTTTATCAGTTAGTGATATTTCACTTTTTGCAATGACAAGGTACATGTAAAAGGTCAAAAATCTCCAAAATAAGGAAAGAACTTCCTCTGCTGTCTCACTTCCATTAGGATAAGCATTACAGTCAGTGTTTGCTCAGAGATTCCTTCAGCATAAATCTACAGTAATGGCTGTGATTTAAGCTAAAACTTCTCCTTCCATACCCCTGTGGGAGCAGGTAATATGATCAGCCTGAAATGAGACATAATACAAAAGACTGATGAGCACCAAGATTGCGTTCATAGTCCATGCTTACCATAAACTAGTTTTTTTTAAATTAAAAAAAGTCTTACATACATTAAGTGCTTTCATGTCCAAAAGGAAGCCATAAAATTGCATGAAACGATACAACTGCGAAATAAAAGTGACTAAATCAACCTGTGGTTTAGGAAAGTTCTTAGTTCAATCGTTGGGTCAAGCCTGCCACAAAGGGCTGGAAACGGCTGCAGGTCATGAACCCAAACTATACTGAGATTATTAAAACATCACTGAACTCCGCTTCACAGACTTCGAACAACAACAACAACAACAAAAAAATACATCTGCTGCTTCAAAGCTCATCTGCATAAAGCAATCTACAAATGCATAACACATCTTGCATTCTCCACAATTTATGGGGAAGTGAGTTCAAAAGCGTCGCAGAGACAATGAGACGATTCATCCTGGTTCAGATGTTGGTGGATGGAGGGCTGAGGGCGCAACTTCGCTCTGAGAGAACTCGTAAATTTTGAGACACATTCGGTGGACATATGGTTTGCGTTTAGGGAAGAAGAAACAATAATCAAATCCGCTGATCCTCTCCTTGCTGCAAGGATGATTGCTAATATAAAAGTCTGTTCGGTCTAATCATAATTTCGGATGGGGCTGTGATTACCTCCATCCACTCACAACTCTGTCTAAACAGGACGGGGCAGCCTTCCACCGACAAACAGAAAAACTGTTCCCACCCTGGATATTGGTTCTTATGAATGGGAATTCATCCTTTCATTGTTTTAACGATCAATTCTGTGCATTTTAAGCAAGTCTGTGAAATAGGTTTCTAAGATAATATTGTTCCAACTATAGAGGGAATTAACTGCAATAATTTAAAAGTTTCATTTGCTGCCTTGTAAGCATACATCCTGGAGGAAATGTACATCTGTTTGGCTGCTATTCTACAGAGAGAGCATGGCTTTTGCTTCTGGTTTTATTTCTCTCTGCTATCTGATTTTAATTAACAGGCTTAATCCAGAACACCTCTTAACACCAACTGCAGCTGCCTCAAAGGATGCGCATGGTGACGCGCCATCAGGACGCGGTGTTGCCTTTCTTTTATGTATCGCGGCTACTTCAAACTGTTAATCGCTCAGGTTGGCAAGAACAGTGACACTAGAAAACACTCAACCCCCCCCCCCCCCTCCCCGTCCCGCAGTTTTTGCTCAGCGCCACATGCAGCAGGACGATGGGAGCGTTACCTTGCACCGCTGGCACGGAGAAGCAGAAGCGCGCAGCTTTGGCTGCCAGCTGCGCTTTTCCCTCGGACGCGCCGGGTCGCTGTGGGCTCCTGCAAATCTGAGAGCCGAAACCACCACTCTCGGCCGCCCTGGCGCAGATGCTGCCCTTACCGCCGTACGCCGAGCGCGCCAAGCCGGGGACGTCGGCAAAAGGCGGCGTCAGACAGTGGCTGACCATCCCGAACAGCGCCGTGGAGTCCTGCATCGATGCCCATGCAGCGCGCTCACATCAGCTGCTCACGTGGGGAGACACATAAACGCGTGGCTGTAAAAGGGTGCAAAACAACTGGCTTGCACGTGGCACTGCAAAAAAAAAAAAAAAAACCTGATAAAAATTCAGGAACGTGGCAACACCTACCTTGTCGAGATGGCTTATAAAGAGCGGGAAGGGGCTAATTGCGGACATCGCGTCTGTCAAAGTGGAGAGGGGAGCGGGCGTAGACCCGACCGACAGCATCCTCCCAGTGAGGAGACACCAGCATCCAGCAAGTCCTCCTCCTCTTGCTCCTTTTCCCTCTCGCGCTCTCTCTCTCTCCTCTTGTGAGACTGACACCTCCTACGTGCAGGATTCAGGAGCGCCAGTGGAAATCGTGTCCCCCATTAAAAACCGGCAACAGCAAAACATTATCCCCGAAGCTTCAATAGCGCAACACCCTGCTGTTGTTCCAGCGTCATACTCTGGTATAAAAGAATATCATCAATAAGAAGGAAAAAGTTGTACTTTATTAAACAGCACGGAATCAACTGCCTCGAATCTCCATTAAATATACATATATACATACATACATATATACATACATACATACATATATACATATAAAGTGCAATGCTGTTTTTCCTATTAACTTAGATTTTTATTTATTATTAGGACGAAGAGCAATTTTATGAATTTCAAAACATATATTAAGATTTATGTTTTTCTACACCTATGATAGACTTAATTTAAATGTGTTAATTGATGTGCACCCCTCCTGAAAATTTTTGAAACGACGTGGGAGTCATATTTCAGATGCATTTTCCTTGAATTATTCTGAATCAACATTTCTATCTGCCAACATAAGTTCAATAAATTTAATTTTAGATTGGTAATTAAAAAAAAGGTGGGAAAAAAATGCCACTGGTCAGAACATGACCGTGATACTTTCTCGCCACCTAGTGGCTAATCTAGGGACATATCGGGATAAAAACGCTCTTCAGAACAGCCGCGAATACCAAAAAAAGAAAGAAAATTTGACGAAAGAATTATTCCTCTCCTCAAACATATTCACAGCTAAGGTTTAAACATAATTATTGTACCACTTGTTACTTCACCCCTCTAGGAAGTGGGAAATATGGCCCCAACAAGTAGCCCTACAGGGGTTTGCTGAGCGTCTCAAGTGGTGTGATTGCTGCTACTTCTGATTTCAATGAAAAAAATTCTCCCCCTCCACCCTAAAACAATTAAGAAAACTAGAAAACACTCAGAAAGCACATACAGTGGTGTGAAAAACTGTTTGCCCCCTTCCTGATTTCTCATTTTTTTGTATGTTTGTCACACTTAAATGTTTCAGATCATCAAACAAATTTAAAGACAAATGTAGCAGTGTCAATCAAAGCACCCCTACTTGGCTTGCCAAGTGGGTCAACCTTCTTGGCAACACAGGTAGAGTGCTGGACTCTGATGGCAGAGGTTGTGATTTCAGATCCCCCGGTTGGATGTTCTTCTTCTTTTAGATTTGATTGGCGGTTGGCAACCAGCTTACAGGTGCACTACCACCATGTACTTCACTCTATATCATCACTCTATCTGTCTCTGGCCGGGTCTCCCCGGTTGGATGTTGCCAGTTGGGGCTTGGTAATTGCCCGTCCACTTGGTTACACAAAGATAACACAAGTAAACACAAAATGCAGTATTTAAGTGAAGGTGTTTCTTATTAAGGGAAACAAAAATCCAAACCGACATGGCCCTGTGTGAAAAAATGATTGCCCCTTAAACCTAATAACTGGTTGCACCACCCTTAGCAGCAACAACTGTAATCAAGTGTTTGCGATAACTGGCAGCGAGTCTTTTACAACGCTGTCGAGGAATTTTGGCCCACTCATCTTTGCATAATTGTTGTAATTCAGCCACACTGGAGGGTTTTCGAACATGAACTGCCTTTTTAAGGTCATGCCTCAGCATCTCAATCAGATTCAGGTCAAGACTTTGACTAGGCCACTCCAAGGTCTTCATTTTGTTTTTCTTAAGCCATTCAGAGGTGGACTTGCTGGTGTGTTTTGGATCACAATCCTGCTGCAGAACCCAAGTGTGCTTCAGCTTGAGGTCACAAACAGACGGCTGGACATTCTCCTTCAGGATTTGTTGGTAGACAGCAGAAATCATGGCTCCATTTACTACAGCAAGTCTTCCTGAAGCAGCAAAACAACCCCAGACCATCACGCTACCACCACCACACTTTACTGTTGGTATGATGTTCCTTTTCTGAAATGCTGTGTTACTTTTACGCCAGATGTAATGGGACACACACCTTCCAAAAAGTTCAACTTTTGTCTTGTCAGTCCACAGAGTATTTTCCCCAAAGCCTTGGGGATCATCAAGATGTTTTCTGGCAAAACTGAGATGAGCCTTTATGTTCATTTTGCTCAGCAGGGATTTTCGTCTTGGAACTCTGCCATGCAGGCCATTTTTGCCCAGTCTCTTTCTTATGGTGGAGTCATGAACACTGACCTTAACTGAGGCAAGTGAGGCCTGCAGTTCTTTGGATGTTGTTGTGGGGTCTTTTGTGACCTCTTGGATGAGTCGTCGCTGCACTCTTGGGGTAATTTTAGTCAGCCAGCCACTCCTGGGAAGGTTCACCACTGTTCCATGTTTTCGCCATTTGTGGATAAGGGCTCTCATTGTGGTTTGCTGGAGTCCCAAAGCTTTAGAAATGGCTTTATAACATTTTCCAGACTGATAGATCTCAATTACTTTGTTTCTCATTTGTTCCTGAATTCCTTTGGATCGCAGCATGATGTCTAGCTTTTGAGGATCTTTTGGTCTACTGTGGAGGACGAAGCAGACAAGACAGGAGCAGCTAAAGACACATGCTTTATTTCTTCCAACAAGCAGAACAGACTGACCTGGGTGCGCGAGCAAATCTCTTTATTACAGCTTTATTTCCGCCCTTGGCACCCAGAGTAAACAGATTAACATATACGACAAAGACAAAGACAAAGGCGCATCTTCATTTGGTTTATTACCCTCTAGCACTCTGGTGCCCGTCCTTGGTTCCTCTCCCTTCTTCTCCTCATTTCCATCCCTCATCTCCTTCTCCCAATTCCCCAAAGTCCTGGATGGAGTGCAATCTCCTGTTGTGTAACCACACAGCGCCCGTAACGGCTGTAACGTGGAGCCGCCGAGCCAGCCGAAGTGCCTTGCTGTCGAGGTGGGTAGGAGAAAAACTCGGCCTCTGGCAGGCAGTCTTCTGGAGGGGGACAGGGTGGGGAGGGGAAAATTTAGTCTGCTGAAAACAGTTCTCTGTAAGGGCAACACTAACATGTGGACCCACCATAGGTGGGCGTCTGCGCCGGGGAGCCTGGGCCAGCACCACCTGCTCATCTGCCAACACATAAGCGGGCTTCAGCCTGTCTTTCCACCTGGTTTCCTTAACCCCCCACCACCACCAAGGTCTAACGCAAAATGTTTCGCCCCCGTTTCCAACACTCTGAAGGGGCCGTCATACGGCGGAAATAGCGGTGTTCTGTGGACGTCATGCCTAACAAAAAATGAATATGGCATTTTCCAGACATTTTGTAGCAAAAGTGCGGGGAAAACAATGGCGCGCCAACCCTGGGATGCTGCCAGCCTCTGCCCCAGAAAAAGGACATGTGGATGGGTTGGAACCGGGCGCAGGTCTCTCTGGCAAAAATTTCCCAGGTATCCGCAATGGCTGAGAAAAAAACGAGCTCTGCTGGGGAATCTGCCAAATCTTCCTTAGCCGTGGAGCGCAACCCCAGTAGGACCCAAAGCAGGCGGTCAACCCAATTTGCATCTGTTAGCGGGGCTCTGAGTGTTGCTTTAAGCAGCCTGCTAAACCACTCACACAAACCATTAACCTGTGGATTGTACGCAGTGGTACAGTGGATTTTGACCCCCAGGCTCTCGGCCATCGCGGACCACAGTTCCAAAACGAATTGTGGACCCCTGTCGGAAGTGATGTCTGACGGGGATCCAAACCATGCAACCCAAGATGACAAAAACGCACCTGCTACCTTGGCAGATATGGTGAAATTCAGTAGAACCGCCTCTGGCCAACGCGTAGTACGATCCACAATTGTTAGAAGGTGTGTGAACCCCTGTGACAGTGGAAGGGGACCCACTAAATCCACGTGTATGTGGTCAAACCTCCTGGCCAGAAATTGAAAAGGCTCAAGCGGGGCTTTGGTGTGCCTCTGCACCGTAGTCCGTTGGCAGGCGACGCACGCTGTGGCCCATTCTTTCACATCCCTGCGTAAGCGAGGCCAGACGAATTTCGACCTCACCAGCTTAATCGAAGCTTGTACACTGGGATGTGAAAGGGAGTGGACAACTCAAAAACGCAGCGGTGCCAAGAGCTCGGAACCACCAGGAGGGGACAACTGGTCGAGACATTGCAGAGCGGGGGGGCACCCTTCTTGTGCCGCCCTGCTCTCCAGTTTTAATCCAGTACCTGCGGACTGGAGCATGCAAATGTCCGCGTCCCCGGTTTGGTCGGTGGCCATCCATCCATCCATCCATCTTCTTCCGCTTAATCCTTTTCGAGTCATGGGGGGTGGGGTGGGGGGGGCTGGAGTCTATCCCAGCATCTTTGGGCGAGAGGCAGCGTACACCCTGGACAGCCCTTGCGGAAAAATCAATATCCATGTAAACTGGAGACCAGCGTGTGTGACAGGCAATCTGCCTCAACGTTAAGTTTACCAGCTACGTGTTGGATGTTGGTCGTGAACTCTGAAATTGTGGTCAAGTGCAGTTGCTGCGTAGCCGACCACAGTTCTGAGACTTTGGGCATCACGTAGGTTAGTGGTTTGTGATCAACAAACATGGTAAACTCGTGACCTTTGAGCCAGAACTGAAAATGACGCATAGCCAGGTGGAAAGCCAACAACTCTCTGTCAAAAGTGCTATACTTGCACTCATTGCAAAGTATGGCTGAAAAAGGCGAGGGGTTGCCACGAACCAGAGACATACTGCTCCACCACGCCTCCTACCACAACATCCGATGCATCTGTGGTGAGTGCTGACGGTGCTGGGTGGGCCAGCAAAGCCGCATTGGCGAGCGCCATTTTGGTGCCTGTGAAAGCCTGGACCCGATCGGGGGTCCAGTCAATGCTATCTGTGGGCTTCTTCTTTTTGAGTGGGCTGTACAGTGGTTTCAGCAGCTGGGCTGCGCGAGGGAGGAAATGATATTAAAAATTGACCATCCCCCAGAATTCCTGCAGTGCCCTCATGGTCTGCCGACGCGGAAAATCTGTGACTACGCACACCTTATCCGGCAGCGGGACCGCGCCCTCCAGCAAGATGTGGTGGCCCAAGAAGTCAATCACTGACAGCCCGTGAGCTTCCAACCGTTGGAAAACTTGTTTGAGATGGGCAAGGTGCTCCTCCTCTGATGCGCTAGCCACCAAAATGTTGTCTAAGTAGACGAAAATAAATGGCAAGTCACGGAGCACCGCGTCCATCATCCTTTGAAAAGTTTGTGCTGCTCCCTTTAACCTTAATAGTATAGTATACGTAAAAACTCGAAAAGACCGAAGGGAGTTATTACCACTGTTTTGGGGACGTCCTCGGCGTAAACTGGGACCTAGTGGTAACCACCGACCAGATTCACTTTTGAAAAAATGTGCATTCCGGCCAGGTGCATGGAAAAATCCTGGATGTGCGGGATGGGGTAACAGTCGTGTTCAGTGACATTGTTCAAGCGACGGAAATCACTGCACGACCGCCACAAACCATTGGACTTGGGCACCATGTGCAGTGGGGACGCTCAAGGGCTGTTGGAGCACCTGATAATCCCTAGGCATTCTAAGTTAGTGAACTCCTCATGTGTGATGGCTAGCTTAATTGTGTCCAGCTGGCGCGAGCACACAAAATCCAGCGGGCCCTTCATGATGATAAAGTGCTCGACCCCATGCTTGGTTGTGGTAGTGGAAAAGGTGGGCACCATGAGTGCGGGAAACTCAGCAAGCAAATGCTGGTACTTATCCCTAGGAGCTGAAACATTTGCATGTGTTAGTGGCCCAACTGCCCGAGCCATGCAGGGCAATGAGGAAAAGGAAACAGTATCCACTAAACGTCTGTTAGCAATATCAACAAGGAGACCATAAGCACACAGAAAATCAGCATCTAAAATAGGGACCGAACATGCAGCTACCACAAAGTCCCACTCATAATTGCGTCCATGCAAACATACAGTCACCAACCTTTCACCAAACGTCCTGATGGGGGATCTGTTGGCGTCCGTTAACAACGAACCACAGCCTTCTGCCAGCCTGTCTGTGCTGACTGGCAAAATAAGGCTCTTCAGGGAGCCAGAGTCCACCAAGAACCATCTCCCAGAACGTGTGTCCTCGATGAAAAGCAGCTCCCTGTTACCAGCGGCCGTAGCTGCTACTGACCACCGGCCGGCCCATTTCCCGACTTCTTGAAGATACACGGTGGCAGACAATGTTGCGTTTCAGCACCAAAACGCCACTAAAAACATGCCGTCCTGTTCCTGCATCTCCACATGGCTGTCCCGGCCACCACCATCAGCTCCTCGACCTTGTTGGACTCCTCCAGAGATCCTGGTCCCACTGCCTGGACAATGAGACTTCTGTTTGCCAGGATGATACGGTCTGCTTCCTCTGCCAGCATTCGGTAATCCTTGGCCACTAGCAGCAGTGAATTTGCTAGGATCACTTGCGCTGATGCTGGGAGCTTCTTGAGGAAGAGGTGGGCGAAGAGGAAAGACCCGTTGTCCATGTCTATCAGCGCGAGCATGCGCTCCATCAACTCCGCAGCCGATCTGTCGGGAGAAAAGTTTTTCTGCCTTCTCTCCATCCGAAAGGGTGTAACGTTGCAGCAGCAGCTGCTTGAGAGCGTCGTATTTTCCTTGGGCTGGATGTGCTCAGGGTAGGTGGATTGCACGCTGAGTAGCGTGCGAGTCCAGTGAAGCCACCACATGATGGTACTTCGTGTCGTCTGTCGAGACTCCGCAGAGGGCGAACTGGGCTTCCACGTGGATAAACCAAGCGGCCAGGTTGTGGATCCAAAAGTCCGGGAGCTTGACTGCTACGGCGCATGCAGAGGGGGGAGACTCCAGCAGGAGTGTCTCCACGGAGGTGCTCGGTCCATTTTTCCATTTTCATGTCACGTCAGGGTCACCAGTGTGGAAGATGAAGCAGACGAGACATGAGCAGCTAAAGACACATGCTTTATTTCCTCCAACAAGCAGAACAGACTGACCTGGGTGCCCGAGCGAATCTCTTTATTACAGCTTTATTCCCGCCCTTGGTACCCGGAGTACACACATTAACATACACGACAACAGAGCATGACTCAACACAATACTTTCGCACCCAGCATACTCAAGGTGTGAACAGTGTCTTCCACCCTACAGAATAGGTTCACGCCTGGCATACCGGGAGCAAAGGCACATCTTCATTTGGTTTATTACCCCTTAGTGCTCTGGTGCCCATCCTTGGTTCCTCTCCCTTCTTCTCCTCATTTCCATCCCTCATCTCCTTCCCCCAATTCCCCGAAGTCCTGGGTGGAGTGCGATCTCCTGTTGTGTCACCACACTACTTCACTTTGTCAGGCAGGTCCTATTTAAGTGATTTCTTGATTGAGAACAGGTGTGGCAGTAATCAGGCCTGGGTGTGGCTAGACAAACTGAACTTAGGGATGGGTGATACCGGCATTTTTCCTTTCAATACAATACCATTACTTTATGGGACTTATTCTTCGATACCGATACAGATACTTTTTGCCCAAAATCACATGATTGCAGTTTTATTAACAATTTTATTGCAAGGGCAATATGAAATATGAATAAAACTCATGAACATAAACACTTGAAAGAAATGCTTATTAAATGATAATAAAATAGAACAATGAGCAAAGTAAATAAAAACTAGAAAAGCACTCGGAGAGCGCAGACCTCTGCCAAGCGCCACAGTTCCCCCCATACAGTGTTTAACATCATAAATATTAATCCTCCATTTATTTTGTGTAAGTTGATAGATTCCTTGACCATGAAAAAAATGCCATTCGCAAGTGGCATATATTAGCTATACTGTGATGCTTGTTGCATGTTTATAGCTTCATTTGTTCTTTTAAAAATTTCAAAGGTTCCCTATTTTTTTGCATCATTATCCAGATTTATTCCATTTCCTTAGGTCTTAAATGTCTTGTAGAAGCTGCTGCAAACGTGTCCTGTATTATGCAAATTACTGTGATTCCCGTTTTGGAAATCCCAATAAGTAAAAAAAATTCCTGGATCCAGACGGTGATCGGGATCACCACCAAAATGTAATCATCTGTAGGATACCCCATTTCTGACAATCTCTGAAAATTTCATGAAAATCCATCCATAACTTTTTGAGTTATCTTGCTAAAAAACAAACAGACAGACAAACCAACGCCGATGAAAACATAACCTCCTTGGTGGAGGTAATAAAATGATTTTTTTCAATTATAATAAAAATAAGACTTAAAATGAATGCAAAATTAATTCATTTTCTTAATTTGATGAAGATTCTCAACTGGATTCAAGTATTTTTTTCTTCTGAAATGTTTCACCATTCATATGTGTAATTTTTTTCACAATGCAACGTTTTTTTTTAAATTTTATTATTTATTTATTTTATTTTAAACTATTATTTTACAAACTTAAATAGTGCTTATTTTGTTTATTTTTCAAATTTTATGCTGCAACCGTGGTCTATGTGGAGTTTGCATGTTAGATAGATAGATAGATAGATAGATAGATAGATAGATAGATAGATAGATAGATAGATAGATACTTTATTTAGAACAAAAAAGTATAACGAAAACAAAACAAATGACAAATGCAATAAAGTAACAGTATACAGTGTTCGAAAGGGAGAAGGAAGAAGTGAACACTTGTTAATTCCATCTCCTCTTTTCCATAAATACACCCATGTGAATTATATACAAATTACCACATTTAAGACCCCAAGTAAACAATTAACTGTATTTTGTACATATCAACATTAACACCCATCCATCCTAACATACACTGATGTCCATACATCGAAACCAGCCTCAAACAACACAGATATACATAGTGCTGTCCCACCCACCATTCCATAGTGTCCCAGAGTGAGCATAGTGAATCATACATATAAATACTACCTTTCTAACATATATCCTTTCAGCAAATAATGTTTGTACCTCTTTTTGAATTGATTTCTGTTTGTACATAGTTTCAGTTCCGGCTCCAGACTGTTCCACAAATCCACCCCACAGACAGATATGCACATACTTTTCTTGGTTGTTCGTATCTTGGGTTTTGTAAAGTTTAAGTCTCCTCTCAAACTATGATCATTGTCTCTTTTTTTAAATATTTTTTGTATATTAGTTGGGAGTTGATTATTGATTGCCCTGTACATGACTTGTGCCGTTTTAAATTTAACTAAATCGATGAACTTTATGACATGTGACTTTAAAAACAACAAATTGGTATGGTCTCTGTATCCTGCATTATTTATTATCCTTATAGTTCTTTTTTGTAATGTGCATATTGACTGTAGGTTGGTCTTGTAGGTGTTTCCCCAGACTTCTACACAGTAGTTAAGATAAGGTAGAAACAGTGAATTGTACAGTAAGACCAATGATTTATAGTCCAAGATGTGTCTTGTCTTCCTCAGTATGCCTATACATTTTGCCAACTTGGCCCGGATGTGACTTATGTGAGGTTTCCAGCAGATTTTATTGTCTAGCATCACCCCCAGAATCTTATTTTCCTGTACTGTTTCTATTCTGGTATCATCTATCGTTACCATTATTTCATGATTTATTTTATAATTTCCAAACAACATAATCTTTGTTTTTTTTAGATTTAGAGATAATTTATTTTTGTTGAACCACTGCGTTAACTTTTTCATTTCAGTTGTGACCACCTCTAAAACCTGCTGCAAATTCTCACCAGTGCAATGGATATTTGTGTCATCCGCAAACAAAATAAATTTCAGAATTTTTGATACTTGGCATATGTCATTTATATACAAAATAAAGAGTTTGGGTCCCAAAACTGACCCCTGGGGCACACCACAAGTGATGTCCATGAAGGGTGATTTGTGCTCACCAGTTTGTACAAATTGTTGTCTGTTACTTAAATAACTTTCCACCCAACTCAGTCCGACCCCTCTTATCCCATACCTTTCCAGTTTCCTTAGTAGTATTCTGTGGTCAATGGTGTCAAAAGCTTTCTTTAAATCTATAAATACTCCTACAGCAAACTTTTTTTAATCTATACAACTAGTAATTTCTTCTATAAGTTCAACCAGTGCCAAAGATGTAGATTTATCTGCTCTAAAACCATATTGGCTGTCTGTAAGGAGGTTACGTTTTTCAATGAAATCATCCAGTCTCTTAGTGAAGATTTTTTCAAGTATTTTGGAGAATTGTGAGAGTAAAGAGACTGGCCTGTAATTTGTGAAACAATGACTGTCTCCTGTTTCGTATAGTGGTATTACTTTTGCTATTTTCATTTTGTTTGGAAATGTACCAGTTTGAAATGACAGGTTACAGATGTGGGTGAGTGGCTTAACAATTCCTTCAATTACTTTTTTCACTATTGTCATGTCAATTTCATTCCAGTCCGTTGATTTTTTGTTCTTAAATTTACTCACAGTCTCGATAATTTCCTTTTCAGTAACTGCACCCAAAAAGATTGTGTTTGGATTTCTATCTTCTATTTCACTTACAGAACCACTGTTGTTTGTTTCAGTTGTCACTATTGATTTTGCTAATTCAGGACCAACGTTTAAAAAAATTTATTGAAACCACTGACCACATCCTCCATATTATTTATCAAATTGCCATTTTCAATAAAATATTCTGGATAATTAGCATTCTTAGGTCGATTACTAATAATCCCATTGAGTACTTGCCATATTCCTCTTAAGTTATTTTTATTATCCTCTAATATTCTGTTGTAATATTCTTTCTTACAGGTCCTCATTATATTAGTAAGCTTATTATTATATCTTTTATATTTGATCTCAGCCTCCACTGTTCTGCACTTAATGAATTGTTTATATAATGTATTCTTCTTTTTACATGCATTTATTAACCCCTTGGTGACCCAAGGAATATTTTTCTTTTGTTGTCTGTCACTGTATTGTTTTATAGGACAGTTTTTATTGTACAATGATTGAAATATTTGTAAAAATTTATCATATGCTTTATTTACACTACCGTTCAAAAGTTTGGGGTCACTTAGAAATTTCCTTATTTTTAGGATAAGATAAGATAAGATAAGATAAGATAAGCCCTTATTAGTCCCACAATGGGGAAATTCCAGGATTGCAACAACACAGGGATAGCAACACTCAGAGCAACAATCAGAAGGCAAGAAAAAACAAGAACAGCTAGTAAACATATGTACATATTACTACTGTATATACTGTATATATATATATATATATATATATATATATATATATATATATATATATATATATACAGTATATATATATAGACACACAGTGGGGAGCATTATGGTTGGTGAATGTGCAGCAGAAAGTCCAAGCTCTCTCTCCGCGGATGCGGCGGGCCAGCTGGAAGTCTTTGGGCATGATGGCGACCCCCTTAGCGAAGAAAAGACCCACCAGGTAGACCTTGCCGGCCTCCTGCAGAGCCACGACGGCGAAGCTCAGGAAGCGCAGGTCGGTCTTGGAAGTCCTGAGCGATCTCCCTCACCAGGCGCTGGATGGGCAGCTTACGGATGAGCAGCTCCGTGGATTCCTGGCAGCGACGGATCTCACTCGGAGCCACGGGCCTGTAACGGTGAGGCTTCTTCACTCCGCCGGTGGCCGGAGCGCTTCTCCGAGCAGCCTTGGTGGCCAGCTGCCTCCCGGGGGGCCTCCTCCTCCAGCAGATTTTACGGGCGGTCTGCCTGGTTCTTGCCATCGCTCTTTATCATTCCGTCTTATATTTCCCGCACGCCGCCCAAACTCCAGCCCGGCACCCGCGTCGTTTTCGCTACAGTTCCCGGTATATCGAGTCTCTCCACTAGCATCGGGTGGCGGCCGAGTGCTAGCTAGCACTAGCTCTTCCCTGCTGTAACGTCTCCTGCTGTAAACAGAGGCTCCGTCCGCCGACTCGGGAGACCTTTGGGGCGATCTGTGTGTACGTGATATACAGTATATATAGAGTGAAAGGTGTAGAAAGAAGAAGGAAGATTTAAAAAAAGGCTGTTGCAATGGGCAGCCAACTCGTGTGGTCTGGCGGAACCTTTTTTTTTTCAATGAAGATAATTTTAAACTAATCAGAAATACACTCTATACATTGCTAATGTGGTAAATGACTATTATAGCTGCAAATGTCTGGTTTTTGGTGCAATATCTACATAGGTGTATAGAGGCCCATTTCCAGCAACTATCACTCCGGTGTTCTAATGGTACAATGTGTTGCTCATTGCGTCAGAAGGCTAATGGATGATTAGAAAACCCTTGTGCAATCATGTTAGGTCTGCAATGCTGTAATTGCTGCAAATGGAGGATTCTTTGACGAAAGCAAAGTTTGAAGGAAAAAATTATTATTTCAAATACAAATCATTATTTCTAACCTTGTCAATGTCTTGACTATATTTTCTATTCATTTTACAACTCATGGTGGTAAATAAGTGTGACTTTTCATGGAAAACACAAAATAATTGTCTGGGTGACCCCAAACTTTTGAACGGTAGTGTATATCATTTTCATCATAAACTATCTTCCAATCTTGTATTAATAATTCCTTTGTCAGTAAATACATAGATTCTTCGGTTCTTATTCTTTTATATTTAATATTTTTGGTATACTTTTTCTTCCTATAATCACATTGATAGACCACAAAAATCGGCAGGTGGTCACTGATATCATTCAATAAAAGCCCACTCCTGATATTATTTTCCATAATGTTTGTGAATATGTTATCTTTTAGTGTGGCACTGTGTGACGTGATTCTGCTAGGTCTGGTAATTGTTGGATGTAAGCCCATACTGTACATTGTGTTGATAAATTCTTCTGTCAAACTATGGTGTTTTGAATTCATCAGATCTATATTGAAATCCCCACAGATGAACATAACTTTATGAGTTAGTTTTGCATACATTTTTTTCCATCCAGTCCTTAAATAAGTCAATGTTTGATCCAGGTGTTCTATATACACAGCTCACTACTATATTCTTCACATTGTCCAGACAGATTTCTATTGTAATACATTCAAATAAATCATCCACAGTTACTGACAGATTTTCAACAACCTTGTGTTGCAAGCTCTTGTCAACATAAATTGCAACTCCTCCTCCTTTTTTCACTTTTCTATTTATATAATTTAATTCATAACCATCCATGGTAAAATCCACTCCTTTCTCTTCACTGAGCCACGTCTCTGATATTGCCACAATATTGAATGGCTCTTTAAACTGTTGTAAATAATCTTTAATGTTATTAAAGTTGGCATAGAGACTTCTGCTGTTGAAGTGGATCATAGAAATATTGAAATCAGATGTGACCATTGTGTTAAACTGTTCATCTGTGTAGTAACTACAGTCATTATTGATGGAGCTAAATAAATTATTATCAGGGTCTATGTTATATCCTGCGTCCTGTGGGTTGTGATCTGTATATTCAAAAACTTTCAGTTCCTGTTGTTCCTGTTTGTTGATCTTTTGTTTCATGTTATTAAATGTCCTGATGCAGATGAGTATATCCCTTCAGTGTCCTACAATTGTTTCTTGTTGCTGTCGACTCCAGTTCATAATATTCATTGATATTTGTCCAGTTCCATAATATTACGGATGTTAATGACCTTGGCTTCTTCAGGTGATCCGTTTAATTTGATGTATATTTTACAGTTTGATGTCCAGGTGTTTTGAATCTTTTTCTGCTTTCTCAGGTATCTTGCTTTTCTGGCTATTTCTGCGTTTTCTTTTGTGAGGTGCTCGTTTATGTAAATGTTTGTTCCTTTCAGTTTCCTACCTTGTTTTAGCAGCGCAGTCTTGTGTTTTCTGTTGACAAACCTCATGATCACAGCTGGTTTGTCGCCGTTTTTTCTGGGCAGAGAGTGGCAGGTCTCTATGGTGTTACAGTCCAGCTGGATTCCTTTGGACTGCATGAAGGCCGCCGCTTGTTGCTCCATGGATTCGTCTTCCAGCTCACCGAGCCTCCCTCCGCTGTCCGCGGCCACCGCTCGCGCGTACGATCGGGGTTTAATGTGGAGCCCCGTGATGGTCACGTCGTTCACCCGGGTGTTCTGCTCCAGTTCCGACACTCTGCTCTCCAGATACGCCAGCCTCTTGTCGTTCTTGGCGTTCTGGATCCGCAGCGCTTTCACCTCCTCAACCAGGTCCAGGATGTTTCTTTGTTGCAGCTTAACAGTGTATTGATATGTGAAGTTCCTATAGAGTCACCACTAGAGGGCAGTATGACCCCGGCCATGACCTGACTATAAAAGGAGATGTACATGTGCCAATGTGTGGTTAGTTGTTAGTTGCACTTGAAGTGACAAGTAAAAAGTCCTAACTGACACCCGGTGTGTGCGCCTCGTCATTACATGTTCCAGGAGAACATTACATGGTACCAGGAGTAAATTACATGATACCAGGATATAAAACTACGAACCGACGGCGAAGATGAATGCTCTTCGACAGCCGGACGAGTTAAAGTTGACCGGTAACGTCAACGAGAACTGGAAAATATTCAAACAGAGTTTTGAACTTTATTCGCTTGCTATCGGTCTCCGTGACGAGGAGAGGAAAATAGCATTACTGCTAACAGTAGCAGGGCGAGCGGCGCTAAATGTGTTTAACACATTCATCTTCACGGAAGAAGAAAAAGGCAACTTCGACGCCGTGATGAAGAAATTTGACGATTATTGCACACCGAGAAAGAATGAAACGTACGAGAGGTATGTGTTCAGAAAAAGACTTCAGAAAGAGTCAGAGTCCATCGAGCTGTATGTCACAGACCTACGGATGAAATGTCAGTCATGCAACTTTGGAACATTAAGTGAGTCAATGATACGGGACCAAATTGTAATAGGGGTCCAAGACAACAAATTGCGGATGCAATTATTGAAAGAGACTAACTTAACGCTGGAGAAAGCGATACAGATTTGCCAAGCGTCTGAGAGTATAAAGGCACAATTAAAGACTTTTAGCAGCAAGGAAAAAGAGACTGCTGAGGTCGGTGCAGTGCAGCGCGCGAAGCCGAAAGGAACGTTGCAGGCAAGAAAAAGGGAGGCAAACCCAGAGCGCGCGCGCGGGAACTGTGAGCGGTGTGGAAGGCAACATGCGCTGAAACAGTGTCCAGCATTCGGGAAGGAATGTCGCAAGTGTGGCGGAAAAAATCACTTCGCAAAGACCTGCTTCTCAAAGAGGAGGGTGCAACTCGTGGAGAAAAAGAGCGACAGCGAGGAGGATCAGTTTTACGTGGACGCCATCGAGGGAGAGACGAGCGCTGACGAATGGATAGTGTGCCTGGAGATGAATGGCACGGACATGTCACTGAAGCTCAACACAGGTGCGCAGGTAAACATCCTGCCAATGAAAGATTTTAAAAGACTGAAAAACAAACCGAAAATAAGAAATAAAAAGATTAATCTGAGAACATATGACGATAAGCCAATACCCACTAAGGGAATGTGCAGGGTTACACTGTCAAACAAAGGTAAAACAGTGAATGCATTGTTTGTACTTGTTGATGGAAATAGACAAGCAATTTTGGGTTTAAAAACATGCGATCAGCTAGGTCTGATCAAAAGGGTGAATGTCATTGATACAGACAACGTGACAACACGAGAAAATACAGAGGCTACAACAAGTAAGCACAAACACACTGACTGGGTGAAAGAATACAAAGAGGTGTTCAAAGGAATAGGCCGCCTACCAGGCAAACAAAAAATTAGGCTGAAAGAGAATGCAGAGCCAGTCATACATGCAGCAAGAAAAGTGCCAATAGCTCTTAAAAAGAGGCTGAGGGAAACACTAGACTCACTGATAGCAGACGGAGTGGTCAGAAAAATAGAAGAACCAACTGAATGGGTTAACTCACTAGTTATAGTGGAGAAGCCAAATGGAGATTTGAGATTGTGCATAGATCCAAAAGATCTAAATAAAGTAATACAGCGGGAGCATTACAGGCTACCAACAAAATCTGACATAACCAGCACAATGAGTGGAGCAAGTTACTTCACAAAATTAGATGCCAAATCTGGGTTTTACCAAATAGTGCTCGATGAGGAAAGCGCTAAATTGTGCACATTTAATACGCCATTCGGAAGGCATTGCTTTCTACGAATGCCGTTCGGGATTAGCTCAGCCCCTGAAATTTTCCATAGAACTGTGCAGCAATTGTTTGACGGAATAGAAGGGGTGGGAGTTTTTCTTGATGATGTGGTAGTCTGGGGAAAAACAAAAGAGGAGCACGACGAAAGGTTGGCAAGAGTTCTCACACAGGCGCAAAAGTCAGGTATGAAACTGAATAAGAGTAAGTGCCAATTCGGGGTACGGGAGATTACATACCTGGGAGAAAAATTATCTGGGGCAGGCGTGCAACCAGATCCGGAAAAAGTGCGGGCCATAGCAGAGCTGCCAGTACCGCAGAACAAAAATGACATGCAAAGAGCCCTAGGACTAGTCAATTACATGGGGAAATTTATCCCAAATTTATCAGCTAACACAATAGCTCTTAGAAGCTTGTTAGAGACCAATACAATGTGGCAGTGGATGGCAGAGCATGCCAGAGAATGGGAGTGGCTCAAAAGCAGTCTAATAAAGGAGCCAGTGTTAAAATTCTATGATCAGGACAAACTGCTAAAAGTGTCCACAGATGCGTCCAAAGCCGGCCTAGGAGCTGTGCTATTGCAAAAACATGACACAGAGTGGTATCCAGTCGCATACGCATCGTGCACCATGACAAGCGCAGAAAAAAAATTACGCGCAAATAGAGAAAGAGACTCTAGGTGCAGTGTTTGGATGTGAGAAGTTTCATGAATATGTGTATGGACGGTCAGTAATACTAGAAACAGACCACAAACCACTGATTGCGATCTCACAGAAGCCACTGGGTGACGCACCACCGCGCATCCAGCGTCTAATGTTAAGATTACAGAAATATGACTTGAAATTTGAGTTTACACCAGGCAAGCAACTAATTGTAGCCGATGCGCTGAGTAGGGCTAGCTTGAGCAACACCAGCAGCACAACAGAGGAAGCTGTGCAAATACATGTAGACTCTATTAAGGCACACATGCCAGTGTCAGATGCAAAATGGACGAAGATAGTGAAAGAAACACAAAAGGATGAGAAACTAAAAAGAGTAATGGAACAGATACATCAACCAGGACAGGTTATGATTGACAAGCCTTACCAACACTTTAAAGGTGAACTGTCTGTGTTAGATGGGGTTCTGTTAAAAGGTACAAGGATAGTCATACCTACCTCCATGAGATCAGAAATGGTTAAATTAGTGCATGAGGGGCATTTGGGTATTGAAAAGTGTAAAAGACGTGCACGTGATGTTTTGTATTGGCCCAGCATGCACAAGGACATTGAGGCATATGTGCAGCGCTGTGACATTTGCCAGCGCCACAGGTATCAACAGCCAAAGGAGCCTATGAGGCCCCATGAGAAACCTCAAGGGCCATGGAGAAAAGTGGGCATGGATCTATTTCAGCTTAAGGGCAAGGACTATCTGTTAGTCATGGACTATCATTCCACCTACCCAGAGTTTGCAGGGTTGAGTGACACAACAGCAGAAAAGGTGATTGCACACACAAAGACAATGTTCGCACGCCATGGAATTCCAATGACTGTTGTAAGTGATAACGGACCACAATTCACGAGTCAGTGCTTCAAAGACTTTGCAGACACATATGGGTTCAAGCACGTGACCTCAAGCCCTCTGTACCCACAGTCGAATGGGTTAGCAGAGAAAGGGGTGCAAATTGTGAAGCGCATACTGAAAAAGGCTGCAGACAATGCAGAAGACCCACATCTGGCGATCCTGAATTACCGAGCATCACCACTGGAGAATGGACTGTCCCCAGCAGAAATGCTCATGAACAGAAAACTCAGAACGCGACTTCCATCAGCATCTCAAGTGATGGAAAAGAGAGATGTGAGGCGTGATGAGAGGCAAACTGAACTGTACAACAGAACAGCACGACCTCTGAGACCACTTGCACATGAGGACATAGTGCGAGTGAGATGTGAAGGAGAATGGGGACCGCTGGCAAAAGTGGTCAAGGAAACAACTCCCAGATCATATGAAGTCATCACAGAGCATGGAAAAACAATGAGGCGAAACCGACGTCACTTACTGAAAGTGCCTCAAACAAAAATGAGAGTCACAGACAGTGAAATAAGCGACATGCTAATTTCCAGCCAAACCGAACAACCAGAAATGGCTGAGAACCAGAACATAGAGACAGACACTAACGAACAGACTGAGGTGACACAAAGGAGATGCTCACAAAGGCAAATTGTGAAACCGAAAAGATTGATTGAGGAAATGTAAGGAGTACTGAGTGAGGAAAAAAAAAAAAAAAAAAGTGTTGATATTGAATTGTAAACAGAGGAAAAAAATGTGTTGATGTTGAATTGTAAACAGAGAAAAAATTGAACTTGTGATTCAGAGTACAAGGTTGAAAGAAATGTAAATAGAAATGGAGTTTATTTTGTATATAGAAATTTGAGAAAAAGTTTATAGTTGGACATGACCTTTACTAGAAAAAAAGGGAGATGTATTGATATGTGAAGTTCCTATAGAGTCACCACTAGAGGGCAGTATGACCCCGGCCATGACCTGACTATAAAAGGAGATGTACGTACATGTGCCAATGTGTGGTTAGTTGTTAGTTGCACTTGAAGTGACAAGTAAAAAGTCCTAACTGACACCCGGTGTGTGCGCCTCGTCATTACATGTTCCAGGAGAACATTACAAACAGCAGAAATCTCTTCAGCCAAGAAGTCCAGCACTCTTTTAATATCGTCCACCTCCTCAGTCTGCTGAGCTTTCATGATCCCCCCCCCAAAAAAAAAAAAACACGTGGGAGAAATCCTTTTGTTCTCCCGGAATGTGAGGGGACTGATTGCTTCACCAGCCACTACAATATTAAGTTATGAGACTGGCAATTCCTCTCTTTTTCGCACGAGCAGTTTCACTCTCCAGCGGTAGTTACAAAGCAACAGCTCAAAACGCCAGCTCTAAACTGAGTTTTAAAGCAAGAACGAACCGGGAGCCTTTACCTGTGCGTCCTCACCTTACATGCCACAACTGGATGTTCTCCCTGTGTCTGCATGGGTTTACTCTGGAATTTCTCCTGTTTCCTCCCACATGCCAGAAATGCAAGTTAGGTTAACTGGCATCAAAACTGGGGATTCTAAATTGTCCTAAGGTATGACTGTGAGAGTGAATGGTTGTCTGTCTCTGTGTTGGCCCTGCGATGGACTGGCAATCTGTGCAAAGTGTACCCTGCCTTTCGCCCAAAGATGCTGGGATAGGCTCCAGCCCTCCGCAAGCTGAGAAGGATTAAGCCGAAGAAGATGGATGGATGGATGGTATCACCATAGAATTTGGATGAATGGTCTAACATTTCTGCCACCCCCGATGCTGCTGAGCTCACTCTGCATAGGAATGAGTGCTTGGCTGCGCAATGCGCAGCTAGTCTTTGGCTCTGAAATCTAATAGGCTGTCATAATCATGTGACATGGCAGACCAGCTCTAAAACATGCTTGGGCTGGCTTTTCACCAGTTTTCACACATAAATTTACTGCCTAAAACTCTCAGAAGTGAAAACAAACTGCACGTTTTGTATTAACATAGTGGTATCGCAATATTTTCAAAAGTATCGATCAGGTGGTATCAATACTTGAGTATCGATATCCACACCCCTAATTGAACTCAACTTTCCAAAGATGTGATAAACCACAGTTAATTTATGTTTTAATGGGGGGGGGGCAATCACTTTTTCACAAGGGCCACGTAGGTTTGGATTTTTTTTCCCCTTAATAATAACCACCTTCACTTAAAAACTGCATTTTGTGTTTACTTGTGTTATCTTTGTCTAATATTTAAATTTGTTTGATGATCTGAAACATTTAAGTGTGACAAACATACAAAAAGAAATGAGAAATCAGGAAGGAGGCAAACACTTTTTCACACCACTGTACCTCCACCAAGGCGCCTTTCGTCCCTCATGGATCACCTCCAAAATGTAATGGGTTCATGTGTAGGCCAAGAGCCACCTCTGGTGCATGAAACTATTCTTGCTAACACACTGTGAGAAGGTAAGAGCCTTGGCAGAGGTAGGCGTTCTCGGATCACCACCAAAATGTAATGGGGTCCTCTCTAGGCCAAGGACCACCTCTGGTGAAAATTTTATCCAAATCTATCCAGTAGTTTTTGTGTAATCCTGCTGCAGAAATACAAACAGGGCCCTTGGTGGAGGTATGCACTCTCAGATCATCACCAAAATCTATTCTAATGGGTTCATCCTTAGGCCAAGGAAGGGCCACCTTCGTAAAAATTTCATCCAAATCTGTCCAGTAGTTTTTGCGTAATCCTGCTGACAGACAAACCAACACAGACCAAAACATAAGCTCCTTGGTGAGTAAAACTATTACTTAGAATAACGATTTAAATCAGCAATAATATGAATGTGCAAACAACACAAGATGAACACAAAATAGCATTTTAACTACAGTAAGCATACAATAAGCAAGCATCTATTTTATCAATATTATTTATCTAGCTTAATAATATGCAAACCTGTAACTTTTTACTCACACATTTGCATTTTTAAAAATGTGCTTTTCTCTCATATATAAGATTGTTTTTGGTACAATTGCTCCTTTATTCTAATATTTTTTTCTCGCCATTTATATTTTACCTCCGCCAGGCCGCAGGCCAGGAGGTTATGTTTTTGCCGGCGTTTGTCTGTTTGTCTGTCTGTCTGTCTGTTGGTTAGCAAGATAACTCAAAAAGTTTTGGACGGATTTCGATGAAACTTTCAGCCGTTGTTGGAAATGGTACAAGGAAGAACTGATTAAATTTTGGGGATGATCCGGATCACCGTCTGGATCCAAGAATTTTTTAAAGGATTCTTTAACATTGTGAGATAGGGCCCGGAGGTAATGTGTAGTTCAGTGCTTCCGCCTGCAGGAAGCACTGAACTACATATTGAAGCTCGTCGAGCTTGTGACAGAGCCGCTAAAATGCAGCATAGACTGATTGAGAGCCCACAGGCTGCTGCTTCTCGCCGTGCTAAAGACAGATACAGTATACGGCAGCATAGACAAGATGAGGGGCTATCCCCAGATGCTATTGAAGCTCGTCAAGCTTAGTTTTATTTTATTGATTTTTTCTTATTACCTCCGCCAGGAGGTTATGTTTTTTTTTTTTTTTTTAAAGAAGATTGCAGTTAATATTGTTCTATTCTACACTACGTATATGTACATATTTTTAATTTCCTGGAAAGAAACGAAGTTAGAAAAATTATGTTAATGGTAGCTTTTCAATATCCAGAACTTATTATTAGGAATAAATTTCATGAATGTGTTCTCCAACTAAAGACTTCTACATGTTGTATCTCTTGTTAAATTAAATAAATTGTATTTGTGTAGTTCAAATAACATTTTTTTTTTGTTTTCTTCACCAATCATATGACATACAGAAACACATGATACAGGGAAAGAACAATAACAAAATTAGTGTAGAATATTTATGGTATAAATCACAATACTGGGGGGGGGGGGGACTGTTGCTCTTGGCGGAGGTCTGCGCTCTCCGAGTGCTTTTCTAGTTTATTATAAATTCCCAACTCATGTGGGACTGATAAAGGAAACTAAACTAAACTAAGTTTTTGTAATAAATGTTCACATGCAAACTGGACACCACAGCACCATTTACCGTATAGATGTAGGCTACACTTAAACACTCACAAAGAGGCTAAAATACTGCTAACATTACTACCGACTGTTTCTGATGCCTGAGTTGTGTGGTCCCTGCTGAATGCTGTGAGTATTTGGGAGCTTTTCCAAAATTACAGCTACATACACTCACCATTTTTATGCGGCACGTGCTCTGAAACTGCAAAAAACGGGAAGGCCATGAATGCACCAGAGTGGGTGGAAACCTTCTGGTGAGGGTGGGGGTGGGGGTGAGAGTGGGGGTGCGGGGGGGGGGGCGGACTGACAGCGATGTAAACAAGCAGCTGTGCAGGACAGGAGACGCCAGGAAAACAGGACTTCATCGCTGCAGTCATGTATCTGCAAAAAACTATTTCATATTTGGTTTCAGGTTTTATGTTTTGCTACATTGTAGCTCTCAATCTGACACTCAGGGTTCTGCACCTTCTTTCGCCAAGCTTTGCGAAGAAGCTGATCCTCCGAATGGGTGTAAAGATCACCATGACCCAAAATCCAAAATTCAAATATGAGGACTGGGGTCTGACGTTCTTGACGTCCACCTTTATCAAAACAGCCTGTCACCATACGTGGCTGTCTCTCGGTGATGAGGCTTTTGTGGGAGAAAAAGCTCCAGACCCACCTGTGGTCACTATGGATGGAGAGAAGAAGAGCATCTGCAAGTATCTGAAAGGTGAGTAATGAAAGTCTTTTCTGCCATTGTGTGTGTGTCCCCTCTGACTTGACTCCTTGTTCCCGTGCAGACAACAGACCACTGGTGCTGAGTTTTGGAAGCTGCACATGACCACCGTTCATGTACAAACTTGATGAGTTCAAGCAGCTCGTCAAGGACTTCAGCGATGTGGCTGACTTTCTTGTGGTCTACATCGCAGAGGCGCACTCAACAGGTGAGTGAATCTCCAAGTTAACAATAAAATAAGATTTTAGTTTTGAAATCTTCTTTAACTCTCTGATATGTTGAAATCAGAGTTAGATCTGCTGGTAACAGATCATGCACCACTACCTTCTGTCTGTCTCTTCATACATATGCATTAAGCACTTTCATGATAATGCATGCCACTAAAACCTTTTGTTGTCTCCATCTCAGATGGTTGGGCCTTTAACAACAACATTGACATCAAACGGCACCAGAGCCTTCAGGACAGGTTATCTGCTGCCCAGATCCTGGTTCGGGAGGATCCTCTGTGCCCTGTGGTGGTGGATGAGATGAGTGATCTTTCTGCCATAAGGTATGGGGCCCTGCCTGAGCGGCTGTACGTGCTGCAAATGGGAAAAGTTGTCTACAAGGTGAGATCTGAGGACCACTGACACAAGACTTGTTTTTTTTTTTTTAAATACAGTATATATCTTAATTTCTAACTGAAGAGTTTCATGGACGTTATTTTCCTCGTCTACTCTTTTTGTTAGTTTATTATGGTTCATAAGGCTTTGCACAGTTACGCTATAGCGTGAGTACTGGAAATAACAGCACCGATCAAAACTGTTAAAGGAATTTTGGGCAGTGAGCCAAGTTCCTTGCACGCCAGCTGTGCAGATTACGTGACAAAGACTTCCAACTCAAGTATTATGTCAACTGGTTTCTGTGTGTCTGTATGTGTTAAAGGTGAACTACATTGTTTTCATGAAAATATGAACCTTCAAAAAAAAAAAAATCAACAAAGTGTTTAGAGAGATGAAGAATTAAAGCCTTTTATATTCTTCAAAAAATATATTGATGAAAGAATACTTTTACATTTTTTTATGTGTCCTAAAAAATGTTCAAATCAATTTTTAATGCAATTCAACTTTATATAGCACCTAATCACAACAAAAAGTCACCTCAAGGCACAAGATACAAAAGGCACGGATTGTGGCTCATGTATTCATGCCTACATATGTATAAGCACAAAGGGATGTTTAAGATTGCATATGTGGACTGACCTCACGTCTTAGAGGAGGACAATAGGTCTGGACCGCCTGTGGAGAACAGCAGGGAGACGGAGACACGGCGGTAAGGACCTGAAAGGACTTCCTGACCCCCTGGGGCCAGGTGGAGGACTGAAGGAGGACTGAAGGTCATTGAGGGGGAGTTATGATCAATAAGGGGATTTGACAAGGATGTGTGATTTGGCTTTTGATGTTGTATGTATAAATAAGGGGGTTCTGACTGAGTTCAGCCTCTTCTGTTTCTGAGAGATATGTTGGGGATGTGACTACAACATTAAAACCTGAATTATGAAACAATTCAGCTTCTTCATTTCACACTCCCCACATTGGTGACCAGTTACGTGAGAATGGATGAAAGGAGGTCCCCCGATGCAGACTCGTCGGAGGCGGCCCAAGCGAGCGCCGTCGCCCTCAAACTACCAGAATTCTGGCAGAACGACCCGGACTCGTGGTTCCTCCAGGCCGAGGCGCAGTTCGCGCTCGCAGGAATAACGGCAGATGACACCGAGTTCTACCACGTCATCGCCAAGCTCGACGCCCGCACAGCGCGATGCTTGCGGAGCGTGGTACAGCAGCCACCTGCCAACGACAAATACGGCGAGTTAAAGGCTACCCTCATCGAGTGTTTCGCGCCCTCAGCCGAAGAGAGGGCTAAGAGGCTTCTGGCTATGTACGGCCAAGGAGGGCGCAGATCGATCACCCTGATGGAAGACATGCTTCAGTTGAGGGAATCAGACAACGACAGCTTCCTCTTCAAGCACATCTTCCTCAGCAACCTCCCGACACACATGAGAGGGGCCCTATCCAGCATGCGTTGTGAGACCCAGCGGGATTTCCGTGCACTGGCCCGGGAAGCGCAGCGGCTCCTCAACTCCTGCGGCGAGCAGGCGGCCACAGCAGCAGTGGCAGACCTCGGTGCGGCGGCCCGGGGCAACGAAGAGCCGGAGACAGCGGAGCCAATCCCACCCACCATGGCAGCGGCGCGGCCACGACGCAGCGGAGGAGATGGCCTCTGTTATTATCACCGGCGTTTCGCAGAGAAGGCACACAGGTGCATGCCGCCGTGCAGTTACAAGAGCTCGGGAAACTCTAAAGCCAGGATCCGTTAGCAGCTTCGGCTCTCGGCGAGACCAATAAGCTGCTCTACATCACTGATGAGAGCTCCGGGCGACATTTCCTCATAGACACCGGAGCTCAGGTGAGCTTCATCACCCCGACCTACGCTGACCGGGTGGCTGGCCCCCGTGGCGACGGGGCAACGGCGGCGAACGGCTCGAGCATCAACACCTATGGAGAACGGACTTTGTCTCTGTCCTTACACGGCCGCACTTATGAGTGGACTTTTATCATAGCGGCGGTGAGTTTCAGCATGTTAGGTGCTGATTTCTTGTGCTCACATGGGTTGTTAGTTGATCTTGCCAACAGATGCTTAGTAAATGCACTATCTTTCTATTCTATTCCTTGTGCAGCTCGAGTGTCCCCACCACCCGTGCAGGTCAACGTTGCCACAGCAGGCGGTAAGTTTGACACACTCCTCACCCAATTTCCAGCACTCACAGTTCCCAAATTTTCGGCAACAGTGGCGAAACATGGGGTGGAGCATTTTATCACCACAACTGGCCCCCCCGTTTTCGCGAAGGCTCGGCGCTTAGACGCTGCCAAGCTCGGCATAGCACGCGATGAGTTCACCAGCCTAGAAAAGCTGGGCATTATTCGTCGTTCAAAAAGCCCATGGGCTTCGCCACTGCATATGGTCCCTAAAGCTGACGGCTCCTGGAGACCTTGCGGCGATTACCGCAGACTAAACAACGCTACAGCGCATGACCGCTACCCAATCCCACACATTCAGGACTTTTCGGTGCATCTGGCGGGGGTGCGCATTTTTTCTAAAATAGACCTGGTGCGCGGCTACCATCAAGTTCCAGTCTGACCGGAGGATGTCCCTAAAACAGCCGTAATAACCCCTTTTGGACTTTTTGAGTTTTTGCGCATGCCGTTTGGCCTTAAAGGCGCAGCACAAACATTCCAGCGTATGATTGACGCTGTGTTACGTGATCTCCCTTTCGTGTTCGTCTACCTCGACGATATTTTAGTCGCCAGTACGTCCGAGGAGGAACACGAAAAACACCTTACTACGGTTTTTCGGAGGTTGGGAGAACACGGGTTAATAATTAATCCAGCCAAGTGCCAGTTCGTGTGGCGCAGATCGACTTTTTGGGACACCGCATTTCCCCAGAAGGGGCAGTCCCATTGCCTGATAAGGTGCGCGCAGTGGCAGATTTTCCCCGACCACAAACGATCAAATCATTGCAGGAGTTTTTGGGAATGGTACATTTTTATAACCGTTTCCTGCCCCACGCAGCTCAGCTCATGCAACCATTATATGCCGCGCTCAGAAAACAAAAACCCTCCAACGCGGTCGTGTGGTCCCCGGAGCGGGAGTGCGCATTCGCGGAAGTAAAAAGAGCCCTGGCTGACGCCACGCTTTTAGCCCACCCCGAACCTTCGGCCCGCATAGCGCTCACCACGGACGCATCAGATTTGGCCATAGGGGCGGTCGTGGAGCAGCACGTTGACGGAGTTTGGCAGCCGCTAGCATTTTTTAGCAAATCCCTAAATGAAACCGAGCGCAAATACAGCACGTTTGACAGGGAGCTGTTAGCGCTTCATTTGGCCATTCGCCATTTCCAGTTCTGACTGGAAGGTCGGCGTTTCACGGCTTTTGTCGACCATAAACCGCTCACTTTCGGATGTCTAAAATTTCAGAACCTTGGTCGGGCCGGCAGCAGAGGCACCTGGCCGCAATTTCGGAGTTTACTACGGACATTCAGCACGTAGCAGGTAAACTCAACGTAGTGGCAGACTGCCTCTCTCGCGCCGTGACATCATCGGGGCACGCGGAGGCAGATTATACTACCACAGCCGCAAGGCACAGGAGCAGCGCGGAAGCGTACGCGGCCCCAGTTCACATAGGGATAGATTACGCGGCCATGGCAGCGGAACAGGGTAGTGATGCGGACGTGCGCGCACTCCAGTCTGGACCAACAGGGTTAAGGCTGGAGAGCAGGTGTTTGCAAACCGGTTTGCCCCCCTTAATCTGCGACGTGTCAACTGGGCGACCTCGCCCGGTAGTCCGGCCGCGTGGCACCGCCGCGTCTTTGACTTGGTTCACTCCCTGGCACACCCGGGAGTACGCGCTTCGGTGAAAATGGTTGCGGAAAAGTTTGTTTGGCCGAGCCTGCGCAAGCACATGAAAGAGTGGGCAAGAACCTGCATGTCTTGCCAACGGGCCAAAATTCACAAGCACACGAAAGCCCCTTTAGAACCGTTCCGAATCCCGGCCAAGAGATTTGATCATGTGCATGTCGACCTCGTGGGCCCCCTACCGTCGTCGCAGGGGTTCACACATCTTTTGACAATGGTGGACCGAACCACACGTTGGCCGGAAGTAGTCCCACTAACGTCAACCACGGCTGCAGAGGTGGCTCGCGTTTTTTTAACGGCCTGGGTAGCGCGCTTCGGGGTTCCGTCGGACATTACGTCCAACAGAGGACCTCAGTTTGTCTCCGAGCTCTGGTCAGCGATGGCCAGCAGCTTAGGGGTGACAATCCATCGCACTACCGCGTATCACCCCCAGGCTAACGGTTTATGTGAGCGTTTTCACAGGTCTTTGAAGGCAGCCCTCAGAGCGTCGCTTACGGATGCAGATTGGGTAAACAAACTACCGTGGGTTTTATTGGGGTTGCCTTCTGCGCCCAAGGAGGATCTGAATGCCTCCCCAGCAGAGTTAGTTTTTGCACAACCTCTCAGGCTGCCCGGTGAGTTCTTACCAGAGCATCCAGAGCCAGGGCGCCTCCCAGCTCTGACACCACTAAGCGGCACGGAAGCGGACATGCTCCTGGGCCCCGTTCATCACACTTTTCTGCGGGTTTTTGTTCCTTAGGCTTTAAAAAATGTCGAGTTCGTTTTTGTTAGGCATGAGGCTTTAAGACCGACCTTCCGGCCCCCATATGATGGTCCATTTAGGGTGCTGGAAACTGATGATAAGCATTTTGTGCTAGATTTAGGAGACAGGAAAGAGACAGTCAGTATTGACAGACTAAAGCCTGCTTTTGTGATGAATGACGAGTCTGTACGGGTGGCGAGGGCGCCTCGACGTGGCAGACACCCCAGGGAACACGTCCCGGACTCCCCGCAGGGATCAAATAACCACTCTCTTCCTCAGGCTGCAGATTCTTTGCAGGACAGTGCCGCTGGGACGGCGAGGCCTGCGTACAGCAGATTCGGAAGACGGTTGAAACCCAGACGACGTACAGACTGATGTTTGAGATGATCATGTGGCATAGGCTATGCTGTTGGTGTTATCACTGAATTTTTTTAATGCAAGCACGTTGTGTAGACTATGCTGTTGGCGTTATCACTGAATTGTTAATGTGATCATGCTGTATAGACTATGCTGTTGATGTGGTCGCTGAATTTTTTTAATGTGATCAAGTTGTATAGTTATGCCATTGATGTCATCATATTTTGTGAACCCGAATATATTGTCCATTCTTTGACGTTTGGGGGGGGGGCTGTGGCTCATGTATTCATGCCTACATATGTATAAGCACAAAGGGATGTTTAAGATTGCATATGTGGACTGACCTCACGTCTTAGAGGAGGACAGTAGGTCTGGACCGCTTGTGGAGAACAGCAGGGAGACGGAGACACGGCGGTAAGGACCTGAAAGGACTTCCTGACCCCCTGGGGCCAGGTGGAGGACTGAAGGAGGACTGAAGGTCATTGAGGGGGAGTTATGATCAATAAGGGGATTTGACAAGGATGTGTGATTTGGCTTTTGATGTTGTATGTATAAATAAGGGGGTTCTGACTGAGTTCAGCCTCTTCTGTTTCTGAGAGATATGTTGGGGATGTGACTACAACATTAAAACCTGAATTATGAAACAATTCAGCTTCTTCATTTCACGCTCCCCACACGGATCATAATTAATTCAGAGAAAACCCTAAAAATCAAACGATCCCCTGTAAGAAAGCACTAAGCGACAGTGGGAAGGAAAACTCACTTACCCCCCTTATTCTTGGGGGTTCAGTCATTCATTTTCAACCGCTTAATCCTTTTTGAGTCACGAAGCCTATCCCAGCATCTTTGGCTGAGACACGGAGTAAACCCTGGACAGATCGGCAGTCCATCGCAGCGCCAACACAGAGACAGACAACCATTCACTCTCACATTCATACCCAAGGACAATTTATTCCCAGCTGATGTCCATTACTCTTGCATGCATGTCTTTGGCCTGTGGAAGGAAACCAGAGTGCCTGAAGAAAACCCACGCAGACATGCGAATGCCACACAGAAGGGTCACCACTGGCCAGGGGGTGGGATCGACCCCACGACCTTCTTGCTGTGCTGCCACAGTGCTAACCACTGTTCCACCGAGCTGCTTGGGCTGCTGGAGAAAATATTATGGGCGCAGCTTCCACTTGTTTTTGTATTTTAGAATGTCTCTGCATAGTTCTGGTACTTGTTGCGCTGTTTGTGGTTGTACTCAACCAAGCAAAGCTAAATTTGTGGCTTCAACAGCAATGTGTAAATCAAACTAAAAAGATTTGTTCATATGACCGGTGGTAGAGATACAGGACAGACAAGAACACCAGGTGTAATTTCACTTGTATGAATGTCACAGATCTGACGTTTATGTGTGATGTATGAAGAATATATGTCGCCAAGTGCAGTGCTGCATGAAGTGAAGTAAATAAAATAAATAGTTACTGGTTTGCTTCCTAAGGCTTAAAGATTGATTTAAGATATAAAATTGTTTGTGTGACAAATATTGTCAATTTTTTTAATTTGATAGTCAATCTATAAATATTTCAAATTGCAAATTATCATGAAATCTTAAAAAGAAAAGCACAAAGTCAAAGATGACAGCGTTCACTATTATGTAAGAGCTATTCATTTATTGTAATAGAAAAGCATAACACCTTTAAAATATGAGGGGGGAAATAAGCTGCCTTGTGTGCTCTCTGACTCCTTTGTTTTACTCAAGTTAGGGTCTTCATAAAGCTGTCATTAATTTTCTTACTAATAATCGTCCCTCTCATCTGCAGGGGGGAATGGGGCCTTGGGGCTACGATCCATCGGAGGTGCGATCTTTTCTTCAGAAGTTGAATTAAGAACAACGTTATTAGGACAAGTCAAGCCATGTATTTACCATTTTGACACTTCTACTCTGCAAACTCTAAATTGTTGATGTAATACTTCTCTCCCTATTTTACTGTACTCAAATTCATGTAACATGTTGTTCTTTCAGTAGAAATATGGTACCCCCATTCAAACTTCTACCAGTATCACATCCAAGCTCCCATGTGCTCAGAACATGGATATGCACCACTGAGCTTGAACTGGCCTGTCAGTGTTTCTTAGTGACGGCTACAGATTAAACCTTTGGCCTCTGTATCCCGATGCAGTGAAACACAGAAATGGCCTTCGACAGTTTTTGAGGTGCCATAGAGTGCACAAGATATTTGTGTGTGTTCTGAAGCTGCTTGAATACTTCAGTTAAAATGTTTCCGTTTTCACTTCAGGTGTCAGTCAAGTATCACCTCAGTGTCACTAAACTTTGACTTTGTTCATAAATTCTCCAAAATAATTCTGTGGGAGACTGCTTTTAAGTGACGACTACAGTACAAACCTCTGGTAACTGTAATTTGATGATGATTAAGTTGACCTCCTCTAAATTGTTTGAGAATTTATCATTGAAACATTTAATGTAAATAGTAAAATGTTAAGCATTTTTGTGAAATGTTTTTCCTGTCAGGTAATATCAGCTTTCAGTTGAACCTTGCCTGAAGTTCTCAACTTGTTCAGAATACTCTTTCAGCTGTTATTCGATGTAGCTGGATGGAAAACTTCACTCTGCTTTTAATTCCTTGACCTTCCTCATTTTTACCTTCAAAATAAAATATAAAATCATAACTGTTTGATTTGTTTATTCTCACTTCACTGTCTCTGCTCACTTCTTGACTTTCCAGTTTTAACCCATTAAAACAGAAAGTTACTTGGTTTACAAAGTGGGCAAAAGAAACAATATAAGGACCAACTTCAGATGGCACTAAAAAAAAAGGTAAGATCAGACTAGAGATGATTGAAGGCGTGGCCTCTGGCCATGGCAGCTGGCGGCACCTGTGTGTGGAGGGGCTCTGTGCAAAAGAGGAGGAGAGGACGGCCAGGTGACAGGACAGGAGACGGAGGAGAAATCGGTCAGCGGTCGCCACTGCCACTACAACATCAATATTTAAGGGCTGCACGGTGGCACAGTGGTTAGCACTGCGGCAGCACAGTTTACCCTTGGCCGGGGGATCGTGGGGATCGTGGGTTCGATCCCAGCCCCCGACCAACAGTGATCTGTGTGGAGTTTGCGTGTTCTCCCCGTGTTTGCGTGGGTTTACTCCGGGATTTCTCCGGTTTCCTCCCACATGCCAAAAACATGCAGGTTAGGTTAATTGGAGACTCTAAAGTGGCCCTAGGTGTGAATGTGTGTGTGAATGGTTAAGGGATAGCGCCGTATCGTGGCTGCTTCATCCATCCAGGTGGTGGATGACCCTCAATTTCCCCTCTGGGGATCAATAAAGTATACTAAATCTAAATCTAAAAACATTTACATGCCAAATCTGTAACAGAACTTGTGGATCCAGGATAGGGATTGTTGAGCCATCAAAGAACTCGCTGTTAATAGAAGTGGACGTCACCATCGGACTCGATGCTTGTTGGACAACCAGCAGGCAACCAAGCAAAGCTTTCTTCATTTCATTGTTTAAACTATTATCAGTTCTGAATATTTTAAACATGTCTGTCAAATAGGTTTTATGATAAAATTGTTCCAAAATGATAGCTATATGTTGTATTTTTAGTGAAATAGGAAACTGTCAGCATTCACCACTGAACTGAATGAATGTTGTCTTATAAACAGCCTGTAGATTTGTTTGGCTACTATTCTACACAGAGCAAGATTTTTGGTTCTGGTTTTATTTTTTCCCGTTGAGATCCGAGTTTAATTAACAGATTTAACACCTACAAACAGGACTCAACATGACATGCAACTGCTTCAACAGATGTTCATAATGATGTGCGGTTCTTTGTCGTCTTTTATTTGAAAGCTTTATTACCTCCGCCAAGGAGGTAATGTTTTTACCGGGGTTTGTTTGTCTGTTTGTTTGTCTGTCTGTTACCAACATAACTCAAAAAGTTATGAACGGATTTTGATGAAATTTTCAGGAAAGGTGTGTAATGGCACTGGGAACAGATGATTAGATTTTGGTGATGATCTCAGAGTGCATACCTCCACCAAGGGCTTTGTTTGTATTTGTGCAGTAGAATTACACAAAAACTACTGGATGGATTTGGATGAAATTTTCACCACAGGTAGTTCTTGGGCTACAGAGGAACCCATTACATTTTGGTGATGATCTGGGAATGCATACCTCAGCCAAGGCTCCTCTCACAGTGTGTCAGCCACAATACTCCCAAACCAATGGACAGATTTTGATGCAATTTTCACCACAAGTGGCTCTAGGCCTACACACAAACCCATTACATTTTGGAGGTGATCCATAAGACACTGAAGGAGCCTTGGCAGAGGTATGCGTTCTCTGAGTGCTTTTCTAGTCTATAGCTGAAATAATCCTGGCTCTGATGCCTCTGGTCAGGACAAGGCTAAGTTGGGAGTTTCAGTTTGAAACCAGGTAAAAGTGCTCCGTGATCACCAATTATCAAAATGGACAATATGAGAGCAATGTATACAGTGGTGTGAAAAAGTGTTTGCCCCCTTCCTGATTTCTCATTTTTTTTTTGTATGTATGTTTGTCATGTTTCATGTTTGTCATGTTTTGTATGTTTGTCATGTTTCAGGTTATCAAACAAATTTAATTAGACAAAGATAACACAAGTAAACACAAAATGCAGTTTTTAAATGAACGTGTTTATTATTAAAGGTAAAAAAAAATTCCAAACCTACATGGCCCTGTGTGGAAAAAGTCCCCCCCCCCCCCGTTAAAACATAAATTAACTGTGGTTTATCACATCTTTGGAAAGCTGAGTTCAATTTCTCTAGCCACACCCAGGCCTGATTACTGCAACACCTGTTCTCAATCAAGAAATCACTTAAATAGGACCTGCCTGACAAAATGAAATAGAGCAAAAGATCCTCAAAAGCTAGACATCATGCTGCGATCCAAAGAAATTTAGGAACAAATGAGAAACAAAGTAAGTGAGATCTATCAGTTTGGAAAATGTTATAAAGCCATTTCGAAAGCTTTAGGACTCCAGCGAACCACAGTGAGAGCCATTATTCACAAATGACAAAAATATGGCACAGTGGTGAACCTTCCCAGGAGTGGATGGCCGACCAACATTATTCCAAGAGCGCAGTGATGACTCATCTAAGAGGTCACAAAAGACCCCACAACAACATCCAAAGAACTGCAGGCCTCACTTGCCTCAGTTAAGTCAATGTCCATGAGTCTACCATAAGAAAGAGACTGGGTAAAAATGGCCTGCATGGTGTTGTGTCCATAATTACAGGAATAACGAGGAAGTAAGAACTCGGTTAACAGGGCTTTATTCAGGATAACAAACTATGTACATAAGGCTTACAGCACTCACCTGCATGCCAGGTGGCTCCCACGATGAAAGAGGCAGAGCCTCTTCCACCCACTTCCTTTATACCCCGAGTGGCGTCACTGCCGGAAACTGGCAGTTAGCCACCCTGGTCCAACCCACGTCCATCCCGGCTGCCATCTTACTAATACCAGCCTTTTTTATATGTCACATTTCTCCCCCCCTTTAAAAAAATTGTGAGGCACACAAACAACCCACCCAAATTTGTCACCCGACTCACGCACTAAAGGAAAAAAAAAAAAACATATGTACAAAAATAAATAAACTCCTATCCATTCACACAACTAAGGCTGGGGGGCCGGGTAGACTGCCAGCACCCCCTACACAGCTGAGTGGGTTATTCTGCCGCTAAAAGAGAACAATTTAACAAAACAAAATAAGGCCATGTTTCTAACTCAAAACAATCTCCTTAACAATGCTATATATATAACACACACTACTGGCGGCCCCCACCCCAACTCCCACCCCACAATGGGCATTCAAAACAAAATCATGTTGGGTGTTCAATGAAAATAGCTCAAACAAACCAGGTGGGCTCAAATATACCATAAACATAATTAGTTACCGAGCCACCACCCCTCTGGCTATAAAATTTAACATACAAATACCAATTGAACAATAACACTCTAAAACTCAGTACTAAATCAGGCATACCATCATCCTGGCTAATAAAATTTATCATGCAAACGCACAACCTAGGTTCACAACCAAACAACTTAACATGCCTTCTGTACTTTCTCCCTTTTCTTCTTCTTTTTTAATAAAAATAAATTTACCGGGGCACCAAATAGTAAAACCACATAATTAGGACTAGGGTAAACACAATTGACACACAACACAAAACCCTCAGTCTTTGGATGGATCCCTCTCCAGGCGTCTCTGTCTCTTCACCTCAGGGCTCCTGCTGTGCCGTCTCCTCTCCACCAATGGCAGCCACAGATCCCTTGGGTTCCTCCAGGTGTAAACGGACCTACGCTGATCTGCCTCCATCCAGCTGGGCTCCACCTGGAACCGCCTCTGGTTGTCCAGCTGCTCGTGTGGACTGTGACTCCATCGTACTCGAGCATCAACCTTGGTCATCGAGGGAGCCCTCTTCCTTTCATCCGGATCACCAATCCTGCGACAGGCCTCCATCACTGATCGCTCCGGCTCGCGGGCTCATTTCAGTCTCCTCTTGACAGGCAGTCACTGGGAGCGCTTTACAATCACCACGCTCCGCGGTCTAGCCCCTTTTACTTCCGGCGTCGGTGCCTTGACCTCACAAGCCTCATTGGGGGTCCTGGCGTGCCGTCCAGCACCCTCGTCTAGGGCAACCTGCATGATGGCATCGGGTCCAGCCCAAGACGGCTCCGCGTGGTGCGGCGTGTACTCTCCCTCTGAAACTTTGTCCAGCCAGTCTGAATCCCACACCTCAGCACCCTCCACGACTGGAACAGGCCGGCCCCAAAGTCAACATCCAGACCATTCTTCATCCGACACGTTAGCAATGGAGAACCCAAGACTGTAAAATAGGTTACACCCCATAACGTTAACCCTGGATGCTGAAACATTGATGCGAACTCTGGGTGCCACACTGTCCTTATACCGGGCCTCCATCTCCACATAGCCCAAAATGGCCAACCTGTTCCATCCATAACCATAATACTCTTCATAATGCCTCCTAATCTGCCGGTGGGGAAACAGTCTCTCCATGGTCGTTAGGTTCAGGACGGAAATAACCGCTCCAGTATCCACCAAAAGTGGAACCTCGACATCATCTAGCGTGACGGTGCAGCTGATCCTCCCTGTCGTCTCTGGGGAGACGGTATGCACCACTGTCGGAGTCTTCTGCGCAGCACCAGGTTCACTCCTACGGCTCCTGCGTACGAAGTTGTCGCACACCCTGGCAAAATAGTTTATAACACTGCACTTGCCACAACGCTTTCCTTTTGCTGGGCACAACCTGGACTTATAGCGGTGCTCAGTGGACCCACAACCATAACACTTTGGCGTACCTGGGGCAGACCTTATCCTGACCACGGAGGCAAAATCATCCTCTCCGCACTCGCCAGCACAAGGGTCCATGATCAGTGCCTCAGTGTGAGACTCATTCTTGTCCAGAGAAGCCCCTTCAGTAAGGCCTCTCGCGATGGTCTCTGCCACCTTGAACTGTTGGGCAAGCCTGACAGCTTCAGCTAACGTCAACTCCCCTGGGTGTGTCAACAATCTGGACCAGGCCGCCGGGCAGCGGATGTGCTCTGCCAGCTGGTCCCGAATCATCTCGTCCTCCAGGGCCCCAAACCTGCATTCCCTCGCCAGCTCATGGAGGTCCACCAAAAATCTTCTCACTGGCTCTCCCAACTGCTGGCGGCGCTGTCGAAACTGAATGCGCTTCACAGTGACATTTTCCGGCGCCCTAAAGCACCGTGCCATTAGCTTCACAACCTCATCAAAACTGTCAGCACCTCCAAGGTTCTCAAGAATCCTCTGCCCTTCCATTCCCAAATTATGAACCAACACAGCTCTAGCTCGGAGCGTCTCCATCTCGCCCAGGTTTAAGACAACGAGATAGTTAGTAAAGGCAACAAACCAATGAGGCCACGGCATGGGCGGCTCGCCCGGAGCCTCAAAAAATGGCCGAAAACTGGCAATGGAACGCTCCATTACCGTTTTTACCTCGTCGCCAAATGTTGTGTCCATAATTACAGGAATAACGAGGAAGTAAGAACTCGGTTAACAGGGCTTTATTCAGGATAACAAACTATGTACATAAGGCTTACGGCACTCGCCTGCATGCCAGGTGGCTCCCACGACGAAAGAGGTAGAGCCTCTTCCACCCACTTCCTTTATACCCCGAGTGACATCGCTACCGGAAACCTTCAGTTAGCCACCCTGGTCCAATCCACGTCCAACCCGGCCGCCATCTTACTAATACCAGCCTTTTTCATTTGTCACACATGGCAGAGTTCCAAGACGAAAACCACTGCTGAGCTTTTAAGACTCGTCCCAGTTTTGCCAGAAAACATCTTGATGATCCCCAAGACTTTGAGAAAATACTTTGCGGACTGACAAGACAAAAGTTGAACTTTTTAGAAGGTGTGTGTCCCATTACATCCAGCATAAAAGTAACACACCATTTCAGAAAAGGAACATCATATGAACAGTAAAATATGGTGATGGTAGTGTAATGGTATGGGGCTGTTTTGCTGCTTCAGGACCTGGAAGACTTGCTGTAGTAAATGGAACCATGAATTCTGCTGTCTACCAAAAAATCCTGAAGGAGAATGTCCAGCCATCTGTTTGTGACCGCAAGCTGAAGTGCACTTGGGTTCTGCAGCAGGACAATGATCCAAAACACACCAGCAAGTCCACCTCTGAATGGCTTAAGAAAAACAAAATGAAGACTTTGGAGCGGCCTAGTCAAAGTCTTGACCTGAATCCGATTGAGATGCTGTGGCATGACCTTAAAAAGGCGGTTCATGCTCGAAAACCCTCCAATGTGGCTTAATTACAAAAATTCTGCAAAGATGAGTATGCCAAAATTCCTCTAAAGCGCTGTAAAAGACTCATTGCCAGTTATCGCCAGTGCTTGATTGCAGTTGTTGCTGCTAAGGGTGGCCCAACCAGTTAGGTTTAGGGGGCAATCACTTTTTCACACAGGGCCATGTAGGTTTGGATTTTTTTCCCTTAATAATAAAAAAACTTCATTTAAAAACGTTTAAAAACTAGATTCGCCCTGAGTACCTCAAGGCCCTGGATGTTGTAGGGCTGTCATGGTTGACACGCCTCTGCAATATTGCGTGGAGGTCAGGGGCAGTGCCTTTGGCATTGCAAACCAGGGTGGTTGTTCCTCTCTTCAAAAAAGGGGACCGGAGGGTGTGCTCCAACTTTAGAGGGATCACACTCCTCAGCCTTCCTGGGAAGGTCTATGCCAAGGTACTGGAGAGGAGGGTCCGGCCGTTGGTCGAACCTCAGATTCAGGAGGAGCAATGTGGTTTTCATCCTGGCCGTGGCACATCGGACCAGCTCTTTACCCTCTCGAGAATCCTCGAGGGTTTGTGGGAGTTTGCCCAATCAATTTACTTGTGTTTTGTGGACTTGGAGAAGACATTCGACCACGTCCCTCGTGGTTTTTTGTGGGGGGTGCTTCGAGAGTATGGGGTATCGGGCTTGTTGTTACGAGCTATTCGGTCTCTGTATGACCGTTGTGAGAGTTTGGTTCGTATTGCCAACACTTGATCAGACTCATTCCCAGTGAGAGTTGGTCTCCACCAGGGCTATCCTTTGTCACCAATCCTGTTTATAATTTTTATGGACAGGATTTCTAGGCGCAGCCAGGGAACGGAGGGTATCATGCTTGGTGACCACAGGATCGCATCTCTGTTGTTTGCAGATGATGTTGTCCTGCTGGCTTCATCCAGCAATGACCTACAGTTCTTGCTGGGACGGTTTGCTGCTGAGTGTGAAGTGGCTGGGATGAGAATCAGCACCTCCAAGTCCGAGTCCATGGGCCTCAGCTGGAAAAAGGTGGATTGTCCTCTCTGGGTTGGGGACAGGCTCCTGCCCCAAGTGGAGGAGTTTAAGTATCTTGGGGTCTTATTCACGAGTGAGGGGAGAATGGAGCGAGAGATTGACAGATGGATCGGAATTGACAGATGGATCGGAGCAGCATCTGCAGTGATGCAGACTTTGTACTGGTCTGTTGTGGTGAAGAGGGAGCTGCGTTCTAAGGCAAAGCTGTCGATTTACCGGTCAATCTACGTTACTACTCTCACCTATGGTCACGAGCTTTGGGTAATGACCGAAAGAATGAGATTGCGGATACAAGCGGCTGAAATGAGCTTTCTTTGTAGGATTGCTGGACTCACCCTCAGAGATAGGGTGAGGAGCACAGTCATCCGGAAGAGGCTCAGAGTAGAACCGCTGCTCCTCCACATTGAAAGGAGCCAATTGAGGTGGTATGGGCATCTGATCAGGATGCCTCCTGGACGCCTCCCACTTGAGGTGTTTCGGGCACGTCCCACTGGGAGGAGACCTCAGGGTAGACCCAGGACTCGCTGGAGAGACTATGTCTCCCAGCTGGTCCGGGAACACCTTGGTGTCCTCTCTGAATAGCTGGAGCAGGTGGCTGGGGAGAGGGAAGTCTGGGCTTCTCTACTTGAACTGCTGCCTCTGCGACCCGGACCTCCGGAAAAGCAGTAGAAGATGGATGGATGGATGGATTTTATGTTAACTTATGTTATCTTTGTCTAATATTTAAATTTGTTTGATAATCTGGAACATTCAAGTGTGACAAACACAAAAAAATGAAAAATCAGGAAGGGGGCAAACACTTTTTCACACCACTGTAGATCTCCGGAAAGGAAAATGTCAGTAGGTCTGTACTACAAGACAGGTTCATCATACCCAGGGTATCTTTCACTTATCTCGCTTCACTAACCAAGACATTCTCTGTATAACTTGTGCTATGAACTCGTTTATCAACTCGGTAAGTGAACCCTGGGTGGTTCAATCTTGGTTGAAAGCACATTCACATAATTGGAGCACTGATCTCAACAGAGACTGGTTGTACCAACAGGTCTTATGACAGCCGACACTTATAACTGTGTTCTGTGGGTGTTCTGTGCGTGCCAATCACCCAGTAGTGTCCTATGAAGTTGACTGCATAGGGTGTTCATCCCGGTTCAACCAGAGATTCCAAACTGTGGGGAGCAAAATGTGTTCAGTTCAAAGGGATCCTCAAATGGAGTAGGGAAAACGTGAACAACAATTCATCACTTCACCAGACGTTGACAAGATTACCAACAAGTCGTTTCATCTCAAGTATGAGTAACGTGGGTCCTATCAATTCACATTAATAAAAATTTATTTGTATTAATACTTTATTTTAATATTATTAAATGTCCACAACAATAGCAACACCTACCCAAAGTTACCACGGTAATGCATGGAGAAGTGAGGTGATGTTGTAAATGGTAAATGGTAAATGGCGTTCATTTATATAGCATTTTTTCTCATCTCTAGATGACCAAAGTGGTTTACAGATCCTGCTGTCCACCCATTCACACACTGATGGCGGCAGAGCTGCCATGCACCGGTGCTGGCCTGACCCAGCAGGAGCAAGGTGTTTCAAATGGAGAAATTCTATCAAGGGAATTTCCTTTAAGTTATATTCCCTGAACACAGACTAGAGAGTATTGTTGAAGTACACTGTAGATAAGAATGGAGCTGTAATTAAAGTTACACCAGAAGCACCACCAGGGTGTAGTCCAGACAGGTGTGGTAAAAAGCATTGGAGAAGAGATGCAGTAAAGTCACAAAACATTACAATTGTTTGTGTGGCACTAGGTCAAGCACACCGTGCCTGTCTACACCTGGGACTTGGATATTAGGGTTTCTGTGAATCTTGAGAAGTCACACAATTCAATTCTATTCCGATTTTTTTTTTGGGGGGGGGGTCACAATTCAATTCACCATCGATTTTCGATTCAAGGTGATTTTAGATTAGAATTTGGCTCTCAGTTCAGTACAAAACCCACTAAAAAAGTCCACTGCACTGCAAAAATTGCTGAGGTAAGCTTGAAAGCATAGTACAGTGTGTTGATGTTTTGGGGTGTTATATTTTTAAAAAATCAGATCAACTGATTTGCAATAAAATACTTTTAAATGAAAGAAGTAGGCTTAAGTTAGTAACTGCTTTTTAATTTTTTGAAAACGTGAATTTTAATTATACACAAGTGAAATAAATTTTAAAAATTTTCCTTTTCAGCATATCACAATTCTTAACAGCTTTTATACAATGTGTAGGTTTGCTCGCCCTCCAGCATTCTAGGCTATTCACTAAGAAAACAAAAGTAAATTTAATCAGAAATACTTTGAACATCCATTTAAATAGTAGTGCTACCTGACTGTATGTACTCAATGCACAGTTACCTATACAGTAACTTAGTGCAATGAACAAATTCAGTAAGAACTGAATGCAAATAATGCATAAATAACATTAATTTTAAAGCTGCACAAATATAAACTTAGGTATCTAAATTCTTGGGAGACTTAAAAAACAAATTTAAGTTATAAAACAAAATTAAAGGGCTGATGACACAATTTTGACATTTTTTAGGATGTTGTGTAAACCCAAAAGTCATTGTCGATGACCAATATAACATTTACAACTGCGCCTGCATAAACTAGTTATCATCAAAAAACAGCAGCCGCTGACTGGACTGTGGTGCCGCCTACCGAATTAAGGGCGGCACCCCCATGACGTAAGCGAGAGAACGGACTCAGGTGTTGTTGACTGGAATGACAGCAGCTTTGTAGCTCACAGTTTCTTGTTTTAATTTTACAGCTGTGCCTTCGCGTTGTGTCGTAGGCTTAGATAAACAGCAAGCCGTGAAAGACCACATCACACGCTTCAGCTCCAACTGTCATAAGCCTCCTTGTGCACTCCTCGTGCGCTTTTATGCAGGAGGAGCGCACGAGGAGGGGAAGGATTTATGGATTTACGCGCAGCTTTGACCTACTTTCTGTGGTCCCATGCTGACATCTCGCCAGTCCAGCTACGTCCCCTCTATCACTATCACCAGCTGATTCAAACTCCCGCTGATCATGTTTCCCGGTCCTCACCCAGGTGCTTCTCATCACACAATCACCAGCAGTGTGTGTACTTCATGGCCGTTTGCCAGTCATGCACTGATGGTCCATAGTATTGTCATCTGTGCTGTTTGTCTGCCAGTATTTTCAGCACTCTCACGATGCGCTAGTCACTCCATGTTCGCCGTGGCTCTCGTGCGTCCTTGAAGCGATGTCGGCTCTGGGGCGCACCTCTGGCTAACACGTCTCCTCTCATTCGTTCGCTGGGTGATGCCGGTCCCCGAACGCCATCAGCAAGTGTGTCTGTGTTTCTTGTACGTCTTCACCTTTCAGGGAACTGTCTGTCTCTCTGTATTAAATGTGCTGTGGTGAACCCTGCACGCAAGTCCTCGTTATTTCATCCTCCCTCTCCCTGCCCTGCGTAAGAGCGCGTGGAGGGTCATGATGAATGGATTTATATGCAGAATTCACCACAGCACATGTATTGAACATAAGAATGATGACAACAGTTCCCAAAAAGGTGACGACCCACAAAAATAAACAGAAACACCCACAGTTGGCGTTCGGGGCCGACATCGCCCAGCGAACATGGAGAGGAGATATGTTAACCACGGTTGCGCCCCAGGGCCGACATCGCTTCAAGAGGCGCAACAGAACCACGGCTGTGTGGAGCGGCCAACACGTCGTGATAGCGCTGGCAACATTGGCTGGCTGACAACACGGCAGATGATGCACACAAACCATGAACAGCTGACTGTCAAAGAGAGAGGGCGCGTGTGTTCAGACTGGCGAATCTTGGACAGTGCCCACCTGAAAGTGGCTCAAAACACACATAAAACACATGTACAAAACAAAAACAACAAGAACTCAAAATATAATCCATAATAAACCCGATGCCTGAGCCACAGAGAAAACACTGCTATGATTTTATTGAAAAATCGGGTTTAAATAAATTATATATATGAACAAATAATTTGTTGCAATATCTGTAACAAAAGAATAACGCTGGTGTTCCCCTACCGTGTGTTTGTCACTGCTGCTGCAGCGGGCATGTGTGCCTCTCCCCCGTCACTCTGTGAGTCTGACTCGCTAGGCACAATGCCCGCTTGGCACGGCTCAAACCTATACGGTCTGATGCCCCCAGATTCTTCATTATTATCCCATTCTTCGGAACTATAATCGTCTGAAGATTGGACAACACAAACCAATTCCAGACTACATGTGCTGGAACCATCGTCGATATTTTCAACCGCTTCCATCCTGTGTGTACAATGAGCAGCCAAGCGCTGTGCTCTGTTGATGACATTACAACATGGCAGCGGGGCTTTCCAGCCACTGACGTAATTGGCGACGTGGCGCTCAAGAAAACATCGGATATTCACATGAAAAAAGCCTGTTTGACTTAGAACTGCACAGACCAACCTATTTTGTCATATTGTATCATGTGTTGAAAAATTAGAGGAAGTCAAAAACGTGTCATCAGCACTTTAAAGCTGCAAGCAGCTGTAAGTGGACCCCGGCGCCCGTCGTACCTAGCTGGCTCAGAAAATTTCCCGTTGTTGCAGCAAGCACTGCATGAATAATAAAGTAAACTGTTTGGCACAGTACGTCCTGTGAGCAGTAGGTGGCTCAAAAACTGTTGTCAATCATTTTTATGTAGAAGCGTGTGGAGCGGGACTAATATCCAATGTACAAAATTTGGTGAAAGACAAAGTTTGTCCAAGTTACAACTGTCGAGGAGTCAACCTTTGCCCTGTTGCCATGGCACCACTTCACTGTCAATTATGTGTTGCCCACCTCTATAGGACTACATATGACAGTCACCTCAACATATGTTCCAGATTTCATAATTCCAGGTCGTTCCCAACCATCCCAACAAAATCACGGATTGAATGGCGAGGAGGGTGGGTGTGTTCATGATAACAGCAGTGACACCATGCTAAAGGTGATGCGCAGTTATGATCAACCAGGTGGTCTGATAAACCTCAGAAAATTCCACGTCATTCTGGCAAGTGGATCGTGAGTATAGATAGATAGATAGATAGATAGATAGATAGAGAGAGAGAGAGAGAGAGAGAGAGAGATGTACTTTATTGATCCCAAACTGGGAAATTACAGTTTAACAGCAGCATGACAGTAGACAACCAAACAACAGAAACACACACATGACAGACAAAGGGATTACCCATGGAAAGTAAAACTAACACGACTATAAAAAACCTATATACATCATAGCTTAATATATGATGACCTGTATAAAAACATGAATCATCCCATCGCACAAAGAAGGACTATCAGGAGCAGAGTGAAAATGTGATGTACCAGTTAATCTGTAAGGTGCAGTGTGGCAGCATAGCTATGACCAGAATACAACATCATAGTGAGTTACTGTACAGTAAAATTGCATGTGGCAGGAAAGATTTCCTGTACTTGGCCGTTCGACAGCGAAGCTGTAGTAGTCTACTGGAGAAAGTGCTTCGCTGTCTGTCTAGTGTGTGGTGGAGGGGGTGATCAGGATTGTCCATGATGGATCGCAGTTTATTTAGTGTCCTCCTCTCCACCACTGTCTCAAAGGTCTCCGGTCTGAGACCAATTATAGAGCCAGCCCTCTTGATAATCTTGTCAAGTCTGTTGGTGTCTCTGGCCCTGATACTGCTACCCCAACAGACAGCAGCAAAGAAGATGGTGCTGGTGACAACGGTCTGGTAGAAAAGCTCCAGCATCCTGCTGCACACGTTGAAGGATCTCAGCTTCCTCAGGAAGTAGAATCTGCTCATCCCCTTCTTGTGCGCAGCATTGGTGTTGGATCTCCAGTCCAACCTGCTGCTGATCCTGACACCCAGATATTTGTAGTCCTCAACCACTCCCACATCCTCCCCCCTAATCTGCAGTGGCTGAGAAGGTGTCTTCCTCTTCCTGAAGTCAATCACCATCTCTCTGGTCTTGCTGACATTCAACCTCAGGTGATTCTGCTTCGTCCACTCCAAAAATCTGTCTACCAGTGCCCTGTATTCCCCCTCCTCTCCTCCTCTTATACATTCCACAACAGCTGAGTCATCAGAGAATTTCTGCAGGTGGCATGATTCAGTGTTGTACTGAAAGTCAGTGGTGTATAAGGTAAAAAGAAAAGGAGAGAGCACAGTCCCCTGTGGAGCTCCCGTATCACTAGCCACCACTCCAGACAAGACATTGCCCAGCCGGACAAACTGTGGTCTGCCTGTCAGGTAGTCAGTAATCCAGGAGATCACAGAGCTGTCAACCCCCATCACCCGCAGCTTCTCACCCAGCAGCAGTGGCTGGATGGTGTTAAAGGCACTGGAGAAATCAAAAAAAGTGATTCTCACAGTATCTCCTCCACCATCCGGTGGCGGTGCGGTGGCGCAGTGGTTAACACTGCACCAGCACAGCAACTCACCCTTGGCCATGGGATCCCTGGTTTGATCTCAGCCCCTGACCAACAGTGATCTGTGTGGAGTTTGCATGTTCTCCCCGTATCTGCGTGGGTTTACTCCGGGATTTCTCCGGTTTCCACCCACATGCCAAAAACATGCAGATTAGGTTAATTGGAGACTCTAAAGTGGCCCTAGGTGTGAATGTGTGTGTGAATGGTTAAGGGATAGCGCCGTACCGTGGCTGCTTCATCCATCCAGGTGGATGCCCTCAATTTCCCCTCTGGGGATCAATAAAAGTATACAAAATCAAAAAAAAAAATCCAGGTGCAGATAGGCTTGCTGCAGCAGGTAGATGACAGCATCTTCAACTCCTAAATGGGGCTGATATGCAAACTGCAGAGGGTCCAGCCACATCTTCACCTGCGGCCTCAGGTGGGCTAAGACCAGTCTCTCCAGGACCTTCATCACATGAGATGTGAGGGCAACTGGTCAATAGTCATTCAGATCCGATGGAGATGACTTCTTGGGGACAGGAACCAGGCAGGATGTCTTCCACAGCACCGGTACTCTCTCCAGACTCAGGCTCAGGTTGTACAGGTGTTTCAGTACTGGAGCTAGTTGGTTGGCACAGGTCCTCAGGGTCCTTGCAGAGATGCCATCAGGGCCTGCCGCCTTCAGCTGACAGAATCTCTCCAGCTGTTTCTCCACCTGGTCTGTAGTCACCGTGAAGTGAGGGAGGGTCCTGGTGCCCCCTGAGGAGGAGGAGGGGGGAGATGGAGAGAGGCTCTGCACAAGAGGGTGGGTGGGGAGGGGTGTGTGGGGGTCTGGTTGTGTTGCTGGGGTGACAGACTGTGAGTTGAACCTATTAAAAAACAGATTCAGTTCCTCAGCTCTCTCCTGGCTCCCAGATGGCTGCCCGACTCTCCCCTTGCACCCAATTATTTTCTTCATTCCCTCCCACACATCTTTAGCGTTGTTTTGCCTAAGTTTATCTTCCAACTTCCTCCTATAATTGTCCTTGCACCTCCTCAGCATCTCTCTCAGCTCATGCTGCACTCCCCTCAGCTTCTCCTTGTCTCCAGCCCTAAAAGCTCTCTTCTTTTTGTTCAGAAGTGCTTTCAGGTCACTGGTGACCCATGGTCTGTTGTTGGAGAAGCAGTGTACAGTCTGAGCTGGCATGGTCATGTCTTCACAGAATTTAATGTATTCTGTGATGCAGTCAGTCATATTGTCTATGTCCACCTCATGTGATTCACAGAGTATGCTCCAGTCTGTGTCTCGAAGCAGTCCTGTAGTGCATCAGCACCCTCCTGTGTCCACCTCCTCACAGTCCGTGTATAAACAGGTTGCCTTTGCACAAGGGGAACGTACTTGGGTGATAACATGACCATGCAGTGATCTGATTTGCCAATGGGGGGTAGAGCTGTGGCACTATATGCATCTCTGACATTGGCATACAGTAAATCCAGTGTTTTGTTTTCTCTGGTGGGACAGTCAACAAACTGGTGAAAGTTTGGGAGTGTTGTTCCCACTGAGATGTGATTAAAATCACCTGTGATGGCCATGAATGCATCTGGGTGCTTCTCCAGTAATGTGGCCACAGTGGAGCTGATGACGTCACAGGCCACAGCTGCGTCAGCTGACGGAGGGACATAGACGATAATATTTAAAGCGCACTTCATTTCTCGTGGCATACAATAAGGAGTAAGGCATGTGAGTTATGGCAACTTCCTGTCCATTGGTGGAAGGGGGTGCTGTCGCTATGTGTCATTCTATATGATAGAAATTATCAGTATTGGCTACCTATTCACCACACAAAATTTGGTTGAAATCAGTCACTGTATGCCAGAGTAAAAGCCATTGGAAGGGTGATGGTGATACTGCAAACTTGGCCACGCCCCTTCAGCCAAACTGTCGGACATTTGGAAAAGTTTTCAACAGCTTTTGATGGCACATGGGTATAGATGATTGTCACCATAAATCAGGGGTGTCAAACTCATTCCATGGAGGGCCAAGACCCTGCAGGTTTTACCTCCACCCAGTGCCTTCAACAGGTGATTTCACCAAATTTCTTCCAACTGATTGCTGATGAGTGAAAACACCTGCTGAAGGCACTGGGTGGAAGTAAAACATGCAGGGTCTTGGCTCTCCATGGAATGAGTTTGACACCCCTGCCATAAATGGTACCAATCAGACTATTTATTTCAGAGATACTGCAGAAAACCTTTGGTGTAACCTTCATGTCTCCAAGAGAGGGCGCTATTGCTATTCATGAATATTCATAGCTAACTACTAACTAACTAACCTGCACTTATATAGCGCTTTTCTAGTCACAAAGACCACTCAAAGCGCTTTCACTAATACTAACCCTCTATTCTAAGGGCCTACAGGAAACAGATATCTAGGGACAATTTAGAACAGCCAATTAACCTAACATGCATGTCTTTGGATTGTGGGAGGAAACCGGAGCCCCCGGAGTAAACCCACGCAGCACAGGGAGAACATAATTGTTCGGAGGCATACCCACATATATCATACCTATCTTGGTGCCAATCCGACATTCCAATCCCGAGGTATTAAAAAAACAAAATGATGCAAACTTTCTGATGCAAATCTTTCTGCCTCCTATAGGTGGCGCTGTAGATTTCTATGAATATTGTTGTATAGAACTGTTTGGAACTGGACTGATATCCATAATATTGAATTGGGTTGAAATCCAACAATGCATACCAGTGTTATTGTTGGGTGTAGAGCATCACTTCTATGGAGTTTTTTGCATGTCTTGACATGATAAACATCTCACCCGATATTCATCTTTGTACGCAAAAGTAAGCGTGTGCCACTCCCCATTGACTTCATATGGTAGGTGGCGCTGTAGAGCCATTTTTGTGGGGTCATTCATATTTCCTCCAAAATATTAAATTTTTTTGCCAGTCTTGAGGTCCCTGCAAAAAATGATGAGTTTTCATGCACGTTCACTACCCGAAAAATGAGATCTTAGATGGAAAAGAAAAAAGAAAAAAAAATTCTAATTAAAGCTGCAAGCAGCTGTAAGCGGGCCCTCGCCCCCCCACGCACCCGCAGAACCTTGCCCCTGTCGGAGCCAGCCAGCACGGAAAATTTCCCGTCGTCACGGCATGCGCTGCGTGAATAATAAAGAAAACCGTTTGGTGCAGTACTTCCTGTGAGCAATAGGTGGTGCTATAAGTACTGTCAACCATTTTTATGTAGATGTGTGCGGGGTTGGACTAATATCCATTGTAGAAAATTTGGTGAAAATCGGATGAAGTTTGTCCAAGTTGCAACTTTTCGATGTTCTATGGCGAGTAGTCAACTTTCGCCATGTCCCCATGGTAACACTTACCTATCAGTTATGTGTTGCTGACCCATATAGGACTACAGAGGACAGTCACCTCTACCTATGCTCCAAATTTCATGAGTCCAGGACCTTCCCAACCCTCCCCACAAGATCACGAATTGAATGATGAGGAGGGTGTGTCCATGGTAACAAGTGTGACATCATGCTAAAGTTGATGTGCAGTTATGGTCTTCCCTGTGGTGTGATTAATCTCTAAATGTCACGTCATTGTGGCAAGTGGTAAGTGAGTAATAAACAAAACAGTTTTCAGCAATTCTTCCTTTAACCACTAAGTGGCGCTGTAGATTTCTATGAATATTGTTCTATAGAACTGTTTGGAACTGGACTGATATCCATAATATTGAATTTGGTTGAAATCTGACAATGCATACCAGAGTTATTACCATCACAATGGTCATTGAATGATCAGGGCGAGACATCAAACTTTGCCATGCCCCTACGGCCAAACCGTTGAGCTTTTAAGAAAAGTTTTCAATAACTTTTAATGACACCTGCGCCACAGCTGCCCCAATGCCCTCTGAGAAACCACTGAAAATGTCATCTCATTCTGACTTCTGTCAGCAGGAGTCAGACTCATGTCACCAGTAGGTGCTGGTGTGACAGTTTTGTGAATATTGATATGCAGACGCGTTCAGAGTGGGATTAGTATGATTTTTGCAAAGTTTGGTCCAAATCAGACGAGGATTGTCTGAGCTGTAACTGTCATGTTTTGCATGTCGAGGAAGCCACTGAAGCACGGCGGCCGCCATGGAAACCATTCTGTACTATGTACGTGTACTGTTAATGAGCCCTAGTCATTCCTTCATGTCATTTTTTTCCCCTGGTGAGAGAAAAATAAAGAAAACAGTTGTGAGCAATTCTTCCTTTAACCACTAGGGGGCGCTATAACTTTAGTTTATTATTTTTCAATTCAATTTCAATTCAAACATTTATTTATTAAATGCAGAACTAAAACAAGTAGAAAATAAATAAATAAATAAAAGTATATACAGCTCAGCAGTCACTCGGCGCTCTTGTAACAACAATAACATACAATATTGAACTCAGTATAAAATAGAACGCCACCACTTCCAAATGCTGGAGTGAAGTGTGAGTGACGAGTTGACAATTGCTGATATAAGATGATTGTTACATGCCAGCAACCTTCTCATAAATCTGTAAACATTCTTTCGTATCAACTCGCCAAAAGACGGAATATTCAAGGACACAAACATCTTGCTTGCACTCGACCTACGTGGTATATCTAACAACCTTCTTAGGGAGTTATTATATGCAATGCGGATTTTGTTCCTAACAGCAACATTGCTATTAAACCATAAAGGCGAGCAATACATTGAGGTACAGAAGGTCTTGAACAGCATACATTTAACATCAGGAGAACATCTATGGAAATTTCACAACAGTAAATTTGTTTGAGCATAGAGTTTCCTGAGTTGCCTGTTACAATCAACATTGGTCTTATCAGATTCAATCCACACACCTAGGTATTTGACTTTTTCAACAAAGTTCAAGCTATTACCACAAAATGGCATAATAGGATTCGACGTATTGACACCCTTCGGTTTGAAAGCCATACACATAGATTTAGTACAGTTGAACAAGATGTCATTTTTTTCACCAAATTTTTCACATTCCGAGAGGAGATGTTGCTTCGCTGCAGTAGACAAACTTAACAAACAGAGATCATCAGCATAGAAAATGTGATTAAACAGTGCACCGTTAATGGAGCCGCCCACATTAGTATTGTTCAACAGTACACTGAGATCATCAACATAGACATTAAACAACAAGGGTGACAGTATACCACCTTGTTTAACACCATTGGTCACATGAAATTTGGATGAGGTAACATTGCCCCTCCTAACAACCATAGACTGCCTTCTGTACCGGTATAACAGGATGCTAACGATGTAAATAGGAATACCCCGATCGATCAGTTTTCTAAACAAACACCAGTGGTTAATCCTATCAAAAGCTTTGCTAGCATCTAAAAACGTAGCATAGACACTAGTGGATTGGCTTCTGAAGTAGTCAACAAATTCATGGAGTAGGTAAACAGCCTTATCAGTTGAATGGGCTGACATGAAACCGAACATGATTGTCGTTTGTCCACAGATAATCCTCAATTCTGTTCAGAATTAAACCCTCTAACAATTTAGATATAACATTTGCAATAGCTATAGGTCTGTAGTTGTTCATGACAGACAGACTGGCACACTTGTTTTTCACCAAGGGAATAATAACAGAGTCCATCAGCATATCTGGCATGTAACCATGGACAAACATACAGTTAAAACACAATGACAACAGAATGCACAAATTGAAATCAGCATTGATGAGGCATTCACTGGTGAGACAATCAGGGCCAGCTGATTTGCCTTTCTTGAGTACTTTGATCAGTGAAGCAACTTCAACAGGAGTAACAGCAGAAATATCGGAGGTATCAAACATGTCATTATACAGGCGAACATCATGCATAACAGAATCCTTCATTGAAACATTCTTGACTGAGTTGAAAATAGCTTCATAATGACATTTCCACTTTTCAGCAATATTAATATCACCAGTCACACCATCAATAGTGTTAGATCTAACAGACTGGTGGGAGCTCATAGTCTTCATTTGTTTCCAGAATTCTACCATGTTCAGTTCACCCATATGACTAGCTAACTGGTCACATTTGATACTTTCTTCATTGGGCCTGCATGCTCGAAGAGCATATTTGAACCTAGCCCTATAACTTTTCATGTTATCAAATATTGGACCATAACGTGGTTTACTATTACTCCTCCACCACAAAAAAGCATCCCGAGCAGCTGTGTGAGCCTCGCTAACAACATCATTCCAGCCTGGGACGTTATATTGGGTGGCCACACTGTGACTAGGAATGCATTCACTCACACAAAAATTTAAAGCATCAACGATATCGCTGTAAAACCTATCGATATCATCCCTGTGTGCCGCACAGTTACGGTCATGACACCTGATGGCGTCCGTAGGAGCACGGATGTTACAGAGTTTCCTACGAGTAAGTTTCTTATATCTGGACAGGTCTGACGCTGTGGCATCACGCCATTTGTATGTCCAACTGCCCATTGTGTCCGAGGGAGCTCCCCGGGGGCCACTTACAACACTTGATACCTCAATATCCATAGATAAAGGTAAATGATCGGAACTCACATAATCATACAGAACTCTGATATTGGACATGTTATCATGGCCTGAGGATGTAGTCACACAGTGATCAAGCCATGATGTAGAGCCATGGGCCATGCTAACATGAGTAAAGGTATCACCTGGTAAGATAATCCTGTCCGAGATGTGTAAAGAGTATCTCTCACAAAAAGACACCAGTTCGTTTCCAAAGCAACTTGAACGTGATATATTAGTGTTGAAGTCACCAAGTATATACACATATGGAGTTGGAAAATCGTCAGTGATACGTTTAACAAGACTCATGCAGTACAAGTATTCATCCAAGTTTTCAATACTGTCACAGGGGAAATATACACACAATATGAGACAGTGAAGGTCACCCAGGTTGACTTCAATACCTGTAACTCTTTCGCACTCGTAAGTTTTCACAACACAACTGTTAGCAAGTGACTTCCGCCATAGGATACCAATGCCGCCATAGGGGCGACCTAAGATAACACGTTCTTCCGTATCCATAAAGGAAACACCTTGTCCTATAAAATCACCATGTATTCTGCTCAGAATAGACAATTCATGTTCAAACAGCCAATGTTCCTGCAACATTTTTATATAGACATGTCCGGGGCAGGAGGAATATTGATCGTAAATTAATCCTGTCAAATGATGCAACATTTCAATAAAAGGAAAGTCAGTTAATAAATAGACTATACTTAAATTACCCTATTTTGTCATCAGAAGAAACATATAGAAAGGCATATTATATTTGTAATAAATTATATATTTATTATAAATGAACCTTTTTTGATTAATTATTTACATTGACTATTTTTTTACTTTTTGTATTTTATTTCTACAAAAATAAATATGGCTAAATGGAATAAGAAGTGCATGACTGCTTTTAGGCATTACAACAATAATAGGAGGCCAAGTCAGTTGCAAAGCAAATGGTTGTCAACAGGCTACAATACAAAACCTTTAAACAAAAACTCTGAAGGCTTTGGTCTCTAGCAATATGGAAGTGATTTTAATCACATTTTATGGCAAATATAGGCAGGCATGGTCTTGGTCTTTGGGCCCCTAGGAGCCTTTATAGCTATAATACTACATGTTTAGTGTGGCCTAACCAGTTGAATTAATGTAGAAAGAATTGTGGGTGTGACAGAAGAATTGATATGGATTTATTTTTGTATTAATATCTGAAATTCTGAAGGAAAGTGCATAACAAAGACACATGACATTGACAAAGGGTAGTGTTGGATATGAAGGGAGAAAGAGGACATAAAACACACAAGCCTGTTTAAAGCTACACCTGCACTTTGGAATACTGACACCAAAAAAATTATGGAAAACCAGAAGTGAAAGGGTTTTAACAGTTTGTTACATTTTAGCAGCACACTGTGAAGAAAACATATGTAGCACTATCAGTCCAACACAGAAATAAGCTAGCTACAATGCAAATCTTGTCCGAGCATAAAATATTTCTTACAGTTAGAGGAATGATACTAATAAATGAAGAAATTAAATGCATTTCAGTCTTTACACTGTGGAGACGAAAATATACAGTGGGGAAAAAAAGTATTTAGTCAGCCACCAATTGTGCAAGTTCTCCCACTTGAAAGATGAGAGAGGTCTCCAATTTTCATCATAGGTATACCTCAACTATGAGAGACAAAATGAGAAAAAAAAAATCCAGAAAATCACATTGAAGGATTTTTAATGAATTAATTGGTAAATTCCTTGGTAAAATAAGTATTTGGTCACCTACAAACAAGCAAGATTTCTGGCTCTCACAGACCTGTAACTTCTTCTTTAAGAGGCTCCTCTGTCCTCCACTCGCTACCTGTATTAATGGCACCTGTTTGAACTCTTTATCAGTATAAAAGACACCTGTCCACAACCTTAAACAGTAAGACTCCAAACTCCACTATGGCCAAGACCAAAGAGCTGTCAAAGGACACCAGAAACAAAATTGTAGACCTGCACCAGGCTGGGAAGACTGAATCTGCAATAGGTAAGCAGCTTGGTGTGAAGAAATCAACTGTGGGAGCAATTATTAGAAAATGGAAGACATACAAGACCACTGATAATCTCCCTCCATCTGGGGCTCCACGCAAGATCTCACCCCGTGAGGTCAAAATGATCACGAGAACGGTGAGCAAAAATCCCAGAACCACATGGGGGGACCTAGTGAATGACCTGCAGAGAGCTGGGACCAAAGTAACAAAGGCTACCATCAGTAACACACTACGCCTCCAGGGACTCAAATCCTGCAGTGCCAGACGTGTCCCCCTGATTAAGCCAGTACATGTCCAGGCCCGTCTGAAGTTTGCTAGAGAGCATTTGGATGATGCAGAAGAGTATTGGGAGAATGTCATATGGTCAGATGAAACCAAAATAGAACTTTATTGTAAAAACTCAACTTGTCGTGTTTGGAGGAGAAAGAACACCATACCTACTGTGAAGCATGGGGGTGGAAACATCATGCTTTGGGGCTGTTTTTCTGCAAAGGGACCAGGACGACTGATCCATGTGAAGGAAAGAATGAATGGGGCCATGTATCGTGAGATTTTGAGTGAAAACCTCCTTCCATCAGCAAGGGCATTAAAGATGAAATGTGGCTGGGTCTTTCAGCATGACAATGATCCCAAACACACCGCTCGGGCAACGAAGGAGTGGCTTCGTAAGAAGCATTTCAAGGTCCTGGAGTGGCCTAGCCAGTCTCCAGATCTCAACCCCATAGAAAATCTTTGGAGGGAGTTGAAAGTCCATGTTGCCCAGCGACAGCCCCAAAACATCACTGCTCTAGAGGAGATCTGCATGGAGGAATGGGCCAAAATACCAGCAACAGTGTGTGAAAACCTTGTGAAGACTTACAGAAAACGTTTGACCTCTGTCATTGCCAACAAAGGGTATATAACAAAGTATCGAGATGAACTTTTGTTATTGACCAAATACTTATTTTACTGAGGAATTTACCAATTAATTCATTAAAAATCCTTCAATGTGATTTTCTGGATTTTTTTTTCCTCATTTTGTCTCTCATAGATGAGGTATACCTATGATGAAAATTGGAGACCTCTCTCATCTTTTAAGTGGGAAAACTTGCACAATTGGTGGCTGACTAAATACTTTTTTACTCCACTGTATGTAATTTCTGGGAGGAAAAAAAATGCAGGAAAATGCATCTGCCCCAAAGGTGGGTCATCTCCACAGTCCTGCCTCGACTCTCCTGCAAAAAATGTTTGATGTTTGGACCAACAGAAGGTGACTTTTAGGATGGAGGCATTTTCCAGCAGGAGTAGTTGTCAGGAAATGCATAGGGTATGATTGAAGAAAATTACTACATTTATTAGCTTCAGTCATCATAATTTCATTCTGATTGCAACAGAATTTTACACCAGGGCAAATTCAGGTAAGTTTTGTGTGTGTGTGTGTGTGTGGGGGGGGGGGGGGTTCTTTCCTTGGCATGTTTGACTTTTCTTCCTCTAAAAGTACATGTCTAAAAGTACTACACTGAATACTGTCTCAAGGTTTTTTTTAGCAGTGATCTGAAGACTGACTTTTATTTTGACAGCTCACACTGTGGTTGAGCTATTGTAAGTTTTGATTATAATTCCAACCTTTTTACTTTATAGTGCTTATTAAATATCAGTTGTCTCATGGTTGTGTTAAGTCTTTATAAAAGTTCTCCTGTCTGTGTACAGCTGCACACAGTCTCCATTCTGCTACATCTGCAAAATGTCAAAAATGTCATCAGTTCAATTAATACATAAATAAATGCATGCATACTGTATCTTGTAGCTTCATGATTAAAAGTGAAGCTATTGGGCATGTTACATGAAAATTAAACTGACAGGTAATAATAATATGCCAGAATTTTTACAAACCTAAGTGGCTGATAATGAGAAAAATATGATAATAAATTTAAAGTCTCATCCACCACACACACACACACACACACACACACACACACACACACACACACACACACACACACACACCAAGATGAATCCCCCTTACAAAGAAGTTCATTTAGTTGAATAAATCCACACTCAGACACCAGCTGGAATTAACACATTTTATTGGAAAGCTGACTCAGCAATGAACAAGACATGAAAAAACAATTTCTGTCATCATCAAAATTGTAACTAGAACATCATTACAACATTAACTGAAAATAAATGATCAAAAATAATGCACATGTAATAATAATATGTAAATAAATTATGCTCAAAAACAAGTTTGCACCAGCTTGACACATTCATAACTAGAAAAGCACTCAATGAGTGCATACCTCCGCCAAGGCTCCTTCCATTTCTCATGGATCACCTCCAAAATGTAATGGGTTTGTGTGTAGGCCTAGAGCCACTTGCATCAAAGTCTGTCCATCAGTTTTGGAGTATTGTTGCTAACACACTGTGAGAAGATAAGAGCCTTGGCTGAGGTATGCATTCTCAGATCATCACCAAAATGTAATGGGTTCCTCTGTAGCCCAAGAACCACCTCTGGTGAAAATTTCATTCAAATCCATGCAGCAGTTTTTGTGTAATCCTGCTGCACAAATACAAACAAAGCCCTTGGTGGAGGTATGCACTCTCAGATCATCTAATAATCTGTTCCCCGTGCCATTACACACCTTTCCTGAAAATTTGGTCAAAATCCATTCATAACTTTTTGAGTTATGTTGGTAATAGACAGACAGACAGACAGACAGACCCTGGTGAAAACATTACCTCCTTGGCAGAGGTAATAAACTGACCCTCAAACCTGAAGCATGGATGTACTAAAGAATCCAAGAGTCTCAAAGAATCTGGAAAAAAAAAATCACAATAGTCATTTTAACCTGTTATTATGTAGACTTGGATCACTGTGATTTGTAACACCTTTTGAAACACAAAAATGTCTGACAAATAAACATAATTTAAAGCCCATTTACCAGCCCGGCCTTCGGGTTCTATTTTAGAGTTGGTGGTATTACAGCGTCACTCCCTTAGATGCGCGTTGTCGCACACGGTCGCGTGCCAGTCCCGCCCATTTCCGCGTGTCTGCGACGATGGGCTGCAATTATCGGCAAGAGAGCAGAACTTGGCACGACACCTGTCGCAGCTCCGTCCTTATCCTTCCGCTGCCAGGAACTCCTGACCTTGTTGACCCAGGTGACGTCCGAGCCGGTATGAGTTGCTCTCTGACTGACCATTACATGAAACTGCTTGCAAAGCAGTTTGAGTACCGCTAGCTTTTGCTGGACTAGCGGCACATTCTTGGCAGATAGAGGCATTATCAGTGGCAAGGACAGGCCAAGACAAACTGACTCCAGTATCTGTTGCAGTGACTGACCAGACAAACCAACAACTAAAACAAACAGAAGACAAACTGCTTCTTCCACCGAAGACGTCTCAACACGAGTCTGGTTTCTGCACCTGTTAAAGGACAGACACATGTGCGTGTACTGTATGTCCGCGCGCGTATATATGAGAGCGCGCGCAAAATAAGTGTGTGCATGTGAGTGGTTTGTCAGGAAACATACGAAGCGGGAAGGGGGGGGGGTCACAGCAGCTCTCCCCCCGGGAACCCCGAGCAGGCAAGGCAGCGGCACAAACGTCCGAGGTCAGCAAGTTCCAGGAAAGCCAGGCTTCCGCCCCCGGAGGGACGATCGAGGGCTATATGAAACATTTATCAAATTGTTCACTTTGTTTTGATTATACAGATTAGCTTGTTGTGATTGTAGCTCTTCTGTTTAATCTGTTGTAATTCTGAATGTGTTGTGGTGTGCTTGCAGGCAGCCAGAAGAGCTGTGAGAACCAAAACTGTGTAATCCAGTGGTTCCACCTAGGATGTGGGACTCAGTTCAGCAGCAGCCCCACAGCAGCCGTGGTTATCCCACATGTGCACGCTAGAATATTATAGCATGAGTCTGGTTATACAGTAGAACATTGTTGTGTGAAACACTGATGCATGTCATTTTATATTCCTGTATTTTTTTTTACCACAGGTTTTCCATAATCCTGGGCTGTTTTTATTTCACTTGTGTGTTCTGTAACTGTGTTTTATCTAATCCTTCTCTTATACTTAATTGTGCAGTAGCCTGGTGGAGCACCCACAATTTGGTTATACTGTACAACTGTACAATGACAGTGAAGCCTATTCTAGTCTATTGTTTGTGACTTGAAAGTGTTCCACATTTTACAAAGCTTTTGAAAAGTATTACAGCCAAAAAGACCCATTTTTGGACTGCACTTTGCACACATTCTGTACAGTGTTTCTCACAACTTAAATTACACTCTGAATTTTGCACCTTATAAATAAAGAGCTGGAGTTTATAAACCATTGTGGACTTTATTTTCAAATTGTTACAAAGCAATTAAAGACATTATGTCTGAAGGGGTAAACCATACCACAACATGTGTCGACATTCTAAAACTGTTGCTTTATAATGACACTTGGACACATATTGGTCAAAGCACAGGTTACAGCAACAATCTTATCCAGTAAAGTCATGTCCTCACCTTCACATGGTACCACAAAGGCCACAAGTATAGTGTCATTCAATATTGTATATTTGGAGCGCATGCACCCTATTACTCTCTCAGTTCAATTCAATTTGTTTATACAGCGCCAAATCACAACACAGCGCTATCTCAATGCACTTTACATAAGGCTGGGTTTAGGCCACCCTCTGGCATCAAGCTGGCTGTGGCCCCTGGTGGATGCAAGCATTTTCAGTGTGGCACCTACAAGGGCAATGCTTTCCTTAATATCAAATCCACAGTCTGCCAATACTATGTCTCCTGGTGACAGCTTCTGAAGAAAGCCACAGTCCCACAATTTTTTTGTACTGTACAATGACAATAAAGCCTATTCTATTCTCCTCTTGCAAGACTAACATTTGGTTAAGCCTAAGGTGACACATGCTACAGTTCTGCTGTTCTTGCACATTTTCCACTGGAGCATCATCAGTCTGACAGATCTGTGCTGCGTCATCATATCTTCTTTCCTCCATCTCAGCCAGAGGTGTGGTGTCATCTTTTGGTGATAAGGACAATATACTACTTTAGTTAATATATTTTGTAATCAAAAGGAATCCCGAGACACATTTTAGAAAGAAAAACATACGCCAAAAAACAAAAAAGACTACCTGAATATAAGGGAGCTATATTATCCATCTGAGTCACGGGGCCAGTGATGTTGGGGGTTCTGTGTTGGGGGTTCACTTGCATGCAAAATTTGGGTGAGGTGTGCATCACCTCAAGATATGCAAACAACATAATTGTGGCCCTTACCCACCGCCAACAGGAAAGCCGCCATCACCTAGTGCTGACATGAGGGACTGCACAAAATTGTATCAAATTTTGCACAAAGACCAGTAGTCAGAATGAGCTACAACTGTGCAGCTCGACTCAGCACAGTTGTACTCTGCCCTGGAATAGGTACGACAAAAGTACTTGGTACCAGGTACTAATGGAAAACCCTACAAACCAAGTAGAGTACCGTAGGGTTGAGTGGGTACTAGTGGAAAAGGGGCGTAAGTGACTGTCTATGCTTACAATAGTTGGCCGGGAGTCGGTCCTCTGTGCTTGAATTGATATTAGCCATTGTATTATTTAATGCAGCCGTTGTATTTACTCGTATTATTTGCATATTTGTACTTTGTGTGTTATTGTGTATTTTTTTCTATTATTGAATAAAAAGCATCAAAAGTATCTTGTTGCATTATTTGTAACTTGTAAACTGTGACAAACGCATACAGTTGTGCATATTACACAGAGAGTGATATATTTCAAGTGTTTATTTATTTTAATTTTGATGATTATGGCTTACAGGCCATGAAAACCCCAAATGAAGTTTCTCAAAAATATTAGAATATTACATAAAATTACTTAATAAAAATAGTTTTTTAATAGAAATGTTGGTTGACTGAAAAGTATGGCCATGTACACACTCAATACTTGGTTGGGGCGCCTTTTGGATGAATTACTGTATCATTGTGGCGTGGCATGGAGGTGATCAGCCTGTGGCACTGCTGAGGTGTTATGAAGGTCCAGGCTGCTTTGATGGTGACCTTCAGCTTGTCTGCATTGTTGGGTCTGGTGTCTCTCATCTTCCTCTTGACAATACTCCATAGATTACTGGAGTATAATCCGGCATAAAGAGGCCGTAAGATGGCGCCCCTGTCTTATATAGGGCAGTGCGTGACATGACGGGAAGTTCACGTCATCACACTGCACTTCACAATAAAGACACCGTTTATTATACATAATATTTCCTCCCCCCTTTAGAAAAATCCAAAACCACACACACAATTGAAACCCACCCCAATTTAGGACCCAAATCACTCTCTAAAATACCGAAAACTAATGTGCTTAACTGGCCTAACTCATTCACTCAAAACAACCTAAAATAGGGCTGACGGGTGGACTACCGCACAGCCCGCACAGCAGGGTGGATTATTCTGCCACCCATACCTAAAGAAAAAGTCTTTTATTACCTCCGCCAGGCTCCGCCAGGCCGAAAAGGCCAGGAGGAGGTTATGTTTTTGCCGGGGTTTGTCTGTGTGTTTGTCTGTTTGTCTGTCTGTCTGTCTGTCTGTCTGTTTGTCTGTTGGTTAGCAAGATAACTCAAAAAGTCTTGGACGGATTTCCATGAAACTTTCAGGCATTGTTGGAAATGGTACAAGGAAGAACTGATTAAATTTTGGGGGTGATCCGGTTCACCGTCTGGATACAGGAATTTTTTAAAGCATTTTTCAACACTGTGACATAGGGCCATTTTCAACATGTGCGCAGGCGCAATGGAGGCCGCTGGTCGTCGTGTCTGCAACACAAACTCTGCGTTCTTCAACGTTTTAGGCACAAAAGCACGCGGAAAATACTGCTGGCCTGGGCCTGCCAGCGTGCCTGTGTTTGCGCGCAACTGCAAAACCTCACATGGGCAGCTCTCCGCCGACGGATTCTTTGGCAGAAATTCCCCGGCCAGCCATAGGAGCTGCGCATTTGGAAGAAATTCACCGGCCAGCCATAGGCGCTGTGCAAAAACGAGCTCTCTGCCGGCGAAGCTTCTAAATTCTCGTTTGCCGCGGAGCGCAACCCCCAAAAAATAATATAATACTAGAAAAGCACTCAGAGAGCGCAGACCTCCGCCAAGCGGCACAGTTCCCCCCATAGAGTGTTTGTGTGTACGTTTTCAGATTCCCTGAGCATGAAAAGATATGACTAGCAATTGGATTCACAATGATTATTTGTTTATTTGACATGGACAGTGCAATAAACAGACAATTAATGAATGACAATCAATGTGATAGTGATAGGATTAGTGGTTCAGTAGTGTAAAACGGGGCTATAAGGGACGGCGGGTTAATAAGGGACACTTTTCTGAGAAATGTTTTAAATGTAATTCTGCTTTTTTTATTTTGAGCAGGACGCTGAGTTGTGTTGTTATTGTCAAATATCCATGAGTCCTTCATCAAATCTAGGCGGAAGCAAAATTAAAAAAGCAGAATTACATTTAGAAAAGTGTCCCATATTACCCCGCCGTCCCTTATAGCCCCGTTTTACGGTTGTAAAAGCATTGCCTCCTTGGCGGAGGTAATAAACTGAAGTGTTGGTGTGTCCATCTCCTCCACTGACGGATGCAGATTGGTTAGACAGGTTGCCGTGGGTTTTATATTATATTGGGGTTGCGCTCCGCGGCAAAACAGAATTTAGAATCTTCCCCGGCAGAGAGGTCGTTTTTATGCAGCGCCTATAGCTGGGCGGGGAATTTGTGGCAAATAATCGGGCGGCGGACAGGTGGCCGTGTCAGGTTTTGCAGCGTGACGCAAAAACAGGCACACTCGCGGGCCCAGGCCAGCAGTGTTTTCCGTGTGCTTTTGTGCCTAAAACGTTGAAGAACGCGGAGTTTGTGTTGGTCAGACACGACGCCCAGCGCCCTCCATTGCGCCTGCTCACATGTTGAAAATGGCCGTATGTCACAGTGTGGAAAAATGCTTTAAAAAATTCCTGTATGCAGACGGTGATGCGGATCATCCCCAAAATTTAATCAGTTCTTCCTTGTACCATTTCCAACAACGCCTGAAAGTTTCATTGAAATCCGTCCAAGACTTTTTGAGTTATCTTGCTAACCAACAGACAAACAGACAGACAGACAGACAAACAAACACACAGACAAACCCCGGCAAAAACATTACCTCCTCCTGGCCTTTTCGGCCTGGCGGAGGTAATAAAACCCACGGCAACCTGTCTACCCAATTTGCATCCGTCAGTGGAGGAGATGGACACAACAGCAACACTTCAGTTTATTACCTCCGCCAAGGAGGCAATGCTTTTACTACTGAACCACTAATCCTATCACTATCAGATTGATTGTCATTGATTACCTCCACCAGGCCGAAAGGCCAGGAGGAGGTAATGTTTTTGCCGGGGTTTGTCTGTGTGTTTGTCTGTTTGTCTGTCTGTCTGTCTGTCTGTTTGTCTGTTGGTTAGCAAGATAACTCAAAAAGTTTTGGACGGATTTCAATGAAACTTTCAGGCGTTGTTGGAAATGGTACAAGGAAGAACTGATTAAATTTTGGGGATGATCCGCATCACCGTCTGCATACAGGAATTTTTTAAAGCATTTTTTTCCACACTGTGACATACGGCCATTTTCAACATGTGCGCAGGCGCAATGGAGGGCGCTGGGCGTCGTGTCTGACCAACACAAACTCCGCCTTCTTCAACGTTTTAGGCACAAAAGCACGCGGAAAACACTGCTGGCCTGGGCCCGCCAGCGTGCCTGTTTTTGCGCCACGCTGCAAAACCTGACACGGCCACCTGTCCGCCGCCCGATTATTTGCCACAAATTCCCCGCCCAGCTATAGGCGCTGCGTAAAAACGACCTCTCTGCCGGGGAAGATTCTAAATTCTGTTTTGCCGCGGAGCGCAACCCCAATATAATATAAAATCCACGGCAACCTGTCTAACCAATCTGCATCCGTCAGTGGAGGAGATGAACACACCAACACTTCAGTTTATTACCTCCGCCAAGGAGGCAATGCTTTTACTACCGTAAAACGGGGCTATAAGGGACGGCGGGGTAATATGGGACACTTTTCTAAATGTAATTCTGCTTTTTTAATTTTGCTTCCGCCTAGATTTGATGAAGGATTCATGGATATTTGACAATAACAACACAACTCAGCGTCCTGCTCAAAATAAAAAAAGCAGAATTACATTTAAAACATTTCCCAGAAAAGTGTCCCTTATTAACCCGCCGTCCCTTATAGCCCCGTTTTACACTACTGAACCACTAATCCTATAACTATCACATTGATTGTCATTCATTAATTGTCTGTTTATTGCACTGTCCATGTCAAATAAACAAATAATCATTGTGAATCCAATTGCTAGTCATATCTTTTCATGCTCAGGGAATCTGAAAACGTACACACAAACACTGTATGGGGGGAACTGTGCCGCTTGGCGGAGGTCTGCGCTCTCCGAGTGCTTTTCTAGTTAATTGTGTGTTTATTGCACTGTCCCTGTCAAATAAACAAATAATCATTGTGAATCCAATTGCTAGTCATATGTTTACATGCTCAAGGAATCTGAAAACGTACACACAGACACTGTATGGGGGGAATTGTGGCGCTTGGCGGAGGTCTGCGCTCTCCGAGTGCTTTTCTAGTTAAACTAAAATCACTCGCTGTGCTCCTAAGCTAAAAGATAAACACATAAAATATCCCCGTACCATAACATATATAAAACACACAAAACTATAAACAACGTGCTACCGCACAGTCACTTGGGTGGAAAAGTTGGAACTTGCATGGGGAGGGTCCAGGACAGCCCTTCAGCAGGTGTGCCCCTGGAGGCAGCAGGCCCCCGGAGCGATAGCTGATCTTCTGGATGAGGGAGCCCGGATCCCATACCGCCATCACCGACTCCCGTTCAGCCTTGCCACCTAGAGCGTCCTCCAGGACATGCCGCAGCTAGTTGACATGCTTGATCAAGCCGTCGGACAACTGGAAGCACGCCGCTCCCAACTTCGCCACTATCCACAGACATGCTTGATGTTTTGCTGGCTGTCGTTTGGCCCATCTTTGCTGTGGACGTCCATCACCCCAAACCCGAACCAAGTCCTTAAACCCAAATTGGAATTTTACTTGGCCCGATGTACTGCTGCTGAGCATGTGTTAACTCCATGCTCGTCGGTCTAGCCCCGTTAAATGTTGTAATGTACACCATCGTATCTGCAGACCCCCCACCCAACTGTAGCCAAGTACTGGAGGCATCTGGGGCTAGTATGGTGTCTGTCATTGGCATTGGTGCCAACCCTGGGCGAAAACTGGTCGACTTGAGAACGAGGGTGTCCATCAGCTCTTCATACTGCTCACTCCCAGTGTCTGTCGGGGGCGAGCAGGGTGATTTCTCCCTTGGGTTCCCCGGGTAAGACAAATGGCACACCCTAGCGTAGTGATTCAAGCGTCCACATCTACTACAATGTTTTCCTTTCACCGGGCATTTCTTTGCGTTATGGCGGTGTGTCGCAGACCCACAACCCCTGCAATGGGAGTTTCCTGGGGCAGACCTTTGGCTGGCAGCATTGATTTCCCAAAAATCTTCATCCGAGCTCTCCTCACTATCAAGGTTCGCAACATTTGCTGAGGTGGGCGGCTCCGTTGACTTCTGTGGCTGGCGGCAATTTAGCTCCAAAGCTGGCTTATCAATGGCTTCCAAGCTAGCTCCACTGCTTTAGCTAACGTTAAGTCATCAGGCACCACTAATAGCCTAGCATGCAGCTCAGCATTGCATGTGTGCTATGCTAGTTTGTTGCGTACCATCTTGTCTTCAAGCGGTCCAAAATGACACTTACTAGCTAGCTGCTTCAAGTCAATGACATACTGGTGGATAGGCTCATCTACATGCTGGCATCTCCGGCAAAAACAAATTCTTTGAACAGTCACACTGTCCGGGGTGAAGAAACATTTAGCTAGCAGCTCCACGATGTCCTCACATAAGTCCCCCATGCTAAGCGTCCATAGGACATTCTGGCCCTCAATACCCAGGTTGTGAACGAGAAGCGCCCACGCCCTCACCTTATCAAGCATCCCGAGGTCCAGCACCGTAATATACGTTTGATAGGCCTCCCGCCAATGCGGCCACAGAGCTGGTAGTTCGCCCGGGAGCTCGAGGAAGGGACGGAGTCGTGTTTTGCATGCTTCCATGAGTTAATCCGACATCGCCTAATGTTATGTATGGAAAATACCTGGGTGAAGGACGAGGCAGGATGGACTTGGCGAACACAGCTTTATTGAAGAACTTTATACAGCAGTTACACGGCAGGCACCTGGTGTGGGCATCCAGTACAAAGAGGCCATAAGATGGTGCCCCTGCCTTATATAGAAGGGTTGCACCAACATCACACGTGTCACGTGTCTTTTGTTTACTGCGCCATTTTGGACGGCAACGAACAGTCAAATCACCAACAGCAAGCGTGAGTGAATGTAATCAACGAGATAAATGGCTCCACACAAATCAACACCATGGTCCACCGACGAGGTGCATACTTTTCTGTGCTTGGTAGGTGATTAAAGAAATCCAGAGGGAGCTGGACGGAGCGACCTGAAACAAATTCACGGCAACAGCGGAGGCAGACAGGAGGCAGAGTGGCGTAGACCTGACCACGGCATCATCATTGTTGAAAACAGTGATAGAGGATGGTGAGTGATGTGATATTATGCATCTTTGCCGTTATTTATCCTAGTGGTGGAAAGCTCACTTTGAACAAACAACACCATTGTCTCCTGTATGCAGACAATGAGCTAACTAACACACAGAGCATACATATTTTAGTACCTAATAGTGATAACTTGCAGTGATTACAGTGTAGTATGGGGGACTTATTAGTGCTAACTAGTATTAGCAATCATTCATACCTTCATATGTGATCTAGTTCGTATCCTCATGTCTTCCGCTGCTCCATGGCTTCCTGAACTCTCCAGTACTTTTCCAGTGTTTCACTCACCACCTGTAGCCTTTTCTGGCTCTCCTTTTTTGCCTTTACTCTGACAAAAAGCCAGTGAGCAGCAGGCTCGCCTCGATATCCATCTTGTGTTTTTCTTGTCACATACAAACGATGTCATGGGAGTGTCAGGCCGCCTTGCTGTAAAGATCTCACTTAAGGTGGTATTCAGTCGTAATGGAAAACGAACAACACCATGGCGAGTCGGGCTGAGTAGGTGCTAGTGGAATTATTACTCTTCTCAACACAGGGTCCACACTATTTGCCGTCCAAAATGGCAGAAAAACAATGTGGCACATGACCACTGACGTCACGTGCAACCCCTTTATAGGGCAGTGTGGTGACATGACAGGAAGTGCACGTCACCACACTGCAATTCACAATAAAGGCACCATTTATTATACATAATAGGTGATACAGATGCAAGAACACCAGGTATGTTTTCACTTGTATGAATGTCACAGATCTGACGTTTACGCATCATATATGTTACCAGATGCAAGGCTGCATGAAGCAAAATAATAAATAAAAAATAGTAACAGTTTGCTTCCTAAGGCTTAATGATTTAAGAAAGATATCAAATAGTTTTGGGGGGGGGGGTTGTATTTGTTGCACTGCATTGGAACGATATGGACTTGATATTAGCAGCTTCAGCATGCATTCATTTTTAAATTATCACAAAATATAAATCAATAAAATTTTGAACAATTGTCAGAAAATGTTTGTAGGTGTTAAGTTAAATAACAAGCATACACGGCATGACAGCAGCATGAGCATTTTAATTTCGAGGTAAAACAAACAGCTGCAGCTTGTTATGTCCTTATCTTGGAGTGTAACAAGTGTGGGCACCTGAACCATTTCGCCAGAGTGTGCCGGTCGCAGGCACCGTGGGGCCCGCCAAGCAAGCCAGCCCGCCTGCCAACAACGACCATCCGTGCTGTAAGCCCCAACATCAACAGTTATTCATACAGCATGGTGGAGCTAGACGAGGCAGCCATACTGCTCCTGCTCGACACAATGGCAGTGTGGTCGATGTTAAACTGGACCATGGTGAAGAAGTGTTTCCCCAACCACAGAATCCAAAAGAACCTGACGCCGCTGTATGGTTATGGGGTCACAGACTGTGCAATGTCAGGACGGTTGAACTGACTGTTTATTACAAGTCTAAAATCGTCTATGACTTCTCGTTCCAAGTGGTAGTGCACGGTGACAACATCATGGGATGCAACCTCTTCTACAGACTCTGCTTCACCATTAGGGACAGCGCGGGGTTCAAATGGTCCGGATGCGGCAGCTGGAGCACAGCAGACCTTGAGGATAACGATATGGTGTGGGACGAGGCAGCTACAAGCTGCACCGATACCAAAGCGTCCACCTCGCGCACTCAGGAGTAGAGCCACCCAGAAGGGGGGGGGCAGCCGGGCTCGCCTATGTCCCTCGCTCAGCCAGAACCAGAACCTGAGCCAGAGGGAAGGGAGCCCGAGCATGCAGAGAGCCCTGAAACACAGCGACAACAACCGGGCATGAACGACGCTCCCAACATGACACAGCAGAGCTCTTCAGATGGAAAAGAGGAGGAACCGGACGACTTCCGTACCCTTGCTCAACGAACCACAACTGAGCCGACGGGTGAGGAGTCCGCCTCAACAACCAACAATGGAGAGGCTCCGGACACCTTCTGCACCCATGACGAGCCTCAGCTGATGATGGAGACAACAGGTGAAAGGTCCATAACGAACATGTTGACTACCGAACTGCTGCAGCATGACAGCGGTCCCAAGCCAAACCAGCATGCAGAGTCACCGGGAGCGCAGCAACGCATCAAACCAAGTAAGGTGCCACCACTCCAGGTCATGGACTGGGTTTGGGTCCACACCAGCGAGAGACCGGGACAACGACTGACCAGCCCACAGCCAACAAAACACCGGGTGCCGGTGAAGATTGTGGTGAAGCTAGGAACAGCGTGCTTCAGGGTGACAGACGGTTCAGCACGCAAACCAACTATGGCGGGTTCCAAGTGGCTGCTCCAGATGGTGAGGCGTCACAGGAGTTGGCTACTGCAGTGTGGGATCTGCAGCCCAGCGTCATGAACATTGGCCCTGGCTCTGGGCGTCCGACAGTTCCAGGGATGAGGCCGCCACAGGCCTGCCACAAAGCCCCTCAGGCAGAGTTGTTCTCCACGTGGAAGACTGTCCGCAAAAAGACTGTTTAGGCAGGAGCGTGGCTGACACGGTGGCAGAATAACCCACCCAGCTGCGTTGGGTCCCACAGTGCTCGACCCGCAGACCCTAGTCATTAGGCTTTGGTTCATGTTCATGTAAAAAAAAAAAGACCTAACATGAATGTTCTTTAACCCCTTGCACTCCGGCCAATTTTCCTAAAAACGCCAAAAAATAATGTGCCCAAAGTAAATTGAAAGCTGTTATTCAACCCTTTGCAGCATCTTCATGGGGTTGGTCTCATTTAAAAGAAAACACTTTGAATTTTTTGGCAAAAAAAACATGATCTCTCTAAGTGCTCCGGCCACTGAGTTACAGTCATCTAAACATAGTGAACTTGAAGAAAATAAATTTGGCCTGGGTGTTTTTTTGGATACAAATGCTTGCAAATAACACACAGCTTCAGATCCGGACTGGAAAATGCAACAGAAATGTAGAACCAAGTGTTATCCAGCTGAGGTCAAAATTTTGTAACAATACCACAAAAAATGAATATTTTACACAGCTTTTTCCTCAGGCTGTTCCCAGGCATTTTGGAACTGTGCCAAATTGTGCCAAATGGCACAGTTTGGAAAAACGTCTGTAACTTTTGAATAATTCAATGTAGAATCTTCATTTTGGGCTCTAATGAAAGGTCACATTCAGGGCTGTGTGTGTGTGTGGGGGGGGGGGTTGTCCCCCCCCCCCGCTACAAAGGACGGAATTCGCCCCTCGCTATATGACGGATTACACTCGTTGCATGTTTCCACAGCAACGCTGTCACAGCGGCTCCCCCCCCCCCTCGCTACTGTGTGTGTGTGTGTGGGGGGGGGGGGGTTGTCCCCCCCCCTCGCTACAGAGGACGGCCATCGGCCATCGCTACATGACAGAATAGACTCATATGGCTATGTGGCGACCGCTGCGCAGTCAGCGCGGCTTCCCCCCGCGGACCGGGGGGCGTTCGTACCGTGAACACCCCCCCCCCGCCCCTCTTCTGCAGCGGGGGGGGGGCGTTCACGGTCTGAACACGGCAAATGAACCGTTTATCACGGCGCATGCACTTCGTAATTCGTGCGCCGTACAGTTGTAATTTACTGATCGGTCAAAAGTCATTTTTTGATTACAATTTTCAGGGATAAATAATAACTTAGCTTATAACACCTTACCTCTTCACAGCAGCAGAGTCCTGGCGAACTTCTCTTCCCCATTGTCAGACGAACGCGACGCTGGTCCACTCGTGGATCCCGGTCAAAACATAATTCCATTATTGTGGTTTTGGAGAATGATTTACGACCTTTGTCGTCGGCCTCCGTCGGTCTATGATGACGGAAGAGAATCCTAAACGTCTATTCTGCTGGAATGAGTGCAGGTCCCACTTGTGGGTGTTCTCCATGCTGCTGGATCTGTAGCAGGTTCTTCCAGCGTCCTTTTTTTCATCTGCTGCAACAGTAAATCTCTCTTCACCCAGCCCGAATTTCTGTGCTTCAATTGGCTCCTGCATTCACAGTAGGCGGGTCCTCCTTCCTAGGTTTTCATTCATTGGTTCTTCAAGGTTTCAGAAACCCAATTCAAGGCTCTTATTAGTCGAATGAGAGGTCAATCAGATGAACTAATCTGTTCGCGGCTGTGTCTGCAGCTTTTATTTTCAGTGGCGCTTGGACGCCACACCACCTACGTCACCACCATCAGGACCATGCGTCCGAGAGCGCACGAGGGCGCACGAGAGCGCCCTTGTGCGCACTAGGATGCAGAGACTTGCCCGTCCACGGTACAACGGAGCGCAAGAGGTTAATTAAATGAGTGTGTTCTTTGATAATATGTTCTGTGGATAATCATAACCAGTGTGTTTTATATAACCAATACTTAGAGTATAAGTTTGCCTATTGCAATTATAAGATGAACCATTTACTGCCTGACCAGCTAAGTTTAATTTTGTGAATCATTCATTGTGTTTGAATAGTCACATTTAGAAATGTTTGATGTGTCAATCATAGTGATAAGTAACATTTAATTATATGTGTTTGATTAGTGGGATTTATGTACAAAGTGGGGAGGGCACATCTGCTAAAATTAATCATAGTTTTTCAATTTTGCAAGGGGGGAGGCGAATGTGGTGAAGGGATACCAGGTATTCAGGGAGTGGTGCAGCATCTTATGCATGACATCACCACATCTCATATATATTGGGCAATCTGCCATTTCACCAGAGAGAGTTGTGTAGGAGATGGTATGCAAGTCACAGAGCTTTATGGTAGACACTCAGTGGTTGGCAGTTAGCCCTTGAACACATGCCTGTATTCTTCATACCAAACTGTAATAAAGTTCAGTAAACAGCAGCATGGGCAGCGCAGTGGCGGAGTGGTTAGCACTGCGGCAGCACAGCAACTCACCCTTGGCTGGGGGATCTTGGGTTCAATCCCAGCCCCTGACCAACAGTGATCTGTGTGGAGTTTGCATGTTCTCCCCATGTCTGCATGGATTTACTCCGGAATTTCTCCGGTTTCCTCCCACATGCCAAAAACATGCAAGTTAGGTTAATTGGCATCAACTGGGGATTCTAAATTGTCCTTAGGTATGACTGAATGGTTGTTTGTCTAAATGGTAAATGGCATTCACTTATATAGTGCTTTTTCTCATCACTGGATGACCAAAGCACTTTACAGATCCTGCTATCCACCCATTCACGCACTGATGGCGGCAGAGCTGCCATGCACACATAGGCACTAGCCTGGCCGCCAGGAGCAACTGGGGGTTCAGTGTCTTGCTCAAGGACACTTCGACATGCAGACTGCAGACAGAGTGAGAATCGAATCCATGACCCTCCGATCAGTAGTTGGTCACACTACACCTGTGCCACAGTCTCCCCCATTCGCCCCCCAGTCTCTCTGTGTTGGCCCTGTGATGGACTGGTGATCTGTCCAGGGTGTACCCTGCCTCTCGCCCAAAGATGCTGGGATAGGCTCCAGCCCCCCCGCGACCCGAAAAGGATTAAGCGGAAGAAGATGGATGGATGGATGGATGGATGGATGGATGGATGGAAACAGCAGCATCCTTGTCAGTTGTCATTGCCAGGTTTGTGAACATAACACATTGCTCATGGGAATGCTACACATAAGGGGGGCTGAAAAGTTCATGGTGATCAAATCTGACCAAATGTGGTTTATTTTTCAACCACAGGAATCCAAGCACTGCAACACCAATGGAAGAAGTGTGTGGACCGAAGGGGAGGCTATGTTGAAAATAAACCACATTTGGTCAAATTTGACGCCCCCTCGTAAGTCATTTAATTCTTACTTAAAATGTGTATGTGCTTTTTTGGTTTTGTCTGTTGTTTGTGACAGCGTTATATTTGCCACTAAGCTGCTGCTAGTAACATTAGGTTGCTAGCTCTTGCTTTTTTTTTAACTATTTATACGCATGTTTTTGAGTAAAAATGAACAATTTTGTTTTATTCTCTAACCTACTGAAAACAGCTCACCCAAATTCCAATTCAAAATATCAGCATTTATTTACACAAAATGACAACTGGCCAAAACAACAAAAGGATGTTGCTTTTTGATCAAATAATGCAAAGAAAACAAGTTAATGTTCATTCTTAAACACTACAATACTTAAGTTTTACATGGAGACTTGGTGGTGGAATGAGGAGATGCAGGAAAGTATTCAAAGGAAGAGGTTAGCAAAGAAAAAGTGGGATAGTCAGGGAGATGAAGAAAGTAGACAGAAGTATTTGGAATCTAGGCGCATGGCAAAGAGAGAGGTGGCAAAGGCAAAGGAACAGGCATATAGTGAGTTGTATAAGAGGCTAAACAGTAAAGAAGGAGAAAAGGACTTGTATTGATTGGCTAGACAGAGAGATTGAGCTTGAAAGGATATGCAGCAGGTTAGGCTGGGTAAGGACAGAAATCGTCGGCCTCCGTCGGTCTATGATGACCATGGAAGAGAATCCTAAACGTCTACTCTGCTGGAACAGCACCGCCTGTGGCTGAACAGGCCGATGCGCGAATGACAGTCCCTGTCACACAGGTCACGACAGAAATAGTAATGTACTAACAAATGACGAGAGTGTGCTGAGAAGGTGGAAAGAGTACTTTGAAGAGCTGATGAATAAAGAAACTGAGAGAGAGAGGAGGATGGATGAAGGAAAGATGGTGAACAAGGAAGTCCAGAGGATTAGCAAGGCAGAAGTGAGGGCAGCTTTGAAAAGGATGAAGAATGGAAAGCCAGTTGGTCCAGATGGCATACCTGTAGAGGTATGGAGATGTTTAGGAGAGACAGCAGTGGTCTTTTTAACCAGATTGTTTAACACAATCTTGGAAAGTGAGAGGATGCCTGAGGCATGGAGAAGAAGTGTTTTGGTACCAATTTTCAAGAACAAAGGTGATGCTCAGAGCTGTAGTAACTACAGAGGCATAAAGTTGATCAGCCACACTATGAAAATATGGGAAAGAGCTGTTGAAGCCAGGTTAAGAGGTGACAATCAGTGAGCAGCAGTATGGTTTCATGCCAAGAAAGAGTACTACAGATGCAATGTTTGCTTTATGAGTGTTGATGGAGAAATATAAAGAAGGTCAGAACGAGTTGCACAGGAGTCTTTGTGGATCTGCTGTTTTTGTCCTTGAATGTTTGTGGACTATATAACGAAGAGCTCTTTGGTTCCATCAGTATGGATTTTCTTCTTGTTATTGCACTGTGGCTCTTCTCTTACCGGCTTTTTGCCTGGGACATCAGTGCTGTCATGCCTATGTCATGACATAAAAGTGCAGTATTCCAGAGATGTGTTACTGCAACTAAACATGGATAATCCAGCGTCTGTGACTGAGGTTGTGCCACAACTGCTGGACTTTATTTTAAGAGACCTTCATGGACACAGCAATGAAAAGAGAGACAAGAGGAGGAAACGCGGAAAGTGTGGAGGCGTAAGATTAAACCTGAGGAGACGTCAGCTTAACCACATTCCTCTTCCTTCCATTATTATGAGGAACGCACAATCCCTGAGAAATAAAGTGGATGAAATTCAAGGAAGTGTCCAATGTCAGAAGGATTTCAAGAACTGCTGTGTCATGGCTTACACAGAGACGTGGCTTACGGATCATGACCGGGACCCGGACCTGAGTACTGACGGCTTTGGAGCCCCACTTTGCTTGGATCGGCAGGAAGAGGTAATGGGGAAACGTCAGGGAGGCGGAGTATGTTTGTACATTAATAAACAGTACTGTACATCTGTCACAGTCAGAGAGCGCATCTGTACGCCAGATGTGGAGCTTCTGTCCATATTGCTACGCCCCTTTTATCTGCCCCACAAGTTCCCCCAACTTTTCATAACGATTGTGTACATTCACCCGAGGGCGGATGCTGCCTCCGCCTCCAGCACCATCTTTGATGTGGTACAGCGGTTGCAGTCGATTTCTCCAGAGGCTCCAAATTTTATCCTTGGGGATTTTAACCATTTGTCTTTAAAGAAGACACCTAAAAACTTTTATCAGTATGTTTCTTGCCCAACCAGGCGGCAAAAGACATTGGACCTGTGCTACGGATCTATAGAGGGTCCTATAAATCTCTTCTTCTTCCTCCTTTAGGCTCCTCAGATCACAACTGTGTACATTTGCTGCCCACATATAAAACTGCTCTCAGAAGAGAGAAGACGAAGACCAGGGACATAAAGGTCTGGACAGATGATTCAGTGCTCTGCCTCCAGGAATGTTTTAACTGTACGGACTGGGAGGTGTTCACACTGTCCTGCAGGGATGATTTGGACTCTTTGGTGGACGTCACATGCTCTTACATGGCTTTTTGCAGGGATATGATCGTTCCACGTAAACGTGTCAAAATATATCCCAACAACAAGCCATGGGTTACCAAATCAGTTAAATCCTGCTTACAGAGGAAAGCACTTGCCTTTAAACAGGGGGTTGTTTCTGAGCTGCAGGTTGCCACAAAAGAGCTGAAGTCCAAAATTTTAAGAGCAAAACAGAATTATAAATCAGAATTGGAAAGCAAGATGGCAGCAAAGAAGCTTGGTTCAGCCTGGGCTAGTATGAAAACCATTGCAGGCCTTCAGAGCACAGAGCACAGTAATCGTGTGTTTTTAGATGGTTTTAATTCAGATACAGGGCTGGCTAATGCTCTTAATTGTTTTTATGGTCGTTTTGATTTCTTTGATTTTAGCACAAAAACCCAAGATTTGAAACAGAAACTCAAACACAATCAGCACTTTAATATTGAGGTGCAGGATGTTAAAAGGGCTTTCTGTGCTGTAAAAGTGAACAAAAGTCAGGGCCCTGATAATATATGCGGACACTTGGTAAAGTCCTGTGCACATGAACTGAGTCCTGTGTTTCACTACATTTTTAATAAGTCCTTACAGACACAACATGTGCCTAAGGTCTGGAAAGATGCTGTGGTTGTCCCTGTTCCAAAATCCAGCTGTCCTAAAACGGTAAATGATTTTAGACCAGTTGCCTTGACTTCAATTTTAATGAAAATTTTTGAAAAACTGGTCAGATTTGAGGTCCTAAAGCAGACTGAGCATGCATTGGATCCTTTGCAGTTTGCCTATAGGCCTCACAGAGGAGTGGAGGATGCCACTGTCACTCTGCTTAACATGCTTTTTAAACATCTAGATTTTAATGGGACACACGCCAGGCTTTTATTTGTGGACTTTTCTTCTGTTTTTAATACAATCCAACCTCACATTTTCGTTGAAAGGCTCCTGCAACAATTTGATTTGAGTAATAATCTGATGGGTTGGATTCTGGACTTTTTAACCGACAGGACACAGAGAGTAAGGGTCAATGGTACATTGTCTGACCAAAAGTGTTCTTCTATTGGCTCTCCTCAGGGGTGTCTGTTGTCACCACTACTCTTCATCCTGTACACAAACATGTGTCAGAGCAGACATGACAACAGACACATTATAAAGTATGCTGATGATTCAGTTATTGTCAGTCTCCTTCAGGATGGTGAGAGCAGTCACGGCCCAGTAGCTGATGATTTTGTTCACTGGTGTGAGGATTCCTACCTGCAGCTGAATAAAACAAAAACTAAAGATATGATTACTGACTTTAGGAAGGAAAAGTCCCAGACACAAAGTCACTGTACTAAAAGGCCAGACCATTGAATGTGTGCAATCCTACAAATATCTTGGGACGATTATTGATAGTAATTTAAACTTTGAAGAGAACTGTGAAAGGGTGTGCAAAAAGGGTCAGCAACATTTGCATTGTTTAAGGAAACTCGCACACTTTCAAATTGATCGAACCACAATGACGTTTTTCGGGCTTTTATTGAATCTGTTTTATCCTTTTCTTTAGCGTCATGGTTTGGTCAGATAAAACTGAAACAGAGGAAATCCTTAGACCAAGTAGTTAGATGGTCCAGTCGTTTGCTTGTTGAGTCACAGCTGAGCCTGTCATCCTTGAACAACAGACAAGTACAGAGGATTGCTACCTCCATCTTAAATGATGACTCCCACCCTTTGCACTGCCACTTTCAGCTTCTTCCCTCAAGACGGAGATTTGTTGTCCCAAAATGTAAAACCCAGCGCTACAAAAACAGCTTTGTTCCTGCTGCTGTCAAAGAGTTGAACAAGATGTAGCAATATATTGCACATAATTTAGTTATCTATTTATGAATTTTATTTTATTTTGTAGGTTTTTTGTAGGTTTTTTGTAGGTTTTTTTATTTGGGTTTTAAATCTTTTATTGGGTTTTAGACTTTTATTGTGTTTTTAATCTCTGACCTAGTTTTTAACTTTTTTAATATGACCCTTCTCTCTCTTATCTCTTTGTTTTTTCTCTTATCTCTTTGTTTTATGTCCTGATTGTTTTATGTACCATCCTGCTGAAGACGTTTCAGAAGCTTTCGGACTAGAACCAGCAGGTTTAGGAGCAGTTTCTTTCCAACAGCTGTCACGTAATTGAACTTAGTTCCCCGCTGACTCTCTTACCATCATCTCTTACCATCCTCACCTGTACATAACTGCCCATCTAACTTATTGTACATTATTTGCACATAACAGTACTCTTAACTTTCTGCACTGCTGCATATATTTGCATATATTTGCTTAAATTGCACATACTGTTAATTACTGTATATACTGCACTGCTGTCCTTTGCACTTCTGATTGGATGCTAAACTGTGTTTCGTTACCTTGTATTCATACATGTGTAATGACAATAAAGTTGAATCTAATCTAATCTAATCTGATTGGTGGAGCCTTGAGTACTTTTATCGTGTTTATAGTCAGCTTCATGTGTGTCTGTGTTTGTGTTCATGTTGAATGTAATTGTGGTTTGTAAATATGTGTCTAAAAGGATGTCACCTGACTGCAGAACAAATCTACCTACGGGTACAAATAAAGTAACCTGAACCTGATCTAGAGAAAGCATATGATAGAGTGCCAAGAGAGGAAGTGTGGTACTGTATGAGAAAGTCATGAGTGGCAGAAAAGTATGTGAGGGTGGTGTAGGACATGTATGAGGACAGCAAGATGGTGGTGAGGTGTGCTGTAGGAGTGACAGATGGGTTCAAGGTGGGGGTGGGATTACATCAAGGATAGGCTCTGAGCCCCTTCTGATTTGCCATGGCGATGGACAGGCTGACAAACGAGGTCAGACAGGAGTCTCCATGGACCATGATGTTTGCAGATGACATTGTGATCTGCAGTGAGAGCAGGGAACAGGTGGAAGAGAACCTGGAGAGGTGGCGGTATGCTCTGAAGAGAAGAGGAATGAAAGAAACTAGAAGCAAGACAGAATACATGAGTGTGAATGAGAGGGAGGCAGGTGTAATGGTGAAGATGGAAGGATTGTAGAGGTAGTGAAAGCAGATGAGTTTAAATACTTGGGGTCAACCATCCAAAACACTGGAAAATGCACAAGATAGGTGAAGAAGAGAGTGCAGGCAAGGTGAAGTGGATGGAGACGAGTGTCAGGAGTGATTTGTGACAGAAGGGTAGCAGCAAGAGTAAAAGGGAAGATTTACAAGACGGTAGTGAGACCTGCTATGATGTATGATTTGGAGATGGTAGCGCTGACAAAAAAACAGGAGCTGGAGCTGGAGGTGGCAGAGTTGAAGATGCTAAGATTTTCACTGAGTGTGACTAGGAGTGACAGGATTAGAAACGAGTATATCAGAGGGACAGCTAAGGTTGAGTGGTTTGGAGACAAAGTTAGAGGCAAAGCTGAGATGGTTTGGACATGTGCAAGGAGGGATAGTGGATATATTGGACAAAGGATGTTGAAGATGGAGCTGCCAGGTAGGAGGAAAAGACGAAGACCACAGAGAAGATTCATGGATGTAGTTAAGGAGGACATGGAGAGGGTTGGTGCTACAGAGGAAGATGCAAGGGATAGGGTGATATGGAGGCAGATGATCAGCTGTGGCGACCCCTAAAGGGAGCAGCCAAAAGAAGAAGAAGAAGAAGAAGAAGAAGACAATACTTAAGTTTTAACTGAGGAAGAAATCAAATATGTATTTGTGAAATAACTCTATTATTCATATCAGCTTTCATGTCTTACAGTGCTTAGATGATCTCCTAATCAGTACTTCCTTAAGTAGATTGAGGTGTCCTTGTGTTGGAATTCAACAGATACTCAAATTGAATGGCTGCCTACATGTAGGGATGCTAATTTAAGGAAGATGTTGTAGTGGTCTCTTAATTTTTTACTGAGCTGTATAATCTTAATGGACAGAAAACAATAATGCATACATGGTTTTCTCTGTCACAACCCTCCTCGTGAGCTTTTGTGCAGTGCACGGAGGAGTGAGGAGAAAGGATGGATTTAAGCGCAGGGTTACAGCACAACACATTTATTAAAGAAAGCAACAGTTCCCAAAAGTGGAGACATACAAAAACGATAAACAGGGTTCACTTCTGGCTACACGGGAGTACGTGAAGCGGGCAGACCACAGTGTACAGTGGCACAACAGACACCAATGACAATACAATAGTCCAGCAATGCTTGACTGGCAAAGGGCTGCTTAAGTACAAGCATTGCTGGCAACAGTAGATTGGGTGCACCTTGGGCGAAGTGCGGGAAAGGCAATTACCGGAGTGGAACCAGCTGGCTGTCATGAGAGAGGGGGCGTGGTAGGACCGGCAAGTGTCAGACAGCGCCCACACGAGTGTAGGCCAAAGGAGGCTGCCTCACAGCTGCCGGCCAGAACGCAGTGGCTACAGGTACGGTAAAAAACAAGGAAAAATAGAAACTACAAGAAACTCAAAAGATAACACAATACCTAAATACACAGGTAACCTGAGCCAAAGAGAAAGGTCAGAACCGAGCCTGAAGAGCAAACCGGCTCAGTTCATGACATTCTCCTTTAAAAGAGGTTTAAAAAAGGAAGGTTTTATGAAAGTTGGAAACCTGATAACTAATGACACATGCCTTTCCTCTAAGGAACAAAGTCTTATTTTAATCTTGACTATAATGTAAATGTATATATTCTTAAAAATCATACTGCAGCATTTGGGGCAGTCACTTACACATGTCTTTTTATGGTTGCTGTGGTATTTGAGTTTATTACTGTTTACCAATCTATAATCAGAATGTCATAGCTTCGGTAACTGCAGAATTGATGGTGAGCTGGCTTTTCTTGTGTAAATGGGTTAAAAAGTAAAATACTTATTTTAGATAATGTGACTGCCTTTTTGTTGTTGTTCTTTCTCCATTTATTAACACCAGTGTTGCATTGGTGTGATCTGTGGAAAGATAGACTTACACACTGCATCAAGTCGCAGTGCAAGGTCATTTCTACATGTTCCCCTCTGTCTAAAGCTGTATTATCATTTGTTCAGGAAAACACCCATATGATACCTTTATGTACAGGTACAGCACTATGACAACTGTTTTGTTGTGGAGCTCAAATTTTTAATTGTACTGTTATTAGTCTATGCATTTCATAAAAGGAACTATTAGTAATTACAGTTTTCAGCTGGTCAATATAAACCTATGACTACAGCATTAGAACATTTCTGGACTTGAGCTTTGGCTTTTGATGTGCCACCACAAGATTTTCAGTGGCCCCTATGTGGCTACCCCTATGAAAAACTTCTGGACGCGCCACTGACTCCACCCTGCCCGCACTCTCTTATTCTCCTCTTTTGTGCATTTTTCCATTGCTTTAGACCAGGGGTCACCAACTAAAACTACAAAAGGTCTGATAGAATAGGCTTTATTGTCATTGTACGGTTGTACAGTACAACGAAATTGTAGTCGGTCCTCCTCCCCAGCTGAGGTCCGAACTAGGTGTGGGACTCTTTAGGCACTTCATGATTCGCTTATGATTCAGAACTCCAGCTTGATTTTAAAACCATTCTCAATGCATCTTGATGCACTGTAATTTCCAAGTTTGGTGATCAATAAAGTACATCCATATGTAACATATAGGCTGAGGGTAAATGAGGATGTTCAAGGAAATTTATTTACATAAAATATATACAAATGGCCACTAAAAAAATAAAAAGCCTAAACTAAAACCTAAGCTCAAAAACTAAAGGCTAAAAGTGGGCTAAAATAAATGATGAAAGTCCTTAAAAGCAGAGGAAGAGGATCCACTCTTCCTGTCCAGGCTCCATCTGCCACCACGACACCGACGCCCTCAGGAAACTTGTCCAGGGGAAGACACTTGCCAGCAGTATGTCCATATTCCTCATTGTCATCATCAACAGCATTGTCATCACCATGGGGTGCCGCTATCTTGAAACCAGATACTTACAGCGAAGGCAGAGCTCCTCACTCTGCCTCTTGTCCTTCGCCTGCAGCACCCCCAACTGCTCCACACTGAAGTGTCCTTCCCCAAATGCCGGCATCATCGTGGTCCTGGCCGGTCCTGGCTGTTACTGCTCCTCCTCCTGCTCCTGCTCCTCCTCCTCAGTCCCAGGCAGGGCTCCTTCCTCCTGGCAAAGCTCTCCTCTGGACTGCGAAAGCACCTTTTATACCATGTGCAGTCACAGGTGCTACACATCCCCAATCAATACAGGTGCTGCTGATCAGTAATTAGGGGAAGCACAAGGTGGAAGTAGATATTAACAACTAAAAGCACATGGTTAAAATATAATAACTACAAAACATGCAAAGTTATAAATAAACAGGCAACATAAATTTAAAAACCACATAAAACCCCAAAAACAGTAAAATGCTTCCACCCCGTGACTATCTATCTATCTATCTATCTATCTATCTATCTATCTATCTATCTATCTACATTTTTCCCTCCCACTGTGTGACAACTTGGTCCTTTTAAAGCAAAGTATTTGCAATGACCCATGAATTTACTGTTATGTCTGAAATTACCCTGGTTCACAGATGAGGCGAGGTGACTTGTAGAACACAAGTCACCTGCAGTCTTCATCATGACGACTGCAGTGAACAGTCGAAACATGTAAAGAAAAGAAGGTAAAACATCTCCTTTCTATCTTTGTCTTTAATAGAACAAAAGGCAAATAATTAAAAGAAGACAAAATGAACCTACTCGATATAAAACTAATGTCTCTAAATGGCCTAACACATTCACACAACAGAACCTAAAATAGGGAGGACGGGTGGACTGCCGTCCTGCCCACATGGCATGGTGGATTATTCTACAGCCTGCTAAGATAAAACAAAGTCCTTTAATAAACTAAAATTTTGTGCTGTGTTCCTAAACTAAAGAAAACACAAAATAATCCCATATATAACATTTCTATTAACACCAGAACTTTAATATATACTATTTACAACTCAGTTCTTTGGGTAAAAAGATATACAGTGGGGAAAAAAAGTATTTAGTCAGCCACCAACTGTGCAAGTTCTCCCACTTAAAAGATGAGAGAGGTCTCCAATTTTCATCATAGGTATACCTCAACTATGAGAGACAAAATGAGAAAAAAAAATCCAGAAAATCACATTGTCTGATTTTTAAAGAATTAATTGGTAAATTCCTCGGTAAAATAAGTATTTGGTCACCTACAAACAAGCAAGATTTCTGGCTCTCACAGACCTGAAACTTCTTCTTTAAGAGGCTCCTCTGTCCTCCATTCGTTACCTGTATTAATGGCACCTGTTTGAACTCGTTATCAGTATAAAAGACACCTGTCCACAACCTCAAACAATCAGACTCCAAACTCCACTATGGCCAAGACCAAAGAGCTGTCAAAGGACACCAGAAACAAAATTGTAGACCTGCACCAGGCTGGGAAGACTGAATCTGCAATAGGTAAGCAGCTTGGTGTGAAAAAATCAACTGTGGGAGAAATTATTAGAAAATGGAAGACATACAAGACCACTGATAATCTCCCTCGATCTGGGGCTCCACGCAAGATCTCACCCCGTGAGGTCAAAATGATCACGAGAACGGTGAGCAAAAATCCCAGAACCACATGGGGGTCCTAGTGAATGACCTGGAGAGAGCTGGGACCAAAGTAACAAAGGCTACCATCAGTAACACACTACGCCGCCAGGGACTCAAATCCTGCAGTGCCAGATGTGTCCCCCTGCTTAAGCCAGTACATGTCTAGGCCCGTCTGAAGTTTGCTAGAGAGCATTTGGATGATCCAGAAGAGGATTGGGAGAATGTCATATGGTCAGATGAAACCAAAATAGAACTTTTTGGTAAAAACTCAACTTGTCGTGTTTGGAGGAGAAAGAACAACATACCTACTGTGAAGCATGGGGGTGAAAACATTATACTTTGGGGCTGTTTTTCTGCAAAGGGACCAGGATGTCTGATCCGTGTAAAGGAAAGAATGAATGGGGCCATGTATCGTGAGATTTTGAGTGAAAACCTCCTTCCATCAGCAAGGGCATTGAAGATGAAATGTGGCTGGGTCTCTCAGCATGACAATGATCCCAAACACACTGCCCGGGCAACGAAGGAGTGGCTTCGTAAGATGCATTTCAAGGTCCTGGAGTGGCCTAGCCAGTCTCCAGATCTCAACCCCATAGAAAATCTTTGGAGGGAGTTGAAAGTCTGTGTTGCCCAGCGACAGCCCCAAAACATCACTGCTCTAGAGGAGATGTGCATGGAGGAATGGGCCAAAATACCAGCAACAGTGTGTGAAAACCTTGTGAAAACTTTTGTTATTGACCAAATACTTATTTTACCAAGAAATTTACCAATTAATTCATTAAAAATCCTTCAATGTGATTTTCTGGATTTTTTTTTCTCATTGTGTCTCTCATAGTTGAGGTATACCTATGATGAAAATTGGAGAACTCTCTCATCTTTTAAGTGCGAGAACTTGCACAATTGGTGGCTGACTAAATACTTTTTTTCCCCACCGTAACTGGCATGGAGGGCCCCGGGCACCCTCTCAGCAGATGCGCCCCTGGAAACTGCTGGTCGCCGGGGTGATGGCTGACCCTCCGGACGCTGAAGCTGCTCCTCCTCACCATTGAGCTTGTCCCGCATCCAGCCTCGTCTCCTGGAGTCTTCTCCCGGACACTCCGAAGCCAATTTGCATGCCACCCCGAGCCGTCAGACAGCCTGAAGTGTGCTGCACCCAGTTTGTCCACTATGCGCAGACACTCCCGATGCTCCTCAGGTTGTCGTCTGGCCCATCTTCGCTGCGGACGTTCCTCATCTCAACTCCAAACCCAATCCAGGACTCTCAACAGGGCCCAGCTTGGCTTGAGACATTGTTGCCGAGCACGCTGATCCTCCGTGCTTCTCGGTCCTGCCCCGACCTCTTCTAAGACTGTTGTAGCATGCGCCCTCGAGGTCGCAGACCTCCCGTCATCTTTAATGGTGAAACCCAGTCCGTGAAATAAATTACAGCCCATGATGTTATCGCCCCATGTTGTCACATGGAACGTGAAGCCGGTCACCGTCGCAGACTTGTACCGAACAGTCAACTCCAAAGTCCCGACCGTGTCCAGCCTTCCACCTCCATAACCATACAATGGCGCTGGGTTACCTCCAATCCTGTGGTGGGGAAAGAACTTCTTCACCGTGGCCCAATTCAGCAACAACCCCTCCGCCCCCGAGTCGATCAACAGTGGCAGCTCCATGTTGTCCAGCCCCACAGTGCAAAACGTGTACTCGTTCATGTTGGGGGACACCGTGTAGATGGTTGTCGGAGGCGGGCTGAGTGATTTACTCCATGGGATTTCCTGCTTAAATTCACGACACACCCTGGCAAAATGGTTCAAGCAACCACGTCTGTTACAACATGCTCTTCTTGCTGGACAGTCCTTAGCCTTATTACGGTGCTTAGCAGACCCATAACCCATGCAACGGGATTTTCCCAGGGCAGACCCCTGGCTGGTAGCATTGGCTTCTGCATCTTCATCATCCAAGTTATCTTCGCTATCCGTGTCTGTAACATTTGCCGCGGCAAGAGGCTCCGGTGGCAGCTGTAACTGGCATCCGGTTAGCTCCAGAGCTAGCTTGTCCACGGTTTCCATTTGGAGAGCTAGCTTGACGGCTCTGGCTAACGTGAGGTCTTTAGAAGCCGTGAGTAGCCTAGCTTACAATATGGCGCTATAAGTGTGTTCTGCCAGCTGGTCACGAATCATTTCTTTTTCTAGTGCTCCAAAACGGCACTCGCTAGCCTGCTGCCTCAAATCGGTGACAAACTGCCAGACGGGTTCACCTAACCGTTGCTGTCACTGCCGAAAGTGGAGCCTCCGGACCATCACACTATCCGGGATGTGGAAGTGTCTACCTAGCAGCTCTGCTACCTCTTTGTAGGTGTCCGCAGCACTGAGCATTCACAGAATTCACTCGCACTCTATGCCTAAATTGTGAACCAAAAGCACCCAGGCTCTTAGCTTATTGAGCTCCCCGAGACCCAGCGCAGTAACATAGTTTTGGTAGACTTCGAACCACTTAGTCCAAGGCACCGGCGGGTCCCCTGGCACCTCTAGAAAAGGGCGAATAGGAGTTATGCATGCCTCCATGGTTTAATTTGACATCGCCAATGTTATATCTGAAATTACCCTGGTTCACAGATGAGGCGAGGTGACTTGTGGAACACAGCTTTACTCATTGAATATGGTGGCCACAGACAGGGCCCCGGCCAAGGCACAGGCGAGACAAGAGACCGTAAGACGGCCGACCCCGGCCTTATATAGGGTGGAACAGTGACGCCACCAGAGGTGCGCGTCACCATCTCATACTTCACATTAAAACACATATCACATTTACTTCCAACATCTTTTATTAAAACAAATAAAAGAGAAATCTGACATATGGACAAATTTATCTCAAAATGTGCTTTTAAGAACTATCATCCTTTCATGGACATTCTTTCAGAAGACCACAGCTGTCTCCAGACAGGCCAATGTCATTTAACTTGCTTTCACACATTATTTTATTAAGCTCATGTTTTAGCTGCTTTTAGTGCTATATTAATCTTTCCATCCATCCATCCATCCATCCGTCTTCTACCGCTTTTCCGAAGGTCTGAGTCACGGAGGCAACAGTTCAAACAGAAAAGCCCAGACTTCCCTCTCCCCAGCCACCTGCTCCGGCTCTTCAGAGGCATTCCCAGACCAGCTGGGAGACGTAGTCTCTCCAGCGAGTCCTGGGTCTGCCCCGGGGTCTCCTCCCAGTGGAACATGCCTGAAACACCTCAAGTGGGAGGCGTCCAGGAAGCATCCTGATCAGATGCCCAAACCACCTCAACTGGCTCTTTTAATTTTTAAACAAAAAAATTAAAATGAATTCTTTGTTCAGTTTCAAACAAAACATAATATAAAATCTTATAATACAGGAGTGTCATGGGTGGCCCTCACGAGCCATCAAAAGATGCTATATATCGACCGGTGAGTTTGCACAGTTTATTAAAGGAAAAAGAAGGTGACAAAATAACGAGCCATGAGAGGCTAAAACACACTATCACTAACACTCAGTTGGAGCCACAGAGTCTCTGCAGAGAGTGGCAGTCGTGGGACAGTGAAGAGGGGAGTCTGCAGCAGGAGGAGAGTGCTCAAGGGCTCGTGCAATAATCTGCCCAGGCGGTCACCAATGCAGCAGTTCAGTTTTGCTTTTCTCCACTTCCCACCAAAATAAAACGGTCTCCCTTTTCCCCCAAATTGTATCAAAAGCCTTTGGGGTCCGGACAGAGGACTCTCAGAGTCCGGATCCAGACCAGATGTCCGCCAGTTGGTGACCCCTGCTTTAGATGGTTGACCCCAGGTATTTAAACTCATCTACCTTCACTACCTCTACTCCTTGCATCTTCACATTGCACCTGCTTTCCTCTTATTCACACATTTTCTATCTTGCTTCTCCTGACTCTCATTCCTCTTTTCTCCAGAGCATACCTCCACCTCTCCAGGTTCTCTTCCACCTGCTCCCTACTCTCACTACAGATCACAGTGTCATCTGCAAACATCATGGTCCACAGAGAATCCTGCCTGACCTTGTCTGTCAGCTTGTCTGTCAGCCTGTCTGTCAGCCTGATGTAATCCCACCCCCGCCTTGAACCCATCTGTCACTCAAATAACCAATTATAATCATTTTCTGGAATTACATGATTATTCAAGCTGTCATGTAAATGGGGTCTACGTTCCCCCTCTCTAATCAACTTTTTTTTTTTCCACAATATCTTTATTGAACCTTTTTTTTTTTTTAACAAACATGATACAAACAATCAAACACTAACGCTAAAGTACTACAAAAAAAAAAAAAAATGCACTAAAAACACCAACAACCACCAACAAAATCAAGTCTTCAACAATGCTCCTCTGTTTAGTCTAGACAATCCAATACATAAGTATACATATTATGTTCACCAGTTTGGAATTTACAAGGTCCACACACATCATTCACCTTCTTCTTCAAGAGTTATGTTTAAATTTTTTACATAATCAATAAAAGGTCTCCATATATTCTCAAACACAATTTCCTTTGATTTCAGTATATATGTTATTCTTTCTAATGGAAGGTTTGTTAACATCTGTCTTAACCACTGAGTCACATCTGGTCTATGAGTCTTTTTCCATAATAGTGCAATACATTTTTTGGCATTAAGCAAACTGAGGTCTATGAATGTTCTTTCACTTTTATTAAAATTATGCTTTTCTGGGTACAGACCCAACAAAAACAGTTTAGGATTCAGTATGATTTGTTTTGAGATTATTTTTTCAATTGTTACCCTCACCTCTTCCCAAAACATTCTTATTAATCTACATTCCCATAAACAATGAAATAGGGTTCCTTTACTTTCCATGCATTTTGTGCATGTATCTGGTATATTTTTGTTATATCTATTTAACTCCTCCGGTGTAACATACATCCGCATTAACCATTTGAAATGTATCAATTTAAGGCGTGCATTTATTGATTTGGTTTGAGCTTCTGTACAAGCCAATTCCCATTGTTCCTCCGAAATTTCAATTTGCAGATCTTCTTTCCAGTAGTTTAATCTTTTCAGTGAATTTTCACTTGAAGATAGTGTCAATGAGTTATAAAACTCTGAAATAATACCCTTTCTTTTACTATCTTTCATCATCATTTTTTCCAAGGATGAATAAATAGGTCGAGTGAGAGCTTTATTTTGATTTGATCGAATAAAGTTTCTAAGTTGAAGATATTTAAAAAAATGTGTTCTATTAAGATTAAATTTGATCCTCAGCTCTTCAAAAGACATTATGTTATCTGCACATGGCAAATATAAATCCTGAATCTTTTGTATCCCTTTTAAATTCCATACTTTAAATACAGCGTCCGCTCTCCCTGGTTTAAAATATTGATTACCCCATATTGGACTAAATTGTGACAATAACTGTGGTTCTTTTAAATAGTTTTTAGCTTCACACCATATTTTGATCATATGCTTTACAAATGGATTTTTAACTTGTTTTTGTAATTTTTTTGCCGAATCTGAGTATATGAATATGGGAAGAGGTAAAGGTAAATTGTATGATTCCATTTCAGTCCAGTGAGGGAGATCATTTGATGAAAAATAATATGTCATAGACCTCAGTTGTGCCGACCAATAATACAACATAAAATTTGGACATTTCAGACCTCCACGATCAAATGGTAAATATAATAAAGACAGACGTAATCTAGCCCTCCTGTTGTTCCATATAAATTCCACTAACTTTTTTTTAATTCTTGAGAATAGATCTAAAGGTGGTGATAAGGGAATGTATTGAAATAAATAAAGTATTTTAGGTAAAATATTACTTTTAAGTATATTGATTCTCCCGATCATCGACATTGGTAGTGACATCCATCTCTGAGTTAACTCATTGATATCTGACATTAAGGCTTCATAGTTGACGCTGGCGACTGATTCTAGCTTAGGCATAATTTGGATTCCTAAATATTTAAACTGATTTACAACATTGAATTGATTTGCCTCAGGGGCTGGGTAATTTCTCTGGGTCTCATTTAGCATTAATATTGAAGATTTAGTTTTATTTATTTTATATCCTGATATTTCCCCAAAATTCTTTATTAAATTCAACAAGGTTGGAATTGATTTTTTTAGATTCGACATAAACAAAATTATATCATCGGCGTACAGGGAGATTTTATGTTCTGTTGGTCCAACTTTAATTCCATATATTTGTGAATGTAAACGTATCGCTATCGCTAAAGGTTCAATTGCCATAGTAAACAGTAAAGGTGAAAGTGGACAGCCTTGTCGACATCCTCTATTGATTTTTATTGGTTTTGAAATATTGTTATTTGTTAGGATTTCTGCTGTAGCATTATTGTATATTATTTGAACCCATTTTATGAAATTATTTCCAAGTCTTCTTACATTCATACATCCAAGTGTAAGTCTTCTTACATTATGGAAGCCTTGTCTACCCTTTATAAAGCCATTCTGATCTCGATTAATAATATTTGGTAAAATTTCTTGTATTCGTCTTGCTAAAATTTTACAGATTATCTTAAGGTCAGCGTTTAATAGGCTTATTGGTCTCATATTTTCACATTTATTAGAGGGCTTACCTGGTTTTGGCAGCAGTATAATTAAGGCATTATTTATGTATGATGGTAAATTATTATTTTGAAATGCTTCTAAAACCATTTCCAAAAAAGGTTTTATTAATTTATTCTTAAATTTTTTATAAAGGTCAACTGGAAGACCATCTGGTCCTGCACTTTTTCCTGATTTCATATTATCAATGGCTAGCCCAACTTCTTCTTGACTAATTTTAGACTCCAATATCTCCCTGTTTTCATTTGGTATACACGGTATAGATAGTTCGTTCAAAAACCCATTTAGTTTTGTTAAATCAAGTTCATTTTTGGTATCATATAATTTTTCATAGTAATCTCTAAAGGCTCTATTAATTTCTAAAGGATCTATAACTACCTGTCCATTACTTATAATACTGGTAATTGGTGTTTTAATTTCCAATTGTTTAATCTGCCATGCTAATAATTTTCCTGATTTTTCACCTTGTTCATAAAAAGATTGTTTCAATCTTAGAAGACTCGAGGCAGCTCTATTCGCTGATTTTTTGTCGTATTCAGCTCTCAAAATCAGTAATTCATTCTCCAACCTTGGGTCACTTCCTGCATACACTTTTTCCTGAAGACTTTTTATTTTATGTTCCAATTTAGCTCTCTCCTCTCGAGTCTTCTTAGATTTTGATCCTGTATAACTAATAATATGTCCCCTAATAAAAGCTTTGAAAGCCTCCCACTTTACACATGCTGATGTTTGTGTAGTATTGATGTCAAAGAACTCGTCTATCTGTTTTTCTATATACTTGACAAATTCCTCATCCTGAAGCCATTTATGCTGAAATTGCCATCTACCTGATTCCTTTGTCAATTTTTTATCTACATATATTAGACAACAGGGTGCATGATCAGAGATCACGATGTTATCATAAAAGCAGTTTTGAATCTTGGACCTTAATTCTGTGGAAATCAAAAAATAATCAATACGTGAGAATGTCTTGTAGGTACTGGAATAACAAGAATAGGCTTTAACTTGTGGTTTCATTTCTCTCCATATATCTAACAATCTCAATTCTTTCATAAAATGATTAATAGTCATCCTACATCCAATGTGCGTACAATCCAGTCCTGTTGATCTATCCACACCTGGATTCAATGTACAATTAAAATCCCCTGCTATTATATGTTGCCCTGTAAGTGATGATAAGATGAGAAATAAATTAGCAAAGAACTTCTGATCATCTATATTGGGACCATATAAGTTCACAAGATTTATATTTTCTAATAGCAAAGAACCTTGAATGATTACATATCTTCCAAATTTGTCTCCAATTACATTTTTCACTTGAAAAGGAACTGATTTATGTATGAGAGTCATAACTCCCCTGGCTCGGGATGAAAATGAAGAGGTGAATACACTTCCCTGCCATCTACTCCTAATTCTTTTAACATCCTCCTCTATCAGATGAGTTTCTTGTAAAAACACAATTCTTGAACCCATGTCCTTTATTTTATTCATAACTTGTTTAAGTTTTTTTAAATTTTGTAGACCTCTGCAATTCCATGAAGTTAAATTAAGATTAACACTTTGGTCCATGATCAATAGAGAGTTTGGGATTACCTTGCAGTGTAAACATGCTCATACAGAGAAGCAAAAACATGAGTGGTTGAACATTCATCCTACAAACTACACACAAACAAATTTCCCCTTCCCACACTTGTGGCAAACCCCCCAAAATCAAAAGAAAAATTCTGTCTCCCGATATAGCCATCGACCGTTCCACACCCACGGGGAACAGCCTAAGCCACTCCTTCTTCATCCTCCCAATCACCCTAACTCTACTGCTTTTAATGACGTAACATTAACTGTCCTCTGTAGTTTTCCAACTTAACTCCAAAATTTTTAACAACTTTGTACATCATAGTTTTTTTTTTGTTTGTTTGTTTTGTTTTTGTTTTGTTTTTTTAATATATAATACAATCTATATTTTGTAAACTTACTATTTACTTCAAGTCAGTCAGATGCCTGTGCAAATGCTTAATTATTCTACCTTATATTTTGTTCATGCTTAGCTCCCACCAGTCTCTTCTTCTTCTTTGATCTTCTTGATGAACTCCTGCGCCTCCTCTGGGGTCTTGAAGATGTGGGTTCTGCCCTCATACGTGGTCAGCAGTCTCGCAGGATAGATTACACCATGACGAATCCCAAGGTTGCGCAGCTCCTTACGTACGGGATCAAACTGCTTCCTCAATTGCTGGATTCCTGTGGCCAAATCTGGGTAGAACCGCACCTGCTGGTCCTGGTGTTTAATCTCTCCTTTTTTAGCTCGTGCAGCGTTGAAGATCTTCATCCTGTCTCTGTTGCTAAGAAACTTCATAATTAAGGTCCTCGGCGGTCCCTTATCTCTCCGTGGGCCAATACGATGTGCTTTTTCCAGAACCACTGCTGATTGCAACTCCTCGCTGCCCAGCACCTCCGGAATCCACTTTTCCAGAAAGGAACATACGTCCCGACCTTCTGATTCCTCTGGAAGACCCACCAGCCTGAAATTATTCTGTCTCGACCGAGATTCCAAATCCAAAATATTATCTTCCAGAGATTTTTTTTTTTTTTCCAAAGTGCGCACCTTTAATTGAAGACGGGTGACGTCATCTTCAGCACTAGCGAGACGGAGCTCCATCTGCGCCGTTCGTTCTACACAGTCACCCAATTCCTTTCTTATTCCTTCCAACGCTGTCATAATCCCATCAAATCTAGAGGAAAAGTCCGCTCTCATTGAACTCATGGCAGCCATCAGCGCATCTGCGCCATTCCCCGCAGATATCGCAGCGTTGCCAGCCTCCTCCGCCATATATGGAGTTTTGTTTACTGCGTCACAGACCTGAAAGTCTGTTAATTTGGACTGTTTCGGCGGCTCGCTTTTTCCTTTTCCTGGTTTTCCAGCCTTAGGGTTCGCCGACATATCTTCGCCCAAATGCTGGGATACGTTCTGTCCCAAATGAGAGAGTTATTTGCCGATTTTTTTTTTTCCAGGAGCAGAGCAGAGCGAGACACGTCCGTCCTACGTGGCAGCCATAACCGGAAGTCCTCTAATCAACTTTTTAATCAAAGTGCGCTGTTCTCATTTACTCAGATTTTCAGAGAGAAATGCATTATAACCAGCAGATACATTTTCTGCCTTCCTTCCTTAAGTAAGGGCCATAATGGACACTTTTGTCACAGAATGAATGACCTCACCAACTGAACTCCAAACTCCTATTATTTTGAACACACTGCTATTACTATTTTCCTGGGGTCAGTTCAATTACACAGAATCAGCAGCATGCATGTCATGAGTGTGGGGTCTGTTGGTTCTGTATTACTCTACTTCTTTTATTGTCAGGCCAGATTCTATCTGCTACTGGTAAACTGTAACCCAGTACAACCTGTCTCAGTCCTAGTTATGGGTAAATAGCCCCACTGCCTTGTGGGTGTCTTGGGAAAAGTCAAAGGCTAAGGGAGTAAACCCTGACAGAAAATCCGGAGTGGAGCCCCAAGGCGGTTGACTGGCATAATTGTCACCTTCCGGCAGCTCCTGCATCATGATCCGCCCCCAGCTGTCTTGGCTCTGTCTTGCCACTGGATCCGGTGTCTCAGGACGAAAGAGTGAGGCTGATCCTGCGCAAGTCTCCCTCACTTTAATCAAAGGTCCGTGCAAGTCATGACATCACCACCTAGCCAACTTTAAGCCCTGTGGCGATGGGGGAGCGGCGAAGCAGCAGGTGAGGATACACTGGAAGCTGTAGTCGCAAACCTGCACACAGGCGGCTCAGGACAAGTGGTCGCTCTCCACTGAACCGAGACAGCAGTGAAGTTCGGCAGCCTCCTGAGCGACCGAGCAGCCCTTTTCAGGATCGCTCTGCTCGCCTCCTTAGCAAGAGGACGGGGCTAGAAAAGGTGCCCCAAACATAGCTGGTCTCACCACACCCTGGTCAGCACACCGTGGCTGGCAGGGATCCCCAAAATAGCGGTTGAAACACAAAGAGAAATAAAGCAAAGGCGCTCACCTTAGCATCATGGAACGTAAGGACTCTGCTTGACAATGCCAAAGCGAACAGACCAGAAAGACGATCTGCACTAGTGGCCAGAGAACTAGCTCGCTACAACATCGACATCGCTGCTCTCAGCGTGACACGTTTTTCAGACAAAGGCCAGCTGACAGAAACTGGTGGTGGCTACACCTTCTTCTGGAGTGGGCACAGCAGTGAGGAGAGGCGCGAGGCAGGTGTTGGTTTTGCAATCAAATCCATTCATGTGCGGAAACTAGCAAGCATTCCCAAGGATCTGAACGACCGCCTGATGAAAATGCACCTCCCACTTGGGAAGAAGTCAAATGCAACCATCATCAGCGCTTATGCTCTGACCATGACAAACCTCGAAGAGACCAAAGATAAGTTTTATGAGGAACTAGATTCCCTCATTGCTTCAGCAAAATCTGAGAAGCTCATCATCCTCGGTGACTTCAATGCTTGAGTAGGGGCCGAACACCACGCCTGGCAGAGAGTACTGGGAAAACACGGCACTGGAAAATCTAACAGCAACGGACACCTTCTGCTCAGAATGTGTGCCTCTCATGACCTAGCCATCACCAACACCATGTTTCGCCTACCTACACGGAACAAGACATCCTGGATGCACCCTCGCTCTAAGCATTGGCATTTCATTGACTATGTCATCATCAGGGCAAAGGACAGGCGGGACGTGAGAGTGACCAAAGCCATGTGTAGTGCCGACTGCTGGACTGACCATCGCTTGATCATCTCAAAGATGAACTTCCACATCCAGCCCAAAAGGAGACCACAAGGCCAGAAAGTGACAAAGAAGCTGAACGTCATGAAACTCAAAGACCTCAAGAAGGTACAAGAGTTTCAAGATCACATGCACAGCCGCCTGTCAGATCTCCAGCTCAACCAGCCAAGCATTGAGGACCAATGGGCGTCCTTCAGGGACACCGCTCACTCAGCTGCCCTCAAATGCCTAGGCCCAGTAACCAGAAATCACCAGGACTGGTTCGACAAAAACAACACAGAAATTCAGCAGCTGTTAGATCAGAAACACCGACTGCTGCGGGCCCACCAGAATGACCCTACCTGCATGGCAAAGAAAGCAGCCTTCACCAACATCCGTAGTGCAATTCAAGCGAAACTACGCCACATGCAGGACTCCTGGCTTAGTGCCAAGGCCGACGAAATTCAATGCTTTGCTGATAGGCACGACACAAAGAGGTTCTATGATGCCCTGAAAGCTGTCTATGGACCTCAGTCCTCCGGATCATCCCCTCTTCTCAGTGCTGATGGTTCTACCCTGCTGACAGAAAAGAAGCTGGTCCTGGAGAGATGGGTGGAACACTTCTGTAGTGTGCTCAATCGGCCTGCACAGATCAACCACGAAGCCATTGCTCGCCTTCCCCAGGTGCCAATAAACTACAAGCTGGACATCCCACCTTTGGAAGATGAGGTCAGCAAAGCCATCAAACAGCTCTCCACTGGGAAAGCTCCAGGCTCTGATGCCATCCCTGCAGAAGTCTACAAGCCAGGCGGCCCAACCACCCTTAGACAGCTCACCAGCCTGTACCAGTCCATGTGGAGCAAGGAACAGCTACCACAAGAGCTCAGAGATGCCACAATTGTCCACATCTACAAGCGGAAAGGAAATCGCCAGTCCTGTGACAATCACCGAGGAATATCCCTTCTGTCCATAGCAGGCAAGATCCTGGCCCGCTTCCTCCTCAACCGCTTGCTGGAACACCTGGAGCAGGGTCTCCTCCCTGAAAGTCAATGCAGCTTCTGTGCAGGTCGAGGGACCACCAACATGATCTTTGCCACCCACCAGCTCCAAGAGAAATGCATGGAACAGTACCACGACCTCTACACAACCTTTGTCGATTTGACCAAGGCCTTCGACACAGTCAGTCGCGAGGGACTCTGGATAATCATGAAAAAATTTGGCTGCCCCCGCAAGTTCATTGCGATTGTCCGCCAATTCCACAATGGAATGACAGCCAGAGTTCTGGATGATGGTGAACCATCCGAAGCCTTTCCAGTGACCAATGGAGTCAAGCAGAGTTGTGTTCTGGCCCCGACACTGTTCACATGATGTTCTCGGCAATGCTCTCAGATGCTTTCAGAGACTGTGAGCTTGGCATTGACATCAAATACAGGTGTGACGGAAGACTTTTCAACCTTAGGCGTCTGCAAGCCATCTCAAAGTTGAAGGAGACTGTTATCAGAGATTTCCTCTTCGCTGATGACTGTGCACTCAATGCTGGTGCAGTGTAGGTAGTGCAGTCACAGATGGACAGATTTTCCTCAGCCTGTGACAACTTTGGCCTTACCATCAGCACCAAGAAAACCAAGGTGATGTTCCAGCCAGCCCCGGGAAACCAGTACCACGAGCCACAGATACAGGTAAATGGACAGACCCTCCAGGCAGTAGAGACCTTCACCTACCTGGGTAGCACCCTCTTCCGTAATGCCACCATCGACGCTGAGATCAACAACAGGATCTCCAAAGCAAGCAGCGCATTTGGGAGACTCAGAAAAAATGTCTGGGAGAGGAGAGGGACCAGCTTCACAACAAAGCTGAAGGTCTACCGTGCAGTCGTCCTAACCACACTACTCTTTGGCTGCGAAACGTGGACTGCATACAGAAGGCACGAGCGACAGATCAACCACTTCCATCTCAGGTGTCTCCGCAACCTCCTCCACATCCGCTGGCAAGATAAAGTTCCAGACACGGAGGTGCTGAAGCAGGCAGACATCCCCAGCGCCATTACCACCATGCGCAAGGTTCAGCTGAGATGGGCAGGCCACGTCTCCCGTATGTCAGACGACCGCATCCCAAAACAGCTCTTCTATGGAGAACTCGCCCAAGGGAAACGCAGAGTCGGAGGACAAAAGAAGCGCTTCAAGGACAACCTGAAGATTAACCTTAAAGACTTCTCCATTAACACAGAGTCCTGGGAGACGCTTGCTGCTGATCGCCCCTCCTGGTACAGTGCTCTTACAACAGGAGCCCAAAGAGCAGAGGAGCAGCGTGTACAGCATGCAGAGCAGAAACGCCAGATGCGGAAGGGCAGAGCAACTAGCACCAACATCACAACCCCTTCCCACTTCTGTCCTACTTGTAGGAGAGGATTCGTTGCCCGGATTGGCCTCACCAGCCACCTCCGGACTCACCACAGCAGCTCAACGTCAAATTGATGTCATTGGTCATCTTCGAGCATGAAGGACGAACATCATCATCATTACTCTACTATACCTATTAGTAAATTATTTGCCATGTAATATAATTTCTACCAAAAGCAATGACTGATCAGGTATGAGACTGCTATTATTTTATATTATTGACTTTCTGAGAAAACAAGCCCAAAGACAATGAAACTAAATGGGACTGGCATAATTGAATGAATGAATCTTTATTTCGGATAGATTAAAAGTAAAGATTAAAAAAAGAAACAGAATAATATAACAAAGGGGGAAAGAAAATCCAACAAGGTCAAATTAGACAATAACTCCTCTGATTATACAGTTCAACATACAGTAAGTTATCCGAAATGGGTGATGGCTGAAGCCGCAGCTTATATTGCCCACCCATATTCCATCCAAGAATTAAAAAACAAAACAAAACAAGAGTGATTACAATTCAGAACATAGCTAAGACAAAATGTGACAAAAAAAAACTAAGCAAAAACACAACACAGACTGGATATGACAATCCTTATGTGATTTTACATGTCATCTTGTGTTTGGAGTATTTCTTCCTTTAGTTTTTGTTTAAATTGTCCAAGCGTTGTACATGATTTTAATTCAGGTCCAAAATCGTTCCATAATCTGACTCCTTGCACTGAAACACAGTGTTGCTTGGTGGTAGTTCTCACTGAAGGTTTTTGAAATATACATGTTCCTCTGAAATGATATTGTTTCTCCCTTATTTGGAACAACTTTTGGATATTTGCGGGCAGTGATAGATTCTTCACTTTAAACATTATTACTGCAGTTTTAAAGTCAACCAGATCTTTCAACTTGAGAGCTTTTAATTTAAGAAAAAGTGGGTTTGTTGGTTCCCTGTAAGCAGCTTTGTTTATTATTCTAATAGCTCTCTTCTGAAGCATAAAGACTGGATATATGTTTGTTTTATATGTATTTCCCCATACTTCAGTACAATATGTCATGTATGGGAGTATTAATGAATGATACAAAGTACATAGTGTGGGTTGATTCAGCAAATATTTCACTCTGTGTAGTATTGCAATTGATTTAGATATTTTACCTTTAATATAATTAATATGTGACTTCCAACACAGTTTATTATCAATTATTACTCCAAGAAATTTAGTTTTGGATACCATTTCAATCTCAACACCATTTACACTGAGTTTAGATACTAAGTTGTTGTGATGGTTGTTAAAAACTATAAATTTTGTCTTACTTAAATTGAGCGTTAATTTGTTTGAATCAAACCACAATTTATGTCACAACTCGCCGCTCCTCGTCATCCACCTCAGCTGCACGCACACCTGCACCTCGTCAATCACGGGCTATTTAGCCCACTCAGCCCAGAGCATCGGTCTGGAGCCGTCTGTGTTTCTCCGCGCTCAAACCCTCAGCAGGATTGTCTCTTCCCGTCCTGCCGACCTTCACTACAGCACGTAAGCTGTTTTATCACTTACCTGTCTACCAGCTTCTCCCCTGTGCACAGGTGGATTCCCTGGCGGCGGATTCTCCCGTCTTCGCCATCTCCTCTCCTCATCTCCACGCCTCGTCGTGCGCGCAGCAGGGCGCTGTATCCCAGACCGAAGATCCTCAGCCAACGCCAGCCACCTTCCCATCTGCAAGTAAGCATCACTCAGCATATCTCTCCTGTATGGTGAAGCCAGCTCATATTTCTGTCCTCTGCTCTTCCCATAGGGTTGCCTGGCTGCACGGCGTGCTGCTCTGTTCCCGACACTCATCGTTCACCCACACTCCATATACATATCACATACACGCACCCAAACACCCTTTGCTGCTGAATAAAGCTATTGAATCTTACCTGAGCCTGCGTGTGTGTTTCCTGGGCTGATAATTATGTCAGTTTAAGCTTTCCTAATTCCTTTCCGAGTGTATCCAAAAGTTGTTCCAAATTGCTTCCACTGCATAATAAATTAGTGTCATCGGCAAACAATATTAAATCCATTTTTTCTGAAACTTTACATATATCATTTATATACATATTGAATAACAATGGCCCTAAAACTGAACCCTGTGGGACTCCACAAGTAACCTTCAGTAACTGTGAGTTTTTGTTACCAACATATACAGTGGGGTAAAAAAGTATTTAGTCAGCCACCAATTGTGTGAGTTCTCCCACTTAAAAGATGAGAGAGGTCTCCAATTTTCATCATAGGTATACCTCAACTATGAGAGACAAAATGAGAAAAAAAAATCCAGAAAATCACACTGTCTGATTTTTAAAGAATTTATTTGCAAATTATGGTGGAAAATAAGTATTTGGTCAATAACAAAAGTTCATCTCAATACTTTGTTATATACCCTTTGTCGGCAATGACAGAGGTCAAACGTTTTCTGTAAGTCTTCACAAGGTTTTCACACACTGTTGCTGGTATTTTGGCCCATTCCTCCATGCAGATCTCCTCTAGAGCAGTGATGTTTTGGGGCTGTCGCTGGGCAACACGGACTTTCAACTCCCTCCAAAGATTTTCTATGGGGTTGAGATCTGGAGACTGGCTAGGTCACTCCAGGACCTTGAAATGCTTCTTATGAAGCCACTCCTTCGTTGCCCGGGCGGTGTGTTTGGGATCATTGTCATGCTGAAAGACTCAGCCACGTTTCATCTTCAATGCCCTTGCTGATGGAAGGAGGTTTTCACTCAAAATCTCACGATACATGGCCCCATTCATTCTTTCCTTTACACGGATCAGTCATCCTGGTCCCTTTGCAGAAAAACAGCCCCGAAGCATGATGTTCCCACTCCCATGTTTTACAGTAGGTATGGTGTTCTTTCTCCTCCAAACATGACAAGTTGAGTTTTTACCAAAAAGTTCTATTTTGGTTTCATCTGACCATATGACATTCTCCCAATCCTCTTCTGGATCATCCAAATGCTCTCTAGCAAACTTCAGACGAGCCTGGACATGTACTGGCTTAAGCAGGGGAACACATCTGGCACTGCAGGATTTGAGTCATTGTAGGCGTAGTGTGTTACTGATGGTAGCCTTTGTTACTTTGGTCCCAGCTCTCTGCAGGTCATTCTCTAGGTCCCCCCGTGTGGTTCTGGGATTTTTGCTCACCGTTCTCGTGATCATTTTGACCCCACGGGGTGAGATCTTGCGTGGAGCCCCAGCTCGAGGGAGATTATCAGTGGTCTTGTATGTCTTCCATTTTCTAATAATTGCTCCCACAGTTGATTTCTTCACACCAAGCTGCTTGCCTATTGCAGATTCGGTCTTCCCAGCCTGGTGCAGGTCTACAATTTTGTTTCTGGTGTCCTTTGACAGCTCTTTGGTCTTGGCCATAGTGGAGTTTGGAATCTGACTGTTTGAGGTTATGGACAGGTGTCTTTTATACTGATAACGAGTTCAAACAGGTGCCATTAATACAGGTAACGAGTGGAGGACAGAGGAGCCTCTTAAAGAAGAAGTTACAGGTCTGTGAGAGCCAGAAATCTTGCTTGTTTGTAGGTGACCAAATACTTATTTTCCACCATAATTTGCAAATAAATTCTTTAAAAATCAGACAATGTGATTTTCTGGATTTTTTTTTCTCATTTTGTCTCTCATAGTTGAGGTATACCTATGATGAAAATTGGAGACCTCTCTTATCTTTTAAGTGGGAGAACCTGCACAATTGGTGGCTGACTAAATACTTTTTGCCCCACTGTACATACTGATATCTATTCTTTAAGTAACTACATAACCAGGACAGTGCTACCCCCCTAATACCACAATTTTGTAGTTTCTTTAATAATAAATTATGATCCACTGTATCAAATGCTTTTTTAAGATCCAGGAATACCCCAACTGAATACTCTTTATTTTCAACGGCAGTTGATATTTTTTCTATAAATTCCATTAGAGCAAATGCAGTTGTCCTCTTGTGTCTGAATCCATATTGCTGCTCACACAATAAATTATTCTTCAGTATGAAGTTGTCAATTCTCTCATAGAATATTTTTTCCAAGTATCTTGGAAAATTGCGGCAATAGTGAAATTGGTCTATAGTTTGAGAATTCCCCTCTGTCACCCGTCTTGTATATCGGAATTACTTTAGCTATTTTCATTGCATTGGGAAATATACCTGTTTGGAGAGACAGGTTACAGATATACGTCAGTGGTTTCACTAAGCATTCAATAATAGTTTTGACTAAGAGCATGTCAATACCATCACAGTCCGTAGATGTTTTACTTTTAAACGATTTAACAATTTCAATGACCTCTCGTCTGTGTTCTTTATGAAAATGGAGTCTTTTATAGCAGTGTTTTTGCTTATTGTATCACCTGGAGGTGCCGTAATGGGTATTTCTCGAGCCAGATTAGGACCAATGTTAACAAAAAAGTTATTAAATTTATCTGCAGGTGAAACTGCATTCACACTCTGAGTCGTTTTATTATTTTTTGAAAAATTGGTTGGGTAGCTTGTATTTCTGTTTTTATTTCCAAGAATATTGTTAAGTATTGTCCATGCATTTTTAATATTGTCTCTGTTTTTCTCCAGTTCTTTGCTGTAATAATCACTTTTACTACATCTTATTATATATGTTAACTTATTTTTGTATGTTTTATACCGCTGCTCTGCTTCTTTTGTCCTTTTCTTTAGGAAAGCTTTATATAATAAATTTTCTTTTTACACGCCTTTTGTAATCCTTTGGTTAACCATGGCTTATCGACAAATTTATGTTTAAGCTTTTTCTTCACTAATGGACAATTTTTTTCATAAAGAGTGGTTACAATGTTCATAAATGTGTCATAGGCTTCATTTACATCTGATACATAGACTTTTGTCCAGTCTTGCTTCAGCAAGTCTTCTTTAAAAGAACTGATTGCATTTGGTGATTTGCATCTGAACGATTTTAATATTTTTTTCTGTATTGGCCCCCGTGTGGCCATGGATAAGTGCAAAGATGGGCAAATGGTCACTTATATCATTTATCAATAATCCACTTTCTATTTTCTTATCAATAATATTAACAAACAGGTTGTCAATAAGTGTAGCAGTGTGAACTGTGATTCTACTGGGATGTGTTATTGTGGGATATAGACTCATACTGTACATAGAATTCATGAACTCTGTAATTGTTGATATGGATTTAGTAAATCAATATTGAAATCTCCACAAATTACTACCATTTTCTTACTAGTAATATTATTGTACAGCTCGACTAATTTATCTCTGAATGTCTCAATGCAAGTTCCCGGCGTTCTATATATACAACTTATAATTAGATTTTTTGTTTTATCTTTGTCAATCTCAACAGTAACACATTCCAAAATCCCTGGTAGTGCAAAGGACATTCCATTTACAAGCTTACACCTATACAGGTCTTCAATATACAGTGCAGCACCACCACCCTTTTTTTGAGATCTGTTAATATGAAACATCTGATATCCCTCTATTGCCATCAGGGGAGCCTGCTCTTCATTAAGCCAAGTTTCAGAGACTGTGATAGCTGTAAATTTTCTGTCTAGCTGTTTTAAATAGTCCTGAATGTTAAGACTTCTGCTGTTGAAGTGTATTATTGATCGTTTACCATCTAGTTGCACTTGACTTTTGAATTGCTTTTCAGTGTAATATTCACAATGATTATGAATATTATTGAAAAAGTGGTTATCGGGATCAATATCATTCTCCATCTCTTGTAGTTTATGTTCAGCATAATGGCATATTTTCAGAGTTTGAATTTCCTCACTCTGTGCCAAATGACTTCCTCCAACTGGGGATAATTGATGTCTGCTCAAGTCAGTCATAAGTTTTTTTGTTCGTTTTGTTTAGTTTTAGTGTTTTTGTTTGTTTTTTTTTTGAAGTACATTGACATGGTATGTCAAAAGAACTCTTCTTGCCATGTGTGTGGATATGGATTACCATAGTCTCTTAATTTTCTTAATCAGTGTTCATCTATATTTATTTAAGTCAGTAATATCTCTGATTATTATACTCTTCGCTTCCTCAGGTGTTCCATTTAGTTTGATCCAAACTCTACAATTTCTTGTCCATGTTGCCTGTATCTTATTTTGTCTTTTCAGCATCCGTGCTTGCCGTGCTATTTCAGCATTAGTTTTTGTTAGATGTTCATTTAGGTAAACTTCTGTTCCCTGTAGCTTTCTGGCCTGCCTCAGTATGTCATTCTTTACCCTTCTGTTCACAAAACGCATCACAATTGATTTCTTTGTTTTATTATCCTTTCTGGGTAAAGCATGACAGGCTGAAATTGCATTTGCTTCAACCTTTATATTTCTACTATCAAGGAACTGAAACACCTGGTTTTCCAGGGAGACTGATTCACTCAGGGGTGCCTCCTCACCTCTCATTCCTGCTGTAGCATGGGCATATGATTGATTATCAGTCATATGCCCATGCTACAGCATGGCATTATCAATCATATGCATATGACGCCTCATCTAGCATTGCACTTGCCTACTCCATGACTGCCTAGCACTCCTTTCCATTTCTCAGTGTCCGAACCAACTTTGGCATTAAAATCTTCAACGAGTATCAGCCTGTCATCAGTCAGTACACGCCTGATAGTCTCACGTAAATCACTGTAGAACTCTTCCTTCACCTCCTCTGTGTTGGTCATTGTTGGGGCATATGCACTGATGAATGTGGCATACATCTTCCGCTGTAGTGGGAGTCTCATAGTCCTTATCCTGTCATTGATTGGCACCGGTTCCTAATCAAGCATTGCTGCTATCTCCTTTCTAACTGCAAAGCCCACTCCTGCTTCTCTCCTTTCTTGAGTTGATCTCCCACTCCAAAAGAAGATGAACCCATGGTCTTCCAAGCTGTCATATCCAGGCAATCTTGTTTCACTAAGTGCAGCTATGTCTACATTGTACCTGTTCATTTCAAGGGCCACAAGCGCGGTCTGTCTTTCTGGGCGCTGTGATGTTGTTCTGTCCAACAGAGTGCGTACAGTCCATTCTGCTACACACAAGGCTGCTGTTTTCCTCTTCTTTTGTCTTCCTGCTCCTAGCTTACTTTTCACTGCCTGTCGGAGTGTGAACAGATCAGCGCGGACCTTGTAAGCCCGGGCGACAACTGAGCCGGTATGAGTTGCTTTCTGATTGACCATTTCATGAAACTGCTTGCAAAGTATTTGAGTACTGCTAGCCTTTGCTGGACTAGCAGCACATTCTTGGAAGATAAAGGTATTATCAGTGGCAAGGACAAGCCGAGACAAACTGACTCCAGTATCTGTTGCAGTGACTGACCAGATGATAGGTTTGTTTATCTCTGCTCTTTGTGTAGTGCATGTCACAATGCACCAACTGGCACAGTCCACCACAGACCTTGCGACAGATGTGTTTATCTGCCAGGATGTCCAGTCTCACCCTGTGTAACTGGGAGTGATCCACCACAGACCTGTGGCAAATGTTGTTTTTAGTTCTGCAAGGATGCCCTGTTTCACCCTCCACACCCTCAGAAGGGTGGGGATGCCGGTTGAGTCACCGACAACCTGACCCATGAGACAGGTAGTACCGGTTTTCATGGTTATCCGGTAGCAAGCAAGCCAATGCCTGACCTGACACACACACACACACACACACACACACACACACAAAAGGGGGGGATGTAAGTCTCAGTTAAAAGCTGCCAATTTCTGACCAAAAAAAGTGGAATTTTATGGGCAAGAAGCTGCAACTTTAGCAGAAAGACAAAAGAAGGTGTAAATTTCCAACTGTTTACAACCTAAAACACTGCAGATATAAGATTTGAGTAAAATGCTGCAAGTTTAAGCTTTTTTTAAAAAAAACAAAACAAAACAAAACTGCAAATTCAAGAGTAAGAAAAGTTCTAAATTCATGAGGAAAAAGCTGCAAAATTATGAATAATAAAAAGCTGCAAATTTTCAAGTAAGAAGCTGCACATTTCTGAGTAGAATGACTAACTCTGCAGGAGAATCCTGCAAATTTATGAAAAAATCCTCACATTTACAAAAGAATGTTTCTAATTTACATGGAAAAAGGATGTGATAAATTGGCGTGTGTTGGCCAACATAAAAAACACAAAAAATGGCCAACACAAAAAATGCCCCTTCAAAATTGTCCTGAATTGAGGTAGGGTGAGGTCTTGTTTAATCTCCAACATACTGCGAAGGCCTAAACCTGGACTTATTGCTCTCACCATAGTCTCAATAATCTCAGCTTCACTGTGTTTTTCTTCAGTCCCATATCAATTTGGTGAATGAGATTAGAATATGACAGTTTGTCTTTCTCACCCCTTTCCCTGATTTGGCCGTTTATTCTGAACTCCCTGCGGATAGTGGCCTCTCCTGCCTGGCCCAGTGATGGCATGGCTGGTGGTGGTGATGATCCTCTTCTGGGCCTCTGACTAGCCATTCTCTCCAATAACCAGATGGTTGGCGGTTCGAATCCCGCTCTCCCCACATATCTTGTCGCTGTGTCCCTGGGCAAGACACTTTACCCACCTTGCCTCCAGTGTCCATAACACTGGGCATGAATGTGTATAAATGCTCGGTGGTGGCCGCAAAGGCCGTTGACGTGGATTGGCAGCCACGTTTCTGTCAGCCTTCCCCAGGGCAGCTGTGGTTACAATAGTAGCTTGCCACTACCATTGTCTGTCTGGAGTGAATGAATAATATATCCATTTGTAAAAAGTGTCTTTGAGTTCTATGATAAAAGCGGCATATAGATCTGATGCATTATTCTCTCTGTTAGCTGTTTCAATTCTTCCTCCAGGTTTTTGGTGGATTTTTGGAAGCTCAACTGGGGATTCTCAATTGTCCTTAGGTATGACTGTGAGAGTGAATGGTCCCTGCGATGGACTGGCGATCTGTCCAGGGTGTACCCTGCCTCTCGCCCAAAGATGCTGGGATAGCCCCCCCCCCACCTCCCCTGCGACCCGAAAAGGATTAAGCGGAAGAAGATGGATGGATGGATGGATGGAACTGTAGAATGGCATACTTTTCTTGTAAACTAGCCAGAGTGGTGGCATCTTTACTTGCACCATCTCCGACAGAATCTGCTGGTTCGCCTCTTCCTTTCACTTCACCAGCACAACTTATTAGCTTAGCCAAGAACTCACATGCGACATCCTCTTCTTCATCTTCAATAACTTTTTTCAGCTGTTTCACTTATTAATCTTATAAGCATGTGCCGTTTCATGTGTTTTTCAGTGGGGATTTTAGCATGAAAACACATCTCTTGGAGCTGATCCAGCTTTAACTGCATCAAGGCCTCGCTTAGCCGATTCTGCATTAGCTCTAGCTCCATGCTACATTTGTCCAGGCTAACTTCTTCCACTTACTTTTTTTTTTCTTTTCGTGGTGCAGCTTATTGCACTTCTGACTCCAGTTTTGTTGCACGGCTGAATAATCCACTCTGTACACAGTTTGTAGGTTCCTAGCTCCTTTAATGAAGGACTTTTTTTTTCATGCGTTACACTCAGTGTTACCAGGTTTCACGAGAGAAACAAGTGACCAGCTCTATGGAAACAAGCCCAAAAAAGCCCAACAGGCAACCTACCACATTGTAAAAGAGAGGCTGGTTGATAACATATATCGATATATAGATTTATTTTTGTTGGCAGTAAATTGACTGTAAACACAATCAGCATTGAATAATGGAATTTTATAAACTCTAACTAAAGGAAAACACATATGCATTCTGCATAAGCAACAGCAAATTTATAGTAAACACAGTCAACATAAAAACTTTGAATAAATTTAATTTTTAAACTCTGATCAAAAGAAAAGACATATGCATTCTGCATATTACAGTTTAGTGATATGGGAGGATGGGAGTTGTAGAGTTAATTACATGGAAAATTATCTTTTAAGGTCTGTTCAGACCAAACGCGACTGTGCGGTGGGAATCCATACAAAGTGAATGGAAAGAGGTGAGTACATGCAAAATTGCGCATTCAATTCAATTCAACTTTATTTATATAGCGCCATTTCACAACAACAGTCATCTTATAGCACTTTCAACTTTAGGGGACCCCCCCCCCACAATTGCAGAAAGACCCCAGCAATCAGGCGATCCCCTGTGAGCAAGCACTTGGCGACGGTGGGGAGGAAAAACTCCCTTTTAACAGGAAGAAACCTCCAGTAGAACCAGGCTCAGGGAGGGGCAGTCATCTGCTGCAACTGGCTGGGGGGTGAGGGGATAGAGAAGAACAAGAAAAGAACAGACATGTAGAGAGCAAACAGCATGACGGGGACTCAATCTATGGGAGAGAACAAACAGATGTTGAATGAATGAATGAATGAATGAATGAATTTATTTCGGATAATACAGTACAGGTTAAAAGAAACTGTATAATATAACAACAAGGTCAAATTAGACAAAGACTCCTTCTACTAAACAATTCCACGTGAGTTATCAGAAATGGGTGATGGCTGAAGCCGCAGCTTATGATGTTAATGACCAGCAAAAATATTTCATTGCGAGTGAAGAAAGGAATGAAGCCCAGTGCATTGTTGGAGGTCCCCCAGCTGTCTAAACCTATTTGCAGCATAACTAAGGGAGGGTTCAGATGCACATGTCCCTCCTTAATTATAGGCTATATCAAAAAGGAAGGTTTTAACCCTATTCTTGAAAGCAGAGATCGAGTCTGACTCCCGAATCCAGATTGGCAGCTGGTTCCACAGGAGAGGAGCTTGATAACTGAAGGCTCTGCCTCCCATTGTACTTTTGGAGATTCTAGGTATTACAAGTAATCCTGCATTTTGGGAGCGTAGTGTTCTGTTAGGATAATAGGGTAGTATCAGATCTTTTAAATAAAAAAGGGGCCTGATTATTTAGAGCTTTGTAAATGAGAAGAAGGATTTTAAACTTAATTCTAAACTCTATGGGAAGCCAATGAAGGGAGGCCAGAACCGGAGAGATATGATCTCTCTTTCTTGTACCTGTTAAAACTCTTGCTGCAGCATTTTGGATCAGCTGAAGACTTTTTAAAGATGTTTTAGGACAATCTGATAATAGTTACAATAATCTAATCTAGAGCTAACAAAAGCGTGGATTAGTTTCTCAGCATCACTCCGAGACAAGATGCTCCTAATCTTGGCAATATTATGCAAATGATAGAAGGCAGTCTTAGAAACAAGTTTAATATGTGAATTAAAAAATCGATCAAAAATAACTCCAAGGTTCCTCTCAGAACTATTAAAGAGAAAGCGTAACCACATCCAAACTAAGAGTTTGATTTGGAAAAGTATTTCTAAGGTTTTTTTGGACCAACTAGAATGACTTCAGTCTTATCTGAATTTAATAGCAGGAAATTACAAGTCATCCAAGCTTTGATTTCCTTAAGACAGGCTTCTAACTTGGCTAATTGATTACTATCATCTGGCTTCATTGACAGGTATAATTGTGTGTCATCTGCATAACAATGTATACAGTGCTTTCTAATAATGTTGCCTAGTGGAAGCATATCACTCTATAAATTCAAGAAGTCGCTCCGTGTGTGTGTGTGTGTGTGTGTCACAATCATAGGACACCATAGGATGGCCTATGATGCCTGCATTTGATCCTGGTTTAAATTAGTGTGTCTTATTCTTAATTGGGTGATGAGTATCTGTTCTTTCCTGTTTCTGGCAACTTCCATTTGGTTTCAAGTGCTGTGTCCTATTGGTAATCGGGTGATGAGTATCTCTTCTTCTTTTAGATTTGATTGGCAGTTGGCAACCAGCTTACAGGTGCATTACTGCCACTGACTTGATTATCATCACTCTATATCTTTGTATAAGGAGTTCTTATAAGGAGGTCTGAACAGCTCCTTATGTGTGAAAAAATTATCCGTCCTTGTCCCCCTGTCTGTATGGGTTTACTCCAGGATTTCTCCGGTTTCCTCCCACATGCCAAAAACATGCAAGTTAGGTTAATTGGCATCAAACTGGGGATTCTAAATTGTCCTTAGGTATGACTGCAAGAGTGAATGGTTGTCTGCCTCTCTGTGTTGGCCCTGCGATGGACTGGCGATCTGTCCAGGGTGTACCCTGCCTCTCACCCAAAGATGCTGGGATAGGCTCCAGCCCCCCGCAACCCAAAAAGGATTAAGTGGAAGAACATGGATGGATGGATGGATGGATGGACTGTGTCCTCAGCGGCGTCAGTTGCTGTCTCTTCTTCTTCTTCTTCTGCTACACTCAATTGGCGGTTGGCAACCAGCTCAAAGGTGCATCACTGCCACTGACTTGATTCTTCTTCTCTTACATTTGATTGGCGGTTGGCAACCAGCTCAAAAGTGCATTACTGCCACAGACTTATTATGCTTTCCTCATAGCTTTGTGACGTTTTCCTCATAGCTCTGCAATGTTCTCCTCATAGCTTTGTGACGTTCTCCATAGCTTTGTGACGTCTTACTCATAGCTCTGTGACGTTTTCCTCTTATTGCTTGTGACATTGTCCTCATCTCTTTGTGACGATCTCCTCATAGCTTTGTGACGTTTTCCTCATAGCTGTATGATGTAATCCTCATAGCCTTGTGATGTTAACCTCATTGCTTTGTGACCTTTTCCTTTAGCTTTATGATGTTTTGACTTCACAGTTAACGTCATAAGAGCCATGGCTCTGGCTCTTAATGTCTAGTCCACTTTTATAATTAGATCATCCATACGAGAACATTGTTCAAGATCCTCGACGCGTCGCTCCAAGTCTGCAATTTTTTTGTCTTTTTCCTTAATTGTTTATTTTAATTCTCGGACTTCTTCCATTAGCCCTAATAGTTTAGCCTGCTGACTAGCCACTTTGGTCAGTTCTTCTGACATGAAGTTCAGAGATTTTTTGATCTCTTCCATTTTCTCCTTTGGTGGCATTTTTATTGACCTGTTGATAGTAAAACAATCTCTGCTGGTGTCGCCGGTATCTGATCCGACTGACCTTGAATCCAGCTGGGCCTCAGCTAGCCCCCTCCGCTGCTAGTCCCGCTGCAATTGAGCTCCTGTCCAGCCGGTACCGTACCGGCAGCTCATCCACCGAGTCCCGCCGCCCACCGCTGCTGTAGTTGAGCTCCGATCCTGCTCCTGTCCAGCTGGGGTCCCGGTAGTTCCTCCGCTGAGCCCCGCCACCTACCGCCGTCTTCCTCAGTAGTTCCTCCGCCAAGCCCCGCCGCTGTAACTGGGCTCCGATTCCGGCTCTTATTCGGCTGGGGCCCCGGTGATCCTCCACTGGTCCCCGTCTCCTACCACCGCTGTACTTGAACTCTGATCCGGCTCCCGTCCGACTGTTGCCTCGGTTAGTTCCTCCGGCGAGCCCCAATCACCGGGGACAGAGTCGCTTCTTTGTGTCGGTGTTAGGTGCTACGACTAGCTATGGCGTTAGCTATAGCGATAGCGTTAGCTTAGCAAACACTTCAGGTAAAGCGTAGCAGCGAACCATGAAAAGAAACACTAATCAGTTTACTCACAGAGCTCGGTGAAAGGTGAATAAAGGGGTATTTCTACTTCAAAAGCTGGTTCAACCAAGGTGGAAATTCAGGCTGTGCGTGTGCGTCACAAATGTTGATCAGATATTCGCTGTGGTTAGTTATTTTAGTGGCAAAATCAACTTTGTCTCAGCACTGAAAAAGTGTGACCATCCCGGCCGCCATCTTCCTGTTAAGACGCATCTTATTGGTTTTACTTATCAGATTCACTTTGTTTCTACTGTAACATATGGAGCCATGTTATGAAACTAGAAAAACAGTGAGGTCGTGAAGGCAGCAGAGTGGGTGGAAACCTTCCAGGAAAAAACTGAAGAGCAGCCATACACACACTGACACTTTTGAAACGGGATTCCTGACATGGTTGCAACCATGCTTCTGCAAAAAGTGAGCATATATTTGTCCACAATTTATACATTTTTCTTCCTTGTATTGGCCAATCCGGCAATGTGGATTCTGAATTTTTTTTCACCGAGCCTGGCAAAGAAGATGGTCATCCAAATAGGTGAAAGGGCCACCATGACCCAGAATCCACAATTTAAATATGAGGATTGGGGTCCGACATTCATGTCTTTCATCTTTATCAAAACCGTTTGGAAGGATTTATGGCTGTCTCTCGGTGATGAGGCTTTTGTGGGTGGAAACGCTCCAGACCCACCTGTGATCACTATGGATGGAGAGAAGAAGAGCATCTGCAAGTACCTGAAAGGTGAGTAATGAAAGTGTAGTCTTTTCTGTTCTTGTGTTTCTCTTAGATTTGACTCTTTGTTTCTGCGCAGACAACAGACCACTGGTGTTGAGTTTTGGAAGCTGCACATGACCACCGTTCATGTTCAAACTTGAGGAGTTCAAGCAACTCATCAAGGACTTCAGCAATGTGGCTGACTTTCTTGTGGTCTACATCGCAGAAGCGCACTCAACAGGTGAGTAAATAATCTCCCAGGTTAAAATCACTAAAGGAGAGCTGAAACCTTTTCCTTTTGGTGAGATCATTCAATGAGTATGATTTTTGGAACTGAGATTTTCTTTTAGCCCTTCACAATGTCAAAGGTAACCTCCAGTCTTTATTGTCCTATTGATGCTGTAATACACATGTGGGTAAAAGTGCTTTCATGACTTTTTTTTGTCTCCATCTCAGATGGTTGGGCCTTTAAAAACAACATTGACATCAAACAGCACAAGAGCCTACAGGAAAGGCTATCTGCTGCCCAGATCCTGGTTCAGAAGGATCCCTTGTGCCCTGTGGTGGTGGATGAGATGAGCGATCTCTGTAACATAAAGTATGGGGCTATGCCTGAGCGTCTGTATGTACTGCAGGCTGGGAAAGTTGTCTACAAGGTGAGATTTTCCTGCCACTGACACAAGATTTCACTTCAGCACACTTTGAAATCTTCTGAGGAGCTGCATGGACATTATTTTTCTCTTCTACTCATTTACAGTATGGGTTTATTAGGGTTCAAAAGTCCATGGACTATCTGAAGTTTGGTGGTAGTGAAGGAGCAGATAGATAAGTTGAATCTAGGCCAGATATGTGGATTATGTAGGTTGCCCTGTTATTCTAGTCAAGCAACAAATCAAGTTGCCACCTTTATTTACTGTATATAGCACATTTTAAAAACAACCATAGCTGACCAAAGTGCTTCACAAACAAAATTAAAAAAATACAGTGATGATAAATAATACAGCAGCAAGTTAAAATAAAACACCAAAATAAAATAGCTAAAATGAGAACAGAGACATATAAATAAAACGTAAATAAAAAGTAAATAAATGTGAGAACAAATAAAAGCTGATTACAAAGATAACTTTCTCAACTCATAAAAAGGCTGAGGAGAAGAGATATGTCTTTAAAAACATTTTAAAATGGACAATAGTGTGAGCAGATCTGATATCCATCCATCCATCCATCTTCTTTCACTTATAAAATAATAAACTGCTCCACAGTTTTGGGGCAGCCACTGCAAACACTTGATCACCCTTTGTTTTCAGGTGTGTTTTGCTTCCTAAAAATTGATGCCAGAGGCAGCAGATACAGTGAGAAGAAAATGGGGCTTAGTACAGAACCCTGGGGGACACCACAGGTTATTGGAGCTGTTTCTGAAGAGTGCTCCCTCCAATTGATTGGAAAAACTCTTGCCTGATAGGTATGAGTGAAACCATTTGAGCAACAACATGTCATCATGGAAACATATAAATAATATGGTATCTGTGTGGAAAATGATACATTTGTGCATGGAGAGAGATGAAAAGTATGAATCCCATTGAGGTTATTTTTATATTTTAATTTGCCAAAAACATGCACATTAGGTTAAATGGCATCAAAACTGGGGATTCTAAATTGTCCTTAGGTATGACTGTGAGAGTGAATGGTTGTCTGTCTCTCTGTGTTGGCCCTGCGATGGACTGGCGATCTGTCCAGGGTGTACCCTGCCTCTCGCCCAAAGATGCTGGGATAGGCTCCAGCCCCCCCGTGACCCGAAAAGGATTAAGCGGAAGAAGATGAATGAATGAATTTGCAAAGGTGATCAACATGGTCAGAATGCATGACTGCCCATGGTACTGGAAGTGGGTGCATTTGTGGCTTAAACAGAGGGCCTGAGGTGTGTCAGGATTCACATGAACAGCAAAGGCAGAACATAACAAAAGAGTCATAAGCTTTTGACATCTCCTTTGGTGTCTACAGGGGTTAGCCCTTAAAGACACACTCAGTGGATATAGTCTAAAATGGTATCTTATGCCCCCCCCCCCAAAAAAAACAACAACTTTAATTGTCTTACAGTTGCTTGCAAAAATGTTTTCCCTTTTCCTCCTTCAAATGCCAGGATCTAACCAGGCCCACCAGGACACATTAGTCTGTAAGCTGGCAAATTTGAACAGCCAGTGTTTAGTCCTGATTGGTTCACCTGTTATAGTGACATCATAAATACACTGTCTAAACTTGCTTTTTCCCAAGGGGAGGAGCTTAACTGAACTTTAACAGCATAAAAACAGACATGAAACACAGGAGTGATTTTGCTCTTGATATGTCTTGTAAGTCATAAAAAAACATGTTACAGACATATTAACAGGTGAAAAACTTGATTTTCACCAGTATGTTGCTTTAAGACAACAAAGGAGCAGGGTGTGGAAGGAATTTACAGTACATCACAGAACACACAGGACCAATGGAACAAGGAGTAGGGTGCTGGGTCAACAATTTGGATAGAGTGGTCAGGACAATTAGACTATCTTAAACCATCTTAAAATTTTCCACTTCACTGCCTGAAGGTAATTTTACAAGTGATGTACACACATAAGTGTTTCACATGCAGTTTTACACAAAAAACTGCTCCTTTTATTACTGGGCCACCATCCATCCATGGATGGTGGATGGGTGGGTGCTTGTCAGGTTAGGGTAGATGTCTCTGCTACTGGTAACATGGTAACCCAGTACAACCTGTCACATGGACGGGTGGTCGGCGTCTAAACCGGCTCCCCCACCAGTGCATACTGATGAGGAGAGTGGCATGTCACCCTGCAGGACTAAAAATAAGACCTGTCAAAGGGCGGAGGAGCTCCTAGTGAGCCAACGGGCAGCATGCACCCTGGGTAGGTGGCGCCCAATAGCCCCGAATGGCAAGCCCTCTAGGAGAAGGTAAACTCTGAATGGAAAACCCGAATGCAGGCGTTGCGAACCACACTCCAATCTAGCAAGTGAAAGGACACATGACAATAACTAAAATCCACACCAGGGTCCCAGTCCCTGCTACTAAAGATTCAAGTCCTATCCTTGTACCCTCAGGTATCAATGACCAAAATATCCTAAATTCGTCGGGACGGGTATCTCGTGATGGAGGTGGGAATGGATCGACATACTTACTGAAATGTAAGAAACATACACTCTTTAGTACTTTAAACGCCCATACCTTGTCAAAGGACAGCAGACTCCTAGAACTTGTCAACTGCGCAAAACAACATAGGATTGATATCCTGAGCATTCAAAAGCACAAATTACACCACCCAGATACTGCAATTGAGTGCAAGACAAGTGATGGCTATCATCTGATTACATCATCGGCATGGCGAGGTTCCCAAGGCCCTACTATTGGTGGAGTAGGCTTTTTGTTATCCCCTCGCGCTGCTCAACAGCTGACATCCGTTGAGAAGATATCTCCACGCATACTAGTGGCACAATTCTACGGCAACCCCAAAACCACTGCTATAGCATGTTATAGTCCAACTAATGTCAGCGAAGAACTGTCCATAGATCAATTTTATGAAGATTTAAAAAGTGTCACCAAAATGTTCCAGCTCACAACCTCTTGGTTGTGGCGGGAGATTTTAACACACAAATTGTTCCAGAGGACGTACCATTCACATTCAACCAAGAAATAAATCGCAATGGAAAGAAACTGCTCGACTATGCTGAAGAGTTCCACCTTTTGGTAGCTAATACCAAATTCATGAAACCCAAGCACAAATTATCGGTTGAAAAGCGGAAAGAGAATTGGTTATCTCACTTTCAGAGCCTGTTAGCGGGTTAGCCAGTTACTCAGGGAAGCATAGATCTACCCCTTATCCAGATTGCCGAAACAGAGCTGCGTGATGCGGTTAGGTCTTTGAAGGCCAATAAATCAACCAGCCTTGAAAACATCCCAAGTCTTATCTGGAAAGATCCTCTATTCCACAACCTCCTGCTAAAGATTTACAATCACACCTTTTCCGACTTGCTGCCACCATCTGCTTGGAAGAAATCTGGGACTGTACCCATCCCAAAAAAGGGCGACTTGGCACTGACTTCAAATTATAGAGGCATTTCCCTAATGCCTATTGCCACCAAAATCTACAATAAGCTTCTTCTAAATCGTCTAGTGCCTACCGTGGACCCCTGCTGCGCAAGAACCAAAATGGTTTCAGGAGAGGGTGGTCAACAATCTCAAATACTGTCCCTGCATCACATAATAGAAGAAATGAAGAGACTTAACAAGGATTTCACTATCTGTTTTGTAGACTTTCAGAAGGCATTCGATTCCATCAGTCGGGATGCCCGGAAACTTACATTCCAAGAGGTACTGTCAAGGGATTTGGGGATAGCAAGAGAGGACTTGGCGACAGCCATGTAAAATCACACGGTGTGGCAGCAGGTTGTCCAGTGTGCCCTGACCCCTCGGGCTGCTACATGATGATGATGATTACTGGGCTGTAGGATCAAAACATAGACTGTATACAGCGGGAAAAATAAGTATTTAACATGAATGAATGATTGAATGAATCTTTATTTCGGATAGTACAGGTTAAAAGAAACTGAATAATATAATAAAGGGGGAAAGAAAATCCAACAAGGTCAAATTAGACAATAACTCCTCTGATTATACAATTCAACATAAGTTACCCGAAATGGGTGATGGCTGAAGCCGCAGCTTATATTGCCCACCCATATTCCATCCAAGAATTCAAAAGAAAAAAAAAACAAGACAAGAGCGATTACAATTCAAAAACAAAGCTAAGACAAAATGTGACAGAAAAAAACTTAAGCTACAACACAACACAGGCTGGATATGACAATCCTTATGTGATTTTACATGTCATCTTGTATATATGTTTGGAGTATTTCTTCCTTTAGTTTTTGTTTAAATTGTCCAAGCGTTGTACATGATTTTAATTCAGGTCCAAAATCGTTCCATAATCTGACTCCTTGCACTGAAACACAGTGTTGCTTGGTGGTAGTTCTCACTGAAGGTTTTTGAAATATACATGTTCCTCTGAAATGATATTGTTTCTCCCTTATTTGGAACAACTTTTGGATATTTGCGGGCAGTGATAGATTCTTCACTTTAAACATTATTACTGCAGTTTTAAAGTCAACCAGATCTTTCAACTTGAGAGCTTTTAATTTAAGAAAAAGTGGGTTCATTGGTTCCCTGTAAGCAGCTTTGTTTATTATTCTAATAGCTCTCTTCTGAAGCATAAAGACTGGATATATGTTTGTTTTATATGTATTTCCCCATACTTCATTACAATATGTCATGTATGGGAGTATTAATGAATGATACAAGGTATATATATAGTGTGGGTTGATTCAGCAAATATTTCACTCTGTGTAATATTGCAATTGATTTGGATATTTTACCTTTAATATAATTAATATGTGACTTCCAACACAATTTATTATCAATTATTACTCCAAGAAATTTAGTTTCAGATACCCTTTCAATCTCTACACCATTTACACTGAGTTTAGATACTGAGTTGTTGTGATGGTTGTTAAAGACTATAAATTTTGTCTTACTTAAATTGAGCGTTAATTTGTTTGAATCAAACCACAGTTTAAGCTTTCCTAATTCTTTTCCAAGTGTATCCAGAAGTTGTTCCAAATTGCTTCCACTGCATAATAGATTAGTGTCATCGGCAAACAATATTAAGTCCATTTTTTCTGAAACTTTACATATATCATTTATATACATATTGAATGATAATGGCCCCAAAACTAAACCCTGTGGGACTCCACAAGTAACCTTCAGTAACTGTGAGTTTTTGTTACCAACACATACATACTGATATCTATTCTTTAAGTAACTACTTAACCAGGACAGTGCTACCCGTACTCTAATACCACAATTTTGTAGTTTCTTTAATAATAAATTATGATCCACTGTATCAAATGCTTTTTTAAGATCCAGGAATACCTCAACTGAATACTCTTTATTTTCAACGGCAGTTGATATTTTTTCTATAAATTCCATTAGAGCAAATGCAGTTGTCCTCTTGTGTCTGAACCCATATTGCTGCTCACACAATAAATTATTCTTCAGTATGAAGTTGTCAATTCTCTCATAGAATATTTTTTCCAAGTATCTTGGAAAATTGCGGCAATAGTGAAATTGGTCTATAGTTTGAGAATTCCCCTCTGTCACCCGTCTTGTATATCGGAATTACTTTAGCTATTTTCATTGCATTGGGAAATATACCTGTTTGGAGAGACAGGTTACAGATATACGTCAGTGGTTTCACTAAGCATTCAATAATAGTTTTGACTAAGAGCATGTCAATACCATCACAGTCCGTAGATGTTTTACTTTTAAACGATTTAACAATTTCAATGACCTCTCGTCTGTGTTCTTTATGAAAATGGAGTCTTTTATAGCAGTGTTTTTGCTTATTGTATCACCTGTAGGTGCCGTAATGGGTATTTCTCGAGCCAGATTAGGACCAATGTTAACAAAAAAGTTATTAAATTTATCTGCAGGTGAAACTGCATTCACACTCTGAGTCGTTTTATTATTTTTTGAAAAATTGGTTGGGTAGCTTGTATTTCTGTTTTTATTTCCAAGAATATTGTTAAGTATTGTCCATGCATTTTTAATATTGTCTCTGTTTTTCTCCAGTTCTTTGCTGTAATAATCACTTTTACTACATCTTATTATATATGTTAACTTATTTTTGTATGTTTTATACCGCTGCTCTGCTTCTTTTGTCCTTTTCTTTAGGAAAGCTTTATATAATAAATTTTCTTTTTACACGCCTTTTGTAATCCTTTGGTTAACCATGGCTTATCGACAAATTTATGTTTAAGCTTTTTCTTCACTAATGGACAATTTTTTTCATAAAGAGTGGTTACAATGTTCATAAATGTGTCATAGGCTTCATTTACATCTGATACATAGACTTTTGTCCAGTCTTGCTTCAGCAAGTCTTCTTTAAAAGAACTGATTGCATTTGGTGATTTGCATCTGAACGATTTTAATATTTTTTTCTGTATTGGCCCCCGTGTGGCCATGGATAAGTGCAAAGATGGGCAAATGGTCACTTATATCATTTATCAATAATCCACTTTCTATTTTCTTATCAATAATATTAACAAACAGGTTGTCAATAAGTGTAGCAGTGTGAACTGTGATTCTACTGGGATGTGTTATTGTGGGATATAGACTCATACTGTACATAGAATTCATGAACTCTGTAATTGTTGATATGGATTTAGTAAATCAATATTGAAATCTCCACAAATTACTACCATTTTCTTACTAGTAATATTATTGTACAGCTCGACTAATTTATCTCTGAATGTCTCAATGCAAGTTCCCGGCGTTCTATATATACAACTTATAATTAGATTTTTTGTTTTATCTTTGTCAATCTCAACAGTAACACATTCCAAAATCCCTGGTAGTGCAAAGGACATTCCATTTACAAGCTTACACCTATACAGGTCTTCAATATACAGTGCAGCACCACCACCCTTTTTTTGAGATCTGTTAATATGAAACATCTGATATCCCTCTATTGCCATCAGGGGAGCCTGCTCTTCATTAAGCCAAGTTTCAGAGACTGTGATAGCTGTAAATTTTCTGTCTAGCTGTTTTAAATAGTCCTGAATGTTAAGACTTCTGCTGTTGAAGTGTATTATTGATCGTTTACCATCTAGTTGCACTTGACTTTTGAATTGCTTTTCAGTGTAATATTCACAATGATTATGAATATTATTGAAAAAGTGGTTATCGGGATCAATATCATTCTCCATCTCTTGTAGTTTATGTTCAGCATAATGGCATATTTTCAGAGTTTGAATTTCCTCACTCTGTGCCAAATGACTTCCTCCAACTGGGGATAATTGATGTCTGCTCAAGTCAGTCATAAGTTTTTTTGTTCGTTTTGTTTAGTTTTAGTGTTTTTGTTTGTTTTTTTTTGAAGTACATTGACATGGTATGTCAAAAGAACTCTTCTTGCCATGTGTGTGGATATGGATTACCATAGTCTCTTAATTTTCTTAATCAGTGTTCATCTATATTTATTTAAGTCAGTAATATCTCTGATTATTATACTCTTCGCTTCCTCAGGTGTTCCATTTAGTTTGATCCAAACTCTACAATTTCTTGTCCATGTTGCCTGTATCTTATTTTGTCTTTTCAGCATCCGTGCTTGCCGTGCTATTTCAGCATTAGTTTTTGTTAGATGTTCATTTAGGTAAACTTCTGTTCCCTGTAGCTTTCTGGCCTGCCTCAGTATGTCATTCTTTACCCTTCTGTTCACAAAACGCATCACAATTGATTTCTTTGTTTTATTATCCTTTCTGGGTAAAGCATGACAGGCTGAAATTGCATTTGCTTCAACCTTTATATTTCTACTATCAAGGAACTGAAACACCTGGTTTTCCAGGGAGACTGATTCACTCAGGGGTGCCTCCTCACCTCTCATTCCTGCTGTAGCATGGGCATATGATTGATTATCAGTCATATGCCCATGCTACAGCATGGCATTATCAATCATATGCATATGACGCCTCATCTAGCATTGCACTTGCCTACTCCATGACTGCCTAGCACTCCTTTCCATTTCTCAGTGTCCGAACCAACTTTGGCATTAAAATCTTCAACGAGTATCAGCCTGTCATCAGTCAGTACACGCCTGATAGTCTCACGTAAATCACTGTAGAACTCTTCCTTCACCTCCTCTGTGTTGGTCATTGTTGGGGCATATGCACTGATGAATGTGGCATACATCTTCCGCTGTAGTGGGAGTCTCATAGTCCTTATCCTGTCATTGATTGGCACCGGTTCCTAATCAAGCATTGCTGCTATCTCCTTTCTAACTGCAAAGCCCACTCCTGCTTCTCTCCTTTCTTGAGTTGATCTCCCACTCCAAAAGAAGATGAACCCATGGTCTTCCAAGCTGTCATATCCAGGCAATCTTGTTTCACTAAGTGCAGCTATGTCTACATTGTACCTGTTCATTTCAAGGGCCACAAGCGCGGTCTGTCTTTCTGGGCGCTGTGATGTTGTTCTGTCCAACAGAGTGCGTACAGTCCATTCTGCTACACACAAGGCTGCTGTTTTCCTCTTCTTTTGTCTTCCTGCTCCTAGCTTACTTTTCACTGCCTGTCGGAGTGTGAACAGATCAGCGCGGACCTTGTAAGCCCGGGCGACAACTGAGCCGGTATGAGTTGCTTTCTGATTGACCATTTCATGAAACTGCTTGCAAAGTATTTGAGTACTGCTAGCCTTTGCTGGACTAGCAGCACATTCTTGGAAGATAAAGGTATTATCAGTGGCAAGGACAAGCCGAGACAAACTGACTCCAGTATCTGTTGCAGTGACTGACCAGATGATAGGTTTGTTTATCTCTGCTCTTTGTGTAGTGCATGTCACAATGCACCAACTGGCACAGTCCACCACAGACCTTGCGACAGATGTGTTTATCTGCCAGGATGTCCAGTCTCACCCTGTGTAACTGGGAGTGATCCACCACAGACCTGTGGCAAATGTTGTTTTTAGTTCTGCAAGGATGCCCTGTTTCACCCTCCACACCCTCAGAAGGGTGGGGATGCCGGTTGAGTCACCGACAACCTGACCCATGAGACAGGTAGTACCGGTTTTCATGGTTATCCGGTAGCAAGCAAGCCAATGCCTGACCTGACACACACACACACACACACACACACACACACAAAAGGGGGGGATGTAAGTCTCAGTTAAAAGCTGCCAATTTCTGACCAAAAAAAGTGGAATTTTATGGGCAAGAAGCTGCAACTTTAGCAGAAAGACAAAAGAAGGTGTAAATTTCCAACTGTTTACAACCTAAAACACTGCAGATATAAGATTTGAGTAAAATGCTGCAAGTTTAAGCTTTTTTTAAAAAAAACAAAACAAAACAAAACTGCAAATTCAAGAGTAAGAAAAGTTCTAAATTCATGAGGAAAAAGCTGCAAAATTATGAATAATAAAAAGCTGCAAATTTTCAAGTAAGAAGCTGCACATTTCTGAGTAGAATGACTAACTCTGCAGGAGAATCCTGCAAATTTATGAAAAAATCCTCACATTTACAAAAGAATGTTTCTAATTTACATGGAAAAAGGATGTGATAAATTGGCGTGTGTTGGCCAACATAAAAAACACAAAAAATGGCCAACACAAAAAATGCCCCTTCAAAATTGTCCTGAATTGAGGTAGGGTGAGGTCTTGTTTAATCTCCAACATACTGCGAAGGCCTAAACCTGGACTTATTGCTCTCACCATAGTCTCAATAATCTCAGCTTCACTGTGTTTTTCTTCAGTCCCATATCAATTTGGTGAATGAGATTAGAATATGACAGTTTGTCTTTCTCACCCCTTTCCCTGATTTGGCCGTTTATTCTGAACTCCCTGCGGATAGTGGCCTCTCCTGCCTGGCCCAGTGATGGCATGGCTGGTGGTGGTGATGATCCTCTTCTGGGCCTCTGACTAGCCATTCTCTCCAATAACCAGATGGTTGGCGGTTCGAATCCCGCTCTCCCCACATATCTTGTCGCTGTGTCCCTGGGCAAGACACTTTACCCACCTTGCCTCCAGTGTCCATAACACTGGGCATGAATGTGTATAAATGCTCGGTGGTGGCCGCAAAGGCCGTTGACGTGGATTGGCAGCCACGTTTCTGTCAGCCTTCCCCAGGGCAGCTGTGGTTACAATAGTAGCTTGCCACTACCATTGTCTGTCTGGAGTGAATGAATAATATATCCATTTGTAAAAAGTGTCTTTGAGTTCTATGATAAAAGCGGCATATAGATCTGATGCATTATTCTCTCTGTTAGCTGTTTCAATTCTTCCTCCAGGTTTTTGGTGGATTTTTGGAAGCTCAACTGGGGATTCTCAATTGTCCTTAGGTATGACTGTGAGAGTGAATGGTCCCTGCGATGGACTGGCGATCTGTCCAGGGTGTACCCTGCCTCTCGCCCAAAGATGCTGGGATAGCCCCCCCCCCACCTCCCCTGCGACCCGAAAAGGATTAAGCGGAAGAAGATGGATGGATGGATGGATGGAACTGTAGAATGGCATACTTTTCTTGTAAACTAGCCAGAGTGGTGGCATCTTTACTTGCACCATCTCCGACAGAATCTGCTGGTTCGCCTCTTCCTTTCACTTCACCAGCACAACTTATTAGCTTAGCCAAGAACTCACATGCGACATCCTCTTCTTCATCTTCAATAACTTTTTTCAGCTGTTTCACTTATTAATCTTATAAGCATGTGCCGTTTCATGTGTTTTTCAGTGGGGATTTTAGCATGAAAACACATCTCTTGGAGCTGATCCAGCTTTAACTGCATCAAGGCCTCGCTTAGCCGATTCTGCATTAGCTCTAGCTCCATGCTACATTTGTCCAGGCTAACTTCTTCCACTTACTTTTTTTTTTCTTTTCGTGGTGCAGCTTATTGCACTTCTGACTCCAGTTTTGTTGCACGGCTGAATAATCCACTCTGTACACAGTTTGTAGGTTCCTAGCTCCTTTAATGAAGGACTTTTTTTTTCATGCGTTACACTCAGTGTTACCAGGTTTCACGAGAGAAACAAGTGACCAGCTCTATGGAAACAAGCCCAAAAAAGCCCAACAGGCAACCTACCACATTGTAAAAGAGAGGCTGGTTGATAACATATATCGATATATAGATTTATTTTTGTTGGCAGTAAATTGACTGTAAACACAATCAGCATTGAATAATGGAATTTTATAAACTCTACTCTCACTCAACACTCAACTCTATACCTGTTTGGAGAGACAGGTTACAGATATACGTCAATGGTTTCACTAAGCATTCAATAATAGTTTTGACTAAGAGCATGTCAATACCATCACAGTCCGTAGATGTTTTACTTTTAAACGATTTAACAATTTCAATGACCTCTCTCTCGTCTGTGTTCTTTATGAAAATGAGTCTTTTATAGCAGTGTTTCTGCTTATTGTATCACCTGTAGGTGCCGTAATGGGTATTTCTCGAGCCAGATTAGGACCAATGTTAACAAAAAAGTTATTAAATCCATCTGCAGGTGAAACTGCATTCACACTCTATGAGTCGTTTTATTATTTTTTGAAAAATTGGTTGGGTAGCTTGTATTTCTGTTTTTATTTCCAAGAATATTGTTAAGTATTGTCCATGTATTTTTAATATTGTCTCTGTTTTTCTCCAGTTCTTTGCTGTAATAATCTCTTTTACTACATCTTATTATATATGTTAACTTATTTTTGTATGTTTTATACCGCTGCTCTGCTTCTTTTGTCCTTTTCTTTAGGAAAGCTTTATATAATAAATTTTTCTTTTTACACGCCTTTTGTAATCCTTTGGTTAACCATGGCTTATCGGCAAATTTATGTTTAAGCTTTTTTTTTTTTTTTAACTAATGGACAGTTTTTTTCATAAAGAGTGGTTACAATGTTTATAAATGTGTCATAGGCTTCATTTACATCTCATAGACTTCTGTCCAGTCTTGCTTCAGCAAGTCCTCTTTAAAAGAACTGATTGCATTTGGTGATTTGTATCTGAACGATTTTAAAATTTTTTCTGTATTGGCCCCCGTGTGGCCATGGATAAGTGCAAAGGTTGGCAAGTGGTCACTTATATCATTTATCAATAATCCACTTTCTATTTTCTTATCAATAATATTAACAAACAGGTTGTCAATAAGTGTAGCAGTGTGAACTGTGATTCTACTGGGATGTGTTATTGTGGGATATAGACTCATGCTGTACATAGAGTTCATGAACTCTGTAATTACATTTTGTTGATGTGGATTTAGTAAATCAATATTGAAATCTCCACAAATTACTACCATTTTCTTACTAGTAATATTATTGTACAGCTCGACTAATTTATCTCTGAATGTCTCAATGCAAGTTCCCAGCGTTCTATATATACAACTTATAATTAGATTTTTTGTTTTATTTTGGTCAATCTCAACAGTAACACATTCCAAAATCCCTGGTAGTGCAAAGGACATTCCATTTACAAGCTTACCTATACAGGTCATCAATATACAGTGCAACACCACCACCCTTTTTTTGAGATCTGTTAATATGAAACATTTGATATCCCTCTATTGCCATCAGGGGAGCCTGCTCATCATTAAGCCAGGTTTCAGAAACTGCAATAGCTGTAAATTTTCTGTCTAGATGTTTTAAATAGTCCTGAATCTGTGGAAAGTTTTTGTTAAGACTGTGCTGTTGAAGTGTATTATTGATAGTTTACCATCTAGTTGCACTTGACTTTTGAATTGCTTTTCAGTGTAATATTCACAATGGTTATGAATATTATTGAAAAAGTGGTTATCAGGATCAATATCATTCTCCATCTCTTGTAGTTTATGTTCAGCATAATGGCATATTTTCAGAGTTTGAGTATCCTTACTCTGTGTCAAATGACTTCCTCCAACTGGGGATAATCGATGTCTACTCAAGTCAGTCATAAGTTTTTGTTTGTTTTGCTTATTTTTTTTTTAAAGTACTTTGACATGGTATATCAAAAGAACTATTCTTACCGTGTGTGTGAATATGGATTATCATTGTCTCTTAATTTTCTTAGTGTTCATCTGTATTTATCTAAGTCAGTAACATCTCTGATCATTATACTCTTTGCTTGCTCAGGTGTTCCATTTAGTTTGATTCAAACTCTACAATTTCTTGTCCATGTTGCCTGTATCTTATTTTGTCTTTTCAGCATCCGTGCTTGCCGTGCTGTTTCAGCATTTGTTTTAGTTAGGTGTTCATTTAGGTAAACTTCTGTTCCCCGTAGCTTTCTGGCCTGCCTCAGTATGTCATTCTTTACCCTTCTGTTCACAAAGCGCATCACAATTGATTTCTTTGTTTTATTATCTTTCCTCGGTAAAGCATAACAGGCTGAAATTGCATTTGCTTCTACCTTTATATCTTTACTGCCAAGGAACTGAAGCACCTGGTTTTCTAGGGAGACTGATTCACTCAGGGGAGCCTCCTCACCTTTCAGTCCTGTTGTGGCATGAGCGTATGACTGATATTTGATGTCTAGTCCACTTATAACTAGGTCATCCATACGAGAACCTTGTTCAAGATCCTCGACGCGTCGCTCCAAGTCCGTAATTTTTTTGTCTTTTTCCTGAATTGTTAATTTTAAGTCTCGTACATCTTCCATTAGGCCTATTATTTTGGCCTGCTGGCTAACCATTTTGGCCACTTCTTCTGACAAGAAGTTCAGAGATGTTTTGATCTCTTCCATCTCCTCCTTCTTTGGTGGCATTTTTACTGACCTGTGGATAGTAAAAACAATCTCTGCTTGTGTCGCCGGTATCCGATCCGACTGTCCTCGAATCCAGCTGGGCCTCAGCTAGCCCCTCCGCTGCTAGTCCCGCTGCTTACCGCCGCACACCGCCGGTGCAGCCGAGCTCCGCTGGGGCCCCGGTAGATCCTCCACTGAGCACCGTCGCCTACCGCTGTCTGCCTGGGTTGTACCTCCGCTGAGCCCCGCCACCAACCGCTGTCTGCCTGGGTAATTCCTCCGCTGGGCCTCGCAACTGGGCTCCGACTCAGGCTATTGTCTGGCTGGGTCCCGGTGGTCCTCCACTGGTCCCCGTCTCCCACCACCGCCGCCCCCAAACTCCGATCCGGCTCACGTCCAACTGCCGCCTCGGTTAGTTCCTCCGGCGAGCCCTCACCGGGGACTGAGTCGCTTCGTGTCGGTGTTAGGCGGCACGACTGGCGCCAGCATTAAGCTAACTAGCATTAGCTTAGCAAACGCTTCGGGTAAAGCGCAGCAGCAAACCACAAAGAAACGCTAGTCAGTTTACTCACAGTGGCTGGTGAAAGGCGATTAAAGGGGTATTCCAACGGAGGTGGAAATTCAGCCCGTTGCGTGTGCGTCACAAGCGCCGATCGCTGTTGGTTAGTTAATTTTAACGGCAAAATCAGCAACTTTGTCTCAGCACTGAAAAAGTGTGACCATCCCGGTCGCCATCTTGTCTGTATATCAACATTTTTCTCATTAAACATATTTCTGATGGAACCAGTGACCTGAGATTTTCACCAGATATCAGTAACAACCCAAGTAGTCCATACATACAGTGGTGTGAAAAAGTGTTTGCCTCCTTCCTGAGTTCTCATTTTTTTCTGTGTTCGTCACAGTTAAATGTTTCAGATCATCAAACAAATTTAAATATTAGACAAAGATAACACAAGTAAACACAAAATGCAGTTTTTAAATGAAGGTGTTTATTATTAAGGGGGGAAAAAATCCAAACCTACATGGCCCTGTGTGAACAAGTGTTCGCTTCCTAAACCTAATAACTGGTTGGGCCACGCTTAGCAGCAGCAACTGCAATCAAGCACTGGCAATAACTGGCAATGAGCCTTTTATAGCACTGTGGAGGAATCATCTTTGCAGAATTGTTGTAATTCAGCCACATTGGAGGGTTTTCAAGCATGAACCTCCTTTTTAAGGTTATGCCACAGCATCTCATTTGGATTCAGGTCAGGACTTTGACTAGGCCACTCCAAAGTCTTCATTTTGTTCTTCTTAAGCCATTCAGAGGTGGACTTGCTGGTGTGTTTTGGATCATTGTCCTGCTGCAGAACCCAAGTGTGCTTCAGCTTGAGGTCACGAACAGATGGCTGGACATTCTCCTTCAGGATTTTTTGGTAGACAGCAGAATTCATGGTTCCATTTACCACAGCAAGTTTTCCAGGTCCTGAAGCAGAAAAATGACCCCAGACCATTACACTACCACCACCATATTTTACTGTTGGTATGATGTTCCTTTTCTGAAATGCTGTGTTACTTTTATGCCGGATGTAATGAGACACACACCTTCCAAAAAGTTCAACTTTTGTCTCGTCCCATAGAGTATTTTCCCAAAAGTCTTGGGGATCACTAAAATGTTTTCTGGCAAAACAGAGACGAGCCTTTATGTTCTTTTTGCTCAGCAGTGGTTGTCATCTTGGCAACTAAGGCAAATGAGGCCTGCAGTTCTCTGGATGTTGTTGTGGGGTCCTTTGTGACTTCTTGGATGAGTCGTTGCTGCACTCTTGGGGTAATTTTAGTCGGCCAGCCACTCCTGGGAAGGTTCACCACTGTTCCATGTTTTAGTCATCTGTGGATAATGGCTCTCACTGTGGTTCACTGGAGTCCCAAAGCTTTAGAAATGGCTTTATAACCTCTTCCAGACCGGTAGATCTCAATTACTTTGTTTCTCATTTGTTCCTGAATTTTTTTGTATCATAGCATGATGTCTAGCTTTTGAGGATCTTTTGGTCTACTTCACTTTGTCAGGCAGGTCCTATCTAAGTGAATTCTTGATTGAGAACAGGTGTGGCAGTAATCGCTCCTGGGTGTGGCTAGAGAACTTGAACTCAGCTTTGCAAAGATGTGATAAACCACAGTTAATTTATGTTTTAACGGGGGAATCACTTTTTCATGATGGGTTATGGATTTTTATTTTTTTTTTTACCCTTAATAATAAACACCTTAATTTAAAAACTGCATTTTGTGTTTACTTGTGTTATCTTTGTCAAATATTTAAATTTGTTTGATGATCTGAAACATTTAAGTGTGTCAAACATACAAAAAAATGAGAACTCAGGAAGGGGGCAAACACTTTTTCACACCACTGTAAAAAGAAATCAAAGCAACTGTGTTCACAAAACAAGTTATATTCAATAAAATGGAATTACACAGGTATTAAGTATTGAACACACTTGGTGAAATTCATTTAATATTTAGCTTTAGGTAATAACAGCTTCCGGATGCCTCCTGCATGGAGAAACTAGGTGCAGCATTGCTCGGGAGTGATTTTAGCCCATTTTTCCACACAAACTGTCTTTAAATCTTGAAGTTTCCGTGGGTGTCTTCTATGAACTCTGATCTTCAGCTTGTTCCATAGATTTTTAATTGGATTCAAGTCAGGTGACTGACTGGGCCATTCTAGCAGCTTTAGCTTCCTTCTCTGGAGCCATTTGAGAGTTTTCTTGGCTGTGTGTTTGGGATCATTGTCTTGCTGAAATGTCCATCCTCGTTCCATCTTCAGCATCTTGGCAGATAGCAACAGGATGTCTCTGTACATTTCTCTATTCATTTTTCCTTCAGTTATATGAAGTCTGCCTGTACCATGTGCTAAAAAAATACCATCCACAACATGATGCTCCCACCTCCAATTGGTATGGTGTTTTGGGGCTGATATGCAGTGCCATTTCTCCTCCAAACATGTTGTGTGTTGTGGCGTCCAAAAAGCTCAATTTTGGTCTCATCTGACCAAACTATATTCTCCCAGTATTTTGCTGGCTTGCCAAATGTTGTGCAGCAACGCCGCCCCCCCATCCCCCCGGTCAGGCAGCTAGGTGAGCAGAACAGAAATCTGCTTCCCTTATTGTGCCAGATTTACTTTGCCAAAAGGAGCTTTATACAGTACATGTACCGCATATTGTTTATAAACTCCTATTGTAATAACTTTTAATACTTTAAATTGTTTTACCAAGAGGAGGAAAGGAGGGGTGGGGAGGGAGAAAGAAAAGGCAGAGGAACAGACAAAGAAGACAAACTAACAACTGAAACAAACAAAAGACAAGACTGTTTCTTCCACTGAAGAGGTCTCAACACGAGTCTGGCATCTGCACCTATTAAAGGAAAGACATACAGTGTGGTATATATTACTCATATATTCCATACTACATATGTTAGAGCAAGTGGAAATGTTTTGTGACAGCATATGTAAGGAACTTCACACCTCTGAAAGGACAAAGGAATCTCACCGCCGTGTGAAGATCAAAGACATCACAGGACGCGGCGGACTTGACACCTTCACCCCCTAAGGCGAGGAGAGGTTTTCCCATCACCTCCCAAGACGTGGGGAGGAGTTAACAGGACATGGGGGGATTAAGATAACGGGGGATGTCGGCTTGTGTTTTGCATGTCTTTGATGTGTACCTGTATTTAACCAGCGAGCTGGGCAGAAATCTTCCTCTTTGCCTTCTGCCAAGCTCTGCACCAGATGAGACAAGATAGGAGAGCTGTTCATTAAAGACTCTGTTTTTAATACAAAATCGCCTCATCATTTCCAGCTCCTCTACACTGGTGACCTTGACGCGAGTATGGACCGGAGGCGTTCTTCAAGCGACTCATCCGTGGCGACTCTGACATACGCCAGCAACGACGCAGACGAGGGAACAGACAGACAGCTGTCCCCTCCGGCAGAAGGAATTGAGAGGGCTCAACCGAGCTCCAGCACCGCCGTGAGAGCTGAGGCAAGGCACTCTCACCCGGCGGGCACAACAGTGATGGTGTGCACGAACGCCGTCGCTGTCCAGCTGCCAGACTTCTGGCGAGAAGACCCCGCCTCTTGGTTTCTACAAGCTGAAGCCCAGTTCATACTGGCGGGCATCACAGCAGACGATACAAAATTCTACCATATCGTCTCCAAACTCGACTCCGCCACTTCAAAGTGTGTGCGGAGCTTGATCCGGCGACCACCGGCCCGGACAAGTATGAGACGCTCAAAGCGACTATCGTGGCGAACTATGTCCCACCAGCGGAGGAAAGAGCCGAGAGGATCCTGGCGGTCTACGGCCACAGAGGGGGCAATCCGAAGGCCCTCATGGAGGATTTGCTGCAGCTTAAGGAGGAGGACAACGACAATTTCCTTTTCCAGTTTATTTTCCTCAGCACGCTTCCACCACACATGAGGGGGACACTCGCCAATACGAAGTGCAACACCCACCAAGACTTCCGCACACTGGCCAGCGAGGCTTATCGGCTCGTCAATGCCTGCAAGGAGCGGACACCTACAGCGGCATCCGCGGACCTCAAAACTGACGCCCCGAGCCATGGAGAGCCACAACCCACGGAGTAGACCCAGCCCACGGTGACAGCGGCGCGGCCCAAGCGTAACAAACAGATCGACGTCTGTTATTATCACCACCACTTCGCCGAGAAAGCCCACAAATGCGTTCCCCCCTGCAAGTTCACGATGTCGGGAAAACGCCAAAGCCAAGGGCCGTTACCAGCAGCGGTGCTCGGCGAGAAAAATAAGCTGTTATACGTGACGGATGGACACACAGGCAAGCAGTTCCTCATCGACACGGGAGCTCAGCTGAGTTTCGTCATGCCCTCCCACGCAGATCGAGCCATGGGCACCCGGGGCAACGGAGCAGTGGCAGCCAACGGCTCTGACATCGACACGTTCGGGGAAAAGAGCCTGCACCTCCTCATTCACGGCCGCAGCTACAGATGGACATTTGTTGTAGCGGCGGTGAGTTTTAACTTGTTAGGCGCAGATTTTCTGTGTGCACACGGGTTATTAGTGGATCTAGCAAATAGGCGCCTGGTTAATGCACTATCTTTTGCTTCTATTCCATGCTCAGCTCGAGTTTCTCCACCACCTGTGCAGGCCAACGTCACCACGGCAGGAGGTAAGTTTGAGCAACTCCTCACCCAATTTCCAGCACTCACAACCCCCAAATTCTCGCCACTGTAGCCAAACACGGGGTTAAACACTTCATTCCGGCAACGGGACCTCCCGTTTTTGCCAGAGCTCGCCGCTTAGACGCGGCCAAGCTCAACATAGCACGGGACGAGTTTACAACTCTCGAAAAATTGGGCATTGTTAGATGTTCGAAGAGCCCCTGGGCTTCACCACTTCACATGGTTCCGAAATCCGACGGTTCTTGGAGACCGTGCGGAGATTACCGTAGATTAAACAACACTACAGCGCATGACCGCTACCCCATCCCTCACATTCAGGACTTTTCACTGCATCTAGCGGGTGCGCGCATTTTTTCAAAGATAGACTTAGTCCGCGGTTATCACCAAGTCCCAGTCCGAGCTGAAGACATTCCTAAAACAGCGGTTATAACCCCTTTTGGCCTTTTTGAATTCCTGCGAATGCCTTTCGGCCTCAAAGGCACTGCCCAAACTTTTCAACGTATGATGGACGCAGTCCTACGCGACCTCCCCTTTGTTTTCGTCTACCTCGACGACATGCTGGTAGCCAGCCCGTCCGAGGAAGAGCACGAGCAGCACCTCACTACCGTTTTTCAGAGGCTGGAAGAGCATGGTCTAATAATCAATCCAGCCAAATGCACATTCGGCGTATCGCAAATTGATTTTTTGGGACATAAAGTCTCCCCGAAGGGGGCAGTTCCGCTTCCAGACAAAGTTCATGCGATAGTAGGTTTTCCACGGCCCCAAACGGTCAAATCGCTACAGGAATTTTTGGGGATGGTTAATTTTTACAACCGCTTCCTCCCCCATGCAGCTCAGCTCATGCAGCCCCTATATGACGCGCTTAAAAAAAAGAAAGCTTCCAACGCGGTCGAATGGACCCCGGAGCGCGAACGCGCTTTCGCGGAAGTAAAAAACGCCCTAGCTAATGCCACAATGTTAGTCCACCCAGATCCCGCGGCCCGCATTGCACTAACCACAGATGCTTCAGACCTGGCCATAGGGGCAGTTGTAGAACAACTTGTCAGCGGGGTCTGGCAACCTTTAGCATTCTTTAGCAAATCGCTAAACCCAACTGAACGCAAATACAGCACTTTTGACAGAGAGCTGCTGGCGCTTCATTTGTCCATCTGCCACTTCCAGTTTTGGTTAGAAGGGCGGAGTTTCACGGCTTTTGTGGACCATAAGCCGCTCACTTTTGCTATGGCTAAAATTTCAGAACCATGGTCGGGCAGACAACAAAGACAGCTAGCTGCGATTTCAAGAGTTCACCACAGACATTCGACACGTAGCAGGCAAACTTAACGTAGTAGCGGACTGTCTCTCACGCGCTGTGGCACTGCCAGAGCGCGAGGAGACAGATTACACTGCCTCAGCAGCAGAACTCTTCACTAACGCAGACACATACGCAGCACCTATCCATGAAGGGATAGATTATGCAGCCATGGCGGAAGAACAAAGCAATGATACAGACGTGCGCGCGCTCCTGTCTGGACCAACAGGGTTAAGGCTGGAGAAAAAAGGGTTGCGCGACGGCGTGCCCCCCCTAATATGCGATGTTTCAACTGGCCGACCTCGCCCGTTAGTACCAGCTGCTTGGCGCCGCCGCATTTTCGACGCAATTCACTCCCTCGCGCACCCAGGTGTGCGCGCCTCAGTCAAAATGGTTGCCGAAAAGTTTGTGTGGCCAGGCCTGCGCAAAAACGTAAAAGAATGGGCAAAAACTTGCATTCCTTGTCAACGCGCCAAAATACACAGACACACAAAAGCCCCTCTGGAGCCTTTTCCAATCCCTGCTAGAAGGTTCGACCACATTCATGTCGACCTCGTGGGGCCACTACCTTCCTCCCAGGGTTTCACACACCTGCTAACAATGATAGACCGCACCACACGCTGGCCAGAGGCAGTCCCTCTAGCGGCAACTACAGCGGAGGAAGTCGCTCGCGTTTTTCTAACCAATTGGGTGGCACGTTTCGGCGTCCCATCAGACATCACGTCAGATAGGGGGCCTCAATTTGTCTCAGAGCTCTGGTCAGCCATGTCCAACAGTTTAGGGGCAACAATTCACCGTACCACCGCTTATCACCCTCAGGCTAATGGGTTATGCGAGCGTTTTCACAGGTCCTTAAAGGCCGCCCTCAGAGCCTCATTAACGGACACAAATTGGGTAAATAAACTTCCCTGGGTTTTATTGGGGTTGCGTGCGGCACCTAAAGAGGATTCAGACGCTTCCCCTGCAGAATTAGTCTTTGCTCAGCCTATCAGACTACCAGGTGAATTTTTACCAGAAAACCCGGAACCAGGGCACCTCCCAGTCCCAAGGTTTTTAGGCAGTAACGGACCGGACTCTCTCCACGGTCCAGCTCATCACTCCTTTCCACGAGTTTTTGTTCCTCAAACTTTAAAAAACGCTGAGTTTGTTTTTGTTAAGCATGAAGCTCTAAAACCAATGTTACGCCCAGTATACGATGGCCCGTACAGAGTGCTGGAAAATGGTGACAAACACTTTGTGCTTGATTGTGGGGATAGAAATGAAATGGTCAGCATTGACAGACTCAAACCTGCCTTCTTGTTGAGAGACGAACCTGCACAGCTGGCTCAAGCACCTCGGCAAGGTAGACCCCCCAAGGGAAAAGTCTCAGCCCAGCAGTTTTGGGAGAAGATTAAAACCCAGACAGCACAGGGACTGATATTAACCACTCCGCAATTATTCATTAATTGTGCTACAACAGTTTAGGACTGACTTATGATTGTACTATGCTGTTATGTTTACCACTGAACTCTCTTAGGAGCATGGCTGCTTGAAAGTTTCTTCTGTGGCAACAGCTGTAACACGTAGTATGTCGTAGTAATTACCCTAGACTGTGAACCTTTCTGTGTCCTTTCCTAGTTGTTTGGGGGGCCTGTGGTATATATTACTCATATATTCCATACTACATATGTTAGAGCAAGTGGAAATGTTTTGTGACAGCATATGTAAGGAACTTCACACCTCTGAAAGGACAAAGGAATCTCACTGCCATGTGAAGATCAATGACGTCACAGGACGCGGCGGCGACAGACTTGACACCTTCACCCCCTAAGGCGAGGAGAGGTTTTCCCATCACCTCCCAAGACGTGGGGAGGAGTTAACAGGACATGGGGGGATTAAGATAACGGGGGATGTCGGCTTGTGTTTTGCATGTCTTTGATGTGTGCCTGTATTTAACCAGCGAGCTGGGCAGAAATCTTCCTCTTTGCCTTCTGCCAAGCTCTGCACCAGATGAGACAAGATAGGAGAGCTGTTCATTAAAGACTCTGTTTTTAATACAAAATCGCCTCATCATTTCCAGCTCCTCTACAACAGTATGTGTGTGTGTACATGTGTGTGCGTGTGTATGACAGCATGTGCAAAATAAGTGTGTGCATGTCAGTGGTTTCTCAGGAAACATACGAAGAGGGTGGCCAGTCACAGCACCCCCGCCCCCACTACACACAAACCCTGAGTAAGCAAGACAACGCCACCAACCACCACAGAGCACAAATGCCCCAAGGCCAACAAACCCCAGGACAGCCAGGCATCCACCCCAGGAGGGACGGCTGAGGTAGGCCGGGCCGCCAAGCGGCTGGCGCGGCAAGCCCATGCCCTTGGACCGGCCAACCCCCCCCAGCGGGGCCAACACCAGCACCCAGGCCCCCGGTGCCGGGAGGCCAGCATCCCCATCCCCTGGGCCACCCCTGGGCCAGAGACCGGGGAATGTGCAGCAAACGTTAAAATGAGCTTCAACATGCTTTTTCTTCAGCAATGGAGTCTTGCGAGGTGAGCGGGCATAGAGCCCATGTCTGTTAAGTGCATTACATATTGTTTTCTTTGAAACAGCAGTACCTACTAACTCCAGGTCTTTCTGGAGCTCTCCACAAGTGGTCTTTGGCTCTTGGATAACTCTTCTGATAACACAGGGTTACAAAAATAATTTTTTTTGTAAGCTGTCTGTGTTTTTTCAACTGATTTAAGACAATTTTGCACCGCTGAATCCGAAAATGACATCCGTTTCTCTCGATCAGGTGCTAAGTAAAAACCTGTACGTACTTAGTACTGTGCATGTACAAGGTAAGTACATGTAAATTGAATATGTCATCATTGTTCAAAATTCAGAGAATTTCAAGACAAAGAATTTTGCATCATATATAGCGAAAATACCCGTACATGTAAACAAAACCGTATAAAACAACATATGGCCATAATTCAAAAAGTTGACCTGATTGAGCAAACCAATGTGATTTTTAGATTCAGCACATCAAAATTGTCCTAAATCAGCTAAAACAAACCTTAGACAATAAATTTGGTGTTGACCAGTGTAATTCTTTGACTGCTCTGTCAGAAATCTTGCACAGAGCTCTTGGTCGTGGCTGGTTTATGGAAAAATGATGTTCTTTCCACTTCCGAATGACAGCTCCAACAGTGTTCACAGGAACATGCAGCAGTTTAGAAATGCACCTGTAACCATTGCCCTCATTGTTTTGCTACAATAAGGTTGCGAAGGCCTAGAGAGACCTTTGTTTCTACCCATCATGAGTTCTTTGTGGTGTGACAATCTGATATTCACAGACCTTTTTAAAAGCTATCAGTCAGGACTTAACCAGCTGAAATTAATTTGCACTGATGGGGGATGGGATGGCTTCCTAAATTATGATGGATTTCAGCTGGTTTCTTGGCTTTCTATGTCTTTTTGCACCTCTTTTCTTCATGTGTTCAATACTTATTCCCTGTGTCATTCCACTTTATTAAATATAACTTGTTTTGTGAACACAGTTGCCTCGATTCCTTTGCATGTATGGATTACTTGAGTTGTTACTGATATCTGGTGAAAATCTCAGGTCAATGGCTCCATCAGAAATGTTTAATGAGAAAAATGTTGATGTGCTCAATACTTATTTTCCCCTCTGTATATGGATGGTATGAGAGATTTTAAAACATGAAGCCTGCACATTTTGATCCCCTCTGGTGGCTAGCTGCAGTAAGATAATAAGCCCTCTCTCCCCCACTGTTGTGTGTGGCGCGTTTCCAAAGTAAAAAGCAAAATTTGTTCTCAATTTTTCCCAAAGATGGTTTCTCATAGGTATCTCTTATCATGATGATACATGTGCAGCAGTTTCCTTTTCACACCAGTTTGGTTTTAATTAACTAAAAGGCCGCCCCTTAATAGTCAACAAAGTTTTAGTTAACAGGAAAACATTTTAGTCAGCTATATATTAATTTGTTAATTAGGGACGGGGCAAAATGCACCCGCTGATTCACAAAATGTCCTGTTTACACCTTGCAATAGTGTTAGGGTCTTCATAAAGCTGTTTTTTTTTTGTTAATTAACATTTATTACTCTCTTGTGCAGGGGGGAAGGGGACCTTGGAACTACAGTCCATCAGAGGTGCGAGCTTTTCTTCAGAAGATGAAATAAGAAGACAAGTCAAGCCATATACTACAAACCGCAATTCCAGTGAAGTTGGAACATTGTATAAAACGTAATTAAAAGCAGAACACAGTGATTTGCAAATACTTTCCAACCTATGTTCAACTGGATATGCTACAGAGACAAGAGATTTAATGTTTGAACTGATCAACTTCATTGGAGTTGGTGTTTGTATTTTACCATTTTAACACTTCTATTCTGCAAACTGCAAGTTGCTGACATGACGCTTCTTCCTCTAGTCATTATAATCAATTAAAAATTCATCTATCATGTAGTCCTTTTAGCAGAAATATGGTAGCCCTCCAAAATTACACCACTGTCACCTCCAGGCTCTCCTGTGCTTGGAACATGGATATGGCCCTCTAAGCTTGAACTGTCCTCTCAGTGTTTCTTAGTGACGGCTACAGAATAAACCTTTGGCCTCTGCAGCCTGATGAAGTGAAACACAGAAATGGCATTCAAATTTTTGTTTGAGGCATCAAAGCGTGCACAGGAGATGTTGGTTGTAAGAGACGCCGCCATCAGTGTGTGAATGTGTGCGTGAATGGGTGGACAGCAGGATCTGTAAAGCGCTTTGGTCATCTAGAGATGAGAAAAAAAGCGCTATATAAGTGAATGCCATTTACCATTTCATGTGTTTGATTACTTCAGTTATGATGCCTTTGTTTTACACTTCAGGGGTCAGCTGACAAGTATAACCTCAATGTCCAAGACACTTGCCTGTTTCGATAAATTCTCCAGCGTAATTCCACAGGAGGCTGCTTTTATATGACGATTACAGTGCAAACCTCTGGTAACTGTAATTTGATAAAAAAAATTAAGCTGATCTTCCTTAAATTATCTTGGAGAATTTACCACTGCGCACATTCAATGTGAACAAACAAAAATAGTCAGCACTATTGTAATTTCTGTATGAGGGAATACAGCTGTAGCTTTTAGCTGAACCTTGGCCCAATCACACACACACACACACACACACACACTGAAAGTGGTGTGTTCAGGCACCAATGTGAGTCTTATCTCTGTATAACAAACTTGATTTCACAATCTGCTCTCTGCATATAAAATGTTACGTAATATTTAAATGGAGACTCTGTGGCTTGATAATGTGCAGTCACATGGTATCTTTTAACTCTTTGCATAATTAAAAGAACTGTACTGCAAAATTATATTTTCCAAGAATAACATGACTTGTTTGAAGTTTTAAGTGACTTTATCATTTTCTTCTTTACAGTGTAACGGCCTTTTCTTCTGTCCTGTGAATAACTTGCATCTATCTTGCTAGCAAAGGGGAATAAAGGCCACACATGATATTTCGTTGGACTTTTACCTTTAGTTTTGATTACTACATCCATTTTCAATGACACCGCTTTTGCAGTGTCACATTTATTACCATCTGGCGCTGCATTATTTTTCCACCATGATCTGATAACTTAAGATGTTGACTCACTACTATGTGACCAGAGTGGTTTGTCTGCCTGTCTGTCTGTTGGCGGAGTTATGTGTGCTAAGAATGCCCTGTAGTTAAATAAAGAAATGGACAGTTCTTGATGCATGACAATCATTTTGACCATTATGAAACAGAGTAACCTTTTTTCACCTCACATTATGTCTTCAGACTTGGTTATTTAAGAAATAAGAAGTTACCCATTGCATCAGTTTGGGTTTAATACCTCGTTTCCAGCTGAAATATATTAATCACTACAGTAGTTACTCAATAGAAGATTCTTACCTCTCTATCCATCCATTTTCTACCGCTTATTTGGGGGTCTGGGTCATAGAGGCAGCAGTCTAAGCAGAGAAGTCCAGACTGCCGCCCAATTCACATAGGACCACAATCGCCATGATCCCTCCTGTAGGTGGTGAGCCCAACTGGAGGGTGAATCCATGTGGCTCCTTTGGGTACACTGGGTCCTTGGTGTAACTTTTTTTATACCGAGCCACTAGACCGCTCTTGGTCTGGTCCTTCACCCAGGACCAGTTTGTCTTAGGAGACCCTACCAGAGTCTCCTGGGATCATGAAGACATGCAAACTCCTCCGCTAAGATGAAGTGACGCTCCATGGAGGGAGACTCTTACCAACTGCTACGTTAAATTTGAGTATTTCTGGCCAGGGAGGGTAAATTGGTAAATATGAATACATTTCATCTGCCTTATTTAAAAAAGTAATGGTGCAAGAAATAATTAAATAACACTGTTGCTAATGTGAGCCCTAACACTTGAAACTTGTGTAAAAGTGGCTATAAAAGCAACCTCAGTGGAAGAAAGGTAAATTAATTTACAAATCACAAAATCATCCGAATACCATATTGTAGTTGATAAAATGACACAGCAAAACTACATTTCAGTAAGTCTGTTAATATTCTGTATATGTGGCACTGAGCAAAGCAGTTTTGTGTCTAAAGTTTTCACAACAATAACTGTGTTGCTTTGGTGGTGAAGAGAAAATTTGGCTCCTGTCCAGCTAGGCCACATCCTGTGGAGACCAGCCAGTGGCTGCTTGGCCTTGCTTCCTTTTGTTGACGGGAACCAGAACATGGTTGGGGCCTCCCTACTGAGGCTTACAACCGGGGCTTGACATTAACTTTTTTGCTCACCGGTCACTGTGGCTAGTGATTTTCCAGAGTTATTAGCCACTCAACTTTTTCACTAGCCACAATTTTGTGGTTGGAAAATTGTTTAATATGATTCAGTTTGGACTATGGCATGCTAAAATGTAATTGAATTAAATTTACAACCTTTGAAATGTAAATGACCCTTATCCACCTTATTCCTAGGCCCCATGATGCCTTGCGTGAATTATGGTAGCAACTTCCGGTACTAGTTTAGAACGTATAGTCACTGAAACGGGACACTTTTCCTTGTTCAAAAACAATTGACTTCGGCATCAGAAATGTGGGAACATGGCCTCTTGCACCTCAAAACAGTAGCATAATCATACCACTTTCCCATGACTAGCGAGGGATGGAAAGGTGACCTTAAAAAGTGGCCTCGTACACAGTAGCTCTTTTAATTAGTGCCACTGCTAAGATGCTAACGATGTAAACAAATGACCCTTGCTGGCAAAATGAGTGACTTTGAGGATATTTTCAAAACTGATGTAATGTTATTTCCATATTCTGTATTGAAAGACCTTCAAAATTATATTTAATTTTTAGGTAGTGTGCAAAAACTGACCCAGAAAAAGATGATTTGTTTACATTTTAGCTAGGTTGAAAACTCGCGTTCGATCGGTCGGGAGTTACGTCTTCTGCAAAAACATAGGTATTTTTAGAAAGTACAGGTTCTAAGCTTTACAGTGATACCAGGCACTCATGGGGGTTTCCTGGGACTTGTGCCGCTACCAAACAAAGAAGAGTCATGATTTATGACTTCTCGTTGCCTGTACTCGTAATGACGCAGTGGGCATTCTGACCAGCACGTCTCCACTGCAATAAAGTCGGCTGCATTTTGTTAAAATATGTTGGACATAATCAAATTTACCTTAGCGCAGACGTACGCCACAACGCCGTGCTTGGATGTCGTCTGTCACCGTGTGGTGAGAAGCCTCCATTTATCCAGTCTGTTGGCCCAACCACAAACACCAGCAACAAGCACCAGAACTACGCCAAAACATTCAAAAAATACAAAAACTAGAAGAGCTGAAATTAGCTGCCACTTGAGTGCAAAACACGGATGTGGACTATACATTAAAATGAATTTGAAAAAATTTTAAAAATGCTATTTTAAATGCCCCTGCTACTCCACTCTGACTGATTTAACACTAGGTCAGCCAAAACCGGGAGTTCCGTCCATACTCCTACGGCGGCACCCCCAGGAATAAGATGGATATATATATAAAAATAGCAAGAGAAACACTGTTTGTTTATTGACAGCAGTAAATACTATAAAACAGTAGAGAAAATTCTTTGTAATATAACAGTGAAGTACAGGTAGATTTGGGGTCTGTCCCAATTCTCATTTGTATCCCTACCCCTATGAATGGGGATACCCCTTCATGACTGCACTACATCATTCCATCACCTCAGTCCGTCACGTCATTAGTAGTTGCTGATGGAGTAAACCCAGCCTGCTTTCACCAGAGAAAAGAAGAGAAAGAAAAAGAAAACTGATTAGAAAGAAGTATCATCGTAAGGAGAAAAATGTCTCATTTACACAAACTATTCTAATCAGTACAAAAGATCAGAAATTTACTAGAAAGAAAGCTGTAAATTCCCAGAGAAAAATTTGGACCCCCTGGGGGCCATTTTTGGCCCGTGGGCCATATGTTTTGACACCCCTGGACCAGCCCATTAAAAATACATATTTAGAAGGTAACAACTTCCTGCTCTAAAAATAATCATGTTTAAACCATAGAGGTAGGAGCTCATGGGGGGGGGGGGGCACAGGGATTAGCCACTCACCGCTGGGACAGCGGGGGTCGGGGCAGTTCTCCCAGTAATCTGATCACTGAGAGCGGGGACAGGTGTGTTGTGCTGGCTGCTGCTTTGTCCTCGTTTCTTCAGACTGGCTGCAAAATGAATTTGCCGTGGGCGGAGTCCGACTCCACCCTGTACTCGGCACAGGAGAAGGCGCCACCCACCGCAGCATTTCTTCCCACCAGGCTGAACGGGGGCAGGATGGAAGACCGACCTGCGGCGCAGACCGTCCGTAGCTTCTCCAGACTCGTCTATGGCAACAGCAGACCAGTGAGCACACACTGTTTGCAGATAGTGCTTATGGGAGTTGTAGTTCACATTGCAACAGGTTTATTATTTTTAGATGCCATTTGAAAAAAAAAAAACTACAACCCACCAAAGTGGCTAGTGGGAGTGGCTGTCTCGCCAGCCACTTCTGAAATCCACCTGCCACTGGCCGGTGTTAATGTCAAGCCCTGTTTACAACAAAGTCTAGTTGAGCATGATGTATTACTCCTTTCAAGGACTGTAAAGTCATTTTGTTGAATTCTGGCCATAAGAGTTCCATCGAAGCCCAGCAGAGGGCACTGTGATGTCATGAGAGCAACATTAATAGATGGAGTGTTTTATTTATGGAAACCAGATTATCAGACTATGGGGTATCACCCCAGACTATCCTGGATTACACCGATGCTGTGATTTGAATTTCTATAATGAGCCTTATTTACTGACATCAGGGGCTCATGGGAGAAAAGTGAAGGTCCTTTCATGGAGAAGACAGATCAATTACTCAGATACATGTATACTCAGAACTTTTTCACTAAATTGTGCTTTTTTGACAAGTTTTGTTGTATGATACTTTCTATTTTTGGTAAAAATTGTGACGAAAGATGTGTATTTTTTACTTTTTTGATTTCACTCATTCCACTTGAATGTGAGTTATGTTTTTTCTGTTTTTTTCTTCTTCCCATCACTGTTCTGTCCCAGTGAATATGTATCACTGTTGATTTAATTGGGATTACAAAGACTGCTGAAGCTGGAGCTGCCAGGCAGGAGGAAAAGAGGAAGAGCACAGAGAAGATCATGGGTGTAGTGAAGGAGGACATGGGGAGGGTTGGTGTTACAGAGGAAGATGCAATAGGGTGAGTTGGAGCCAGATGATCTGCTGTGGCGACCCCTAAGGGAGCAGCCAGAAGAAGAAGAAGACGATGACGACACTGGAGAGCACATGCTGGCTAGTCAGGGTTCCAAGCAGCTAATGATGCGAGGAACCTATTGCTTTTGTTCTGATTCTTCTTATTTTCTCTGCTAAAAGTGCATGGAGAACAAAAACGGTAATACGTGGAAACTTGAAATTTTAGTCTGATCAGAAACTCTCCCCACTACTAAGACAAAAAAAAAAAAAATCAAGGCACTGTAGTGGCGCTCTAATAAACACTTTTGTTTTTGCAAATATCGTGAGAATGGCTGGACCTAGGTTAAAAATTTTAATCATTCTATTCACTGAAACTTTCCACAACTTTTTCTCCATGGTGGCAAATTCTGAAAATGAAGTTTTCTGCAACATATTTTTAAAAATGTGCAAGTGAACTCAGAATGAACTCCTCCTAGGCCATTCATCCAAATTGCTTGAAATTAAGCAGAGATCATCTACAGAAGTTGATAATGAAAAGTTGATAAAATTATCCAAAAATTTCAATCTGCTTTAATTTTCTAGGCCAATCAAGTTGTATAGTTTCTCTTTGACATGTAGTTATCAGATATACTGATTCAAATTTGATGAAACTTAAGACTCATAATCACAACAGTATTCTTCAGCTAACCAGCAAATTTCATGCAATTTTGTTAATGCTCAAAAAATTACATTTATGAAATGTCTTCCAGCCGTTTTGTCTTGTGAGTGCAATATTTTGTTAGTGTGTGAGGAAGTCGGTGCACCACTCAAAACAGTAGTGTGGTGTAGGGGTTAAGACACTTGTCTATCATGTAGGCAACCCGTTTTCAAATCCTTTTGGTAATGGGTTCTTCTTTTAAGATGCAACATACCTCTTCTGTGCATTTGAAAACAATGTGCTGCTGCTGCTAGGAATCCTTTCAGTTTATCATTTGAGAACGTTAGAGTGCAAACAAAAGCAGTTGTGTGGTGGTGTGGTTATGGTGAGTGCTTATAAAGCAGGAGGTCCTGGGTTTGAATCTTGCCAGGGTGGTCTTGTTCTTCTAAAAAATAACTGAAGTACAGCATGGCTTTTCTGTGCATTTTAAAGCAGCACTATGTTAGATTTTCACCTCAAAATAATGTCTGCAAAATTATTTTAATGGAGTACCAAGATTTGACTGTGTGAATGTCAGTTCATCCTGAGTGGGCCCACATTGCCTTCAACAGCTCTTTTTTTGGTGTCGTAACTGGGGGTACAGCAGATGTGGCCTCATCCCAGCAGCGAATCACAGAACACGACTTTATCCGCCAACAACAAAAAGCCCCGTGGTTGGCTATTGGGACTGGGGTGGTGGTCACCGTGGTTGTGGAATTTTCAGTGGTCCTACAAGGAACAAGAAAGTTACATAGTGCTGCTTTAAAAACTAATGTGTAGCAGACCTTAAATGCTGTTGGTAAGCAATACAAGACCTTGAAGTCCACACCTGCTTGGGACCCGGTGATTGTTGCTTGCGGCTGCATTTTATAGTTTAGTTTGCTCAAGAAAAATGTGTCAAAATGGCATTCACTTATATAGTACCCCCTGGATGACCAAAGCCATTTACAGATTGGCTACCCATTCATGGCAGCAGAGCTGCCCTGACCCACCAGGAACAACTCTGGGTTCAGTGTCTTGCTCAAGGACACTTCCACACACAGACTGTAGGGAGAGCAAGAATCAAACCACCAAGAGGTCAACCACACTCTACACCTGCACCGCAGCTGCACCAATGTACAACAGTGGACAAAATTGTTGGTACCCCTCTGTTAATGAAAGAAAAGCCCACAATGGTCACAGAAATAACTTGAATCTGACAAAAGTGGTAATAAAAAATTCTTTGAAAATTAACCAATGAAAATCAGACAATGCTTTTGAATTATTGCATGCATAGTTTTTTATTTTTATCTTTAGTGCTACTCCATGTTTAATGTTGCAGCACTGCACCGAGACAAATTCCTAGTTTGTGTACTACATGAACAATGGCAATAAATCTCATTCTGATTCTGAATTGTGGTTCAACAGAATTATTTTAAAAAACAAACTCGTGAAACAGGCCTGGACAAAAATGATGGTACCCTAATATTTTGTTGCACAACCTTATGAGGCAATCACTGCAATCAAACAATTTCTGTAACTGTCAATGAGACTTCTGCACCTCTAAGCAGGTATTGTGGCCCACTCCTCATGAGCAAACTGCTCCAGTTGTCTCAGGTTTGAAGGGTGCCTTCTCCAGACAGCATGTTTCAGCTCCTTCCACAGATGTTCAATAGGATTTAGATCAGGGCTCATAGAAGGCCACTTTAGAATAGTCCAGTGTTTTGCTCTTAGCCATTCTTGGGTGTTTTTAGTTGTGTGTTTTGGGTCATTATCCTGTTACAAGACCCATGACCTCCGACTCAGACCAAGCTGTCTGACACTGGGCAGCACATTTCTCTCTAGAATACTTTGATAGTCTTGAGATTTCATTGTACCCTGCACAGATTCAAGACACCCTGTGCCAGATGCAGCAAAGCAGCCCCAGAACATTCCATGTTTCACAGTAGGCACAGTGTTCTTTTCTTGCTATGCTTCATTTTTGCGTCTGTGAACATACAGCTGATGTGCCTTGCCAAAAAAATTCCAGTTTTGTCTCGTCTGTCCATAGGACATTCTCCCAGAAGCTTTGTGGCTTGTCAACATGCAGTTTGGCAAATTCCAGTCTGGCTTTTTTATGATTTGTTTTCAACAGTGGTGTCCTCCTTGGTCGTGTCCCATGAAGTCCACTTTGGCTCAAACAGTGATGGATGGTGCGATCTGACACTGATGTGCCTTGACCTTGGAGTTCATCATGAATGTGTTTAGAGGTTGTTCTGGGCTGTTTTGTTACCATTCGTATTATCCGTCTCCTCCTGTGGCCACGTCCAGGGAGGTTGGCTACAGTCTCGTGGATCTTAAATTTCTGAATAATATGTGCAACTGTAGTCACAGGAACATCAAGCTGCTTGGAGATGGTTTTATAGCCTTTACCTTTAACATGCTTGTCTACAGTTTTCTTTCTAATCTCCTGAGACAACTCTCTCCTTTGCTTCCTCTGGTCCATGTTTAGTGTGGTACACACCATGTCACCAAACAGCACAGTGACTACTTGTCACCCTTTAAATAGGCCGACTGACTGATTACAAGTTTGTAGACACCTGTGATGTTAATTAGAGGACACATCTTGGTTGAACATGTCCCTATGGTCACATTATTTTCTTTTCTAGGGGTACCATCATTTTTGTCCAGGTCTGTTTCATGAGTTTGTTTTTTAAAGTAATTCTGTTGAACCACAATTCAAAAGCATCGTCTGATTTTCATTGGTTAATTTTAATAGGTTTTATTTATTTATTACCACTTTTGTCAGATTCAAGTTATTTCTGTGACCATTGTGGGTTTTTCTTTCATTAATAGAGGGGTACCAACAATTTTGTCCACAGCTGTATATGTAAAAAGTTTCTGATGTTCAAATTTATGAGGAAAAGTTGCAAAATTATTAGAAAAATGCAAGCTAAATAAGTTGATGTTGCAAATTTAGAGGGGAAAAAAATGGAAATTTGTTAGAAAAATGTAACAAATCTATCCACCTTATTCCTATGCCCCATGATGCCTTGCGTGAATTATGGTAGCAACTTCTGGTACTAGTTTAGAACGTATGGTTGTCACTGAAACGGGACACTTTTCCTTGTTAAAAAACAATGACTTCAGCATCAAAAATGCAGGAACACAGCCTTTTGCACCTCAAAAACAGTAATACAATCATACCACATCCCACGAGTACGAAGGGATGAGAAGATGACATTAAAAAGTGGACAGTAGCTCTGTTAGCTCTGCTGCTAACATGCTAACGCTGTAAACACATAAAAGCTCTGAGATACAGTATATCAATATTTCCACTGCAATAAAGTTGGCTGCATTTTGTCAAAATATGTTGGACATAATCAAATTTACCTCAGAGCAGATGTAGAGTCTAGTCAGAACCACAAAGAACCACAACACCGTGCTTGGGCGTTTTAAATTTGAGGTAAAACGTCAGATCTGTGACATTCATACAAGTGAAAGCATACCTGGTGCTGCTGTATCTGTACCACCGATCACACGAACAGTCCTTTAGTTTTCAGTGCATGATCTACTCACCGCTGTTGAAGCCACAGATTTAGCTGTGCTTATCTGTGAGGAGCATCACACCACGAACAGCAGCAAGTAACAGAACAACGCAAAAACAATCAAAAATACAAAAACTAGAAGAGCTGAAATTAGCTGCCAGTTGAGTGCAAAACACATATGTGGACTATACATTAAAATGAATTTGAAAAACGTTTAGAAACACTATATTAAAGTAGAACTGAACTGAACGGCATTGAACAGCACTGGGTGATAGTACATACAATTATAAAGATAATTTATCATTGGCACCCCCTCCACAAATCCCGGAATCTTGGAGAAAATCGCGATTTTGAATTTCCCGCCCTGAAAAATCAGACGAATCCGCCGATTAACTGGAAGTGCAGCCGGAGTTCCGCGTGACGTCACGAGTGTGACCCAGTCCTCATGTTTACCATTGCGAGCACGTCGACACTGGTTGTTTTTGGTGCATTTTGTTGTGATAGTCGACTACAAAACACTTCCAACACCTGGGAAGATCTGTTCAGTGGCCAAGGAAAGCTGTCATGGCGACGAAAGAAAAGAAAGGGGGAAGAAAAGCGACCGGGAAGCGATGCGTTTCTAGATATACAGTGATCCCTCACTTATCGCGTTTAATGGGGACCAGAACCGACCGCGAAAAGTGAAAAACCACGAAGTAGCGTCACCCCCCCCCCCCCCCAAGGGCGTCACAAGCACTATTTTGCACAAAAAGGCACAAGAGAACAGCGAAAAGTGCCACTAAGCAACACGAGCGATAAAGAACAATGAATGCGGTCTTCCTTCGCTGGGTAAAACGTCTCGGCCAATCAGCTTGCGAGATTCCCAAGCGGTGAAGAGGTGGGCGGAGAGGAGTGGAGCGGTGGTCAGAGAGGTGGATTTTGAGTTGTGCGGGCTCTCCGTGTTGATACCTGATGTTCTAATGTAGTCTCCCTGCCTTCTCCCTGCCTTCTACATTAGAACATCAGGTATCAACACGGAGAGCCCGCACAACTGAAAATCTACCTCTCTGACCACCGCTCCACTCCTCTCCGCCCACCTCTTCACCGCTCGGGAATCTCGCAAGCTGACTGGCCGAGACGTTTTACCTCGCAAGCTGATTGGCCGAGACGTTTTACCCAGCTTCGCTCCCTGCCGAGCGCCTATACCCAGCGAAGGAAGACCGCATTCATTGTTCTTTATCGCTCGTGTTGCTTAGTGGCACTTTTCGCTGTTCTCTTCTGCCTTTTTGTGCAAAATAGTGCTTGTGACGCCCTTGGGGGGGGGGGGGTGACGCTACTTCGCGGTTTTTCACTTTTCGCGGTCGGTTCTGGTCCCCATTAAACGCGATAAGTGAGGGATCACTGTAATAAGTTGGGAAAATGCTGATGGGTTTTTTACCCCCCTTTCTTTTTTATTGTTAATTTTCCTTATCCTGACACCCCAAACATGCCAAAGTAAAGACTCACCATTCTGTATTCAATAAGCGACTCTCCTCCCCATCACTGCTGTGGTCTGAGTCGGTGCCGGAATCCCCCGAAAATTCTGGCTCTAACCTGTACGGTTCGATGCCTCCCTCGCTCTCTTCCTGTTCACCTGACACTCCTGCATCCTCCTCTGTCTCGTCACCGATCCTGAATGCCTCTTCACTCTGAAAACTCTGGTGTTCTTGACTGCTGGAACTGCTATCATCTGCCATTGTTGTTTTGATAAGGGTCACACTCGTGACGTCACGCAGCGTCATCTGCACTACTTCCGGTTTGTTTGGCACTGCCAGCCAGAGGCAAAAGTTTATCGGCTTATAGCTTGGCCATCGCACGGCCTAAAAATTTCTTTAATGTGTTGAAAAATACAATAAGTAATAAGGAATTAATCTGCTATTCTACTTTTTTGGCAAAAAGGTGAGTTCAGTTCTACTTTAAATGCCCCTGCTACTCCACTCTTACTGACTGATTTAATACTAGGTCAGCTGAAACCGGAAGCTCCGCCCATAATCATTCCTATAGTGGCACCCCCAGGAATAAGGTGGATAGGAGATAAAATTAGGTGTTAATGGAGTTTTTAAATAGAAAATTATCACAAATTATTGATAATAATAATAATAATAATAATAATAATAAAAACGGTCAAAGTAAAGTCATTACTTTTTTCTTTTACTCTTAATTTTTCAATGACATAATACAGTACTTACATTCATACTTGAGTATGAATGTAATGCTATTTTAAATGAGTATAGTTTCTGACAATTCTCCCCACCTCTGTTATAATACGAGGGGGGAGGAGGCTGAAAAGTTCATAGGCTGACTAAGAAGGAGTTATGTCTTTGAGGATCAAGAAGAGAGCGTCTATGTCACAAGGATCCAAGTCCTGCAACACCAATTCTGAAAAATAAACCACATTTGGTCAAATGTGACCACTGCATCATGGTCAGCTTATGAACTTTTCAGCCCCCCCCCCCGTAAGTGCTGCAGTTCTTTGCAAATGGGGAAAAGTTCTGAAAATTTAAACAAACACCAATTAAACACCATAATCACCTGCCTTCATTTCAATATTAGATGTCCTCAGAGTGGAGGACATCTAATATTGACATCATAAATCCTGGCTGGGTCATACCAAAGACTAGGTAAAAATGGTATTTTCCACCTTCTAGCTTGGTGCTCAGCAAAAAGAACGGGGAAAGGAAAGTTAACACACAGAGCTACCAGAGGACTGACCCCCCCTCCCCCTCCCCCCACTGTAGCTTTCATTACTTGAAGTAGCTGCATGGCCTAGTCATGAAACGGAGATAGGTGCCGCCATTGGCATGGGAATAACTTAACCTTTGCTGTGGACAGACATTTTTAGCAGCTCATAGCTGAGAAAACATGCATGCAGCTGTCAGACATAACTACATAAATGTTATTTGTGGAGACTTGTTTAGACTTTCCTTTTCCAGAATTTTTTTTTACCTTTTTTCCCCCATGACTTTTTTCTGATAAAGTTGCAATTTTTCTGGTAATTTTGTGAAATCTCTCTTAAATTTGCAACTTGTAAATCTGACAAATTTTCATAAATTTCTCTTAAGGTTACTGCTTTTTACTTGTGACTTTTTTTCTGTTGCATTTCACCTCCTCTAGGCCATACTTGCTAGAGTGGTGGCCTAGAGGTAGAGCATCTGCCTCATAACTGGGAGGCTGGGGTTCAAATCCCGGCTGGGCCATGCCAAAGACCATGTAAAAGTGGAACTTCCTGCTGTCCAGCTTGGTGCTCAGCAATAGTGGACCAGAGGAGGAAAATGTTGGCTACCCAGCCACAGTGAGTGCACAAGTCAAGTGTACTCACTGTGCCGGTCCCAAGCCTGGATAAAATGCTCAGGGTTGTGTCATCCGGTGTAAAAACTCAGCTTCAACTCTAAGAGGACCCATCCCAACTGAGGGACTAATTGTGTCCTGTCAAAATAAATATGGACGATGATATTTGTATTATTTTTCTTTTAGGCTTTTGACTTTCTCTTAAATTTGAAATTGTTCTGGTAAGTTTACATTTTTTAATGGAAATTTGCACCTATATTCTTCTCAATTTTAGGCCAGCTTGCAAGAACAAAAATATTTAATAGTTTCTGAGGCCAGTTGAGCATTTGTAACATGTACATCTTTAGATTTTCAATATATTGCTCTTGTAATAATTGTAATTTAAACACTGTCTTTTGAGATTCACACATTACTAAACAAAGACCTGGGCTGACAAATATGAATAACAGTAAACTGGCACCATCACTATAAGTCCTTTTTTTGAATACAGCAGGATTTTATTATGAGGTTACTTTGCCCTGAAACACGCCTGAGCATCGGTTCTCTGAAGCCTCTGGAATCTCTGCTGCTCTTCCGGTGTCTTACCTAATCAATAATGGGCTGTGACTGCATTACTGCCTCTTGAGTTAGTCCAGGGGTCTGCAGCCTGTGGCTCTGGGGCCAGATGTTGCTCTTCTGCCAATAACCAGTGGCTCCCTGTGACAAACCCCAATAACATTTTCAATGTCACAAATTATTATAAAAGAAATAAGAAAATTCAGAAAAAAGTGTAAACCTGCAAGTAAAAAACGTCAGTCTACAAGAAAGAGGATGGAAATTTGAGGAAAAAAGTGAGTGAAAAAATACTAGTCGCAAGCAATGATCATTGGGTTCCAAGCAGGTGTAGACTTCAAGGTCTTGTATTGCTTAGCAATAGCATTTCAAACCTAAGGTTTGCTACACACTGAACAGTGAAAAGGCCACAACCATGGTGGCCTTAACCCCAGTACCAACAGCCAACCACAGGGCTTTTTGTTGTTGGTGGCTAATCGTACCCTGTGATTCACTGCTGGGACTGAGGCCACAGCTGAAAAAAAACAAAACAAAAAAAAACCCCCAAAAACTACAGGACTGTTTGGTTGTGTCTCGTCAGTTTTAAGGCTCAAAAAGTTCAAAATGGCTCTTTTCATAGTACAGGTTGCTTAACCAATTTGTACCATGGAGAACCATGTTAAAGACATTTGAGTTTTTCTCTTAACTAGCAGAGATTTTCCTCTTCAAACATCCCTGTTGCCCTATAAAGAAGCTTCTACTTGTGAACTATTTGTGTATACAGCCTGACTGCTTTTTTCCTGTTTTCTATAGTAAATATAATCACATTTAACACATACAGTGGTGTGAAAAAGTGTTTACCCCTTCCTGATTTATCATTTTTTTTGTGTTTGTCACACTTAAATGTTTCAGATCATCAAACAAATTTAAATATTAGAGAAAGATAACAAGTAAACAGAAAAAAAAAGTGACCCCCCCCCCCATTAAAACATAAATTAACTGTGGACACCCGAGTAAAGAGAGGTGCAGAGCTGCCAACTGATCACCACCTGGTGGTGAGTTGGATCCAATGGCAGGGGAGGAAGCCATTCAGACCTGGTAGACCCAAACGTATAGTGAGGGTGTGCTGGGAGCGTCTGGCTGAGGCCCCTGTCCGGGAGGTCTTCAACTCCCACCTCCGGAAGAACTTCAACCACATTCCGAGGGAGTCTGGAGACATGGAGTCTGAATGGGCCATGTTCTCCACCTCTGTTGTTGAAGCAGCGGCCCACAGCTGCGGCCGCAAGGTGGTCAGTGCATCTCGTCGTGGCAACCCCCGAACAAAGTGGTGGACACCAGTGGTGAGGGGGGCCATTAAGCTGAAGAAGGAGTCCTATCAAGTTTGGTTGGCTTGTGGGACTCCCGAAGCAGCTGAGGTGTACCGGCAGGCCAAGCGGAGTGCAGCTCGGGTGGTTGCTGAAGCAAAAACCCGGGTATGGGAGGAATTTGGTGAGGCTATGGAACAAGACTTTGGGTCGGCCTCAAAGAGATTCTGGCAAACTGTCCGGCGGCTCAGGAGGGGAAAGCAGCTCCCCATCCACACTGTGTATGGTGCGGATGGGACACTGCTGACTTCGACTGGGGATATCGTCGGGCGGTGGAAGGAATACTTCGAGGATCTCTTCAATCCCACTGATACGCCTTCCACAGAGGAAGCAGGGTTTGGGGACGAGGGGGATGACTCGCCTATCACAGGGGCTGAGGTCGCCAAGGTGGTTAAAAATCTCCTTGGTGGCCGGGCCTCGGGGGTGGACGAGATTCGCTCTGAGTACCTCAAGGCCCTGGATGTTGTTGGGCTGTCATGGTTGACACGCCTCTGCAACATTGCGTGGAGGTTGAGGGCAGTGCCTTTGGCATGGCAAACCGGGGTGGTGGTTCCTCTCTTCAAAAAAGGGGACCGGAGGGTGTGCTCCAACTTTAGAGGGATCACACTCCTCAGCCTCCCTGGGAAGGTCTATGCCAAGGTACTGGAGAGGAGAGTCCGGCCGGTGGTCGAACCTCGGATTCAGGAGGAGCAATGTGGTTTTCGTCCTGGCCGTGGCACATCGGACCAGCTCTTTACCCTCTCGAGAATTCTTGAGGGTTCGTGGGAGTTTGCCCAACCAGTTTACATGTGTTTTGTGGACTTGGAGAAGGCATTTGACCGCGTCCCTCGTGGATTTTTGTGGGGGGTGCTTCGGGAGTATGGGGTATCGGGCTTGTTGTTACGAGCTATTCGGTCTCTGTACGACCATTGTGAGAGTTTGGTTCGTATTGCCAACACTCGGTCGGAGTCATTCCCAGTGAGAGTTGGACTCCGCCAGGGCTGCCCTCTGTCACCGATCCTGTTCATAATTTCTATGGACAGGATTTCTAGGCGCAGCCAGGGAATGGAGGGTGTCATGCTTGGTGACCACAGGATCTCATCTCTGTTGTTTGCAGATGATGTTGTCCTGTTGGATTCATCCAGCAATGACCTACAGCTCTTGCTGGGACGGTTTGCCGCCGAGTGTGAAGCGGCTGGGATGAGAATCAGCACCTCCAAGTCCGAGTCCATGGTCCTCAGCTGGAAAAAGGTGGATTGTCCTCTCCGGGTTGGGGACAGGCTCCTACCCCAAGTGGAGGAGTTTAAGTATCTTGGGGTCTTGTTCACGAGTGAGGGGAAAATGGAGCGAGAGATCGACAGACGGATTGGAGCAGCATCTGCAGTGATGCGGACATTGTACCGGTCTGTTGTGGTGAAGAGGGAGCTGAGTTCTAAGGCAAAGCTGTCGATTTACCAGTCAATCTACGTTCCTACTCTCACCTATGGTCACGAGCTTTGGGTAATGACCGAAAGAACGAGATCGCAGATACAAGCGACTGAAATGAGCTTTCTCCGTAGGATTGCTGGACTCACCCTCAGAGATAGGGTGAGGAGCTCAGTCATCCGGGAGAGGCTCAGAGTAGAACCGCTGCTCCTCCACATTGAAAGGAGTCAGTTGAGGTGGTATGGGCATCTGATTAGGATGCCTCCTGGACGCCTCCCACTTGAGGTGTTTCAGGCATGTCCCACTGGGAGGAGACCCCGGGGCAGACCCAGGACTCAGTGGAGAGACCATGTCTCTCAGCTGGTCTGGGAACACCTTGGTATCCCTTCTGAAGAGCTGGAGCAGGTGGCTGGAGAGAGGGAAGTCTGGGCTTCTCTGCTTGAACTGCTTTCTCCGCGACCCGGACCTCCGGAAAAGCGGTAGAAGATGGATGGATGGTTTATCACATCTTTGGAAAGCTGAGTTCAATTTTTCTAGCCACACCCAGGCCTGATTACTGCCACACCTGTTCTCAATCAAGAAATCGCTTCAATAGGATCTGGCTGACAAAGTGAAGTAGACCAAAAGATCCTCAAAAGCTAGACATCATGCTGCAATCCAAAAAAATTCAGGAACAAATGAAAAACAAAGTAATTGAGATCTATCAGTCTGGAAAAGGTTATAAAGAGATTTCTAAAGCTTTGGGACTCCAACAACCCACAGTGAGAGCCATTATCCACAAATGGCGAAAACATGGAACAGTGGTGAACCTTCCCAGGAGCGGCCGGCTGACCAAAATTACCCCAAGAGCACAGTGACGACTCATCCAAGAGGTCACAAAAGACCCCACAACAACATCCAAAGAACTGCAGGCCTCACTTGCCTCAGTTAAGGTCAGTGTCCATGACTCCACTATAAAAAAAGAGACGGGGCAAAAATGGCCTGCATTGCAGAGTTTCAAGACCAAAACCACTGCTGAGCAAAAAGAACATAAAGGCTCATCTCAGTTTTGCCAGAAAACATCTTGATGATCCCCAAGACTTATGGGAACATACTCTCTGGACTGATGAGACAAAAGTTGAACTTTTTGGAAGGTGTGTGTTCCATTACATCTCGTGTAAAAGTAAAACAGCACTTCAGAAAAGGAACATCATACCAACAGTAAAATATGGTGGTGGTGGTAGTGTGATGGTCTGGGGCTGTTTTGCTGCTTCAGGACCTGAAGACTTGCTGTGGTAAATGGAATCATGAATTCTGCTATCTACCAAAAAATCCTGAAGGAGAATGTCTGGCCATCTGCTCGTGACCTCAAGCTGAAGCGCACTTGAGTTCTGCAGCAGGACAATGATCCAAAACACATCAGCAAGTCCACCTCTGAATGGCTTAAGAAAAACAAAATTTAAAAAAAAAACCCAAAAGACTTTGGAGTGGCCTAGTCAAAGTCCTGACCTGAATCTGATTGAGATGCTGTGGCATGACCTTAAAACAGCAGTTCATGCTCGAGAACCCTCCAATGTGGCTGAATTACAACAATTCTGCAAAGATGAGTGGACCAAAATTCCTCCACAGTGCTGTAAGAGTCATTGCCAGTTATCGCAAACGCTTGATTGCAGTTGTTGCTGCCAAGGGTGGCCCGACCAGTTATTAGGTTTAGGGGGCAATCACTTTTTCCACACAGGGCCATGTAGGTTTGGATTTTTTCCACCTAAATAAACATCTTCATTTAAAAACTGCATTTTGTGTTTACTTGTGTTATCTTTGTCTAATATTTAAATTTGTTTGATGATCTGAAACACTCAAGTGTAATAAACACAAAAAAAAATGAGAAATCAGGAACAGGGCACTTTTTCACACCACTGTACCTACCACAGGATGCAGCAGAGCCATTTACTACAAGGTAAAAGCTTATGGTTGAATACATTACTGTACATTAAAAAAATAATGTGATCGTACTTAGTTTAGTGTCTTGTCGCTGAACCCGTTCAACATTTATATGGAAGACATCATGAGAGCTGTGAAGGTGGATTTTGTTGGGAGAGAAACCCTGAATAACCTGAAATTTGCTGACAACACAGCTCTCATCTGCATCAGCAAAAATGAGTCACTACAAGTGGTAAAGCGATAAAAGCAGAGAGCGAGCAAAGAGGGTTTTTCCTAAACATTAGTAAGACAATGATTATGGTGGTGGATAAAAACAGGACAGACCACGGCCCCTTCATGTTAAGTGGACAGAGGACTGAAGAGGTGGAAAGCTTTGTGTACTTGGGGATCAATGAACACTAACAGAGGCACCAGTATCTTGGAGATTAGAAGGCGACTAGCGATGGTGAGTGAGGTGGCGCAGAAGATGGCCAACATCTGGAAGAGTCACGGCATGTGTGTAGCATTGAAAGTCAGACTTCTCTGCACCACTCTTTCCCAGTGGCGGAGAACCAATAAAAATACAAAGGCTACTCAACACATACGAGAAATACAATAAAATACAGCACTTGCATACAATAACTTCCGTCTATACATCGTAGTCGTACTTTATCTAAATTTCTTGCACATAAATTCTATAACGTGGCATTCTTCGTTTGAAAGCTAAGCTTGGCTGGTCATGGCTTTCATTTGGTGACTGAAGAAGTATTGGCTGTTTTTATTTTCAGCCTGCTAGCTGAGCAAAGACAAGTACCGGTGTCCTTACTGTGACAGCCAGGTACCCAACACTGTCACCTCAAGACCAGAATGGCAAGAAGGTGAGGTAGACCTCTCACATCATGGTTGAACAAAAGCACTACGAGGCGAGTGCAATGTCTCTTGCCTGTTTTCTTATTGAAGGAAGGCCGTTTTCAACTTTTCCACGTGCATCATCAGTGTGTATCAAACCCTGGTACCAAGTTTCAAAACATTTGGAACACAACTGTAGGAGTTGATTTCACAAAATGGGTACACTATATTGCCAAAAGTATTGGGACATGACTGGGCTCCCAATGCACAAAGCACGGCCCATAAAGACATGGATGGGCGAGTTTGGTGTGGGGGAACTTGACTTGCCTGAACAGAGCCCTGACCTCAACCCGATAGAACATCTTTGGGATGAATGAGAGCAGAGACTGCAAGTCAGGCCTCCTTGTCCAATATCAGTGCCTGGCCTCACAAATGCACTTCTGGAAGAATGGTCAAAAGTTTTCAGAAACACACTCCTAAACCTTGTGGAAAGCCACCCTCTGCAGCTATAACAGCTTCAACTCTTCTGTATTTTCTTTTTTTGAAATGTATATAACTGAAAAATCATTCATTCATTGGCTCCCAGTCATTTGGAGGGGTGTCTCAATACTTCTAGCAATATAGTATACCTTTTGTGGGACAGACGGACATCGCCATAATATAATCCCCCTTTAGTCTTTGACCAGCGGGGACTAAAACAATATTAAGGAGTGGATAGGACCAAGGTGGCTGAAGCTATACAGGCAATAGCAAATAGAGAGAGCTGGAGTGTATGAAAGTGGCCACAGGATTGCATTTATGACTTCTGACGTAGAACGTTCAGTGTATGTTCAGTCAAAATAAAAACATTCCACACAGTGAGATAAATTATTGTAAAATTATATTAACAAGCAATCTTTCCTCAATTTGAAATAAAAAAATATCAGCAAATAAAGGCAACATAGGACAGATGTGTATAATGCATAATGTTCACAGGGGGGAAAAAATGAAACAAAAATTCTCATCACATTTACAAGACTGCTGCTAAGTTTATAATGATGTCTACAATAATCAGTTTAGAAAGCTCCGACTAACTGAATAACTGGGGCAATATACTTAGTCAAAGTTTGTATCAAAATATAAAAAAATATGTGGATGGGCGAGAAATGAGCAAGGCCAAGGGGGACAACCGGCGATACAGGAAGTATGAACAACCAATACGGATGAGAGTTTAAAATGGGCAACTCATCCAAAGCCATTTCATTAAAAAAAAAAAAAAAAAAAAAAAAAAATCAGAAATAACACAGAGGGCTACGACGATGAAGCGCACAGAGTGTTAAGCACAGGCAGGTAAGGAGATATACACCACATCTTAAAGCAGGTGTCCACAGAGAAAAGCAGCACTAGGTAGTATGTTGTACACAGATTCTCAGCACTCATGCACTCACTTCTTTTGTCAAAATGTGGCTTTCCTTTGACAGCATACAACAGCTGTTTAAATTAAACAACCAAGAGCACAGAGTAGGTTGACTGTCAACAGTAAAGACCCTCTCACACATGTGCTCCTTTCCGTTAAAGTGACAGCATCTGATCATGTTGGCTTCACATCTCTAAAAGCACACTGGTTACAGCGATGCTTTCAACAGCACAAATCTGAATGTGTTTAATGGACAGACAGACGTATTAGAGTATGGCTGTGCACGACTTTCTTGGATTTTGCTAGAGATCACCCAAAGAAGTGACATGTACACATTAACATTTACCTTAAAGGTCCCACATTGTGCATCTGTTTGTAAAACTCACTCTGAAACAGCTCCGTCTGCTCATCAATATCAGTGAGCCGATAATCAGACTGGATAAATGTTTTTTTGAATGAAGCGCTGTAAGTTAAGCCTACAGCAGCAGTTTAACAACCAATAGGACTGTGACTGGAGGCAAACGAAGCCGCTTTCAAACTATAACTGGCAAGGTGAAATCAAGGGGTTCCATTTGAATAAATTAACACCCAAGCAAACCATAGATGGCTTTTTCAAACTATCAGCAGAAGAGGGGCTGATCCCCTGCAGAGTTCTGTGGCGTATCAAGTTTTATGTCCTCACATTGCAGACGTCACGCAAATGCGTCGGTCAGCCTGGACGCTGGTGATGCTGTGTGAGGTCACCGTCTAATGATTTGTATTACACTATAGTTTAGTGTCACCGGTGTTTTTACATGTCTTAATTTTGTCACTGTCAAACTCTGCTTAGATCAGTGGCTGACTAGAATATACTGATCACTTCTACGGTTGCTGCTTGTTGAATACAGGATGAGCATTTGGACCGGACTGGTGGCCTAATGGTGGAGCATTGGCCCCCCCAGCCGGGATGTTGTGGGTTAGATAGATAGATGTACTTTATTGATCCCAAACTGGGAAATTACAGCAAATCCCAGCTGGGTCATACCAAAGACCATAAAAAAAGGGACATTCTGCCTTCTAGCTTGGTGCTCATAAATAGAATGGGGAAAAGAAAGAGTTTCCCAGCCGCACTGTACTCCTTGTGTCGGTCCCAAGCCCAGGTAAAATGGGGAGGGTTGTGTCAGGAAGGGTATCTGGTGTAAAATTCTTGCCAGATCAAATATGCGGAAACATGATCCGCTGTGGCAACCCTGAATAGGCAGCAGCCGAAAGGTATGTGTGTACAGGACAAGCATCTAGATATTATGCATCAATTAATTTTCAGTAAGCAAATGAAAAGACATTGTGTGTGTGTGTGTGTGCGCGCGCGCTTGCAGTAAACTTATTTGGTGGGGCTGTGTGCGCATGTGTCACTTTTCATGCCCAGCACACATCATCATCATCATCATCATCATAGCAGTCTGTCGGGGGTGACAATGACGGTTTCATTTAGGTCTGATCAGATTCCTCCATGCAGCTCTGTAATTCGCCTTCCGCTGCCAGGAACTCCTGACCTTGTTAACCTGGGCGACGCCTGAGCTGGTATGAGTGACAAAGCAGCATAAAGGCCTGTTCAGAGTCCTTCCGAGGGGAAAAGGTTTGCGTACACAGCAGTATCCAGAGTCATTTTTGAGCCACTGCAGCTGCCGCGTTTCATGCATGCACAGTGAAAATAGTCTGCAGTTTACATGCCTGTACTGTCGGCGGCAATCGAGAGCCACCAATCTGATTTGAACAGCTGCAATCCAAACACAAAAGACGAGCACAGTGGCAGACGTCTTAAATGCCGGAAGCGATGGAGGTTAAGTGAATATAATGACAATGAAGATGAACAGGAGCTTTTGCCGTTTAGTGGTACAGAGAGAAAACAGACGAGCAAAAAGACGGACATTTGTTCACCCAGTATTGGCATATTGCTCAGTGCTTCCCTCTGGCGGGAGTTTCTAGGTACATGCGCAGTTCACTGCAACCATTTGCGTACTTGTACGTGTGTTCACTTTTTTGGGGGCTGCATGCACTTGGTCAGCGCTCACCCTCTGCGTAGGGTTTGTGCATGAATGCGTCCACTGCACTAGTTCGAGTACTAACGCTTTTTTGCCACCATGAATTGGGCTTAAGTTTTTCTTTTAAAGCCCCATGATCATACGCTGCATGTTAATGCGGGGCAAACTGGGATGCACAAATGAGCACGGAGCAGAAGGATGCTCTGTACGGGCTGAAAACGGAGACTGTCGCAGGCAGAACGAACGTGCCTCCCTCAGCTTTTGTTCCAGGGCAGGCTGGTCTCGGCACCAGCTGGCGATTAGCAGATTCTTTCCACTCTCTATTGATGTGCTGTGACATAACGATGGTGACACCTACTTCATCGCGGGTTTATCTGCGCTTCCTATTCAAACGGCAGCTGAGCTGAGGTAAGATGGGCAACGACCCACATCACTTGCAGGGTCAATTAGCTCAGGTGGCCCTATTCAGACAAGAGAGGCAACCCGGATCTTACCGAGTTTGCGGTGGATTGCCAGGGTAGCTCGAAAGGGGCTTGAAGGCAGGACTTGCTAGATTGTGATGTAAACCCCCCACCCCCGGGAGGTACAGCCCACTTTTTTTCTTTAAAAATGTAACTAAATAAAGGCAGGTCAAATTCCTTATAAACACCAGTGGGTGCTTATCAGGACAAAAAGCATTAAAACACCATTTTGCACAATATGGGGCCTTTAACTTCACATCAATGATGCACTTTATTACTCATCTTTCATTATTCCCAATTCAGAAGGAAGATATCACTCTGCAGCTATCACCAACAAACCTGGCTGAGAGAACTGTACAGCATGGTTTTAAAAAAAATTACACTCATGGTAAATCGTCGTTGTTTTTACCATTTCTTTTGAATAAAAGCAAGAGCTGCATTAGCATAAAAGAGACCCATCTCTGAATGACAGAATGCCGCCACTTTAACAGACTGAAAAAAAAAATAAAAATCCAACAATGTTCAACATTCCATGTCTGAAAGGAGCTTAAAAGTGATAAAACTGGATTGATTTGATATTACAAGAACCATCTGAGCACTCACATGCTGTGGAAAGCTGTCACAAAAAAAAAAAAAAAAAAAAAAAAAAAAAAAGCTGTCTTCTTTCACGTCTTTGCCCCATAAAAAGTCTCTTTAAATAGAAGGGTGGGCATCGGGTAGAAGAGTACATTATTCATAAGTGGCCACAGAGTAAAAGGCAAATTCAGAGTCTTATGTCAACTGTCTTATGTGACACAGTAGGCATGGCGATAAGTAAAATGACAAGACAAGGACGTTCTGAGCTCACAATGCATATGCACACTCTCCAGTGTTTTAAGTGGCAAAAGCAGATACTTCCTGCACCACAAAAGCAATCATTTAAAAAGTACAAGAGGTAAACTTCAACCATTTTTTCCCTCTTCGCTCTAAGGGTGACAAGAATGGGGACGAGGGCTGAGAGGGATAGTGAGGTTCTGCAAAGAACATAAAAACGTGTCATATATGCATTTCAGTAGCTGGTTTTGTCACACTTGGGGGTTGTAATAAATGGTGATATTGTCCTTCATTTTTGAGCAAGGAGCAGTAGTTGCCAGCCGTTTTGATTTTTCTCCAATCAGCATTCTGGCGTTAGTGTGGAACCAAAATGGCACCTGTCCCTGATTCGGTGCTGATGTGTTTTGGCCGTGTCCTACAGTGAGTTCAGATCCTCGGAATGATGGCAAATAATGTTGGGTTGAGTGAAGGAGGGCTTTAAGGGGAGTCACACACTCATCGTCATGGTTGGAGAGTACTACGGAAGCACAAAAGAAGAAAACACGCATCAACTACAGCGCTACGTACTACGGCAGATGGTACTAAATAAGCTGATAATTTGAATTGCTGTTCAAATCTGGTATTTGGATACCCACCCCAACAGCTTGATTTTAAATATAGCACAATTACAAATTTACCTTTAGAAAACTGACCAAAAAACAAAAGAAAGAAAATAACCCCGCAAATTTAGGAGAAAACATCATCTCAAATTTACAAGAATAAAAGTAGCAACTTGATGAAGTCATAAATTTACCAAGAAGGCCATAAATATACATGAATAAATGTGCAAAAGAAACAAAGAATCAACGTCAAAATTATCAAATAAAGGTAAAATGTACTAGAAAAGCTGGGAAAAACAGGAATAAAATACACCACAATTGGTGGCTGACGAAATACTTTTTTGCCCCACTACGTTTCCATCAGCCTGCCCAGGGGCAACAGTGGCTACAGAAGTAGCTTATCACCACCATTGTCTGTCTGTGAAGTGAATGAATAATGGACTCACTGTAAAGTGCTTTGGATGAAAAGCACCATTTAAAATGCAATCCATTATTATTATTATTATTGTTAAGAAAAAAGCTGCAAAATTTACATGAAAAAGTTCCAAAAATAAAAGAAAAGTCAGGATTTTTGAAAAAAAAAAAAAAAAAAAAAACAACAACAAAACATTGATGATGACGCAGGTTACTAAAGGAGAAAAAAAAAAATTCTCTGGATTGGTCCTGAACATGCAAACTTCACAAATGATATTTGGAGCAGCCATAGATCTCCCATCTATTGTGCCCCAAACATAATTAATGAACCAATAAATAAATTTAAAATTTTATATGTCAGATAATATCAATTCATGTATTATGCAAATACAAATCACTACACATATTTATTTTTTAATATTTATATGAATATATTTAAAAACCTCAAATCATTTACTTCTAATTTTGGCATATTTGGCCTCCATAAACCTCTTATAAGACTTACATTCTCACTCTGAAAGGAGTGGAGAAAGTTTCCACTCAGCTCCCCGTCATCCCTTGGAGTCCCAGGAGGATTGCTAATGCCACTTAAATTGTTAGGGGAATTCTAAAAATAAATAAATAAATAAATATGAAGAAAGGGCAACAGTTTAACCAAATTCAAAAACACGTCACTTTATCCACGATAAATATTTCCATGAAAAAGGGACTTGCCGCGTTTACATTATTTACCTTGTTCATTCCATCCATGTCACTAGAGCCTGCAAATGAAATGAGAAGACAGACAAACATTATTTGTGTTAAATTACCAGATATGAAGCCAGTTTTCTGCTCTGGAATACATACACGTGTTTTCCATGTTTGATGAGTGACTATCGCATCAATTTCTGTGGTGTGCTATTTCATTGTTTTGTAGTGGACAGTGTTACCTAGTGATCCATTCATGTGGTGTGGTTCCATTCCAGCCATGGCTCCCAGGGGCCCATCCGAGCCAGGGCCCATAGGGAACTAAAGAGGGAAAATATATTACGCGCATATTTATTTTATACAAATGCACAGCAGAGTTGGCATTAAACAAAAAAGAATTTGTCATCTATGTGTAAATATACAGTGGTGTGAAAAAGTGTTTGCCCCCTTCCTGATTTCACATTTTTTGGGGGTATGTTTGTCAAACTTAAAGGTTTCAGATCATCAAACAAATTTAAATATTAGACAAAGATAACAAGTAAACACAAAATGCAGTTTTTAAATGAAGGTGTTTATTATTAAGGGTAAAAAAAATCCAAACCTACATGGCCCTGTGTGAAAAAGTGACCCCCCATCCCCCGTTAACACATAAATTAACTGTGGTTTATCACATCTTTGGAAAGCTGAGTTCAATTTCTCGAGCCACACCCAGGCCTAATTACTGCCACACCTGTTCTAAATCAAGAAATCACTTAAATAGGACCTGTCTGACAAAGTGACGTAGACCAAAAGATCCTCAAAAGCTAAACATCATCCAAAGAAATTCAGGAACAAATAAGAAAAAGTAATTGAGGTCTATCAGTCTGAAAAGGTTATAAAGCCATTTGTAAAGCTTTGGGACTCCAGCAAACCACAGTGAGAGCCATTATCCACAAACGGCAAAAATGGAACAATGGTGAACCTTCCCAGGAGTGGCAAGCCTACCAAAATTACCCCGAGAGCGCAGCGACGACTCATCCAAGAGGTCACACAAGACCCCACAACAACATCCAAAGAACTGCAGGCCTCACTTGCCTCAGTTAAGGTCAGTGTTCATGACTCCACCATAAGAAAGAGACTGGGTAAAAATGGCCTGCGCGGCAGAGTTCCAAGACAAAAACCACTTTCTGGAAGGTGTGTGTCCCATTACATCCGGTGTAAAAGTAACAGCATTTCAGAAAAGGAACATCATACCAACAGTAAAATATGGTTGTGGTAGTGTGATGGTCTGGGGCTGTTTTGCTGCTTCGGGACCTGGAAGACTTGCTGTGGTAAATGGAACCATGAATTCTGCTGTCTACCAAAAAATCCTGAAGAAGAATGTCCGGCTGTCTGTTCGTGACCTCAAGCTGAAGCGCACTTGGGTTCTGCACCAGGACAATGATCCAAAACACACCAGCAAGTCCACCTCTGAATGGCTTAAGAAAGACAAATTTAAAAAAAAAACAAAAAAGACTTTGGAGCGGCCTAGTCAAAGTCCTGACCTGAATCTGATTGAGATGCTGTGGCATGACCTTAAAAAGGCGGTGCATGCTCGAAAACCCTCCAATGTGGCTGAATTACAACAATTCTGCAAAGATGAGTGGGCCAAAATTCCTCCAAAGCGCTGTAAAAGACTCATTCCCAGTTATCGCAAATGCTTGATTGCAGTTGTTGCTGCTAAGGGTGGCCCAACCAGTTATTAGGTTTAGAGGGCAATCACTTTTTCACACAGGGCCATGTAGGTTTGGATTTTTTTTCCCCCTTAATAATAAACACCTTCATTTAAAAACTGTATTTTGTGTTTACTTGTGTTATCGTTGTCTAATTAAATTTGTTTGATGATCTGAAACATTTAGATTAGATTAGATTAAACTTTATTGTCATTACACATGTATGAATACAAGGTAACGAAACACAGTTTAGCATCCAATCAGAAGTGCAAAGGACAGCAGTGCAGTATATACGGTAATTAACAGTATGTGCAATTTAAGCAAATATATGCAAATATATGCAGCAGTGCAGAAAGTTAAAAGTACTGTTATGTGCAAATAATGTGCAATAAGTTAGATGTAGTTATGTAGTTATGCAGTTATGTACAGGTGAGGATGGTAAAAGATGATTGTAAGAGAGTCAGCGGGGAACTAAGTTCAATAACGTGACAGCTGTTGGAAAGAAACTGTTCCTAAACCTGCTGGTTCTAGTCCGAAGGCTTCTGAAATGTCTTCTGGAGGGGAGAAGCTGGAACAGTCCATGAGCAGGATGGTTGGAGTCCCTAAGAATGCTGCGTGCCCGGCGCAGACATCTTTTCCTGTAGACGTCCTCTATAGCTGGAAGCGGAGTCCCTGTGATGCGTTGGGCGGTTTTCACCACCCGCTGCAGCGCCTTGCGGTCAGCTACAGAGCAGCTCCCATACCAGAGTGTGATACAGTTGGTCAGGGTGCTCTCTATCACGCAGCGGTAGAAGTTGCCCAGGATGTCAATTGACAGATGGTTCTTCTTCAATGTCCTCAAGAAGAAGAGGCGCTGATGGGCCTTCTTGATCAGGCTGGTGGTGTTAACTGACCAGGACAGGTCCTCCGAGATGTGGGTCCCCAGGAATTTGAAGCTGGGGACACGTTCAACAGCTATGCCATTGATATGGATGGGGTCATGTGTCTCTTCCCTCTCCTTCCTGTAGTCCACTATGAGCTCCTTGGTTTTGCTAGTGTTAAGGAGCAGGTTATTGTCAGTGCACCAAGTAGCCAAGTGCTCAACCTCTGCCCTGTAATCTGACTCGTCGTTGTCCCTGATGAGTCCAATCACCGTGGTGTCATCTGCGAACTTTATGATGGAATTGGATCCACACATAGGCCTGCAGTCATGGGTGTAGAGGGAGTAGAGGAATGGGCTGAGCACACAGCCCTGTGGTACACCAGTGTTGAGTGTGATGACGGAAGAACGGTTGGGGCCTGACCTAACATGCTGGGGTCTGTTGGTCAGAAAATCCATGATCCAGTTGCAGGTGGAGGTACTGATTCTCAGGTCCCCAAGTTTGGTGAGCAACTTGGAGGGGATAACTGTGTTGAATGCTGAGCTGAAGTCAATAAACAGCATTCTTGCGTAGGTGTTCTTGTCATCCAGGTGTGAGAGTACATAGTGCAGCGCTGTAGAAACCGCATCCTCTGTACTCCTGTTGCTCCGGTAGGCAAACTGATGAGGGTCCAGTGTAGGGGGCAGGCCTTTTTTGAGCTGTGCCAAGACCAGTCGCTCAAAGCACTTCATGACTATGGGCGTCAGTGCCACAGGGCGATAGTCATTTAGGCACAATGGTATTGAATGTTTCGGCACTGGTACTATTGAAGTGGTCTTGAAGCACGCTGGTACCACGGCCTGGGCCAGGGACAGATTGAAGATGTCTGTGAAGACCCCTGCCAGCTGCTCAGCGCATGCCCTCAGCACACGCCCAGGAATGCCATCAGGGCCAGCAGCCTTACGTACGTATTCAAGTGTGACATACAAAAAAAATGAGAAGTTAGGAATGGCGCCAACACTTTTTCACACCACTGTATATAAAGTTGTTAAAATGCATCTTTAGCATCAGTATTAACAGACTTAAGATGTATTGGCGTGCCTTGACCAATCGTGAGAAAAACATAAGGTCAAATTACTCCCTGTAGTAATTATGTATTCTAAGCTATTTGGGGTGGGAATAAAACAATACGATTTTATGAAAATACTTGGACCGCGATGTGATACTATCACAATCTTGCGACACACTGACTATTGTAATATCATATATTGTGATTTCCCATCCAGATCTTGGACCTGGTCTTGTTTAACTCCATGCTGGAGCTCAGGAGTCGCTCCTCTGCTGTGTCAACCTAAAGCTACTGAGTATTTAGCACCACCTAATGGATTGAAAAGTCAACTTGTTTTTATTACTCTGGTACCTAAACAGGTAAGTGTGTTTGTAACATTTAAAAATCATTCTTAATGAAGTATCACAATACTAGTTTCTCTGAATTGATACAGTATCAGAGAAACTGTCCATACTACACCTGTGGCACAGTACATGCAGTGTGGCCGACTACTGATCAGAGGGTCAGGGGTTCGATTCCTGCTCTATCTGCAGTCTGCATGTCCAAGTGTCCTTGAACAAGACACTGGACCCCCAGTTGCTCCTGGTGGGTCAGGCTAGCACCTGTGCATGGCAGCTCTGCTGCCATCAGTGTGTAAATGTGTGTGTGAATGGGTGAACAGCAAGATCTGTAAAGCGCTTTGGTCATCTAGAGATGAGAAAAAATGCTGTATAAGTGAACGCCATTTACCATATCACCACCATAAAGTATTGTGATATTCGTTTATTCCCCCCCATCTGAAAACCTATTAAATTGAATGTTTTTTTTTATCATTTGAAGTCGGGGTGTCCTGATCTGATGTCAAGTATTGGATTGGGACCTGATCCTGGCTTTTGTCACTCGATGGGTACTGGGGTAACTGGGCTCATCTCTGTTCAAATCTCAAGTTTTCCATCAGCAGCAGCAGTTTTATGTCAGCAGTACAGAGCTGCAGAAGGGAAGGTGTTGCCAACATGCCTGCTGTGTGGAATACTCTAAAGTTGGCTTTATGCTTTTCATGTCTGGTCGAGCTTGAAGCTTTTGTGACGTGAATTTCGTCATCCTCTCCAGTCTGCTAAGCCCCACAGGGTTCCTCTGCGGCTGAGAACGTACAGCCAAAATTTTCTGACAGTGTTGACTGAGTGCGTCGACTACGCATGCGCAAGAACAAACTCCTGTTCAAACGGTGGCGCCACCCACACTGCATACAGACGAAGTGAAGAAAGAAGACTAATAATTAAAAATCAAAATGACAAAATGAGACCAGAGAAAGAAAGAGGAAAAAAAGACGATTAGTGGTAAAAGTAGTAAAAACAGGAGTTCCTTTTCTTGTCTTCATGCAGTCACTATTGTTGCTAAAATGCGGGTGCTTCTTTCTTTTTTTCTCCATCATACAGCCAGTGAACAAACTGCTGTGTCAGCACATTTGCACCATCGGGCTGGGATGAAACTACAGATGATGGTCATGCGTCAAATGCTAGGTTGAAATGATGCAAATGAAGCATATGTGCAGCTGCAGGCATGCTGGCCTTGTCCAAAGTGCAAGTGTATCACAGATGCACAAAGCCAGCTTAATAAGAGTATTGATGTGTCAAGCAAAGACATGGAGGCAATTTTTAAATAACTTTAATGTACTTAATCTTGTGTAGTTTGCAAGAATGTGCAACAGGAACATGTTAGTATCAGATTGTGACTCTGTATTGGTCAGTCCCAAATCTTAAACGACGTGGATTGTATCAGGGATGAAACCTGTTGACTGGGACATTCCTGTTCAGAAGACATAATCTTATTGGTTTCGGTGTTAGTTGTGAAAAGGGTGATACTTATTTTTAATAGATACTGCAAAACATGAATTAAATTGCTAAATATTTATATCTGCTTGTCTAATGCTGTAGTGCTCACATTATTTCTGTTTCCGGGTCCAGTGTTGATCATGGTATACAAATTGTCACCAGAGTTGTTTGAATCTGGGGGGGAAAAAAAGCACAATCAGGTGTACTGTGTATGTAATTGTTACTGCACAGACTTTTAACAGCTTTGTCCAGGGAGGCACTAACCTGCCGGGCTGGGCATGATGGGAGTTCCAGGAGGACCTCCACCTCCAGATGCCCCCTTTAGAGGAAACAGCCAGAACAACAAAAACAGAAACAAAAAAGAATTAAAAATATATAATAATTTTTTAAAAAGTTCTGCAGCGCGTTCCAGTTAAGACACAAGGATGCGTTCTCACCCCGTATGCACCAGGAGAGGGTGATGAATAAGGCATCTGAAACCAAAGACACAAACATTACAGGCAGAAATGGGAGGGCAAACACTTTCTATACCTCAAACTGTCATCATTCATCATTTGATCATCCTAATGCTATTAAGGCCGTCTGTCCTACTGTCTGTGGAAACCATGATACACAATACTACAATTACTGTACAGCCCAGACGAAAACTGTGAAGTAGACCTAGCGTGTGTCTGCTATTTAAGCCAATATGACGTGATTGTGTCTACATGCAGATTACCACTCACAGAATTGGCATTATTCGGATTGGGCCATGGCCGGCCCGTTCCTGGGGCCCTACATGGTAAGACCAAAGAAAATCTCAGTTAGATACTGTGCTTAGGGCTGAAGTTACATGTGACACTATATATATATATAATTAAAACAGAACACTTACATGTTCACTCCTGGCATGGCAGAGCCCATAGTGTTGTGTGGAGGCCTCATCCCACCACCAAAGGTCTGAAAAGGGGGGGGGGGAGAGAAAAATACATCAACCACATTCATGGCCTTCAAGATTACAAATATTCCCTTTCTTCAGATTTCACCGAACAAACAATCAACAACAATCAGGGGATTAAGAACACATGAACTATTCAAGAACACGCACTAATGGATCATTAAGGGAGTGGAGATTCATCTGAAACACAAATGGTAAAAGTGAAACAGGCTACCTGCGGGCCCGGCCCCATGGGCCCCATGCCTCGAGGGCCACTCATTCTCTGCATCGGCCCCAAGTTAGGATGGCCTGGAGGGACAAAAGGCAGTTTATGTAAAGAGAGAGAAAACGCTGAATAACTGATTTGTATTAGTAGGGCTGTGTGATATGAGCAAAATTTCATATCACAATGCAATTATAAAGTATACAAAGTACACAAAATACCCCCCAAAAAATTAATCTCATATTGCAATAACGATATAGGATTAATTATCTCTGACGCAGCATGGTGGGAAACAGTCCGACATCCCTGACACACCGAAGCAGCGGATATCTGACTAAACCATTAGTTTCAAGTTAGCTGTTGTGCTAATTACCAGAATGAAGCCTGGCCTCTGAGGAGAGGCAGGCCGCTGACTAGTAGTGTGTGAGGAGTTTTGCTGAAGAAACTAAGTATATACATTTTAAATCCCAATATAAATGATAGTGTTAGATGAAACGATAGATGCTTTTATTTCATCATCCGATATACAGTATATCATCATATCGCACAGCTCCATGTACTAGGATGTGTTCTGGTGAATACACACCCTGTGGTCGTGTAGGATCCATGTTGGGCAGCATCGGATGAGGACCTGGTCCTCCACCTGGTGGCTGGAGGATGAACAGAATTAATGACGGTTCAACTTTAGATAGAAGCCAATGAGTTCTGCATTAGCGTGCACGTGTTTGTGTTTTACCTGGTTGCTCATCCTGATGGGGGGACCTCTTGGGCCTCCAGCAAAGCGAGGCGACATGAAGGACTACAACACAAACACAGTTTCCTCGTGAACTTTCAATGCTACATTTGCATACTACTACATTTAATATACTGTATGTCATGTATTTTGACTGCAGCATAAAGCATTAAGCTGAGACGAATGCCAAAGCATGAAGCATCAGCACCCACTACCAGCAAACCCAAATGATTGCAGATGGCAAAACTGGAGAAAAAGAAAGAGTGAAAGAGAAGCAGCATTACCTGACTGTGAGGTCCCATCATACTGTTAGGGGGAGGAGGCTGAGGGTGAGGAGAGCCCTGGGGACCAGGAGGACCCTGTGGCACCACATATATGAAGAGAGTAGCAAGACAGGGGGGAGGTTTAGACAAAGATTGAAAGGAGGATCAAGACAGAAAGAATAAAATAGGGACAGAGAAAAGTAGAATTACTGCAGGGCAGAGGACAGTTGGAGTGCAAGAATCAAAGTGTGGCACCCAAAAAATGCATAAATGTACAAAAACATGATGCTCCTTTTATGTACCAGTAAGTGATAGAAGCAAGGACAAGCAAACGAAAGCCCTGAATGGAAGAAGAGAGACAGAAAGATGGAGAGGATATGTGCTCTTTTGCCTGTCAGTCAAGACATTAAGAAGCCTGCTGCATGCAGCATGTTATCAGTGCTAATTTCCCTGAATTAACAGCATCAATTAAGCTCTATGCAATTAGCTGTATAACAACACTAAACACCGACACTGTGTTGCTAATGTTGCTGATCTGACAGAGTGAGGAGTCTAATTGAACCTCCTCAGATGGAAGATGAGTGTCTGCTGTACACTTTATGAACAACAAAATGCCTTTTCTGATATTCACATGATCACCTAGCAGAGAGACAGCTTTGTGGCTTCAAATAAACCTTTATTTTAAACATTTATTGTAAATAATTTGGAATAATGGATTTAGAGCAACATTACAACTTTTGTCATCTCAGAAAAGTCCGTTCTAAGAGTTGTCAGCGAGCAGCTCATCATCATGAGATATTGATTTACAGTAGGTGCTGCACCTCTTGATTTCTCCATTAGGGGAAATAGTCAGGCCACGCCCATCAGTTTATAGCACAGGACAGGCCCACGCAGAACGAACAGCTGTTTACATGTTCTCAGAGCAGAGTAGAATACAACATCCAATAAAGCAATGCAGAGACTATTGTGAAGCTCTGCAGCACTAGAATAAATTCACAACCCTCACAGGGTTATCAAAAGCTAAATGATGCAGGAGTACAGGTAGTAATGAACACTGATATGAAGCAATCTCTGGGGAAACTATTTTACTAAAATTTAACAGGTAATACAAGTTATTAAAGGAGTCACTGACTGCCCATTTTCCACATTCTGACAGCTCCCACAGGTCTTAATGAAATGTTTGAGATATATTTTAGTCAAACTTTCTTTAATTATTAAATTAATGCAGCATTAATGTGAATCATCTTCTAAGAGCTGCATTTAACTCCACCCTCCCTCTTACATCACTATCGCTAATCTTAGCTGGCTAGCTCCCAGCTCGGATAGCCAGCCTGAGCCAAATAATGCAAATTTGTCTTAAAGAATGAATGAAATGAAGCATTACTGGTGGACAGGGGTTTTGGAGGTAGGATATGACCGGTCCCTTGAGTACAATAAGCACAGAAACAGCTGTGAATGAGTGGCTAAACTGCTAGCTTCAGCTAGCCACCTTGGTTCTCTGTTAATGAAACTTTAACAAAGTTAAAATAACAACTACAAACGAAGTATATAGTCAAATGTTGTTAGATGAGCAAGGATTCCAGTGTGTGTGTGTGTGTGTGTGTGTGTGTGTGTGTGTGTGTGTGTGTGTGTGTGTGTGAGTGAGAGCGAGCGTAGTTATCAAATCCAGTCAGATTGATAGTTAAGCCAATGCCAGACGGCCTTTCAGTCAGCCTCTGCTCGTTGAGGCAAGCTGTAATGTGGTTACACTGACTGATGCCCACTGCCTAGCCAAGCTAATGCAAACGGTTCAATGTAGCATAGCGGAGAAAATATAACAAAATAAGCCAGAATAAAGCAAGCTTTATTATCGACTGTGGATTAGTGAGCCAGGTGGAAACAGTGATGTCTATAAGGGTTAGGGATGGGAATTGATAAGATTTTATCAATATCAATGGCATTGTTGATTTTGCTTATAGATGCGATTCTTTATCGATTCCCTTATCAATTGTTGATCAGTTTTCCATGTGGAAAGACGCAGGATTTCAGCGTCAATACAGGAGCTTTACTATTTTTCTGACTTTAAACAATGCTTCTTCTCTTAAAAAGATAATAAAATAAAATATAAGACTGTAAACATAAGTTCCTTAGAAAAATGGGCATTTATCCTTTGCAACATTTATGTTTAAAGGCTGAAAAGCAATATACAGTGGGACAAAAAAGTATTTAGTCAGCCACCAATTGTGCAAGTTCTCCCACTTAAAAGATGAGAGAGGTCTCCAATTTTCATCATAGGTATGTATACCTCAACTATGAGAGACAAAATAAGAAAAAAAAAAAAATCCAGAAAATCACATTGTCTGATGTTAAAAGAATTTATTTGCAAATTATGGTGGAAAAATAAGTATTTGGTCACCTACAAACAAGCAAGATTTCTGGCTCTCATAGACTTGTAACAACTTCTTTAAGAGGCTCCTCTGTCCTCCACTTGTTACCTGTATTAATGGCACCTGTTTGAACTCGTTACCAGTATAAAAGACACCTGTCCGCAACCTCAAACAGTCAGACTCCAAACTCCACTATGGTCAAGACCAAAGAGCTGTCAAAGGACACCAGAAACAAAATTGTAGACCTGCACCAGGCTGGGAAGACTGAATCTGCAATAAGTAAGCAGCTTGGTGTGAAGAAATCAACTGTGGGAGCAATTATTAGAAAATGGAAGACATACAAGACCACTGATAATCTCCCTTGATCTGGGGCTCCAAGCAAGATCTCACCCCGTGGGGTCAAAATGATCACGAGAACGGTGAGCAAAAATCACAGAATCACATAGGGGGACCTAGTGAATGACCTGCAGAGAGCTGGAACCAAAGTAACAAAGGCTACATCAGAAACACACTACGCCGCCAGGGACTCAAATCCTGCAGTGCCAGATGTGTCCCCCTGCTTAAGTCAGTACATGTCCAGGCCCGTCTGAAGTTTGCCAGAGAGCGTTTGGATGATCCAGAAGAGGATTGGGAGAATGTCATATGGTCAGATGAAACCAAAATAGAACTTTTTGGTAAAAACTCAACTTGTCGCGTTTGGAGGAGAAAGAATGCTGAGTTGCATCCAAAGAACACCATACCTACTGTGAAGCATGGGGGTGGAAATATCATGCTTTGGGGCTGTTTTTCTGCAAAGGGACCAGGACACTTCCGGTCTGGACGCCATGGCGACTGCAGCTTAACACTGAAGTTCTCAGACCCAATCCAGGATAACACCTTGAAAATCAAACTTAACGGATTTTTGGAGGAGTGAAAATCAAAAGACAAAATCATCATGTCTAAAGGAAAACAGAAGAAACTGAAATTCTCCAGGCCAGGACACGTATCGGCCGGAGAATCCGAACTGGAAGATCTCCGTTCAGAAGACGAGGAACTGGTGATAGCTAACAAAAGGGTTAGCCTGAAATCACTATTTGAGGAGCTACGACGATTTCGCCGAGATGTTACGGCCGAATTTCGGGAATTCAGAGAAGAATTGAAAAGGACAAACAGCAGAGTGGACCAGGCCGAGAACCGAATCTTGGAAACAGAGGATCGAATAAAAGTGCTCGAAGATTCTGTGCTAGACCTACGCAAAAGACAAGCAGCTATAGAGGCTAAGCTAACCGACCAAGAAGGAAAACAAAGAAGAGACAACATAAGAATTCATGGTCTGATAGAAGGAACCGAAAATGGTTTTAACTCAATGGCAGAATGCGTGGAATCCTTACTAAGAGAGAAATTGGATATTCCACAAACCACCGACTTGAAGATAGAAAAGGCACATCGTTCATTAGCCGCTAGGCCGGCGGCGGAAGCGCCCCCACGTTCGGTGTTGGTAAGATTTTCCAATTTCAAAATAAAACAAGAGGTTGTAAGACTGGCCTGGCAGAAAAAAGGATTTATGCACCAGGAGAGAAAAGTCTACGTGGAACACGATTACGCCCCGGAGGTCCTTAAAAAGCGCAGGGAATACAATGACGCGAAAAAGGTGTTAAGAGAGAAGAAATTGCGCTTTCAGACACCATTTCCTGCGAAGTTAAGGGTCTTCTACGGCGATGAAACGTGTCTCTATAATTCGGCGGAAGAAGCAACAGCTGACATGGCGAAAAGAGGCCTCCCGGTAACGGTATTTAAACCCGCAGCAGACCCGAGTGAGAAGATCAAAGCGCAAACATGGACAACACAAAGACCTTCAAAATCCACGGACCAGCAGCGGGAAACCCAGCACCAGAGCGTCGCGGATAAACTATCCGTTTTCAGGTTGGAATAGCGACCTTTTTTTTTTTTTTTTTTTTTTCTTCTTTTCTCTTGAATCAATCCGCACATCCAACCCCCCTCATACAAGGTAACAAACATTAAAGGAGATGCATATTCAGCATGTGGTAAAACATTTCATGGAACAATCATATTATTTGAAACAAATAAGTCTTTGTAATAAAAAAAAAAAAAAAAAAACTTGTTAGAATAGAAATGTGACAATAATCCACATGTTCTCCTCATACTAACAAATACTGTTTTTGCGTGAATGTTTGATGTGATGGGGGTGGGAGGGTGCACACAATTTCACAGGGTTTAGGCATAAAAGGAAAAAAAAAAAATCATTACAAGTTTGGATTGGGTTCTGAAACTCACGTTAAAAGCATGGGACTACTTTCAGTGGTAAGAGAGGGCCCTCAACACGTAACAGAGTTTGAGGAATTTCCCTCAGAGCCTTCACTCCATCAAGGCTCTTACAGGGTCTTTAAAAAGACCTCAGCTCAGGAAGTTCTTATGACAGCTTTTTGTTTTAAAGTTTTTTACACTATGTTCTTAATGTTTTTCTTGTTTTTAATGTTCTTTCAGTTTCTGAGTAGCACAAAAGAGGGCCACCACACAGTTATACTAAACAAAACAACACAATGGAGAAACAGGGTGTAACCAAAATAATTTCATATAATGTAAAAGGAATCCTGAATCCAGTTAAAAGATCCAAGATTCTAGGCAAAATGAAAAAAGACAAAGCAGGAATAATACTTTTACAAGAAACCCACCTAACAGACGTGGAACACAATAAACTCAGTAGACAAGGGTTTAAAATGATCTCTTCATCTTCATATAAATCAGGGAGGAGGAGGGGAGTAGCGACATTGATATCAACCAAAATTACATTTGAAAAAAAATCAGAACACAAAGATAAAGAAGGGAGATACAGTTTGGTAACTGGGCGGCTAGAGGGAGAAGATATCACCCTGCTGAATGTGTATGCTCCCCCAGGGGCTAACTGGAAATTTTATAAAAATGTATTCGACCTAATGATAACTAAAGCTCAAGGTTTAGTGATATGTGGTGGGGACTTCAATCTTAGACTGAATCCATACTGGGATGCTTCTGGTAATTCCCCACATCAAAATAACACCCAAAACAGGAAGACTCGGATGCTACTAAAAGAATTGGGAATCTGTGACGTGTGGAGGGAACTCAACCCCAGTGTAAAAGACTATACATTTTACTCAACTCCACATTCATCTTACTCAAGGATTGACTATTTTTTTATGTTTAATAGAGACATTGGAAGAGTAAAAACATGTAAAATAGGACTGATGGATCTCTCCGACCACAGTCCGATCTACATGGACTTAAATATCCAAAAATACACAAATAATACATTTTCTTGGAGGTTAAATTCAAATGTCCTGAAAGGACCATTGAAAGATGAATTGGAATCAGATATTCTCAGATATTTGGAAGATAACGATAATGGAGAAGTATCCCCTTTAATACTGTGGGATGCATGTAAAGCTGTAATAAGAGGAAAGATTATTGCAAAACTGGCAACCCAAAAGAAACTAAGACAAGAAAAACTATCCACATTAGAGTCAGAACTTAGGAACCTAGAAAAAGAACACAAAGGCAACACTCATTCTACTGACTCGCTCAAGATTAAGGAAATTAAAAACCAAATAAATGAGATCTACACAATAGAAATCCAGAAGAAACTTACATTTCTGAAACAAAAATACTATGAAGCAGGCAGTAAATCGGCAAAATTGCTAGCCTATAAATTGAGGAAACATCAAACAGAAAGAGCAATCTACAAAATCAGAGACCCAGTATCAAAGGAAATAAAATTCAGAATTCAGGATATTCTTAAAAACTTCGAGAATTACTATAAGAACTTATACTCCCACAAAAAACATAAAAACGCATCCGAGGCATTCCTAAACACATTAAACCTTCCCCAACTTACGGAGTCACAAAATAAAACACTACTGTCAGAAATACATCCTAAAGAATTGGAAAAAGCAATTATGAAACTTAAAGCTAACAAATCCCCAGGAGCTGATGGCTATACAGCAGAGTGGTACAAAACCTTTAAACAGCAACTATCTCCTCTCCTCCTGAAAACATTTAATTATGTCCTCCACACAGGGGAAATCCCCCCCTCCTGGAGAGAAGGGGTCATTGCAGTTATACCAAAACCTGAAAAGGATAAACTAGAGTGCTCCAACTACAGACCAATCAGTGTACTAAATCAGGACTATAAGCTTTTTACCATTATCCTTGCCAAAAGGTTAGAAAATATACTGACAGACCTAATTCATTTAGACCAAACAGGTTTTATAAGACAAAGACAGACACAAGACAACATTCGACGCACTTTACACATAATTCATCATATAAAAAAATATAACTTAAATGCAGTCATATTGGGATTAGATGCTGAAAAAGCATTCGATTCGGTTGACTGGTCTTTTCTATATAGAATCTTATCCAGTTTCAATTTTCATAACAACTTCATTAGAACTATACAGGCATTATATAAAAAACCAACAGCTAAAATAAGGATTAACGGTAATTTATCATCATCTTTTGAACTGGAAAGAGGATGTCGTCAGGGCTGCCCCCTGTCTCCACTGCTCTTTGCAATCTTCATAGAACCTCTGAGCCAATGGATAAGACAAAACCAAAAAATTCAAGGTATTACACTTGGTCAGAAGGAACATAAAATAGCACTCTTTGCTGATGACATTTTAATATACCTAGGGCAGCCGGACACTTCTTTACCAGAACTAACCTCAGTTTTTTCAGAGTATGGAGATTTATCGGGGTACAAATTAAATATGCATAAAACCCAAGTTTTAACATTCAACTATGACCCAAATCATTATTCACTAAGCAAACTCAAAACTAACTGGGAGTCGGAATCTATGAAATATCTGGGGGTCAATATCCCGAAACAACTCAACAAAATTATATCACTAAACTATGCTCCACTGGTGACAAAAATAAAATCTGACCTAGCAAGATGGAATATGATACCATTCTTGGGTACTGCACAAAGAATTGAAGCAGTCAAAATGAATATACTTCCACGTCTTCTATACCTTTTCCAAACAATATCGGTAGAACCTCCCAAAAAAACATGGCAGGAGCTGGACAGAAGGATCTCAAGATTCATATGGCAGGGCAAGAGACCTAGAATCAGATATAGAACCCTACAGCTAAACAAAGACAAAGGTGGGCTCGCGCTGCCAAATATCAGGGACTACTTTAAAGCCGCACAAATTAAAACTTTAGTAGAGATATGTAACCCAGTCTACACTGCACAATGGAAGGAGATCGAATGCCAAATAACAAGTGACATCCCCCTACAGGCGATAATAGGGAACAATGTCTTACCTAAGCTTTTGAATAACACTAACCCGTGGATAGAGACCCCGCTAAAAATTTGGTTTAAGATAGTCAGAGAGAATCAAACTAAAGAGCCCTATCGACTTCTGCAATGGATCGCCTATGATCAGGACTTTACTCCTAATAAAACAGACACCAGATTTAAAAAGTGGAAGGAGAAAGGGCTGATAAAATATTACGATTTTTTTAAAGGGCAAATCTTAAGAAGTTTTTTAGATTTGAAAAAACAAGGCCTAATAAATCAAGACCTTTACAGGTTCTTCCAGCTTTGACACCACATAAACAATATACTTAAAAAGGAGGTTTTGGAAAGGGCCCAGTCAGGTGTTCTGAAGGTCTTCTTAATGGCATATAAAGGGATCCCAGGGATCAGATACATTTCTAAAATATACCAAGGTCTTCAAGACTTAAAAGGAGACAACACATCTTATATAAAAGAGAGATGGGAAAAAGAGGGGAATTTCACTTTACAACTGGAAATATGGGAAAAGCTAAATAAACAGCAATGGAAAAGTACCTCATCCCTGCAGTGGAGAGAATTTGGATGGAAAAACTTGGCAAGATTTTTCAGAACACCTGCACAAAACAAATTTACCCATAAGGGATTGAACTGTTGGCGCTTGTGTGGTGAAAAGACTGCAAATCATTTTCATGTGTTTTGGTCATGCCCAGTTATCCACCAATATTGGACCAAGGTACAGACAATATTGGGGAAAATATTCAAAATTACAGTTCCCTTTTCTTTTGTAACTTTGTATTTGGGTTTACTACCGGACTCACTGGAAAGACGAGGAGAAAAATACTTATTCAATGTTTTAATATTGGCAAGCAAAAAAGCTCTAACTAAAAAATGGATGTTGAAGGACTGTCCTACACCTGAAGATTGGACTAACGTGATCCAAGACATTTACTCGATGGAAAAGTTGACATTCGCACTGAGACAGGACATGGATGTGTTCATGAACTTTTGGCAACCCTGGACCGCATATGTGTCTTCCATTAGATCTAATCTTTGACAAATACCATTTCAATAATGGTTCCGCTCTTTGTTCCAAAGCTACTCAGATGCTCTTTTATCTTTATTTACTTACTTTTTCTTTTTGTTTGTTTTTTACTGGTTTGTTTGGGTTTTTTTGTTATTTGTTTTTTGTTTTTTTTTCTCTTTAATTTCACTTTTTCTTTCACTTTAAAAAAAAAAAGGGGGGGGGGGGTGTTGTAAGAATTAATCTTCCAATGTTGTCAGATATCAGAAAATAAGGGAACATGTGATGAAAATGTAAACACTGCATTGCTGTAACGACCTGTATACCCTTTACAAAAACTTAAATAAAAAAAAAAAAAAAAGGGACCAGGACGACTAATCCGTGTAAAGGAACGAATGAATGGGGCCATGTATCGTGAGATTTTGAGTGGAAAACCTCCTTCCATCAGCAAGGGCACTGAAGATGAAACGTGGCTGGGTCTTTCAGCATGACAATGATCCCAAACACACCGCCCGGGCAACGAAGGAGTGGCTTTGTAAGAAGCATTTCAAGGTCCTGGAGCGGCCTAGCCAGTCTCCAGATCTCAACCCCATAGAAAATCTTTGGAAGGAGTTGAAAGTCCGTGTTGCCCAGCAACAGCCCCAAAACATCACTGCTCTAGAGGAGATCTGCATGGAGGAATGGGCCAAAATACCAGCAACAGTGTGTGAAAACCTTGTCAAGACTTACAGAAAACGTTTGACCTCTGTCATTGCCAACAAAGGGTATATAACAAAGTATTGAGATGAACTTTTGTTATTGACCAAATACTTATTTTCCACCATAATTTGCAAATAAATTCTTTAAACATCAGACAATGTGATTTTCTGGATTTTTTTTTTTCTCATTTTGTCTCTCATAGTTGAGGTATACCTATGATGAAAATTGGAGACCTCTCTCATCTTTTAAGTGGGAGAACTTGCACAATTGGTGGCTGACTAAATACTTTTTTGCCCCACTATAAATGAAAGCAGTATAAATGGAATACTGAAATACTGATTACAAACAACTGCACAATTGTTATTTTAGCAATCACAAAAATATACATGCTGTACTTGGGTGTAATTTTTGCATTTTTTTTTTTTAATATATACAGTATACAGTGGTGTGAAAAAGTGTTTGCCCCCTTCCGGATTTCTCATTTTTTCGTATGTTTGTCACACTTAAATGTTTCAGATCATCAAACAAATTTAAATATTAGACAAAGATAACACAAGTAAACACAAAATGCAATTTTTAAATGAAGGTGTTTATTATTAAGGGAAAAAAACAAACTCCAAACCTCCATGGCCCTGTGTGAAAAAGTGATTGCCCCCTAAACCTAATAACTGGTTGGGCCACCCGTTGCAGCAACAACTGCAATCAAGCATTTGCAATTACTGGCAATGAGTCTTTTACAGCGCTGTGGAGGAATTTTGGCTCACTCATCTTTGCAGAATTGTTGTAATTCAGCCACATTGGAGGGTTTTCGAGCATGAACCACCTTTATAAGGTCATGCCACAGCATTTCAATTGGATTCAGGTCAGGACTTTGACTAGGCCACTCCAAAGTCTTCATTTTGTTCATCTTAAGCCAGTCAGAGGTGGACTTGCTGGTGTGTTTTTGGATCACTGTCCTGCTGCAGAACCCAAGTGCGCTTCAGCTTGAGGTCACGAACAGATGGCCGGACATTCTCCTTCAGGATTTTTGGTAGACAGCAGAATTCATGGTTCCATTTAGCACAGCAAGTCTTCCAGGTCCTGAACCAGCAAAACAGCCCCAGACCATCACACTACCACCACCATATTTTACTGTTGGTATGATGTTCCTTTTCTGAAATGCTGTGTTACTTCTATGCCGGCTGTAATGGGACACACACCTACCAAGAAGTTCAACTTTTGTCTCGTCAGTCCAAAGAGTATTTTCCTAAAAGTCTTGGGGATCATCAAGATGTTTTCTGGCAAAACTGAGATGAGGCTTTATGTTTTTTTTTGCTCAGCAGTGGTTTTCATCTTGGAACTCTGCCATGCAGGCCATTTTTACCCAGACTCTTTCTTATGGTGGAGTCATGAATACTGACCTTAACTGAAGCAAATGAGGCCTGCAGTTCTTTGGATGTTGTTGTGGGGTCTTTTGTGACCTCTTGAATGTGTCGTCGCTGCGCTCTTGGGTAATTTTGGTCAGCCGGCCACTCCTGGGAAGGTTCATCACTGTTCCGTGTTTTTGCCATTTGTGGATAATGGCTCTCACTGTGGTTCACTGGAGTCCCAAAGCTTTAGAAATGGCTTTATAACCTTTTCCAGATTGATAGATCTCAATTACTTTGTTTCTCATTTGTTCCTGAATTTCTTTGGATCACAGCATGACGTCTAGCTTTTTTTGGATCTTTTGGTCTACTTCAGTTCATCAGGAAGGTCCTATTGAAGTGATTTCTTGATTGAGAACAGGTGTGGAAGTAATCAGACCTGGTGTGGCTAGAGAACTTGAATTCAGCTTTCCAAAGACGTGATAAAACAAAGTTAATTGATGTTTTAACACGGAGGGGGGGGGGAATCACTCCCCCCCCACACACACACACACACAGGGCCATGTAGGTTTGGATTTTTTTTACCCTCAATAATAAACACCTTCATTTAAAAACTGCATTTTGTGTTTACTTGTGTTATTTTTGTCTAATATTTAAATTTGTTTGATGATCTGAAACATTTAAGTGTGACAAACAAAAAAAAAAGAGAAGTCAGGAAGGGGCAAACACTTTTTCACACCACTGTATATGCACAGTGTATATATACCCAGATGCATAAAACACTCAATTGTATATTAACATACTGGTAAAACCTTTGCTCAGACATTGCTCAGATGAATCTGTAACCTACATTATATGTACCACCTACCCAAACTCCAGCTGCTTTACGATCATAAATGGATGCAAGCCTTTAAATACAAACTTCATTCCGCCTCCGTGCACAGTGGACATTTCCTTCTTGCCTTGAGAGAGAGCAGTCGCATTTTTCTTCCCTCCTCCCCTGCCTTCCTGATCTATTCCCAGCTTTTGCAATGTTGCGTTTTTGTCTGTGTTTAGTCGCTCTTCTTCTGCTACATCTTAATCTAAACGGAAATTATGGATTTGGAAGCGGCTTAAATGTGCTATTGTCACTATTTTTCAACAAGAATTGGGCCAAGGGGGAGCCCAAGAATTGGAACCTACGAGAGACTCATGGACATTGGAATCCATGTGTCTATGGAAATATTATTGGCTATGATCTCAGGACTTCTGTTTTTGGCTGTGGAGTTCCCTGATGCATCAGAAATTGAAGGAAGGTGAGAGAGCGGATCAAGCGGACCCAGCCAGCTCCTTCATCAAATTCGACCAGTTGGGGAGGGCATGAGTAGCGGCAAACGGTGAACTGAATGACAGTGATTCAGTGAAGGAATACATCTGAAGCCCTGTGCTCTCTATGGAAAAACAGTTTAAGCCTGCATATATAATGGAAGCACAGAATTACACAGGTGAGGACAAAATTCTACTCTCTGAGTGCACTGTGCTGATTTGATTTGATTTGACCTTGTTTGCCCCGTGTTTACATTCCTCCTGACTGAGATTAGCGGAAGAACCGGCTCTTATGTCTACCCATACAATCAACAATCAGTTGTTGTCGTCAGCGGATTGGACTCTCAAGGACAATGCCCATGTGCCTTCTGCAAGCAAGAGAGAGAGAGAGATAGACTCTGTACTCTGGACTTGTTTATAAGTCACATGATTATAACATCTATCCACTGCCAGGAGGCGCCCTCTGCTGCTCACTAACAACTGTTACATTTACACTACACAATGACATGCAAATATACACACACTGCTCTCCCTCCCTCTGCTGTGTGATTGTCCACTAAATGTCTGCTAAATATGCATTGAGGGTTTTTTTGCCTGCAATCAAAATTTCGCTTACCCATTAAGCGTCAATTTGATAAAACATGTTTTTTTCTCTCGCCTATTGTGTCATATCATTTCTTTTCTTTTTTCTTTTCTTCTTTATGACTGGCGCCTAGGGGCTGCCCCGGCCTTGGATGCGCTCTGCAGAGCGTGCCCAAATGCCAAGTCACGTTTCGTTACCTTGTATTCATACATGTGTAATGACAATAAAGTTGAATCTCAATCTCACTCTCAATCAGTGGATTTTCCTGGCAAGGAGTGGCGAGCGAACAGGTTGGTAAAACCTCAAGAGCTACTTGTTGCTGTCATCTAAAAAGAATGAGCTCATATTTAAACATCAGATGTTTTTGGCTGGGTTTTGTGAGTTAAAAAAAAAAAAAAAAAAAGATTCAATTTAGCTTGCAAGGCTGCTAGCATTGCGCTAATATTCCACTAATAATAATAAGCTAATATTACCGTCACTAACAGAAGTGCTGCTGTTCGGGAATCAGGTGTGGGTGCACTTCGTAGACTGTCAAAGACATTGCAGTCTTTCATTTTATCCCATACTGCCACATCAAGAGATGTTTCAACTTGTGTTTACCATACGCTTCTGCCATTATCCCACAGCAGCGATGGTGTTATGGTGTTGCTTGGTAACAGCAGTGTGTGATGTCATGACGCATGCTGTTTTGTAGAAAAAACCCGAAAATGTTTAAACCCGCAGCACTGATAAGAAGAACTGATAACATCAGTGACGTATGATTCCGGGGGCTCGAAAAATTTAGAACCGGTTCCCAACAGGAACTGGTTCTCAATTCCCATCCCAAATAAGGGTGACTGAAATCTAAAAACAATTAACAATATGAACTGCACTTGGCAAGTGAATTCCCTAGCTAAGTGGGATTTATGCACCCGCATCACGTCAACGCCATTACCAATGCCCATCACTGGCACAGTGATCAGCAATTTTTTCCTTGTGTGTTGGGTGGAATGTGTTGTTCCGTTGCCAAAATGAGTTTCAGCCGATGTGTAGAAAGATTTGTGTTTATCGTGTGTTTTTGTTTATGAAATAGCAATGGACAAGAGCAGACTGTGATAGAGTTGGAGCTAATAAATGTTAAGAAAAAGCAACTTTTCTTACGACTGTTGCACAGAGAAAAAGAGAAGAAGTCAGAGAAAACAGTGTGTGCAACCACTGCTGCTGACATTATTTGACAGTTGGTGTAATTAGTGGGGTTATGAGATACAAAATGTTCTGTATGTGCTCACTTCCTCAATATTCTTTTGAATTTGGACCACTGTTTAACAGATTTGCTTTGGAAGTTGTGCTTCTGTGGACTGGCAGAGCAGAGCAGCAACGAGAACCAGGAAACGTGAAGGAGGAGACAAAGCCATCCAATCACAGCTCTTACAGCCTGCATCACCAACATGCACCTCTCCTTCTCTGGAGCGGTGCACGTCGGGGCGACGCAGGGAAATATTGTGTCGATGCCATTGCACTGATGCAGGTGCATAAATCCAGTTTTAGTTGTAAAGCCAATGCCTTTGGTTCCCCTCCCATCTACAAGACATAAAGATGGGTTTACCACGTTTGTGACGTTCCATAACAAACCTGGAAGAATTAAAATGGTTCCTTGGAGAGGAAAATGATATAGAAGCTGTGTGTGTTTTTTAAAGAAGTGTGTGTGTTTTGATATCCTTTTGATAAGCATGTGATCAATACACACATTTTAGAAGATTAAAACCCTACAAAAATAATTTTTCAGTCAATGACCCCTTTAAGCTACAATAATGCATCTAGGTAAAGTGAGGGACTAACCTGAAAAAAGCCAGGTGGCATCGGCCCTCCCGGCATTCCCTCGCCAGGGGGCATTCCTCCCATCACAGGGCTGGGGGCAGCTGCTGCACTCTGAGGAAAAAAGAAAAGAGACACAGCAACATTACAACCTTTTACTGTGATGCACAACATTCAAGATTCAAAGATTTTTATTTGTCAAACTTCTATATGTACAGGACATACAGTAGAACTGAAATGCCATTTCTCTCTCTCTTAGTGGTGTGTGTTATATATAAGACAAGAAGGAATGAGGATGGAAAACAACAACAACCTATGTACAATAATGCTACCCATAGTGCAAATAATGGTAAAAACACAGCAATCTTATGTGCATTAAACTGTAATATCGATAAATTGCACGTTCAAAGCAGTAACGGGGGTGCAGACAGTGACAGATTGGTCTGTGCATGATCAGTATTGCAATGACAGATGGATAGCAGCAGGTATGGCATTTGTGCAAATGGTTGCAGTAAGGTGCAAGACATACAGATGTGGTACTGTTGGTGAGCCAAGTCTTTCTGTGTAAACAGCTGAGGTAGAGTTATTGTGTGGGTGAGTGTGTTACAGTCCGGGGGGGCAGAGTTCAGGGTCCTGATGGCCTGGTGAACAAAGTTGTTTAGCAGTCTTGTGGAGCGGGCCTGCAGGCTCCAGTACCTTCTCCCTGAGGGCAGGGGGCTGAAGAAGGAGTGTGAGGAGTGGGAGGTGTCACCTGCGATGTTGATGGCTCTGCGGGGGAGGTGGGTGTGGTAGCTGTCTGAGAGGGAACGCATAGGGGCACCGATGATCTTGCTGGCTGCTTTCACTGTGCATTGTAAGAGTCTTCTGCAGGAGGCAGTGCAGCTTCCGTACCACACCATGATGCAGCTGGTGAGGATGCTCTCAGTGGTGCCCTGGTAGAATGAGCACATGATGGGGGGGTGGCACTCGTGCTCTCCTCAGTTTGCGAAGGAAATGGAGGAGAGTTTGAGCCTTCTTGGCCAGTGATGTGGTGCTGTCAGACCAGGCGGTCCTCGGAGATGTGCATCCTCAGGAACTTAGTGCTGCTCACCCTATCCACAGCTGCTCCATCGATGATCACAGAGGGATGCTGTGTGTGTCCTCTCCGGAAGCCGACCACAATCTCCTTGGTTTTTCCCATGTTCAGGAAGAGATTATTGTCTTTACACCACTGGACCAGTTGGTTCACCTCATTTCTATAGTTGGCCTCTTCATTGTTTGTGATGAGGCCCACCACCGTCGTGTTATCCGCAAATTTGGTGCTGTAGGCTGGTATGCAGTCATGGGTCAGAAGGGTGAAGAGCAGCAGGCTGCGTACACACCCTTGTGGGGCCCCTGTGCTCATTGTAGGGCTGCAACTAATGATTATTTTGGTAGTCGACTAATCTAATGACCATTTTTTCGATTAGTCGACTAATCGTGATTATTTCTGTCATGTCCGCCAGCTCAGCTTCCTGCTGGCACAGCTCCTGTTCAGGGCTCTAGGCCATGTTTTACCTCACCTGTTTAAGCCTGCACACCTGTGAAAATCACTTTGTTGTCAGTCTCTGCCTTAATATAATGCAGCCCATTATAAAAAGTTCCCATAGCTAAATAAAATAATGACCCCTCAAACATGAGTTAGAAACTTGAACTTTACAGTTTAATCTTAAGTGTTTGTAGCAACACAAATAATATATGTTAAAGTATAAAAACTTAAATAACAGCTCTGCTGCTCCGTAAAGGCTGTTGTAACTGTGTGTTAAATACAAACTACAGTAATATTCAACTCCATTAAAGTAAAAAAGAAAATAACAATCTAACCCATCCTGACTGAAACCTTGCTGGGTCTAGAACAGGGGTCGGCAACCCGCGGCTCCGGAGCCGCATGCAGCTCTTTCATCCCTCTGCTGTGGCTCCCTGTGGCTTTGGAAAATAAATAATGAGTATTTAATTAAAATTTATTTTATTTTAGTTCATTAGTTTTTAAAATGTAATTCTAAATTTGAAGATTATGGTGATCTTGTAAAATCTAAAAAAACGTGTTAAAGTTTAATCACCGTCAGCGAAAATCAACACGATTACATTAGCGCTCGGCGCTTCCCCGGAAGTCGTCTCCCGCGATAACCCGGATGTGTTGTGTTCAAGCTACTGCTGTATTGCAGTAGCTTGACAGCCCTGCGATTGGATAGTTGCAAACGATTGGACCAATCAAATGGCTCGTTGTATGCTTTTTCAAAGATTCATGGCTGCGTGTTCTCAGGGATGTGATTTTCTGCTAATTCGCCGAATTCCGCTTTATTTTATCTTCCAGGAAGATAAAGTACGTTAAGTACGTTAGCGGCTTGTGGTCCACGAACGCAGTGAAGCTGCGCCCTTTCAGGCAGGACTGGAAGTGGTGTATGGCCAGGTGGAGAGCCATTAACTCTCTGTTACTGGCGGCGAACAACGGCTGTATGAGCTGGGCTGGCGCGAGGGAGGAAACGGTAATAAAAGTTAACCATCCCCTTTTATGATTCCAAACAGTTTGAAATTGACAGTGCACAGTGGATATTGACTCATAACTTTTGAATATTTCTAAGACTTGGCTACATCAGTGATTGTGCAAAATGAACTGCTCAAGTCTCAATGGAGATTGAAACTGGTGATCTGAAATGAATGCTGAAATTATAAAAAGTAATGGTATGTTGGAATTTTATTTCTATTATGGAACAGATAAAATTAACTGATTTTGATTTGATCAAGTGTTAAAGCATGTGATGGATAATGCTTGTTGGAATATTTTAGGAATGCTATCTTCTTGGAACATAAGTCAATATTATACATTAATAAGTGGCATTCAGCTGTTTGTTTTATGTCATTTAAGCACAGTTCTGGTACTTAAAAATCATAAAAACCCAGGAGCTTCGGGGGGCTTTGCCCCCCTTGCCCCCAATACCCCCCCACCCCACCAGGGCTCTGCCCCGGACTTTCAGATAGTTTCCCCAACCCCAAATCACATCCCTGGTTCGTGTTGGAATTCTGAGCTTTCGGTATTGTTTTCAGCGGAATTATGAGATTTTTATTGAAGGATCAGGAGTCATCAGTGCTAGAAATAGCACTCTCCTTTCAACCCAATGTCAACCTTCAACCCAATGTCTTTTTTTTTTTTCGAAGTTCAAAATGTTTTTGTTGCATGCAGAAATGTAATTTTGTTTTCTCTGCAGGAGTTCCCTGATTTCATAAATGCAACACATTATAGTTTGTTTATACATAGCATAAAGGGAAAAAAAAAAGTTATATGCAGTGTTATTTCATTTTAAGTGTCAAAAGGGTTTTTGTGGCTCCCAGTGTTTTCTTTTCTGTGGGAAACGGGTCCAAATGGCTCTTTGAGTGGTAAAGGTTGCTGACCCCTGGTCTAGAAGTTTAAAAGTTTAATTAGGCTTCAGATGAAAATGAAAAGAACTTCTTCCAGTCTAAAATTAAAACACTTTAAATATCAGGGCAGGATTGTGAGCCTTCACTACACACACAGTGAAATATTTAAGCCATTTTAATTTATTTGTGATAATTATGGTTACCTTTTTTTTTTAATTAAATTACAAATCATGCTATTCTAATTTATCGTGATGCACCAATATTCAGAATGAGGGCTGATATTACGGTGACAATAATAGAGAATATGAAAAAGAGTAAATTGCTCATGTAATTCACCCATCGTGCTGGCCAGGACATCCATGAGTGTCTCTGCAAAGTCCTTCAGAACGCGACTTGGTATGTTGTCTGGTCCAGCTGCCTTGTGTGGGTTGATCCTGGAGAGGGTCCTCTTCACGCTAGCTGATCCAGACTTATGGCCTGCTCGTTTGGGGGAGGAGTGGTCTTCTGTGCTGATGTGCTGCTTTGTGCTTCAAAGCGGCCAAAGAAGTCATTTAGGCTGTTAAGCAGTGTGATGTCACTCACACAGGTCTGAGGTGGAGGTTTGTAGTTGGTGAGGGCCTGTATGCCCCGCCAGAGAAAACGTGCATCTCTGGTGTTGCTGAAGTGTCCGGATATTTTCTTGCTGTACTGTCGTTTTGCTTCCTTGATGCCACGGGACAGGTTTGCCCTAGCAGCTGTTAGTCCTGCGGTGTCTTCGGCCCTGAAGGCTGCATCCCGAGCCCTCAGGAGCCTGTGAACCTCTGCTGTCATTCATGGCTTCTGGTTAGCATGAACAGTGATGGTTTTGCAGTGAGTGACATCATCAACGCATTTAGCTATCTATGCTACAACAACTTCAGCGTACTTCTCTATATTTGTGTTCACTGTGAGTGGCTGAATGCTTGAAAGTGTCTCAGTCTGTAGTGCTAAAGCAGTCTTTCAGAGCATCCAAGGCCCCCTCTGGCCACACACGTACCTACTTTTAAGTTGGTCTGATGGTTTTCACTCTGGGTCTGTATGCAGGCCTTAGCAAAATGGTGATGTGATCAGAGAAACCAAGGTGGGGTAGGCGGAGACTCTGTATGCTCTCTTGTGAGTTGTATACACCAGGTCCAGCAAGTTATCTCCTCTTGCTGGAAAGTCCACATGTTGGTGTAGTTTGGTAGGAGGGCCTTTAAATCTGCATAGTTGAAGTCGCCTGCTGTGATGAGGAATCCGTCTGGATACGCCATTTGTGTCTCACTTATAGCCTGATAGAGTTCATTTAGTGCTCGACTCCTCTCGCCCGTGGCGATGGGCGGGACACGCACAGCGACTAGCAGGGCGGATGTAAATTCTCTCAGTATGTAGAACAGTCAGCACTTGATGATCATCAACTCCACCAACGGAAAACAGTGTCCGTGCACAACAGTCTCATCTCAGCCCCAAGCGTCATTGATATATACACAAACACGCCTCCTCCTTGGGTTTTCCCTCCTTCCGTGAACACCCAATCAGCACAGAGGCATGTTAGCCCTGCTAACTGAATAGCAGAGTCGGGGACATTGTTATTTAGCCATGTTTCCATAATGATAAAAACACAGCAGTTCCGCACATCACGTTGCATAGATCTCAGGAGCTGCATGTGGTCTATTTTGTTGTCTAGTGAGCATACACTGGCCAGAATGAGGGTTGGAATTGGGAGTCTGTATGGGCTAGTTGCTAGCTTCATTCAGATTCCTCCACGCTTGCCTCATTTTCGCCTTCCCTCACACCATCTATGGCATCTCCATTTGGAATGAGATGCAGCAGTTGAGTCCAGGGGTGTGGACGTCTGGAGGAGAAGTCCTAGGCCACGGAGTTCCTCTGTAACGCTCCGGTCCAAGACGTAATGTTTGGTCATATTCCTTTTTTGATTTGATTTTGTATACTTTATTGATCCCCAGAGGGGAACTTGAGGGCATCCACCTGGATGGATGAAGCAGCCACTGTACGGCGCTATCCCTCAACCATTCACACACACATTCACACCTAGGGCCACTTTAGAGTCTCCAATTAACTTAACCTGCATGTTTTTGGCCTGTGGGAGGAAACCGGAGAAATCCTGGAGTAAACCCACGCAGATATGGGGAGAACATGCAAACTCCACACAGATCACTGTTGGTCAGGGGCTGGGATCGAACCAGGGATCCCATGGCCAAGGGTGAGTTGCTGTGCTGGTGCAGTGCTATCTCCAGAAGGTTGTGGCGACTGTAGCTTCTGTGCAACATCATATGTGGACATTAAACGCATGAATATACACTTAAGCGTAGTTTAAAACAACACTAAACAGCAACAAACCTGAAGAGAGAGGGGAGGCTGCTGCGTGTCCATGCGCTGCCTAGTGGTTGTGTACAGCTGTATGTTCACACTACATAAAAGAATCATTAGACCAATGACGAACATATTTCTTTGGATTACCACAAAGACTAAAACCAAGACTGAGCTGTTGTCAATCTGGACAGGTTAATCTCATCTGACTTCAGGACTCGTCTCCCAGACCTGTGAATACAATTTCAAGTATTTCCTGTTTAAATGCAATCTGACCAACTGACACGTAACCCCTCACACCAGAGCACAATAAGGTATTAATGGGGTCCTTATTGAGGTCTGAACTCTGCTGATCCAGGATCGAGTGGATCAGATGAGCATCAGTGGGATGCAATATGTCAGTGGCTCCAAAGTGCTGCTGCACAGCAGGGGCTAGCAGGGCTGATTTCCTGCTCAAACCGCAGCCCTAATTCACTAATGTGCCATTTGCGTTGGTCACACACTCCTAATTGACTGAGTTTTTCTTCCCTGTAACTGAAGCAATCTGAGATGAGCTAATGTCTTCAGAGCCATGGGCTTTCGCTTTCCAAAGAGCGGCTACAAAAATAAGTAGCACCTTCAGTCAAATATGTTAACATCGCTTGTACTGAGATGAAGATGCAAGCATAGAAGCAATGATTACCACAAGAAAAGACAAATCAGCATCCATGCACAAAAGCAGCTCTCGGGCATCACAGCTCTACAGACATCACTGGTCAATATCCAACACACTCCCTTTTATCGACTGCACCTTCCCTAATTATATCTGCCTAGGCCGCTACTGCAGGGCCACTGTGAAATACCTCAGCAGGGAGAGAACTGAGGCCACAGGGAAACGTCATATCTCATCAGGCTCCAGCACCATGGGACACAAGGAGACTAAACGCCTTAGTTTGCTGGTGGTGTGGAAAATGCAGCTATGTGCTGAGAAACTATCAAGCCTGCCAAGCATCTGGGTTTATCTTAAAGTAGACCAAGTAGCTCTTTAGTCTACACTGCTTCCACTCTTGTCTTGAGCAGTAACTCATGAAACCAATTCAACTAGAACAGGGGTGTCCAATCATGTGCCATGGAGGGCCAAGACCCTGCAGGTTTTCTCTTCTACCCAGTCTCTTCAGCAGGTGTTTTCAGTTATCAGCAATCAGTGGGAAGAAATTCAGTGGAATCTGTTGTTGAAGACACTGGCTGGAGGTAAAGCCTGCAGGGTCTTGGCCCTCCATGGCACATGATTGGACACCCCTGAACTAGAAAAGCACTCAGAGCGCATACCTCCGCCAAGGCTCCTTCCGTTTCTCATGGATCACCTCCAAAATGTAATGGGTTTGCGTGTAGGCCTATAGCCACTTGTGGTGAAAATTGCATCAAAGTCTGTCCATCGGTTTTGGAGTATTGTTGCTAACACACTGTGAGAAGATAAGAGCCTTGGCTGAGGTATGCATTCTCAGATCATCACCAAAATATAATGGGCTCCTCTCTAGCCCAAGAACCACCTCTGGTAAAAAATTTCATCCAAATCCATGCAATAGTTTTTGTGTAATCCTGCTGCACAAATACAAACAAAGCCCTTGGTGGAGGTATGCACTCTCAGATCATCACCAAAATCTAATCATCTGTAGGATACCCCATTTCTGACAATCTCTGAAAATTTCATGAAAATCCATCCATAACGGCCCTGTGATGGACTGGCGATCTGTCCAGGGTGTACCCTGCCTCTCGCCCAAAGATGCTGGGATAGGCTCCAGCCCCCCCGCGACCCGAAAGGATTAAGCGGTAGAAAATGGATGGATGGATGGATCCATCCATAACTTTTTGAGTTATCTTGCTAACAAACAGACAGACAGACAAACCAACGCCGATGAAAACATAACCTCCTTGGCGGAGGTAACTAGCAACCAAAAATTCAATATTTTAACACATCTGATGAATAGCCGGCACAAGCCCACTGTAAATACCTGGATTTATAGTTGACATGATTTCTAGTTTCCGTCATTGAACAAAACCAGAATTGTATGTATTAACAGTCATAGTAATGTTTTTAGCATTGCTCAGCTAGTCAACTTTAATGGGACAACTCTCCACAGACTACAGTGGCCCAACAAAATGACTCCTCAATAAGGAGTTACTATGAAATCCCAAATTAATTGCTCAAGCTAGGACAACGTAATAAGCACCAAGTAAACATCATTAAGTTGGAACCAGAAACAGAACGATGACGGGCCGCCTTACGTTTCATAGGACTGGAAATAACACTGTCAATAATGTCCACATTTTCATGCTAGATGACCAGCCTTTTTAAAAGTTTAAAATAACTAATTTACAAGACTTCTTATTTTGGTCGCCACAGGGGGATCATCTGCCTCTATCCCACCCTACCCCTTGCATCTTCCTCTGTAACACCAACCCCCTCCGTGTCCTCCTGCACTAAATCCTGTCATCATCTTCTTTTTCTCCTGCCTGGGAGCTCCATCTTCAACATCCTTTGTCCAATACATCCATTACCCCTCCTCTGCACATGTCCAAACCATTTCAGCCTTGCCTTTCTTACTTTGTCTCCAAACTGTCCAACCTGAACTGTCCCTCTGATATATTCATTCCTAATCCTGTCTCTCCTAGTCACTCCCAATGAGAATCTTAGCATTTTCAGCTTTGCCTCCTGTTTTTTTTGTCAGTGCCACTGTCTCCAAACCATACATCATAGCAGTTCTCACTACAGTCTTGTAAATATTCCCTTTTATTGTAGCTGCTATCCTTCTGACACAAATCACTCCTGACATTGGATGGAATAATTATTTTTATATTTAACCTCTTGCACTCCGGTGTACCGCGGGCGGACACGTCTCTGCGTCCTAGAGCGCACGAGGGTGCCCTCACTGTGCGTCCTAGTGCGCACTGGAAAAAAAAAAGCTGCATTTCCGTTCTTCCACTACAGACACAGCCGCGAACAGAAAGCCAAAGGAGTGCTTTGATTGGTTTAGATGTGATTGACCTCTCATTCGACTAATAAGAGCCTTGAATTGGGTTTCTGAAACCTTGAAGAACCAATGACTGAAAACCTAGCAAGAAGGACCCGCCTACCAACGGCTGCGAATACAGCCAGCCAATTGAAGCACAGAAGTTCGAAAGTGTGCGTCCCTTGCCTAAAATCTGTTTTGTGTAAGGCTGGGTGACACAGGCGTTAGCCAGTCTTTTTTTCTTACTACTGTTCTTATTTGTTTTGAAAAATCGTTCGCCAAAACCGCAATCATGGAAGCGCAAAACCGCAATAATGGAATTATGGTTTGACCGGGTCGCGTGACCAGAACCACGAGTCCGTAACAAGCGGACCAGCGTCATGTTCGTCTGACAATGAGGAAGAGAAGTTCGCCAGCGACTCTGCTGTTGTGGACAGGTAAGTGTTGTAAGCTAAATTATTCTTTATCCCTGAAAATTGTAATCAAAATGACTTTTGACCGATCGGTAAATTACAACTGTGCGTTATTGCAACATGACGGACCCGGACCGGTCTGGGTCCATCATGTTGCGAATGCCCCCCACCCCCACCCCGCGCTACTCTTCTGTAGCGGACTGCAGATACATTGCAGATATTTTAGTACAACTGTGCGTAGTAGACCGCGGCGCACCGTCACCGCTTTCCGTCATGTAGCAATGGGCAATGTCCGTCCTCTGTAGCGGGGGTGGGGGGGGGGGGGGGGGTGGGAGTTGTTATCTTCTACATTACAGATATTTTAGTATAATTTTTAGTGCACTGTAGGTTATTTTTTCTTGTAAAAAAAAAAAAGCCACACATTTTTTACATGGCATGCTTCTTTGTGTGTGGGGGCTTGTTTGTTCATTCATTCATTCATTCATGAATGAATAAACAACCCCCCCCAACACACACACACACACACACACACCTTCACCTTTCATTAGAGCCCAAGATGAAGCTTCTATATTGAATCATTCAAAAGTTACAGACGTTTTTCCAAACTCTGCCATTTGGCACAATTTGGCACAGTTCAAAAACGCCTGGGAACAACCTAAGAAAAAAGCTGTGTAATATATTCATTTTTTGTGGTATTGTTACAAAATTTTGACCTCAGCTGGATAACACTTGGTTCTACATTTCTGTTGCATTTTCCAGCCAGTATCTGAAGCTGTGTGTTATTTGCAAGCATTTGTATCCAAAAAAAAAAACCACCCAGGCGAAATTTATTTTCTTCAAGTTCAGTATGTTTAGATGACTGTTACTCAGTGGCAGGAGCACTTAGAGAGATTATGACTGTTTTGCCAAAAAATTCAAAGTGTTTTCTTTTAAATGAGACCAACCCCATGAAGATGCTGCAAAGGGTTGAAGAACAGCTTTTGATTTACTTTGGGTACATTATTTTTTGGCGTTTTTAGGGAAATTGACCAGAGTGCAAGGGGTTAAAAATGCTGGGTAACCTCTAAAAGATGTGGGTCACACATCAAGTTGCAGGTTTTAATTCATTTAAATGCAATCTGACATGAAAAGCAATTTCAGTGACGAGAAACAGTTTATATAATGCAGTAAAGTATTTAAGAACACTTACACAAATACTATATATAGCTGCCAGCCACTGCCAATCATTAATCCAACTTCCTATGGTGCTGTCAGACAGCAGACAATGATCATCTGTCACTGACCACTACAGAAATGGCAGTGAGGCAAGATGGTGCAACACACAAATTGATTGCTGGATTGGTCTTTACACAGTGATCCTCTGTTTTGAGTTCAGGATTTAAACATCATCTGGGGATGCATCTAAAATGTGTCTATGAGCTGGTTGTAGTGTGAACAGTTATGCATGTGTACATTTCTTCAGAGTGGATGTGGAATGCTGCTCAACCAGTAAACACTTCTCAGCTTTCAAGCAACACCAAAAAATGATTTAGAAAAGTGTGACGCAAACAGAAGGTTACAACAGAACAAGCAAAACTGTCAACAATAGGAAATCATTTCAGCAATAGAGAGAATCCCAGATTTCCAACTGCCTAAAGTTAGGCACAAAACTAGTTGCAGCAGCTAACTGCTGTAGTGGTTGATTGGACTGTGCTGGTAGATTCATCAATATGTTAAAGAATGACTTAATCTTTGCTCTGAATATTTTGTAAAGCCTTGAAACAGCCAACAGTTGTCTACAGCTGCAAATTCAGAAAACATTCAGAACTGAACATCTTAAAAGTATTTTAGTTTCGTTATTTTTTTTTATTTTTATTTTTTACAATGCCTGTTTCTTGTCTCCCTGACACATTGGTCATGTTAACTGAAAATTCTCCTTCACTGACAGATTATTTTTAGCAGTGACAGAAAATTCTCAAGGCTGTCTGTCATTGTGACGGATTGTGATTTAACTCCTAACTGTAATTCCTTGTAATTTTGGAGCTCCATCTGTCTGCTGCCGACTAATTTGTCCACAAAACAAGAATCTTTGCCCCTGCTAGTATCTTAAATAATACTGGTTTACCTTCCAAGCAGGGATATGCAAGCAGGGAGACTTGTTGAGGGCCCGTTTGTCTGACTCCCATCAAAACAGGGATCGGTTTCTATCCTCTTTGCTTAGCGGTGCCCAGTGGACCCTGTTGACTCCTGGCTGGAACTCACCATTGGCTTTGATCAGGGGATCCAACCCCAGCGCCTTGTCCACTGCAGGAAAAAAAAAATTGCGGAACCTGCAGCTGCTGTACGCACTCACAGGGTTTCCCCTACTGTTATACTGGGGCAGCGCCCCGCAATGGACAAACCCACCCCCTCTAGAGTGTCAAGTTAATTTTATTTTTCTATATAGCGCCAGATCACAACAGAAGTCATTTTAAGATGCATTCACTAAATAACAAGTCTTTACCTTGTCCTTTTATTAAACAAACTAAATATCCTTAATTTATTTATCTTTTTTACACAATAGCAGCTCATTTCTCTCTCTTCTCCTCTGTGCTCTGGAACCATGCAGTGGGGCGGAACTCCGCTGTGCGTAAACACAGACGACGTTGATCATAAAAATTTGTTGACACGGATTTTTATTGTCAACGAATCGTTTAATTTTAAAGTTTATGCATGCTGTGGAAATGTCCAGTTTAACTGTTCCAGCGAAGAAGAAGAGGAGCACATCATGGTGACATAGAAGAGAAAATCACAGAGAAGAAGAGGCCAAAACTGGGAGCATTTTACCCAAAATAAACAAATGAAACAAGTTAAATGCAGACTCTATAAAGTAAAGTTATCATTACACAACATCCATCCATCCATCTTCTTCCGCTTAATCCTTTTCGGGTCGCGGGGGACCGCTGAATCCAGTTTCTCTCGATCTGGTCAAGTTTTTATGCTAAGTTGTAAGCAGTTGTACTGTAAATTGAATAGCAGACATTGATAAAGGTAAGTACATGTAAATTGAATGCTACATCATCATTGCTCAAAATTCTGAGAATTTCAAGAAATAAAAACAATTTTGCATCATATAAAGTGAAAATACCCGTACATGTAAACAAAAACGTAAAAAACATGTGGCCATACTTCAAAAAGTTGACCTGATTGAGCAAAACCAATGTAATTTTTGGACTCAGCACATCAAAATTGTCCTAAATCAGCTAAAAAAAAACTTTAAGACAATAAATTTAGTGTTGACCAGTGTTATCACAGCAGCACAGCGACGCATTCATCTTTCTCCCCCCTCCTCCCTCTGCTCTGCCCGCCGGCTCGGCTGCCTGTCCGTGGTTCTCTGCCGTGCTCCATCCCAGTGATGACTGAAGATGGGCCACTTATAAACACTGCACTGGTAAGGTTAGCAAGTAAATTTAGCGCTTATTTTCAATGAGCGACTGTCTCAGCAACTTTCTCAGCTTTAGAAAACTGATTAAACTGTTAGCATGTGCTGCTTATGTTAGGTTACCTGTCAGACAATAAGCTCGCTTGGCTGATGGCTGCTGACGGCTGAGCTGTTTCAGTTCTGCTGCCTAACGTGCTAAGTGCACTAAATTAGTGAATTACAGGAGTGGCTTACTCGCTTATCTTCCCTCTTTTTGTCGTGGTAATATCAGCCCTCATTCTGAATATCCGTGTATCTCAGTAAATCACAATACCATGATTTGCAATTTAACTGATAAAAACTGTAACCATAATCAACAAAAATAAATTAAAATGGCTTAAATCAGGGATATCCAATCATGTGCCATGGAGGGCCAAGACCCTGCAGGCTTTAACTCCAGCCAGTGTCTTCAACAGCAGATTTCACTGAACTTCTTCCCACTGACTGCTGATCAGTGAAAACACCTGCTGAAGAGACTGGGTAGAAGAGAGAACCTGCAGGGTCTTGGCCCTCCATGGCACATGATTGGACACCCCTGGCTTAACTATTTCACTGCATGTGGAGTGAAGGCTGACATTTCTGCACTGTAATTTAAAGCATTTGCAAACTGTTATTTTGGACTAGATGAAGCCCTTTTTATTTTCATCTGAAGCCTAACTGAACTTTTAAACTTCCAGACCCAGAAAGGTTTTAATAAGATGGACTGTTTTTGTTTTTACTTTTATGGATTTTAAAGAGGACATGAAACGCTCCATGTAATGATCATAATTCGAAACATGGACACTTAGTCTAAAAATGTTTTATTAGACTTCCGGTTATGGCGGCCGCCTAGAAGGACACGTATCACTCTGCTCTGCCCTTGGAAATAAAAATTCGGCAAATAACTCTCTCATTTGGAACAGAACTTTTCCCAGCGTTTGGGTGAGGATATGCCGGTGAAGACTAAGGCTGGGAAATCAGGAGGGGGAAAAATTGAATCGCCGAAGCAGTCCAAATTAACGGACTTTAAAGTTTGTGGCGCAGTAGAAAAAGCTGCGGATATGGCGGATGAAACTAGCGGTGGTGCGGTAACTGCTGCTGCTGACGATGGCGACACAGGTGCAGTGCTGGCTGCCATTAGCTCAATGACAGCAGACTTTTCCGCTAAACTTGATGGGATTATGGCAGCGTTGGATGCAATGAGAAAGGAGTTGGGTGACTGCGTGGAACGAGTGACGCAGGCGGAGCTTCGTGTTTCAAGTGCGGAGGATGAAATTAGCGGACTTCAAATAAAGGTGCGCACTTTGGAAAAAAAAAATAAAGATCTGGAAAATAGCGTTCTGGACTTGGAATCTCGGTCCAGAAGGAACAACCTGAGGCTGGTGGGTTTACCGGAGGGAGCCGAAGGTCGTGATTCATGCTCCTTTTTGGAGGGGTGGATCCCGGAGGCGCTGAACAACGCGGAGCTAAAATCATCAGTCGTCTTGGAAAGCTCCCACCAAATTGGCCCACCGAGAGGTAACAAGGCAGCACCGAGGACGCTAATTATGAAGTTTCTCAGCTACAGAGACAGGATGACGATCTCCAACGCGGTGCGGGCCAAAGGAGAAATTAAATACCAAGATCAGCAGGTGCGGTTCTACCCAGATCTGGCCTCAGGAATCCAACAATTAAGGAAGCAGTTTGACCCCATCCGCAAAGAACTGCGCAACCTTGAGATTCGTCATGGAGTGATTCACCCTGCAAGACTTCTGGTCACATATGAGGGCAGAACACGCATCTTCAAGACCCCCGAGGAGGCGCAGGAGCTCATCAAGAAGATCCAGGAAGAGACTGGTGGGAGCTAAGCATGAACAGAATATAGGGTAGAATATTTGAGCATTTAACTGATTAGAAGCATATAACAAGATTACAAAATATAGAATGTATTACATATTAAAAAAAAAAAAAAAAAGTACAAAATTGCTAAAAAAAAAAATTTGGAGTTAAATTGGAAAATTACAGAAGAGAGTTAATGTTACGTTATTAAAAGCAGTAGAGTTAGGGTGATTGGGAGGATGAAGAAGGAGTGGCTTTGGCTGTTCCTCGTGGGTGTGGAACGGTCGATGGCTATATCGGGAGACGGAATTTTTCTTTTGATTTTGGGGGGTTTGCCACAAATGTGGGAAGGGGGAATTTGTTTGTGTGTAGTTTGTAGGGTGAATGTTCAACCACTCTTTTTTTTGCTTTTCTGTTTGAGCATGTTTACACTGCAAGGTAATCCCAAACTCCCTATTGATTATAAATCAAAGCGTTAATCTTAATTTAACTTCATGGAATTGCAGAGGTCTACAAAATTTAAAAAAACTTAAACAAGTTATGAATAAAATAAAAGACATGGGTTCAAAAATTGTGTTTTTACAAGAAACTCATCTAATAGAGCAAGATGTAAAAAGAATTAGGAGTAGATGGCAAGGAAATGTTTTCACCTCATCATTTTCATCCCGAGCCAGGGGAGTTATGACTCTCATACATAAATCAGTCCCATTTCAAGTGAAAAATGTAATTGGAGACAAATTTGGAAGATATGTAATCATTCAAGGATCTTTGCTATTAGAAAACATAAATTTGGTGAACTTATATGGTCCCAATATAGATGATCAAAAGTTCTTTGCCAATTTATTTCTTATCTTATCATCACTCACAGGGCAACATATAATAGCAGGGGATTTTAATTGTACATTGAATCCCAGTATAGATAGATTAACAGGACTGGACTGTACGCACAATGGATGTAGGATGACCATTAATCATTTTATGAAAGAATTGAAATTGATAGATATATGGAGAGAAATGAAACCACAAGTTAAAGCATACTCTTGTTATTCCAATACCTACAAGACATTCTCACGTATAGATTATTTTTTGATCTCCACAGAATTAAGGTCCAAGATTCAAAACTGTTTTTATGATAACATCGTGATCTCTGATCATGCACCCTGCTGTCTAATGTATGTAGATAAGAAATTGACAAAGGAACCAGGTAGATGGCAATTTCAGCATAAATGGCTTCAGGATGAGGAATTTGTTAAGTATATAGAAAAACAGATAGATGAGTTCTTTGATATCAATACTACACAAACATCAGCATGTGTAAAGTGGGAGGCTTTCAAAGCTTTTATTAGGGGACATATTATTAGTTATACAGGTTCAAAATCTAAGAAGACTCGAGAGGAGAGAGTTCAATTGGAACATAAAATAAAAATTCTTCAAGAAAGAGTATATGCGGGAAGAGATCCAAGATTGGAGAACGAATTACTGATTTTGAGAGCTGAATATGACAAAAAATCAGCGAATAGAGCTGCCTCGAGTCTTCTAAGATTGAAACAATCTTTTTATGAACAAGGTGAAAAATCAGGAAAGTTATTGGCATGGCAGATTAAACAATTAGAATCTAAAACACCAATTACCAGTATTATAAGTAACGGACAGGTAGTTATAGATCCTTCAGAAATTAATAGAGCCTTTAGAGATTACTATGAAAAATTATATGATACCAAAAATGAATCTGACTTAACAAAACTACATGGGTTTTTGAATGAACTATCTATACCGTGTATTCCAAATGAAAATAGGGAGATACTGGAGTCTAAAATTAGTCAAGAAGAAGTTGGACTAGCCATTGATAATATGAAATCAGGAAAAAGTGCAGGACCAGATGGTCTTCCAGTTGACCTTTATAAAAAATTTAAGAATAAATTAACAAAACCTTTTTTGGAAATGGTTTTAGAAGCATTTCAAAATAGTAATTTACCATCATATATGAATAATGCCTTAATTATACTGTTGCCAAAACCAGGTAAGCCCTCTAATAAATGTGAAAATATGAGACCAATAAGCCTATTAAATGCCGACCTTAAGATAATTTGTAAAATTTTAGCAAGACGAATACAAGAAATTTTACCAAATATTATTAATCGAGATCAGAATGGCTTTATAAAGGGAAGACAAGGCTTCCATAATGTAAGAAGACTATTTAATATTATTTATTCTAATAAAGAAGCACCGGATACAGCTCTCTTATCACTGGATGCCGAAAAAGCCTTTGATAGAGTTGAATGGCCCTTTCTTTTTGAAGTCTTACAAAGGTTTGGACTTGGAAATAATTTTATAAAATGGGTTCAGATAATATATAATAATGCTACTGCAGAAATTCTAACAAATAACAATATTTCAAAATCAATAAAAATCAATAGAGGATGTCGACAAGGCTGTCCACTTTCACCTTTACTGTTTACTATGGCAATTGAACCTTTAGCGATGGCGATACGTCTACAGTCACAAATATATGGAATTAAAGTTGGACCAACAGAACATAAAATCTCCCTGTATGCCGATGACATAATTTTGTTTATGTCGAATCTTAAAAAATCAATTCCGACCTTGTTGAATTTAATAAAGAATTTCGGGGAAATATCAGGATATAAAATAAATAAAACTAAATCTTCAATATTAATGCTAAATGAGACCCAGAGAAATTACCCAGCCCCTGAGGTAAATCAATTCAATGTTGTAAATCAGTTCAAATATTTAGGAATCCAAATTGTGCCTAAGCTAGAATCAGTCGCCAGTGTCAATTATGAAGCCTTAATGACAGATATTGATGAGTTACTTCAGAGATGGATGTCACTACCAATGTCGATGATCGGGAGAATCAATATACTTAAAAGTAATATTTTACCTAAAATACTTTATTTATTTCAATACATTCCCTTATCACCACCTTTAGATTTATTCTCAAGAATTAAAAAAAAGTTAGTGGAATTTATATGGAACAACAGGAGGGCTAGATTACGTCTGTCTTTATTATATTTACCATTTGATCGTGGAGGTCTGAAATGTCCAAATTTTATGTTGTATTATTGGTCGGCACAACTGAGGTCTATGACATATTATTTTTCATCAAATGATCTCCCTCACTGGACTGAAATGGAATCATACAATTTACCTTTACCTCTTCCCATATTCATATACTCAGATTCGGCAAAAAAATTACAAAAACAAGTTAAAAATCCATTTGTAAAGCATATGATCAAAATATGGTGTGAAGCTAAAAACTATTTAAAAGAACCACAGTTATTGTCACAATTTAGTCCAATATGGGGTAATCAATATTTTAAACCAGGGAGAGCGGACGCTGTATTTAAAGTATGGAATTTAAAAGGGATACAAAAGATTCAGGATTTATATTTGCCATGTGCAGAAAACATAATGTCTTTTGAAGAGTTGAGGATCAAATTTAATCTCAATAGAACACATTTTTTTAAATATCTTCAACTTAGAAACTTTATTCGATCAAATCAAAATAAAGCTCTCACTCGACCTATCTATTCATCCTTGGAAAAAATGTTGATGAAAGATAGTAAAAGAAAGGGTATTATTTCAGAGTTTTATAACTCATTGACACTATTTTCAAGTGAAAATTCACTGAAAAGATTAAATTACTGGAAAGAAGATCTGCAAACTGAAATTCCAGAGGAACAATGGGAATTGGCTTGTACAGAAGCTCAAACCAAATCAATAAATGTACGCCTTAAATTGATACACTTCAAATGGTTAATGCGGATGTATGTTACACCGGAGGAGTTAAATAGATATAACAAAAATATACCAGATACGTGCACAAAATGTATGGAAAGTAAAGGAACTCTATTTCATTGTGTATGGGAATGTAGATTAATAAGAATGTTTTGGGAAGAGGTGAGGGTAACAATTGAAAAAATAATCTCAAAACAAATCATATTGAATCCTAAACTGTTTTTGTTGGGTCTGTACCCAGAAAAGCATAATTTTAATAAAAGTGAAAGAACATTCATAGACCTCAGTTTGCTTAATGCCAAAAAATGTATTGCACTATTATGGAAAAAGACTTATAGACCAGATGTGACTCAGTGGTTAAGACAGATGTTAACAAACCTTCCATTAGAAAGAATAACATATATACTGAAATCAAAGGAAATTGTGTTTGAGAATATATGGAGACCTTTTATTGATTATGTAAAAAATTTAAACATAACTCTTGAAGAAGAAGATGAATGATATGTGCGGACCTTGTAAATTCCAAACTGGTGAATATAATATGTATACTTATGTGTTGGATTGTCTAGACTAAACAGAGGAGCATTGTTGAAGATTTGATTTTGTTGGTGGTTGTTGGTGTTTTTTAGTGCATTTTTTTTTTTGTAGTACTTTAGTGTTAGTGTTTGATTGTATCATGTTTGTTTAAAAAAAAAAAAAGGTTCAATAAAGATATTGTGGAAAAAAAAATGTTTTATTAGTTTGACCCTGTAAATGTAACAGTATTGGAATAAAATCTAACTGAAATTACATTTTTCAGAATTGAAAATCGCCATATTGGTCACAACATCACTGGGTTGGTTTCTGCAGGCAGCAGCAGCAGCTGTGTCTATTACCTAAACCTATCAGGAGGAGAGTTATTTTTAATATTTAGAGTTAAATTATGAAGGCAGACTATGTTAAAAATATGGTGAGAAGTTTTAAAGACACTCGATGGCCTGTGTCTTTAAACTAGTGAGGATAACAGCAGGAGGCTGGAGGTTTACAGCAGCCGCCTCCTTCATTCAGGTGTGTGGAGACTGGGGTGTGGATCGGTGCTGCTACTACCATGATTCTGCTGTCAAGACATCAATGTGGACCACTTGTTTGAGGATTTCACTGCAACCATTTGCACAAATGCCATATCTACTGCTGTCTGTCTGTTACTGAAATACTGATCATGTGCAGTCCTATCTGTCACTGTCTGCACCTACACTACCGAATCAAACTTGCAACTACGAGTGTTGCTGCTCTTCTTTTCTGTATATAGGATTGCTGGGTTTCATTGTTTATCTTTATTTGCACTATGGGATGTCTGGGTCTATCTTTTGTCACCACTTGCTGTCATAAACTTCCCCATGCGCTTTTCCACAGTGCACGGAGGAAGAGAAGGATGGATGAGGATTTACGCGCAGGGTTCACCAAACACACATTTACTGTCAAACAGTTCAAAAAGTAACGACTTACAGAAATGAAACAGATGTGCACATAAAGGCTGACACAAATAGCATACAGCAGGCAGACCACTGTGCACCGTGGTCACAAAAACTGACAGGACAAAATGCTCGTGTAAATTTGGAGTTCTCAAGGACGCTCAACTAGCACGGGAGAAGAGCCCGGCAGCAGTGCCTGAGCGTAGCAGTTGTGCTGCAAGGGGAAAACGCTACAGACAAGCGTAGCAGCACAACTGCAAACAGAAACGTGGAAAAGCTCTTACTCACCGTGCAGGAACAGTCCGAGTCATCCAAGGCTGACAGTGAGCACAAACACCAAAGATCCTTCGGGACGTGATGGTCAGGTGGCAGAGAATAATCGTCTAACCCGTACAATGATCCAGCGATGTTTGTCTAGCAAGGACCCGCTTAAATACAAACACCGCTGGCCACACAAATTGGGCACACCTGGGCGAGGCACGGGAAAGATAATTGCCAGGGCTGGGAACTGCTGACGGAAACCACAGGGAGAGCGAGGGGGAGTGGCTAGACCGACAGACTGTCAGCAGCATGGGAGAAAGTAGGTCACTGAGGCTGACTAACAGCTGCCAGTCAGGCAGTGACTATGAATATGGAATAAGTACAAAAATACACAAAATGCACATAAACAGTAAAACCAAAACCCACTGAGAGATCAGGGCCAAGCCGGGGAAAGCCAAACCGGCTCGGCTCGTGACACTTGCACTATGGGTAGCATTGCTATACATAGACTGCTGTTGTTTTTCAGCCTTATTCTTTTTTCTTTTTTATATTGTGCACACCACTGAAGAGAGAGCGAAACGCCATTTCAATTCTCCTGTACGTCCTGTATGTATAGTAGTATTGACAAAATCTTTGAATCTTGAATAATTCATGTTTCAAGAACCAGATGCAGAGACAATTCTACTCTATGACGTTCAGCTGAGCCAATGCGGATTAATGAAGGTAAATGAACGGTGCTAACTTTAGCTATTTAGGGTCAATATAGGCACAGATTAACTTGTGAAAATGTGAGAATGAAAGGTTCTGCCTTCACAGAGTCACTAATATAACTGGAGAATGTAGTTACAGCAGGTTTTTTTTTTTTTTTTTATACAAGCAGCCCAAGGATGAGTGCTGTGCTAGAAATAATTAATAAATCCTTATGGGAAGTCCTTTTTCCCCAAATCTATTGCAGTCCATTATCTTTGAATTGATAACTGAAGCTAAACAAACTGTGGTCAATCAAATAGTAATGAACATTTTTTTCCTGTAAGACACATATTGGGGTTTAATTATTTTGTCACTCCGTTCTTTAACCCCCCCCCCCCAATCTGTAGTTATTTTACACAGATTTTTCACCTTTAAATATTTTAAGCTTCCCATTATTACAGTGGATATATATAAAAAAAAAAATCTACACACCTCTGTTCAAATGCCAGGTTTTTGTGATGTAAAAAAAATGAGACGAAGATAAATCATTTCAAAACTTTGTCCACCATTAATGTGACCTATAACCTGTACAACCCAATTGAAAAACAAACTGAAATCTTTTAAGGGAAAAAATAAAAAACTTACAATAACCTGGTTGCATAAATATGCACACCCTGTTATAACTGGGGCGGCTGTGTTCAGAATTAACCAATCACATTCAAACTCATGTTAAATGGGAGTCAGCAAAAAATTAAATAAATAAAAAATGGTAGTCAGCACACACCTGTCACCATTCAAAGTGCCTCTGATTAACTCTAAATAAAGTTCAGCTGTTCATTCATTCAAGTTCAGCTGTTCTAGTAGGCTTTTCCTGACATTTTTGTAGTCACATCTTACAGCACAAGCCATGGTCCGCAGAGAGCTTCCAAAGCATCAGAAGGATCTCATTGTTCAAAGGTATCAGTCAGGAGAAGAGTACAAAAGAATTTCCAAGGCATTAAATATACCATGGAACACAGTGAAGATAAGTCATCATCAAGTGGAGAAAATATGGCACAACAGTGACATTACCAAGAACTGGACATCCCTCCAAAATTGATGAAAAGACGAGAAGAAAACTGGTCAGGGAGGCTGCCAGGAGGTCGACAGCAACAGTGAAGAAGCTGCAGAAATTTCTGGCAAGTACTGGCTGTTTAGTACATGTGACAACAATCTCCTGTCTTCTTCATATGTCTGGGCTATGGGGTAGGGTGGCAAGACGGATACCTTAGCTTACGAGGAAAAACATCCAAGCCCGGTTACATTTTCCAAAAATGCATTTGAAATCTCCCAAACGCATGTGGGAAAATGTGTTATGGTCCAATGAAGCCAAGGTTGAACGTTTTGCCCACCATACTTACAGTGAAGCATGGTGGTGAGCATCATGCTTTGGGGCTGTTTTTCTTCAGCTGGAACTGGGGCCTTAGTCAAGGTGGAGGGAATTAAGAACAGTTCCAAATACCATTCAGTGTTGGCACAAAACCTTCAGGCTTCTGCTAGAAAGCTGAAAATGAAGAGGAACTTCATCTTTCAGCACGACAATGACCCAAAGCACACACCCAAATCAACAAAACAATGGCTTCACCAGAAGCAGATTAAGATTTTGGAATGGCCCAGCCAGAGTACAGACCTGAATCCAATCAAAAAATTTGTGGGGTGATCTGAAGAGGGCTGTGCACAGGAGATGCCCTTGCACTCTGACAGATTTGAAGTAGGGCTGTGCGATATAGCAAAAAATTCATATCACGATATAAGTCATCTTATATCACAATAACAATGTATAGTATCGTGATATACATTTTCTGTAAATGCTACAGTTTAGATAACATATCAAAAATAATTTTTTTGTAAGTTGTCTGTGTTTTTTCCAACTGATTTAAGACAATTTTGCACCACTGAATCTGAAAATGACATCCGTTTCTCTCGATCAGGTCAGGTTTTTATGCTAAGTTGTAAGCAGTTGTACAGTTGTACTGTAAATTGAATAGTAGACAATGATAAAGGTAAGTGCATGTAAACTGAATGTTACATCATTACTATTCAAAATTCAGAGAATTTCAGGAAACCAACAAAATAAAAAAGAATTTTGCATCATATAAAGCGAAAATACCCATACATGTAAACAAAAACATAAAAAACATGTGGCCATAGTTCAAAAAGTTGACCTGATTGAGCAAAATCAATGTGATTTTTGGATTCAGTACATCAAAATTGTCCTAAATCAGCTTAAAAAAAAGACAATAAATTTGGTGTTGACCAATGTAATCATATAAAAAGGACCATCTCTCTCTTTTTTTTTTTTAACACATGTACCATTTTCCTTCATAATTTTGCAGTGTTATAAAATAGTTTTGTAATGTGCACTTGATTCTCATAAATTTCAGGTTTTTCTTCTAAATCATACATGAATAAAAAGTAAACATCAATAAGTTAAATATTTCCTGAGCCAGAGGAGAATAGCAAAAGAAAAACAAACAAAAAAAACCCATAAAAAATGTCTGAAAATGAGAAAAATACCCATCCCTGCCATCTACAGATATAAATTAGCTGTTAGTTTAAATCAATGAAATTTAAGTGTAGACCTGCAGCCTGCCATTCTGGCCTGATTTTAACCTGTTTGCTTCTTAGTAAAAATATTTCAGATTGGTCATGATCTGAAAATCAAAGACACAAAAGGTAATGTAATAAAACACATGTGATGACTTTAGCTTTATTCATTATCACTACTTTACCAATTAAAATGATTAGAAATAAAATAAATTACATTAAAAGCCAACTTGCTCCTCTGACCCGTTTTAACGTATTTATTATTTATTTTGCGTGTATGTACCACCATCATACACTTTTGCAGTTTTAATAAAAAAAAATTCAGACAAAACTAAGAAACTCAGGAGTAATTTAACCCCCCCCCCCCAAAAAAAACCCTGATGGTCTGCTACATGTTTCCAGTTAGCACAACTTTGCATCGTCATTTAGCATTTTATAATTAGACTTGGTGTTAAGGTTGCTTACTTCCTATTAAACCAAGGTTAGCAAACTATCCTCTCTGATACAGCACGATGAAAAACAGTTCCACATCCCTGGCAAACAGGAGTAGTAGCTGTCTGAACTGGTAGTTTGGAGTTAGCATTAGCAACCACTGGACTGAAGCCTAGCCACCCTCCACACCTGTTCCACTGCATGCAGTCGCACACTGCAGGGGAGAGATGAGGCAGTGACAAGTAGTGGTGAGGTAGGAGCTTTACTGAATAAATGGGGGCATGTGCATTTTAAATACAATATAAACAACAGAGTATTCTATGAAACGATAGACTTTTTTTATATTGTCATCCGATATATATCGTCATATCACACAGCCCTAATTTGAGCGTTTTTGAAAAGAAGAGTGGGCAAATACTGCCACATCAAGATGTGCCATGCTGACAGACTCCAACCCAAAAAGACTTAGTGCTCTAATAAAAGCCAAAGTTGCTGCAACAAAGTATTAGTTTAAGGGTGTGCATATTTATGCAACCAGGTTATTGAAAGTTTTTTTTATTTTTCCCCTTAAAAGATTTCAGTTTGTTTTTCAATTGGGTTGTACAGGTTATAGGTCACATTAATGGTGGAAAAAGATTTGAAATGATTTATCTTGGTCAACAACAGGGGTGTGTAGACTTTATATCTACTGTATATTTAGTCCTGTAATTTTTATGTGCTAGTCTTTGAATTATAGACATCAATAAAATAACTGATTTTCTTCTTGGTAAACTGGGTTTAGTTCAAGTATTTTTTTTTTTTTTCAATTAATCCCTTTATCCTGATGGAAGTAAAATCCAAGTTCCTGTTAAAATGATCAGTTTTTACCAGAGGGAGAAAAAGCCTTTTTTCTAATCTTAAGGACTGTAGTGGTATTGGGAGTCCTCACCAAAGGTAAGAAACCTGTTTATTAACTGATGGGTTGTTGCACATAAATGAGCTAATTATTATATTTTAAAAAAAGAATAGAAAACAGTGGTGATCTATTTTGCATAAATCTCCACTGTGGATGTACTTTCTGCTCAGCCTAAGAGTTTAAAGAGTTGAATTGACGTTAGCATAAGTTACCTCTATGCTAACAGTTTGTGCAGTGATCTGTGGACACCAGACTTTATCAGAGGGGAGGGGGAAAAAAAAATAATAATCAGAGAACAGTACAGGGGTTAAAGCAAAATCAAAAAAAAATTCCTGAGCTTGAACTTTTTCCTGAGGGCAGAGTCACAGGGGTGGAGACACACACACGTGCACAAGTATACATTTATTTTTATATATATATATATATATATATATATGTGTGAAAATGATTTTCCTTGAAACTTGATAGTAACATATCTGCTATACCCACTGATAAATTCAGATTAGATTATGGTGGACTGTTTGAAACAGCAATACCAAGGACAGTCAGTAGGTGGCAATAGTACTCCATCTGACTCGAATATGGTGCAAACATCTAACATTTAGGATGCTGTTGCTATCAAGTTCTATAAATTATGTACAGAATGATATACAATCTACAACATGAAATTTATGAATAAGGGTACATCAAACTCAGTCAAGCGAACTAATTTACTGATGGAATAAGATTTGATTAGCAACCATTCAGTAAAGGGTATATGAAAAAGGCTATTGATTTACTATTTTTAATGGAATGTGCAACATTTGCACCATGTATTTTAAATAAATTGTAAACAGCAACAGTGAACTGTATACAATACTCTAAATTTCAAGCACAATGTGCAGAAACAAGCTTCTGATTCTCTCTTTTTTTTTTTTTTTTAAATAAACACCAGCTACCAATAGACTTACCATCTCTGCCCATTTCTTCGATCCACGCCCAGCGCCATTTGTTTTTAAGTCCTGTCAATTAGGACCTCTTCCCCAGGCTTCAAAAACTTACTCTCCCACCTACAGAATGTATGAAAGGTTTTGTGTATGATGAAGGATGAAACTGTCAGTATCCTGATGCTTTAAGTTTATTTTGGTTATTTTCCCCACCTCAGCTTAGTTGAGTTTTTGTATTTATGTTCATGGTCATGTCTTTAATTATGTTCTCTTGAGTTTGTCATTTGTTTCTGTTTGCTATGTTTATCTTCTGAGTTCTGTCTTGTTATCGTAGTCTTAGTTTAGTCGTTATAGTCCTGTTTATAAGTATTATGTTTTCATGGTCATGTTTATGTTTTGTTTTTGTCTAACTTGAATCAGGAGATGAATCAGGCCCTGGACTCGCTTTCAGTTCACATTTAAATTCTCTTTATTAATATTATCATGTTTTTTGTTTTGCCTGGGTTTTATTGTCACAGTCAGGACTATGTTTGATTTTGATGATTTGTATTCTGATAGTTATGTTATCAAGTTTATAGAGGGGATGCATTGAAACAGAACTCTTGGCAGTTACAGAACAGTTACCATAGTTACCCAGCACTGAGTGGCAAACATGAGGCAATTTTAGTTTGTATGCAGTAAAACATGAAAATCACACAAAATGTTTAGTCACAGCAGTACACAGAGTGCCTTTTCTAAGTTTAGATGTTAATGGCACACTGTTTACTGAACTGTAGTGATGTGTAGATAAGAGCACACATAAGTGAAGAACTGGTTCTGAGCCTTTAATCGTTTATTTCTGTTTTTTGTCAATTAAAACAAAATGGAATGATAAGGTTAGCTCTCTGCAATGCAAGTAGGCACTCCGTGTACTACTGTGGCTGAATACTGTGTATTTTTGTGTTTTACTGCCTACACCCTAATGCTGCCACTCATTTTTGCCACTCAAGTGTTTTGTAACTGCCGTGAGTTCTGTTCTCCGACATTATGTGCATACTATCTATTTCTGTCATGCTTTGAATTTGGGCTTTTGTTTTGACAGCGTCTCTTGTTTACTTCCGGTTTTACGTTATGGGCTTTTACTTCATTGATTATTCATGGCTGTTTTTGATTTTCCGATCACTGATTGTTCATGGGTGTTTCTGATTTTCTGCTCTATATAGACACGCCGCACTTTGCCCTCAGTGCGGCGATCTACTGTGTTTACTTTATCACGTCATGCCACATTAAGTCAAGTTATGTCACATCTGGTTTATTTTTGCCTTAAAATAAACCACTGCAAAACTCACCTCCAGCAACTGGGTCCAGTTAATCCTGCTTGTGCGCTATGAAGAGGCACAATTCATAACAGAAACACTTGCATTTCCAGTCACTCACTCACTCTCGCTGTCACTACAATTAGGAGCACGCCACTGATCTCTATCCACCTTATTCCAAGCCCCCATGATGCCTTGCATGAATTATGTGTGCAACTTCTAGTACTAGTTTAGAACGTGGAGTTGTCACTGAAACAAGACACTTTTCCTCGTTAAAAAACAATGACTTTGGCATCAAAAATGCAGGAACATGGCCTTTTGCACATCCAAAAGAGTAATATAATCATACCACTTCCCACGACTATTGAGGGATAGGAAGATGACCTTAAAAAGTGGCCTTGCAGACAGTAGCTCCGTTAGTGAGCTCCGCTGCTAAGATGCTAACGCCGTAAACAAATAAAAGCTCTGAGACAATATCAATGTCTCCACCACCATAAAGTCAGTTGCATTTTCTTAAGATGTTGAACATCATCAAATGTACCTCATAGCAGACGTAGAATCTAGTCAGAGCCACAAAGAACCACAACACCATGCTTGGGTGTTTTAATGTCGGACAGCTGCAGCTGTTTGTTTTACCCCGAAATTAAAATGCTCATGCGACTGTTATGCCATGAATGCTTGTTATTGAACTTAACACGTACAGACATTTTCTGACAACTGTTCAAAATGTTATTGATCTACAGCGATTTGAAAAAGTGTCTGCCCCCTTCTTGATTTCTCTTTTTTTTTTGTACGTTTGTCACACTTAAATGTTTCAGATCATCAAACAAATTTAAATATTAGACAAAGATAACACAAGTAAACACAAAATACAGTTTTTAAATGAAGGTGTTTATTATTAAGGGGAAAAAAAAATCCAAACCGACATGGCCCTGTGTGGAAAAAGTGATTGCCCCCTAAACCTAATAACTGGTTGGGCCACCCGTTGCAGCAACAACTGCAATCAAGCATTTGCAATAACTGGCAAGTCTTTTACAGCGCTGTAGAGGAATTTTGGCCCACTCCTCTTTGCAGAATTGTTGCAATTCAGTCACATTGGAGGGTCTTCCGGCATGAACCTCCTTTTTAAGGTCATGCCACAGCATCTCAATTGGATTCAGGTCAGGACTTTGACTAGGCCACTCCACAGTCTTCATTTTGTTTTTCTTAAGTCATTCAGAAGTGGACTTGCTGGTGTGTTTTGGATCACTGTCCTGCTGCAGAACCCAAGTGCGCTTCAGCTTGAGGTCATGAACAGATGGCCGGACATTCTCCTTCAGGACTTTTTGGTAGACAGCAGAATTCATGGTTCCATTTAGCACAGCAAGTCTTCCAGGTCCTGAACCAGCAAAACAGCCCCAGACCATCACACTACCACCACCATATTTTACTGTTGGTATGATGTTCCTTTTCTGAAATGCTGTGTTACTTTTACACCAAATGTAGTGGGACACACACCTTCCAAAAAGTTCAACTTTTGTCTCGTCAGTCCACAGAGTATTTTCCCAAAAGTCTTGGGGATCATCAAGATGTTTTCTGGCAAAACTGAGATGAGGCTTTATGTTGGTTTTTTTGCTCAGCAGTGGTTTTGGTCTTGGAACTCTGCTGTGCAGGCCATTTTTGCCCAGTCTCTTTCTTATGGTGGAGTCATGAACACTGACCTTAACTGAGGCAAGTGAGGCCTGTAGCTCTTTGGACGTTGTTGTGGGGTCTTTTGTGACCTCTTGGATGAGTCGTCGCTGCACTCTCGGGGTAATTTTGGTTGGCTAGCCACTCCTGGGAAGGTTCAGTACTGTTCCATGTTTTCACCATTTGTGGATAATGGCTCTCACTGTGGTTCGCTGGAGTCTCAAAGCTTTAGAAATGGCTTTATAACCTTTTCCAGACTGATCTCAATTACTGTTTCTCATTTGTTCCTGAATTTCTTTGGATCGTAGCATGATGTCTAGCTTTGAGGATCTTTTGGTCTACTCCACTTTGTCAGGCATGTCCTATTTAAGTGATTTCTTGATTGAGAACAGGTGTGGCAATAATCAGGCCTGGGTGTGGTTAGAGAAATTGAACTCAGCTTTCCAAAGAGGTAATAAACCACAGTTAATGTATGTTTTAATGGGGGGGCAATCACTTTTTCCACACAGGACCATGTAGGTTTGGAATTTTTTTTTTACCCTCGTGTTTACTTGTGTTATCTTTGTCTAATATTTAAATCTGTTTGATGATCTGAAACATTTAAGTGTGACAAACATACAAAAAAATGAGAAATCGGGAAGGGGCAAACACTTTTTCACACCACTGTACATTTTGTGATAATTTAAAAATTAATGCATGCTGAAGCTGCTAAGATCAAGTCCATATCATTCCAAGGCAATGCAACGAATGTTAAAAAAAAAAAAAAACAGAACTATTTATCTTTCTTAAATTGTTAAGCCTTAGGGAAGTAAACGGTTACTATTTTTTTTAATTTATTACTTTACTTCATGCAGTCTGACATCTGGTGACATATGAGGCATAAACGTCAGATCTGTGACATTCATACAAGTGAAAACATAGCTGGCGCTCTTGTCTGTCCTGTGTCTGTACCACTGATCACATCAACAGTCCTTTTTAGTTTTCAGTGCATGATCTACGCATTGCTGTTGAAGCCACAGATTTAGCTGTGCTTATTTGTGAGAAGCCTCCATTTATCCAGTCTATGGCACAACCACTAACACCAGCAACAAGTACCAGAACTACGCCAAAACATTCAAAAAACAAAACTACAAGTGCTGAAATTAGCTTCCACTTGACTGTAAAACACGTTATGTGGACTATACATTAAAACAAATTTGGAAAACTTTTAAAAACACTATTTTAAATGCCCTACTACTCCACCCTTGCAGACTGATTTAACATTACTTCAGCCGAAACTGGAAGTTGCCCCCATAATCGTTTCTACAGCAGCACGCTCAGGAATAAGGTGAACAGAAAAACTGGATGGATCACTGGCTGCCAGAAGTGAAGCCACCTGCCCACCATATTAGTACAACCAAAACACTCAGTGAGTCAATGGAGAATGAAGGGGTTTAGTAGTAAATGGTGCCACTTTTACCTCGATAACTTCCCAAAAAACTAACATTTTGAACTTCTTGGCATGGAGACACAGCTCATAATTTTGCGTGATCACTAAACATAATGTCAACTCTATTCCCTCCCTAATATGGTGGCCAGGTGGCTTCACTCGGCTCTGTACTTGCTAATGGGCCGTGAGCTACCCAGGTTTTCTGTCGAGATCAGCGGAGTGTGCAAGCTCAATATGTTCTGCCATCCCAAATACTATATTCACCGCTCTAAATATTTTAAAAGAACTGCAAACTATGCAGAACTTTATTTTAAGCATTATTCATCCACCATTGCAGATAGCTTGAACAGAAAGTGTTTCTGCATACAGAAATGGGAAGTAAATTTCCCCGCAGCAAAGAAAAAAAACAAACAAAAAAAAAAACCAAAAAAAAACAAACAAAAACACTGCAAATCTGGCAGGGTGCCGGAAAACTTTAAGCCTTGACAGTAGGATCAGACTTGAGACCTTTTTATCTGCTGAACCATCAGCCCCTCTGACTCAAAAAACTTGTGTCCGATTACAATTCAGATCAGAATTTTACCGTTTACATGGACCCTGAAAAAGTTGATCAGATTATGATGTGCGTTTACATGTGTCATGCGTTTGAACGGACTAAACCTGAGCCTGAAGCTGGGGAGGGTACCACAGCCGTGGAAAACATCTTGTGTGGTACCCGTACCAAAGACTTCCCACCCCAGAGACTTAAACAGCTACAGAACAGTGGCCCTCACTTCTCACCTGAAGAAGACCCTGGAGAGACTGCTCCTTGCCCACCTCCGCCCCCTGGTGGGACCAGCGATGGATCCACTCCAGTTTGCCTACCAGCACAGCATCGGGGTAGAGGATGCAGTCATCTTCCTCCTACACTGTTCCCTGTCCCACCTGGAGAAACTTGGAAACACGGTGAGGATCACTTTCTCTGACTTCTCCAGTGCTTTCAACAACACCCAATGGGTGATCCTGAAGGACAAGCTGTTGTGCGCAGGGGTGGACCAGCACCTGTCATCGTGGATCCTGGACTACCTCACAAACCGGCCACAGTTTGTGAGAACCCGGGATTGTGTGTCCGACACGATCATCTGCAGTACAGGGGCCCCCCAGGGAACAGTTCTGGCTCCCTTCCTGTTCACCCTTTATACTGCGGACTTCTCACACGACAACACACTGCCATCTACAGACGTTCTCTGACGACTCTGCAATCGTCAGCCTCATCTCTGACGGAGATGAAGCTGAGTACAGAGGACTTATCCAGGACTTCGTGGACTGGTGCCATCGTAACTACCTCCAGATCAACGCGAGGAAAACTAAGGAGCTGGTGGTGGACTGCCACAGGCGAGGACAACCTCTCAATACCAGTAAACATCCAGGGAACAGAAACTGAGATGGTGACATCCTACAAGTACCTGGGTGTTCATTTGAACAATAAACTGGACTGGTCACACAATACCGATGCACTCTACAAGAAGGGACAGTGCAGGCTGTTTCTACTGAGGAGGCTCAGGTCTTTTGGTGTACAAGGGGTGCTCCTGCAGACCTTCTACGATTCGGTGGTGGCATCAGCTGTCACATTTGGAGTGGTCTGCTGGGGCAACGGCATCACGGCAGCCGACAGGAAGAGACTGAACAGACTGATTAAGAAAGCCAGCTCTGTCCTGGGGCAGCGCCTCGACCCAGTGGAGGAGAAAGGAGAGAGGAGGATGGTGGTTAAGCTGTCATCTCTGCTGGAGTCCGAGTCCCACCCCATGCAGGACACACTGAACGCAGAGGAGCTCATTTAGCGGTAGGCTGCATCATCCTAAGTGCGCGACTGAGAGGTTTCGCAGGTTCTTTCTACCTACGGCTGTCAGACTTTATAACCTAAGCAGGGCTGCTTGTAGAGGTCGTAAAAAAAAAAACTTTATGACCTAATAAGTATTGAATGCAAAAGACGCAACAAACTTGCACAATAATGGTCCCCTCCATTGTACAGCTAGGACAATACCAATCGCTACACAGGGTGACAACTAGGCTGATTCAAATACAAAATATGATGTATGGGTGGGGTAACTGAATAGACCATTGTGCTGTTTATTCCATCTAGCTACAATGCTCCGTGCTGTGTATATATATATTTATGTGTACATATGTATATTCACTGCTCTTTTTATCTTATCTGCTAAATTACTGCTCTGAGTGTTACTATCCCTGTGCTGCTGCAATCCTGGAATTTCCCCACTGTGGGACTAATAAAGGCTTATCTTATCTTAAATCATTCTGACATGTGCAGAATTGTCTGACATTCCGGAAATGGCAGAAGAAGCAGCAACTTTCGCTGTGAACAAACCCACTTCATGCCTTTCTTTTTCAAATGGACCCGTTTTGTGTTCTTCAGACTGTACTTTTGCTTCTGCTGGTCTCCATAATGAAGATACAAGCCCAGCAGTACATACTGCTGAATATGACGAACAGAGGGAGACAGCAGGACGACACTCGTTTCACCCCAATTGCATTAAATCGAATCTCCCCCCACCTCCCCAAGCCAAGGAGCCACTGGATGAAGGTAAGAAGTAAAGACTGGTGGGTGAGGAATGCTCTCTTGGAGTTTACTGATCAAGAGTGGAAGCTGACGTGTGGCTGACGTCCGGACATGCACAGTAAACATATTTTCTACCCAAACTTCGGAATAAGTGTTTATATGCACACCAATCGGATTAACTATTGGCATAACCCACCCGTCACAATCGGAAGGAAATTTTGATCTGAATGAGTGTGATCGGGTCAGAATATTCAGATTAGCGTGTTTACATGAAGCATTTTTATTCCGATCAGGCTTTTAATCCGGTTACTTGTGTCCACATAACATGGCTATCGTTAATATAAAAGATCGTTGCACAAGTTAGCATTGCGGCTAATGGAAGCGCCATCATTTCAGTGCAGACATCAGTCAGCTGTTGAAGATGTCATAAATTAAAGTGGGTGATCTCTCCTCATTCTGACTATGTAAAATACACCTCTACAGTCAGGGTAATATAATAATGACCACCCTTACATCTGTTTTTAGTTTTGGTCCAATAATCATCCATTTATCTCTGTGTTTGTAAAAACTCTCCACAGTAGCTAATGCAGACCTCTGAGTACTAATCAACCTAGTTATGTCATGGGAAAATATGGCAATTTTCAAATCTGAAAAACGTAATTTCAATTAGATTTTATTCAAATACTGTTAGGCTTACAGGGTCAAACTAGGAAAATATTTTAAGACTTAAGGTGCGTTCAGACCAAACGCGAACAAGTAAATGGAAAGAGGTGAGCACACGTGAAATCGCACATTTGCACGTTCACGTCCCAGGGATAGCGCAATCATCTGAGAAAAAATAACATTGGAGAGTAAACTAGTTTGAAAATGAGACTGCCACTCGCCTGAAGACAAAAGGACCGAGAGGTCTTCAGCTGAATCGGGATGTCGGAGTTATTTACCCACGGATTCCTGCCACAGACATGCTAACAAGGCTAGCAAGCTAGCAATGGAAATACCCATCTTGTGAAGTTTTGGATGTAGGGACAACTTTTTCAGGTAAGCCCCCGTCAGATAATATAAACCTTGTTATTTTGGGGGATTTCCACAGCAGGTTGAAAACAGCTGCAGAAGTTATAAAGGCAACTTCACCTCTCTGCATCTCACTTTGATAGCGAATTCATGTCGTGTGTTTACACTGAGTTATAATGTATTCCTGTTGCGCGAAAAATTAGCCCATTCGCGGTTGGTCTGAATGCACCTTAAGTGTCCATGTTTTGAATTACATTTATTACATGGATTGTTTCATGTCCTCTTTAATGTTACTCTAGTTTGTTTTGAACATGCAGAGTTACAACAAGGTGACGATCCCCTCATGGATCGTCACCTTATGGTGGGGGTTTTGCATGCCCTAGTGATCCCAGGAGCTATGTTGTCTGAGGCAATTTGCCTCTGGTAGGGTCACCCAAGATAAACTGGTCCTGGGTGAAGGGCCAGACTAGGGGTGTTTTCACACTTAAATTTGTTTAATTTGGTCCGAATCAGTTGACAAGTTGGTTATTTTGTATCATTTTCTCTTTGGTTCGATCCCCTTTTACACAGGCAAAAATTCAAGCAAACAAAACTGCATCATGTTAAATCCCGCGAGACTTACATCAGAACATTCTCCATTCTTATTGGTCAGATTTTTTTGCCGCGAGAACAGGAAAGGTAAAATAGGAAGTAGGATGACTACTGTGTATTTATGCGTTTCTGAGAAGAAAATAATACAAATCGTAGCGTAATCTACGGAGGGTTTTCATTGTCCTGGTTATAGTTTCTTACATTACGGGCATATACCACTTTTGGCAAATCGTACAGTTTGAAAATAAAGCGCTGCTATGGATGGGAAATAACACGTTAATGTTCATTAATCCTCCAGAACCATGAAATGTGCTCAGCCACAGATATTTTCAAGGATCCATCAGGTATATACAGTGATATAAAATGTTTTACCGTTTGCCACTGGTCCTGTTTTAGTGCGGTCACTTTCTCACTTGCAGGACCACACCAGAGTTTGCCATTTGATTCGAATCGAGACCACCTCTTTCAGGTAGCTTCGGTACGATTGGTTTGGTGCACACTTGAGTGCGGTTACCGTGTTCTCACCAGACAAAAACTGCACTAATGGAGAAAACAAATTTGAGTTTGACTGAAACAAACTAAAGCCTATAGATATGAAAGCACCTTAAGAACGATCCAACAGACTCAAGATTCCAAGCTTTCCTCTGGTAACATTTCCACATGGCGGGCCACCACGCTTGAAGTTATGTTGCCACCCTAAGAGGAAATATAAATTTAAGAAAAAATATGAAGGAATGATGGTCCGCAAGCGCGCACACAAACAACGCCCGTAACCATCATTTGCGCGGAGTTCAGAAATGCCCCACCCGCATGAATGATCCAGTCGGCAGGCAGACTGTCTTGCTAGCATCACTGTCTGAGAGAAACATGAGCTTTTTAAAGTACTTTAAATGCAGAAAAAAAGCAGAAGAGGTATCTAAGCAGTGGAGGCATTTATCATGGTTTTAACCAACTTGTAACGGCAGCAATAATGGAAGAGTCGCTTTGCTAACAGGTGTGGTTAGGAGCTCGAGTAGGTTAATTTTGTCTTCTTTTTAATTATTAGTTTTTTGTTTTTCTTATTTCAGACAATAAAAAGGAGATGTTTTTACCTTTATGTCAGTAAATATTAATTCACTAATTTATGTTCATTATTATGTACTTGGCAAGTTAAGATGAAATTCACGAATGACTTGAGCCTTCAGACAAACTAAACGTGCCAATATTTGGATTTCAAAATAAGGGAGGTTTTTCCTGCTGTCTGGGTGGTGAGGGGAGTTCTAAAAAACTATGTAGAAATATTATAACAGAAATAACTGCATCTTTGGTCATTTAAGTTAATTTATTTCATTAAATACAATTTTTTTTTCTTTCTTTGAAATCAGAGTTAAATTATTGTTCTGTTCTGGCTCTGCAAAATTATGGCCAAAAATGTAAACGGTTATAAGGAAAAAGTAAAAAGAATTACCACAGTCTGTTTCAAATTTATTTAAAAAAAAAAAAAAAAAGTAATTTTATTTTTAGAAAAATAGACCAAAATTAGACATAAATAATCCACAAATTTATAATAAAGTCTCAAATGTACAAGAAGTCAATTTTACAAGCGGAAATTACAAATTTGAGAAAAGTGGTTTCAAATTTAGATAAATTTACAGAGAAAAGTAGAAAACTATAAGAAAATTATTGTAAATTTTGGAGAAAAATCTCAAACCTTCAAGACTGAAGTCATTACTCAAGTTTTTAAGTGGGTGCGCTTTGTACCCTTAACTCAACTTAAAATTTTTGGTTGTCTACTTTTAATTATTAATTTCAAAGCACTGCTTTTACATGAGTAGAATTTCTGGTTACTATACCCACCTCTGGTCATATAATTTAAGTACACGAGTAAATTACTATTATGAATGTTTTTTTTCCCCTTCGCTACTCTCGCAATGGAAAAAAACATGAGAATAAAAATACAAAAAATACACATATTTCTGTCATTTTGTAAACCATGACAAAAAAAAAAATCCTGCAGAACAAAACATGACACTTGATATTTTCGAACCCATTTGTATACCACCATAGACGGAAAGAACCTGAATTAAACAGGACTCAGAGAGGGAAAGATGAGACAGAAGAGAGAAGCCAAGGAGAGGAAAATGTTTAGACAGAGGGTCCAGGAGAGGTGAGAGCAGAGGAAGGAGAGAAGGATGACACCACTAAAAAGTACAAGCACAGGATGTCTGGGTGGGACCCCAACTGGCCCAATATTCCAACATTCAAGCCTTGGTTGTACAATACTTCAAACGGCAAGTTCCATATGCAAAGTTACTGTGCAAAATTTTTTTAAAAAGAAAGAAATAGTATAAAATTAACATATTCCTGTTACAATAGTGCCATGCGTTTTCTGCGCCCCTCCCCCCCCAGAAAAAATATGTTGCCACCGTGCCAAGGCCTTTAAGCCAGAGGAAACACTGGATTCAGTGTACCCCGCCCAGTATGGGGTTACTGGGGCTCTGCCCTGGAGCCAGGCCCAGGGGAGGGGCTCGATGGCAAGCGTCTGGTGGCCGGGTTTCTGCCCATGGGACCTGACCAGTCTCAGCCCGAAGGAGCTACATGGGTCTGCCCTCCAGTGGGCTCACCACCTGCAGGAGGAACCATGGGGGTCCGGTGCTATGCAGATCAAGTGGTAATCGAAGGCAGAGACCTTGGTGGTCTGATCCCCGGCTTCCTAAACTGGCTTTTGGGACGTGGAATGTCACCTCTCTGGCGGGGAAGGAGCCTGAGCTGGTGCACGAGGTTGAGAGATACTGGCTAGATATAGTCGGGCTCACCTCAACACACAGCTCTGGTTCTGGAACCAGTCTCCTGGAGAGGGGCTGAAGCTTGGCCTACTCTGGAGTTGCCCCGGGCGAGAGGCGACGAGCAGGGGTGGGTATTCTTGTATCCCCCCACCTTGCTGCCTCTATATTGGAGTTTTCCTCGGTGGATGAAAGGGTTGCTTCCCTGCGCCTTTAGGTTGGGAAATGGGTCCTGACCATCATTTGTGCCTATGCAACAAATAATGTTTCAGAGTACCCACCCTTTTTGGAGTCTCTGACTAGGGTGCTGGAGGGTGCTCCTCTTGAAGACTCCATTGTCCTACTGGGGGACTTCAATGCGCACGTGGGCAATGACAGTGAAACCTGGAAGGGGGTGACTGGGAGGAACGGCCTGCCCGATCTGAACCTGAGTGGTGTTCAGTTATTGGACTTCTGTGCCAACCACAGTTTGTCCATAACGAACACCATGTTCAAGCATAAGGGTGTCCATATGTGTACCTGGAACCAGGACACCCTAGGTCGCAGGTCGATGATCGATTTTGTTATTGTGTCATCAGACTTGCGACCGTATGTCTTGGACACTCAGTTAAAGACATGTGCAGAGCTGTCAACTGATCACCACCTGGTGGTGCGTTGGATCCGATGGCAGGGGAGGATGCCATTCAGAGCTGGTAGACCCAAACGTATAGTGAGGGTGTGCTGGGAACGTCTGGCTGAGGGCCCTGTCCGGGAGGTCTTCAACTCCCACCTCCGGAAGAACAACCACATTCCGAGAGAGTCTGGAGACATGAAGTGTGAATGGGCCATGTTCTCCACCTCCATTGTTGAAGCAGCGGCCCAGAGCTGCAGCTGCAAGGTCGTTGGGGCATCTTGTGGTGGCAACCCCCAAACCAAGTGGTGGACACCAGTGGTGAGGGGGGCCATTAAGCTGAAGAAGGAGTCCTATTGAGCTTGGTTGGCTTGTGGGACTCCTGAAGCAGCTGAGGTGTACCAGCAGACCAAGCGGAGTGCAGCTCGGGTGGTTGCTGAAGCAAAAACTCGGGTATGGGAGGAGTTCAGTGAGGCCATGGAACAAGACTTTCGGTCGGCCTCGAAGAGATTCTGGCAAACTGTCCGGCGGCTCAGGAGGGGGAAGCAGCTCCCTGTCCACACTGTGTATGGTGTGGATGGGGTGCTGTTGACTTCGACTGGGGATATCATCGGGCGGTGGAAGGAATACTCTGAGCATCTCCTCAATCCCACTGATACGCCTTCCACAGAGGAAGCAGGGCTTGTGGACGAGGGGGACAACTCGCCTATCACAGGGGCTGAGGTCGCCAAGGTGGTTAAAAATCTCTTTGGTGGCCAGGCCCCAGGGGTGGACGAGATGCGCCCTGAGTACCTCAAGGCCCTGGATGCTGTAGGGCTGTCATGGTTGACACGCCTCTGCAACATTGCGTGGAGGTCGGGGGCAGTGCCTTTGGCATGGCAAACCGGGGTGGTGGTTCCTCTCTTCAAAAAAGGGGACCGGAGGGTGTGCTCCAACTTTAGAGGGATCACACTCCTCAGCCTCCCTGGGAAGGTCTATGCCAAGGTACTGGAGAGGAGAGTCCGGCCGTTGGTCGAACCTCAGATTCAGGAGGAGCAATGTGGTTTTCGTCCTGGCTGTGGCACATCGGACCAGCTCTTTACCCTCTCGAGAATTCGAGGGTTTGTGGGAGTTTGCCCAACCAGTTTACATGTGTTTTGTGGACTTGGAGAAGGCATTTGACTGCGTCCCTCGTGGTTTTTTGTGGGGGGTGCTTCGGGAGTATGGGGTATCGGGCTTGTTGTTACGACCTATTCGGTCTCTGTACGACCGTTGTGAGAGTTTGGTTTGTATTGCCAACACTCGATTGGACTCATTCCCAGTGAGAGTTGGACTCTGCCAGGGCTGCCCTTTGTCACCGATCCTGTTCATAATTTTTATGGACAGGATTTCTAGGCACAGCCAGGGAACGGAGGGTGTCATGCTTTGTGACCACAGGATCTCATCTCTGTTGTTTGCAAATGATGTCCTGTTGGCTTCATTCAGCAATTACCTACAGTTCTTGCTGGGACGGTTTGCTGCTCAGTGTGAAGCGGCTGGGATGAGAATCAGCAGCTCCAAGTCCGAGTCCATGGTCCTCAGCTGGAAAAAGGTGGATTGTCCTCTCCAGGTTGGGGACAGGCTCCTGCACCAAGTGGAGGAGTTTAAGTATCTTGGGGTTTTATTCACGAGTGAGGGGAGAATGGAGCGAGAGATTGACAGACAGATTGGAGCAGCATCTGCAGTGATGCAGACATTGTACTGACCTGTTGTGGTGAAGAGGGAGCCGAGTTCTAAGGCAAAGCTGTCGATTTACCAGTCTATCTACGTTCCTACTCTCACCTATGGTCACGAGCTTTGGGTAATGACCGAAAGAACGAGATTGTGGATACAAGCGGCTGAAATGAGCTTTCTCCGTAGGATTGCTGGACTCACCCTCAGAGATAGGGTGAGGAGCTCAGTCATCTGAGAGAGGCTCAGAGTGAACCGCTGCTCCTCCACATTGAAAGGAGCCAGTTGAGGTGGTATGGGCATCCGATCAGGATGCCTCCTGGACGTCTCCCACTTGAGGTGTTCCAGGCACGTCCCACTGGGAGGAGACCCCGGGGCAGACCCAGGACTTGCTGGAGAGACTGTCTCCCAGCTGGTCTGGGAACACCTTGGTATCCTCTCTTTAGAGCTGGAGCAGGTGGCTGGGGAGAGGGAAATCTGGGCTTCTCTGCTTGAATTGCTGCTTCTGCGACCCGGACCTCCAGAAAAGCAGTAGAAAATGGATGGATGACTTTTGATTAATTGTCAATAAGAATTTAGTTGACTAAATTCAATTAGTTGTCAATTAATTGATAACTCAGCAGTCCTTTTCAATGGGAGCTTATTCTATGAAATGTAGTGGCGTCGCCGTCCAGGCGAGAGGGCACGCGGTCACTCACTGCCGCCTTTCAACCGAAACTAAAGAAAAAGCAGAAGACTAAGCCCCAGAGTGCATGGACTGTGCAGAACAAAAAAAACCTCACCCTTCCGGGTTACGTCGAAGAGCCACAAGTTCCAATGGCATGCAAGCTTGAAGATCCACCCGCCTGCTTCAAATCAGTAGGGTGGAGAAACGGCTCGGCGCAAGGAAAAAGATACAACTGCAAAAACCCATCCCCGCTGCCTTCAACCTGCCGCTAGACGGGAAAGCAGACTGGATTCAAGTTACCACTTGGGGTGGGTTCAAAAGATCGATACAATGATATAGATCGATCCACATTTGACTGAGTCGATGTACAAAATCCGAGGATCGATCTTTTAATATAATGCTTTTACGTCTGTGAACGTCTGCTGAGTCTGATCGGGTCGAAACCGGGTCAGTGAGCCAGGAACCGCAGCCAAGAACCAGAAACACCCGGAGCGCTAATAGAGCTAACAGCTAATGGATATGCTAGTTCTTCTTCTGTGCTGTTAAAATGGTTCTCATGTGGCAAGAGTTCCCTGCCGCGCATGCGCACGTCTTTAATTCCGTGTTTACATGAGCAGAGAAACAGTTTTGTACTTGTTGCTACAGAGCTGTGTTGGAACATAAAGTCAATGACTGATAAACTGAAAATACACCAAGACTGGCTGAAACCCATGAACAAAGAGGGAGACTTGGAGCTGCTGAAATTGTAAGTAAAATATCATTTGTTTGTTTTAACATTTGTGTCATAAATTAATAATTTATCCGGCATGATGGTGGTTTCTTTTACAAACTATTGATACAGAGTTAACTGTTTGTTAAGCGCTGTGAATAAACGCAGAATAAAGGTATATTTTATGAGATTATGGACTTCTAGCACTTAAGTGAGAGATTTGAAGATAATGAATCACAATAAAATGACAATGGCAGAATTAGCCATTTTTTTCCCCACAATATCTTTATTGAACCTTTTTTTTTTTTTTAACAAACATGATACAAACAATCAAACACTAACGCTAAAGTACTACAAAAAAAAAAAAAATGCACTAAAAACACCAACAACCACCAACAAAATCAAGTCTTCAACAATGCTCCTCTGTTTAGTCTAGACAATCCAATACATAAGTATACATATTATGTTCACCAGTTTGGAATTTACAAGGTCCACACACATCATTCACCTTCTTCTTCAAGAGTTATGTTTAAATTTTTTACATAATCAATAAAAGGTCTCCATATATTCTCAAACACAATTTCCTTTGATTTCAGTATATATGTTATTCTTTCTAATGGAAGGTTTGTTAACATCTGTCTTAACCACTGAGTCACATCTGGTCTATGAGTCTTTTTCCATAATAGTGCAATACATTTTTTGGCATTAAGCAAACTGAGGTCTATGAATGTTCTTTCACTTTTATTAAAATTATGCTTTTCTGGGTACAGACCCAACAAAAACAGTTTAGGATTCAGTATGATTTGTTTTGAGATTATTTTTTCAATTGTTACCCTCACCTCTTCCCAAAACATTCTTATTAATCTACATTCCCATAAACAATGAAATAGGGTTCCTTTACTTTCCATGCATTTTGTGCATGTATCTGGTATATTTTTGTTATATCTATTTAACTCCTCCGGTGTAACATACATCCGCATTAACCATTTGAAATGTATCAATTTAAGGCGTGCATTTATTGATTTGGTTTGAGCTTCTGTACAAGCCAATTCCCATTGTTCCTCCGAAATTTCAATTTGCAGATCTTCTTTCCAGTAGTTTAATCTTTTCAGTGAATTTTCACTTGAAGATAGTGTCAATGAGTTATAAAACTCTGAAATAATACCCTTTCTTTTACTATCTTTCATCATCATTTTTTCCAAGGATGAATAAATAGGTCGAGTGAGAGCTTTATTTTGATTTGATCGAATAAAGTTTCTAGAATTAGCCATTTTTACTCAATACAACTTAACTGAAATGAACAAATCTTCCTAGGAAATGAATTGAAACCCTTTTCAAAAATTGAAAGTTAATTTGTCGAAAAATATAAACAACAAAAAATAAAAAACTAAATTATTAAACCCTACTGTGGTGTGGGGATTTAAAAATACGATTATTAATTTTACTGTGAAATCTATTCTTTTCATCTCCCCTTCACACCTATGAAGACTGGGGTTCCACTCTTAGGTCCATCTTGCATTTAGACCTTCTGAAGAAGGGAAGAGGTTGTCAGTGGAGGAGCCATCCCTGCTTCGTTGTGGATTTCAGCACAGAAGCAGACCTCAAATTTTTCAGGGGTCTTAGTTTGTAAATTCAAGATTCAAGAAGGTGCTGCCATAATTTTCTCCATACTTCAATACGCATTCAATGCAATTTAGTTGTTGTAATGACTAATTCTTTTATTTCTTTTTTCTTAATTTAAGTTCTCATTAAGAATACAATGTTGGTCATTTTTTGACAGTTTTACTGAGCATTTAATTCTACATAAATCATCATTTAACAGGATTTTTTTTTGCAATCCTGTGCTTTTCTTGTGGTGTTACATAGAACAGCATCACTGTAAACTTTGGAAAAAGCAGCTACTTTAAAATCTGTACTTCCTCACACAACTTTCAGTGCAAAAAAAAAAAAAAAAAAAAAAAAACTAAAAATGTCACAACTTGACTTCCGGTTATGGCTGCCACGTAGGACGGACGTGTCTCGCTCTGCTCTGCTCCTGGAGAAAAAAATCGGCAAATAACTCTCTCATTTGGGACAGAACGTATCCCAGCATTTGGGCGAGGATATGTCGGCGAAGCCTAAGGCTGGAAAACCAGGAAAAGGAAAAAGCGAGCCGCCGAAACAGTCCAAATTAACGGACTTTCAGGTCTGTGACGCAGCAAACAAGGCTCCATATATGGCGGAGGAGGCTGGCGGCGGTGCGATTTCGGCGGGGAATGGCGCAGATGCGCTGATGGCTGCCATGAGTTCAATGAGAGCGGACTTTTCCTCTAGATTTGATGGGATTATGACAGCGCTGGAAGGAATAAGAAAGGAATTGGGTGACTGTGTAGAACGAACGGCGCAGATGGAGCTCCGTCTCGCTAGTGCTGAAGATGACGTCACCCGTCTTCAATTAAAGGTGCGCACTTTGGAAAAAAAAAATAAATCTCTGGAAGATAATATTTTGGATTTGGAATCTCGGTCGAGACAGAATAATTTGAGGCTGGTGGGTCTTCCAGAGGAATCAGAAGGTCGGGACGTATGTTCCTTTCTGGAAAAGTGGATTCCGGAGGTGCTGGGCAGCGAGGAGTTGCAATCAGCAGTGGTTCTGGAAAAAGCACATCGTATTGGCCCACGGAGAGATAAGGGACCGCCGAGGACCTTAATTATGAAGTTTCTTAGCAACAGAGACAGGATGAAGATCTTCAACGCTGCACGTGCTAAAGGAGAGATTAAACACCAGGACCAGCAGGTGCGGTTCTACCCAGATTTGGCCACAGGAATCCAGCAATTGAGGAAGCAGTTTGATCCCGTACGTAAGGAGCTGCGCAACCTTGGGATTCGTCATGGTGTAATCTATCCTGCGAGACTGCTGACCACGTATGAGGGCAGAACCCACATCTTCAAGACCCCAGAGGAGGCGCAGGAGTTCATCAAGAAGATCAAAGAAGAAGAAGAGACTGGTGGGAGCTAAGCATGAACAAAATATAAGGTAGAATAATTAAGCATTTGCACAGGCATCTGACTGACTTGAAGTAAATAGTAAGTTTACAAAATATAGATTGTATTATATATTAAAAAAACAAAACAAAAACAAAACAAAAAAAAAAACTATGATGTACAAAGTTGTTAAAAATTTTGGAGTTAAGTTGGAAAACTACAGAGGAGAGTTAATGTTACGTCATTAAAAGCAGTAGAGTTAGGGGGATTGGGAGGATGAAGAAGGAGTGGCTTAGGCTGTTCCCCGTGGGTGTGGAACGGTCGATGGCTATATCGGGAGACAGAATTTTTCTTTTGATTTTGGGGGGTTTGCCACAAGTGTGGGAAGGGGAAATTTGTTTGTGTGTAGTTTGTAGGATGAATGTTCAACCACTCATGTTTTTGCTTCTCTGTATGAGCATGTTTACACTGCAAGGTAATCCCAAACTCTCTATTGATCATGGACCAAAGTGTTAACCTTAATTTAACTTCATGGAATTGCAGAGGTCTACAAAATTTAAAAAAACTTAAACAAGTTATGAATAAAATAAAGGACATGGGTTCAAGAATTGTGTTTTTACAAGAAACTCATCTGATAGAGGAGGATGTTAAAAGAATTAGGAGTAGATGGCAGGGAAGTGTATTCACCTCTTCATTTTCATCCCGAGCCAGGGGAGTTATGACTCTCATACATAAATCAGTTCCTTTTCAAGTGAAAAATGTAATTGGAGACAAATTTGGAAGATATGTAATCATTCAAGGTTCTTTGCTATTAGAAAATATAAATCTTGTGAACTTATATGGTCCCAATATAGATGATCAGAAGTTCTTTGCTAATTTATTTCTCATCTTATCATCACTTACAGGGCAACATACTATAATAGCAGGGGATTTTAATTGTACATTGAATCCAGGTGTGGATAGATCAACAGGACTGGATTGTACGCACATTGGATGTAGGATGACTATTAATCATTTTATGAAAGAATTGAGATTGTTAGATATATGGAGAGAAATGAAACCACAAGTTAAAGCCTATTCTTGTTATTCCAGTACCTACAAGACATTCTCACGTATTGATTATTTTTTGATTTCCACAGAATTAAGGTCCAAGATTCAAAACTGCTTTTATGATAACATCGTGATCTCTGATCATGCACCCTGTTGTCTAATATATGTAGATAAAAAATTGACAAAGGAATCAGGTAGATGGCAATTTCAGCATAAATGGCTTCAGGATGAGGAATTTGTCAAGTATATAGAAAAACAGATAGACGAGTTCTTTGACATCAATACTACACAAACATCAGCATGTGTAAAGTGGGAGGCTTTCAAAGCTTTTATTAGGGGACATATTATTAGTTATACAGGATCAAAATCTAAGAAGACTCGAGAGGAGAGAGCTAAATTGGAACATAAAATAAAAAATCTTCAGGAAAAAGTGTATGCAGGAAGTGACCCAAGGTTGGAGAATGAATTACTGATTTTGAGAGCTGAATACGACAAAAAATCAGCGAATAGAGCTGCCTCGAGTCTTCTAAGATTGAAACAATCTTTTTATGAACAAGGTGAAAAATCAGGAAAATTATTAGCATGGCAGATTAAACAATTAGAAATTAAAACACCAATTACCAGTATTATAAGTAATGGACAGGTAGTTATAGATCCTTTAGAAATTAATAGAGCCTTTAGAGATTACTATGAAAAATTATATGATACCAAAAATGAACCTGATTTAACAAAACTAAATGGGTTTTTGAACGAACTATCTATACCGTGTATTCCAAATGAAAACAGGGAGATATTGGAGTCTAAAATTAGTCAAGAAGAAGTTGGGCTAGCCATTGATAATATGAAATCAGGAAAAAGTGCAGGACCAGATGGTCTTCCAGTTGACCTTTATAAAAAATTTAAGAATAAATTAATAAAACCTTTTTTGGAAATGGTTTTAGAAGCATTTCAAAATAATAATTTACCATCATACATAAATAATGCCTTAATTATACTGCTGCCAAAACCAGGTAAGCCCTCTAATAAATGTGAAAATATGAGACCAATAAGCCTATTAAACGCCGACCTTAAGATAATCTGTAAAATTTTAGCAAGACGAATACAAGAAATTTTACCAAATATTATTAATCGAGATCAGAATGGCTTTATAAAGGGTAGACAAGGCTTCCATAATGTAAGAAGACTATTTAATATTATTTATTTTAATAAAGAAGCACCGGATACAGCTCTCCTATCATTGGACGCCGAAAAGGCCTTTGATAGAGTTGAATGGCCCTTTCTTTTTGAAGTCCTACAAAGGTTTGGACTTGGAAATAATTTCATAAAATGGGTTCAAATAATATACAATAATGCTACAGCAGAAATCCTAACAAATAACAATATTTCAAAACCAATAAAAATCAATAGAGGATGTCGACAAGGCTGTCCACTTTCACCTTTACTGTTTACTATGGCAATTGAACCTTTAGCGATAGCGATACGTTTACATTCACAAATATATGGAATTAAAGTTGGACCAACAGAACATAAAATCTCCCTGTACGCCGATGACATAATTTTGTTTATGTCGAATCTAAAAAAATCAATTCCAACCTTGTTGAATTTAATAAAGAATTTTGGGGAAATATCAGGATATAAAATAAATAAAACTAAATCTTCAATATTAATGCTAAATGAGACCCAGAGAAATTACCCAGCCCCTGAGGTAAATCAATTCAATGTTGTAAATCAGTTTAAATATTTAGGAATCCAAATTATGCCTAAGCTAGAATCAGTCGCCAGTGTCAACTATGAAGCCTTAATGTCAGATATCAATGAGTTAACTCAGAGATGGATGTCACTACCAATGTCGATGATCGGGAGAATCAATATACTTAAAAGTAATATTTTACCTAAAATACTTTATTTATTTCAATACATTCCCTTATCACCACCTTTAGATCTATTCTCAAGAATAAAAAAAAAGTTAGTGGAATTTATATGGAACAACAGGAGGGCTAGATTACGTTTGTCTTTATTATATTTACCATTTGATCGTGGAGGTCTGAAATGTCCAAATTTTATGTTGTATTACTGGTCGGCACAACTGAGGTCTATGACATATTATTTTTCATCAAATGATCTCCCTCACTGGACTGAAATGGAATCATACAATTTACCTTTACCTCTTCCCATATTCATATACTCAGATTCGGCAAAAAAATTACAAAAACAAGTTAAAAATCCATTTGTAAAGCATATGATCAAAATATGGTGTGAAGCTAAAAACTATTTAAAAGAACCACAGTTATTGTCACAATTTAGTCCAATATGGGGTAATCAATATTTTAAACCAGGGAGAGCGGACGCTGTATTTAAAGTATGGAATTTAAAAGGGATACAAAAGATTCAGGATTTATATTTGCCATGTGCAGACAACATAATGTCTTTTGAAGAGCTGAGGATCAAATTTAATCTCAATAGAACACATTTTTTTAAATATCTTCAACTTAGAAACTTTATTCGATCAAATCAAAATAAAGCTCTCACTCGACCTATTTATTCATCCTTGGAAAAAATGATGATGAAAGATAGTAAAAGAAAGGGTATTATTTCAGAGTTTTATAACTCACTGACACTATCTTCAAGTGAAAATTCACTGAAAAGATTAAACTACTGGAAAGAAGATCTGCAAATTGAAATTTCAGAGGAACAATGGGAATTGGCTTGTACAGAAGCTCAAACCAAATCAATAAATGCACGCCTTAAATTGATACATTTCAAATGGTTAATGCGGATGTATGTTACACCGGAGGAGTTAAATAGATATAACAAAAATATACCAGATACATGCACAAAATGCATGGAAAGTAAAGGAACCCTATTTCATTGTTTATGGGAATGTAGATTAATAAGAATGTTTTGGGAAGAGGTGAGGGTAACAATTGAAAAAATAATCTCAAAACAAATCATATTGAATCCTAAACTGTTTTTGTTGGGTCTGTACCCAGAAAAGCATAATTTTAATAAAAGTGAAAGAACATTCATAGACCTCAGTTTGCTTAATGCCAAAAAATGTATTGCACTATTATGGAAAAAGACTCATAGACCAGATGTGACTCAGTGGTTAAGACAGATGTTAACAAACCTTCCATTAGAAAGAATAACATATATACTAAAATCAAAGGAAATTGTGTTTGAGAATATATGGAGACCTTTTATTGATTATGTAAAAAATTTAAACATAACTCTTGAAGAAGAAGGTGAATGATGTGTGTGGACCTTGTAAATTCCAAACTGGTGAACATAATATGTATACTTATGTATTGGATTGTCTAGACTAAACAGAGGAGCATTGTTGAAGACTTGATTTTGTTGGTGGTTGTTGGTGTTTTTAGTGCATTTTTTTTTTTTTGTAGTACTTTAGTGTTAGTGTTTGATTGTATCATGTTTGTTAAAAAAAAAAAAAAAAAAAGGTTCAATAAAGATATTGTGGAAAAAAAAAAATGTCACAACTTTCTGGAAAAGCTCCCACAAATTCAGGCTTTTTGGGCCACAATAATCACAAAAACAGCCGACGAAATCCTGGAGGGACTGAAATACAGTGAGATTATGTATACATGCTTCATGCATTGAATTTGTTTACAGACTCTGGACTGTTAACTTGACACTACATACCCTTTGCACTAAAGAAAGCACTTGTTAGCACTTTGTGAAATCATAAGTTAAATAATAAAAAGTACATTATTGTAACTGATTTTGGATCAGTTCTATATGTGATAATGTATGTGTTAACAGAGTATTCTTGGTACAATTTGCAGCATTAGGCCTCAAAGATTTTTTTTTTTCCCTGGTAAGTAAAATGGCTATTAAAATGGTAATTTCCCAGATCGACTCGGGATCGGATTGAATCGGAATTGAATCGATTCAGAATCTCAAGAATCTGAATCAAACCAATTCTGGAAATTAAGGATCATTCCCAGCCCTAGTTGCCACTTAGGTAACGGACAACAGAGAGAGCCCAGAACGTACTGGATTTCCGGAGTACTGTGATAATGTTTAACATGTAACAGATGAAGCAGCTCACAATTTGTTTTCCTGTTAAAAACAGTCTACTAGTGCATCTCAGTAAATTAGAACACTAAAGGTGAATTTTATGATATTGGTAATAGTTTTTAAAATAAATTATAAAAATCATGACATTTGTACTTTACTGAAACGTACCAGCACAAAACTTGAACTACAAAAAAAAAAAAAAAAAAAGCCATTGCCTGTAGTAAAAAAAAAAAAAAAAAAAAAAAAAAAAAATGCAAATGACACAATAAATCATTGAGGAATATGATCATGTTTATTCAGTATAACAAAAACAGTAATTAACTTTTTATATATTAAAGATAGAAAGACCATATTGTACTGAGGGAAATTCAGATTCTCTGGAAAACTGCCACTCATCAATTAATCGTTAATTGATCGATAAGGTGAATCAACTAATGATTAATGAATTAATCGGTAACTTGCGTCCCTAACCACAATACATTTTTTGAGCTATATCGCTCAGTAGGGGTGGGTTCAAAAGATCGATTCAACGATCCACGTTTGACTGAGCCGATATCGATCCACAAAATCCGCAGATTAATCTTAATATAATGCTTTTACATCTGAATGTCTGCCGAGTGTGACTGGGTTGAAACCGGGTCAGTGAGCCAGGAACAGCAGTGAAGAACCAGAAACACCCGGAGTACTAACGGAGCTAACAGCTAACAAGCTAACGGAGATGCTGCACGGTGGCGCAGTGGTTAGCACTGCGGCAGCACAGTTTACCCTTGGCCGGGGGATTGTGGGGATCGTGGGATCATGGGTTCGATCCCAGCCCCCGACCAACAGTGATCTGTGTGGAGTTTGCATGTTCTCCCCGTGTTGCGTGGGTTTACTCCGGGATTTCTCCGGTTTCCTCCCACATGCCCAAAACATGCATGTTAGGTTAATTGGCTGTTCTAAATTGTCCCTAGATATCTGTTTCCTATAGGCCCTTAGAATAGAGGGTTAGTATTAATGAAAGCGCTTTGAGTGGTCTTTGTGACTAGAAAAGCGCTATATAAGTGCAGGTTAGTTAGTTAGTTAGTTAGATGCTCGTTCTTCTTCTGTGGGGTTAAAATGGTTCTCCTCCAGCAAGAGTTCCCTACAGCGCATGTGCACATCTTTACTTCCGTGTTTACACGAACGGAGTTGTTGATGTGCGTGTCTCTTAATTTATCAACAAGTCACCGTTAAGAGTGTCCTCAACAGTTTCTGAATATTTTTCATAAAGCGGGAATAAACGGTTTTGTACTATGTGCAGCGCTGAGTTGGAACATAAACTCGACAACTGATAAACACTTCAAACGTAAAGTTGTTTCCTTTTGTTTGAAATAAACAAATAAAAATAATAAAGCACATGGAGACTGGCTGAAACTTGTGAACAGAGAGGGAGACTTGGAGCTGCTGAAATTGTAAGTAAAATAGCATTTGTTTAACATTTGTGTCAAATTAATTTATCTGGCATGATGGTGTTTTGTTTTACAAACTATGGATACAGTAGTTAACTGTTGGTTAAGCGCTGTGAATCATCATCATCACAGCAGTCTGTCGTGGGTGACAATGACCGTTTCATTTAGGTCTGATCAGATTCCTCCACGCAGCTCTGTCCTTCGCCTTCTGCTGCCAGGAACTCCTGTCTATACCCAACTTCTTCAGGTTTCTTTTTACAGTGTCTTTAAATCTGAGCCTTGGTCTACCCTGATTGCGTTTGCCCTCGCATAACTGAGTAGAGTAACTGCAGAGGGAGATGCTGGTGATCCATCCTCTCAACATGTCCGAGCCATCTCAGGTTCATCTGTACTAGCATGTCCTCCACTGATGGTAGACCAGCTCGTTTTAACACTTCTATGTTGGTTATCTTGTCTTTCCATGATATGTTCATTATGGCTCGAAGGTGTCTCATCATGTACATGTGGAGTTTCTTTACCTGCACCCTGTAGACAGTCCAAGTTTCAGCACCATACAATAAAGTAGCCAATACTGTCGCTCTGTACACTTTGCATTTCACACAGATAGACACATGTCGATTGTTCCACAGTCTCTCCCTCAAGTTTCCAAACACAGCACTCTCTCTCCCTATTCTGACAGATAGTTCATCCTCCAGCCTAGCATTCTATGAAACAGTACTCCAGAGATACTTGAAAGTCTTACATTTGACTAGTGGCTCTGTAACAATGCTGATCTGTTCTGGCAGTGATGTTGATAACTGGAACTTTGGTGGCTGATAAAGGCAATCTGTCTTCTTGATGTTGATTTTGAGGATGAATTGGCTAGCTGCTCTTGCAAATTTCTCCACTAAAGATTGCATATCTTCCGCACTGTGTGCAACTAGAGCACTGTCATTGGCAAAGAGCATTTCTCTTACTACCTTTATCGAGGTCTTACTCTTGTCTTTAACCTGTTGCACTTCGGTGTACCGTGGGAGGGCACGTCTCTGTGTCCTAGAGCGCACGAGGGCGCACTGAAGAAAAAAAAAGCTGCATTTCCGTTCTTCCACTACAGACACAGCCGCGAACAGAAAGCCAAAGGAGTGCTTTGATTAGTTTAGATGTGATTGACCTCTCATTTGACTAATAAGAGCCTTGAATTGGGTTTCTGAAACCTTGAAGAACCAATGACTGAAAACCTAGCAAGAAGGACCCGCCTACCAACGGCTGCGAATACAGCCAGCCAATTGAAGCACAGAAGTTCGAAAGCTGTTTTGTGTAAGGCTGGGTGACACACAGGCGTTCGCCAGTCTTTTTTTCTTACTGCTGTTTTTATTTGTTTTGAAAAATTGTTCGCCAAAACCACAATCATGGAAGCGCAAAACCGCAATAATGGAATTATGGTTTGACCGGGTCGCGTGACCAGATCCACGAGTCCGTAACAAGCGGACCAGCTTCATGTTTGTCTGACAATGAGGAAGAGAAGTTCGCCAGCTACGCTGCTGTTGTGGACAGGTAAGTGTTATAAGCTAAATTATTCTTTATCCCTGAAAATTGTAATCCAAATGACTTTTGACCGATCGGTAAATTACAACTGTGCATTATGGCAACATGACGGACCCGGACCGCTCCTGGTCCATCATGTTGCGAACGCCCCCCCCCCCCCGCTACTCTTCTGTAGCGGATTGCAGATATATTGCAGATATTTTAGTCCAACTGTGCGTATTAGACCGCGGCGCACAGAGCATGTACCGCGGCGCACGGACTGGACACGGTTCGTGCGCCGCGTCCGGACCGTGAACGCCCCCCCCCCCCCCCGCTACTGTTCTGTAGCGGATTGCAGATATTATTGCAGATATTTTAGTCCAACTGTACGTATTAGACCGCGGCGCACAGAGCGTGTACCGCGGCGCACGGACTGGACACGGTTCGTGCGCCGCGTCCGGACCATGAACTCCCCCCCCACCCCGCTACTGTTCTGTAGCAGATTGCAGATATATTGCAGATATTTTAGTACAACTGTGCGTATTAGACCACGGCGCACCGTCACCGTTTTCCATCATGTAGCGATGGGCGATGTCCGTCCTCTGTAGCGGGCGGGGGGGGGGGGGAGTTGTTATCTTCTACATTACAAATATTCTAGTATAATTTTTAGTGCACTGTACGTTATTTTTTCTTGTAAAAAAAAAGCCACACATTTTTTACGTGGCCTGCTTCTTTGTGTGGGGGGGCTTGTTTGTTCATTCATTCATTCTCATTCATTCATGAATGAATGAATAAACAACCCCCCCCACACACACACAGCCCTTCACCTTTCATTAGAGCCCAAGATGAAGCTTCTATATTGAATCATTCAAAAGTTACAGACGTTTTTCCAAACTCTGCCATTTCGCACAATTTGGCACAGTTCCAAAACGCCTATGAACAACCTAAGGAAAAAAGCTGTGTAATATATTCATTTTTTGTGGTATTGTTACAAAATTTTGACCTCAGCTGGATAACACTTGGTTCTACAGTTCTGTTGCATTTTCCAGCCCGGATCTGAAGCTGTGTGTTATTTGCAAGCATTTGTATCCAAAAAAAACCCACCCAGGCGAAATTTATTTTCTTCAAGTTCAGTATGTTTAGATGACTGTTACTCAGTGGCAGGAGCACTTGGAGAGATTATGACTGTTTTGCCAAAAAATTTAAAGTGTTTTCTTTTAAATGAGACCAACCCCATGAAGATGCTGCAAAGGGTTGAAGAACAGCTTTTGATTTACTTTGGGTATGTTATTTTTTGGCGTTAAACTGTGCCACACTGAACACGTCTGCTTCTTTCCTTGTTTGAATGTATACTCCTTCTGAAGTGTCTTTGAAGGCCACCTCAAGCATGGCTGCCAGATATAGCGAGAAGAGTGTAGGTGCCAGCACACACCCTTGTTTCATCCCGTTGCTTACTGAAAAGTCTTTAGACACTGAACCACTCATTGCCACTTTTGCTTGCATACCTGTATGGAGTGCCTCGATCAGGTTGACAAATTTCTCTATACAGCCATATTTCTTGAGTACCTGTCAAAATCCTTGTTGCAATACAGTATCGAAGGCTTTACTGAAGTCTATGAAGACTACATAAAGTGGCATGATCTGTTCGATACACTTTTCTTGAACCTATTTCAAGCAGAAAATCATGTCCATTGTGCTTCTTCCACTTCTAAAGCCGCACTGGGTTTCCGGCAGTACATTCTGCGAAATGTGTTCATTGAGTCTGTTCAGTAGTACATGTGAGAGAATCTTACGGTAGTGATATACCGGTAAGCGCTGTGAATAAATGCAGAATAAAGGTATATTTTATGAGATTATGGGCTTCTAGCACTTAAGTGAGAGATTTGAAGATAATAATAAATCACAATAAAATGAAAATGGCAGAATTAATAAAGGCTACAGTACGAGCTATTTTTACTCAATACAACTAAACTGAAATGAACAAATCTTCCCAGGAAGTGAATTGAAACCCTTTTCAAAATTTGAAAGTTAATTTGTAGTTAAAATATAAACAGCAAAAAATAAAAAACTAAATTATTAAACCCTACTGTGGTGTGGGGATTTAAAAATATGATTGTTAATTTGACTTTGAAATATATTCTCCTTTTCATCTCCCCTTCAGATCCATGAAGACTAGGTTTCCACTCCAAGGTCCATCCCGCATGGAGACGTTCTGAAGGGAAGAGGTTGTTAGCGGAAGAGCCATCCCTGCTTCGTTGTGGATTTCAGCACAGAAGAAGAGCTCAAATTTTTCAGGGGTCTTAGTTTTCAAATTTAAGGTTCAAGAAGGTGCTGCCATAATTTTTTTCCATACTCTAACATGCATTCAATGCAATTTAGTTATTGTAATGACTAATTCTTTTCTTTTTTCAATTTAAGTTCTCAGCAAGACCACAATGTTGGTCATTTTTGACAACTTTACTGAGCATTTAATTCTACATAATTCATTGTATAACAGGAAATTTTGGGTAATCCTTTGCTTTTCTTGTGGTGTTACATAGAATAGCATCACTAAACTATGGAAAAAAAGCACCTACTTTAAAATGCGTACTTCCACACACAACTTTCAGTGCAAAAAACCTCTAAAAATGACTTCCGGTCTGGACACCATGGTGATAGCAGCTTAACACTGAAGCTCCCAGACCCAATCTGTGAAAATACCTTGAAAATCAGATTTAACAGATTTTTGGAAGAGTGAAAATCAAAAGACAAAGTCATTATGCCTAAAGGAAAACAGAAGAGATCGACATTTACCAGGACAAGACGCGCATCGGCAGGAGAATCTGACCTGGAGGACAATAACCACTCGGAAATAGAGGAGATGAATGAGGCTAGCAACACGGTTAGCTTAAAAATGGTACTTCAAGAATTAAGACAATTTCACCGAGAGTGTTGGGCCGAATTTCGTGAAATTAAAGACGAAATAAAAAGGACAAACAGCAGAGTGGACCAGGCCGAGGACCGAATCATGGAAGCAGAGGAAAGAATAAAAGGGCTGGAATTACTCAAACGACAGACAAGACTGGAGGCTAAGCTAACCGACCAAGAAGGAAGACTAAGAAGAGACGACATAAGAATTCATGGTCTGAAAGAAGGAGTCGAGGACGGTTTCACTACAATGGCTGCATGCGTGTAATCCATATTGAGAGAGAGAAGTTGGAAATTCCCCAATCCACCGATTTGAAAATAGAAAGGGCGCACCGTTCATTAGCCCCAAGGCCGTTGGCGGAAGCTCCTCCACGATCGGTGGTGGTGGTGAAGTTTTCCAACTTCAAAACAAAAAGAAGAGGTTTTGAGACTGGCTTGGCAGAAAAAAGGATTTATGCACCAAGAAAGAAAAGTTTCTGTGGAGCACGACTACGAGGTCCTTAAAAAGCATCGGGAATACAATGACGCTAAAAAGGTACTACGAGAGAAGAAACTGCACTTTCAAACTCCATTTCCGGCGAAGCTGCGGGTTTTTTACGGGGATGAGACGTGTTTCTACAACTCGGCGGAAGAAGCAACCACGGATATGGCGAGAAGAGGGCTCCCGGTAACGGTGTATAAACCCGCAGCAGACCCGATCGAAAGAATCAAGGCTCAAACGTGGTGCAGACAGAGACCCTCAGAATCCAGGGGCCAGCAGCGGGAAACCCAGCGCCAGGGCTATAAGGAAAAACTGAGCGCTTTCAGGAGGGAATAACAATATTTTTTTAATCAATCTGCGCATCAAACCCTCCTCCTACAAGGTAACAAACATTAAAGGAGATGCAGAATCAGCAAGTATCAAGTGGTAAAACATTTCATGGAACAGTCATAATATTACAAACAAGTCTTTAAAAAAAAAAAAAAAAACCTTGTTAAAACAGAAATGTGACAATGAACCACATGAACTCTCCACACTAACAAATACTGTTTTAACGTGATTGTTTGCTGTGATGGTGGTGGAAGGTTGCGCACAATTTCATACGGTATAGGCATTAAAAAAAAAAAAAAAACCATTACAAGTTCGGATTGCCATCTGAAATTCACGTTAAAAACATGGGACAACTTACGGGGTAAGAGAGGGCCCTCAACACGTAACAGAGTTTGAGGAATTTCCCTCAGAGCCAACACACCATCAAGGCTCTACTAAGGTCGCTAAAAAGACCTCAGCTCAGGAAGATCTTTTGACAGTTTTTTGTTTTAAAGTTTTATATACTATGTTCTTAATGTTTTTTATGTTCTTAGTGTTCTTTCAGTTTCTGAGTAGCATAAAAGAGGGCCACTACACTTCAGGTTACTTTATTTGTACCCGTAGGTAGATTTGTTATACTGTTATACACTGTTATACTAAATAAGACAACACAATGGAGAAACAGGGTGTAACCGAAATAATCTCATATAATGTAAAAGGGATCCTGAATCCAGTTAAAAGATCCAAGATTCTAGGCAAAACGAAAAAAGACAAAGCAGGAATAATATTTTTACAGGAAACCCACCTAACAGACTTGGAGCACACTAAACTTAATAGACAAGGGTTTAAAATGATCTCTTCATCTTCATATACACTACCGTTCAAAAGTTTGGGGTCACTTAGAAATTTCCTTATTTTTGAAAGAAAAGCACCTTTTTTCAATGAAGATAACTTTAAACTAATCAGAAATACACTCTATACATTGCTAATGTGGTAAATGACTATTCTAGCTGCAAATGTCTGGTTTTTGGTGCAATATCTAGATAGGTGTATAGAGGCCCATTTCCAGCAACTATTACTCCAGTGTTCTAATAGTACAATGTGTTTGCTCATTGCATCAGAAAGCTAATGGATGATTAGAAAACCCTTGTGCAATCATGTTAGGTCTGCAATGCTGTAATTGCTGCAAATAGAGGATTCTTTGACGAAAGCAAAGTTTGAAGGAAAAAATTATTATTTCAAATACAAATCATTATTTCTAACATTGTCAATGTCTTGACTATATTTTCTATTCATTTTACAACTCATGGTAGTAAATAAGTGTGACTTTTCATGGAAAACACAAAATAATTGTCTGGGTGACCCCAAACTTTTGAACGGTAGTGTAAGTCAGGGACGAGGAGGGGGGTAGCGACATTGATCTCAACCAAAATTATATTTGAAAAAAAAAAAAAAAAAAAAAATCAGAACACAAAGATAAAGAAGGGAGATTCAGCATGGTACTTGGTCGGCTAGAGGGAGAAGATATCACCCTGCTGAATGTATATGCACCTCCAGGGGCCAACTGGAAATTTTATAAAAATGTATTTGACCTAATGATAACTAAAGCCCAAGGTTTAGTGATATGTGGTGGAGACTTCAATCTAAGACTGAATCCATACTGGGATGCATCAGGTAATTCTCCACATCAAAATAACACTCAAAGTAGAAAAACTTGGATGCTACTAAAAGAAATGGGAATCTGTGACGTGTGGAGGGAATTCAATCCCAGTGTAAAAGATCATACATTTTACTCAGCACCACATTCATCATACTCAAGGACTGACTATTTTTTTATGTTTAATAGAGACATTGGAAGAGTAAAAACATGTAAAATAGGACTGATGGATCTCTCTGACCACAGTCCGATCTATATGGACTTAAATATCCAAAAATACACAAATAATACATTTTCTTGGAGGTTGAATTCAAATGTGCTGAAAGGACCACTGAAAGATGAATTGGAATCAGATATTCTCAGATATTTGGAAAAAATGATAATAGAGAAGTATCCCCTTTAATACTGTGGGAAGCATGCAAAGCTGTAATAAGGGGAAAGATTATCGCAAAACTGGCAATCCAAAACAAACAGACAAGAAAAACTAATCACATTAGAGTCAGAACTTAAGAAACGCCTATAAATTGAGGAAACAACAAACGGAGAGAGCAATCTACAAAATCAGAGACCCAGTATCAAAGGAAATAAAATTTAGAATTCAGGAAATTCTTAAAAGCTTCGAGAATTACTACAAGAACTTGTACTCCCGCAAAAAAAAAACACAAAAACGCATCCGAAGCATTCCTAAATACATTAAATCTTCCCCAACTTACTGAGTCACAAAATAAAACACTACTGTCAGAAATACAACCTAAAAAATTAGAAAAAGCAATTATGAAACTTAAAGCTAACAAATCCCCAGGAGCAGACGGCTATTCAGCAGAGTGGTACAAAACCTTTAAACAGCAACTATCTCCTCTCCTCCTGAAAACATTTAACTATGTCCTCCACACAGGGGAAATCCCCCCTCCTGGAGAGAAGGGGTCATTGCAGTCATACCTAAACCTGAAAAGGATAAACTAGACTGCTCCAACTACAGACCAATCAGTGTGTTAAATCAGGACTATAAGCTTTTTACCACTATCCTTGCCAAAAGGTTAGAAAATATACTGACAGACTTAATTCATTTAGACCAAACAGGTTTTATAAGACAAAGACAGACACAAGATAACATTAGACGCACTTTACACATAATTCATCATATTAAAAAAATAATTTAAATGCAGCCATATTGGGATTAGATGCTGAAAAAGCATTTGAATCGGTTGACTGGTCTTTCCTATATAGAATCTTACCCAGTTTCAATTTTCATAACAACTTCATTAGAACTATCCAGGCATTATATAAAAAACCAACAGCTAAAATAAGGATTAACAGTAAATTATCATCATCTTTTGAACTGGGAAGAGGATGTCATCAGGGCTGCCCCTTGTCTCCACTGCTCTTTGCAATCTTCATAGAACCTCTGAGCCAATGGATAAGACAGAATCAAAAAATTCAAGGTATTACACTTGGTCAGAAGGAACATAAAATAGCACTCTTTGCTGATGACATTTTAATATACCTGCGGCAGCCGGACACCTCTTTTCCAGAACTAATCTCAGTTTTTTCAGAGTATGGAGATTTATCGGGGTACGAATTAAACATGCATAAAACCCAAATTTTAACATTCAACTATGATCCAAATCAATATTTACTAAGCAAACTCAAAACTAACTGGGAGATGGAATCTATGAAATATCTGGGGGTCAATATCCCGAAACAACTCAACAAAATTGTAACACTAAACTATGATCCACTGATGGCAAAAATAAAATCTGATCTAGCAAGATGGAATATGATACCAGTCTTGTGTACTGCACAAAGAATTGAAGCAGTCAATATGAATATACTTCCATGTCTTCTATACCTTTTCCAAACAATACCGGTAGAACCTCCCAAAAAAACATCGCAAGAACTGGACAGAAGGATCTCAAGATTCATATGGCAGGGCAAGAGACCTAGAATCAGATATAGAACCCTACAGCTAAACAAAGACAAAGGTGGGCTTGCGCTGCCAAATATCAGGGACCATTTTAAAGCCGCACAAATTAAAACTTTAGTAGAGATATGTAACCCAGTCTACACTGCACAATGGAAGGAGATGGAATGCCAAATAACAAGTGACATTCCCCTACAGGCGATAATAGGGAACAATGCCTTACCTAAACTTTTGAATAACACTAGCCCGTGGATAGAGACCCCGCTAAAAATTTGGTTTAAGATAGTCAGAGAGAATCAAACTAAAGAACCCTATCGATTATTGCAATGGATTGCCTATGATAAAGACTTTACTCCTAATAAAACAGACACTAGATTTAAAAAGTGGAAAGAGAACGGACTGATAAAATATTAAGATTTTTTTAAAGGGCAAACTTTAAGAAGTTTTGAAGATTTGAAAAAAACAAGGTCTAATAAATCAAGACCATTACAGGTTCTTTCAGCTTAGACACCACATAAACAAAAAACTTAAAAAGGAGGATTTGGAAAGGGCCCAGTCAGGTGTTCTGAAGGTCTTCTTAATGGCATATAAAGGGATCCCAGGGATCAGATACATTTCTAAAATATACCTCGGTCTTCAAAACTTAAAAGGAGACAACACATGCTCCGTACTGTGTGTCTATATATTTATAGTAATATGTACATATGTATACTAGCTGCTCTTGTTTTTTCTCTTGCCTTCTGATTGTTGCTCTGAGTGTTGCTGTCCCTGTGCTGTTGCAATCCTGGAATTTCCCCATTGTGGGACTAATAAAGGCTTATCTTATCTTACATAATATATAAAAGAGAGATGGGAAAAAGAGGGAAATTTCACTTTACAACTGGAAATATGGGAAAAGCTAAATAAACAACAATGGAAAAGTACTTCATCCCTGCTGTGGAGAGAATTTGGATGGAAAAATTTGCTAAGATTTTTCAGAACACCTGCACAAAACAAATTTACTCGTCAAGGGTTGAATTGTTGGCGCTTGTGTGATGAAAATTTGACTGCAAATCATTTTCATGTGTTTTGGTCATGCCCAGTTATCCACCAATATTGGACCAATGTACAGACAATATTGGGGAAAATATTCAAAGTAACAGTTCCCTTTTCTTTTGTAACTTTGTATTTGGGTTTAATACCGGAATCACTGGAAAGACGAGGAGAAAAATACTTATTCACCGTTTTAATATTGGCAAGTAAAAAAGCTCTAACAAAAAAATGGATGTCGAAAGACTGTCCTACACCTGAAGACTGGATTAACGTGATTCAGGACATTTATTCGATGAAAAAGTTGACATTTGCACTGAGACAGGACATGGATGGGTTCTTGAACTTTTGGCAACCCTGGAACGCATATGTGGCTTCCATCAGATCTAATCTTTGACAAATACCATTTCAATAATGGCACCTCTCTTTGTTCCAATGCTACTCAGATACTCTTATTTTTTTGCCCTTTTTTTTCTTGTTTTGTTTGTTTTTGTTTTTTTTGTTCTTTTTTTAAAATTTCTTTTTCTTTCACTTAAAAAAGGGTGTTGTAATTATTTTTCCAATGTCAAAAAACAAAAAAAAGGGAACATGTGATGAAAATGTAAACAATGCAATGCTGTATTGACATGTATACCCTTTACAAAAACTTAAATTTAAAAAACCAAAAAAAACCAAAAACACACCTCTAAAAATGTCACAACTTTTTGGAAAAGCTCCCACAAATTCAGGCTTTTTGGGCCACAACAATCACAAAAACAACCAACGAAATCCTGGAGGGACTGAAATACAGTGAGATTATGTATACACGCTTCATGCATTGAATTTGTTTACCGACTCTGGGTTGGTAACTTGACACTACACACCCTTTGCACTAAAAAAAGCACTTGTGAACACTTTGTGAAATCACAAGTTAAATAATAAAAAGTGCATTACTGTAACTGATTTTGGGTCAGTTCTTTATGTGATAATTTATGTATTAACAAAGTTAGAGTATTCTTGGTACAATTTGAAGCATTAGGTCTCAAAGTGTTTTTTTTTTTTTTCCTGGCAAGTAAAATGGCTATTAAAATGGTAATTTCCCAGATCGGATTGGGTCGAATCAATTCAGAATGTCAAGAATCGGAATCGAATCAATTCTGGAAATTGGGGATCATTCCCAGTCCTATCGCTCAGCATTAATTCAACTCTACACTTTCAACATAAGCAAAGTGAAGCTTTAACTTTTATGTTGCTTTCACGCAAAAATTAGTGTGTCACTGATGCATCATGTTTGGTGATGTCATGTACCAAACATAAAATAGCACTGTGAACAACAGAAAACAGCATGGAAGCCAGTGGGATGGTGATCAATGGTTTTTATATACATCTTTATCTTGTCTTGCCAGTGTTGCATGATTATCCAAACTATGAAATCAATGCTATATGCTGAACACAAACACTAAAGTGTTTTCCTCAGTTGCTGGCTCAATTGTCATCCTCCGTTACCAGTTTGATGTTATGACGTAGTGATGTTGACCTCATTGTCATTACGCAAATCTGTGAGTTTGCCTGTTCACATCAGTGTTGACTGGCGATGAACCCAACAGATACCCATGTCTATTGTAGTCATATGACCTGGGAATGAATATTTGTGAATTAACTGCCAAAAAAAAAAAAAAAAAAAAAAAAGGTATGACTGTGGGTTTAATTGTTTTGCCCCCACCAGTGGGATCTACATTTAAAGACTTGTTAAGTGTGTTATACTTGTACAATCTCACTGTTTGCCGAATCTGTAGTGAAACTGCAGTTTGCTTTGATCTTTCACCCTAAAGTAGCCCATTCCTGGAATGAGGCCTCCAAAGAAATAATGAAGTAAAACAAAAGGTACTGACCACAGAGTCATAAAAAAACAATGCCAACGACTTACATCCCCTGTAGGAGAGCACAAAATGTTTGCAAGACTGAGAAGGTACGTGCCTGACGAGTTCCCAGGCATGTTATGCTAGATCTTTATCATGTTCCTCTAAAGTCCACAGCTGTGCTTGTCGGACTGTCCTAAACAGTCTGATGCTGCTTGTGCAACATCTCTCCACAGTCACTCCGATACCGGAAACTGGCAGATGCCTCAGCTCTGCCCCAAGCTACGAAGTTCTTCTCTGAGGCTTTTCTTACAATTTCCCGAGGGAGTTTCTTTAGGACAGATGACACCCACCACCACCACCAATGATTCAGTGCATGTACATGTGTGTACTTAAAAGCACACAACCAATTTCAGCCAAACAAACTGTTCGTGAATGTTTGAATCCCTGTAGGAGGTTACAAAAGGCCAGAGCCACAGCGGATGTGCTTGTGCTCCCTTTACAAAAACAAAGTGGGAGGGAGGAGGGGAACATAGGAGCAGAGAAAGAGGGAAAAAGAAAGGAGGATGAGGATGACCAAGATGCTAAGAAAAGCAAAGACCTAAACAGACCTTTAGAGACAAAGGTAAACTAAGAACAACTAAAACTATAACATTTAAAACTGAAGGAAGCAGACGATGTAAGTGTTTTGGGCCACAGTACAGACCACCCAACTGCTAGCTCCTCAGCCAGCGTATTCTTCAAAGCCTCACTTCTAATGGAACCAACACAAAAAAGAAACCACTGCTTATATTTAGCTTGTAAACGTTTAACCATCAATCAGCATCATAAAACTCACTCCTGATCCTGACAGGATGATGTCTTTCCCTCTCTAGTCCATTCTAGCAGGACCTCTCTTCCTCCCCAACCCCCTTCTTTTTTATTCTCTCAGCTCCTCCATGTTCCTGGTGGATGCTGGGCATATGCCACAGTGCCACTCCCCTTTTTTCTTTTCCAATCTGCCCCTCAGCTCCATGACAGCCATCAATCACATGCTGATGCCATGGCGACGAGGCCCTCAGGGAACGTTAGTCAGGCCCAGCATGAATACGCAGGGGTTTTACGAGCGCTGCCGGCTAACAGAGCAGCACTCACCTCCCCCACACCTAGACAAAGGCAAGGGTCCAAGACTAGTAGTACTGTCCACAGACACAATCACACTTCCCTGACCCCTAATAAACAGAGGGGGCCCAAGATCACAAAAAGGTAAAACAAGATTTCTATGAAAGCCAAAAAGCACAGAAATTCTCACAGCACCACATCAGTAGCACAGTGAAGACTCATATTTCTGTTCTCTCATTTGATTAATGTTTTCCATGTAAAGAATGAGCTACGATAAATCAAGGGATGTCATGCAACAGCTTATTTTTCTTCTGATCTTTCAATCTGAAATCACTTTCACACAGATGCATCCAACCTCACCAGCCACCCAAGAGTAAACATAAAAGGTAGGCTTCACGTTCAAATGATACACAGTACCTCGAGCACAAATGAGCTGGAATAATAAGGAATGTCTTTACTGAAAGGACAGACCCACGCTGTAGCCTCCGTCTTGGCTCCCAGGTCACCTGCCAGATCAGCAGGCCTGTTACCCTGACAACCCTATCTGCCAAGAGCAGGACCAACATCCCTGTTTTAACCCCTTCCTGTCAAGTACAACACCAACCCGCCTACTAACAGTTCTGTGCATCCATCATCCCGAGAGGTCTCCTTAACCTCTAATGTCTTTTCTCTGCTGATGCAGCACAACCTAGATAGTCTATTTTATTTACATCAGTTACACAATGTTTGTCTAATCTTCAAGGCCGGAGAGACAAGAGAGCAAGAAACGGCAGAGGCCACCAACTGTTTGCACATTCTCACGTTTATATATGTGATTCTTTCTGGCATTCTCTTTGAATCTTGATACAGAAATGGAGCAGGAAAAGTTAAGTGCAAATGTAAACTTCACCAACAAAAAAACCCACAATTATCAAAATGCAAAGCACCCCTGATATGCAAATATGGAAGTGCCATCATACGCAAAGCAATGCACAACCAAATGATGCAGATGTGCTGAGTGACATCGCATGAATAAACGATCCTGGCTGCTCCTATAGCTTCCATTAGGATTAGACAATTGCAGGTAATAACGCTCATGTTTTTGAGCAGCAACATACATACATATCTATCATGATGTGCAGAACACATACCACTTGAGGCAATTTGGTTTGGACAAGTCTGACTCGGGACATGGAAGGGATAAGAATAAGGACCTGCACTTACATAGCACTTTTCTAGTCTCAACGACCACTCAAAGCGCTTCACTAGTACTAACCTTCTATTCTAAGGGCCTATAGGAGACAGATATCTAGGGACAATTAAGAACAACCAATTAACCTAACATGCATGCCTCTTGATTGTGGGAGGAAACCGGAGCCCCCGGAGTAAACCCACGCAGCACAGGGAGAACATGCAAACTCCACACAGAAAGGTTCCTACCCCTGCCAGCCTGGGGATTCGAACCCGGAGCCTTCTAGCTGTTAGGCAACAGTGCTAACCGCTGCACCACTGTGCTGCCACATGTCATCCTAAGCGTAATTTTCCCCAAAGCTTATAAAAGCTCATTACTGGGCAAATCATTCAACCCACCAACAGACAAAGATAATATCAAATGTGTATCATATTTAAGATAAGATAAGATAAGATAAGCCTTTAATAGTCCCACAACGGGGAAATTCCAGGATTGCAACAGCACAGGGATAGCAACACTCAGAGCAACAATCAGAAGGCAAGAAAAAAAAAAAAAAAAAAAAAAAAAAACAAGCAAGCAAGAGCAGCTAATAATTGGAAAATACACCCAGCACAATGTAGAAAACACATGACTTAACGATCACTCATGATAATTACCTACAACTGTAAAGTTCTTTTCTTGTACACTATATGCAACAGTTCCCATGTAAGTGGTACTCACATAGTCATGGAAAGCTTTTGCTTCACTGGAGTGGTCGCACGTCTCTCTCCTTTCTGGTGCAGCGCAATACAAGTCCCAGAATACGCTGTGGACAGGGAGGTTTTGTGAGGCAAACAAAGCCACACAACCAATTGGAAACTTGCATTACATTCCAGTGAGACACTTACCACCACCAGGAATGTAGGAATCCAGGGGGCTCACCAAGCGTTATGTTTTTCTCCCATCGGATCTAGTAGGGCACAATATCATTATTACATAAAAAAAATATTTATACAAGTTTACATTAAAAAAACCCATGATTTTCTCAATTCCGCAGTACCTCTGATAAAAAGGTCTGTGCAGACTTCTGTGCTCCTATGTGTAACAAATACTCGTAGACGTATAGAGCCAACCTGTGCAGGGAACAAAAAAAAACATAATGTTGACTTAAAATTCAACAAATGTGACCATCTGGGAAAACAAAATCGCATTTAAAAAAAAAAAAAGGCAATCATGACAGAATCTTCCTGCTAGGGCACAGAGTGAGATTAGAATCGGGTACAGGCCCTCTGAACAATGGCTGCCAAATACCAGATGCCAAAAAATTAAACGGGACTCGTAACCAAGCCAAGCCTGGTGAAGATCCACAACAACTGGGAGGTAAGGGGAAAGTGGTAAGAGCAACAGTATAATTTAATATGAAGGGGGAACCAGCGCCAGCCTGCTATATGTAAGCTAGGTTACAATACGTTGGTGGTACTAAGGGAAATAAAAACGGAGCAAATATCCAGAGGGAAAACAATGTAGTGCAGCGCGGTGATGTTATTGTTTTCTCCTCTCAGGGCTCACAGTCTGGAATAGCCGTAAAAAAAAAAAAAAAAAAAAAAAACACAAAACCACCAAACAACCACCGGGTTGATTTTAATTAAAACACGAGCGAAGCGAAAACGTGTGCAAAAAAAGAAATAAACAGCAACGAGCTGAAAGCAGCAGAAGCACGGCTCAGAGGAGGAATGGCGAGCGGACAAGGCGGTTCATTCAATTCCTTTCTCGGTAGGAGGAAATCGCCTCCTGCTAGCCTGTCCAGCGAACAACAGAGAGCGAAGTTGCGAGCCAAAAAACAGACAATAATTCACGTTTCCGGCCTTACTTTTCTCGAGCTTGGCTGTCCGACGGCACCGGGGTGCTTTTGCCTTTGGGGAACATTGTTTTATGTGGGAGGACGACCGCCTTCTCTTTCTTTTTTTTGCTATTTCATCTGTCAGATCATCACGGCCGCGACCCTCTCACACTCCAACCGCACTGCTCCTCCAAGCAGTCGACCAGGGTTGCCACGTGTGGTTCGACAAACCAAGCACCTTAAATATGTGCTATTACGTTAATATTTTAACTATCTCTCATCAAAAAAAGCAGGCACAATAGCGCAAAATACAGAGGAAGCAATCTTATTAGATAACTTAAGCAATTAAAAAAATTAAGAAACTTCAGTTTCGCGTATATGCTCGGGCAATTGTTGTTCCTTCTTTAAAAAAAAATCAAATCACTATGACTATATAATTACAGAATAACTATGACTTTATGACTAATGGAATACAAAATCCTACAAATGAATACACTTATTTCATGGTCAACTTTAATATAAAACTAAATGGTTTATTTTTCTTGCTAAATAATACACAAGACAACATGTCTGACTCCTGACTCCGCCAGGGCTGCCCTTTGTCACCGGTCCTGTTCATAATTTTTATGGACAGGATTTCTAGGCGCAGCCAGGGAATGGAGGGTGTCATGCTTGGTGACCACAGGATCTCATCTCTGTTGTTTGCAGATGATGTTGTCCTGTTGGCTTCATCCAGCAATGACCTACAGCTCTTGCTGGGACGGTTTGCCGCTGAGTGTGAAGCGGCTGGGATGAGAATCAGCACCTCCAAGTCCGAGTCCATGGTCCTCAGCCGGAAAAAGGTGGATTGTCCTCTCCGGGTTGGGGACAGGCTCCTGCCCCAAGTGGAGGAGTTTAAGTATCTTGGGGTCTTGTTCACGAGTGAGGGGAAAATGGAGCGAGAGATCGACAGACGGATTGGAGCAGCATCTGCAGTGATGCGGACGTTGTACCGGTCTGTTGTGGTGAAGAGGGAGCTTAGTTCTAAGGCAAAGCTGTCGATTTACCAGTCAATCTACGTTCCTACTCTCACCTATGGTCACGAGCTTTGGGTAATGACCGAAAGAACGAGATCGCGGATACAAGCGGCTGAAATGAGCTTTCTCCGTAGGATTGCTGGACTCACCCTCAGAGATAGGGTGAGGAGCTCAGTCATCCGGGAGAGGCTCAGAGTAGAACCGCTGCTCCTCCACATTGAAAGGAGTCAGTTGAGGTGGTATGGGCATCTGATTAGGATGCCTCCTGGACGCCTCCCACTTGAGGTGTTTCAGGCACGTCCCACTGGGAGGAGACCCCGGGGCAGACCCAGGACTCGGTGGAGAGACTATGTCTCCCAGCTAGTCTGGGAACGCCTTGGTATCCCCTCTGAAGAGCTGGAGCAGGTGGCTGGGGAGAGGGAAGTCTGGGCTTCTCTGCTTGAACTGCTGCCTCCGCGACCCGGACCTCCGGAAAAGCGGTAGAAGATGGATGGATGGATGGATAATACACAAGAAAAATAATGCTGAATATGGGGGGAAAACAAGCAAATTTCCTCATAATCTCAGGAGTGAACGTCTTTATATTTATTTAAAGTGTTTTCTAGTTATATTTTATTTAAAAAAAATTAAAATGTTTTTTTTAACTCATGAACTACATAAAATAAACTCACTGCTGCTGTTTGAATGTTTGGAAAATAATTGCAACCCTTTCAGTTCTCCAAGAGCAAATCAAGCCCGAAGTCGCATTTCAGAAAAGCAGAACTGGCAACAACACCGTTGACTCAACCGAGCCTGGTCTGGGAGGGAAGAGGCGGGGCCTTATGCTGACTGATGCTCTCCGTAGCCAATCAGAATCCGCTAATGGCCTTAAGCTCTGCCCTCTTGGTGCTTTCAGTTTACTGGTTTTAACGTCGATAATGTGTGATATCTCCAGCAGATGAATTCGTAGTTGGAGTGTGATTGTTTTATCTTTCCGACCGAGGAACTGTAAAGTTATTGTTGTGTTTCTGCTTTCTCAATTACTGTAAACGTGTACTGAACAAATGTTCATTTTTTTTTTATTTATTTTTTTCATTTTCATACGATCAGTCTTGGAGGGAATTTTTTTTGACATACATTTATTGCAGATTTTTTTTTCATGATGTTTGCAAACATATATTTGTCATTATGTAATATCTGCATTGAATAAATAATTTAATTTAGACTTTAACAAGTGTTATTGTGAATGTGCTGTGGGGAAAAATGTGTCAGTTTTAAAGAAGGCTTTTTTTAAACTCCAATTTATATGAGATAAAAGAGACTTTCTTTTCATCTATGAAATTCTGACCACTTTTTAAATGTCATTGTTAGTGAGCAGTTTGCCAAGATTTTCTTACACCAAGATTCTGCTTAAAGGGAATTGCTGCAAAGACGTACTGGCAGCGCAGCTCACTTAAAGAAAATTGACAAGTTCTTGCATGTTAGTGATCTGATGTCTGCAGTTCAAGGTTCTGTAAATGTCTTTTGTAATTTATTAAACTTCTTTTGAATTTGCAACTTTTTTCTTAAATTTGTGGTTTTACTCTCACTAAATTGTGAGGCTTTAGCAAAAATAATAATAACTAGTCACATGTCATCATCATCATCATCATAGCAGTCTGTCGGGGGTGACAATGACTGTCTCATTTAGGTCTGATCAGATTCCTCCACGCAACTCTGTCCTTTGCCCTCCGCTGCCAGGAACTCCTGACCTTGTTAACCCGGGCGACGTCCGAGCCGGTATGAGTTACTTTCTCACTGGCCATTTCATGAAATTGCTTGCAAAGTATTTGAGTAGCGGCACATTCTTGGCAGATAGAGGTATTATCAGTGGCAAGGACGGGCCAAGACAAACTGATTCCACTATCTGTTGCAGTGACTGACCAGATGATAGGTTTGTTTATCTCTGCTCTTTGTGTAGTGCATGTCACGATGCACCGACTGGCAAAAGTCCACCACAGACATTACGACAGATGTGCTTATCTGCCAGGATGGCCAGTCTCACCCCGTGTAACTGGGAGTGGTCCACCACAGACCTGTGACAGATATTGTTTTTAGTTCTGCCAGGATGCCCAGTTTCACCCTCCACACCCTTGGAAGGGCGGGGTTGCCGGTTGAGTAGCCGATGGCCCGACCCATGAGACAGGTAGTATCGATTTTCATGGTTATCCGCTAACAAGCAAACCAATGCCTGACCTGACATGTACCCTCTAATATAATCCAAATCATATATTAAGAAACAAAAGGCAGTGATAAATATTTCCTGAGCTAGAATATAATAATAATAATAATAATGCATCAGATTTATATAGCACTTTTCATAGACACTGAAAGACGCTTTACAATGGATACATTATCCATTCACTGCAGACAATGGTAGTAGTAAGCTACTGCTGTAACCACAGCTGCCCGGTTGCAGACTGACGGAAACGTGGCTGCCAATCCACGCCAATGGCCTCTCTGACCACTACCAAACATTTATACACATTCATGCCCACTGCCGTGGACACTGGATGAAAGGTGGGTAAAGTGTCTTGCCCAGGGACACAACAGCAGGATGGCTGGGGAGAGTGGGATTCAAACCGCCAACCCTCCGGCTACTAGATGACCCGCTCTACCTCCTGAGCCACTGCCACCCACATTTCCCTCCTCCGTTCCATTTTTGCTGAGCACCAAGCTCGACGGCAGGAAGTTCTATTTTCATATGGTCTTTGGCATGACCCGGCCGGGACTTGAATCTCGACCTCCCGGTTGTGGGGCAAATGCTCTACCTCTAATCCACCACTCCGGCGATTTCAAATCTAATGGGAAGAAAAACTGTTGAAGAAAAAGTCGCTGTCATTCAGTTTAAATGGTGAAATAAAAAACAAATAAAAGAGGAGACCACCACCAAGTATACTTTATGGAAAGTATAGTTTCGTTTACTCAAGTAAGAAGAAAAACCAGATATAGTTAGTTACATTCACTCAAGTAGATGTACTCAGTTATTTTTTTTTTAATCGTACTTTAGGGAGTACTTCTGTTACTGGTTAATTTTTTTTTTTTTTTTACTTGAGTGCATTTATGATGAAAAATACTCACTCAGGTACACTGGTCGTATTTTCTGAGGAAATTTTGTTTCATGAATTAGAAAACTTGTTGCAAATGTTCTTATTGATACTACTATTTTTAAACCAGAAATGACTTAATTTTTAGTCATTTTTAGTAGTTTTATCAATTTCATTGAAATCGCTTTTGAAAACATTGTTCTTCTATTCTAGCTTACTTGCAAAGGAACAATATGAAAGTTGCACTTTTTCAGTTTTAAAGGTGTTTTATTGGCATGACAGTTTAAGGGAAACAATATTGCTAAAGCATCAAATTGCATAAGAGACAATAGAAATAGCATTCAGTAGTTAATTTAATTAATGGTTTATAATAATGTTATAGCCTAGTGAATATGTGTGTGTGTGTGTGTGTGTGTGTGTGTGTGTGTGTGTGTGTGTGTGTGTGTGTGTGTGTGTGTGTGTGTGTGTGTGTGTCCATGTCATTCACTGCCCCTCAGGTTGTGACATGTTAATAATTTATTAGAATTTTTGTATTTATTTTTATTATACAACTTACAAACTAAAAGAGAAGAAAATGTTACACTGTGGGGGGACCCACTCAGTATGTCAGTATGTTTCCACTCAGATAGAAGGACAAGGGGAATCGTCATGGGGGGTTTGTGGGTTGATGCGGGGGTTGGTGTGTTGATGCAAACAGTGACAAAGAGAAGGGGAATTGCAAAGGCTTTTATGTTAATGCAGCACCACAGGTGACTGAGTGGGTCGTAGGCTATAAAAGGAGAGGTGCCTGTGACCTGGGTCTTTTTCTGATGCTTATGATTCTGGATGATGTGAGAGAGAGAGATTAATAAAGCCTGCTTTGTTCTGGACCGCTCTGCCTGGTTATTCCTCTCTCCACACTGGTGACCCTTGATGCACAATGGCACTCGAGGCGAACACCCCGGAGACGACCCGGATTGGAGGTGCCGGCAACGCGTGTGCCGTTTCGGTCAAACTCCCAGACTTTTGGCTACATTACCCGAAGTCTTGGTTCCTCCACACCGAGGACTAGTTCGCGCTCTGGGGAATAACGGCAGATGACACCAGATGCTACTACGTGGTTGCAGCACTGGACGCACGCACAACGCAGCAGGTGGCGAGCCTGTTCCAACGGCCCCCGGCCCACGACAAATACGAGGCTCTCAAAACTGCGCTGACCCGGTGCTATACACTCTCAGACTGCGAGAGAGCAGAAAGGCTCCTGACGCGCTCTGAGTTGGGAGACGGGTCGGCGTTCGAGTTAATGGAGAAAATGTCGGCGCTGATGGGCACAGATGACGGGCATTTCCTCTTTGCCCACCTTTTCCTCCGGAACCTCCCGAAGGCGGCCAGGGCTGTCCTTGCCAATTCGCCGCTGCTGGCCGCGTGCAGCAACCGGGCGCTAGCGCAAGAGGCAGATCAGATTATCCTCACCACCAGAGCTCTTGCAGTGAATGCAGCGGCGTCGGAACCCAGCGAGACGGCCAGCAGGGGCGAGGAGCCAATGACGGTGGCTGCAGCGGAAGCCAAGAAGCACCGGAGAGACACACTCTGCTTCTACCACCGCCGTTTTGGAGGGAACACACGCCGATGCGTGCCACCCTGTCAATTCAAGCGCTCGGGAAACGCCAGGGCCGGCAGTCGGTAGCAACTGCGACCGCCGGTGAAGCAAGCAAGCTGCTCTATGTGACAGACTCACGCTTGGGGAGACGGTTCCTCGTGGACTCCGGCTCCCAAAAGAGTCTCATCCTACCGTCCTACGCAGACCGGCTGGCGGGAACTAGCGGCCCCGAGCTGACGGCCGCAAACGGCTCAGACATTAAGACTTTTGGTGAGAGGACATTGACTGTATCCTTGCACAGCCGTACATACCAATGGACATTCATCATAGCGGCATGCAGCTTCCCCATTTTGGGCGCTGATTTTTGTATGCACACGGTCTACTAGTCGATGTGGCTAACAGACGCCTGATTAACGCAATGTCTTTTGATTCTCTCCCCTGTACAGCTAGAGGAGCCGGGTCCACAACGCTAGTCAACGTCACAGCTCCAGGGGGTAAGTTCCACACACTACTCAACCAGTTCCCAGCACTCACGGTCCCGACTTTTTCGGCAACCGTCACTATACACGGGGTGGAGCACTTCATTACCACCATGGGACCGCCTGTTTTTGCATGACCTCGGCGCCTGGACGCAGCTAAACTGGCCATAGCGCGCGCGGAGTTTGCCAACTTAGTTGGGCATCATCAGATGCTCAAGCATCCCTGCTACATATGGCTCCTAAAGCCAAGGGATCGTGGCGACCGTGCAGAGATTTCCGCAGATTGAACAACGCCACAGCGCACGACCGCTACCTGATACCCCATATTCAGGATTTTTCCGTTTACCTCACCGGGGCACGCATTTTTTCCAAGATAGACCTGGTCCGCGGTTACCACCAGGTCCCGATGCGCACTGAGGACATACCTAAAATGGCAGTAATAACCCCGTTTGGTCCTGTTGAGTTTTTACGCATGCCTTTTGGGTTAAAAGGCACGGCGCAGACATTCCAACACATGATGGATGTGGTGTTGTGCAATCTGCCATTTGTGTTTGTCTACCTGGACGACATCCTGGTGGCCAGCGCATCCGAGGATGAACATGTAGCTCACCTCAGGACAGTTTTCCAGAGGTTGGAGGAGCACGGATTAATAATCAACCCGGCAAAGTGCCAGTTCGGGGTGACAGGAATCGATTTTTTGGGCCATCGCATCTCACCAGAGGGCGCGATACCCTTACCGGACAAAATGCAGTGGCAGTGGCAGATTTTCCCCAGCCTCAGACGGTCAGGGTGCTGCAGGAGTTTTTGGGGATCGTTAACTTTTACAACCGTTTTCTACCCTGTGCAGCCCAGCTCATGCAGCTATTGTATGGCGCGCTTAAGAAACGGAAACCAGCAGACAGAGTTGACTGGACTCCTGAGCGAGAGTAGGCATTTTCTGAGGTTAAAACAGCCCTGGCAGACGCCGCACTGCTGGCGCACCCGGACCTGGCGGCTCGGTTAGCACTCACTACTGACGTGTTGGACGTGGCCATAGGGGCCGTCGTGGAGCAGTGCGTCACAGGTTCTTGGCAGCCACTTGCTGTTTTTAGCAGGTCTTTATGCGACAGTGAGGGTAAATACAGCGCGTTCAAGAGGGAGTTACTGGCTCTCCACCTGGCCATACGCCACTTCCAGTTCTGGCTGGAAGGGCACACAATCACTGCGTTTGTGGACCACAAGCCGCCAACGTACGCTATGGCCAAGGTTTTGGAACCATGGTTGGGCTGGCAGCAGAGACAGCTGGCCGCAATCTCGGCGTTTACGACCGACATTCAGCATGTGGCCAGTAAACTCATCGTGGTGGCGGACTGCCTCTCGCGTGCATTAGTGGCCCCAGTCTACGTGGGGATAGATTACACGGCCATGGCCGCTGAGCAGATCGGCGATGCGGACGTTTGCGCGCTCCAGTCTGGACCAACAGGGTTAAGGCTGGAGAGCAGAGTACTGCAAGATGTCGACGATGTGAGAGAGAGAAATGAATAAAACCTGCTTTGTTCTGGACCGCTCTGCCTGGTTAATCCTCTCTCCACAACACTTACTTTAACAAAAATCACAAATGTATAAGAAACCCCCCCAAAAAGAAATAAAAAAGGAAAAAATAACAAATCTGAAAAAAAAATGTAATTATGAAAAAGCAAGTTTCAAATTTATTAGCTATAAACAGCACATTTTTTTTAAAAGGTTAATGATTCATGAGGAAAAATTATGACAATCAAATATATAAGAAAACAGACAGAAAAACCCCACAAATGGGCGAGTAAAGTCGTTGTACACAACTCAAGTTTTTAGCAAATCACTTCTACTCTTATACCGACTACTCCTACTTGTGCTTGAACAATTAATTACTATCAATAAGTCTGAGCACACGTTTACTGTCTCTACCCAGCACCAGAAAAAGTATTGCAATAATACCATAAAATTCTCACATCACTTGAGTGATTTTATTGCATTATTGCAGAACGGATCCGCTCTCGTTCCACCTTTACTGACGCGCTCTCTCTCTCCCTCCCCCTCCAGTGGTCAAATAAAGCAGAGCTGCTGCGTGCCTGTGTTTACGTGCTGTCCGCTCGTGTTGCCGCGTAGACGATGTGAGGAATCAAAGAAAAAAGATCGCGAGTTCGGGGTCACGGGGTCTGTTTATTGTCAGCCGGCGTTCTCGTTACCATGTAGGAGACGCTCGTCGGAGGACTTCACGCACCGACTTCAGCTGCTGCAGCAACTTTTAAACCGTGTAAGTTCCGTTTGTCAAACAAGCCCCGCGGTTGGGCTCCTCACACCGTGAAAGCCGCATTAGGCCAGTGTACCCACGGTTTAACCGATTCGATTAAATCGTGACTATCTCGGCCGGTGAATGCCGTGGTATTGCCACAGAAAAAGGTCAATACCCCCCCTGTCATTACTGGCTGGACAGACGGGGCTACAGGAGTTGTGAGCGAACGCTTGAATGCCTCATTCAGCTGCACTGCTTGAAATAGTCTGTGTGTCAGCTGAGAAAAATGGCAAGACTCAGCCTGCAAACAAAGAGAAGATGTGTGCTTCCATTAAAATACCTGGGGTTGTGTAATTTCGTTTAAAAATGTGCTTTTCTGATGTTGACTCTTGACTTAGTAGAGTAGCAGGACTTGCTCAAAGTAGCGATACCTTATAGAGTGCTTAGAAAAGTTACTTCAGCAAGAACAATCGACTAGAATTGCTGCTGGAGTTGTGACTAAGGACTTTACTCACCAGTTTTTGAGGATTCTCTCTTAATTTCTTGCTCCTTTTCTCAAAGAAATGCACTTTTTCTTAGAAATTTGTGATTTTTTCCCCCAAATTAATACAATAGACAGTCATTTTAGTCACTTTTTAGAGGATTATAAAGAGAGGATTATAAAGAGAGTGAGAGTGAGAGATACACTTTATTTTGACAAAAGTAAAGTAAGAGCAATTTGTAAAAAGACATGTTATCAGCATAGAACAACCCATATCAGCATTGTTAATGTGTACTGCAGTGAAAACTAAAACCTATGGTCAGTGAGACTGCTATTAAAGGTCCCATACTGTGCATTTTTTCAGGTATTAAATTTAAATTTTGACATTACCAAGGACATATTGATGTTTCGAAGACCAAATACCGTTCCTGTGTTGTTTTATAACTTCTCAAAAAGGTTGTCCAGTGTTGCTAGATAAAATTAATGAGCCCCTAATCTGATTGTGTAAAGTTTTTTTTCTGTAAGGCACTGTAAGCCAGTCGCAAGCAACGAGGTGTAGCGTACAGCAGAGCAAGAGCTTAACAGCCAAAAGTTTTGGGATTGCAGAAGAACTGAAGGCGCGGCTTGTTTGTGACATCGCAAAACCCAGGAAGTGCATTCCACTTGCTTACATAATTTGACAAAAAATTTTAAAAAACTTACGTGAATGCAAAAGTTGTTTTAACTTTTGATATTGTAATTACAGTGTGAACATCTTTGGTATGGGCTGGGGGAAAAACTGATGCGTCGTAATGGTGGTGTGGTGATGATACTGTATCGTTTCAGAGATACTAGTTTTGTGATACTTTATTAAGTATCACTTCGACCTTCTTGAGGGAAAAAAAGTTAAATGTATGCATTGTATGCAGCATGCATTTTGTAATAATACAACAACTACAGTCATGTGAAAAAATTAGGACACCCCATTAAATATTCTGTTCTTTATTAAGAAATGTTCACATATCTATATATTTTCTATATTTATATATATTTATATATTTATATTTCTATATTTATATATATATCTATATTTTCTATATATATATATATTTTTTTTTTTTTTTTTTTTTTTTTTTTTTTTCTCTCGGCGCCACACGAGTCGGCTGCCTTTTGCAACAGCGGCTCGATTCCGAGTCTTTTTCCCTTCCTCTCTCTTTTGATCCGTCTTTTTTTTTTTTTTTTCACCCCCCACTTATATCACGGACACACAGATCGTCCTAAATGTCTCCTGAGCCGGTGGACGGAGCCACTGTCTATAGCAGGATACGATACAGCAGAGAACAGCTGCTAGCATTCAACCGCCACCCGGTCCCATTGGAAAAACTCGACATACCGAGAGAACTGAGGCGAAAACGCCGCGGCTGCCGGGCTGGAGTAAGGCGGAGGACAAAAAATATAAGGTACAGACCCTCCCTTCCATCTGTTGTCATGGGAAATGTACGGTCGATACTGGGAAAGTTAGATGAGCTAGCGGCTATCTCCCGTTATGATAGCACATACCGGGAGTGCTCTCTCCTTTTGTTTACTGAGACGTGGCTAACTGAACTAGCAGCAGATGCTAACATTGAGCTGGAGGGTTTTCACATGATACGAGCTGACCGAACACCAGACAGTGGCAAGGCTAGGGGCGGTGGAGTGATCATGTATGTTAACAACAACTGGTGCAGACCGGGACATATCACTGTTAAACAACGACACTGCAGCAAAGACATTGAGTTGCTAGCTGTTAGCATGAGGCCTACATATCTCCCGAGAGAACACTCACACGTGATCTGCATTGTTGTTTATGCAAATCCGACGGCGAACGCTGGGACAGCACGTGACGTCATCCATTCAGTAACCAGCAGGCTGCAGACAGAACACCCAGATGCTCTTCTCCTCATCTCAGGCGATTTCAACCATGTTTCACTGTCTCCCATTCTACCCACGTTCACCCAGTATGTCACATGCCACACTAGAGACAATAAAACACTGGATTTATTCTACGCAAACACTAAGGAGGCGTACACCTCATCACAACTACCCCCACTCGGGAGATCGGATCACAACTTGGTTCATCTCCGGCCGGTGTACAAACCCCTAGTGCACAGACAACCTCCGGCCATGCACACTGTGGAGTTATGGTCTGAGGAGACAATGGACACCCTAAAGGGCTGTTTTGAAGCCACCGCCTGGAAGCAGCTCTGCGATCCACATGGTGAGGACATCGATGGCCTCATTCACACCTTCACGGGCTACCTCAGCTTCTGTGTGGACAAATCCGTTCCCACCAAGACCATACGGCGTCACTCAAACAACAAACCCTGGATCAACCCTGAGATAACAACACTTCTGAGAGAGAAGAAGAGGATCTTCAGGTCAGGGAACAGGGAGATGCTGAAGTCCGTACAGAGGGAGCTGAGGAGAAAGATCAGAGAAGGCAAGGACAGCTTCAGGAAGAAGATGGAGGACAAGCTGCAACAGAGCGACATCAGCGGGGTCTGGAGAAACCTCAAAACCATCTCGGGGCTCCAGAATACCTCCCCCCAGGCCACAGGGGGCAGGGAGTGGGCGAACAACCTGAATCTGTTTTTCAATAGATTTGACCAACCGCCCTCCCCCCTGACTGCACAACAACCACTGCTGCCTCTAAAGAAATCAAGTCCTGCTGCCCACTCCCCACTCTACCAACACCCCCCCACTCCCAACACACAGCCCCCCATCCTGACCCTGACCAGGACCCAGGTGAGGACGGAGCTGAGGAAGATCAAGGCGAGGAAGGCGCCGGGACCGGACGGCATCAGCGCAAAGCTCCTCAAGTCCTGTGCAGACCAGCTGTGTGGGATTGTGACGTATATCTTCAACATGAGCCTGAAACTGGGGAGGGTACCACAGCTGTGGAAAACATCTTGTGTGGTACCTGTACCAAAAACTTCCCACCCCAAAGACCTGAACAGCTACAGACCGGTGGCCTTGACGTCCCACTTGATGAAGACCCTGGAGAGACTGCTCCTTGCTCACCTCCGCCCCCTGGTGGAACCAGCGATGGATCCACTCCAGTTCGCCTACCAGCATGGCATTGGGGTGGAGGATGCGGTGATCTTCCTCCTTCACCGTTCTCTGTCCCACCTGGAGAAGCCCGGGAATATGGTGAGGATCATGTTCTTTGACTTCTCCAGTGCTTTCAACACCATCCAACCGATGATCCTGAAGGACAAGCTGCTGCGCGCAGGGGTGGACCAGCACCTGTCATCATGGATCCTGGACTACCTCACGAACCGGCCTCAGTTTGTGAGAACCCGGGACTGTGTGTCCGACACGATCATCAGTAGCACGGGGGCCCCCCAGGGAACGGTGCTGGCTCCCTTCCTGTTCACTCTTTATACTGCGGACTTCTCACACAACACAACACACTGCCATCTACAGAAGTTCTCTGATGACTCTGCGATCGTTGGCCTCATCTCCAATGGAGATGAAGCTGAGTACAGAGGGCTTATCCAGGACTTCGTGGACTGGTGCCATCGGAACTGCCTCCAGATCAACGCGAGGAAAACTAAGGAGCTGGTGGTGGACTGCCGCAGGCATGGGCAGCCCCTCACAGTACCAGTAAATATACAGGGAACAGACATCGAGATGGTGACATCCTATAAGTACCTGGGTATTCATCTGAACAATAAACTAGACTGGTCACACAATACTGATGCACTCTACAAGAAGGGACAGCGCAGGCTGTTCCTGCTGAGGAGACTCAGGTCTTTTGGTGTACAAGGGGCGCTGCTGAAGTCATTCTATGACACGGTGGTGGCATCAGCCATCACTTTTGGAGTGGTCTGCTGGGGCAGTGGCATTACTGCAGCCGATAGGAAGAGACTGAACAAACTGATTAAGAAAGCTAGCTCTGTCCTGGGGCAGCGCCTTGATCCGATGGAGGAGATAGGAGAGAGAAGGACGGTGGCTAAACTGTCATCTCTGCTGGAGTCCGAGTTCCACCCTATGCAGGACATACTGAATGCACTGAGGAGCTCATTTAGCAGCAGACTACATCATCCCAGGTGCACAACCGAGAGGTTTCGTAGGTCCTTCCTACCAACGGCTGTCAGACTGTACAACCTAAGCAGGGCTGCTCGCAGAGATAGCAAAAAGACGTAACAAACTAATAGTTTTTTGAATGCAAAAGATGCAATAGACTTACACAATGGTCCTCTCCGGCATACAACTAGGAACATACCGGTCGCTATGGAGGGTGAGAATATGTATGGGCACATAATCATACCATGTAGGATAACTAAGTAGACGGTTATGCTGTTTCATTCCATCTAGCAACAATGCTCTGCACTGTGTGTGTTTATATATTTGCATATTTATTCCATCTAGCTACAATGCTCCGTACTGTGGGTGTTTATATATTTATATATCTACATATTATTCCATCTAGCTACATTGCTCCGCACTGTGTGTGTTTATATACTTGCATATTTATTCCACCTAGCTGCAATGCTCCGTACTGTGGGTGTTTATATATTTACATATTTATTCCATCTAGCTACAATGCTCTGCACTGTGTGTTCATATATTCATATATTTATTCCATCCAGCTACAATGCTCTGCACTGTGTGTCTGTGTGTGTGTGTATATATATATATTTTATAGTAATACGTACATATGTTTATTAGCTGCTCTTGCTTGCTTGTTTTTTTTCTTGCCTTCTGATTGTTGCTCTGAGTGTTGCTATCCCTGTGCTGTTGCAATCCTGGAATTTCCCCGTTGTGGGACTAATAAAGGCTTATCTTATCTTATCTTATCTTATCTTATCTATGTCTAACCTTGTTTTTATTTTTATTTGTATTTTTTTTAACATTTATTTTCGCCATTTTAAGTGGAAATGAATGTGGGGGTGTCCTAAAAAAGATGGGAGGGGGGTATCCTAACTTATTCCTCACTATATTTCACAGAAAATTTTATAAAAGTCTTTCATTTTTAATTGTTTAGTCGTATTACATGAATCTCCCATTATTTTAAACACTGATATTAAATATCCATATATCCAAATATGTTTTTTAAAAAAAAAACGCACACACACAGACTTATACAGGGTATCCTAATTTTTTCACATGACTGTATGTGGAGACACCTACGGACAAAACATCCTGATGCCTAAATTCCTAGCAAAACACAACCGAGTGCTGAATCAAGCCATGGCCAGCATAGTGTTTGTGGTATGTATTCATGATCTTTTAATACACATACAGTACGAGTATGCATTTATTATTTTTACATCTTTATTTATTTATTTATTTTTTTTTAGATTTAGTATACTTTATTGATCCCCAGAGGGGAAATTGAGGGCATCCACCACCTGGATGGATGAAGCAGCCACGATACGGCGCTATCCCTTAACCATTCACACACACATTCACACCTAGGGCCACTTTAGAGTCTCCAATTAACCTAACCTGCATGTTTTTGTCATGTGGGAGGAAACCGGAGAAATCCCCGAGTAAACCCACACAAACACGGGGAGAACATGCAAACTCCACACATATCACTGTTGGTCGGGGGCTGGGATCGAACCCACGATCCCCACGATCCCCCGGCCAAGGGTAAACTGTGCTGCCGCAGTGCTAACCACTGTGCCACCGTGCAGCCCAATTATTATTATTTACAGTAATATAATTATGCATTTGATCACTAAAAGAAGCCATATTGTTGTACATTTACATGTACTTACATATATTTACAATATTTACCATACAATACATCAAGTTGCATGACAGCATTCCTCCTGAATCAGTCTTTTTGTTGTTCCTTGATAGGAAGGCAAAAAGAATTAGACGAGGCACTGGTTGACTTTATTGTGAAGGACTCATAACCTTTTTCAATTGTGGAAGACGAGGGTTTCAGGCACTTTCTCAATAAACTTGACCCCAATTACATCCTTCCATCCAGAAACAGACGAAAACACTCGACTGTTTGAGTGTAGTATTATAACATTTGGCCACCAGATGTCGCTGTGGGGAGATGTTTCAAATGTTCCAAAAGATCGATTCTTTTTCTGAATCAGTTGTTTCAAATGATTCGATCTCTCGAACGTTCCATTTCCGCCATCACTACAGTGGCCATCACTAGTGTGTGGATTCCTCCATTTTGGTTTCCTTGTGGGTGTCTGGGCTGACAAACAGGAAGGGGAGGATTCCAATCCCTTTTATAGCAGGAGCTAATTGTGAGAAACTGTTGTGGAGAAACAGAGGGGAGAATTCTTGTTTTTCCCCATTAAGCACTATTTTAAGCAGGATAAAGGAATTAAATTTACTTTGTATTTTTCTTATAAGTTCAGTAGTAGTAATTGGAATTTATTTATGTTGTCATCTGTTGCAAGGTCTGTGGTGGACTTTTGCCAGTCGGTGCATCATGACATGCACTACACAAAGAGCAGAGATAAACAAACCTATCATCTGGTCAGTCACTGCAATAGATACTGGAGTCAGTTTGTCTTGGCCTGTCCTTGCCACTGATAATACCTCTATCTGCCAAGAATGTGACGCTTGTCCAGCAAAAGCTAGCGGTACTCAAATACTCAGTGAGAAAGCAACTCATACCGGCTCGGACGTCGTCCGGGTGAACAAGCTCAGGAGTTCCTGGCAGCGGAAGGCGAAGGACAGAGCTGCATGGAGGAATCTGATCAGACCTAAATGAAACAGTCATTATCGCCCCCGACAGACTGCTATGATGATGATGATGGGGTTAAAGTATCATTTGGTTAAGTTCATTGATAATCTTTATGTTTGGTTTATTCTGAAGGGAGGGGCTAAAGGTACTGTGATGTAGTGGGGGTTCACTCAAGAAAGGAGAGATGACTGTGACGAAACAGGCTTTATTAAAAACACACGCCCTCAACACAGACAGGAGGGAAGGTCATTCACACAGACCTCCGTCTCACTAAGGGTGACACAAACGCATGATCAGTCCCTGCTCTGACTCTTCTTATTGCTTTATATATAAAGCAATAACATTTTAGAACACACGAATGATAACACCCTTTGAATCCTCCACTGCCAAAGCATGCCGGGAAATCCCTGCCCCCTTAACACTGCCCCGATGTTACAGTATATAAGGCTAAGTAAAGAAGCCCTCTGTAAGAGGGAGAGTTGGACAGACTGGCAGAGCATGTTCAAGTTAGAACATTTACCAGTTACCCAGTAGCCATGAGCCTAGCTCTAGTGATTGCCAGATGAGGCTTTCTCGAGGACTTGAGGCCTTTCATCAAAATGATTCATATAGACGAAGCTAATGATGTTAAAAGGCCTCATGAAACCAATGAGCAACTTTGAGACAATTGCTTCATGAGTGGCACAGTGTTATGAAACATCTAATAAAGACTGCCATCTGGTGACTGACTGTCAGAATTGCATTTGAGTGGAAAACATGAAAAAAATCTCAATACTCTTTTTTTGAGCATTTGGCCATCCGAGGTCTATTCAAAATTGGATGACAGGAACAAACAATACAAAGCAAACAAAAAAAATTAATTCCCTCTTAAACTTCCCGTGAGCCCTCAAGTCACATGATGTGACTGACATAACGAGGCCTTGCTTGCTACAGTCACGTGACTATGGGCGTGCTGAAACGGTGCTCGATGCACTGCTTATAACACTTCCGCTTTATATTGCTTGAATCAGTGTCGAGTGGGTTTTGTCAAGCGTAACATCACTAGCTCCAACCATTTGGTTGTTAGGGGACTTCTCTTATGTTTTCTTTTTTTTATTTTAAAGACCAAAAGTCTGTCTGATGCTGCAGTATTTTTAAAATGGACACTGTGAATAAAAATTCCACTTGGTGAAGAAGATTCCTGGCTTCCTGTGCACTTCCTCCACCACTTGAACCAGTCCTTACACCAGGGGTGTCCAATCATGTGCCATGGAGGGCCAAGACCCTGCAGGCTTTACCTCCAACCAGTGTCTTCAGTGGCAGATTTCACTGAATTTCTTCCCACGGATTGCTGATAAGTGAAAACACCTGGTGAAGAGACTGGGTAGAAGAGAAAACCTGCAGGGTCTTGGCCCTCCATGGCACATGATTGGGCACCCCTGCCTTACACCATCTAGCTGCAATCCTCCTGCACTGTGTATATAACTGTGTACATATGTATATTTATTTACCGTTTTGGCTAACCAATTCTTGTCTTATTATCTTATTTACTATTGCACTGAGTGCTGCTATCCCTGTGCTGCCACAATCCTGAAATTTCCCCCACTGTGGGACTAAATAAGGCTTATTTTATCTTAACTTAAATGTGACTGGAGAAAACATCTGACAGCACTCAAAAAATGTTAGTGAAATTATTTAAGTAAAACTACTGTTTTTTCTTCATAATTGTATCCATTTATGAATAAAAGGTATACTGCAGTAAAGCTACACACTAGAGTATAATCTGGTGAAAATGATACTTGAGTAAATGCAGTGCACATGGTAGAAAAGTACTTTAAACAGCAGATTATTGTTTATATATCAAGGCAGCAGTCCTCATGTGATGAGGCACTCAAGGGAAGAAGGAGCACTTCTAAAACCTGTTTCTGTGTGTCCACAACTTTGTATATATGCAGTAATACTTTCCATTCTCAGCATTGTGCTTGTTATTAGAATGGGACCTTAATTTGCCAAGGTTATGTAGGTTTATTTGTCACAAAAGGAAATTAAATTTAAGATAATTGCTCCATTTTTTTGTTGTGCACCTGATATTACATAAATCTAATTCAATTTTATTCTAGATCACTACTTAACCAGATAAGTCATCTCAAGTCACTTTAAACTGTAGTTGAAATGTCCTACAATGAAGAAAAACTGCAAGAATGCAGTACTTCATTATGAGTAAGAACATGGCAATAGTAGGAAGGAATAACTTTTAAGAGGAAGTTACGCACGTGGACAAAATTGTTGGTACCCCTCTGTTAATGAAAGAAAAACCCACAATGGTCACAGAAATAACTTGAATCTGACAAAAGTGGTAATAAATAAAAATTCTATGAAAATTAACCAGTGAAAATCAGACAATGCTTTTGAATTGTGGTTCAACAGAATTATTTTAAAAAACAAACTCATGAAACAGGCCTGGACAAAAATAATGGTACCCCTAGAAAAGATGTGCAGCCCTACTAAATATCACAAGTAAGCCCACACTTATAACTGTACAATGATGCACTGTTTTTTGTCATGGCATATAAAATGTGCCACAATGGGCCTGTGGGCCGCACTTTGATAACCCTGGATTTAAAGCTTATGGTCTTATGTTGCAGTCCTGGATAAACATTGTACAGTTTTTGGATTGAGTCACAAGCAAGAACTGAGAAAGCTGACTTCACAAACATCTCTCTCTCTTTTCCCTTTCATTCCTAAAAGTGTAAAATTGTTTTGAAGCTTAGCTAATGAAGATGTCAGGTTCCTGTTTTTATATTAATAAACCCAGTCATGTCATGATTATTCTTTGTCCCTCAGCACAACTGGATTGTTTCTGGATTCTGCAGCCATGTCATCAGAAGAGAAAGATTCAGAGTCCGTGCTGGACCCCCTGCTCATCCAGGAGACTGGGGAGGTGTACAGAAACCCCAGTGAAGTGCAAATGAGTCAGATAGTGCTGCCCTGCCATGCCAACCACTGTGGGGAACTGAGTGTGGGACAGCTGCTGAAGTGGATGGACTCCACAGCCTGCTTATCTGGTAGGAAAGTATCAGGACAGTTATTAACAATTACAGGTGGAAAACAAACGTGTATGCTACATGACTGGTTTAAAATCATTCTGGAACTGAGTCCACTGCACTGTGAGGTTTTGAATAAATCTGAAACTTCTGTACTGTCTCCATAGTCTGTCAGTCCTACCACAATTTGGGAGAATTGCTACTTCTCCTAGGCAACTGCCTGGATGCTCACCAAACTCACACACAGTAATCCTCCACTGGGTCTGCAGGCACGATGTCTGTCAGGCTGGTTTTGTGATCACAGGAAAAATGAATATGTTATCAATTGATAACAGTTGATGATCTCAAATAAAAAAAATAATGAAAAACATAGTAGCTTCCGTTATCTTCTGTACTTAACACTATATTAGAGGGGATTTTTTTATCTAGAAATTTGTGGCCATTCTTGTAAATTTGCAGGTTTTTTTTGTCTCAAATGTACACTCTTCTTCTGGTATATTTGCAACTTTTTTGACTTAATTTGTGATGTATTTTTTCAGAATTGTTTTGTTGGTTTAGTTTTAGGGCATGTGGCTTTAGGGCTGTGGGTTGCAGATCCCTGCTTTATATTATTCAATAAGGTTTGATCTGTTAGTATCATTATTGAATTCTGCTGCTATGAAGAACACAAGTGTTTTATGAGGGCTGGTTATTAAAGATTTCCCCTGACTCATTTCCTATGGACTGGGAGTCGCCAAGCCTGGCACAGCTATTAGTCATTCTCTACAGAGGTACCACCAAGGGTCCCACACTTCTCCCGCCACTTTATGCAGCTGTGGAGACCTTCCCCGTAGAAGTCTGCAGGTTTCATCAGAAGCCACAACTTGACCTTGGAAATCAGTGTTTCATCATCTTGGAAGTGCTTTCCCTTCAAAAATGACTTCATGGTTGCAAAGAAGTGGAAGTCAGATGATGTGAGGTTGGGACGGTAAGGGGGGTGAGGAAGGATCTCATAGCCAGACTTCTGTCTGGAAAGCATGTGAGTTGTGAACCAGGATGTTGTCTTGCAGGAGGTGAACACCTTTGGTCGGCATGCCACGCCATTCAGTTTTAATGGCCTTCCGCAATTTCTGCAGCAGTGAAGTACAATCAGTCCCAGCAATTGTGGTACCCTTTGCCAGGAAATCCATCATCAGTACTCCATGCTGGTCCCAGAAGACTATGAGCATGACCTTGCCCACCAAGGGTTGGACATGTGCTTTTTTCGAGGTGGTGAGTCATAATGCTTACATTGCTTCGACTGGGTTTTAGTCTCTGGATCATAGTGATGGACCCATGTTTTGTCCTGCATGATTAGTCTGTTGAAGAAGTCCTCTTGGTTTTCTTGGCCAAAAGAGCCTGGGAGCACGTGACTCATTCCTGGTTCTGGAAAGGTGTGAGCACCTGGGGAATCAGTCATCCAGACATCTTCTGCATGTGCAGATGGTGATGGATGATTTTTTTTCCACAGACCCCGCACTGATCTTGACATCTTGAGCTAGTTGGTGAACACTTATGCAACAATCCTCCAAAATGGTGGCCTCCACTCGCTGGGTGATGTCTTCATCAAAGGTGCTCTGTGGTTGCCCAGGAATGGGTGTGGTTTCCACTGATGTCCAGTCACACTTGAACTGTTGATGCCAGTGCCTGACTACGTCATACAATGGGGCATCCTCCCTGTGAATCTCTTTTATCTCATCAAATGTCTCGTTGTGTGCAGCCTCTCAAGTACAGGAACCTGATGACTGCTTTGCATTCCCCTGGTTAAATTATCACACCTTACTCCACCATAGCATCTGTAAAAGAGAAATTCTTAGGAGTTCAGTGCTGCAAAGTACCACATGACCTACAGAGATATGTACTGTTATACAGGTGCAGTTTCGGCCTCCTATAATAACCAGAAGGGGGTTAGGAGAAATCTTTAATGAGCAGCCCTTGTATCCTATTTTTCCTTGTTTTTTCCACACTAACTAAACTTCTGTGTAATCTATCACCTTCCAGCTGAGAGACATGCAGGCTGCTCCTGTATCACAGCATCTGTAGATGACATCCATTTTGAACATACCATAGGGTAAGGTTCAAACCTTAACGCTGTCCACCAAGAAACGACAGCAGAAGCAGAACATACAAGCCACAAAAAGCAAGAAAACGGTTATGTTTAGACTAAAATGCTGACGTGACGGTAACATCCACCAAAGCTTGAAGTGAAAGTGTGACAAAGAAGATTGTTTTCTGTTATAAATCTTTGCTAAAGATAATAACAACAATGAATCCTTCAGCATCAATTGTATATGATTATATGGATGTTAAACAATAACTTAATGTCTGGATATTTGGAATCTCTAAATTAATACTTCCTGCTTTGTGACTATGTCCATCTGACTTCTGCTTCTGTTATAGAAGATATGTTGTACACCCTACACTGATTGCCTAACTTTTATTGTATGCCACAGCAAAGTTGTTCCAGACTGTGTAAAGTATAATCACACACCTCCATGTTGATAGTAAAGACCCACATCTGTGCCTACTTTCTTTAGGGTAGGACAGGTTGTCAGCATCATAGCAAAGGTCAACAGAGCCTTCACGTCCAGTATGGAGGTGAGCAAGTGCCTGTTTGTGGTCTCACCGTAGTGGAACCTATTTGTAGAAATATAATGGCTGTAATGATTATTTTTCTTTTAAGGTGGGTATATTGGTGACTTGTGAAGACCTTTATAGTAGCAGGCAGTGGAAGGTCTGTCATGCCTTTGCCACCTTTGTTGCCAGACGAACCGAAGCTGGCAAGGTGAGGACCAAAATATGAGCGCAAGAGTCATTTAAAATCTCCTCGGCCTGTGTGCGTGTGCATGTCTTTTGTGCACAGGTACAACTGAAGCAAGTGGTTCCTCATACACAAATGGAGCAGATGGAATACAGCCTGGCAGCAGAGCGCAGGAGGATGAGGCTCATCCACGCTGAGATTATCACAGACCTACTGAGCAGCAGCACAGCCCAGCTCGGTACAGACTTGAGGCTTTGTGGCACACAGCGCTTTCAAATCAGCAAGATTAAAGCTCCTTGTTTTTGCGCTTTCATCAGGAGAATGTCAGGCGTATCAGGACGCGGTGCCAGCTGAAAGGACACGAGTTGAGAGTGTGGAGCTGGTGCTGCCACCCCATGCCAACCACCAAGTCAGCACTTTTGGAGGCCAGATCATGGCCTGGATGGAGAATGTGGCCACTATTGCAGCATGGTGTGCACCTATTATACTGTGTTTCTTTAAAAGTGGAGCTTAAACAAGCTTTAAAAGGGAAGGTTTACTAAATTCTGTAGTTGTCATAGAGTAGAAAATCTTTACTTGATGCATATCTGCTGTAACTGTGATGTTTTTTTGGATCTCATAATAATGTGCAGAACTTATTAGAGAATTGTCACCTATAAGAAAGTAAAACTGAAGTGTTTAAAAATAAAAAGTTTTGGGGTTTTTTGTTTGTTTTATCTTGTTTTGATCTAGTCGGTTGTGCAACGCTCATCCAACCCTGAGGACCATAGACATGTTCCATTTCCGTGGCCCGTCTCACATCGGAGACCGTCTGGTACTGAAAGCCATTGTTAACAATGCCTTCAAGCACAGGTGAGCCTCCTTGTCGTGACATATGCTTATTACTCTGATTATTAAATACGAATGTTTAATACAAGCAATGAATTCTGTAACTTTATGAGGTGTTTGTGTTTTCTGTGTATCTTTCTGAACCCACATGTCTGCACATTTGATGTATTCTAGCATGGAGGTGGGTGTTTGTGCAGAGGCCTACCAAGGTGGAGAACCTCTGCGCCACATAAATAGTGCTTTTATGACTTTTGAGGTCCTGGACAGTGACGGAAAACCTCGCACCCTGCCACGGATACGACCTGAGCCTGTAGTAAGTTGCCTGTCAGAGATCAAAGAGTGCAAAGACAAGGTTAAAGGTCAGATAAACTTCATTTTCATGAAAAGAAACACATTTTAAGAAATAATACATCCACAAACCCTTTAGAAAGTTGCAGAATGAAACACTATGGGCCTGATTTGCTAAAGGATTGTGGGTATTAAAACATCTGCAAAGCGTGCGCAAAAGAACAGAGGAAACTGATTCACTAAGGCCAGGCAATGAAGATTGTGTTCTTCAAATAAGCAAACGTCCGCCGTGTGGATTTTGCACTTTTGCCTGAATGAATATGCAAAGTGAGAAATTTTCATTGGGTGGAGACAAACCATATACATTCATTACTAACTCGAAAACTGATTTATCAAGGTGGCACACAATTGCACTGGATGTTTTTGTATCTGAATATAATAGGTTGTAGAAGCAGGTCGGCTCTGCTTTGCACCCAGGTTACTGCTGTTATTCCTGCAAGAAGGAGCAAATCATGTAGGAGAAACTGTCCTTCCAGAAATCATCTCTCCTGTTTATTTGGAATTATGGAAGAACAATAATATACAATGGGGGAAATAAGTACTGCCTTTTTTCAGTACATATTTGAAATGAAATGATATTATGCATGGAATTTTCACCAGACTTTAGTATATTAACTCAAGAAACCAACACATATAAAGAAATCAAAACATTTAAGTTTATAGATAAAGCTTTGTTTGCTAGAATGAATGGCCCAGTCAATCACCTGACTCAAATCCAAGTGAAAATTTGTAGAAAGAACTACAGTTTGGGACCCATAAAGGCAGTCTGTTTAGAATGGGGTGAACTCCCACCTGAGCACTGCGGGAGGCTAGTTTTCCATACAGGGAGGGTCTTGAAGCTGTCTTATCACAAACAAAAGCTTCGCCTGTATTAAATAAATTTCACTTACCGTGTTCAATACTTTTTTCATGTTTTATTCCACTTTATTCCACGTAACTTATATATGAACTTAAATGTTTTGATTTCTTTACATGTATTGATTTCTATCAAAGTCTGGTGAAAATTTCATGCGTGCTTCATTGAAAATACAGTGGTATGAAAAAGTGTTTGCCCCCTTCCTGATTTCTTTTTTTTTTTGTATGTTTGTCACGCTTAAATGTTTCAGATCATCAAACAAATTTAAATATGAGACAAAGATAACACAGGTAAACACAAAATGCAGTTTTTAAATGAAGGTGTTTATTATTAAGTGGAAAAAAAAATCCAAACCTACGTGGCCCTGTGTGAAAAAGTGATTGCCCCCTAAACGTAAAAACGGGTTGGGCCACCCTTAGCAGCAACAAGTGCAATCAAGCGTTTGTGATAACTGGCAATGAGTCTTTTACAGCACTGTGGAGGAATTTTGGCCCACTTATCTTTGCAGAATTGTTGTAATTCAGCCACATTGGAGGGTTTTCGAGCATGAACCGCTTTTTTAAGGAGATGCCACAGCATCTCAGTCAGAGTCAGGTCAGGACTTTGACTAGGCCACTCCAAAGTCTTCATTTTGTTTTTCTTAAACCATTCAGAGGTGGACTTGCTGGTGTGTTTTGGATCATTGTCCTGGTGCAGAATCCCAAGTGCGCTTCAGGTTGAGGTCACGAACAGATGGCCGGACATTCTCCTTCACGATTTTTTGGTTGATTTGTTCTGAAATATTTAATTGTGACAAACATCCAAAAAAATGAGAAATCAGGAAGGGGGCAAACACTTTTTCACACCACTGTACGTGTACTGGAAAAATGTTGACACGGTCAATATTTCCTTCATTGTATACAATATACTTTTTTCCCCTCTGTGGATCGCCACCTTATCATGGTGGAGAGATTTGAGTGCCCGAATGATCTAAGAAACTATGTTGTCTGGGGCAATTTGCGCCTGGTAGGGTCTCCCAATACAAACTGGTGCTGGGTAAAGGGCCAGACTGAGAGCGGTCCAGTGGATCTCCATGAAAAGTGCTACATCAAGGACCCAGTGTACCCAAAGGAGGCACATGGGTCGGCCCTCCAGTGGGCTCATCCCTTGCAGGGGGTATCATGGGGATCATGGTGCTATGTGAACTGGGCGGAGGTCTGGGCTACTCTGCTGGGACTGATGCCCCGTGACCCGGATCCCCGGATAATGTAAACAAAACACTGATATTAAAATAAACAAATATTTACAGTTGCTGTTGCAGACACTGGAATGTAATTTGTTATTGCCTTTTTTTCTGTTGGCACACACCTCTTCCAGCAGTGCACTCCTCCGAGCTCTCACCTCAATAGATGTATCTGTATCTGCTGTCTGTTTGTCCCCAATCACGAGAACTGGTACTCCTCCTAGGCAATTGCCTGGATACTCTCCAAACTCGCACACAGTGATCCTCAGGTGAGTCTCCACCTAAAGCTCTTGAGATCTGAGCACAAAAATCGCTACTCCAAGGTCACGGTCAAATATAACAAGCTACAAGGATGTATCACTTCAGCTTTGAGTAGGCCTCGCCTATGTTCACAGGCTCCTGGTCACCTCAGAATGTGTTCATCATGCTGGAATGAGGCACACATCAGTGATGGTGTGCTCTTTTGTTTTACAGGATGGAAAAAGACGTTACCAAGAAGCTATTGCCAGGAAAAAGATCCGCCTTGATAGGTCAGTATTTTTGTACTGAACCTAGTTTAAGTACACGCTTGGGCTCTGTCCGTTACAGATTTGTGTTATGTCAGAATAAAGATTGATTTATTTGCAAAAAAATATTCATAGTTCCTGAAAAGGCTGCAACACATCTTCTTTCCTGCATTGATGTAGTAAAACCCACAGTCAGGAGGAACTATTGCAAAAATATCAAAACATTAATACATGTATAAGATATTGTTTTTAATATAATAATGGGGTGTATAGCTCTGTCAGTAATACTGAATTATTGTTATTGTGGCATTGTTTTTTTCTCGTGTCATGTGACCGGAGCCATTGTTTACAATAGTTTGGAGCCAGTATTGGCTTGGCAGAGCAGCGTGTCACAGCTGAGCACAATTTTGTGTAGAGTCGAGCATAATGAGTTCATTGTTCAACTGTTCAACACCCTGCCTCCCGTGTAATCCTTATTCCTCTTTTCGATAACCAAATACGTAGGATCATAGCTCAGATAATGTTCACACTGGATCTGTTGTTGGTTTTTTTTTTTTTTATTGCTTGAAGCTACAGTATGTCATTGTATTATGTCATGTGTACAGGAAATATATCATCTCCTGCAAGCAAACTGAAGTGCCCTTGTCTGTGCCCTGGGATCCAAGTAACCAGGTATTGTAATCGTTTGGCAACAGGCACATCACGCTTGAATATTTGTGGTTTGTTGAAGCTTCTGAATCCAAAACCCTTTGTTTTTTTGTTCAGATGTACCTCAGCTACAACAATGTATCAGCGCTGAAACTAATGGACACCAGGAACAACTGGGTGTTAACGTCAGAGAAAAATAAGGTGGATTTTCATTCATTCATTTATCCATTCACTAATTTATGCATTCTCATCTTGGATAAAGCTTGTGGAGTCATTGCAAACATTGGGTTGCCATGTGTTTTCATCCAAAATAAGTGAGAGTCGATCCAAAAAGGTTTAGTTAATGCACAGTCAAACTACTGGGATAATGCAGTGTACTGTGGTACTGTATGTGAAATATTTAGTGCCTGCAGCAAGTCCTATTTATAGACATTGTGCCAATCTTCATGTTGTAAATGTGTTCATTCATAGGTCAGATTATACACACTGGAGGAAAACCACAGGCTGTGTTTCAAAGTGGAGATGAATGTTAGCGTCCCAGCAGAGCAGACGTTCCACCTACTGTCAGATCTGAGGAGGCGAAAAGAGTGGGACCAACATTATGAGTCAGTATATTTGCGTTAGACATCCTCATTTGAGTTAAAGTGAGTGCAACAGCAGAATGAGCTTAAACTTGTTAGGTGTGTTAGACTGCGGCCCTGACACTGTATTAGATTAGACCCCATGATCCCTCCTGCAGGTGGAGCCCACTGGAGGGCGGACCCATGTGGCTCAATCGGCCTGAGCCCGGCTGGGTCCCACGGGCAGAAACCCGGCCACCAGGCGCTTGCTGTTGAGCCCTCCCCCCAGGCCTGGCTCCAGGATGGGGCCCGGTAACCATTTCTGTATTGCAACTCATTATATTAGATTGATCATGGAGCATTCTAATAATAGTCACTAGATTTCTGATTTTATTAAGATATACATCATAATAACCAAAAATTGTTTTCTTTTATAGATCGATAAATAAACTGTGACAATAATAGTCAACATTTTCAAGTACAGTCTATGTATAGTTAATCCATATGAGCACAAATGTCAGTCTTCAGGCTGCTGTAAATGTTCTGTTTTTGACAGTTTTAAAAAAGTAAATTTAGGTTCAATTCATCTCTCACTGTGAGCACAGCAGCTAATCTACTGGCTGTACGTGTTTATGATGGGTTGCCATTCAGTAAGGGAGAGGGAAATTGGCTAAAACAGCTTTCAGAAAGTGGATGAACAGAGGCTGAGGAAGCCTGAAGATATTCATTTATTTATTTAAACCGTGCAATGCTACTCTAGCGAAATCTAAGGACGTACTGTAAGCCGAAAGTTCTACAGCAGCTTTCCAGCGATGTTTTACAGCAATCTAAACTGATTTGTTTGAGCTAAACCAGGGGTCTGCAACCTGTGGCTCTGGAGCCACAAGGGGCTCATTTACCCATAGCCAGCGGAACCTGAAAGGCCTTGACAAAAATTCAAAACTTTCACTGAAAAGAGGGCATGGATTTGTGGGGGAAAAAATATAAATTTACTAGAAAAATAATAGATTTAAGCTGAAAATTCATGACAAAAATTCTCACAGATTTAGGAAAAACAATTTTATGAAGAAAACACCACAATAAATTTGCAAGAAATAGTCACAAAATTTCAGGGAAAAAAACTCACAGATTTACTGAAAAAGTTGTAATTTTTTTTTAAATAATGTAACAAATTTATGTGAAAAGTGCTGCAAATTTACCTGAAAAGGGTAACAAATTTCCAAGGGAGAAGCAGAAAATTTATGCTAAGAACGTGATAAATTTAAGGAAAAAAGCTGGAATCTTATGAGAAAAACGCTCCTGCAAATTTACAAGAAAAAAATCACAAAAATCCCTACTCGCAAATTTACTGGAAACTGAATTTTACGAGAAAAAATGTTACAAATTTACAATTTGTCAATAACAAATTTATGTGGAAAGAGCCTGCAATTCCACTTGGAAAAAGTATCACATTTTCAAAGAAAAATATGACAAATTTATTAAAAAAAATAGAAAATTTATGCCTCACAAATTTTGGAAAAAGTTGTAATTTTAGGAGGAAAAGCCTCTTAATATTGATGGTGTCAGGCCCATTTTTTTACTGATAATGTTGCTGTTTTAACTTAGTTTACAGACTCCGATAGGTTTTTGGCTCCATGCAGATTTTGCTGGTCAGAAATCTCTCACAGTGGCTCTTTGTGTGTAGTAGAGGTTGCCAACCCCTGATCTAAGCTAATCTGATGAATGATGCATGTAGCAGTGTGACATGCCATCAGTCCATGGTGCACCCCTACGCTCACCTATAATAGCTGGGAGAGGCTCCAGACCCCACTGACCATGTGTGAGGAAAAGTAGACTTATAAATTTGAAGGCATTACGCCATTGTTAACCATATCTGTACTTTCCATCTTTTTGTTGTTGTAATTTACCCTGCAGGGAGTGTGAGGAGATCACTGAAGTAGATGAGGAGGACACCCTTTACCGTGTAGCCACACCCTCTGTCAGTAAAGGGGGCAAAGGGAAGGACTTCATCCTGCTGGCATCTAGAAGGAAACCATGTGATTCCAGGTGTGGTGAGACTACTTTACTCTATCTTCGCTATAACACCAACCTGTGTGCTTCTTGATTTCCTATTCCACCTTATATCATTTTTTCAAGCTGCTTGGTACATCACTGCCTCTTGCATAAAGCCTAAGGATGCTGTCCTCTTGTGTCCCTCTCAGGGACCCATACCTGATTGCTCTGCGTTCTGTTACTTTGCCCACTCACCCACCCACAGAAGACTACACCAGGGGAGAGGTGCTCTGTGCAGGCTTCACAATCTGGGAGGAGTCCAGTACAGTCACCAAGGTTTGCCAAATGAGAGGGGCACGCTTGCTTTACTGTACAGTAGTCACCCTGTGCTTCACTGCATGTTTCACTGAATGTCACAATAAATCAAAACTCCAAAGCAAAGTAATTGCACTCAGTCAGCAAACATGCAAACCCACACCCCTCTTGGCATTCTCTAGCAACAGCTGTGAGAAGCTCCTCCATCTTTTTCTTGTCTTTCATGAGATATGAGCAGACATACATAATGCATGGAGTGACGTACCGTCAGAGTTGGCTTTTGAAGCTCATGACCTTTGGAACCTGAAACCTTAGCCACAGGTGCAAGTTCTAAGGTCAGCCCAAATACAAAGTCTGGTGGCCCTAGCATAATTGGTTCTAGAGTTAAGAGTATTGACAGACAGACGGAAATACTGCATGACTTTGTGACCTTGACCTTTTGACCCCATAACCACAACAAAAGGTCAGAACCCACAGGTCAACCCATGTGCCTAGTTTGGTGATGATAGCTTCTATTGTTTTCAAGTTAGAGAATTGCCTCAATGTCAACCCATCAGGTCTGAAGCAACTTTATGACATTGATTCTTGACCTTTTGACCCCAAACCAAGGGTGAAAGTGGGCTGGTTGGTCCAGTACTCCATACCATTAAAGGTAGTGATGGGAATTCCCACACTTTTAAGAGAGTTCTTATGGCTCAGCTCACTAAAAAGAGCCGGTTCTTTCGGCTCCCAAGTGGCTCCTCAGATTTTTTGTTGCTTCAATTAATTTATTACCAAAAATAATGTAAAATTATGTCTAAAATGAATTCCTAATGTACAAAACAACATGATATCAAATGTTTATTATTTATATGGCTTATTAGATAGATAGCTAGATAGATACAGTAGTGTGAAAAAGTGTTTGTCCCCTTCCTGATTTTGCATTTTTTGGTATGTTTGTCACCCTTAAATGTTTCAGATCATCAAACAAATTTAAATATTAGACAAGATTATGATAACATCGTGATCTCTGATCATGCACCCTGTTGTCTAATATATGTAGATAAGAAATTGACAAAGGAATCAGGTAGATGGCAATTTCAGCATAAATGGCTTCAGGATGAGGAATTTGTCAAGTACATAGAAAAACAGATGAGTTCTTTGACATCAATACTACACAAACATCAGCATGTGTAAAGTGGGAGGCTTTCAAAGCTTTTATTAGGGGACATATTATTAGTTATACAGGTTCAAAATCTAAGAAGACTCGAGAGGAGAGAGCCCAATTGGAACATAAAATAAAAAGTCTTCAAGAAAAAGTGTATGCAGGAAGTGATCCAAGGTTGGAGAACGAATTACTGATTTTGAGAGCTGAATATGACAAAAAATCAGCAAATAGAGCTGCCTCGAGTCTTCTAAGATTGAAACAATCTTTTTATGAACAAGGTGAAAAATCAGGAAAATTATTGGCATGGCAGATTAAACAATTAGAATTTAAAACACCAATTACCAGTATTATAAGTAAAGGACAGGTAGTTATAGATCCTTTAGAAATTAATAGAGCCTTTAGAGATTACTATGAAAAATTATATGATACCAAAAATGAATCTGACTTAACAAAACTAAATGGGTTTTTGAACGAACTATCTATACCGTGTATTCCAAATGAAAACAGGGAGATATTGGAGTCTAAAATTAGTCAAGAAGAAGTTGGGCTAGCCATTGATAATATGAAATCAGGAAAAAGTGCAGGACCAGATGGTCTTCCAGTTGACCTTTATAAAAAATTTAAGAATAAATTAATAAAACCTTTTTTGGAAATGGTTTTAGAAGCATTTCAAAATAGTAATTTACCATCATACATGAATAATGCCTTAATTATACTATTGCCAAAACCAGGTAAACCCTCTAATAAATGTGAAAATATGAGACCAATAAGCCTATTAAATGCCGACCTTAAGATAATCTGTAAAATTTTAGCAAGACGAATACAAGAAATTTTACCAAATATTATTAATCGAGATCAGAATGGCTTTATAAAGGGAAGACAAGGCTTCCATAATGTAAGAAGACTATTTAATATTATTTATTCTAATAAAGAAGCACCGGATACAGCTCTCCTATCACTGGACGCCGAAAAGGCCTTTGATAGAGTCGAATGGCCCTTTCTTTTTGAAGTCTTACAAAGGTTTGGACTTGGAAATAATTTCATAAAATGGGTTCAGATAATATACAATAATGCTACAGCAGAAATCCTAACAAATAACAATATTTCAAAATCAATAAAAATCAATAGAGGATGTCGACAAGGCTGTCCACTTTCACCTTTACTGTTTACTATGGCAATTGAACCTTTAGCGATGGCGATACGTTTACATTCACAAATATATGGAATTAAAGTTGGACCAACAGAACATAAAATCTCCCTGTACGCCGATGACATAATTTTGTTTATGTCGAATCTTAAAAAATCAATTCCGACCTTGTTGAATTTAATAAAGAATTTTGGGGAAATATCAGGATATAAAATAAATAAAACTAAATCTTCAATATTAATGCTAAATGAGACCCAGAGAAATTACCCAGCCCCTGAGGTAAATCAATTCAACGTTGTAAATCAGTTTAAATATTTAGGAATCCAAATTGTGCCTAAGCTAGAATCAGTCGCCAGTGTCAACTATGAAACCTTAATGACAGATATCAATGAGTTAATTCAGAGATGGATGTCACTACCAATGTCGATGATCGGGAGAATCAATATACTTAAAAGTAATATTTTACCTAAAATACTTTATTTATTTCAATACATTCCCTTACCACCACCTTTAGATTTATTCTCAAGAATTAAAAAAAAGTTAGTGGAATTTATATGGAACAACAGGAGGGCTAGATTACGTCTGTCTTTATTATATTTACCATTTGATCGTGGAGGTCTGAAATGTCCAAATTTTATGTTGTATTATTGGTCTGCACAACTGAGGTCTATGACATATTATTTTTCATTAAATGATCTCCCTCACTGGACTGAAATGGAATCATACAATTTACCTTTACCTCTTCCCATATTCATATACTCAGATTCGGCAAAAAAATTACAAAAACAAGTTAAAAATCCATTTGTAAAGCATATGATCAAAATATGGTGTGAAACTAAAAACTATTTAAAAGAACCACACTTATTGTCACAATTTAGCCCAATATGGGGTAATCAATATTTTAAACCAGGGAGAGCGGATGCTGTATTTAAAGTATGGAATTTAAAAGGGATTCAAAAGATTCAAGATTTATATTTGCCATGTGCAGATAACATAATGTCTTTTGAAGAGCTGAGGATCAAATTTAATCTTAATAGAACACATTTTTTTAAATATCTTCAACTTAGAAACTTTATTCGATCAAATCAAAATAAAGCTCTCACTCGACCTATTTATTCATCCTTGGAAAAAATGTTGATGAAAGATAGTAAAAGAAAGGGTATTATTTCAGAGTTTTATAACTCATTGACACTATCCTCAAGTGAAAACTCACAGAAAAGATTAAACTACTGGAAAGAAGATCTGCAAACTGAAATTTCAGAGGAACAATGGGAATTGGCTTGTACAGAAGCTCAAACCAAATCAATAAATGTACGTCTTAAATTGATACATTTTAAATGGTTAATGCGGATGTATGTTACACCGGAGGAGTTAAATAGATATAACAAAAACATACCAGATACGTGCACAAAATGCATGGAAAGTAAAGGAACCCTATTTCATTGTGTATGGGAATGTAGAATAATTAGAATGTTTTGGGAAGAGGTGAGGGTAACAATTGAAAAAATAATCTCAAAACAAATCATATTGAATCCTAAACTGTTTTTGTTGGGTCTGTACCCAGAAAAGCATAACTTTAATAAAAGTGAAAGAACATTCATAGACCTCAGTTTGCTTAATGGCAAAAAATGTATTGCACTACTGTGGAAAAAGACTCATAGACCAGATGTGACTCAGTGGTTAAGACAGATGTTAACAAACCTTCCATTAGAAAGAATAACATACATACTGAAATCAAAGGAAATTGTGTTTGAGAATATATGGAGACCTTTTATTGATTATGTAAAAAATTTAAACATAACTCTTGAAGAAGAAGGTGAATGATGTGTGTGGACCTTGTAAATTCCAAACTGGTGAACATAATATGTATACTTATGTAATGGATTGTCTAGACTAAACAGAGGAGCATTGTTGAAGACTTGATTTTGTTGGTGGTTGTGGGTGTTTTTAGTGCATTTTTTTTGTAGTACTTTAGTGTTAGTGTTTGATCGTTTGTGTCATGTTTGTTAAAAAAAAAAGGTTCAATAAAGATATTGTGGAAAAAAAATATTAGACAAGATAACACAAGTAAACACAAAATGCAGTTTTTAAATGAAGGTGTTTATTATTAGGGTAAAAAAATCCAAACCTACATGGCCCTGTGTGAAAAAGTGATTGCCCCCTTCCTGTTAAAACCTAAATTAACTGTGGTTTATCACATCTTTGGAAAGCTGAGTTCAATTTTTCTAGCCACACCCAGGCCTGATTACTGCCACACTTGTTCTCAATCAAGAAATCACTTAAATAGGACCTGCCTGACAAAATGAAGTAGACCAAAAGATCCTCAAAAGCTAGACATCATGCTGCGATGGAAAGAAATTCAGGAACAAGTAACTGAGATCTGTCAGTCTGGAAAAGGTTATAAAGCCATTTCTAAAGCTTTGGGACTCCAGCAAACCACAGTGAGAGCCATTATCCACACAAATAGCAAAAACATGCAATAGTGGTGGACTTTCCCAGGAGTGGCCAGCCGATGAAAATTACCCAAAGAGCACAGCGACGACTCATCCAAGAGGTCACAAAAGACCCCACAACAACATCTAAAGAACTGCAGGCCTCACTTGCTTCAGTTAAGGTCAGTGTTCAGGACTCCACCGTAAGAAAGAGACTGGGCAAAAATGTCCTGCATGGCAGAATTCCAAGACGAAAACCACTGCTGAGCAAAAAGAACATACAGGCTCATCTCAGTTTTGCCAGAAAACATCTTGATGATCCCAAAGACTTTTGGGAAAATACTCTTTGGACTGATGAGACAAAAGTTGAACTTTTTGGAAGGTGTGTGTCCCATTACATCAGGTGTAAAAGATAAGATAAGATAAGCCTTTATGAGTCCCACAATGGGGCAATTCCAGGATTACAACAGCACAGGGATAGCAACACTCAGAGCAATGATTTAGAAGATAAGAAAATAAGAGCAGTGAATATACATATGTACACATAAATATATAAATATATATATATATATATACACAGTGCGGAGCATTGTAGCTAGATGGACTGTAGATGGACTAAACAGTATAACCGTCTATTTAGTTACCCTACATTATGTACCCATACATATTGTCACCCTCCATAGCGACTGATATTGTCCTAGTTGTATACTGGAGGGGACCATTTGTGTAAGTCTGTTGCATCTTTTGCATTCAATACTATTAGGTCATCACGTTTTTTTGCTATCTCTGTGAACAGCCCTGCTTAGGTTATACAGTCTGACAGCCGTAGGTAGGAAGGACCTGCGAAACCTCTCGGTCGCGCATCTAGGATGATGTAGTCTACTGCTAAATTAGCTCCTCAGTGCGTTCAGTATGTCCTGCATAGGGTGGGACTTGGACTCCAGTAGAGATGACAGTTTAGCCACCATCCTTCTCTCTTCTATCTCCTCCACTGGGTCAAGGCGCTGCCCCAGGACAGAACTAGCTTTCTTGATTAGTTTGTTCAGTCTCTTCCTATCGGCTGCTGTAATGCCGTTGCCCCAGCAGACCACTCCAAAAGTGATGGCTGATGCCATCACTGTGTCGTAGAATGTCTTCAAGAGCACCCCTTGTACACCAAAAGACCAGAGCCTCCTCAGTAGGAACAGCCTGCGCTGTCCCTTCTTGTAGAGTGTGTCGGTATTGTGTGACCAGTCTAGTTTATTGTTCAGATGAACACCCAGGTACTTGTAGGATGTCACCATCTCAATGTCTGTTTCCTGGATGTTCACTGGTGCTGTGAGGGGTTGTCCTTGCCTGCGGCAGTCCACCACCAGCTCCATAGTTTTCCTTGCGTTGATCTGGAAGCAGTTCCGATGGCACCAGTCCACGAAGTCCTGGATAAGTCAAAAGTAACAGCATTTTAGAAAAGGAACATCATACCAACAGTAAAATATGGTGGTGGTAGTGTGATGGTCTGGGGCTGTTTTGTTGCTTCAGGACCTGGAAGACTTGCTGTGGTAAATGGAACCATGAATTCTGCTGTCTACCAAAAAATCCTGAAGGAGAATGTCCGGCCATCTGTTCATGACCTCAGGTTGAAGCGCACTTGGGTTCTGCAGCAGGACAATGATCCTAAACACACCAGCAAGTCCACCTCTGAATGGCTTAAGAAAAACAAAATGAAGACTTTGGAGTGGCCTAGTCAAAATCCTGACCTGAATCTGATTGAGATGCTGTGGCATGACCTTAAAAAGGCAGTTCGTGCTCGAAAACCCTCCAATGTGGCTGAATTACAACAATTATACAAAGACGAGTGGACCAAAATTCCTCCACAGTGCTGTAAAAGACTCATTGCCAGTTATCACAAACTTTTGATTGCAGTTGTTGCTGCTAAGGGTGGCCCAACCAGTTACTAGGTTTAGGGGGCAATCACTTTTTCACACAGGGCCATGTAGGTTTGGATTTTTTTTACCCCTTAATAATAAACACCTTCATTTAAAAACTGCATTTTGTGTTTATTTGTGTTATCTTTGTCTAATATTTAAATTTGTTTGATGATCTGAAAATTTAAGTGTGACAAACATACAAAAAATGAGAAATCAGGAAGGGGGCAAACACTTTTTTCACACCACTGTAGATGGATAGATAGATGTACTTTATTGATCCCAAACTGGGAAATTACAGCATTACTTTATACTCAATATGGAACAGAGTGCTACAAAAAATACATTTTAAAGTACAAAAACAAATACCCATCTCAATGTGCCTGTGCAGGTTATTTGTAGAACCTGCTCCATATGAGCTTTTAACCTTCCATACGCTACTCTCTGCCTTTGCACTATCACTATAATTGAAACGCAACAAATTTCCTGTGGTCACTCATTTTCTCACCTTTCCAGCATGTTGTTTCGGTAGCAACTGTTCTCTCTCTCCCTCCTGTTTCTCTTTGTGTGTGTGTGTGCGCGCATGCATGTGTGTGCTGTGTCTGTAACCCCTGCTCCTGGCCCTCCTGTGGACACAAAGCCACCACCACACATCATGTAGTTCAAGGGTTCCCAAACTTTTCAGCCCGTGACCCTCGAAATAATGGTGACAGAGACTGGCGACCTCCACTATCCCTGGAGGTGACTGATACATAAGAAAACGTGTGCATAGTTTGATAAATCTGTAGATTCATCTAACTGCAAAGCATATTTGTCATGTCCGCTGCGTAATTTTGCAGCGAACATATAAATTGATGCGAGCCCAAAATGCAGTGTAAGTAACGTGTTTATTTACAAAGGAAGAATGTACAAAAAATGTCCAAATAACAGCCAATGTTGAGAATGGATGAGACAACCGGCTACAAACTTAGTTGGCTCGGATAATATGCCCTACGCGCTCCAGGCAGGGTTGGAGCGGAGAGGAAAGGCACAATTAAAAAGACTTACAAATATGTTGCAGCGGAAAGGCTCTGAGGTACAACATGGTGAAGTCCAAAGAGGGGAGCTAGTACTCAGTGAGCCAGGATGTCCAATGTTGACTTAACCTCTTGCACTCCGGGATACCGCGGGCGGTCACGTCTCTGCGTCCTAGTGCGTCTCAGTGCGCACTGTGCATCTCAGTGCGCACTGAAAAAAAAAAAAAAAAACTGCATTTCCGTTCTTCCAGTACAGACACAGCCGCGAACAGAAAGCCATAGGAGTGTTTTGATTGGTTTAGATTTGATTGACCTCTCATTCGACTAATAAGAGCCTTGAATGGGGTTTCTGAAACCTTGAAGAACCAATGACTGAAAACCTAGCAAGAAGGACCTGCCTACCAACGACTGCGAATACAATGAGCCAATTGAAGCAGAGAAATTCGACGATTGAAACGCGTGCGTCCCGTGCGTAAAATCTGTTTTGTGTAAGCCGCTGTGTGTAACGGTAGCGTTTGCCAGTCTTTTTTTATTACTACTGTTCTTATTTGTTTTGAAAAATCGTTCGCCAAAACCGCCATCGTGGAAGCGCAAAACCGCAATCATGGAATCATGGTTTGACCGGGTCGCGTGACCAGAACCACGAGTCGTAACAAGCGGACCAGCTTCATGTTTGTCTGATAATGAGGAACAGATGTTCGCCAACAACACTACTGTTGTGGACAGCTAAGTGTTATAAGTTAAATTATTCTTTATCACTGAAAATAGTAATAAAAATGACTTTTGACCGATCAGTTATTACAACGGTGCGTCATCGCCACATGACGGACCGTTGACGGACCGTTTTTTGTGCGCCGAGCTCCTCTGTAGCGGGAAGGGTGGGGGGAGTTGTTATCCTCTACATTGCAGATATTTTAGTATAATTTTTATTGCACTGTAGGTTATTTTTTCTTGTAAAAAAAGGCCACACATTTTTTACGTGGCATGCTTCTTTGTGTGTGGGGGGGTTTGTTTGTTCATTCATTCATTCATTCATGAATAAACAACCCCCCCCCCCCACACACACAGCCCTGAGTGTCACCTTTCATTTGAGCCCAAGATCAAGCTTCTATGTTGAATCATTCAAAAGTTATAGACGTTTTTCCAAACTGTGCCATTTGGCACAATTTGGCACAGTTCAAAAATGCCTGGGAACAACCTGAGAAAAAAGCTGTGTAATATATTCATTTTTTGTGGTATTGTTACAAAATTTTGACCTCAGCTTGATAACACTTGGTTCTACATTTCTGTTGCATTTTCCAGCCAGTATCTGACAGCTGTGTGTTATTGGCAAGCATTTGTATCTAAAAAAACACCCAGGCAAACTTTATTTTCTTCAAGTTCAGTATGTTTAGATGACTGTTACTCAGTGGCAGGAGCACTTAGAGAGATTATGACTGTTTTGCCAAAAAATTCAAAGTGTTTTCTTTTTTTTCTTTTTTTTTATTTAAGTTTTTGTAAAGGGTATACAGGTCGTTACAGCAATGCATTGTTTACATTTTCATCACATGTTCCCTTATTTTCTGATATCTGACAACATTGGAAGATTAATTCTTACAACACCCCTTTTTCTTTTTTTTTTAAAGTGAAAGAAAAAGTGAAATTAAAGAGAAAAAAAAAACAAAAAACAAAAAACAAAAAAAACCAAACAAACCAGTAAAAAACAAACAAAAAGAAAAAGTAAGTAAATAAAGATAAAAGAGCATCTGAGTAGCTTTGGAACAAAGAGCGGAACCATTATTGAAATGGTATTTGTCAAAGATTAGATCTAATGGAAGACACATATGCGGTCCAGGGTTGCCAAAAGTTCATGAACCCATCCATGTCCTGTCTCAGTGCGAATGTCAACTTTTCCATCGAGTAAATGTCTTGGATCACGTTAGTCCAATCTTCAGGTGTAGGACAGTCCTTCAACATCCATTTTTTAGTTAGAGCTTTTTTGCTTGCCAATATTAAAACATTGAATAAGTATTTTTCTCCTCGTCTTTCCAGTGAGTCCGGTAGTAAACCCAAATACAAAGTTACAAAAGAAAAGGGAACTGTAATTTTGAATATTTTCCCCAATATTGTCTGTACCTTGGTCCAATATTGGTGGATAACTGGGCATGACCAAAACACATGAAAATGATTTGCAGTCTTTTCACCACACAAGCGCCAACAGTTCAATCCCTTATGGGTAAATTTGTTTTGTGCAGGTGTTCTGAAAAATCTTGCCAAGTTTTTCCATCCAAATTCTCTCCACTGCAGGGATGAGGTACTTTTCCATTGCTGTTTATTTAGCTTTTCCCATATTTCCAGTTGTAAAGTGAAATTCCCCTCTTTTTCCCATCTCTCTTTTATATAAGATGTGTTGTCTCCTTTTAAGTCTTGAAGACCTTGGTATATTTTAGAAATGTATCTGATCCCTGGGATCCCTTTATATGCCATTAAGAAGACCTTCAGAACACCTGACTGGGCCCTTTCCAAAACCTCCTTTTTAAGTATATTGTTTATGTGGTGTCTAAGCTGGAAGAACCTGTAAAGGTCTTGATTTATTAGGCCTTGTTTTTTCAAATCTTCAAAACTTCTTAAGATTTGCCCTTTAAAAAAATCGTAATATTTTATCAGCCCTTTCTCCTTCCACTTTTTAAATCTGGTGTCTGTTTTATTAGGAGTAAAGTCCTGATCATAGGCGATCCATTGCAGAAGTCGATAGGGCTCTTTAGTTTGATTCTCTCTGACTATCTTAAACCAAATTTTTAGCGGGGTCTCTATCCACGGGTTAGTGTTATTCAAAAGCTTAGGTAAGGCATTGTTCCCTATTATCGCCTGTAGGGGGATGTCACTTGTTATTTGGCATTCGATCTCCTTCCATTGTGCAGTGTAGACTGGGTTACATATCTCTACTAAAGTTTTAATTTGTGCGGCTTTAAAGTAGTCCCTGATATTTGGCAGCGCGAGCCCACCTTTGTCTTTGTTTAGCTGTAGGGTTCTATATCTGATTCTAGGTCTCTTGCCCTGCCATATGAATCTTGAGATCCATCTGTCCAGCTCCTGCCATGTTTTTTTGGGAGGTTCTACCGGTATTGTTTGGAAAAGGTATAGAAGACGTGGAAGTATATTCATTTTGACTGCTTCAATTCTTTGTGCAGTACCCAAGAATGGTATCATATTCCATCTTGCTAGGTCAGATTTTATTTTTGTCACCAGAGGATCATAGTTTAGTGTTATAATTTTGTTGAGTTGTTTCGGGATATTGACCCCCAGATATTTCATAGATTCCGACTCCCAGTTAGTTTTGAGTTTGCTTAGTGAATAATGATTTGGGTCATAGTTGAATGTTAAAACTTGGGTTTTATGCATGTTTAATTTGTACCCCGATAAATCTCCATACTCTGAAAAAACTGAGGTTAGTTCTGGTAAAGAAGTGTCCGGCTGCCCTAGGTATATTAAAATGTCATCAGCAAAGAGTGCTATTTTATGTTCCTTCTGACCAAGTGTAATACCTTGAATTTTTTGGTTTTGTCTTATCCATTGGCTCAGAGGTTCTATGAAGATTGCAAAGAGCAGTGGAGACAGGGGGCAGCCCTGACGACATCCTCTTTCCAGTTCAAAAGATGATGATAAATTACCGTTAATCCTTATTTTAGCTGTTGGTTTTTTATATAATGCCTGTATAGTTCTAATGAAGTTGTCATGAAAATTGAAACTGGATAAGATTCTATATAGAAAAGACCAGTCAACCGAATCGAATGCTTTTTCAGCATCTAATCCCAATATGACTGCATTTAAGTTATATTTTTTTATATGATGAATTATGTGTAAAGTGCGTCGAATGTTGTCTTGTGTCTGTCTTTGTCTTATAAAACCTGTTTGGTCTAAATGAATTAGGTCTGTCAGTATATTTTCTAACCTTTTGGCAAGGATAATGGTAAAAAGCTTATAGTCCTGATTTAGTACACTGATTGGTCTGTAGTTGGAGCACTCTAGTTTATCCTTTTCAGGTTTAGGTATAACTGCAATGACCCCTTCTCTCCAGGAGGGGGGGATTTCCCCTGTGTGGAGGACATAATTAAATGTTTTCAGGAGGAGAGGAGATAGTTGCTGTTTAAAGGTTTTGTACCACTCTGCTGTATAGCCATCAGCTCCTGGGGATTTGTTAGCTTTAAGTTTCATAATTGCTTTTTCCAATTCTTTAGGATGTATTTCTGACAGTAGTGTTTTATTTTGTGACTCCGTAAGTTGGGAAAGGTTTAATGTGTTTAGGAATGCCTCGGATGCGTTTTTATGTTTTTTGTGGGAGTATAAGTTCTTATAGTAATTCTCGAAGTTTTTAAGAATATCCTGAATTCTGAATTTTATTTCCTTTGATACTGGGTCTCTGATTTTGTAGATTGCTCTTTCTGTTTGATGTTTCCTCAATTTATAGGCTAGCAATTTTGCCGATTTACTGCCTGCTTCATAGTATTTTTGTTTCAGAAATGTAAGTTTCTTCTGGATTTCTATTGTGTAGATCTCATTTATTTGGTTTTTAATTTCCTTAATCTTGAGCGAGTCAGTAGAATGAGTGTTGCCTTTGTGTTCTTTTTCTAGGTTCCTAAGTTCTGACTCTAATGTGGATAGTTTTTCTTGTCTTAGTTTCTTTTGGGTTGCCAGTTTTGCAATAATCTTTCCTCTTATTACAGCTTTGCATGCATCCCACAGTATTAAAGGGGATACTTCTCCATTATCGTTATCTTCCAAATATCTGAGAATATCTGATTCCAATTCATCTTTCAATGGTCCTTTCAGGACATTTGAGTTTAACCTCCAAGAAAATGTATTATTTGTGTATTTTTGGATATTTAAGTCCATGTAGATCGGACTGTGGTCGGAGAGATCCATCAGTCCTATTTTACATGTTTTTACTCTTCCAATGTCTCTATTAAACATAAAAAAATAGTCAATCCTTGAGTAAGATGAATGTGGAGTTGAGTAAAATGTATAGTCTTTTACACTGGGGTTGAGTTCCCTCCACACGTCACAGATTCCCAGTTCTTTTAGTAGCATCCGAGTCTTCCTGTTTTGGGTGTTATTTTGATGTGGGGAATTACCAGAAGCATCCCAGTATGGATTCAGTCTAAGATTGAAGTCCCCACCACATATCACTAAACCTTGAGCTTTAGTTATCATTAGGTCGAATACATTTTTATAAAATTTCCAGTTAGCCCCTGGGGGAGCATACACATTCAGCAGGGTGATATCTTCTCCCTCTAGCCGCCCAGTTACCAAACTGTATCTCCCTTCTTTATCTTTGTGTTCTGATTTTTTTTCAAATGTAATTTTGGTTGATATCAATGTCGCTACTCCCCTCCTCCTCCCTGATTTATATGAAGATGAAGAGATCATTTTAAACCCTTGTCTACTGAGTTTATTGTGTTCCACGTCTGTTAGGTGGGTTTCTTGTAAAAATATTATTCCTGCTTTGTCTTTTTTCATTTTGCCTAGAATCTTGGATCTTTTAACTGGATTCAGGATTCCTTTTACATTATATGAAATTATTTTGGTTACACCCTCTTTCTCCATTGTGTTGTTTTGTTTAGTATAACTGTGTGGTGGCCCTCTTTTGTGCTACTCAGAAACTGAAAGAACATTAAAAACAAGAAAAACATTAAGAACATAGTGTAAAAAACTTTAAAACAAAAAGCTGTCATAAGAACTTCCTGAGCTGAGGTCTTTTTAAAGACCCTGTAAGAGCCTTGATGGAGTGAAGGCCCTGAGGGAAATTCCTCAAACTCTGTTACGTGTTGAGGGCCCTCTCTTGCCACTGAAAGTAGTCCCATGCTTTTAACGTGAGTTTCAGAACCCAATCCAAACTTGTAATGATTTTTTTTTTTTTCCTTTTATGCCTAAACCCTGTGAAATTGTGTGCACCCTCCCACCCCCATCACATCAAACATTCACGCAAAAACAGTATTTGTTAGTATGAGGAGAACATGTGGATTATTGTCACATTTCTATTTTAACAAGTTTTTTTTTTTTTTTATTACAAAGACTTATTTGTTTCAAATAATATGATTGTTCCATGAAATGTTTTACCACATGCTGAATATGCATCTCCTTTAAAGTTTGTTACCTTGTATGAGGGGGGTTGGATGTGCGGATTGATTCAAGAGGAAGGGAAAAAAAAAAAAAAAAAAAGGTCGCTATTCCAACCTGAAAACGGATAGTTTATCCGCGACGCTCTGGTGCTGGGTTTCCCGCTGCTGGTCCGTGGATTTTGAGGGTCTTTGTGTTGTCCATGTTTGCGCTTTGATCTTCTCACTCGGGTCTGCTGCGGGTTTAAATACCGTTACCGGGAGCCCTCTTTTCGCCATGTCAGCTGTTGCTTCTTCCGCCGAATTATAGAGACACGTTTCATCGCCGTAGAAGACCCTTAACTTCGCAGGAAATGGTGTCTGAAAGCGCAATTTCTTCTCTCTTAACACCTTTTTCGCGTCATTGTATTCCCTGCGCTTTTTAAGGACCTCCAGGGCGTAATCGTGTTCCACGTAGACTTTTCTCTCCTGGTGCATAAATCCTTTTTTCTGCCAGGCCAGTCTTACAACCTCTTATTTTATTTTGAAATTGGAAAATCTTACCAACACCGAACGTGGGGGCGCTTCCGCCGCCGGCCTAGCGGCTAATGAACGATGTGCCTTTTCTATCTTCAGGTCGGTGGTTTGTGGAATATCCAATTTCTCTCTTAGTAAGGATTCCACGCATTCTGCCATTGAGTTAAAACCATTTTCGGTTCCTTCTATCAGACCATGAATTCTTATGTTGTCTCTTCTCTGTTTTCCTTCTTGGTCGGTTAGCTTAGCCTCTATAGCTGCTTGTCTTTTGCGTAGGTCTAGCACAGAATCTTCGAGCACTTTTATTCGATCCTCTGTTTCCAAGATTCGGTTCTCGGCCTGGTCCACTCTGCTGTTTGTCCTTTTCAATTCTTCTCTGAATTCCCGAAATTCGGCCGTAACTTCTCGGCGAAATCGTCGTAGCTCCTCAAATAGTGATTTCAGGCTAACCCTTTTGTTAGCTATCACCAGTTCCTCATCTTCTGAACGGAGATCTTCCAGTTCAGATTCTCCGGCCGATACGTGTCCTGGCCTGGAGAATTTCAGTTTCTTCTGTTTTCCTTTAGACATGATGATTTTGTCTTTTGATTTTCACTCCTCCAAAAATCCGTTAAGTTTGATTTTCAAGGTGTTATCCTGGATTGGGTCTGAGAGCTTCAGTGTTAAGCTGCAGTCGCCATGGCGTCCAGACCGGAAGTCCAAAGTGTTTTCTTTTAAATGAGACCAACCCCATGAAGATGCTGCAAAGGGTTGAAGAACAGCTTTTGATTTACTTTGGGTATGTTATTTTTAGGCGTTTTTAGGGAAATTGACCAGAGTGCAAGGGGTTAAGCTGCCACATTGACTAGTCACACTGCCTCCCTGTAAGTACACAATACACTAACGAAGGCAAGTGGACACAGCCATGTGGCAAGCAGGTGCGTGAATGATTGCATGTGTGTGCATGTGGTGATGGAAAACAGCTGGTGAATGTCTGGCAAGAGGAGGAGGCATGGCCGTAGGGCTGGCAGAGAGCAAAGCTCCATCTGCCAGCTGAAATTAATAAGTAATGATCAAAACCTACAGCCATGGGTCTCATGGACGAGGTTGAAAACAACCCCGAACATAACAATATTTCCCTTTCTTCACTCTGTCAATCAGCCGACACTTTATGTCCTGGGCTATGCCCATGATGCGCCGGGATATGGTCCTGTCAGACAGCGGCACTGCTTCCAGCTCCCGCGCCTGTTTATCCCCATGCATTGTCCGACTCATAGCGATAGCAGCGGGTTTTATTAGGGTTTCTCTGATTGTGTGCTGTGTTTTTGCCTGTGCAATTAAATATGACACCTTTGGCCTTTGGTAGTGGTTGTTGTTTGATTAGTTATGACTTTCTTTTGGCCTTGCAATTCTCTCTCCTTTTGGAGGAAAAAAATCCGCTGGTTTAGCGGCAAGAGATGGGTGCTTAGTTTTCAAGTGTTTGAGCATTTTTACAGGCTTTAAACTCTCATGTGCAAGCACCTCGGTACACACTACACATTGGGGATGTTGTACTTCACTGATAACAATGCATGAATCCATACTGAATATATTCCTCTCAATACTTGCGACTCTCGGCGGCTGGTCCGACTGCTTATGGAGCCCTGTACAGTGCTGTTCTCCTCCTCCCACGCCAGAAGTCGATGGGCTTTCTGATGGCATTTCTCCACCCTCTGCTGTCATCTCCGCTGGCCTCTCTGTGTTGTCTTTGGTCGGTATTAACCACCATTTCGTTTTTAAAAATAATATCTTAGGCTTAAAACGTAGTGTGTTGATTTGAGCTGTTCAGACGAAATCTACTGGTGCACGCTGACCTGTGTGTGACCTGTGACGTATACTGTGGTGCAGTTAAAGTTAAAGTGACATGTCACCTGCGTAATCCCCTCAGGAGGATTTTGAAAATCATCTCGCAACCCCCACTCAGCGTCTCGGGACCCCCACTTTGGGAATCTCTGAATTGTAGTTAACTAATCACATGTGGCTTGAACAGATCAAAAACAGAGAGAGAGAGAAAGAGAAACTACTTCCGGCTCTCAGGCAGGAGCCAGCTCTAGTTGTTTACTTCAAAGAGTTGGGTTGTTTGTTATTGACAAATCAATATTTAAAAGATTCACTGACCCTGGTTACATGGTCACAATAAACTGATTACTGTGAATAAAGTGATAATGGCAATAATCAGTTTTCTCGTGTTTACATGCACTGAATAAACGGATTATTGGAGGGTAAACCACTTGAGTTAATGACCCCAGTTATATGGCCTTTATCAGATTATTCTGTTTACATGGTCACTTGAATGATCAAATAACTCCAGAAATCCAATCATAACCAGTTTATTTGTGTGCATGTAAACATGAAATGGTCAGTCAGAAAGCAACTCATACCAGCTCAGACGCCACCCGGGTTAACAAGGTCAGGAGTTCCTGGCAGTGTAAGGTGAAGGACAGAGCTGTGTGGAGGAATCTGATCAGACCTAAATGAAACAGTCATTGTCACCCCTGACAGACTGCTATGATGATGATGATGATGATGAAACATGGCCAGTGGCAGTACGCAGTACCAATATGGAAAACTGAAAGTCCCAAAACATCAAGTTTGAAATCAGCTTTAATATGTGAAAGCCTATATAGAAAGCCAAAGGCTTTTGCCTTTGATGTTAAAATTAGTATACATCATACTGCTGTATGTTAAATGTTGTGGCAATAAAAAAATACACACATTTGTGCTGAAAATAAGTAGGAGAATAAATGTGCTCAAAAATAGTTAAACTTGTAAACTAAATAGGCTATTGATTTTTTGCATATTAAAATCTATTCCTACATTTTAATGGAGCCTACACTAAAGGCCTATGAGTTTATTTCTAAGGGAACAGCCATGTGTTTGAGTCATTTTATTAATTTGAATATATTCAAGTTTAACACCAAAAATAGGCTAACGAGTATGTCATACTCCAATAATGAAGGAAGTGTGTAGCTCTTTATTTTGGCTAAAACAAAGTAAGATCCATTTTAATTATTCCACATTCTTTGTAATAAATATCAAAAATAAATAGTCTTTTATATGCTTTATTTAGTTGCATTATTAGGAATATACACTCAACAGGACCGAAGTCAAGACACCTAATTAAATCAGATTCATTGATGCAATAGTAACAGAATCCATCAAAATTCCCTTGCCACTGAGATGTACACAGTATATGTATGTTTGATTACTATATACCTGTACTGCAGTGTTTTATTTGATGTATTATTATCACAAAAGAGATTTTTATTAATCTGCTGACATTTTCTGCAGCTGGAGATTTAAATATCTCACCTATATTGTTAAGGAATGATAAAAAAACACAGTGCCATGCTTAAAATGTAGCCATCCCTTTACAAATAGCATATTGGGATGACTTTTTAATTGGTGTAATTAATTAATATGTAGGGTGGCCAGACTTTTGCACATGCTGTTGTGTTGGGTTTGGGGGACTGCTAGTGTGTGACAGGGGTGGTGGCAGAACTGGAAAGGTGGAGCCACCACCCAGAGTATAAGAAGGCAGGGAGAGAGAGGGCCGGCCTCTTGGCCCCCTCTCTGCCTGGCGGATGTGCGTGTATGGTGAGAAGGCATCATTAATAAACCTGTGTTCAGTTCAACACTCAGTCTCATCCTTGGCTCCTATTCCCAACATAACATTTGGCGACAAAGATAAAAGGTATGGATGCAGGTGTCACATCAATTCAGCTGTTTTTGGAGCTTCCTGGTGAGCTGCCCGTCCCTTGGGCGAGGTGGTTCGCCACTTTTCAAACATATTTGGTGGCATTGGACCTTGGAAAACTGGAGAAGTTGAGGGCAAGGGCACTGCTGGTTCATAATTTAGGAATGGAAGGACAGCGTATATTAAGTACTTTAGGCGAGTGTGAGCTTTGAGGAAGTGGTGGAGCTAATGGCGCAATATTTTTGCGCCCCGGAAAACGTCATTGTCCACAGGATCCAATTTCGACAGTGCCACCCGCAGATTGGTGAGTCAGTGCAACAGTTTGTGTCAGACGTGCGCCAGCTGGCCAAAGACTGTCAGTTTGGAGCGTTGGAGGAAGAGATGGTCTGCAACCAGTTGGCGGAACATACTGTTTGCCTGGCTACTAGGTCGAAGCTTCTTACATTCTTGGGTGAACTGACGTTGTCCAAGGCCATCAAGTTAGCTCAGCAGTTGGAGGCGGCAGGCAAGCTATCGCGGGAGCTCAGTAAGAGAGTGTCACATCGCTATTTTGAACCACAGTTGACAGTGCAAGCAGTGGACCCGGACAGTGAGGACAGCGTAGATGATGAAGGGAGCTACACTAATGCTGTCAAGATGAGGTCCGCCCCGGAGATGCCCAGGTGTTTGGGTTGTGGGTCCACCAAGCACCGCTACAAGGCTAGGGAGTGTCTGGCAAGAGGGAAACGCTGCGGCAAGTGCGGACTTTTGCATCATTTCGCCAGAGCACATCACAAGTTCGAGCGAGGTGATCAGAGGTGTAAGGAAGATCCTCCCGCTCCCACGGTTATTCACACTGTGTCCCTGAGTACCAACGGCCGTTCCTACTGTATGGTGGGACTGGACGGGGTAACAGTGCCACTGCTGATTGACACGGGTGCGGTGAGCTCCGTGTTGAATTGGGCAACCGTGAGGAGCTATTTCCCACATTATCGTATTAGAGGTGACTCAACGCCGCTGTGTGGTTATGGTGGAGGAAGATTGGCCATGGTGGGATCTGTGAGGCTGACGGCTAGGTACAAGTCGGAGGAGGTGTGCTACCAGAGGTTCATCATGACTGTCAAGGGAGAGAACATTACGGGATGTGATTTGTTTTATGGCCTGACTTTCACCATCATGAACGGCGCTGGAGAAGAATGGTCGGGTTGCGGTTTGTGGGACCGGCCAGTCCCACGAAAGGACAACATAGCTGGGTGGGACGAGAACTTGCCTGGCACTCTGGAGGAAGGACAGAACCAACCCCACCCAGGGCCATTGCGGGAGGGTTCTGGTGCCAGTGCCCAAGTAGCCCTAGCTGAGGGAACTGGGCGGCACGGCGGGTGGCGCCAAGTGGCTGGCTCCATCTGCTCCCGGATTTCGGCTGGGAGGGACCGGAGAGCAGGGAGTCACAATGGCGACGCGGGCAGCGGAAATGAAAGCGAGCGGAGCAGGACCGGCTGGCACGGTGAGATGCCGTGCCAAACAGGAACACTGGAAGCTGAGTAGGGTCCCTCTGCGGGTCGCGGATGTGGTCCGGCTCAGGGAGGGGGCCCAGTCGAGAGGAGTTCAGGTCAAGCGTCGAATAGGAGACGACCAGGGGCGGCTGCAGGTGATGGCTGTTCGGGAGGATGCCTATCTCCAGCTATCTGATCGCTGATGGAGGCACCCTAATGAACTGCGGTGCATCCTGGAGAAGAAGGAAGTGCTTGGGCCTGAGCGTAGGGCATCCCCGGTGGTGAGGAAGCGAAGGCACACCGGAGTTGAATCATCCGACGGTTATCCGGGGGGTGGTTCCTCTTCCAGGGCAGACTGATGGTTGGACGGTGTGTGATACATGTGTCAAAAAGGGAGACAGCCAGTATGTTTATTGTGTTATAGTTCATGGGAGTATTTTGTGCATTCTCTCTTATTTTAGGAACACGGCAGTTATTTTCTTTTTAGTTGAACTGTTTTTTTTTTTCCTAGTACAGACGGCAGAATAATCTGTCTTGCCATGTGGGGGTGGGACAGCAGTCCACCTGTCCTCTCCTAGTTTTTTATGTTGAGTGACTGTGATAGGCCCCTTTTAGGTATTTCTGTTTAGTTTTTTTTAGTGCGTGATTTGGGTTCCAAATTGGGGGAGTCTCGATTGTATGTGTGTGTTTTGGACCTTTTTTTTGGGGGGGGCGGATGTTGTGTTGGATTTGGGGGACTGTTAGTGTGTGACACGGGTGGTGGCTCTGCCTTTCCGGTTCCTCCACCACCCAGGGTATAAGAAGGCAGGGAGAGAGAGGGGCGGTCTCTTGGCCCCTCTCTGCCTGGTGGATGTGCGTGTATGGTGAGAAGGCATCATTAATAAACCTGTGTTCAGTTCAACACTCAGTCTCGTCCTTGGCTCCTATTCCCAACATAACACATGCCACAATAGTTTATTTATTTATATTTAGGCTATATTTGCTCAATTTATGAACTACAACATAACTATGCATTAATATTTGCTGGTAATATTGTATTTATTTCCATATCCTACAGAGGCTGTGTTTTAGGGCTGCAGCTAACGACTATATTACGATGCGGGTAATCACCCACTCTAATTGAAGATTACTTGAGTAATCTGATACTTTTTTAAAAGAAACTTTTATTGACCAACATTTTCGTAACTTCCTTTCCTAAAGAGCAGTAGTAATTGTACCAAACACTCAATAACACAGGTACACATTTATTGCAATGCTTATTGCAATGTTTATTGTATAGAAAATAACTTTAAACGGTACATTACAGCATAAAGTTCCATTTGCTAGCCGTATGCCGTTAGCATCAGGATGCTAATGGCGGTGGCTATATGTTTTTTGGTCATATAAGCATAATTAGGGTAGCTGACTACATTCTATTCATCTTAATTATAAATCTCAATCACGTACCTTGTCTCGGGTGTGCTGGCTCTGCATGATGTGGGATGCTTTCTGCCAAGACACTGTAACATCCAAGGTTGTAGCATGCTAGCTCGCTGCTCAGCTTTACCATATACATGCTACACAATGTTTTCCTTCAATGTGAGCTTGAAATGATTCCAGACTTGAGATACTTTTGTCATTTTTTAAAAAATTTTCTTCATCTTTGCTGGCCCATCACTATGCCGCTCTGACATGGCACTGTTAAACAAATCTGCGTTTTGTTTAGGTAGCGTGACCGGAAGAAGGTCGTGCCGGAAGAAGGTCATATAGACCGGAAGTGTTACGTTAAACAACACGTTGATGCATAAATTTTGAATTGAGAATTTTTTGTAATCGAATTATTTGAATTATTCGAGTAATCGTTGCAGCCCTACTGTGTTTACATCTTTTCAATCAAATATAGGTTATATGTCAAGTGGTGGGCAAATTGTTGCATACCACTGTGGATAGAAATAAAAAAGATGTGATGTTAATGGTTCCACCTCAACCATTAAAACAAATATTTTGCTCTGCACATGGTAGGTGTTCCATTGCCTTTCTGCTCCATATATGTATCACAGTATTGAAAGCTTTGGTTCAAGGATTCATGAAGAAATAGCTGTACAATATGAAGTGATTTAGAATTTACAATTGTTTACACCCCTGAACAAAAAATATCATCACAAGTGAAGGTCGCAGGGTCAACCTGTGTATTAAGTTTGATCAGTCCTGGAGCGAGTGTGGACAGACCAACCAACCTACCTAGAATTAAAGATAAAAGGTCCACTGCATCCTGTGTTTTTTTTATCCAGATCACTTACTACAACCAGGCCACACCAGGCGTCATCCCCTACATTTCCACAGACATCGCCGGCCTCTCCTCCAGCTTCTACAGCGCCTTCTCCGCCTGCAGCCTGTTCCTGGAGGCCAACAAGGATAGCCTAGCTGCTCTGCCACCCACTGCACTGTGACACAACTACCCATCCTGCCACGGCCTCAGTGCATGCCGTACAGTAGTATGAAGGAATAACATGGATATCATAATCTCATTTGGCCTCAATCATAGCAATGGCTGAGAACAATGGATTTCTAGTTACTGATATATTCAAAAACCTCTGCTCGTTTTTAAGAAGATTTGTAGGTATGAAGCAACTGTGCACATGTTTCTAGGGCAGTCTTTGATTATAAGCCTTTGAATGTTTTGGTACACAGTTTTAAATGCTGCCAATCTTTATAAAATTAACATGAAAGTAGCCTGACCTGAAGTCTTTAATTTTTTTTTGTATAATTTAATATCCTGTCATTATGGTAAATGACATTCTCATCTCTGGATGACCAAATTGCTTTACAGGTCCCACTGCCAGCACATTCACACACTGATGACAGCAGGGCTGCCATGCTAAGGCAGCAGCTTGACCCACCAGGAGCAACTGGGGGTTCAGTGTCTTACTCAAGGACACTTCAGCATGCAGACAGAGCGGGAATCGAACCCCTGACCCTCTGATCAATAGTCAGCCCCTCTACCCCTGTGCCACAGCTGACCTTATAGATAAAATCAGAACTGTTTTAATGAGAACTAATGTGTAAATTTTGTGTATTGTTATGCTGTTTTACTTTGAAACATTGTATAAAAACTGCACTGTACAGTTTTGAAGACATTAAGTGAATGTATAGTTTGTGGACGTTCAATGGCCAGAAATCTTACATGATGAGCTGCTTGAAATAGAACAATAAACCATCCTGAGGATTATCCTCATTTGAAGTGTTTTGTTTTGCTCACCCCTCCTCGCGCCAACATTCTTTCCATTCCTTAACCATTTTTTTTTTTGAAGAGAGAGAGAATTAGAGAGTACTTCCAATGAAGAGAAACAAAGGACTCTGAATGAAGAATTGATTCTGAGCCCTTTTGTGGCTGGTTTAAAGACACTTGATGCATTTGTCTGCTTTAAAAATATTTTGTTTATTATGTTGTGTGCTTCAGTTGCAGCATAAAAGGAAAAGGGAGATTATGAGGATTTGCCTGCATAATGCAATTATGCAACTTAAGTGAGAAATGTCAGGGAAATTTGTTAGAAATTTCACAGAAATAGTATCCCTGACAGATTTTTTTGTTTTACCCAGCTGTATTTACTCAGTGTGTAGAAGCATGTTCAAATAACGAGGCTGAGTTTCAGTCATAAAACCAGCTTTATTTGACAGAACACAGCTTCAAGCATTCTCAAAGCAGGAAAGAGAAAGAATCATACTTCAACACCCTTTTATACATTTCTAGCATCAGAATTCAAGTCACATGGTGTCTTCAGTCAACATACAGTTACAAAGCATCCCTTTGAAGCTTCACCATTGTCTCTCATTTCCTGATGAACCGGAATACCCTCCGGGGCGTCTTCTGTGGGACAAAGAGACAAATCTCACACTTCCTTGTTACCTCCTGTAGATTCCAGTCCTCAGTCCTTGCAGACGTGACACCCCACAATACACATTCAGTCCTGTCTCTGTGGCAGCGTGAGCCCACAATGTGTGTTGGCCACACTACCCCCACAAACGTCTAGTAAGGCAAAATCTAAATGGCATAACAAAAAGAAAAACACAAAGCACTCCATACATCGCTAATCAATCCACCAACTGCCTAGGTTTTAATCTTCTGCCGAATCTGCTGCAACCTGCAACCTCTCTCTGCACCTGTGGATTAAAGCTGTTAGCACCTCTCTGTGAAGACTTTGGAGAATGTCTCCTCAATGTGTGTTGGCCACACTACCCCCACAAACGTCTAGTAAGGCAAAATCTAAATGGCATAACAAAAAGAAAAACACAAAGCACTCCATACATCGCTAATCAATCCACCAACTGCCTAGGTTTTAATCTTCTGCCGAATCTGCTGCAACCTGCAACCTCTCTCTGCACCTGTGGATTAAAGCTGTTAGCACCTCTCTGTGAAGACTTTGGAGAATGTCTCCTCGGAGGCCTGCCCCGGCGGGGGGGCCTCGCGAGCTGCACCTCCTCGTCAGCCAGAACAAAAGCGGGTTTGAGCCTGTTACAGCTCCCTTCTGCCCCCTAAATCTAGCAGAAAATGCTTCTGCCCGGTCTCCAGTACTCGAAACGGTCCGTCGTAAAACGGCCGCAAACTTGGACGCTGGGCGTCATGTTTAACAAAAACAAACTCTGCATTTTTTAAAGCCTCGGGCACAAAAACGTGTGGGAAACTGTGATGGACTGGGCCAGGAAGCGTGTTTGCACCTGAGCCACTCTGCCACGGCTGAGCGGGGGGGCCATTTGGTGCGGGATTATCAGGAAGAAATTCCCCGGGCAAACGAAGCGGTTGAGCGAAGCGTGCAAATCTTCCTTAGGTGCAGAACGCAACCCTAATAAAACCCATGGAAGTTTGTCTACCCAATTTGTATCCGTTAGCGACGCTCTGAGGGCTGCTTTCAATGACCTGTGAAAGCGTTCGCATAAACCATTAGCCTGGGAGTTATACGCGGTGGTGCGATGAATCTTCACCCCCAAGCTGCGGGCCATCGATGACCACAGCTCGGAAATAAATTGGGGACCTCTGTCGGACGTTATGTCCGACGGTACACCAAAACGCGCAACCCATGCTGCTAAAAATGCTTGCGCAACTTCTTCCGCTGTGGTTGATGTCAGAGGAACCGCCTCTGGCCAGCGTGTGGTGCGGTCTACCATCGTCAAAAGATGTGTGTGCCCGTGTGATAACGGAAGCGGGCCGACCAGGTCAATATGCACGTGATCAAAATGCTTAGCGGGGATGTGGAAAGGTTCTAACGGGGCCTTAGTGTGTCTGTGTATTTTAGCTCGCTGACAATATGCACGTGATCAAAATGCTTAGCGGGGATGTGGAAAGGTTCTAACGGGGCCTTAGTGTGTCTGTGTATTTTAGCTCGCTGACACGCTACGCAGGCTGCTGCCCATTCCTTGACCTGTTGGCCACGGCTACAGAGTCTGCCCCTATGGGGCTTGGCGGTGCTACTGCACGCGAGAGGCAGTCTGCTACAACATTGTGTTTACCCGCGACATGCTGAATATCAGTAGTAAACTCCGATATTGCGGCTAGTTGCCTTTGTTGCCGGCCTGACCAGGGTTCTGAAATTTTGGCCATCGCAAACGTTAGCGGTTTATGATCCACAAAAGCGGTGAAACGTCGCCCCTCTAACCAGAACTGAAAATGACGGATGGCCAAGTGTAGGGCCAAAAGCTCCCTGTCAAACGCGCTGTATTTCCGTTCACTATCGCGCAAGGTCCTGCTGAAAAACGCGAGGGGTTGCCAGGTACCTGCCACAAACTGTTCAACTACCGCCCCCACCGCTACATCGGAAGTGTCAGTGGTGAGTGCCATGCGGGCCTTTGGAACTGGGTGCGCTAACAAAACTGCGTTTGCCAGGGCTGATTTGACCTGGGCAAAAGCGTGCTCCCGCTCCGGAGACCATTCAACTTTATTTGCGGGCTTTTGTTTTTTTAACGCGGTGTACAATGGCTGCATGAGTCGTGCTGCGCTTGGGAGGAAACGGTTGTAAAAATTAACCATCCCTAGAAACTCCTGAAGCGCCTTGACCGTTTGAGGTTGCGGAAAATCCGTTATGGCACGCACTTTATTTGGAAGGGGAACTGCTCCCTCTGCCGAAACGCGATGTCCCAAAAAATCAATCTGCGCCACCCCAAACTGGCACTTCGCTGGGTTAACTATTAACCCGTGCTCTGCCAACCTCTGGAAAACTGCTGTGAGGTGTTTTTCATGTTCGCCTTCGGACGCGCTGGCTACCAAAATATCGTCCAAATAAACGAACATGAAAGGCAGGTCGCGTAAAACTGCATCCATCATGCGTTGGAAAGTCTGCGCGGCCCCCTTGAGGCCAAAAGGCATGCGCAAGAACTCAAAAAGGCCGAAAGGAGTTATGACCGCTGTTTTGGGTACATCCTGCGCGTGCACTGGCACCTGGTGATAGCCGCGCACCAAGTCTATTTTAGAAAAAATGCGCGCCCCCGCCAAATGAACAGAAAAATCCTGAATGTGCGGAATCGGGTAGCGGTCATGAGCTGAAACGTTGTTCAACCTGCGGAAATCGCCGCAAGGTCGCCACGAGCCGTCAGCTTTTGGGACCATGTGTAACGGCGAAGCCCAAGAGCTCTTGGAACGTCTAACAATGCCCAGTTTTTCCAGATTAGTGAACTCCTCGCGCGCGATGGCCAGTTTAGCTGGGTCCAAGCGCCGAGCCTTTGCAAAAACGGGAGGGCCTGTGGTTGTTATGAAATGTTCTACCCCATGTTTGGCCACCGTTGCTGAAAACATAGGGACTGTGAGTGCTGGAAACTGAGCAAGCAGAGTGTGAAACTTACCACCCGCAGCTGAGACGCTGGCATGTGCAGTTGGCGGGGCCACCCGAGCTGTGCAGGGAATAGAATGAAAGGACAGTGCATTAATCAGACGTCTATTAGCAAGGTCAACCAATAAACCATGTGAGCACAAAAAATCAGCCCCTAACATGTTGAAACTGACTGCTGCTACAATAAATGTCCACTCAAATGAACGGCCCTGTAAGGACAGAAGCATGGTCCTCTCACCAAACGTTTTAATTGTGGAGCCGTTCGCTGCTGACACTGACACCCAGGGGGCTTTAGAAGGCGACAGCCGTTCCGCGTAGGTGGGTGTGACGAAGCTCAGCTGAGAGCCCGTGTCCACGAGGAACTGTTTCCCCGAGCGTGCATCCGTCAGGTAAAGCAGCCTGTTCTCGTTGCCGAGGGTCGCAGCTGCTACCGGTCCTCGGTCTTGGCGTTTCCCTGGCGCTTAAAGTTGCACGGTGGGACGCACCTGTGCGCTCTCTCTGCAAAACGGCGGTGGTAGAAGCACGAGCCGTTCTCCGCTCCGCGTTGTCTGGCTCCTGTCGCCGCCGTCGTTGGTGCGTCTGGCGCCGCGGCCGCTGGACCCGCACTGTCTCCGGATGCCGTTCCCGGACTGGCCGCCGCGGCCGAGACCGCGTTCCGCTTGTGGGCGTCGACCAAACTCTGCGCCTCCTTGCTCAACCCATGGTAGTCTCGCCTGGCCAATCGGGGTGACTCTGCCAGGGCCACTCTCACTGCTGGTGGTAGGGTTCGAAGGAAAAGGTGGGCGAAAATGAATTCGCCATCCTCAGAGGCTTTGAGCTGCAGCATCTTCACCATCAGGTCCGCAGGTCTATCGTTTTCGGCCTCCGTCAGTGCCAGGAGCCCCTCTGCTCGTTGTTGGACTGAGGGGGTGAAATGGCTGATCAGCGCGTCCTTCAATGCGCTGTACTTGTCGCTGTCTGGTGGATGGTTAACCAGATCTTCCACTCTCTGGACCGTGTCGCTGTCCAGCTTCGCTACCACGTGGTAGAATCTTGTGTCATCGTTGGAGATTCTCCGGAGGTTGAACTGCGCCTCGATTGCGCTAAACCATGAGCGCGGGCTGTGCTGCCAGAAATCGGGCAGCCGGATCGTGGAGGTGGCCATCAGGCTGGCTTCCACCGAGCCCCGCTCGGGAGAATTCTGTCTGCTCATTTTCCGTCGTAGGTCACCAGTGTAGAAGCATGCTCAAATAACGAGGCTGAGTTTCAGTCATAAAACCAGCTTTATTTGACAGAACACAGCTTCTAGCATTCTCAAAGCAGGAAAGAGAAAGAATCATACTTCAACACCCTTTTATACATTTCCAGCATCAGAATTCAAGTCACATGGTGTCTTCAGTCAACATACAGTTACAAAGCATCCCTTTGAAGCTTCACCATTGTCTCTCATTTCCTGATGAACCGGAATACCCTCCGGGGTGTCTTCTGTGGGACAAAGAGACAAATCTCACACTTCCTTGTTACCTCCTGTAGATTCAGTCCTCAGTCCTTGCAGACGTGACACCTCACAATACACATTCAGTCCTGTCTCTGTGGCAGCGTGAGCCCACAATGTGTGTCGGCCACAAGTGCAACTTATAAAACCAACTGAAATATGTATATGTTAAAGCAGAATCACTAAGGTGGATAAAGGACCACTCCTTCAAAAAACATATTTGTAAAATCAATTAGGTGTAGCTGATCACTGAATCAACGCCACACCAAGTCATTTACTTCCACCTGTGATCAATAGTGGTCATTTTGATTAGCTAAACTGGATAAAAGAGCAAGGAGGAAACTGATCAGAGAGCATACCAAGAAGCCTACAGCAACTTGAAAGCAGTTGCAGGAATTTATTAGGAAAAGTAGTCATTGTGTGTGAAAACAACTTTGCAAATTCTTCACAAATGTAGCTTGAATGGTAGGGTTGCCAGAGTAAAAGCCACTCCTCAAGAAAGACCACACAGTTTTGCCAAAATGATCCTTGAAGATTGTAAGGCCCAATGGTAAAGGTCCTATGGTTAGATGGGACTTAAATTAAACTATTTGGCCTCAGCCCCAAATGATATGTCTCCTGGAAAGGAAATACCTTGTGCAGTACCTTGCTTTTGTGTCTCTCAGTAGTATTTCTGACCTGGTTGTAAAGTTTTGTGTTTTTGCTAGTGATGGGACGGCAGGCTCCAGAGCTATGAGGGTGCTCCGAGCTTATCCAGGAAATATTTGGTGAGGCGTGTATTGTTGACGTTGTACCACGTGACTGGGTCAGGAAACCACTCATGATTTTGCACGCAACATGAAATAAAGTGAGCAGTGATGCATAATGGAAATCCCCATCCCTCACATTTTGTGTTGTGGATGTTTGACTGTGTAAGGGATTTGTCACAGCCAATTTTCAGGTGGAGGCAGCACCAAAAACATGGACTTCTCCCGTTTGGGAACATTTTGAGCACATTTCTTCCATTGATGTATTTTTCACAAATTGTGGATATTTATTGTAACTGAGGTGATGGCTTAATGGTAAAACCTCTGCTCTACAAGTGAGAGGCTTGGGTTTGAGTCCTAGCTGTGTCATTCTTGTAATTTTATTTATATTTGCAAGGTGAAGTGTCTGTTGTGTTTCAAAGAGCTTGGATCATTATTACGCATCATTATGCTGAGGCACTATTGCCATTGTGCCCTGCATGAGAATAAGGCCAGAGTTGAATATACTGGGAAAGACAGTATAAGACTGTTGGAAATTTATTTCTTAATAAAAATGGATAAGTAGTACAAGCACACCAAGTAACAGGCACATTCACTGTAGTCACCCCAGTTTTATCTTTTTTTCCCTTATGATCATTGATATTTCTTAAAAGACAGCACATTTGTTGAAATGGAAAAAATACACACTAAACCAATAATGCCCTTGTAAAAATCTGCATGCTGTATACTTTTTGTCGACTACATGGCCTAGGAGAGCAAATGAAGTTTCACATGAGGCTTCGTTGAGATGAACCATTTTGATGGAAAGGCTCAAGTCTTCAAGAAAGCCTAGTCCCACTGTTGCTAAGTGGTAGCCTAGAGGTAAAATGCCTGTCTTATATCTAGCAAGCTGGGGTTCAAGTCCCAGTGGGGTTATTCTTATAATTTATTTTTATTTGCAAGGTGGTGTCTGTTGTGTTTCAAAAAGCTTGGATACAACAATAACACATCATTATGCTGAGGCACTATAGTGGCCTGCATGACAATAAGGACAGAGATGAATGTAGTAGGAAAGACAGTATAAGACTGTTGAAAAGTTATTATTTCTTAATAAAAATTGATAAGTAGCACAAGCACATTCACTGTAGTCACCTCAGTTTTATTATTTCTTTTTTCCTTATAATCACTGATATTTCTTAAAAGGCAGTGCATTTATTGAAATGAAAAAATACACAAACCAATGACACCCTTGTAAAAATCTTCATGTTGTATACATTTTTGTCCACTAGATGGCATAGTAGAGGAAATGAAGTTTCACATGAGGCCTCGTCAATGTGAACCATTTTGATGAAAGGCCTCAAGTCCTCCAGAAAGCCTCATCTGGCAATCACTAGTTTCTGCACCTTATGATTTTTGCTGCCCATCCACTTTTAGCAAAGAATAAAAACAGAAGAAGAACAATATAAATTTTCCTACAGCTTTCCTGCTTGGAACCTAATTACAGTTTAGCAATATCTTTTTTCAACAATCAACAGAGCAACTTTTTGAATAATGAAGAGTAAATTTCATTGAAATAAACAAAAAAATATTGTTTGGTTCTTTTCTGCTTTTACAAGAGTATTTTTAAAGATATTTTATAAGGAGAGGAGTTAATGAAAAGCATTTTAAAAATGTAATTGTATACAAATGCATAGTGGGACGTGTTTTGTTTTGTATACTTTATTAATCCCAGAGGGAAATTCGAGGGCGTGCACCTGGATGAGGCAGCCATGGTGCAGCACCAGTCCTGTCACCATTCACACCTAGGGCCACTTTAGAATCTCCCGAAACGTCCAGGATGCATCCTGACCAGATGTCCAAATACTACTACTATTATCATTATTATATAAATTAGGAGTAATAATAGCACTAATAATAACAATAATAATAATATAAATTAGTAATAAATTTAATAAAAATTGTATTCATGCACTGTAATTGCATTAAATAAATAAAGTTACATTTGGTACTCCACAAATATGAACTACAACTTGTTGGTACCACTGATATATCCACCTTATTCCCAGCCCCCATGATGCCTTGCTTGAATTATGTGCACAACTTCTGCTACTAATTTAGAATGTAGAGTTGTCACAGAAATGGGACACTTTTCCTTGTTAAAAAAACAATGACTTCTGCATCAAAAATACTGGAACACGGCCTTTTGCACCTCAGAAAGAGTAATATAATCATACCACTTCCCACAACTATGGAGGGATGAGAAGATGACCTTAAAAAGTGGCCTGGCAGACAGTAGCTCCGTTAGTTAGCTCCACTGCTAAAATGCTAAAGCTGTAAACAAATAAAAGCTCTGAGATATATCAATGTCTCTGCTGCAATAAAGTCGGTTGCATTTTGTTAAAATATGTTGGACATAATCAGATTTACCTCAGAGTAGACGTAGAATCTAGTCAGAACCACAAAGAACCACAACACTGTGCTTAGGTGTTTCAGTGTGGGGGTAAAACAGACAGATGCAACTGTTCGTTTTACCCCGAAATTAAAATGCTCATGCTGCTGTCATGCCATGAACGCTTGTTATTCAACTTAACACGTACAGACCTTTTGTAACAACTGTTCAAAATTTTATTGATCTGTATTTTGTGATAATCTAAAAATTAATGCATGTTGAAGCTGCTAATATTGAGTCCATATCGTTCCAACGCAGTGCAACGAATACCAAAAAAAACCCCAAAAAACACTATTTGATATCTTTCTTAAATCATTAAGCCTTAGGAAGCAAACTCTTACTATTTTTTATTTATTATTTAACTTCATGCAGCCTTGCATCTGGTGACATACGTATATAACAGACGTCAGATCTGTGACATTCATACAAGTGAAAACATAACCTGGTGCTCTTGTGTCTGTCCTGTGTCTGTGCCACCGATCACACGAACAATCCTTTTTAGTTTTCACTGCATGAGCTACACATTGCTGTTGAAGCCACAGACTTAGCTGTGCTTATTTGTGAGGAGCCTCACACCATGAACAGCAGCAAGTACCAGAGCTACACAAAAACATTCAAAAATACAAAAACTACAAGTGCTGAAATTAGCTGCCACTTGACTGCAAAACAGGTATGTGGATTCATTAAAATGAATTTGAAACACTTGTAAAAATGCCATTTTAAATGCATCACTACTCCACTGCTGACTGATTTAATACTACTTCCGTGGAAGAATGACAAGACGAGACATGAGCGTGCAGACTCCAGACATTTATTCCTCCAACAGCAAACAAGACTGAGCTCCATGTGCCAAAGCGAACCTTTAATACCGTTTACACCTCTTTTCTTTGGCACCCAGAGTACACAACATTACCATACAGCACATCACATCACAATACGTTTACACCTTGAGTTCCTGCTGTGAAGGCACATTCTTAACCTTGTTTCTCCCCCTCGGCGCTCTGGCGCCTACCTTTGCATCTCCTGTATTCATCTCTCCCCCCAGGGTGCTACAGCTCCTCTATTCCACATTTTCATGTCTCATCCCTTCCCCCATTCCTAAAATCACTGGGTGAGAGCAAGACCTCCTGTTGTGCCACCACCCCCAAACATCCAGAAGAGGCCTTAACCGTCTGGTACCTTGGGCTTAAGCAATCACCTGTAGCGGCTGTAATGTGGAGCTGCCGGGCCGACCGAAGGACCTTCCTATCGAGATGGGTAGGGAAAAAACTTGGTCTCCGGTGCAGTTTTCTGTAGGGGGAAAGGGTGAGGAGGGGAAAGCTTTGGTCTCCTGCAAACAGTTCTCTGAAGGGGGAAAACAAACTTGTGGACCCCCCTGCGGGCGAGCAACTACACCGAGTAGCCTGGGCTGGCACCACCTGCTCATCTGCCAAAACATAAGCGGTCTTCAGCCTGTCTATGCAGATGGTTTCCGTACACCCCCTAAGGTCTAACACAAAAATTTTCACCCCTGATTCCAAAACTCTGAAAGGGCCATTGTAAGGCGGATGCAGCGGGATTCAGTGGGCGTCGTGCCTAACGAAAACAAACTTGACGTTCTCCAAACGCTTCGGAATGAAAGTGCGGGGAAAACAATGGTGCACCAGCCCCGGAACACTGCTAGCCCCTGCACCTGGAAGAATGTGCATGAATGAGTCGGCACCGGGTGCAGGACTTTCCAGCAAAAATTCACCTGGGATCTGCAACGGTTGACAAAAAACGAGCTCTGCTGGGGAAGCTGCCAAATCTTTTTTGGGCATGGAGCGCAACCCCAGTAGGACCCAATGCAGGCAGTCAACCCAATTTGCGTCCGTCAATGAGGCTCTGAGCACGGCTTTAAGCAACCTGTGAAACCTCTCACACAACCTGTTAGCCTGCGGGTTGTACACGATGGTTCAGTGGATTTTGACCCCCAGGCTCTCAACCATTGCGGACCAGAGTTCTGAAACGAACTGTGGACCCCTGTCAGAAGTGATGTCTGACGGGGAACCAAAATGTGCGACCCAGGATGACAAAAATGCGTGGGCCACGTCGGCGGATGTGGTGGAAGCCAGTGGAACCACCTCTGGCCAAGGCGTGGGGCAATCCACTATTGTTAAAAGGTGTGTGAACCCCTATGATAGCGGAAGGGGGCCCACCAAATCCACGTGTACGTGGTCAAACCTTCTGCTTGGAATCTGGAAAGGTTAAAGGGGGGCCTTGGTGTGCCTCTGAACCTTAGCTCATTGGCACGCAACACATGCCACAGCCCACTCTTTCACATCCTTGCGTAAGCGGGGCCAGACAAATTTAGACCCCACCAGCTTAACCGAAGCCTGTACGCCCAGGTGTGAAAGAGAGTGGATGGACTTGAAAACGTGGCGGTGCCACGCGCTCAGAACCACCGGTGGAGATGCTGCACAGTAAGGTGGGGCAGCCCTCTTGTACCACTCTGCTTTCCAGTTTTAGCCTGGTACCCACAGCTCGGAGCATGCCAATATCCGCGTCCCCGGGTTGGTCGGCGGCCATGGTGGAAAAATCAATACCCACGTAGACCGGGGAAACCAGCACACGCGACAAGCAGTCAGCCACGACATTAAGTTTACTGGCTATATGTTGAATGTTGGTAGTGAAATTGCGTCCAGGTGCCATTGCTGCTGGGCCAACCATGGTTCCGAGATTTTGGCCATCACGTAGGTTAGGGGGCTTGTGGTCAACAAACGAGGTAAATTCGCGACCCTTGAGCCAGCACTGAAAATGACACGTGGCCAGGTGGAGGGCCAACATCTCCCTGTCAAAAGCGCTATACTTATGCTCGTTGTTGCGCAAAGTATGGCTGAAAAAGGCAAGAGGTTGCCACGAACCGAAGACATACTGTTCCACCACAGCTACTACCGTGACGTCAGACACATCTGTTGTGAGTGCTATCCGCATCAACGGTGATGGGTGGGCCTGCAAAGCCACATTAGCTAGTGCCGTTTTGGCGCCTCTGAATGCCTGGACCCGATTGGGGGTCCAGTCAATGCTATCTGCGGGTTTCTTTTTTTTGAGCGTGCTGTACAGTGGTTGCAGCAGCTGGGCTGCCCGGGGAAGGAAAGGTTGTAAAAGTTGACCATCCCCAAAAATTCCTGCAGTGCCCTCACTGTCTGCAGATGCGGGAACTCTGACACTGCTCGTACCTTGTCCAGCAGCAGAACTGCACCCTCCGGTGAGATGCAGTGGCCCAAAAAAATCGATCACCGGTTTGACTTCCGGGAAGATGGCGGAGAGACATAACACTTAAACAAAGAGCTCTCCCTAGCCGGATTAAAAATCATCGGTAAATGGCCAACTCGACATAAACGAATCAATAAACTAAGGGATGAAAACACGAAGGAACCGGGCACAAGGACAAAAACAGGGTAAAATTGAAGAATTCCTCTCCAACAACGCAGGAAAAACCGCTGTACGCAAAGCCCAAAAAAACGAGATGTCTACAGCAGAGAAAATGGAGGACACCAGACTCGACAACATGAACGCTGGCATCGCCAGTTTGGGTGAAGAGTTAAGAGAATTCAAGCGACAGCTACAACAGGATTTAGCGGCTCTTAAGGAGGAACTGAAAAAAGAAATTAAGGAGGAAATCATGGACCTCCGAAGAGAAATGGAGCGTAAATTAACGGAAAACATGGAGGAGCTGCGCTCCCAGCGGGCGTGTATGACAGAAGCGCAGACCCGAATTTCGGAACTAGAAGATTGGAAAAGCGAGGCAAACAAACAACTACAGACCCTGACGACGCAAACGCAGAGGATGCAGGAGAAAATAAATGACTTGGAGAGCAGATCCCGACGAAGCAATATGCGCATCTTTGGAATTCCGGAGGGCATTGAAGGCAACTCGATGACAAAATTCATGGATCAGTTCTTAAAAAAAGAACTGGAAATACCCGGAGAAACGGATCTGCAGATTCAACGGGCGCACAGAACACCGGCACAGAACCCGAAAACAAACTCTCCACCCAGGTCAGTTGTGGTAAACTTTGTGAAATATGACATAAAGGAAAGAATCCTGACGCAAGCATGGAAAAAAAAGATACGAATCGGCGACAAACAGGTATTTTTTGACCATGACTACCCGACAGAAATCGTGCAGCAGCGGAAGAAATATGCCAATATTAAAAAAACGCTGAAAGAGAAAAAAATTAGATTCCAAACGCCGCTAACGAAAATGAGGATTCATTGGGAGGAAGGCACAAGAACCTACAACACGGCCGAAGAGGCAGCGCGGGATATGATGGAGCGGGGCCTTGAGGTGAGCGTGCCGAAGGAGACGGCTGGAGCAGCGGCGGCCCTGAACGCACCACGACAGACGGAGTGGAGACGAGTGAACGGCGGAAGAAGGGGGAGAGACGTAGAGCAGCGGGCCCAGGACAAGCTACAAGGCTTTCAACTGAAAGCCTAGATCATAACAAAAATTAAGAAAGGCACAGAAGAAATGAAGGCCAAGAAGACAAGGTAAAAGAGAAACAGACGGCTAGGAGAGGTTTAAGTGATATTTGTTGGACATTTCTAGACTTATGACTATTACTTTGATAGTAATTAGAAGTCTAGGGAGGGCCCTTCACTCTGTGAAGACAAACCCCCCACCCACCAACAGGGACCAGTGGGCAGAAGAAAGGCCCAAAGTACGGAGGTCGAGTTTTTTTAATGTGTTTTTATATAAATATGTGTTATTTTTGTTGTTAAAGGGGCTAGGAGCACAAGTTAAAAAAATGGAAAAACATGAATATGGGTAAAAATCTTAAGATAATGACACTAAACGTGAATGGTCTGAACTCACCTGTTAAAAGGGAAAGAATAATAAGAAAATTCAAGAAGGAAAAAGCTGAAATTATATTGATGCAAGAGACACATTTGAGCAAGGCAGAACATGTGAAACTAAAGAGATTTGGCTATAAGAACTCCTACTACAGTTCATTTAAGGGAGGAGCAAAAAGGGGGGTTATGATACTAATCTCAAACAAAATACAATTTGAAAGTGAACAGGAAATCCAGGATAAAGAAGGCAGGTATGTAATAATAAAGGGAAGAATAGATGGTATGCAGATTACATTAGTGAACATCTATGCCCCACCAGAAAGTGACAAGGGTTTTTTTCAACATCTGTTTGATCTCATAGCAACACACAGTGAAGGAGTCCTAATTTGTGGAGGAGACTTAAATGCTGTCATGGATCATGAAGTTGACACAACAAGTGTTAAGAAGACAAAAAAACATGTAACAAAGTTCATAAGAACCTCACTGGCAGAAATGGGTATGGTAGACATATGGAGGGACCTACACCCACTCGAAAAAGACTATACACATTATTCAGCAGCCCATAAAGTACACTCTAGAATAGATTACTTCCTTATGAATGAAGGTGACAGACACAGGGTGAGAAATTGTCGGATTGGAGGGGCAGAAATATCAGATCATAATCCTATATACATGGAAATATATTTAAACAATAGAAAACGACAAACAACATGGAAACTTAACGTAGGACTGTTAAATGATGAGAAAATGAAAGAAAGAATAAAAATAAACATAAACAAATATATCCAAGAGAATGACAATGAAGAAGTGGACCCAACAATACTATGGGACGCACTAAAAGCCGTGTTAAGGGGTAAATTAATTGTTGAAACAGGAAAAGCAAATAAGACTAAACTGGAAGCGTATGAACAAAGATGTGAGAGACTGAGGGAATTAGAACGTAAACATCAAAGCACAAATGATCCAAAAATATATCAAGAAATTAAAGAAGAAAAAACAAAGATAAAAGAAACACAAATGGATGAAATTGAAAGGAAAAATAGATATCTAAAGCAAAAATATTATGAAACGGGGCCAAAAGCCACAAAACTGCTGGCAAAACGGTTAAGAAAACAACAAACAATGAATAATGTATACAAGATTAAAGACCCCACCACAAATAAAACCACAGTTAACCCAGAAAACATCGAAGAAATTTTCCATAATTTCTACCAAGAACTATACTCGCAACCTGAAGAAACAAATACTAAAGATATCAAAAAATTTCTAGACACATTGGACTTGCCATCAATAGGAAATCAACAAAATGAAAAACTAACAGCAGAAATAACAACACAAGAGATCAGAGATGTGATTAAGTCACTTAAAAACGGTAAATCACCAGGTAGTGATGGATACCCCTCTGAGTTTTATAAACTGTTTATAGAAGAACTCACGCCACAACTCCTAAAGTCATTTAATTGGACGCTGAACAACAACAAAATACCTCCATCATGGAACGAAGCAATCATTTCAGTTATTTTAAAACCAGGGAAAGATAAAGAACAATGCGGAAACTATAGACCAATCTCTTTATTAAATGTAGATTATAAAATATACACAACAATTATATGTAAACGAATAAAGACATTCTTGACGGAATTGATAGAAGATGATCAAACTGGATTCATAGAGGGACGCCAAACACATGACAATATCAGGAGAACAATACATATAATTAACCAAATACATAAAGAAAAGAAAAGCGCAGTAATAATGAGTTTAGACGCAGAAAAAGCATTTGACAGGGTTAACTGGAAATTCCTATATAGTGTACTGGAGCGCTTTGGATTTAACGAAAAATCAGTACAATGCATAAGGACGCTATATCAAGAACCTGTGGCAAGAATCAAGATAAACGGTAGCTTAACAGACAAAGTAAATATACAAAGATCAACTAGGCAGGGATGCTGCTTATCGCCCACCTTGTTTGCTCTGTTCATAGAACCATTGGCTCAAGCGATACGACAAAATAAGAAATTAAAAGGTGTAACAATAAAGGGGGCGGAACACAAGATTGGGCTATTTGCAGACGATATTATAGTTTACCTTGAACAACCAGATAAATCAATAATGGAAATGATGAACTTGATAGAAAATTTTGGAAAATTATCAGGATACAAGATAAACATAACAAAAACACAAATACTGACATTCCACTATAACCCTCTAAACCAGATAACTGATAAGATCAAACTAAACTGGAACCAAAAAGAAATAAAATACCTTGGAGTGAACATACCTAAAGACCTAAGCAAAATATATAAAGCAAACTATGATAGGTTGGAACAAGAAATAAAAAAAGATATTGATAGATGGTCAATCTTAAATATGGATCTGAATTCAAAAATTGAGACAGTCAAAATCAGCATACAACCTAGATTACTTTACCTCTTCCAGGCTATACCAACAGAGATTCCAGATGCCCAATTCTCAAAGTGGGACAGGATGATATCGAGATTTGTTTGGGGAGGTAAAAAACCAAGAGTGAAATATAAAACCCACCAATTACCAAAAGAGAAAGGAGGCATGGGCCTACCGAGTCTAAAGGAATATTACTACTCAGCACAAATAAGATATATCATATGTTGGTGCGACGAGGGATATGAGGCAAAATGGAAAGAAATGGAAAAGGAAATTGAGGGACTCCCAGTACAAAGCATAATAGGGGATAAAGATGCATATAAGCAAATCAAACAAATCACTAAATTTACTTTAGAACTGTGGTATAAAATAGTACAAAAATATAATATAAGGGAAGACATAAAACTATTGAAATGGGTAGCATTTGACAGTCAGTTTGAACCGGCAAAACAAGATAGGGGATACAAAAATCTGGTGAACAAGGGAATCACAGCATGGGGCAATATCGGAAAAAAAGATCTCGGGAGCTTTGTAAATATCAGGAGAAAATTTAAATTAGAAAGATCGGAATTTTTCAGATATCTGCAGATGAGAGATTACTATATGAAGAAGATTAGGCATAACCTCCAAACAGATGTGAACGAGATTATACAACTTATTTTAAGCTCATATACAGGAAATAAAATAAGAATTATTTCAAAACTATATCAGAAACTTATGACAAACAATCATACAAGTAACTATATAAAGGAGAAATGGGAGAAAGAGCTCAATTTAAACATAACAGAAGAAAGCTGGCAGGAAATATGGAAAACACAACACACATCAACAAATTCAAGGGCATGGAGGGAATTTGGATGGAAAAACCTGATTCGCTTTTTCATTACACCACAGATTCAAGGAAAATATACAAATACCCAATCTTTATGCTGGAGGGGATGTGGGGCTCAAAATGCAGACCACTCACATATGTTTTGGAAATGCTACAAAATATCATCATTTTGGAAATCTATGCATGTGACAATACAGAGGATATTAGGATATAATATACCAATGAACTGTAACCTGATGTACTTATGTGATCTTAAAAAAGACAATGTTATACAGGCTGAGGACAGATATCTAGTTAAAATCTTGTTGATTGCATGTAAAAAAACTATCACAAAAAAATGGCGATCAGAAGTTCTTCCTGACCAAGAACAATGGACTGACATTGTTGAGGACATACATATGATGGAAAAACTAACATATCGACGAAGAATGCAAGAAGGAATATGGGAGAAAAAATGGCGAAAATGGACACACTACAAAGTGCAACAACGAGGCAGAAATTGAAAGAATAACCAAAGACACTGAAAAAACCAGAAGAATTAAGAGATGGAAACTAAAAACTTGATGCTCCAACATTTGTCCCCCCCCCCCCCCCTTTTATTTATTTATTTTTTTTTATTTTTTATTTTTTTTTATTTTTTTTTCTTTTTCCCTACCCTAACCCCTTTGTTTTTTAAATGTAGAATGTGATCTGAATGCATTATATATGATGAAAAATGAATAAAAATCTAAGTTACAAAAAAAAAATCGATCACCGGCCACCCAAACTGACACTTCGCTGGATTAACTATCAGTCCGTGTGCTTCCAACCGAAGGAAAACTTGCTTCAGATGGTTGAGGTGCTCCTCCTCTGACACGCCAGCCACTAGAATGTCATCTAAGTAAACGAAAATGAACGGCAAGTCGCAGAGCATTGCGTCCATCATTCTCTGGAAAGTTTGGGCCTGCGCCTTTTAACCCAAACGGCATGCGTAAAAACTCAAAAAGGCTGAAAGGAGTTATCACCGCCGTTTTTGAGACGTCCTTGGCACGAACCGGGACCTAGTGGTTACCACGGACCAGATCCACTTTAGAAAAAATGTGCGTCTTGGCCAGGTGCACGGAAAAATCCTGGATGTGCAGGATGGAGTAACAGTCATGTTCAGTGACATTGTTCCGGTGACGGAAATCACCGCACGGCTGCCACGAACCATCGGACTTGGGCACCATGTGCAGCGGAGACACCCAAGGGCTATTGGAGCGCCTGAAGAGCCCTAGATGCTCCAAGTTAGCAAACTTCTCACGTGCAATGGCTAGCTTAGCTGCGTCCAGGTGGCGTGGACGCGCAAAAACCGGCGGGCCCTTCGTCGTGATGAAATGCTCGACCCCATGCTTGGTCATGGTAGTGGAAAAAGTGGGCACCGTAAGTGCAGGAAACTCGGAAAGCAAACGCTGATACTCATCCCCCGAGGCTAAAAAATTTGCATGTATTGGTGGCCCAACTCCCCAAGCCATACAAGGCAGTGAAGCAAAAGACACAGTGTCCACTAACCGTCTGTTAGCAACATCGACAAGGAGACCATAAACACACAGAAAATCAGCAACTAAGATAGGAACCGAACATGCAGCTTCCACAAAGTCCCACTCATAGTTGCGTCCATGCAAACAGACAGTCACCAACCTTTCTCCAAAAGTCCTGATGGGGGATCCGTTGGCAGCTGTTAGTGATGGGCTGCAGCCTTCCGCCAGCCTATCCGAGCTGCCTGGCAAAATGAGGCTTTTCTGGGAACCAGAGTCCACCAAAAACCGTCTACCGGAATGTGTGTCCTCAATGAAAAGCAGCTTCTCCCTGTTGCTAGCGGCCGGCGCTGCTACTGTCTGCCTCATTTCTCCTGTCTCTTGAAACGGCATGGTGGAATACAGCGTTGTGCATCGGTGCCAAAACGCTGATGGTAGATGCACACGATCCCTCGGTGGACTCCACTGAAGATCCCAGTGTCACTGTCTGGACTCCGAAGCTCTTACTCACCAGGATAATGTGGTCTGCCTCCTCCACCAGTGCGCGGTAGTCCCTGGCAGCCAGCCGCGGTGAGTTGGCCAAAATTGTCCACGCCAAAACCAGCAGTTTCTTCAGGAAGAGATGGGCGGAGAGAAAAGATCCGTCATCCAACCCAGCAAAGCCAGCATACTTTCCATTAAATCCATAGTCGAGCCATCTTCTAACTCCGAGTGGAAAAGGAGCTTCTCTGCTCTCTCTCTGGCGGAAAGGGTCTAACGCCGCAACAGCAGCTGTTTGAGAGCATTGTATTTTCCTTGGGCTGGAGGGGCTCGGAGCAAACTCATGGCGCACTGAATGGATTGCGGGTCCAACGAAGCCACCACATAATGGTACTTCATGTCGTCAGCCGAGATGCCGCAGAGCGTAAACTGCACTTCCACGTGAATGAACCAGGCGGCCGTGGAGCCAAAAGTCCGGGAGCTTGGTCACCTCAGCGAACGCGGCGTGGGAAAACTGTAGCATGGGTGTTCTTGCAGAGGCGCTCGGTTCGTCTTCAGTTTTCATGTCGTAGGTCACCAATGTGGAGGAATGACAAGACGAGACACGAGCGTGCAGACTCCAGGCATTTATTCCTCCAACAGCAAACAAGACTGAACTCTGTGTGCCAAAGCAAACCTTTAATACAGTTTACACCTCTTTTCTTTGGCACCCAAAGTACACAACATTACCATACAGCACATCACATCACAACACATTCACACCTTGAGTTCCCGGTGTGAAGGCACATTCTTAACCTCGTTTCTCCCCCCGGCGCTCTGGCGCCTACCTTTGCATCTCCTGTATTCATTCCCCCCCCCCCCCAGGGTGCTGCAGCACCTCTATTTCACATTTCCATGTCCCGCCCCTTCCCTCTATTCCCAAAATCATTGGGTGAGAGCAAGAAATCCCGTTGTGCCATCAGAATTCGGCTGAAACCGGAGGTTGCCCCCATAATCTTTTCTACAGCAGTGCCCTCAGGGTAAAGCAAGCTTCATGCTACATTTCCCTCTAGTCCGATGTGGTCTATGTACACTTTGGATGAGTCCGGCATGCACGTGGCGCTGCTCATGTTCACTTTTTTCATCTACCCAGGCCAAGCGGTTGACGCATGCGCACAACCATCATTTGTAGTTTTACTCCCACCCGATAGGTAGCGCCAAGGCACTGACGCACCAGGATTTTCACCAATGAAGAAACGGCGGACTACTTGACAAAGTTTCTCTTCAAATAGAGTCCATTTCTGCTGTTTGACTTACCGGTTTTCACTCCATTTCCACGAAAATGCTGCTGCCGTTGTGAAGGAAAGTATGTATGTATGATTCATGTATGTTTTTATTCTTGTTTTCCGCCTCCTCATTGTCTTCTTTGTGCACTGATGTGTGCTGTGTTGATATTGCCACCTCGTGAATGGGACATTCAGTCTTGCGCATGTGCTTTTCAAGGTGTTCCGGTCATGGGCAGGTGGCGCGGTCACAAAATAGGCGACTTTCACATTATGAGTGCGCATGTGCGGACTATGTGACCCGACATCCAGTTCAAAGGTCACGATTACCAAACATTCCGCTAGCCGGCTTGCTTTTGTATAGAAACAGTACTGTCACACCTGAACAACTGCCACTTAAAGTCTGCTTTAAGCTTTAAATCTCCATTATGCGTTATACGTTAAAAATAAGCCTTAGCTGACACAAGTCTGGTAATAGGTAATGGCAGTTATATTCCATCCATCCATCCATCCATCCATCCATCCATCCATCCATCCATCGTCTTCCGCTTAATCCTTTTTGGGTCGCGGGGGGGCTGGAGCCTATCCCAGCATCTTTGGGCGAGAGGCAGCGTACACCCTGGGCAGATCGCCAGTCCATCGCAGGGCCAACACAGAGAGACAGACAACCATTCACTCTCACAGTCATACCTAAGGACAATTTAGAATCCCCAGTTGGATGCCAATTAACCTAGCTTGCATGTTTTTGGCATGTGGGAGGAAATCGGAGAAATCCCGGAGTAAACCCCGCAGACACGGGGAGAACATGCAAACTCCACATAAAATGTATAAAATAATATGTCATATTTAGACCTGCATGAGTCTAAACCCTGAAGTAGTAGGTACAGACAGGCAGGCTTGGATCTAGGATATAGTTCTTTGTATATTGGTAATGAAGCTTGACCTACACACACATGTAATTAAGGCCATTGATAGTAGGCTGGTATAAAATAAAATTGCAAATCATTGAAAAACGTGTGGTACTTAAACTATAGTAGTATTAACCTATAGATCTAAGTAAGCAGGCTATGCCTTGTAGTAAAATTTACTCAAAATGACAAAACCAAAGTTGAGTTGTCAAACCACTTGCTTACCTTCTTTGTAGTCGTTTCGGAGTCTCGCAAGTAAGGGTGCTTGGTCCTTTGACAACAAAAAATCTGCTATGTCAGCGTACATACAGGGGGGCCATTTTGACACAGCATCGATTTCTGTCTCCCAGCCTTAAGTCCCAAGGGGTCAGGAATTGTCAGCATTTCACTCTCCACTTCAAATGTCAACAAGCTGGCACAGTCACGTTGAATCTGCTCGGATTCCTTGGCCATTGACAACACTATTGGCAATTTCTGCAACGTGGCCGCGAATGCAAGCGCAACTAGTTCATCCTTGCATTTGCGGGTACAACCGGGAAGACCCCTACGCATACAATATACTCGTAGATCAGGAACTTTCCATAAATTAAATGTATCGATAGAGCATGTTTCATCCACGTTTAGATTAACCTCCTCCATTTTGGTAGTTTGTTTGGTAGCCACGATCCCATGAAGCTTTGCGCGAGCCAAGATGCGAAAGTCGCTTATTTGGGCGGCATGCAGTCGTCCGTGGTTGAGCACTGTGGACACTAGCGGAGTGGAGACGATGGCGTAAATTTCGTTACACAAGGTTTCTGGTTATGCGTTCGCGGACAGCAGAGGTGTAGCATGAAGCAGGCTTAAGGTGGATAAAAAAACACTGGATAGTGCACTGCCCGGCAGAAGTGAAGCCACCGGAAACTCTGTGGCCGCTATTTTAGTACACCCAAAACACTCAGCGAGTCAATGGAGAATGAATGGGTTTAGTGGTAAACGGTGCCACTTTTACCTCAATAACTTCCCAAAACATTAACAGATTTTGAACTTCATGTTATGGAGACACAGTTTATGATCTTGCACAACCGGTGCACTATAGAAATCAAGCTGACATTATGATTAGTGACCGTGGGAAGGCTGGATAATGGGAAAAGTCAAGCCAAGGTGAGTAGTTCTGTGAGTAATGCATGCAATAAGTGCAAATTAGATTAGGCCTAGGCACTTAATAGCCAGATTAAAGCACTGCATTATATTTTAATTTACTCATATGGGACTATCATTAGGACTATTATTATGACAACATGCCTAAACACACTAACTGCATGTATTATTACTCACAGAACTACTCTCCTTGGCTTGACTTTTCAGATTATCCAGCCTTCCATGGCCGCTAGACATAATGTCAGATCGATTTCTATAGTTCACCAGTTGCGCAAGATTATAAGCTGTGTCTCCATACCAAGAAGTTCAAAATCTGTTAATTCTTTGGGAAGTTACTGAGGTGAAAGTGGCACCATTTACGACTAAACCCATTCATCCTCCATTGACTCGCTGTGTTTTGGGTGTACCAATATGGCGACCCGGTGGCTTTCGTCGGCTCTGTACTCGCTACCGGGGCGTGCGCGCTCATTTCTTGCCTACAACCCACGTGACCGCACACGGAAGAATGACGCGAGCAAAAAGTCAAAACAAACGGGACGGCTTCTCTGCCACTACGCTGGTTTGATTTAACAGGGATTAGAAGCGACATTATGAGCAACGACTGCCTCAGAAGGCTTCAAACTGCAACCAGAGAAAAGCTGAGGAGGCTAAACTCTCTGCGAGGTGATTTTTTCGGGAATTTTGTCACCTTTAAAGTTTGTTTAAGCGAAGCTGCGGTGAGTAGTAAGGTTGTTTTTATTTGAAGGTGTGGAGGTGCTTCCTGGTGATTTCTGGGATGTGGTGGTTGTGAGCGCTGCGGACGGGAGTCAGAGAGAAGCCTATGAGCTGCAGATCAGAGAGAAAGTCCAGAGGAAGGAGCTTCCCCTGGGTGTCCACTACAAGGTCATCGCAGACCCACCTGGACCCAAAATAGGTGAGACAGCAGGCAGAGATGGGTTGAAAATGTGCGCCCTGTTCAGGTAAAAGTAGCCTTACCCCACGATTAATGTGTGTTACTTGTAAATTTGCAATATGTTCCTCCTCGAAAATTTAAACTTTTTTCATCATTAATGTAAAAATTTTACTTATAAATTTATAACTTTTTCCACATTAATTTGTGATTGTTTTTCCTGAAGAATTTGACTTTTCTCCCAACAAATTGACAACTTTTTTCCTTATAAATTTGTGAGTTTTGCGTTTATTTTGTTACGTTTTAAATGTAAATCTGCATTTTTTTTTCTTGTTCTTTGATAAAATGTTATTTGTAAATTTTCCCCAAATAGAAGTTTTTTTTCCCTCATTTTGGTTTACTGTCAAGTCCCCCGTAACAAACTCGCCCCAGCCAGCTACTGCCGCCCCATACCTGCTTGTGCCTTGACAAGCTCGCTCCATGCCCAACTCGCCCCACAATAAACTGACTCCGGACGCACATAAATGTGCATTACCTGCACTCTCATCATGGAAGACGACAACTGCTTGGCTCGTGTTAAGGAGGTGCCGCCATGACAGGAAGCCCTGCTGTGCCATGGATGTCACCGATGGCAGTATTGTGTATGTGGGACTGGTAAGTAGGCCATAGTGGGCAACCATATTCTGTGTGAGCCTGAATATAATTGACTTTAATTACAAGAGGCTGCAGCACATTAAATTCGGATCATTCCTGAAGAAAGTCCATCCATCCATCTTCTACCGCTTAATCCTTTTCGGGTCACGGGGGGCTGGAGCCTATCCCAGCGTCTTTGGGCGAGTGACACCCTGGACAGATCGCCAGTCCATTGCATGGCTAACAGAGAGAGACAGACAACCATTCATTCTCACATTCATACCTAAGGACAATTTAGAATCCCCAGTTGCTGCCAATTAACCGAACCTGCATGTCTTTGGCCTGTGGGAGGAAACGGGAGTACCCGGAGAAAACCCATGCAGACACGGGGAGAACATGCAAACTCCATACAAAAGGATCCTGAAGAAAGTAATATGTTTAAAACAAAAACTCTGAGACCTACAGTAGCCAGTCACATGTTTTAATTTAAAAGAAATTAAAAGTATGGCTAAATAGTTGGATTGGAAAATATATATTTTTATTAAAACTGTAACACTGAAAATAAAAAAAAAAACTCTCCTCCCTTGCAGACTCGTTGACTTTAATTACAAGAGGCTGCAGCACATTTAATTCAGATCATTCCTGAAGAAATCTCGGAGGGGATGGTTCGTTGGGAGCAGAAGCTGAAATATTGTCAGCTGTCTGCCAGATTTTTCGGCTCTGGGAGGCATTCGGTAGTGGTGAAAAGACCCCCAAGCAGCTTCTAGAATAGAATAGGCTTTGTCATTGTACAGTTGTACAGTACAGTGGGGCAAAAAAGTATTTAGTCAGCCACCAATTGTGCAAGTTCTCCCACTTAAAAGCTGAGAGAGGTCTCCAATTTTCATCACAGGTATACCTCAACTATGAGAGACAAAATGAGAAAAAAAAATCCAGAAAATCACATTGAAGGATTTTTAATGAATTAATAGGTAAATTCCTCTGTAAAATAAGTATTTGGTCAATAACAAAAGTTCATCTCAATACTTTGTTATATACTCTTCGCTGGCAATGACAGAGGTCAAATGTTTTCTGTAAGTCTTCACAAGGTTTTCACACACTGTTGCTGGTATTTTGGCCCATTCCTCCATGCAGATCTACTCCAGAGCAGTGATGTTTTGGGGCTGTCGCTGGACAACACGGACTTTCAGCTTCCTCCAAAGATTTTCTATGGGGTTGAGATCTGGAGACTGGCTAGGCCACTCCAGGACCTTGAAATGCTTCTTACGAAACCACTCCTTCGTTGCCCGGGTGGTGTGTTTGGGATCATTGTCATGCTGAAAGATCCAGCCATGTTTCATCTTCAGTGCCCTTGCTGATGGAAGGAGGTTTTCACTCAAAATCTCACGATACATGGCCCCATTCATTCTTTCCTTTACACGGATCAGTCGTCCTGGTCCCTTTGCAGAAAAACAGCCCCAAAGCATGATGTTTCCACCCCCATGCTTCACAGTAGGTATGGTGTTCTTTCTCCTCCAAATACGACAAGTTGAGTTTTTACCAGAAAGTTCTATTTTGGTTTCATCTGACCATATGACATTCTCCCAATCCTCTTCTGGATCATCCAAATGCTCTCTAGCAAACTTCAGACGGGCCTGGACATGTACTGGCTTAAGCAGGGGGACACATCTGGCACTGCAGGATTTGAGTCCCTGGCGGCATAGTGTGTTACTGATGTAGCCTTTGTTACTTTGGTCCCAGCTCTCTGCAGGTCATTCACTAGGTCCCCCCGTGTGGTTCTGGGATTTTTGCTCACCGTTCTCGTGATCATTTTGACCCCACGGGGTGAGATCTTGCGTGGAGCCCCAGATCAAGGGAGATTATCAGTGGTCTTGTATATCTTCCATTTTCTAATAATTGCTCCCACAGTTGATTTCTTCACACCAAGCTGCTTACCTATTGCAGATTCAGTCTTCTCAGCCTGGTGCAGGTCTACAATTTTGTTTCTGGTGTCCTTTGACAGCTCTTTGGTCTTGGCCATAGTGGAGTTTGGAGTCTGACTGTTTGAGGTTGTGGACAGGTGTCTTTTATACTGATAACGAGTTCAAACAGGTGCCATTAATACAGGTAACGAGTGGAGGACAGAGGAGCCTCTTAAAGAAGAAGTTACAGGTCTGTGAGAGCCAGAAATCTTGCTTGTTTGTAGGTGACCAAATACTTATTTTACCGAGGAATTTACCAATTAATTCATTAAAAATCCTTCAATGTGTTTTTCTGGATTTTTTTTTTCTCATTTTGTCTCTCATAGTTGAGGTATACCTATGATGAAAATTGGAGACCTCTCTCATCTTTTAAGATAAGATAAGATAAGATAATCTTTTAAGTGGGAGAACTTGCACAATTGGTGGCTGACTAAATACTTTTTTGCCCCACTGTACAGCGTGTGGCATTCTGGAAATACCAGCGCCATATAATATGAGAGTTGTGTCACTCTGATAGACTTCTATAGAAACTATGAAAGGCGGAAGTCACGTGGGTCATGGAGCAGCGAATAGTTCCAAACACTGGATTTTTCTCCATAGATCACCATTCATTTCACGGAGTGTCTGCGTAATAATCCTGGGTAAGTTAATGAATGGCCGTTGTTTTGGTCATTTTACCACTTAAGTTAACATGTAGATTCTGTAGTCTATGATTGCTGCCACCGCAGCACAGCAGGATAGAGTTCGTGGCCCAGCAGGATCCAGTGGAACAACGCTAACCAAGGGCACGTCCTGCTGCCAGCGTGACTGGCATGCCACCACAACAGCAACCAATATCCAGGATGAGAGAGTAGCAGCGCCGAGTGCAGCTGAACAGATCGCTGCTCACACTGCTTGATCGGGTTCGGGTCCAACGATCCGACAGTCTGGACCTACAGACGGTCCCGTCATCGCAGATGAGAATCACCGCACAATTAAGGCCAGCTGCCATCCAGATGGTTGATGGTTCGAGATGGCACACAAGCCATCTGCAAAAGGTAAGAGCAGCTGCCTTGGATCAAAATGCAGCTCTGAAGCTGACCTAGCTGGTGTGGGACCCGGGCTGGGACGTTGCTGATGAGCCAGCCATGACTCCAGCGAGATGGCACCCAGATCTGCTGCAGCCGGTGGTTCCAGGGGCACGCTCACTGCGGGCTTGACTGAGGCCCCTGAAGATGAACTGTGAAATGACTGTTTTGAAAATGTTTAGGCAGAGCATGGTTGACGATAGTGGCAGAATAATCCACTCAACCATGCGGCATGTTAGCAGCAGTCTACCCGGTTGTCCAGGTTCATATTGGGTTAAAAATAATAGTTCTGGTTATGTTTTGCTGTGTTGGCCATATGCCACAATGGATGTACCCAGCTGAGGTTAACCATCACCAGGGAGGTTCTGGTTTTTCCCGGAGAGGGGTGGATGTGGCATATTGGAAATACCACAACATATGCGACGGACGTGGGGATGTATGCACGAGATGACACCATCACACCGCGGCTATAAAGGAGGACTAACGGCGGGAGTCATCCTCTCTTTGGTGCTCTGCCTCTATGCCAGCAATAACCTGTACCAGTTTGAGGTTATCTTGTTTGCTATCTGCTGTAACACATGTAGCTAACAGTGTGTGTGTAATAAAGCTATCGTTCAGCACAACTCCTGCCTCCGCTGTCCTGTTTCCAGACATAACACAAGGAAACTGTGGAAAGTGGGGCCTCTGACCGTTTGCAGTTCGGATGGCCCAGGGGAAGAAACTGTCACTCTGGAGGTGTGGGACCTGGTTGATCTGAACGATATGATCTAGAGGGGAGCAGGTCAAACAGGTGGTGGGCGGGTTGTGAGGGGTCTCCTGTGATGGTCTTGATCTTTCTGAGACAGGAGGATCTGGAGATGTCTTCCAGGGAGGGCAGAGGGCCACCGGGTGATGGCTCTCTGCACAGCCTTCCTGTGCAGAGGGTTTTCTTCCTTCTAAAAGCATGTGCCCACATACAGTGGATATAAAGTCTACACACTCCTATTCAAATGCCAGGTTTTTGTAATGTAAAAAATGAGACCAAGATAAATCATTTCAAAACTTTTTCCACCATTAAAGTGACCTATAATCAATACAACCCAGTTGAAAAACAAACAAATCTTTTAAGGGGAAAAATAAAAAATAAAAAACTTACAATAACGTGGTTGCATAAATATGCACACCCTGTTATAACTGGGGATGTGGCTGTGTTCAGAATTAACCAATCACATTCAAACTCATGTTAACTGGGAGTCAGCACACACCTGCCACCATTTAAAGTTCCTCTCATTAACCCCAAATAAAGGTCAGCTGTTCTAGTAGGCTTTTCCTGACATTTTTGTAGTCTCATCTTACAGCAGAAGCCATGGTCCGAGAGCTTCCAAAGCATCAGAGGGATCTCATTGTTCAAAGGTATCAGTCAAGAGAAGGGTACAAAAGAATTTCCAAGGCATTAAATATACCATGGAACACAGTGAAGACAGTCATCATCAAGTGGAGAAAATATGGCACAACAGTGACATTACCAAGAACTGGACATTCCTCCAAAACTGATAAAAAGACAAGAAGAAAACTTGTCAGGGAGGCTGCCAAGAGGCCGACGGCAACATTGAAGGAGCTGCAGAAATTTCTGGCAAGTACTGGCTGTTTAGTGCATGTGACAACAATCTCCCATCTAGGGTGGCAAGACGGAAACCTTATCTTGTGGAGAGTGCAATAAAGAAACCAGACTTGCAGGGCAGACGAACTTTATTCACTCTGCCACTTCATTCATACACAGAAAAAGCATTCTCCTCATACACCAGGGTCTCTCCTTTTATATCACCCCACTCGTTCCCCCTGCTGCCTGAGATCTTGCATCACAATACATTTAACACACCATCACCTCTACTGTCCCCGCAGCTGCTCCTTCCTGCTGCCTGGGGTTCTACATCACCATAACTTCTCCCATCACAATACCTATTGTCCTCATCTGTTTAATCCCCCACGCTCTACCGGCAGAGGGACTGTTTGCCTCTCCTCTGCTTTCAGTCTGAGATGATTATCCCAGCGTGGGATCCCCCCCCCCCCCCCCCAGAGTCTCAGACTGAGTGTCAACCCTCACGTCCTTTTGGCTTCAGTCTCCTCCCATATCTGCTGTAACGAGGGTTCTTCGGCTCTGCGGCTCCGGTGGGAGGCTCCTGGGGGTGTGTCTGTCTGTGGGTGGACAATGGCGAGGGGGGGGGGAATTCGACTTGCTCGTGTGGCTGCTCTGATGAATCGTTTACCTGGGGAGTTCTCAGTAGGGGTCTTCCACGCCGAGGAGCTTGAGCCAACATCACTTGCTCGTCCGCCACCACAAAGGCGGGCTTAAGCCTGTCTATACATATTTTCTCCCAGCGACCCCCCCCCCCCCCCAAATCTAACACCCTGGTTCCAGCACTCTAAACGGGACATCGTAGGGTGGGTGCAACGGGGGGCGGTGGGCATCGTGTCTAACAAACACGAACGCTGTGTTCTTCAAGGTTTTTGGCACAAAAGCGCGTGGAAAACAGTGGTGGGCCGGTCCAGGTAGCGTACCTGTGTCCGCGCTATGCTGTGAACGCGGGGACAGATGGCTGTTCGGCGCGGGGTGTCTGGTAAAAATTCCCCGGGGAGCCACAGCGGCTAAGAAAAAAACAAACTTCACCGGGGAAGCCTCCAAATCCTCTTTTGGTGCGGAACGCAACCCTAACAGAACCCACGGCAACTGATCTACCCAATTTGCATCCGTAAGTGAAGCCCTGAGCGCTGCTTTCAGTGACCTATGGAAACGCTCGCATAACCCATAGGCCTGTGGGTTGTACGTGGTTGTGTGATGAATTGCGACACCCAGGCTACGGGCCATCGCGGACCAGAGGTCGGAAACAAACTGAGGGCACCTATCGGACGTGATGTCCAAAGGGATGCCAAAATGTGCCACCCATGTTGTCAAAAAGGCGCGCGCCACGCCCGTGGACGTGGTTGCCGCTAGCGGGACTGCTTCTGGCCATCATGTGGTGCGGTCCACCACTGTCAGAAGGTGCGTGAACCCCTGCGATGGCAGGAGGGGGCCCACGAGGTCCACGTGAATGTGGTTGAACCTCTTAGCCAGTATACGAAACGGCTCCAAAGGGGCCTTTGTGTGCCTGTGCACTTTGGCTCGTTGGCACGCTACGCAGGCTGCAGTCCACTCTTTTACCTGTTTGCGCAGGCCTGGCCATACGAACTTCGCTCCCACCATTTTGACTGACGTGCGTGCTCCTGGGTGCGCCAGAGCGTGAACTGATTCAAACACGCGGCGGCGCCAAGCAACTGGGACCACCGGGCGCGGGCGTCCCATGGAGACGTCACAGATTAGTGGGGTCCTCCGTCTCGCAGTACTCTGCTCTCCAGCCTTAACCCTGTTGGTCCAGACTGGAGCGCGCACACGTCCGCATCGCCAATCTGCTCTGCGGCCATGGCTGTATAATCTATCCCTACGCAGATTGGGGCCACTACTGCGCGTGAGAGGCAGTCCGCCACCACATACAGTTTACTGGCCACATGCTGAATATCGATTGTAAACTCCAAGATCGCAGCTAGCTGTCTCTGCTGCTGGCCCGACCATGGTTCCGAAACCTTGGCCATCGCGTACGTTAGCAGCTTGTGGTCCACGAATGCAGTGAAGCTGCGCCCTTCCAGCCAGAACTGGAAGTGGCGTATGGCCAGGTGGAGAGCCAGCAACTCTCTGTTGAACGCGCTGTATTTACGCTCACTGTCACGCAAAGCCCTGCTAAAAAAAGCGAGCGGCTGCCAAGAACCGGCGACGCGTTGCTCCACGACGGCCCCTATGGCCACGTCTGAGGCGTCGGTAGTGAGCACTATCTGAGCCGCCGGGTCCGGGTGCGCCAACAGTGCGGCGTTTGTCAGGGTTGCTTTAACCTCAGAGAATGCCTGCTCCCGCTCCGGAGTCCAGTTGACTCTGTCCGCCGGTTTCCGTTTCTTGAGCGCGGCGTACAATGACTTCATGAGCTGAGCTGCGCGGGGGAGGAACCGGTTATAAAAGTTAACCATCCCCAAAAACTCTTGCAGCGCCCTTACTGTCTGAGGCCGGGGAAAATTCGCCACGGCGCGCACCTTGTCCGACAAGGGTATCACTCCCTCCGGTGAGATGCGGTGCCCCAAAAAATCAATCCCCGTCACGCCGAACTGGCATTTCGCCAGGTTGATTATTAACCCGTGCTCCTCCAACCTCTGGAAACCGTCCTGAGGTGGGTTACGTGTTCGTCCTTGGACGCGCTGGCCACCAGGATGCCATCCAGGTAGACAAACACAAACGGTAGATCGCGCAACACCGCATCCATCATGCGTTGGAATGTCTGTGCCGCGCCTTTTAATCCAAAGGGCATGCGTAAAAACTCAAACAGGCCAAACGGAGTTATTACTGCCGTTTTGGGTCTGTCCTCCGCGCGCAGTGGGACCTGGTGGTAACCACGGACCAGGTCTATTTTAGAAAAAATACGTGCCCCGGCGAGGTGAACGGAAAAATCCTGAATATGGGGAATCGGGTAGCGGTCGTGCGCTGTGCCGTTGTTCAATCTGCGGAAATCTCTGCACGGTCGCCACGATCCCTCGGCCTTAGGGACCATGTGTAGTGGGGATGCCCATGGGCTGTTTGAGCACCTGATGATGCCCAACCTTTCCAAGTTGGCAAACTCCTCACGCGCTATGGCCAGTTTAGCTGTGTCCAGGCGCCGAGGTCGTGCGAAAACGGGCGGCCCAGTGGTGGTGATAAAGTGTTCCACCCCGTGTTTAGTGATGGCCGCCAAAAACGTCGGGACCATGAGTGCTGGGAACTGAGTGAGCAGTGTGTGGAACTTACCGCCTGGAGCTGTGACATTGGCTAGCGTTGTTGGCCCGGCCCCTCGAACTGTACAGGGGAGAGAATCAAAAGACATTGCACTGATCAGGCGTCTGTTAGCAACATCGACTAGCAGCCCGTGTGCACACAGAAAATCAGCGCCCAAGATTGGGAAACTGCATGCCGCTATGACGAATGTCCACTCGTACATACGGCCATGTAGGGATACAGTCAGTGTCCTCTCACCAAAAGTCCTAATGTCCGAGCCGTTTGCAGCCACCAGCTCAGGGCCGCTAGCTCCCGCTAGCCGGTCGGCGTAGGACAGCAGGATGAGGCTCTTTTGGGAGCCAGTGTCTATGAGGAACTGTCTCCCCGAGCGCGAGTCTGTCACGTAGAGCAGCTTGTTTTCTTCACTGGTGGTCGCAGCTGCTACCGACTGCCGGCCTTGGCATTTCCCGAACGCTTGAATTGGCACGGTGGCGCACATCGACGTGCGTTCTCTCCAAAGCTGTGGTGATAGGAGCAGAGCGTGTCTCTCTGGCGCTTCCTGCCTCCCGCTGCCGCTACCATTGCCGGCTCCTCGCTTCCGCTGGTCGTCTCGCTGGATTCTGACGCCGCCGCGTTCACTGTGAGGGCTCTGGTGGTGAGGATGATCTGATCTGCCTCCTGGGCTAGCGCCCGCTAGTCACGCACAACCAGCAATGACGAATTGGCAAGGACCGCTCTTGCCTCTGCTGGGAGGTTCCGGAGGAAAAAGTGGGCAAACAGAAAATGCCCGTCGTCCGTGCCCATCAATGCCAACATCTTCTCCACCAGTTCGACCGCCGACCCCTCTCCTAACTTGGAGCGCCTCAGGAGCCTTTCTGCTCTCTTGCAGTCCGAGAGTGTGTAGCGCCAGGTCAGCGCGGCTTTATTGTGGGCTGGGGGCTGTTGGAGCAGGCTCGCTACTTGCTGAGTCGTGCGAGCGTCCAGCGCTGTGACCACATAGTAATATCTGGTGTCATCTGCCGTTATTTCCCGGAGGGTGAGCTGGGCCTCGGTGTGGAGGAACCAAGACTGCGGGTCGTGCAGCCAAAAGTCTGGTAGTTTGACCGAAACGGCGCACGCGTTGCTGGGGCTTTCCGTCTGGGCTGTCTCTGGGGTGCTTGCCGCGTTGCTGGGGCTTCCCGTCTGGGCCGACTCCGAGGTTTTTGCCTCGTGTTCCATAATTCGTCAAGGGTCACCAGTGTGGAGAGTGCAATAAAGAAACCAGACTTGCACGGCAGACAAACTTTATTCATTCTCTCACTTCATTCATACACAGAAAAAACATTCTCCTCATACACCAGGGTCTCTCCTTTTATATCACCCCACTCCTTCCCCCTGCTGCCTGAGATCTTGCATCACAATACATTTAACACACCATCACCCCTACTGTCCCCGCAGCTGCTCCTTCCTGCTGCCTGGGGTTCTACATCACCATAACTTCTCCCATCACAATACCTATTGTCCTCATCTGTTTAATCCCCCACGCTCTACCGGCAGAGGGACTATTTGCCTCTCCTCTGCTTCCAGTCAGAGATGATTATCCCAGCATGGGTTCCCCACAATCTCATGAAGAAAAACATCCAAGCCTGGCTAACTTTTGCAAAAATGCATTTGAAATCTCCCAAACGCCTGTGGGAAAATGTGTTTTGGCCATAATTCCAAAAGGTATATTTGGCACAAACACAACACTGCTCATCACCAAAAGAACACCGTACCTACAGTGAAGCCTGGTGGTGGCAGCATCATGCTTTGGGGCTGTTTTTCTTCAGATGGAACTGAAGCCTTAATCAAGGTGGAGGGAATTATGGAGGGAATTATGAACAGTTCCAAATGCCAGTCAGTGTTGGCACAAAACCTTCAGGCTTCTGCTAGAAAGCTGAAAATAAAGAGGAACTTAATCTTTCAGCATGACAGTGACCCAAAGCCCACATCTAAATCAACAAAAGACTGGCTTCACCAGAAGAAGATTAAGGTTTTGGAATGGCCCAGCCAGAGTCTAGACCTGAATCCGATCAAACATCTATGGGGTAATCTGAAGAGGGCTGTGCACAGGCTTTGCCTTTGCAATCTGACAGATTTGGAGCATTTTTGCAAAGAAGAGTGGGCAAATAATGCCACATCAAGATGTGCCACGCTGATAGACTCCTACCCAAAAAGACTGAGTGCCGTAATAAAAGCCAAAGTTGCTGCAACAAAATATTAGTTTAAGGGTGTGCATATTTATGCAACCAGGTTATTGTAATTTTTTTTTTTTTTTAATTTTTCCCCTTTAAAGGATTTCAGTTTGTTTTTCAGTTGGGTTGTACAGATTATAGGTCACATTAATGGTGGAAAAAGTTTTGAAATGATTTATCTTGGTCTCATTTTTTTTACATCACAGAAAGCTGGCATTTTGACAGGGGTGTGTAGACTTTTTATATCCACTGTATATGGAACTGCAGTGGAATAAACTGTTTTTATTTTTTACATTTTTTTTAATCTATTTTATGATATTAGTGATATTTGGAGTGAAATATTTTCAGAACAACTTAGGCATTTTTGACCTGTACATTGCCTGCAGCTGACCTCAGTGATCTAATAAAGTCTTTTCTCCATGATCGTTTCCATGTAATTATCCTTACCAGTCTCATTTTAACAGGTTCACTTTTTTTAATTCCAGTTTCCCAGTAGGGAAGTGTTGAAACAGTCAACTCAAAATCAGATAGCTGTGTGTGGATACGATGTGATTTTATTTGGCCAATTTCTATGTGATTATGTGAGCTGGCCCGAATCACTAGATGGCGATAGAGGCCATAACTTGATGGGGCGAGTTGGGCGTGGAGCAAGCAGGTTATGGGGCGGCTGTAGCTGGCTGGGGCGAGTTTGTTATGGGAGGACTTGACTGGTAACCGAAAGTTTTATTCCAGAGAAAATAAAATATAAACTGTCAACATGTACCTTCTATAAAAATTCAAATAATGAAATATAAAGTATATGGTAGTAAGTTAAATATTGAGTGAGCTAGGCTAGGACAGAAGAACAGTGATTTCAGTCAAACAAAAAAAGTGAGTGTCTAAAATGAGTAGAAGTACAAGCTTTCTTCATAGATGTACTCCAAACTTCGAAGAAGTATCCTGCAATAAAATGACTCTGCATAGAACAATTTTGCAAGAAAGTTACTTGAATACATTTAGTTTTAGTAAATGTAACTAATTCCTACACACCTCTGTGTGCAAGCCTCTATTTATGCACCAAAAACATTATTATTACCTCCACCAAGGAGGTAATGTTTTTACCGGGGTTTGTCTGTCTGTTTGTCTGTTACCAACATAACTCAAAAAGTTATGAACGGATTTTGATGAAATTTTCAGGAAAGGTGTGTAATGGCACGGGGAACAGATGATTAGGTTTTGGTGATGATCTGAGAGTGCATACCTCCACCAAGGGCTTTGTTTGTATTTGTGCAGCAGGATTACACAAAATCTACTGGATGGATTTGGATGAAATTTTCACCAGAGGTGGTTCTTGGGCTAGAGAGGAACCCATTATATTTTGGTGATGATCTGAGAATGCATACCTCAGCCAAGGCTGTTATCTTCTCACAGTGTGTTAGCAACAGTACTCCAAAACTGATGGACATTTTCACCATAAGTGGCTCTAAGCCTACACACAAACCCATTACATTTTGGAGGTGATCCATGACAAACGGAAGGAGCCTTGGCGGAGGTATGTGCTCTATGAGTGCTTTTCTAGTTATTATTATTATTATTATTATCATTGTGATTTTTGTGATTTTAGGAAATGGAGGCTCCACTCTCTATGCATTGCAGCAACTGAGTGACATCTTTGGAAAGACTCTGGACAAGCTGAAAATAATCCTGATCCACGCAGGTATTTTTTAGTGTTTATTTCCATTGTTCTCATCCCAGGGTTCGGGCTCTTCTAAATTGGGATGCCTGAAATGGCCATGGCACAGCTGTACAGTGAAATTTAGTGCAAGCAAGATAACAAGTTAAAATGGTGGTCATTGAAAAAACTCACATAAATAATATTGCACGGTTTCAGTTGGATAGTGTTATTTGCACTCTGTCTTGATTCCTTATGAGGTCTAGTGAGAATTCAGGAGTTGGGGAGGTGTAGGCCTCAGTAGACTTGTAGCACTTCACAGATTTTGCAGCAGAGTGAACAGGGGATTAATTGGGTGGGATGAGTTCTGATGCTTTTGTCTCACTGCCGCAGGCATTAGGTTTTGGATATGTTGGTGAGAGAGGATAACTGTGTTGTTTATGCTGTCCTGTGCTTTTTTGTAAACCACAGTGTAGCTTGTGAACCACCAGGGTGTCATGTGAGATGATACTTTCAGAGAACATTTGGAAAAGGACAGGTTCTCATTCCAAAGTGTCCTTAAAATCAAAGCTGGCGTTGTCTGATACAAATGTAGATTTAAGCAATATTACACAAGAGGGAGTACAGTATCAATGAATATAGTAACTGTGGGTGTGATATGTCTAATGCAGAGGGCATTAGAGTATCACATCTGCATACCCGTCAAGTGATACGGTTTTGCCGTATTTTAATACGGGGAAAATGCAATTTTAGCAAATACGGGCGTATTGCCATTTCTGTACGCCAAAAAGAAAAATATACAGCGAAAAAAAAAAAAAATTATTGAGAGTGTGGAGGAACACCTCGTGTGGTGACCCCCACAATCTACGGGGCTGGCAGACCGCTCAGCGTGAGCAATTATCAGAACAGTGAGAGGTATGGACTGATCATTATGCAGATGCGCCTCGCACCCTCTTTTGTCCTGCAGCTCCGGAACAGAGAGGAATTCCGGCGCCAGTAATCCTGCGGCTGATATGTGTGACTAATGCAAATGTCCATGCTTTCCTGCTGTATACTGTGATGCTAATATGCCATGCATGCATTGTCTGAGCTGGGTATATAAGTTGACTGCATATCTCTTGCTCTCTCTCTTTTTGATCACTCGCATTGTTTGTTGCTGACTTTGAGACGCAGGGCTCGCTCGAGCACGCTGCCACAGCGCTGGGCGAGCCTCTTGATGGAGGATGAATAAAGCAACCTTTTTAAACTTCAGTTTGCCGTGTCCGCCTGCACCTATTTTGTTCCTCCACAAGAGAACCTAAAATCAACTGAAGTTTAAAAGGGTGCAACACGATGGTGGGTCGAGACAATTCTGTCCTTTCCAGACTGAAGGAGAAATCTCCAAATGTTTTCAGGTATGGGCAGTATTATTCACCTTCAAATATTACCTAAATATAACAAAAAAAAATGCTTTAAAATCTTAACAAACATGCTTAGAGGTAGCCCAAATCCCTTATAGTGTACTGTTATTTTGTATCTTGGAACTTTGCTTTACATCTGAATGTATAGCATTATATTGAAAGAGCTGAATAAGATTGATATTTTCATTGTTATTATTATTAACACAATTTCAAAGAGAATTATTTCTGATACTTAACTTATGAAACAAAAATCCATTCTGCTTTTGTTTCAGCATTGGCTGCACATGTCATCTGGCTAACCTGCGCGTGAAAGCTGGAGTGAAAGCGCTGCCCATGAAGCTGGATGATTTCCTAGTCGATATCTTCTATTTCTTCCACAACAGCTCCAAGAGACTGACGGACTTCAAGGAATTCCAGCAATTCACTGAGGTAAGTCAGATGTTAAATCCAAGGTATTTGTTCCATAAAGTAAAATTGAGTTTAATGAGAAACCTGCATTTCATGATAACAGGCAACATAATAACAGTGCCGTTAATATGCTTTCATTATTTGTCAAACACTACATGTAGTGCTAAGGTAGACTTACAATATTTCTTTATAATATATTTCAGGTAGAAGAAGAGAAAATACTCAAGCATTGCCCGACTCGCTGGCTGTCACTGGAGAAAGTTGGCAACAGAACACTATCACAGCTTCCTGCCCTCAAGTCATACTTTGCTAGCCATGAGGATATTGAGAAGCCGGGCAAAGTCAAGTCCATCAACAAGAGGCTACATGACCCCCTCACAGAACTTCTTCTGCTCTTCATGAAGTTCATCCTGCCTATCATCAACAACTTCAACACCATCTTTCAAGCAGACGAGAGCAAGATAGGCAGTCTCCTCCCTGAAATGGATCGTCTCTTGAGAAAACTATTGGTCAAATTTGTTCAAATGAAGTATGTAAAGGCGACCAATGACCTGAAGGCTGGATTTCCTGGACAGTGACCTGCAGCACTCTGAGGAGTTTATCGCCATTGGACTGGAAACCAGAGAAGCCCTATAAACCCATGAACTTGACCCAGGCACAGAGCAGAAGTTCTTTGAAGCAGTAAGAGGCTTCTATGAAGCTGTAGTGAGAAAGATAAGATAAGATAAGCCTTTATTAGTCCCACAATGGGGAAATTCCAGGATTGCAACAGCACAGGGATAGCAACACTCAGAGCAACAATCAGAAGGCAAGAAAAAACAAGAGCAGCGAGTATACATATGTACATATAAACATAAATATATAGACACACGATGCGGAGCATTGCAGCTAGATGGAATAAATATATAGATATATAAACACACAGTGCGGAGCATTGTAGCTAGATGGAATAAATATTTGAATATATAAACACACACACAGTGTGGAGCGTTGTAGCTAGATGGAATAAATATATAAATATATAAACACAGTGCGGTGCATTGCAGCTAGATGGAACAAACATGCAAATATTTAAACACACAGTGCGGAGCATTGTAGCTAGATGGAACAAACATGTAAATATATAAACACACACAGTGCGGAGCATTGTAGCTAGATTGAACAAATATGCAAACACATAAACACACACAGTGCAGAGCACCGTAGCTAGATGGAATAAATATGTAAATATATAAACACACACAGTGTGGAGCACTGTAGCTAGATGGAATAAATATGTAAATATATAAACACACAGTGCAGAGCATTGCAGCTAGATGGAATGAAACAGCATAACCGTCTACTTAGTTATCCTACATGGTATGATTATGTACCCATACATATTGTCACCCTCCGATGCTCAACAAGTTCCCCTTTGACGACAAAATTCTGCCACACCTCTCTGTCCTCGACCCCAGGAAAACAGAGTCCCTGACCTATGGCCCCATTGTAGAGTTTGCTGCTGCATTTTTCCCCACTGTTGATACAGAAGAGCTGAAAGAAGAATGGGAGGACCTGCAACTGCTGCCAGAAAACGCAGTGCCTCTACAAGACAAGGATGGCAAGCCTGTCCGTGTTGATGTCTACTGGGGTCAGGTGATGGCCTTGAAGACAGCCCTTGATGTGCCCCGCTTCCCCCAGCTCCTCAAAGTGTACTCAGCACTGCTTTGCCTTCCTCACAGCAATGCTGACAGTGAGAGGGCTTTCAGCATGGTCAGGAAAATTCACACCGACTTCAGAAGAAGTATGCTCCCAGAAACTCTGACTTCTTTCATGCAAGTGAAAATGAATTGTGACACTCCATGCTTCAAGGTCAAGCCTTCAAAAGAAATGCTAGAGTCAGCAAAGGCTACTACTTGGAACCATAACAAGCAGCATCAGTGAACATTTTCTTGTTTCAAGTTCATTCAAGTGCATTAGTGTAACAAAGCTGACAATTAAAAACTCTTTAATTCCAAGTGTATATATCTAGCTGACAATTAAGAACTATATTCAGAATTATTCTTATTGTGTACTTTCAAATTAAGCAATCTACCTTGTGCTAATGTAAATTTGAAAAATATTGTTTTTTTATTTATTTTTATTTATTTATTATTGATATTATTTTTTTAAAAATTTATTTATTTATTTATTTATTTTTTTGTGCTACTTGGCTTATTATTTTCACATTACCAAAAAGTTATGGCTCAAGATTGTGTCCATATAAGTGTACATTTGAATAAATATGTTTGAAATGGTTCATGTTGCAATTGTTGTTGTTTGTTTGGTTTTTGTTTGTTTTTTTTGCTTCAGTTTTCTTTCATCTGCCGATAAATACAGTTTTTAAGTACTCAGTACAGGTGTGAAAGCCCCCCCAATAAGGGAGGCATGAGGTATGCCTCGACAGGTATGCATCTGTAGTTAGTATAGTCACGATATCGTAGCAACCTCGAGTGTAATATTGTTTTTATACAACAGTTCCGGCAAGCACAATTTATTAAATGACAGCAATACTGGACAAAATATTATGATTTGTTTGTTTAACCAGTTATTTTGTGCAGCTGAGAAAAAAAATAGTCCCTTCTAAATGTAGCTAGTACCTATTGCTAAACATCTCAATCAGCATGAAGACGTCTATCATCATTTCACACACATGTAAAAAAATTAGATATTGTCAAGTGCAAAAGTCATTGTTTATAAAACCTATACCTGTTGAGTCGGTACTGCAGAAGACCCGAGATCAAAACGTGGCCACTGGACAATGCCCATAGCTAGCCGGTGTTTGTTGTTCATTTTAAAAAATGGCTAGTAGTTAGCATGCTAACGATTTCTTCGGCACCCTTCGCTCGCATTTCTTGGCATTTTCAAGTGAAACAAAGAGCCCATCACCACAGAAGTATTGTGGTTTTACCGTGTTATCTTCATTTTTGCTTTTCTCCAGATTGTCCAGGTCAGCTGATGAAATTTTTGCACACTGGGAGGTTTCCATGGAAATAAGCTGACTTCTTCCCTTCTCCTCCTCCTCCTCTTCTGATGACCTTTCATAATTTAACTCAAATGTTATATTTAAAAAATTGCCATTGTTTTGCTGTATTCCATTAATGTTGCCTTAAAGTGCTGACCAGAAGTCGACAGTAAATAACAGTTAGTAATTAATGGCTACTAGAACACCTTTGAAGCAGAGTGATACGTATCCAGTGAAAACTGGAGTGCGATTATCATGGATTTTAGTCACTCTTGAAATGCCTATTGTTCAGTCAAATTGCTTGGTCAGAACTAACTGTTGTATAATGTAACCCTTGCCTTATGTTAATTAGGTAAGGGAAATTATTAAGTGTAGACCAGTTGCTAGGTTCGTAAGGGTTACAATAGGGAATTAAAATGAGTGTGGAATGAAATAGCTGGAGGCAAGAAATGAGCAATAATGGTTGTTATTTGTAGAGATAAAGAGAACAATATATACAAACAATTTACAACTATACAAATATAACAACGGCCGGCATGAAATAAAACCCCAAAAATGTCCTACTGAGCTCAGTGTTTATTTGTCCTTTTGGTGTAGTCGTTTGACCAGTCAAGATACCTTGTATCTCCAGACTGAGGTTTCTTTTCCTCTTTTAAAGTGGCAGCTTGAGTTGCTACCACTTCGAATTTTGTGCACTGGAGAGAGGAAGGATGTTCTTCAATCGAGATCTTGGTCAGATCTCGGTTCAGGCTCGCCATCTCCATTCGGAGAGAATCCAGGATCCAGAAAGTTCTTAATTGGCAACAAAAAAAACCTAGCCTGCACAACAATAATGGTATTATTGTTTACAGCTAGAGTAATTCGTTTTCCAATCTCTTCTTATATAACACTATAGCTTAGTGTTTAAATTCTTCTCTCATATTACTATTATTACAATCCAGTAATATAGTAAGATCTTACAATTCACATTTCACACCTTACATGCATGTTTTCTTTTTCTCAAAATCTCTCTGGTAGTACATGAAATACTTTTTTTTTCTCATGTAACCAATTAAATGAATTTCCCTTTTTATCTCTACATCATTTAACCATGAAATTATGATGAATCCCTTTTAACCTTGTCTTTGTAAATCATGAAATGAAATACAATTAATCTATCACATAACCAGGGAATATACTGTCCCATTACTTCCAATATTCCCTTTTAAAATCAGTAAAACCCTGTCTGAGCTACTGGGTTTAGCATAACCTATGAATTTACATAGGAGACCAACACAATGTGCTTTTAGCATCAAACTACACATTACATTCGACAGAAATAGTGCATAAGAACTAAAAGTACTTCAGCATACTGTTGGGAACTGAAATCACATTTAGGAAAACCATACAGACACAAAAATAGCCTTTTCCATTGCTTTTAAACAGAAAAAACCCACTCGCGATTAGCATTAGCATGTATTGTTTAGTACACACTCGGTTTTCACTTACCAAGATGAGGTATCAGTGTGAACACAGCAAAAGTCACAGCCTCACAGCCTCTCAAGCTCGTGCTCCCATCAACTTAGGATAATAAAGGTTTCAAATTAGTGTTTGGACAGTGTTTAGATTAATTTACAGCATCTTTCTAAATTAAACTCACCAAGAAGAGGTATCGGTGTGAACCAGACCGTCCACAGCCTCTCTCGTCCGCTCTCAGATCGTGAAAGACCGAAACCCGAGTGCGCGCCTGCAGCCTCTGCTCAGAAGGCGGGGCTAATATCGCTCTTAACGAATGAAAAGACCACAATCGCCCAACGTGACCATGAAACGGGAATTTAAAAGTTGGATAACGAGGATGACACTTCCTCTTCCCAAAATAATTGTTTTTCAAAATAAAATCACACAATTGTATTAATACAATTGACATCTGAGAAAAAAAGGGGGTCATTTTCTCAGCTGGGTTACACCCTCCCGCGCTAAATATCATGCACGTCCCGTTGCATGTGTAACCAAGACTGTTCATCGTCAGTATTGGTTGAGTTGTAATATGATCATTTTCAGTATTGTCTCCATCCGGTATCATTTATGGTCAGAACTACGACGGTATCTGATCGTCTTCGAACCTCCGACTTTCTTTCTCTTTTGGCTTTGTACTGAGTGTACTTTTTGAGTTTTGAGCTTTTGGTTCTGCAGTTAGTTTTACTAGTTGCGTTTGAATTTCTGCAACTTGTTTTGAGAGTTCTTGAAGTGAGTTTAACGTGATATTGTTCTCATTTTCATCTGAACTGCATTGCACAGTTTGCACGTGGGATGTCACTTTTTGTTTTGAACTGCTCAAATGTTGTCTCATTCACAAGTTTTTGGCAGCATTTTGGTCTTCTTCAGTACGTAGCAAGAGAAGCAAATCAGGAAAAGTTGGGGGGTTTGTTCGTTTTTGTTTTAACTGGAGTGCAGTTAAAAGGGAATCATCCCAACAACCTCGACAAAACTGTGTGACAAGCAGCCTGTCAAAATCCTGGCTTGAAGCTCCACCACGCTTCACCGTGTGAGTCAAAGCTACGTGAAGATGTTGTAGATATGACGAGGGTTTCTCACCTGTGTTTTGGAAGGTGTCGATAAACTTGGCGTAAAGCTCTCCGCCATCTTGAACTGTACCATAAGCAGAATCTAACAGCCGAAGGTATTCTGATGGTGAGCTGTTGGGGTTCAAGTGCTTGACTACATCTGCTGCTGGGGGTAAAAGAGACTCAATGATCTCTCGGGATTGTTGCAGTTTGGACATAGCAGGATCAGTCAAGATTAATTCTACACTGGCGTGCCAAGTATCATAATCTAGCTCATAAGTTGGTCGGAGATCTTTGCCAGAAAAAGCTCTGAGCTTTTGTGAAAACGGCTGCACGGAAAAATCTTCCGTTTTTACAATGTGCTCAACTACCACACGTTGCACTTCTGGGGGATTTAAATCATGTGCAGAAATGGTGGGCATACTTCGAACTGGGGTGCTCGCAGTGTGATTTGACTGGTTAGTTGGTTGTGCACCTTGAATACTGGGCTCAGCTGCAGAAGGCTGAGGTTGAGGTTCATCCAAAAAAACTTCAGGTAAGTTATCAGGTAACTTAACTTGCCCCGATTGATCATTTTCAGATTCTTTGATTGCCTCAGAAATCTGTGACATCATGTCTTTCAGGACATCTGCAAAATCTCTGCCACTCATCTTCGCTAGGTTTTTAACGTTAGTGAGATATGACTTGGTCATATCGTTCCCTACACGGTGCGTATAAACACTGGCAAGAGATTGTATCATATAGTTGGCTCCACTATCAGATACATGAGTACATGGCAATGGGTCAAGAGCTTCAAAAGCAATACCCGAGTGATACTCAAAAATAGCACTCTGGGAAAACTCAGACTTACTATCTGCTACTTTTATGACTCTTGAAATCGATCCATACCGTTTCAAAAACTCAGTCGCTTCATCAAGTTGCTCATCTCCAGCGATTTCACTCACTATCACTGCATTTGGAATTTTCACAGATTCACGTTCAACAATATCCATTTTGGGTACGTTATAGGCTTGAAATGACGTAAGGGAGAGAAGAAAAAGGCTCCTGGCTGGGCTCGCCACTTCTTATTGTAACCCTTGCCTTATGTTAATTAGGTAAGGGAAATTATTAAGTGTAGACCAGTTGCTAGGTTCGTAAGGGTTACAATAGGGAATTAAAATGAGTGTGGAATGAAATAGCTGGAGGCAAGAAATGAGCAATAATGGTTGTTATTTGTAGAGATAAAGAGAACAATATATACAAACAATTTACAACTATACAAATATAACAACGGCCGACATGAAATAAAACCCCAAAAATGTCCTACTGAGCTCAGTGTTTGTTTGTCCTTTTGGTTTAGTCGTTTGACCAGTCAAGATACCTTGTATCTCCAGACTGAGGTTTCTTTTCCTCTTTTAAAGTGGCAGCTTGAGTTGCTACCACTTCGAATTTTGTGCACTGGAGAGAGGAAGGATGTTCTTCAATCGAGATCTTGGTCAGATCTCGGTTCAGGTCTCGGGTCAGGCTCGCCATCTCCATTCGGAGAGAATCCAGGATCCAAAAAGTTCTTAATCGGCAACAAAAAAAACCTAGCCTGCACAACAATAATGGTATTATTGTTTACAGCTAGAGTAATTCGTTTTCCAATCTCTTCTTATATAACACTATAGCTTAGTGTTTAAATTCTTCTCTCATATTGCTATTATTACAATCCAGTAATATAGTAAGATCTTACAATTCACATTTCACACCTTACATGCATGTTTTCTTTTTCTCAAAATCTCTCTGGTAGTACATGAAATACTTTTTTTTTCTCATGTAACCAATTAAATGAATTTCCCTTTTTATCTCTACATCATTTAACAATGAAATTATGATTAATCCCTTTTAACCTTGTCTTTGTAAATCATGAAATGAAATACAATTAATCTATCACATAACCAGGGAATATACTGTCCCATTACTTCCAATATTCCCTTTTAAAATCAGTAAAACCCTGTCTGAGCTACTGGGTTTAGCATAACCTATGAATTTACATAGGAGACCAACACAGTGTGCTTTTAGCATCAAACTACACATTACATTCAACAGAAATAGTGCAAAAGAACTAAAAGTACTTCAGCATACTGTTGGAAACTGAAATCACATTTAGGAAAACCATACAGACACAAAAATAGCCTTTTCCGTTGCTTTTAAACAGAAAAAACCCACTCGCGATTAGCATTAGCATGTATTGTTTAGTACACACACGGTTTTCACTCACTAAGATGAGGTATCAGTGTGAACACAGCAAAAGTCACAGCCTCACGGCCTCTCAAGCTCGTGCTCCCATCAACTTAGGATAATAAAGGTTTCAAATTAGTGTTTAGACAGTGTTTAGATTAATTTACAGCATCTTTCTAAATTAAACTCACCAAGAAGAGGTATCAGTGTGAACCAGACCGTCCACAGCCTCTCTCGTCCGCTCTCAGATCGTGAAAGACCGAAACCCGAGTGCGCGCCTGCAGCCTCTGCTCGGAAGGCGGGGCTAATATCGCTCTTAACGAATGAAAAGACCACAATCGCCCAACGTGACCATGAAACGGGAATTTAAAAGCTGGATAACGAGGATGACACTTCCTCTTCCCAAAATAATCGTTTTTCAAAATAAAATCACACAATTGTATTAATACAATTGACATCTGAGAAAAAAAAGGGGTTATTTTCTCAGCTGGGTTACACCAATTTCACGTATTTAACATAAAATCATAGTAACTTGCTGGATAAGCACTGTTGCTTCACAGCAACTAGCAGTGGGTGGAATAATCATTTTTTAGATGCAACATGATCCAGACATGGAAGATCCTGAATTAGTGCATAAATATCATAGAATTGATTTTTAAATGACCAGAGTTCATCAGCCACTCATGACTGCCTATGTCAGAGCTGAAGGGGAAGTAACCTGGTTCTATAGTACCTGTAGTTGCTGGTTCGATGTAGCATTCCAGTTGACTTGTCTTATCTGTCATCCAGCCATCCATCGTCTGGGGGTCCGGGTCACAGAGGCAGCATTCTAAGCAGAGAAGATTAGACTGAGGTGGCTGGAGGCTTCCCTCACTCCAGCCTCCTCTTTCAGCTCTTTAGGGAGGATACCAAGGCATTCCCAGGCCAGATGGGAGACATAGTCTCTCCAGTGTGTCCTAGGTCTGCCCTGGGGTCTCCTCCAAAGTGGGATGTGCTTGAAACACCTCATGTGGGAGGTGTTCAGGAGGCATCCTTACAAGATGTCCAAACCACCTCAGCTGGCTCCTTTTGATGTGGAGGAACAGCTGATCTGCTCTAAGCTTCTCCCAAATAACTTAGCTCCTCACCCTGTCTCTAAAGGTTAGTCCAACTACCCTATGGAGAAAGCTCATTTCATCTTCTTGTATCCGTTATCTCATTCTTTTGGTCAGTACCCACAGTTCGTGACGATAGGTGATGGTAGAAACTTAGAATCACTGGTAAATCACCAGCTTTGCTTTAAAGCTCAACTCCCTCTTCATTACAGCAGACTGGTACAACCACTGCTCCATTTTCCCCTCACTTGGGAATATGACCCCGTGATACTTGAACTAATCCACTTGGGGCAGGAACTCGAACCAATCCGGAGAGGACAATAAACCCTTTTCTGACGGAGGACCATGAACTTGGACATGAAAATATTAAAGGCCCTTTTCCACTAGTACCCACTCAGCCCTACTCTACTCTACCCAGTTTATAGGGTTTTCCATTAGTACCTAGTACCTGGTACCAGGTACTTTTTTTGTACCTATTCCAGGGAGGGTACTAAACAGGCTGAGTCGGGCTGTAAATGTGACGTCAACAGACTGCAGGCCACTGATTGGTCAGGGTGTAACGTCATGAAAGCGCCTGTCTTCTGCAGAATCTCCAAACCGCCATTTGCAAAAGTTCACGGAGTAAACACAATATTAATAGAGATGGCTTTGCAGGTTTCGCGGAAATCTACACCGTGGTCCAACGAAGAGGTGCAGACTTTTCTGTGCTTGGTGGCTGATAGTATCCAGAGCGACCCGCAATGAAACAGATGGCAGCCCAGGATACAACCGGACTAGGGAGAAGCTGAAGATGAAAGTGAGAGAACCATGGATGGTGAGTGTTTTGTGATATTGTGCATCTTTTCACTTATTTATCCTGTTGGTGGTAAGCTCACTTTTTTTTGATCAACACAACGCCATTCTGTACTGGCTAATAAGTGTTAGCGGGGAGCGCTAGCTAGCTAATAGCCAACTCTGCTGATTCACGCTTGCTTTATCTGAAGTATTTGCTTGTGAGAGCAAAACGGTGAAACATGGTTAAAATCCTGGTTTGTATATGTGTTGCACTTTGGTACTGTGCATTAAGTTGTGTGTATTTTCTTTCTAGAATCTGTTTCCACATGCCAGGGGTCTGCCTCCCTCAGCATTTTGTGTTTATATTTTGGATACAGGTCAAGAGGACCCCAGGCTCCAAAATCTAAACATATACAAGTGCATTTTCAAACCAGTGATTTATAAAGTGATTCATATAATTTCCTTAAGCCTTATAATAGACCCACATACCTATTCTGTGGATTTTCCAAAAACAGTGTTGGAACAGTGTTGTTGTGCAGTTTCTGTTCCACCATAAATCCCTGGATTGAAAATGTGCTTGTACATGTACAGAGTGGATGCTGGGGTGCTCACTTGTCAGGGAAACAAAGCATTTTTGCTGCATCCCACCACTGACTTTCCCAAGTGTATTTCCCTAATATATGTTTTGACCTTGCTTTAATTAACCACCACCCATTTCTGTCTTTTGTCTAGGCAAGAGGAAAACGATCCACCCCAAACCGGATCTTGTGGCACTATTTACAGAGATGCAGGCTGAAGATCTGGTGAACCGGGACCAGTGTGAGCGGCACATCCAGTTGCTTCTCAGTGAGCCAGTGTGGCCGGCATGTGTGACCCATTCTGTTTTTCTTTTTTTTTTTTTTTTTACAGTTTGAATTTTGCACATTCTGAAAAATCTGGAATTTACTGCTGATTGTAATAAACAATTTAGTGACTTATGTGTCTGCATCATGATTTTCTATTTTGTCTGTTAAGACACCGGTGGGAAAAGAGTCAACAGTACAAACCATTTATCAGTGACTTTGAAAGTGGCTCATTTTTAAGAAAAAGTAACCAAAACAATTATTTTATTAACTGAAGACTGTATTGTTGGATGTGCCAGTGCAGAAGACACTGCACACTTTTGTGATAATACCAGTATATGGAGGAATTCTGGGCCATATTAGCATCTGCGGCGGCATGCAAAAATAAGCAGCGATGCTGTGGTTTTAAGCAGGTTTTATTAATCATACCGCCGTCACGAGCTCCGCTCCCGGCGCCGTGCATGTGCGCCGGGAGCGAGCCCAGCGGCTCTCGGAGAAGGAGGACACAATGTCTGTGTCCAGCAGCAGCAGTTGAGGAAGTGGAATTGAGAGAGCGAGTTACAGAACCTGTGCAGTATTTATACCCAACTCAGACAATACATCAAAGCGGATTCACAGCAGTTGGTACGATCAAAGGGACTGCAGAACAGGCATGAGACATTTGCATTTAAGAGACCTACATAACAATAGGCAGATTTGCTAGCCTCTGCTCCAGGTGCAGGACAAAGAGGTTACAAGGCACATCTACATATTGATCTCAGCCTCTAGGTCACAGTAAGGACAGGACGCATGAACACTATACATGAATGGCACATTACATCACAACACATGCATGGCACATTACATCACAATACATGCATGGCACATTACATCCCAACACATGCATGGCACATTACATCACAATACATGAATGGCACATTACATCTCAGTAGTGCAGCGGGAAAAACCAAGAGAAGAGAGCTGACTGTCCTGTGTGTTGTGGGGGGGGGTTGAATCAACCCGCCACACGCTCCCCCCCAGAGGGCATGGCAGGGGGCCGAGACCTCGATAATCCATCTATGGGAGCGAGCTGTGGGAGAAGCTCGCTGCAGGCGGAGGGGGAGGGAGGAGGAGGGCCGGCAGAGGACGGTGAAATCGTCCGAGCCGCGCAAAAATTGCTTGCTGCTCCGCGACATCGAGGGGCTGTCCCGTTGCGCGTGCGGAGGTCCGCAAGAAGAAAAATTAGTCTCTGACTCCTCTCGTGGCCATGAAGAAAAGCAGGAGCGGCTGTAAGAAAAAAAAAAAAAAAAAAAGAAGCAGAGGGACTTGGCTTGTTGGCTTTAGGTGCGGGCGCAGCCCTAAAGCCCTCGGGAAAAGCTGATGGCTGAATTCCCTTATGTGCCGTGGCTGAGACCATTAGAAAGTCCAGTGGCGAGCTGCATGCTTGCTTCAGGTGAGCGGGCAGCCCTGAAGGTTCCGAGGGTGGCGATCGGCCGTTTTTCTCGGGCATGTGCAGCGGCGGAGGACGATGGCGGTCTCTGTAGCCTTTATTGTCCCGTGCGTGGTGCGCTGTCCTCGTAACTCCCCGGTGCGTGCGCGGGGGTTCCGTGCATGGATGGGCCGCTGGAGTGGCGAGTCAGGGTCCAGAATCTTGGTGGAGATCGGCGCAGACGGCGCCGATAATATCCAGGTTGAGCTGTGGCTGCAGATTGGCCATGGTGCGTTGGAGCGGTGAGAGAAAATAGACGATCTTCGTCCCTCGGGCTCGTGCAGATGCATTGGAGCGGTGAGAGGGAATAGACGATCTTTGCCACCGCTCGGCCGTGGTGTGTTCAGGTCCACGCGTTGCGTTCTCCGCCGGCCCTGGAGGTCGCCGTCGCGGAGAGGGGACGAGGTGCCTGCGCTCTCGTATGGAGGAGCTGCGAGCGCGGCCGGTCCAGCGTGGATGAGCAGATCTCAGACGTGCAGATCTCATCATGAAGAATGAGTCACCAGTGCAGCTGTCCAGATCAGAAGGTTGCTTTGCACAAAACGTGTGCATGTTCGGGGTCACCAGTGCGGCGGCATGCAAAAATAAGCAGCGATGCTGTGGTTTTAAGCAGGTTTTATTAATCATACCGCCGTCACGAGCTCCGCTCTCGGCGCCGTGCATGCGCGCCGGGAGCGAGCCCAGCGGCTCTCGGAGAAGGAGGACACAATGTCTGTGTCCAGCAGCAGCAGTTGAGGAAGTGGAATTGAGAGAGCGAGTTACAGAACCTGTGCAGTATTTATACCCAACTCAGACAATACATCAAAGCGGATTCACAGCAGTTGGTACGATCAAAGGGACTGCAGAACAGGCATGAGACATTTGCATTTAAGAGACCTACATAACAATAGGCAGATTTGCTAGCCTCTGCTCCAGGTGCAGGACAAAGAGGTTACAAGGCACATCTACATATTGATCTCAGCCTCTAGGTCACAGTAAGGACAGGACGCATGAACACTATACATGAATGGCACATTACATCACAATACATGCATGGCACATTACATCACAACACATGCATGGCACATTACATCACAATACATGAATGGCACATTACATCACAACACATGCATGGCACATTACATCACAATACATGCATGGCACATTACATCTCAGTAGTGCAGCGGGAAAAACCAAGAGAAGAGAGCTGACTGTCCTGTGTGTTGTGGGGGGGTTGAATCAACCCGCCACACCATCTGTATTTTCTAATAATGGGTTAGGGCAGGGGTGTCCAATCATGTGCCATGGAGGGCCAAGACCCTGCAGGCTTTACTTCTAACCAGTGTCTTCAACAGCAGATTCCAGCAAATTTTTTCCACTGATTGCTGATCAGTGAAAACCTGTTGAAGAGACTGGGTAGAAGAGAGAACCTGCAGGGTCTTGGCCCTCCACGGCACATGATTGGACACCCCTGGGTTAGGGTTTAATGGGATTTAACATTTTAACACAAACTGCTTTATGGTTCATAATTCTGTTGACAGACTTAACACCAAACCAAAAGTAATTTCTCAAACTGCTGGATTGTTCTTCGACAGCTTTTCCAATCTTTTAGTATTTAATTTATGTCACTTGGTGGTAACCTTCACACATGAAAGTGGAGACAGATCTGCAAAACATACAAAGGTTTATTTTCAAAATTCCCAGTGCAATATTACATGAATACATGTATAGTTATTATAGTTATTATAGTTACATATACAGTATAGTACATTGTTGATGCAGAGAATATATATTTCTACAGTATCTACATGTATCTAGTAAATCAAGTATTTTCCATGTAACCTTGTGACTGCATTATTTTAATTGTTTTTAATCCTAGATCAAGTTTGTTTTGGCCTAAAATGCATCATAATTGTTAAATATATCATATTACAGTATACCAAACTCAGTACTGTTTACCTGTTGAAATATATATTTTACGGCTAATATAACTACAACCTGGCGATCAAGTTTTGTCAGCTGAACAGTTTTTGCCATGACCCCACCACAGACTCAGTGCTGCTGGAGAAGGTACATCCCATGATGTCTCAACTGTCTGTCCATAATTTTCACACAGATCAGAGCAGTTTGTTGCACAGGAAGCTAAACATTTCTACAGACATTCTTAAGTTCTATAACCACTGATCGTTTGTGAAGATGGGGTGACATCAGTGAGAGGCTGTATTGAACGCCAGATTGACGGTTTGAAGCGATAATTTTCCCACAGGAGAGCCATCTGAAACACACAGCATACATACAGACGTGGGCAAAATTGTTGGTACCCCTCTGTTAATGAAAGAAAAACCCACAGTGGTCACAGAAATAACTTGAATCTGACAAAAGTGGTAATAAATAAAAATTCTATGAAAATTAACCAATGAAAATCAGACAGTGCTTTTGAATTGTGGTTCAACAGAATTATTTTAAAAAACAAACTCATGAAACAGGCCTGGACAAAAATGATGGTACCCCTAGAAAAGATTGAAAATAATGTGACCGTAGGGACATGTTCAACCAAGATATGTCCTCTAATTAACATCACAGGTGTCTACAAACTTGTAATCAGTCAGTGGGCCTATTTAAAGGGTGACAAGTAGTCACTGTGCTGTTTGGTGACATGGTGTTTACCACACTAAACATGGACCAGAGGAAGCAAAGGACAGAGTTGTCTCAGGAGATTAGAAAGAAAATCATAGACAAGCATGTTAAAGGTAAAGGCTATAAGACCATCTCCAAGCAGCTTGATGTTCCTGTGACTACAGTTGCACATATTATTGAGAAATTTAAGATCCACGGGACTGTAGCCAACCTCCCTGGACGTGGCTGCAGGAGGAGACGGATAATATGAATGGTAACAAAAGAGCCCAGAACAACCTCTAAATGCATTCATGGTGAACTCCAAGGTCAAGGTACATCAGTGTCAGATCGCACCATCCGTCATTGTTTGAGCCAGAGTGGACTTCATGGGAGACAACCAAGGAGGACACCACTGTTGAAAACAAATCATAAAAAAGCCAGACTGGAATTTGCCAAACTGCATGTTGACAAGCCACAAAGCTTCTGGGAGAATGTCCTATGGACAGACGAGACAAAACTGGAACTTTTTGGCAAGGCACATCAGCGCTTTGTTCACAGATGCAAAAATGAAGGATACCAAGAAAAGAACACTGTCCCTACTGTGAAAGACGGAGGAGGTTCTGTTATGTTCTGGGGCTGCTTTGCTGCATGTGGCACAGGGTGTCTTGAATCTGTGCAGGGTACATTGAAATCTCAAGACTATCAAGGTATTCTAGAGAGAAATGTGCTGCCCAGTGTCAGACAGCTTGGTCTGAATCGCAGGTCATGGGTCTTGCAACAGGATAATGACCCAAAACACACAGCTAAAAACACCCAAGAATGGCTAAGAGCAAAACATTGGACTATTCTAAAGTGGCCTTCTATGAGACCTGATCTAAATCCTATTGAACATCTGTTGAAGGAGCTGAAACATGCCGTCTGGAGAAGGCACCCTTCAAACCTGAGACAACTGGAGCAGTTTGCTCATGAGAAGAGGGCCAAAATTGTACATAATTTACGTACCTATTTATTAACTTCATTTTATATTTACTTATTTCTGTAGGATGTCACTTGGGTTCTAAATATTTTATTGGGTTTTAGACCTTTGAGTTTTTTAACCTCTTTGGCTAGTTTTTAACTTTTAATATGACCCTTCTCTCTTACCTCTGGTTTCTCCCTCATCTCTTTGTCTTTTTATACCCTGATTGATGGAGCCTTGAGTATTTTTATCATGTTTATAGTCAGCTTCATGTGTGCCTGTGTTTGTGTCTATGTTGAATGTAATTAGTGGCTTGTAAATATGGATGTCACCAGACTGCAAAACAAATCTACCTACAGGTACAAATAAAGTAACCTGAACCTGAACCTGAAAATACCTGCTGAGAGGTGCAGAAGTCTCATTGACAGTTACAGAAATGGTTTGATTGCAGTGATTGCCTCAAAAGGTTGTGCAACAAAATATTAAGGGTACCATCATTTTTGTCCAGGCCTGTTTCATGAGTTTGTTTTTTTTAAAATAATTCTGTTGAACCACAATTCAAAAGCATTGTCTGATTTTCATTGGTTAATTTTCGTAGAATTTTTATTTATTACCACTTCTGTCAGATTCAAGTTATTTCTTTGACCATTGTGGGTTTTTCTTTCATTAACAGAGGGGTACCAACAATTTTGTCCACGTCTGTGTTTTAGTACCTAATAGCGATAACTTGCAGACATTACAATGCTGTACAGTGGACTAAACTAGCATTAGCAATCATTAGCTTACCGTCATATGTGCTCTGGTTCATATCCTCACATCTTCGGTTCTATGGCTTCCTAAACGCTCCAGTACTTTTCCAGAGTGTTTCGTCTTGCTGCCTGTACAAAAGCCAGAGACAGAGCAGACACCAAGCTGTCACCTCGTAATCCGCCATCTTGTGTTTTTCTTGTCGCGTGTTTTACGTCTCGGGAGCGTGGCGCCACCTCGTTGTAAAAAAATCCCACCCACCCCAAGCGGGACTCTGCCGTAATGGAAACAAAACCGTGCTGAACCATGCAAAACCGTGTAGAGGCATGTAGGGCTGACTGGGTACTAGTGGAAAAGGGGCTTAATTCTCATCCCAGTTTAGGGTTGCTACCTTCAGTGCAGAAAAATAAAGGACCCCCTCCCTCAAGGTGATGTGTGGAGCATTAGTTGTGGTTTATCATAACTTAAAGTATTAACATAATATTTATAGGCCAAAATTTATGCCACAGAAAACGCCTGCCGGCATACTTTGCAGTTTGCTTTGTACTCGTAGTCTTCAACACTCAAGTCAATCAATGACCCTGATTACATGGTTAAAATAAACTGATTACTGGGAATAAATCTATAATGGCAATAATCTGTTTTGTCGTGTATACATGCAGTGAATTAACAGATTATTGGAAGGTAAACCACTTGAGTTAATGACCCCGGTTACATGGCCTTTATTGGATTATTCTGTTTACATGGCCGCTCGAATAATCGGATAACTCCAGAAATCCAATCATAACTGGTTTATTCCTGTACATGTAAACATGGTCATTGAGTTCTTCCCACTCACGTCAGTACTTTTGCAAACAAACATCTTCTGCCTTTTTCTGACAAAAAAGAAACTGTAAATTAATTATGGAAAAAGAAGACAAAGTGAACGTACTTGAGGATAATAGACTATGACAGAATTTGTACAAGCCTGTCTGTCAAAATGTAGATAACAAAAAGTCTATCACAACCTCTGTTTTTCACATACTAAATTATAAAAAAAAAAACACATTTGCAGATCCTTTCCTTATTACTGCTTTTAAAAATGTTCCTTTAAATGTGGTTTTTTTGAATCTACAATTGTAATCCAGCAACATTCTTTTAAAATGGTAAATGGCCTTCACTTATATAGCGGTTTTATTCTCATCTCTTGATGACCAAAGCGCTTTACAGATCCTGCTATCCACCCATTCACACACTGATGGCGGCATGCTGCCTAACATGGCGCTTCCAGACCCACCAGGAGTAATTGGGGGTGAAGTGTCTTGCCCAGGGACACAACGGCAGGATATCTGGGGAGAGCGGGATTCGAACTGCCAACTATGCAGTTATTGGATGACCTGCTCTACCTCTACCTCCTGAGCCACTACCGTCCCTTTTACCTTGAATAATTTCCAGTAATCTGTTTAGATGTGACTGTCTGAAGTGTTTACTGTCTGGGAATTTAAATTGATTCTTCAGAAAATAGAATTGAGCAGTTCAGACCAGCCATTTTTACCTGTATGGATTTTATTGTGTTACTCAGCTTTCATTTTTTTAATTCTAAATGAACAATGCTTGTTGAATGAGTGTGTTAAATAAAGGTTGGATAAGAAATAAATGAACAGTTCACATATTTATCTTTGCACGAACAAAAGATAAATATTTATCTTTGCATTCTTACTTTTGTAATTGTCTCTGCTTTCACCTCTTCTGTTTCCTCAGGTGGGTTCAGTCAGCGTTTGCCCAGTGCCAGTGCCCTGGGAAAGATATTCATGGCCGTGCCGCTGGGTGACCCCGTCTATCAGATGCTGGAGCTCAAACTGGCCATGTATGTAGATTTTCCATCGCAAATGAAGCCTGGCATCCTGGTGACCTGTGCAGATGACATAGAGCTCTATAGTGTAGCGGAGGGGGAGAGTGTTAGGTTTGATAAGGGCGGGTTCACAGCTTTGGCCCACCCCTCTCCTCTTACTGTTGGCACGACCCACGGCGTGTTTGTGTTGGAGCAGCATAAAATGTCTTCTTGCTCCGAAATGGAAAACACTTCCTGTCTGCGCTTCCTGCATAAGCCAAGTGTTGATACAATGCGGGACAGGGGAGCTGTGTGTAAGGGGCAGAGCGGATTGTTTTCTGGGTTGGATTCTGAATTTGTCTACACAGACAGTACTTATTATTTTGACTTTAACACTGCAAAGTCCCTGCTCATTCTGCTGAAGGAGTTGGGGCCTTTAAGCTGTGAGATAGATGCATACGGAGACTTTCTTCAGGCGCTGGGCCCTGACGCCACAGTGGAATACACCAACAACATTGCTAATGTCACCAAGGAGGAAGGTCATCTGGTGGAAATCCGCCAAAAGATCTTCCACCTTCTCAAAGGGACTCCCCTGAATATCATCCTCCTCAACAACTCAAAGTTTTACCACATTGGAACCACCTCCGAATACCTCTTTCACCTGACTCAGGACGCAGCTCTGAGGGATGAGCTGGGTCTCCTGTCGTATGCCTTCAGCGTGCATCCCAGTGACGCCTCTGAAGGCTCCTCTGGCTGCTGCGTCATGTGCAGCATCTTCAGTCCCAGCTGCACTGTGGGAACTGGATCGGTAGTGGAGTATTCCAGGCTGGGAGCAGGAGTGTCTGTGGGTAGGGGCTCCATCGTCAGTGGCTGCTCCGTTTCTCCAGGTCTCTCAGTGCCTGATGGAGCCTTCATGCACTCACTGTGTGTGAACCACCAAAACAAAACCAGTTTTGTGACCGTCTTCTTTGGGATCAGTGACAATCTGAAGCACAGTGTGTATGCCCCTGCACATCTGGAAGAGCTGAATTTTTTTGGCCTCAGCCTGACTGAGTGTCTCTTCTACTGGCAGATTGAGGAAGAAGCCTTGAGGTTCTCTGGTGATATGTCCCACTATAATTTGTGGAACGCCTGCTTGTTTCCTGTTTGCTCTGATCAGCAGAGCTCATTCTCAGCATCACTCAGAATGCTGCGGGCCATTCTTAGTGGCTCCACGTGGCCCCTACCCACAGACACAAAGCTAATGTCAATGGAGGAGTGTTTGCAGTTTAAGAACCTGGAGGAAATGCTGAAGCTAAGGCAAATGCTATATGATGACATCACTCAAAGAAGACAAAGCATTTAAAGCAGAGATTGTAACTGGTATTTTGAAGCCATATTAGCTTAATTTTTTTAATTCATATCCTTGATTCTTTGACATCTAGCAGGGAAAATGAGTTATAATGGACTATCCCATAATCAAAACAGCAATTTAGTTTTGGCTTGAAAACAAACATTTGCCCATAATTGCCAGCCAGTGCTTATTAACCAGCAGGAATGGTTTGGTGCACTCAGAGAGAAGTGAGTGATTTTGACAGCTAACAAAAACAAACAAAGAACAGTGAGTTGTGTATTTCCCATGCTCTCCCTGAACAGGTTCAAGTAACCAGAAGGAAAAGAAAACTGCTAAAGCTGGGTTCACACTATAGCATTTGGACCAACTTTTACTGACGTTTTGAAAAATCAGAGAAAGTAGTCCAAACGTTGGTGAAATTACGTTCGTGAGCAGGTTTTTTTTTTAATCCAGCGCACACCAACATTTATGAACTTTTGCTAGCATTTGCCAGTGTTGCATTCAGCGTTGGCAAACTTTTGCCAATTTAGGCAAGTATATGTGTAGCTGTTGCCAACTTATGTTAACTTAAGCAAAGGAATACTCAGCGCAGTTCAGCTGACATCAACGTCAGGCGACGCTCACATAAAGATTAGCGTTTGTGGAGGCTTCCTTCCATTCTGGACCTGCTTTTTTGGGTGGATTCACACTACAATATTTGGACCAACATTTACTGACGGTTTGGCAGACGTCTGACTCTGCTGGCAAAAGTTGATAAAAGTTAATGATGGTTGGTGTTTGTTGGCAAATGCTGGCAAAAGTTGTATTTCTTGAAAATTTTCAGCATGCTGAAAATTTGCCGATGTTTGGAAATAAACATTGGTGAAAGTTGTGCTCAATTTGTAAAAGTTCCTGAGCGCTGGGCTAAGTTATGCAGAGTTCACCTAAGTCAGCCTAAGTTAAGCTCTGTTGGCAAACATTGACTGAAATGCCGGTGGACGCAGATGTTTTTAGACCGAAACTCACTTCAGACATTCACGGACGAAAGAGAAATGGAGAGAAGGGGGGATTTAAAAAAAGAAAATATATGTAAGAGGACAATGTACAGTATTTGTTTGGTTATAACATGGTGTGTATGACATGTTATTTAATTTTTTTAAATCTACGGGATATATATATATATACTGTATACAGTGGTGTGAAAAAGTGTTTGCCCCCTTCCTGATTTCTCATTTTTTTGTATGTTTGTCACACTTAAATGTTTCAGATCATCAAACAAATATAAATTTTAGACAAAGATAACACAAGTAAACACAAAATGCAGTTTTTAAATGAAGGTGTTTATTATTAAGGGTAAAAAAAAAATCCAAACCTACATGGCCCTGTGTGAAAAAGTGATTGCCCCCCATTAAAACCTAAATTAACTGTGGTTTATCACATCTTTGGAAAGCTGAGTTCAGTTTCTGTAGCCACACCCAGGCCTAATTACTGCCACACCTGTTCTCAATCAAGAAATCACTTAGAACCTTCCTGACAAAGTGACGTAGATCAAAAGATCCTCAAAAGCTAGACATCATGCTATGATACAAAGAAATTCAGGAACAAATGAGAAACAAAGTTTTATTTAGCGAATGCAAAGTCCTTAAGCCAAGCAGTTGCTTCCTGGTTTGCTGTATGGAGGGTGTGTAATCCTCCTTCCAGTCTTTGGAGCGGGCAAGCCTCTATGATGTGTTCCATAGTTTGCTCCTCTCCACATGCGCACAGTGGGCTAGGGCTACTGCCCCATCTGTGAAGGCTGGCCAAGCAGGGGCCATGTCCAGTCCTGAAGCGATTGAGTGTAGACCACTGTCTCCTTGGGAGGTTGGTGCCCGGGACCTGTTGGTTGGGGTTTATCACCAGCTGTTTGTTTGGGACCTCCTTGGTCTCCCATTCCTCTTGCCAAGCTGTCTGGATGGTAAAGTCAGCTGGGGGAGGGTTTTTCCAAATCGGCCGTCTGGATGAAAGTCGGGCAGTGGGTGGGGTGTAGATATCTGCATGGATTGGTAAGTGAGGAAAATCTTTAACTTTTTGGAGCATCCTTTGAGTTAATGCTGCTCGCCGGATGTGTGGAGGGGCTATGTTTGATAGTACAGAGAGCCAGGGGAGTGGTGTTGAGCGGATTGTTCCAGTTATAGTTCTCATGGTTGAGTTGAGCTGGGTGTCTACATGGTGTGTGTAAGATGACCTGGACCAGACAGGGGCACAATATTCTGCTACAGAGTATGAAAGGGCCAGTGCTGAGGTGCGCAGGGTGGAGACTGCCGCCCCCCATTTTGCACCAGCGAGCTTGCAGAGCAGGTTGTTTCGTACTTTCACCTTAGCAGCCGTCCCCTTTAGATGTTCCTTGAAGGATAAGGTCCTATCAAGGGTCACTCCAAGATAAGTTGGATTTGGGGCATGCTTAAGCTTGAGTCCGCTCAGGTGGATGTTTAGTTCTCTGGCAGCTTTTGCATTGTGGAGATGAAATACACTGGAGACGGTTTTTGCTGGGCTTGGTTTTAGGCGCCAGATTTTGCAGAACTGGTCCAGTTTAGCAAGATCTTCCGTGAGCACCCGTTCCAGTGGTTCAAAGTCTGGTGCTTGGAATGCCAAACAGATGTCGTCTGCATAGATGAATTTGCGGGATTTTGTAGTAGGCAGGTCGTTTATGTAGAGGTTGAACAGAGTTGGAGCTAGAACTGAGCCTTGTGGGAGTCCGTTTTTCTGCATTCTTCATGCACTTGTGTTCTGACTGAGGTGGACTCTGAACCTTCGGTTGGTCAGCAGGGTTTTTATAATTGCTGTTGCCCAAGCAGGGATCGCCTTTATAAGTTTCAGGAGGAGGCCTTTGTGCCAGACCGTATCATAGGCGGCTGTAAGATCGAGAAACACAGCCCCTGTCTTCAGTCTGCTCTCGAAGCCATTTTCAATGAAGGTGGTTAGGGCCAGTACTTGTTCTCCTGTACTGCGGTCCTTGCGGAAACCTGCTTGATCCACACTTAGAATATCCTCTATTTCTGGGGAAATGCGTTGCAGTATTAGGCGCTCCATGATTTTGTAAGGAAACAAAGTAATTGAGCTCTATCAGTCTGGAAAAGGTTATAAAGCCATTTCTAAAGCTTTGGGGCTCCAGCGAACCACAGGGAGAGCCATTATCCACAAATGGTGAAAACATGGAACAGAGGTGAACCTTCCCAGGAGTGGCTGACCGACCAAAATTACCCCACGAGTGCAGCAATGACTCGTCCAAGAGGTCACAAAAGACCCCACAGCAACATCCAAAGAACTGCAGGCCTCACTTGCCTCAGTTGAGGTCAGTGTTCATGACTCCACCATAAGAAAGAGACTGGGCAAAAAATGGCCTGCATGGCAGAGTTCTAAGACGAAAACCACTGCTGAGCAAAAAGAACACAAAGGCTCGTCTCAGTTTTGCCAGAAAACATCTTGATGGATCCTCAGTACTTTTTTGGAAAGTACTCTGTGGACTGACGAGACAAAAGTTGAACTTTTTGGAAGGTGTGTGTCCCATTACATCCGGCATAAGAGTGACACAGCATTTCAGAAAAGGAACATAAGGATAAGCCATCTTTATTGTCATTCAAATCCATACAGGCAATCATGTACAGTAGTACAAATTATGTTTCTCTTATCTACGGTGTTAATCACACACATATATACTGTAGAATCAGAGGGGTCACTGCCATGCAAGGCACCGCCACAACTTTCCCTCCTCCGTTCCATTATTGCTGAGCACCAAGCTGGATGGCAGGAAGTTCTGCTTTTTATATGGTCTTTGGCATGACCTGGCCGGGATTTGAACCCCGGCCTCCCGGGTGTGAGGCGGATGCTCTACCAACTGAGCCACCACTCCAGTAAAACATCCTACCAACAGTAAAATATGGTGGTGATAGTGTGATGGTCTGGGGCTGTTTTGCTGTTTTGCTGCTTCAGGACCTGGAAGACTTGCTGTGGTAAATGGAACCATGAATTCTGCTGCCTACCAAAACATCCTGAAGGAGAATGTCCAGCCATCTGTTCATGACCTCAAGCTGAAGTGCACTTGGGTTCTGCAGCAGGACAATGATCCAAAACGCACCAGCAAGTCCACCTCTGAATGACTTAAGAAGAACAAAATGAAGACTTTGGAGTGGCCTAGTCAAAGTCCTGACCTGAATCCGATGGAGATGCTGTGGCATGACCTTAAAAAGGCAGTTCATGCTCGACAACCCTCCAATGTGGCTGAATTACAACAATTCTGCAAAGGTGAGTGGGCCAAAATTCCTCCACAGCGCTGTAAAAGACTCATTGCCAGTTATCGCAAATGCTTGATTGTAGTTGTTGCTGCTAAGGGTGGCCCAACCAATTATTAGGTTTAGGGGGCAATCACTTTTTCACACAGGGCCATGTAGGTTTGGATTTTTTTCCCCTTTATAATAAACACCTTCATTTAAAAACTGCATTTTGTATTTACTTGTTATCTTTGTCTAATGTTTAAAGTTGTTTGATGATCTGAACCATTTAAGTGTGACAAATATACAAAAAAAAAAAAGAAATCAGGAAGGAGGCAAACACTTTTTCACACCACTATATGTATGTATGTATGTATGTGTGTGTATGTATATATATATATATATATATATATATATATATATATATACTGTACTGTATATATATACTGCTCAAAAAAATAAAAGGAACACTTTGAAAACACATCAGATTTTAATGGGAAAAAATAAGCTGGATGTCTACACTGATATGGACTGGATAATGTGTTAAGAATGAAAAGATGCCACGTCTTTTGATGGAAATGAAAATTATCAACCTACAACCTATTTTTTTGAGCAGTATATATATGTATAAAAGGGGCATTTGATTAGTTTTGAATGGTTTGTGGGTTTGTTTGCTTCAGGTGATGGGTGTGGTTTGGTGTTTTGTGTCTTTGTACTGTTATTTTTCTACCACTAGGCTGTGCTGTTGCACAAACATGTCATTTGCCAGTTCAGAGTACTGGTTGCCTTGGAAACAACAGCTGTTGGAGACGCAGATCTTTTTTTTTTTTGCTGTTTGAAAAAACATTTTCTTGGTCCGTGGAATTTTTTTCATGACATTTTCAGTCAGAATCTGCCTGCTTTCTGCCTGCTATGTATATATATTCTCTCCCAAAATTGTGACAGCCCAAAAGAAAAAAAATCTCCTCAGTGAGAAATTTACTGTTCTTAATTTTCTGCTCCATGCGTAATCATTCTCCAGGATTTATTGGTTCGGCTTCCATTGTGGGGAATCAAACAGCACTGATGTGGTGTCAAAAAGTAAATGACATTTAACGGGATTTTATGTTAGTTTAATGGAGAGAATTGTAACAGTCAAAATATAATCACCCGTCATTTCATTTACATATCACTGCTCTTATTTTTATTTTTCTTATCTTCTTAATTATTGCTCTGAGTGTTGCTATCCCTGTGCTGTTGCAATCCTGGAATTTCCCCATTGTGGGACTAATAAAGGCTTATCTTATCTTATATGATGATACACTAAATATTTTTTTTTTTATTCCATCCACATTCACATTTTAATTGCAGACTTACTGTTGATAAGATAAGATAAGCCTTTATTAGTCCCACAATGGGGAAATTCCAGGATTGCAACAGCACAGAGATAGCAACAATCAGAAGGCAAGAAAAAACAAGAGCAGCTAGTATACATATGTACATATATATATATATATATATATCTCCACTCTTTATGCTTCAAAAGAGAGCTATTAGAATAATAAACAAAGCAGCTTACAGGGAACCAACAAACCCACTTTTTCTTAAACAAAAAACTCTCAAGTTGAAAGATCTGGTTGACTTTAAAACCGCAATAATAATGTTCAAAGTGAAGAATTTATCACTGCCCGCAAATATCCAAAAGTTGTTCCAAACAAGGGAGAAACGATATCACTTCAGAGGAACATGTATATTTCAAAAGCCTACAGTGAGAACAACCACCAAGCAACACTGTATTTCAGTGCAAGGAGTCAGATTATGGAACGATTTTGGACCTGAATTAAAATCATGTACAGCGCTTGGACAATTTAAACAAAAACTAAAGGAAGAAATACTCCAAACATATTTACAAGTCGACATGTAAACTCGCATAAGGATTGACATATCCAGCCTGTGTTGTGTTGTAGCTTAGTTTTTTTTTTTTTTTCTCTTTTCTCTGTGATATTCTGTCTTAGATTTGTTTTTGAATAGTAACCGCTTAACTTAGCCTAGCTTAGTTTTCTTTTTTTTTCACTTAGTCATATTTTGTCTTAGCTTCGTTTTAAATTGTAATCGCTCTTGTCTTGTTTTCTCTTTTTTCTCTTTTGAATTCTTGGATGAAATATGGGTGGGCAATATAAGCTGCGGCTTCAGCCATCACCCATTTCGGATAACTCACGTGGAATTGTATAGTAGAAGGAGTCTTTGTCTAATTTGATCTTGTTGTTATACAGTTTCTTTTAACCTGTACTGTACTATCCGAAATAAAAAATTCATTCATTCATTCATTCATATATATATATAATATATATACAGTATATAGACACACAGTGCGGAGCATTGGGCCACAAATGTGCTCAACAACACAAATTCCATACTTCCAACAGATACTTTTCACATCGATGAGGTAAATGAGAAGTTAATTGCTGGTATTGTTAAAACACTGTCAAACTCAAAAACTAATGATATCTACAATATGAGCACCTCCTTTCTCAAAATGCACAGCAAAATATTAATCAAACCACTGACCCATCTCATTAATCTCTCCATTAGGTCTAGTACATTTCCATCTGGCTGGAAAAAAGCTGTCGTCATACCAGTTCATAAATCAGGCAGTAAAGACGATATATGCAATTACCGCCCAATCTCTATCTTACCAGTCCTATCTAAGGTTCTTGAAAAAGTTGTAGCTACACAGCTGATAGACTACTTACAAGACAGTCAACTTCTTCATCCACATCAATTTGGTTTTAGACCAGGATACTCAACAGAAACAGCAAATTGTTGCCTTATTGAAAACGTCAAACAGTCCTTGGACAGGGGTAATGTGGTAGGAGCTGTTTTTCTAGATCTCAAAAAGGCTTTCGATACTGTAAACCACAGTTTGCTTTTATCCAAAATGGTATCTTTTAACTTCTCCCCAAATACATTAGAATGGTTTGCATCTTATCTCCAGAATAGAGAACAGTGTGTAAAAGTTCACCAGGATAAATCCTCATTTTTAAACAACCGCATGGGTATCCCACAAGGGTCCATTCTTGGTCCTTTACTTTTCAGCATTTTTATTAATGACTTGCCGTTACACTGCTCAGCTGCAACATGCCAACTTTATGCAGATGATGCAGTTATTTACACAGCTGCCAAGACTCCAGCACAGGCTGCAGATGTACTGTCTACAAGTATGGTTGATGTCCAAGAGTGGCTCCTCAAGAACCATCTATTGCTGAACCTTCAGAAAACAGTCTCAATGTGCTTTTCAATCAAAAAATGTAACCTGCAACATTTTAAAGTTAATATACATGATCATGACATCAGTTTAGCTACAGAATTCAAATACCTTGGCATTGTACTAGATCCTCAACTCAAATTTAATCTTCATATAAAGAAAATTTCAAAAACAGTAAAAAAAAATCTGAACTGCTTTAAATTAATTAGATATTACATACCTTACGAAGCAGCTGCACTGTATATGCATTCTATGGTTTTTTCTCATATATCATACTGTTTGACAGTCTGGGCTCAAGCAGCCCCTTCCACAATAAGACATATAGGTTCATTATATAATCAAACCCTAAAAATCTTGGACAAAAAGCCCATTAGGTGGCATCACTGTAATGTTTTAAAAAAATACAACCTATTGAGTTTTGAGAGCTTCATTGACCTCTGTCTTCTGAAATTAACGTTCAAATGTTTCCATAAATCAGCACCCGAGCCACTTGCTGGTTTCGTCCAAAGACAGGACAGCAGCAGAGCCACCAGGAGTTCTGTTAACAATAACTGTAAAATATTCCACCGCAGAACCACATTTGGACAAACAGCTTTCTCTATAAAGGGCAGTCACATCTGGAACACAATGCCAAATGAAATTAAAATAATAACGGACTTTAAAACATTCACTAAAAATGTTAAAAACTGGCTGAAAAATAAACAAGAATGTACTCATGTATGAATTAATTGTCTGCAAAGTGAGAGTGAATGAAGGGAAGGAATAAATGTGTTTGTTTATAGTGAGTGACGGAGGGAGGAAGGCCTGAAATAGGCAAATGTGAGTTATGTTATATGTGTTAAATGTGAGTCAGGCTGTTATATTTGTGTATTTATAATATTTATAATATTTATGTTAAATGTGAGTCAGGCTGTTATATTTGTGTATTTATAATATTTATAATATTTATAATTGTGTATTTATAATTTTTCTGCATTGATGTATGTGGTTATTGTGTATATTTTTTATTTTTTTTTTCCCATCTTTACTTGATTCTTTTTTCTAAAGCCCATCCAGGGACAAGAGTTGCAAATTAGCTAACAGCTATACACTCTATGTGCAACACATCAGATTGATTGTCTTTGATTAATTGTCTATGTTTATTGCACTGTCCCTGTCAAATAAACTAATCTACTACTACTACATTGTGGTTGGTGGATGTGCAGCAGAAAGTCTAAGCTCTCTCTCCGCGGATGTTGGAGTCTATAGCATTATTTTATTATTTTTTTAGATGAACGAATGAATGAACAAACACAGGAAAATGGTATGCAGAATTAACTACTTAGGAATATCAAACAAAAATAAATACTGAAACATATGCCCAAGGGAGATGTGTTCACTCCAAAAGTAGGTCCAGAGTGGCAGGAAGCCTCCACAAGCGCTGATCTTTATATGAGCGTTGTCTGACACTGATACCAGCTGATCTACGCTGAGTATTTCTCTGATTTTTCAAAATGTCTGTAAAAGTCGATCCAAACGCTATAGAGTGAACCCAACTTTAACTTAGGCTGACTTAGGTGAACTCTTCATAACTTAGCCCAGAGCTCAGAAACTTTTACAAACTGAGAACAACTTTCACCGAGGTTTATTTCCAAATGTCAGCAAATTTTCAGCATGCAGAAAATTTTCAAAGAACACAACTTTCACCAGCGTTTGTCAACAAACACCAGCAATCATTAACTTTTGCCAGCAGAGCCAGTTAGCCAGAATGTCAGTAAAAGTTGATCCAAACATTGTAGTGTGAATCCACCTTAAATTTCTCCCTGTTGCAGGCCAAATGTGCCATCTCTTTGAGATGGAAGGACCTGCATGGACGCACTCCTAATCAGTGGATCAAAGAAATAACCTTGCACTGGAAAAACTGACATATCTGGCTAAAGGAAGGATTGAAGACGAGATCTGGACACCCTTCTACAATTTCTGCTGGCGTTATCTGTATAGACAACTAAGTTTTAACTGATGTATGCACTGAGAGAATGATGCTGTTGTGTGAGGGTTGTTTTATGTATGTTATGTTTGTTTATAATGCAAAAATTTAATAAGAACATTTTGGAATAAAAACCAAAACAGTGTTTAAGACTGATAAGCACAGTATTTTTGTTAGTAGTTGATGGACATATTTCTTAACTTTTTAATAAAGATAAAAAATAATTTTTGACTTACAGCAAATTGTTGGAAATCCTTGGTGCCAATTTTTAAGACCCACTGCTATAAATCATTTATATTCTGTATGATAGGTTGATAGACCTGTGATTATTTTTTCCAACATTCACTGCTATCAACTTGTATTTACTTATTTACCCCACATGGGGTATAATGTTTTTTACCCGTCCATCTGTTCATTCATTTGTTTGACAACATGTTGCAACTCTAGCTTCTACATTTCTGATCAGATTGACTTCAGATTTATACAGAAGCTTAATATCTGGAACTCATTCGATTTTTAGGCACATCTAATGGGGGGTTCCATGTATATTGGGGAGTGTGTGGGGGGTCCCTCTTATGTTGTCTCCTCTATAGCATCTGCATTTCTGATTGGATTGACTTCTCAGAAACTTTGACTGAAATGAAGGATTCCATATTTGGGGAGGGAGAGTTATTTTTTTTTTCCAGTCCATTCTATGTTGATCATAATTCTCTTTAGAGGCCACTGATATGCAAATGAGTGCTTGCTCACTAAAGTTCTTTAATTATTAATGTCATAGAGATTAGACTTTGTCATCCAATTTAATGTGTTCCTTTGTTGCCTTTTTTCTTCTGTCCTTATAAATTAAATACTTGTTTTCCATTTGTTCAAATTTCTTTACTTTAGCATTAAAAATAATTTTTAATTTTGAAATTAAAAATTGCAAATAAGCAATAAGATAGACAAGCTAGAAGTGAAAAACGGGATACTGAAACAATGACGCTAAAAAAATTAAACATGGGATTATATTTGAATGTTTCAATTTTTAACCTAACAGTGCTAATAAGCTTATTTAGTAATGCACAGGTCATGAAATGTTGAGCCAAGACTCGTTTGAATAAACAATTTGGCTCAGACAAATCTGATTCATACATTTTTTTATTTTAGTATTTTTTGTTTGTTAATTAGTCCCGTTTCAATATCACTTCATCACATAGGTGGTCATTTTTTAAGAGCAAAATTGATACACTGACAAAAAATAGCCACTACTATAGCTAAATAACAGTTTTTTGATATTGAGTGGTACTGCTCTTTCTACATATCAAAGGGTCTTTAAAATTAGCAGCAATTGCTATGTTGGTTTGTATCATATTTTTACTCGAGACAATCTTTGTTGATCTCGTAGGGAACCTCTGTGTACTCTATCATATCACAGACTTGAGAGCAAGTTTTTGCTCATCTTTCTTTTAAAGCCCACCATCCATTTTCTGTACATCAGCTTTCTTCTGATTGGCTATCCCTTGCAAACAGACAGTTTGATGGGTTGAAGCTTCAGCTCATGGGTAATTGGGATTATGATTCACACTAATCTAGTTTTGGTAGGTGAAAGGGATGTGGCATATATGTTAAATATTTAGATGCCGTTATGTCTGCAAGTTCTTGGTACAAGATTGCACAAGTTGCTGCAATAATAGGAGTTAATGTAATTAATTTCCTACATGTTTTGCACAGTCACACAGACCTGTCCATGTGAACACTGTTGTATACCTGCAATGTGTGCAAACAAAGGGTGCAAAAAGGCACTTTGGCTTCACCTCCATGGCTCCTGTGTGACTGCTGGAATATGCATCAGCAAATGCGCAACTGTGCCTCACCTGAGTTTATTTGGGTTCACTTGAGTTTACTTGCCTGCATGTCGGCAATCACGTGGAGATACTTGTAGACGCTTACACTTCCCTTGTTCCACTTGCACCACATCTGGATACTTGCTTGGTTTGCATGTACTTCACATCCATGTACTTGCATTTTTGCATCACCACATACCCACCTGCATCCACCTGCTGTATATAGGTGGACCGAGGTTTTAATGGCTATTCATGTATGCAGGTCTGTAGGACAGGGACTTGATTTAATACATAGAGATGCCCCCCCCCCCCCCACACACACACAAAAGGTTTGAAAGCCACTGGACTAGTATTGGACAAAAGAAACTTTGTTTATTAACATCTGTCACATTTTTGACATCTTTATCAGTCAGTCTTGGACAGTGCAGATCAATGACCACCTGATTCATTTGATACTCTACTTGTATAAACATTAAACACACGGTGGAGGGAGATCAGTTGTCATAGTTGTTAGGCATCCCAATCTGCAGTGCTTATTTTTAGCCCACAGCCTTGATGCCCACCCCGGATCTGGACCGGTGTAATTGTGGAGAGAGAGAGAGAGATTGTATTCCCCTGTCTCTGTTGTTCAAACTATACAGCTCACATTAAAAGAGAAGGATTCCCTCTAAATGGGAAATTACAAATCAAGACCATCTCAGACTTGCACAGGTAACGGCTTGGCATGTTAATGATGATGTCAGAGGTACATATTTATTTTGACTTTATTAACATGAGTGAAGTCTGCAATGTGAAAAGCCAAAGAGAGGCAGCTGACAGTAACCTTTAATGCAGGCAGTAGGAAGCTGCATAGACTTTAAGATGTGATAACATACAGCTTTCCTCCAATATTAGGTGAGATAAAATTGTATAGGTTTGCATTTGATTTACAAAATAAGTAGATGTTCGAGTTCCTTTGTCGGTAGTGATAAGGGAGGAAATTGTGAATGAAACTGTGATATTTGACCCTGATGACTATGATGGTGTGAAGATGAGTGGAAGAAGAAGGTGGCCGAATCGTACTCTGTGATCGTTGAGAAGTTAGACGATGACTTCCAGGTTAAAGACAACGAGTTGGCGGATCTTAAACTTGCTTTCAGGTGACAAATATTTTACATTTCTCTGAAAGAGATTCAATATGTATGAGTCACAAAATACATTTTATATTTAATCCGACGGCACTCTACTTGGACTGATTTGTTTACTGTTAGTGTTTCCTTGCTCACAATCCTGAGATGTTCACATTTTTTATTTTTTTTTTTGCATCTCAGCTCTGATGAGGCTTTTCAGAAGGTGAATGTGAGCTACCGAACGGAGAAGGGGCAGTCGCTGCTTCATCTCTGCTGCCTGTGCGGAGGTATGCGTGACTACTGGAATCTATTTATAACTCCTCCACAAAATGTGACAACGGAGAGGAGGATTACTGTGTGCAGTGACAGATGCGATTGTGTTTAGATGACCTTTCTGTTACTAAAAGCATAAAAGTAAGCTAGAAATTAAAAGCAAAAGAACATAAAGGGCAAATGTTATAACATTATAACGGCTACTGTATATGTGGAAGTTGTTCTTTCATTCACAGTAACTGTGACGTGTTGCTGTCTAATATGACACACTTGTGTCTAGGCAACAAAGCTCATATACGCACCCTGATCCTCAAAGGCTTGCGTCCTTCCAGACTGACCCGGAATGGATTCACTGCGCTCCACATGGCTGCTTACAAGGTCAAAATAATAAGTCTTTTTTTCTCCATACTTGACACTTGTGTTTTTTGTCATCTGGTTGAGGGCTTTCTAAATTTTTACCACATGGTGGAGTGCAAGTACACTCAGAGGAAAAGTTCTTACAGCTTCATGCCTGCTGGTTACCTCTGCCAAAGAGGTTGTTTTTGTTTGTTTGTTTGTGTATTAATGTTATAGCTCAAAAAAAGTGATGAAATTTTCAGGGGACTGATCAGATTTTGACCATTGCTAGATATGGCCAATTTCAACATTTTAGTTTGTAACTCAATGAATACTGCAGTATGCTTAGCCATAACATCAGCAGATGGGGGATTCTCACCCACTAAAGTCTGATCAACCTTTCTACTTGTGAATATACAGTATATAACATATTTAGGTGCAATCACATTATTTGGGGGTTGGGGGGGTGGGAGGGTTGCTGTGTTTCTCGAGTGCTTTCCTAATTTCCATTCAAGTGAGTTAGTGCTGTGAAAAAGTATTTACCCCCTTCCTGATTTCTTATTTTGCACATTTATCATCAAATAAACTTTAATATTAGACAAAGATAATCCTAGTAAATACAAAATTCGTTTTTTTTTTTTTGTTTTTTTTTTTTTAGAATTATGATTTAATTTATTAAGGGAGAAAAAAAACCTATCCAAACATACCTGGCATGTGAAAAAAGTCCCCGAAACCTAATAACTGTTTGTGCCACCCTTGGCGGCAACAACTGCAATCAAGCATTTGCGATAACTGGCAATGGGGCTTTTAAATTGCTGTTGAGGAATTTTGGACCACTCTTCTTTGCAGAATGATTTTTATCCCTGATGGTCTTCACCCAAAGGGGTCAAAGGCCAAAGGTTCGACCCCTTTGGCCTTTGACGGGCAGGGGTTTATGTTACGAGTCCGTCTGACCGTCCACCTCCTGCTACAGTTTTGTTCTGATTGTTTTGAAACTTGGTACCAGGATTTGATATACACTGATGATGTGCATATTGCAATTTGACTCTCATCAGATGACCTTGAGGCCAAAGTTCAGAGGTCACATTTTCTCTAAATCTTGTAAACGCAATAACTACTGAAAGAAATGATGTAGGTTTTTCAAATCGATGCAGTAGCTGTATCTAAGACAAATCTCGGATGACTCACACCCAGACCTGACTATGGTTTTGAGGTCAGAAGGTCAACGTTGACATCCATTTGCACAATGGTAAATGCTAAATTTCTATTACTATAAAACAAGTAAAGCTAGGGCCACCAAACCTAGTATACAGGTTCACCTTGAGATCCTGACCTCTGACTATGGGTTTGAGGTCAAAGGCAAGGCAAGTTTATTTGTATAGCACATTTCATGTACAAGATAATTCAGAGTGCTTTACATAAAAACATTAAAGCATTACAGGAAGGTGCAAAAGGAATCTACACATTAGAAGGCCTTGAACCTCCATTCCTTTCCTTTTATTTTTTATATGTGAAAAAAAAAAAACGGACAGTGTTTTGACTAATCCAAATAGCCTTAGGTATTGTCAATCCCTTTAAAGAACCTCAAACTTTTTTTTATCAGGGGGACCTCTAACCCACTCATTTTCTGCTATGAGGGGGCCTCAAACCCTCCCTTAAAGTTTAAACATATTTTACAAAAACAAGAATTTAAAAGCAAACTAAAAAGTAAATTTAAAGAGAAATAAAACCAGACTAAAATACAATATGACAGAAATAAAAGTTGCAGTACATTGTAGGCTACTGAAAGGCCCCAGCAAAAAGGAGAGTTTTTAACCTCGATTTAAAGCAGCTGAGAGTTTCAGCAGCCCTCATGCTTTCTGGGAGTTTGTTCCATATGTGAGAAGCATAAAAACTAAAGGTCAAGGTTAACATTTTCTATGCCTTATTACTGTACAATGAGTAAAGCTAGGGTCACCAAACTTGGTACACAGCTTCAGTCTGTGACCCTGAAGGGTGACTATGGATTTGGGATCACAAGGTCAAAGGCCAACATCAAAATGGCTTATAAACTATACCTCAACAACAAAGAAAGTTAGGGTCACCAAACCTGGTACACAGGTTCACTCTGAGACCATGACTTCTTACTACAGGTTTGGGGTCAAAAGGTCAAGGTTGGCACTCCCTATGCCCTCTTACTATAGAACATGTAAAGCTCTCTAGGGTCACCAAACTTGCTACACAGGTTCACCTTGGGATCCTGACTTACAACTATGGGTTGTATACTTTGTTGTATATTCATGGATGGTGGGTTTATCATAATTTGGTTCTGCCACAGTAATTATATTGAAAAGTTGAAAACTGCTCTCTGTCAGTAAGTATTGGGATCTTCAAAGAAAACAGAGGTTGGGAATATTGCACTTGCCTCAGTAAGTCTTGTAATTCAGTCACATTTGAGGGCTTGAGCTTGAGGTCACAAACTGATGGCTGGACATTCTCCTTCAGGATTTCCTGGCAGAGAGCAGAATTCATGGTTCCATCAATTACAGAAAGTCGTCTAGGTCCTGAAGCAGCAAAGTAGCCCTAGACCATCACACTACCATGTTTGACTGTTGGTGTGATGTTCTTTTCATGAAATACTGTGTTAGTTTCATGACACATGTCATGGGATGCATGCCTTCCAAAAGTTCAACTTTTGTCTTGTCAGTCCACAGAATATTTTACCACAAGTCTTGGGGATCATCAAGATGCTTTTTGGTAAATGTGAGATTGTGGTGACCCACCACAATCTACAGGGACATTCATTCTCACACTCAGAAGGTCCGGAAGAAGCAGAGGACCATTCACGTACCGACAGAGAGCCCCTGGAGGGACAACCAGGACAATGGACTATTGTTTATACATCCCCGGATTAAGGAGAAGACGTCCGGGTGCCAGTTGGTCAGGCTAATCATATGTATCGACTGATATGTATATCAGTATGCTAATGTGCTATGCATTCTCTCTGTTTGTAGTATAACATGTATAAAAGAGCTTGCTATACATGCCTCAAAGACACAGCACAGCAGAACACAGCACAGCACAGCACTGTAGCGCACAGCGCTACAAGTGCATCTCATTTTGATGGAGGAAATAAAACTGCAACCTTCTGGCTCGTCATACCTCGCCTGAATATATTCCTCCACACTGGTGACCCGACGTGTCATGGTGCGCCCCTCGCCTGAACTTATTCCTCCACACTGGTGACCTGACGAGAGAGAATGACCGTCTGCTCCCTCTCACAGCGCTGTGGATCCCAGAGGACCAGAGAACGCCTGCAACCTCTTCATCCTCACCGGAGTGTGCTTCCTGGAGCGGGCAGTGCTTGGACTGACACGCACCATGAACGGTGACATGACCGAACTGAAGCAAGCAGCCTGAACGGGGAAGGACATCGGCACCGACTGCGTTGATTTCCACCAAGCTCCCCGACCCTGACTCAGCTCGTGACAACGAAGACCCGCACGCACACCGCAGGATTACAAGGACAGCGTCACTGCGCCAAGTGCGCGCCACGCACAGGGACAAAACCGGCTCCACAGACTGATACAGCATCCTCCGCCGCTACACGTGCCCGAGAAATACAGCCGATCGCCACCCCCGGAACCTTCAGGGCTGCTCATGCACCTGAAGCAGACGTGCAGCCCGCACACAGGACTTTGTACGGGTTTCTCAGCCACGGCGCACAAGGGGAATTTAGCTGACTGCTGTCCCTGATGGCTTTAGGGCTGCTTCCACACCTAAAAGCCAAACCGCCAGGTCCCTCACACAGCTGCAGTTGTTTCACAGCCGCTACGCATCCTCGGGGAATTTGGCTGCTCGCCTTCCCCACATCCTCGCTGGACCGAGTCGCGAGAGGAGTCAGAGACTTAATTTTTTTTTTTTCACAGCCACTGTGGATCACCGCAAGGTTTAACGGGAAAGTCCCTCAGCATTGCGGATCCACATGCAATTTTTGCACGGCCCAGACACCTTTGACATCCCGGGCCGGCACTGACTTACTCCCACCCCCCTCCCCCTCCTCCTCCACAGTGCTCTTCCCGCACCTCACTCCCTAAAGCTGGCCGGTCGCCGTCTGGTTCCATTACGCATGACGCACACCGGCCCCGGTGCCCGCGATCCACAGCCGTTCAACGTGCTGGAACCCGGAGCGGAGCACACTGTTTTTCTCCACCCCTCCCCCATCCCCCCCACGGACTGACATGCCCTCCGACAGTTCTACCGGAGCTGGAGCCCAAACAACGGGGTGGGGGGGGGGGTCACAGCCCCTTCTGAGTGTTCTGGGGGAGCCCTGTGGTGACCCACCACAATCTACAGGGGCATTCATTCTCACACTCAGAAGGTCTGGAAGAAGCAGAGGACCATTCACATACGGACAGAGAGCCCCTGGAGGGACAACCAGAACAATGGACTGTTGTTTATACATCCCCGGATTAAGGAGAAGACGTCCGGGCGCCAGTTGGTCAGGCTAATCATATGTATTGACTGATATGTATATCGTCGGCCTCTGTCGGTCTATAATGACCATGGAAGAGAATCCTAAACGTCTACTCTGCTGGAACAGCACCGCCTGTGGCTGAACAGGCCGATGTGCACCGGTGTTCTACCTTCCAGCGTTGGTAGGATTCAAGCCTGGGCAGGAAGATATGGAGGACAAGATGTTACCCATGCAGCATGTCCCCCCTCTCTACGTCACTGATGAATCCAAACGAACAGCAGGGCTGCTATAGTTTGGCACCAGCGCCATCGCAGGAGCTGCCAGAACGATGTTGAGCACAACAGAGAACTGCCTTAGGGGCTCCGACTCCGGATTTTTCCTCAGGGTTGACTCCCGAAGCCTTTCCTGTGACCGGGTGTGCCGCAAGGCAGCGGAGGTTTGAAATCAGGGTTTACCTTCCCCTACATGGGCTACCTTCCCAGGTTGACGAGCCACCATCTACCCGAAGCATCTGGTTTTAAGGCGCCAGAGATTTGATATGTATATCAGTATGCTAATGTGCCATGCATTCTCTCTGTTTGTATAACATGTATAAAAGAGCTTGCTATACATGCCTCAAAGACACAGCACAGCAGAACACAGCACAGCACAGCACTGTAGTGCACGGTGCTACAAGTGTGTCACATTTTGATGGAGGAAATAAAACTCTGCAACCTTCCAGCTCGTCGTACCTCGCCTGAACTTATTCCTCCACAAGATGAGCCTTTATGTTCTTTTTGGTCTGCAGTGGTATTCCACTTGGAACTCTCCCATGGATGCCAGTTGCTCTTGGTGGGTCAGGCCAATGCCTTGCATGGCAGCTCTACTGCCATCAGTGTGTGATTGTGTGTGGGAATGGGTGGGTAGCAGGATCTGCAAAGAGTTTTGGTCATCCAGAGATGAGTAAAAAGCGCTATGTAAGTGAACGCCATTTACTATTTTTGCCCAGTCTCTTTCTTATTGTTGAATCATGGACTAGTATCTGAATTGAGGCAAGTGAGGACTGCAGTTCTTTAGATGTTGTTCTGGGTTTTTGTTTCTCATTACCTCCGCCAGGCCGAAAAGGCCAGGAGGAGGTTATGTTTTTGCCGGGGTTTGTCTGTGTGTTTGTCTGTGTGTTTGTCTGTTTGTCTGTCTGTCTGTCTGTCTGTCTGTTTGTCTGTTGGTTAGCAAGATAACTCAAAAAGTCTTGGACGGATTTCCATGAAACTTTCAGGCGTTGTTGGAAATGGTACAAGGAAGAACTGATTAAATTTTGGGGGTGATCCGGTTCACCGTCTGGATACAGGAATTTTTTAAAGCATTTTTCAACACTGTGACATACAGCCATTTTCAACATGTGCGCAGGCGCAATGGAGGGCGCTGGTCGTCGTGTCTGATGAACACAAACTCCGCCTTCTTCAAAGTTTTAGGCACAAAAGCACGCAGAAAACTGTGGTGGGCAGGGCTCGCCAGAGTGCCTGTGTTTGCACTACGCTGCAAAAGCTGACACGGGCAGCTGTCCGGCGCCGGATTATTTGGCAGAAATTCCCTGGCCAGCCATAGGGGCTGCGCAAAAACCAGCTCTCTGCCGGGGGAGGCTTCCAAATCCTCTTTTTCCGCGGAGCGCAAACCCAATAAAACCCACGGCAACCATTATCGCACCTTCTTTTGTCCTGCAGCTCCGGAACAGAGAGGAATCCCGGCGCCGGTAATGCTGCGCCTGATATGTGTCACTCTAATGCTAAAAGTGACTGCATCAGGGATTTTCCACCTCAAGTCGCACTTTGCTACACAGCGCCACAAAAACTGTGTAGCCAAATTCGATCGATGGATGAACATTTTCAGCCAGTGACAGAACCGACGCCTTCCAAATCCAATGCATCACTAGCAGAAGTGATGTTTTGTCATTTTGTGGCAGAGCACAATCTACCAGAGTTATTTGTCTCATCACGTGTAAATACTCTGCATGCAGTAATAAGGAATCTTATGTAAAAATTCATCTGTCGGCTTGATGTATCTACAAATGAAATCATTCAAGTCATGTCTAGCATTAAGCTCAGTTCTATTCGCTGTCAGTCACAGTTTAGAAGGCACTGGTACAGTTGTCTTTTTAAGTCTTTTTAAAGTCTGTACTGTCTTTGTACTTCTCTTAGCAGTTGTGTCTTAGTGTTTCTTGTAACTTTTTGATTGTTCCAACTGTCTTGTTTTTTTACTTTTTACTTTTTTCTACTTTTTTACTTTTTTTGGATGGACCTTGAGTCTGGAATAAAGTCTTTGATTGATTGATTGATTGATTGATTGATTGATACCCCCATTGGTGGCAGATCACTTCAGTGATTTGGTGCCAACATTGTTTCCTGACAGCAACAGCACTCCATTTTTTGGTGCTACTTGGCTTATTATTTTCACAATACCAAAAAGTTATGGCTCAACATTGTGTCCATATAAGTGTACATTTGAATAAATATGTTGGAAATAGTTCATGTTGCAGTTGCTGTTTGCTTAGTTTTTGTTTGTTTGTTAGTTTGTTTTTGCTACAGTTTTCTTTCATCTGCCGATAAATACAGTTTTTAAGTACTCAGTACAGGTGTGAAAGCCCCTCCCCCCAATAAGGGAGGCATGAGGTATGCCTTGACAGGTCGCAGCCTGGCACTTTGCACATGGAGGAGATGGACACAACAGCAACACTTCAGTTTATTACCTCCGCCAAGGAGGTAATGCTTTTACTACAAAACCACTAACCCTATCATTGTGAATCCAATTGCTAGTCATATGTTTTCATGGTCAAGGAATCTGAAAACCTACACACAAACACTGTATGGGTGGGAACTGTGGCGCTTGGCGGAGGTCTGCGCTCTCCGAGTGCTTTTCTAGTTTGTTCTTGAATTTCTTGAGATCGTGGCATAATGTGTTGCTTTTTGAGGTCTTTTAGCCTATTTCACTTTGTCAGACAGATCTATGTATTCAAGTGATTTCTTGATTCATCAGGTCTGGCAATAATCAGGGCTGGGTGTGGCTACGGAAACTGAACTCAGCTTTCCAAAAAAATGTGGTTTGGGGGGTATTACTTTTTCTACATAGGGCCAGGGAGTTCTGGATAGTTTTTTTTTCCCTTAATAAATGAAATCATCTTTTAAAAACTGCATTTTGTAATTACTTGGTTATCTTTGTTTAATATTAAAATTTGTTGGATTATCTGAAACATTTAACCCCTTGACGCCTGAATTTATTTCCAATTGTGCACAATTTTTTTTTCATAATTGAAAATCATTTTTTTTTTGGATTGATGCAAATTCGCGACAACAGGCGTCAAGGGGTTAAGTGTGACAAATATGCAAAGATATCAGAAATCAGGAAGGGGGCAAATAGTTTTTCATAGCAATGCAGATTTAAGAATCTCTGGTGGTATTCCTGTTTTGTGTTTATATGCCACAGGGCAATGCTGAGCTGCTGACTGCACTTCTCCATGGGGGCTCAGACGTACAGCAGTTGGGATACGGAGCTCTAACAGCCCTGCATGTCGCCACTTTGGCTGGACATCATGAGGTGAGGAAAAATCAGCAGTAGCAGCTATGGACGCCACTGATTTGACAAACTGATGCTTGTTTTTTTTTAATTGTAATTTCCTCCACTAGGCTGCAGATATTCTCCTGCAGCATGGAGCTTACGTCAATGTTCAGGATGCTGTTTTCTTCACCCCACTCCATATTGCTGCCTACAATGGCCACAAGCAGGTAGTTGCTGAAGTCAAATTTTATATATGGTCAGCATGTGCTTTTTCACCATAAATAAGGTTTCTGTGTGGAACTTTTAGAAATGCAGGTTTTAGTGACATCTTGTTGTTGCTAAGTGAGCAGCAGCCCAAGATCCATATAGGATCTTTAATTTGTCTGGGGTCAATTTCTACCCTATAGGTGGCAAAGCTGTTGTTGAAGTTTGGAGCTGATGTGAATGCGAGTGGTGAAGTCGGTGACCGGCCACTACACCTGGCTGCAGCCAAAGGTTTCCTTAGTATTGTTAAACTGTTAATGGGAGAGGAGAGCAAGGCTAATGGTAAGATCAAGACTTGAATATGGGGTGAATATTGGGAGTTGCTATGAATATTCCTGTAATATCTTTTTCCCCTTTTCAGTTATTACAGAACCATGAAACTAATAATATCAAAATAACAAAAATGTAAACATTGTGGAGCATGTAAATGAAGAGGCGGATTTGACTCAGACGATTTATTACACATCTCACACAATAAGCACAGACAGAATGACATCTCAGCAGAGACTGTTCTCTTAAATAACATGGTATTCCTCTAGAAGCTTCTAACACACAAAAGGTCACATTGCATTCACTTCATCCATCCTTCACACCTCCCTGTTATCTCACCAGGGAACCTCTGCTCTTTGTTCTTGTCTAAGATGGTACACAATTATGCTCTCCCCATGTGCCGCCATACCACCCCCCCGAGCATCTTGGATAGAACAATAGAATAACAGTCCGTATGCTGTGATAGAACCATTAAACATCAGTCCACATGCTGCTTGGGCTTCAGTCTTCTCCTGTATCTGCTGTAACCAGGATTCACCACCTCCGCGGCGCTGTCATGCTGGGGGGTTGATGTTTGGGGGGGCAAACTTTTTGTCTGTCCGTGTGGGTGATCTGGGGAATCTTTTCTCTGGGGAGCTCCCCATGGGGGTCTTCCACGCCGAGGGGCCCTCGCCAACAGCACCTGCTCGTCCGCCACCACGAAAGCGGGTTTGAGTCTGTCTATGCCAATCTTTTCCCTCCTACCCCCCAAATCTAGCAAAAAATGCTTATCCCCTGTTTCCAGCACTCTGAACGGTCCATCATAGGGTTGGCACAGTGGAGGGCGGTGGGCGACGTGTCTGATAAACACGAACTCCGCGTTTTTCAAAGTTTTAGGCACAAAAACGCACGGAAAACTGTGGTGGGCAGGGCCCGGCAGCGTGCTTGTGTCTATGCTACGCTGCAACAGCTGAGACGGGGAGCTGCCCGGCGTGGGATTATCTGGCAGAAACTCCCCGGGCAGCCGGAGTGGTTGCGCAAAAACGAGTTCTGCCGGGGAAGCTTCCAGATCCTCTTTAGGCGCAGAATGTAACCCCAATAAAACCCACGGTAGCTTGTCTACCCAATTTGCATCCGTCAGTGAAGCCCTGAGAGCCGCTTTCAATGATCTATGAAAACGTTCGCATAACCCATTAGCCTGTGGATTGTACGTGGTTGTGCGGTGAATTGTGACACCCAGGCTGCGGGCCATTGTTGACCAGAGTTCGGAAACAAATTGAGGGCGTCTGTCGGACGTAATGTCCGACGGGACTCCAAAACGCGCCACCCATGCTGTTAAAAACGCGCGTGCCACCTCCTCGGCCGTGGTTGCCGCCAGCGGAACCACTTCTGGCCAGCGCGTGGTGCGGTCCACCATTGTCAGGAGGTGCGTGTACCCCTGTGATGACGGGAGGGGGCCCACGAGGTCAACGTGGACATGGTCGAACCTCTTAGCCGGAATGCGAAATGGCTCCAAGGGAGCCTTCGTGTGTCTGTGTACTTTGGCTCGTTGGTACGCCACGCAGGCTGCCGCCCACTCTTTCACTTGTTTGCGAAGGCTCGGCCACACAAATTTCTCTCCTACCATTTTGACCGACGCGCGCACTCCTGGGTGCGCCAAAGAGTGAACCGACTCAAACACGCGGCGGCGTCAAGCGGCCGGGACCACGGGACGTGGGCGACCCGTGGAGACATCGCAGATTAGGGGGGGCATGCTTGTTCTCCTCCCCGAGGGTGGCGGCTGCTACCGACCCCCGGTCTTGGCGTTTCCCGAGTTGCTTGAATTGGCACGGTGGTATACATTTGCGTGCCCTCTCTGCGAAGCGGCGGTGGTAGAAACAAAGCGTGTCTCCCCCGTGTTCCTTGGCCCCCGCTGCTGCTGCCATCGGTGGGTCTGCTGCTGCCGTCGATGGCTCCTCGCCTCCTCTGGTCGTCGCGCCGAGCTCCGTCGCTGCTGCAGTGGTCGTGAACGCCCTGGTGGCGACGATGATCCGGTCTGCTTCCCGGGCTAGCGCACGATAGTCCCGCTTGGCCAGCAACGGCAAATTGGCCAGGGTCGCTCTTGCCGCTGTCGGAAGGTTCCGGAGGAAGAGGTGGGTAAAAATAAAATGGTCGTCGTCTGTGCCCTTTAACCTCAGCATCTTCTCCATCAGGTCTATGGGCGACCCGTCTCCCCACTCGATCCGCGTCAGGAGTCTCTCTGCTCTCTCACCATCCGAGAGTGTGAAGTGCTGGATGAGCGCAGCCTTCAGCGCGTCGTACTTGCCGTCGGTGGCTGATCAAGCAGGCTCTCTACGTGCTGAGCCGTGCGGGCGTCGAGCGCTGCGACCACATAGTAGAACTTGGTGTCATCCGCCGATATCCCCCAGAGGGCAAACTGCACCTCGATGAGGTGGAACCAGGAGCGTGGGTTGTGCTGCCAAAAATCTGGTAGCTTGATCGCAACAGCACATGCGTGGCTGGGGGTTCCCGTCGAGGTTGGCTCCGGGGATCTTTCTTCGTGTTCCATGATTCGTCTTGGGTCACCAGTGTGGAGCGTGTAAATGAAGAGGCGGATTTGACTCAGACGATTTATTTCATATCTCACACAACAAGCACAGACAGAATGACATCTCAGCAGAGACTGTTCTCTTAAATAACATGGCATTCCTCTAGAAGCTTCTAACACACAAAAGGTCACATTGCATTCACTTCATCCATCCTTCACACCTCCCTGTTATCTCACCAGGGAACCTCTGCTCTTTGTTCTTGTCTAAGATGGTACACAATTATGCTCTCCCCATGTGCCGCCACACCATTTTAATTTCATAATATACAGTGGGTAAAATAAGTATTGAAGACATCACCTTTTTGCTCAATAAATATATTTCTGAAAATGCTATTGACATGAAATTTTTACCAGATGTTGGCAACAACCCAACTAATACATACATACAAAGAAATAAAAAATAGATGCCCATAAATTAACTTTTGTATAATAATGTGAAATGACACAGGAAAAGGTCCTGAACACGCTTACTGAAAGTTATTTAATACTTCATAGAAAACCCTTCATTGGTAACGATCGCTTCAAGACACCTCCTGTGTGGAGAAACTAGCCACATGCATTGCTCAGGTGTGATTTTGGCCCATTCTTCACAAACAGCTTTTTTTTTTTTTTTTTTCTTTTTTTGAAACCAACTGAGAGTTTCCTTGGCTGTGTTTTTGGGATCATTTTCTTGCTGAAATGTCTACCCTCATTTCATCTTCATCCTCCTGGCAGATGGCAGCATATTTTTACTGAGAATGTCTCACTACATTTTTCCGTTCATCCTTCCTTTAATTATATGAAGTTTGCCAGTACCACATGCTGAAAAACAACCCCACACCATGATGTTACCACCTCAACTGGTGTGCTGTTTTTGAAGTGATTGATGTGCAGTGCCATTTCTCCTCCAAACATGGTGTATATTATGGCAACCAAAGAGTTCAATTTTGGTCTTATCTGACTAGACTATATTCTCCCAGTATTTAACAGGCTTGTCCAAATGTTGTACAGCAAACTTTAAATGAGCTTCAGCATGTTTTTTCTTCTGCAGTGGAGTCCTGCATGGTCAGCGTGCATACGGGCCATGGTGATTGAGTGCATTAATTATTGTTTTCTTTGAAACAATTGTAAGAGGTCATTTTGAAGCTCTCCACAAGTGGTCGTTAGCTCTTGGACAACTCTTCGGGTAATTCTTTTCACTCCTCTGTCAGAAATCTTTTGGGAGCTCCTAGTTGTGGCTGGTTTATGGTTGAAATGATGTTCTTTCCACTTCCAGATTCCGGCCCCAACATTGCTCACTAGAACATTCAAAGGTTTAGAAATCTTTCTGTAACCAATGCTATCAGTATGTTTTGCAACAACAAGAATGCAAAGGTCCTGTGAGAGCTCTTTGCTTTTATCCATCATGTGGTGTTTCTTGTGTGGCACCATGGTAATGAGAGACTTTTTTTCTAGGCCATCACTTGTCACTGAACTAGCTGATATTAATTTGCACTGATAAGGGACAGTTGTTTTCTAATTACTGACAGATTTCAGCTGGTGTCTTGGCTTTCTGTGCCTCTTTGTGCCTATCTTTCTTCATGCGTGCAGTACTTTTTCCCGGTGTCATTTCACATTATTACACATAATTTATGGACATCTATTTTTGTTTATTTCTTTGTGTGTATGTATTAGTGGGGTTATTATCAACATCTGGTGAAAATTTCATATCAGTAGCATTTTTAGAAATATATTTACTGAGAAAAATGGTGAAGTGCTCAACACTTATTTTACCTGCTATAGTTAACCTTGAATGCTGTCTTTCCCTTTAAAGATGTGGTAATGGCAGTCAATCCAGCATGAGTACCATTAGCCAATTGGCTGTGGCTTTTGCTTCAAACTAACGAAGCACCCTGTGATTGGCAGTTGGGACCAGAGGTTGCGTTAACTGAATATTGTCTATCATTGACGGATTTGTTTTAGCAATGTCAGCAAAAGATGGTATGTCATTTTGACAGACAGCATAATCTATGGTAATTTTATAATGTGTACTAATTAGAGAATATCTAGTATTGTCTCACCAGTCTCTGTTCATCAGTTCAAGTAATAAATAAATAAATGCATAATCTACATGCTGTATCTTGTAGGTTCATAATTAAACTGAACATGTGAACAAAAGCAAAAGCCATTTGGTGTCTTATTATATGAAAATTAAAATAACATTTAATAATAGATTATGACAACATTTTTACATCTCTGTCAAAATGACAGATGAATGACAAAGAAAGTGTAACGCAACGTCTGCCCTTGTTACGTCACCTGTTGGTGATAGGAGTCCGAGGAAGGCCAGATGACCCGAAACGTTACCATCAAATAAAGCTATTTAAGTTATTTAATGGGAGCTTCTCAGTGTGTGGATCTTCTTTGTTCTTTCTGATATGTCTTTTTTGAGATCCAACACCCGACCAGGTGGATTGTGTGATGTGTGTGTCATTTTTGTAGTTTTTCAATCATATGAATTTATACCTTACAGCCTTTAAGATTTTTCATTACTGTCAAGTTATACAATACTAGTTTCTTGATTTGAAAACCACAGAAAAGCCAATTACAGTGAATTTTGCAGCTCAGAATGGCTAACATTTCCCGCTCTTCCTACCAGTAAATGCCCAAGACAACGAAGATCACGTCCCTCTCCACTTCTGCGCCCGTTTCGGTCACCACGAGGTTGTCCGTTTTCTTCTGCAGGGCGACTCTGACGTGCAGCCTCACTCTGTCAACATCTACGGGGACACGCCACTGCACTTGTAAATGAATTACAGTGTTGGAGTTGTTCTTTATGTTTTTGAGAAATGGCACGAAGTGGTGTAAATGGTGTCGTCTTCTTCAGGGCCTGCTATAATGGTAAATTTGCAGCCGTGAAGGAGTTGGTACAGCTGTCGGGTACTGAAAGTCTTTCAAAGGAGAACATATTCAGTGAAACAGCACTTCACAGGTAATATGAAACGTGTCAGATATATTTATTGTTGGCAGTGACACAGAGGTGGGTAGAGAAGGAAGAAATTATATATAGGTAAAAGAAGATGATATTGATTACGAAGGCAAAAGTTAGAATGCTCACCAAAGAAATGACTTGATAACAAGAAAGTATTTACTAAAAATGTTAAAATTTGAGAAGTGAGTTACAGCTTTTCTGGGCCAGTTTGTGAGGTTTTACTCTTAAATTTTTGACTTATGAATTTGTGGGGTGGTTTTTTAGTCTGATTTAAAATTTAGCATTTTTTTCTAGTGAATTTACAACTTTTTCATTATAAATTTGGAGCTTTTTATTTCTCAAATTAGTGATTTTCTTGCCAATTAATGAGTTTTTTTATTATAACCTCGTTATATTTTTCTTGTCAATTGACTTTTTCTTAAAATTTCATTTATTGTATGATTTTTTATGACTTTTGTTCCTAATAAAATCATTACTTTCATTTGCAACTTTTTTGTTCTTTTTACTCAAATTTGCAACTTTTTCTTGCAGATTTGTGATTTTTCTCAGAAACTTGGAAACTTTTTTTTGTTGATTTGCAACTGAACTCATCAATTTGCTTTTTTCCCTCTTAAATGTGTTTGAGGTAAATGAATGAATCAGTGAATGAATCTTTATTTCGGATAGATTAGATTAAAAGATTAAAAGAAAGGAACAGAATAATATAACAAGGGGAAAAAAAAATCCAACAAGGTCAAATTAAACAATAACTCCTCGGATTATACAATTCAACATAAGTGATCCGAAATGGGTGATGGCTGAAGCCGCAGCTTATATTGCCCACCCATGTTCCATCTAAGAATTCAAAAATAAAATAAAATAAAAGTGATTACAAATCAGAACAAAGCTAAGACAAAATGTGACAAAACAAAACTAAGCAACAACACAACATAGACTGGATATGATAATCCTTATGCGATTTTACATGTCATCTTCTATGTATGTTTGGAGTATTTCTTCCTTTAGTTTTTGTTTAAATTGTCCAAGCGTTGTACATGATTTTAATTCAGGTCCAAAAGCGTTCCACAGTCTGACTCCTTGCACTGAGAAATGAAAAACAATATGATGTGTGCCCTCTAATATAATCTGAATCATTTAAGGCAACAGTAATAAATAATTTTTTTTTCCTGAATTAGAATTTTTTTTTCCCAAATCTGATGGGAAGAAAAACTGATGAATTGCATTTAGTTTGAATAATTTAAATCAAAAGTAACTCAAAAAGTATGACCAAATACAGGTTTTCCTTCAAAAATGTTCTGATATAAGAATAAAAACTACTCACAAAATACAATTTTGAGGAAAAAGTTATTTGAATACACCTAACATGTTCCACCTCTGGACATACAGTACATTATGAAAAAGTTCATAATAACAAGTTGATGATAAATGCAAATGTCCTCATATCATAGTGCGTGCACCTATGGTAAAGACTTGGAGATGGTTAAATTCTTACTGAGCCAGAACGCCATGAGTATCAACCACCAGGGCAGAGATGGACACACAGGTGACACCTCTGTTTTCTGATGCTCCTAAATCCAAACTAAGTTCATCCCCCACTGCTGGTTTTATTATTATTTTTTTTTAAAACACCTGTGTGCTCTGCTGCTGTTTAGCTCTACACAGTGCCTGTTTCCATGGGTACATCCGACTGGTGCAGTTCCTGTTGGACAGTGGGGCAGATATGAACCTGGTTGCCTGCGACCCCAGCAGGTCCAGTGGAGAGAAAGACGAGCAGACATGTCTCATGTGGGCTTATGAAAAAGGTTTGTTTCTTTTTTTCCATAGGTGATATCGGCTTGGAAGTAAGGAAGGATCAAACAAAAGCCTGTTTTTTTTTCCCCAGGCCATGATGCCATTGTTACTTTATTAAAACACTACAAGCGTCCAGATGACTCTCCCTGTAATGAGTACTCCCAGCCTGGAGGAGGTGAGTCACCACTCTTTATATTATTATTGGGAATTATGGTCCATATTAGCTTATATTTACATGTCTGAATAAACACCTCTTCCAGATGGGTCGTACGTCTCCGTGCCATCTCCTCTTGGGAAGATCAAAAGCATGACTAAAGGTAGCGGGATGTGGTGAAGCATTAACCACATCACTGTCAGCTGATATGCCAGATTGCATCGTTTGTGCTATCAAGGGAAGGGGCTTATTTTCTCATAATTACACTTAGCTGCTGCCATTGTCTCTGTTCAGATATCTGTGAAAGCAACTGTTACATCTGTTAAACCACAACCATAAAAAGCACCACCTAGGCTACAATGATCTGAGACATTATCAACACTTGTCATCTGCAGAGCATAAATCCAACTTTCAGGCAATGACTCACTCCTGTGGTTGTCATACCAACAGTTTGATAACTACGGCGAAGGTGAACTGACCTTATACCATCCGTTTTCTGTCCATCTACTATTATTTAGCAGTATTAATCTATGCTTTTACACCACTGTTCTAAACCATCCATCCATCCCATCAATCTTCTACTGCTTATCCGGGGATCCAGGGTGCAGGGGCATTAGACAGGCAGAGTAGCCCAGACTTCCGCCCGGTTCACATACCACCATCATCCCCATTATCCCTGCTGCAGGTGGCGAGCCCACTGGAGGGCGGACCCATGTACACTGGGTCCTTGATGTAACGTTTTTCATGGAGATCCACTGTTGTAAACCAAGACAGTTAAATTAACGTCTGATTTAAGCTTTTTGAAACCCCAAAGTGTGATCCAGATTTAACTAGAAATAAATACAGCATCATAGTGGCTTTTTATGTGGTCTTTTTTTGGCGTTAATGATGCATTAAATTTTCTTTACAGAGAAAGCAGAAGTTCTCGTACTCAGGGCCAGCCTCCCATCTCATTTTCATCTCCAGCTATCTGAGCTAGAGTTTAATGAAATCATTGGATCAGGTATGTCCTGTCGACTAATGCAATGTTAATATGACTTGAATGTTACTCTTGTAATATTTGTATTACAAATATGTGTATTAATTGTAATATAACTACTCAATGTATTTTTTACACAGGCTCCTTTGGAAGAGTCTACAAAGGAAAATGCAGAAACAAAATTGTTGCCATAAAACGGTATTTAACCCAATACAGTTTTTTTTTTTTTCCAATCTGTTCTTTGTTACATGCATGAAGCTAATAATTTCTCTAATTCTAGCTACCGAGCTAACACGTACTGCTCAAAGTCAGACGTGGATATGTTCTGCAGAGAGGTTTCCATCCTCTGTCGCCTCAATCACCCTTGTATCATCCAGTTTGTGGGAGCGTGTCTGGATGATCCCAGTCAGTTCGCCATCGTCACTCAGTATGTTTCTGGAGGCTCACTCTTCTCGCTGCTGCACGAGCAGAAGAGGTGAGATGGTTTACATTACACACATGTATGCGCATTTCATGCATCATTTCAGATGACCTGAAATGATACACAAGTCTTATTTTCTGTAGGTTTACCAAAGTCTTTTCTATTACTACCACTTTCCCAGGCTTTAGAGCAACATTATGTAAGATTTTTACCTTAAAATAAAGTTTCCGAAATCATTTTAATAGCATACTGTATCAACCTTTGACCAGGTGACTACTGAAAATAGTACAACTGTCACGTTTTACGGCCCAAGTACAATTGGCCAATCATAGCATGCTTTAGTTAGTTGGTGTCTTAAGTCATGTCCTATGATTAGCTAAAGGGTCTCGGGCTGTAAAACATGTCAATTGTAGTCTTTTCAGTATTCCTACCAGGAACAGAAATGTTAATATTGTGGTGGCACTGTGTGGGGGATTCTTCACCCAGAGTCGGGAGCCGGGGGGAAGAGGGAACAATGGACTGAAGGAGGAAGTGGTACCGGGGGGTCTCAGATAGAACAGAAAGGACTATTTGCCCCCCAGGGAGTTCAGGAGGCGCCAGAGCTGCTGGAGGAAGCGAGAGTGTGAGAAGCGGGTCTGGCGTTATGTGATGTTAATGTGCCACACATGTCTTTGTTCCACTGAATGTATTGTTGTTGGGCTCCCTGGGTCTCATGGCATGGAATTAAAGGTTACAAAAGGAAGGTGCACTAAGACCCAGATAGAGTTGTACTGTACTTGATGTTGGAAGAGAAATAAAGTTTGTGTTGTCTAGCTCGCCACCTCGTCTGTTTCCTTTCTTCCACATTGGTGACCCAAGACGTGCCATGGAGAACGAGCCGAGCACCGCCCTGGAGACTACCTGGCGGGAGAGCACCAGCGCCACGTGCGTTGTCTCAGTTAAGCTCCCAGGCTTCTGGCTTCACAACCTGACCACGTGGTTCCTGCACACAGAAGCCCAGTTTCCACTCCGCGGGATAACAACGGACGACACAAAATATTACTATGTGGCCGCTGCGCTGGATGCACGCACCATGCAACAGGTGACGAGCCTGCTTCAGGAGCCGCCGGCCCAAGGGAAATATGAAGCGCTCAAGTGGATGCTACTCCAGCACTATACCCTGTCTGACAGTGAGAGGGCAGAGAGACTCCTAACACATTCAGAGTTAGATGACAGATCAGCTGTGGAGCTCATGGAGAGCATGTTGGCGCTGATGGGGAAGAACGACGAATCATTCCTGTTCGCCCACTTGCTCCTCAGGAACCTACCGACTGCCGCGAGGGTGATCCTGACCAACTCGCTGCTGCTGGTGACCAAGGACTACTGCGCACTGGCGCAGGAAGCGGATCGCATCATTTTAGCAGCCAGAGCTCTTAGTGTGAATGGAGCAGCATCGGCATCCATGAAGGACACAAGTGAGGTCGAAGAGCTGTTGGTGGTAGCCAGGACAGACGCCAGGGGATGCAGGAACGGGGCAATCTGTTTCTATCATTGCCGCGTTGGCTCGAATGCCCAACGCTGCCTGCCGCCATGCCAATTCAAAAAGCTGGGAAATGGCACGGCCAGCAGTCAGTAGCAGCTGTGACCGCTGGCGACAGAAATAAGCTGCTTTTTATCACAGACACGTTTGGGGAGACGCTTCTTGGTGGACTCCGGCTCCCAGAAGAGTCTCATCCTGCCAGCCAGCACAGACAGATGGGCAGGAGGCAGCAGTCTTGAGCTTATGGCTGCCAATGGGTCTACCATCAGGACATTTGGTGAGCGAACACTGACGATATGCCTACACGGACGCAATTTTCAGTGGGACTTTGTGGTAGCTGCATGTTCCGCCCCCATTTTAGCCACAGATTTTTTATGTGCTTATGTGTTGTTATTCAGTGTTGCCAACAGACGATTGGTGGATGCTGTCTCTTTCACTTCTCTGCTCTGCACAGCTCAGGGAGCGGGGTCAACAACACTGGCTAACGTTATAGCTCCAGGGGGTAAGTACCAGCATTTACTTGCACAGTCCCCAGCACTCATGGTCCCGACTTTTCGGCTACAGGGGTCGAACATTTCATAATTCCTAAAGGCCCCCCGGTGTTTGCGCGACCTTGGCACCTGGATGTGGCTAAACTGGCCAGCGCGCACGAGGAGTTTGCCAACTTGGAGCAGTTGGGCATTGTCAGGCACTCCAACAGCCCGTGGACATCCCCGCTACACATGGTGCCTAAGGCCAACGGGTTGTGGCAACCGTGCAGCAATTTCTGGCGCTTGAACAGCGCCACGGGACATGATTGGTATCCCATCCTGCACATCCAGGATTTTTCCGTGCACTTGTCCGAGACGCGTGCTTTTTTGAAAGTGGATTTAGTCCACAGTTACCACCAGGTCCCAGTGCGCATGGAAAATGTTCCTAAAATGGCGGAAAAATCTTCTTTTGGCCTTTTTGAATTTTTACGCATGCCATTCGGATTAAAGGGCGCGGCGCAGACCTTCCAGAGAATGATGGACGCAGTGCTCCGTGACTTGTTCTTTGTTTTTGTTTACTTAGATGACATTCTGGTGGCTAGCACGTCTGAGGAGGAGCACATCACCCATCTCAAGATGGTTTTCCAGAGGTTGGAAGCACACGGGCTTATAGTGAACCCGGCGAAGTGCCAGTTCGGTGTGCCAGTGATTGATTTTTTGGGCCACCACATTTTGCTGGAGGGCACGATTCCGCTGCTGGATAAGGTGCATGCTGTGTTGGACTTTCCGCGTCTGCAGATCATGAGGGCCCTGCAGGAGTTTTTGGGAATGGTCAATTTTTATAACTGTTTCCTCCCCCGGGCAGCCCAGCTGATGCAGCCGTTGTATGCTGTGCTTAAGAAAAAGAAGCCCGCGGAAAACATCGACTGGACTCCCGAGCGAGTCCAGGCTTTCACAGACGCCAAAACAGTGCAGATGCCACTTTGCTAGCCCACCCGGACCTGTCGGCATGGATAGTGCTCACTACGGACGCATCTGACATTGCCATAGGAGCAGTGGTGGAGCAGTATGTCTCCGGTTCGTGATAGCCACTCGCATTTTTCAGTCGAACTTTGCACGACAACGAACACAAATACAGCACGTTCAACAGAGAATTGTTGGCTCTCCACCTGACGACGCACCATTTCCAGTTTTGGGTAGAGGGGCGCGAGTTCACCGCGTTTGTTGACCATAAGCCGCTGACTTGCGCGATGTCCAAGGTCTTGGAACTGTGGTCAGCCCGGCAGCAACGGCATTTGGCCGCGATCTTGGAGTTTACTATAGACATTCAACACGTTGCCAGTAAGCTCAACGTTGTGGCCGATTACCTGTCATGCACGTTAGTCTCCCCAGTCTACATGGGAATAGATTTCCCTGCCATTCCCGCGGAGCAAGCCGGGGACGCGGACATTTGTGCGCTCCAGTCTGCGCCTGCTGGGTTAAAGCTGAAAAGCAGGGTGGTGCGAGAAGGGTGCCCTCCCTTGCTCTGCGACGTCTCCACCGGTCGCCCACACCCGGTCCTTCTGAGCTCTTGGCACCGCCGCATTTTTGAGTCAGTCCACTCCCTTTTGCATCCAGGTGTGCACGCTTCGGTTTAACTGGTGGGGGCGAAATTTGTCTGGCCACACTTGCACAAGGATGTGAAAGAATGGGCTGCAGCTTGCGCCGCGTGCCAGTGGGCCAAAGTGCACAGGCAGACCAGAGCCCCCCTCGAGCCGTTCCAAATCCTGGCCAGGAGGTTCGACCACATCCACGTGGATTTGTTGGGACCCCTCCCACTGTCGCAAGGTTTCATGCACCTTTTGACAATCGTGGACCACACCACACGCTGGCCTGAAGTAGTCCCGCTGGCTTCCACCACGTCCGCAGAAGTGGCTCGCGCTTTTTTGTCGACTTGGCTTGTACGGTTTAGCTCCCCGTCAGACATCACTTCCGACAGGGGTCCGCAATTCGTTTTGGAACTGTGGTCCGCGATGGCCCAGAGCCTGGGGGGCAAAATTTACCACAATACCGTGTACAACCCCCAGGCTAATGGGTTATGTGAGCTTTTTCATAGGTCAGTTAAGGCAGCGCTCAGAGCTTTGCTCAGGGATTCAAATTGCGTCGACTGCCTGCACTGGGTTCTTTTAGGGTTGCGCTCCGCGCCTAAGGAGGATCTGGCAGCCTCCCCAGCAGAACTCGTTTTTGTCAGCTGCTGCGGATCCCCGGAGAGTTTTTAACCAGAAAACTCCGCGCCCAGGACCGATCCGCCCATGCAATTTTTGCACAGTACGGAGGCTTTTAACATGCCAGGCCCGGCCCACCATTATTTTCCCCGCACCTTCGTCCCGAAAAGCTTACAGAACGCAAGTTTTGTTTTTGTCAGGCACGATACGCACCGGACCCCGCTGCGCCCACCGTACGACAGACCATTCAGGGTGCTGGAACCGGGGGCAAAGCATTTTGTGTTAGACTTGGGGGGGGGGGGTGTAGGGAGACCGTCTGCATCAACAAGCTGAAGCTTGCTTTTGTGTTGGCAGACGAGCAGGTGGTGTTGGCCCAAGCTCCCTGGACGCCCACTGTCAGTGGCTCTGCAAGTTGGTGTTCCCTCGGTAGAGACCTGCGCTCTCAAAGCTAACATGTTTTCCCCCTCACCCTTTTTCCTTCCACAGGCTGACGTGCCCTCCTGTACACCTCGCCAGCAGGGTGTTTCGACCGGATCGGCAACCCCCCGCTACAGCCGCTATGGGCACTGGCTCAAGCCCAAAGAGGGGGTGGGGGGGTTAGTGCCCTTTCTGGGTGTTCGGGGGGGAAGCCTTGTGTGGTGGCACTGTGTGGGGGATTCTCCATCCAGAGTTGGGAGCCGGGGGGAAGAGGGAACAATAGACTGAAGGAGGAAGTGGTACCAGGGAGTCTCAGACGGAACAGAAAGGACTATTCGCCCCCGGGGAGTTCAGGAGGCAGCAGAGCCGCTGGAGGAAGAGAGGGTGTGAGAAGCGGGTCTGGTGTTATGTGATGTTAATGTGCCACACATGTCTTTGTTCCATTGAATGTATTATTGTTGGGCTTCCTGGGTCTCATGGCACGGAATTAAAGGTTATAGAAGGAAGGTGCACTGAGACCCAGATAGAGTTGTACTGTACTTGATGTTGGAAGAGAAATAAAGTTTGTGTTGTCTAGCTCGCCACCTTGTCTGTTTCCTTTCTTCCACAATATCATCAAAATGTCAACTTGCAACTGGTGTATGATCCCAAAACACTTTTGGAACTTTGTTTGTCTGCTGACTTACTTGTGCAGTTTGACCACGAAAGACAACATTCTTTGCGCCCCCTCCTGTCTGGAATACCAGCTTACCTCTACGGAGCTCCAGCCCCACCTCTCCGGGGGAAGCATCACAGATGCCGGGGTAAGCTTGGCAGGCGGCTGTGAAGCTGAGAGCCTGTTTGGCCTGCTCTGTTCAGGATTTCCTGGCACAACATGGATCGTTTTCTCTCCTCTTTGCTTTGTGACACTCACTGGACGCTACTGACTCTTGGCTGGTAATTGTCATGGGCGCAGAGCAGGTGATCCAACCCCCGCATCCCTGTCCACTACACCTATGATGGTGAGGGGTGACTCTCCACCTGCTACTGCTGATCCGAACCTGGCACCCTTCAGGTCCAGTCTGGTGAATGTCAGATCTACAGTATAACAAATAAAACTTTTATACTAAAGGACTCATTCTCCTCCCTGGGATTGGATTTCCTCTGTGCGACTGAAACATGGACCTCTCCAGGTGAGTCCTGCACCTTTTTTTTTTGCCATGTGACTGCTCTTATTTTAATTCCCTGAGGTTCTAGCGTCACCTCTGGGTGGGAGTGACATTCATCCCTTCAAAGGTTGATGTCCCATCAGAGTGATTTTGGAAAATTTATTTTTAAGTGAAAATCTTACAAAGGGTTGCTTTACTTAACATGGTCTCAGTGCTGTACTGTAACCAAAGCCTGCTCAAATATGATTGGTGAGCAGCATTTAGACTACAAATGAACACCAGTGCAGAAAAAAATTGAATGATATCCTTTGCCAACAATTTTACATTATCATTTAAAAAGTCAATTTACAGAAATTCAACTGTATTGTATGAACAAGTTTAAGCCCTACCAGTAAAATGCACATACCCCAGGCAATTAAACAATTTTTTTGTTGTTGTTTTTCATATTATTGTACAGCCATCACCATTATAGGGTTATTAGCTTCTTATGTAATAAACAAAGAAGGCTTGAAAAACAGCAGATATTGCGGTGCAGACTTGGTTGTTACAGAGTGTTAAGCTGAAATATAAATGAGGTTAAACTACTTAAAATAGTTACTTAGTGCTTCTGAAATGCACATTTGCACAGCACATCTGACTGTTTCAGGTCATTATCCCCTGACCAATAGTTCCCCTCCTCAGCTGGGATCATCATCGATCCAGACGAAGTGTTCAGCTAACTGCGTGGCCAGGTGTTGTCTTTATAGACTGTCCTATTGATCTGTGTAAAGTGCTGTGTGTGATTGGCAAGGGCTATTGATCTGGCACTAAGTGGTCGCTGCTTTAATGATGTGTCAATGGACAGGCTAATTGACCTGCAGTCCAAACTCATCATCGCCATCGATGTGGCCAAGGGCATGGAGTACCTGCACAACCTCACACAGCCCATCATCCACAGGGACCTCAACAGGTTAGGGGGGCACAGTAATAACAACTGTGGAGGAATTTGATTGGCAGACTCAAATAACTGTTGTCTGTGCAAATAATACATGTCTTCCTTCCAGTCACAATATTCTGCTTTATGAGGATGGGCATGCTGTGGTCGCTGACTTTGGGGGTAAGGATGTGTTGGTGTTTTCTTGATTTTGAGAAGAAAATGTACAGAATCCCTTGAGGAGCATCACAATGAAAACAATCCTATCTTGAGGCCGGGTTTTACTATATTAAGGCAATGCAATGTAATCTGTTAAGTTATGTTGACATGATTTACACTTTAACTGTTGCCATCTTTTCATTATTTTTTTTTCATTATTTATTTTTCATTATTCATAATTTATTTGCAGTAATTAATAGCTTTGGCATTACTGACCTGTTTGAGACTATAATTGAGCTGTACTTTAGTAAGGTGTTAAGTCATAAAGCGTCAAGCATCATTATTAAACCTGGAACACAATAGTGGAAATGTTTATCCAGTCACATCAAAATAAAGGTTTGTGTTTCAAACAGAAATTCATCTGTAAAAAAGCTTTTCATTCAAGACTTTTTAGTCAAATTAACCAAAATGTAGGCATGAATAAATCAAAAATTGAAATCAATTAGTTAAACCACGGAAAAAATGGCTAAAATATGAGAGAAATGTAGTTTTACTTCTTTCCATACCTTTTGAATATGTAAACATAGCTATTAAGTGTTGGAATGTTTATTTCCAATTTTCTCTTCTTGTTCTTTACACATCCAAAATAAATGTCTTATAAATATTTTAAATTGAATAGATACATTTCATCATGTGTGTGTGTGAAAAATAGCAGTTAATTTTCTCAATTTAGCAAAACCTGGCCTCAAAGTACAACTGCTTTTTTGACAGCAAACTCCCTCCATACCTCCATACATGTACAGGTGCATTTAAAAAATGTATATATACATGATAATACCCTATCCTAATCTCAGTCAGAAAGCTAAACCACAATCATCCATTGAAAATGTAATGTTTCATGTAATTTATTTCTTGATTTGAATTAAATTATGAAAAAAATGAACGTTCAAGATTCAGATTTTCTTGAGCACCAAACATGTTAAATTTGGAGCTGTTGCTTGTCTTTTTTTTACATTTTCAGTTACAGTTTTGTTTGGAAAAGATTGGGTTTAAAAGACACATTTTAATAGTTATATAAAATGTAGATAATCTGGCGGTTGGTCCAGATCTCATACTTGTGGAAATATGGAGATATTTAGGAGAGATAGCAGTGGACTTTTTAACTAGATTGTTTAACACAATCATGGAGAGGGAGAGGATGCCTGAGGAGTGGAGAAGAAGTGTTTTGGTACCAGTTTTCAAGAACAAAGGTGATGCTCAGAGCTGTAGTAACTACAGAGGCATAAAGTTGTTCAGCCACACTATGAAAATATGGGAAAGAGTTGTTGAAGTCATAGAGTATATAGAGTGATGATGATATAGAGTGAAGTACATGGTGGTAATGCACCTGTAAGCTGGTTGCCAACCGCCAATCAAATCTAAAAGAAGAAAAAGAAGAAGGTTAAGAGGAGAGGTGACAATCAGTGAGCAGCAGTATGGTTTCATGCCAAGAAAGAGTACTACAGATGCAATGTTTGCTTTAAGAGTGTTGATGGAGAAGTATAGAGAAGGTCAGAAGGAGTTGCACTGTGTCTTTGTGGATTTAGAGAAAGCATATGATAGGGTGCCAAGAGAGGAAGTGTGGTACTGTATGAGAAAGTCAGGAGTGGCAGAGAAGTATGTGAAGGTGGTGCAGGACATGTATGAGGACAGCGAGATGGTGGTGAAGTGCGCTGTAGGAATGATGGATGGATTCAAGGTGAGGGTGGGATTACATCCGGGATCGGCTCTGAGCCCCTTCTTGTTTGCCATGGTGATGGACAGGCTGACAGACGAGGTCAACTAGGAGTCTCCGTGATCTTTGCTGATGACATTGTGATCTGTAGTGAGAGTAGGGAGCAGGTGGAAGAGAATTTGGAGAGGTGGAGGTATGCTAACTAACTACTAACTAACCTGCACTTATATAGCGCTTTTCTAGTCACAAAGACCACTCAAAGCGCTTTCATTAATACTAACCCTCTATTCTAAGGGCCTATAGGAAACAGATATCCAGGGACAATTTAGAACAGCCAATTAACCTAACATGCATGTCTTTGGCATGTGGGAGGAAACCGGAGAAATCCCGGAGTAAACCCACACAACACGGGGAGAACATGCAAACTCCACACAGATCACTGTTGGTCGGGGGCTGGGATCGAACTCTGGAGAGAAAAGGAATGAAAGTCTGTAGAAGCAAGACAGAATACATGAATGTGAATGAGAGGGATGCAGGTGCAATGGTGAAGATGGAAGGAGTAGAGGTAGTGAAAGTAGATGAGTTTAAATACCTGGGGTCAACCGTCCAAAGCAATGGAAAATGCACAAGAGGTGTGAAGAAGAGAGTGCAAGCAGGGTGGAGTGGGTGGAGATGAGTGTCAGGGGTGTTTTGTGACTAAAGGATAGCAGCTTGAGTGAAAAGAAACATTTACAAGATGGTAGGGAGACATGCTATGATGTATAGCTTGGAGACAGTGGCACTGACAAAAAGGCAGGAGGTGGAGCTGGAGGTGGCAGAGTTGAAGATGCTAAGATTTTCATTGGGAGTGACTAGGATGGACAAGATTAGAAATGAGTATATCAGAGGGACGGCTCAGGTTGAGCGGATTGGAGACAAAGTAAGAGAGGCAAGGCTGAGATGGTTCGGACATGCGCAGAGGAGGGATAGTGGATATATTGGACAAAGGATGTTGAAGATGGAGATGCCAGGCAGGAGGAAAAGAGGAAGACCACAGAGAAGATTCATGGATATAGTGAAGGAGGACATGGAGAGGGTTGGTGTTACAGAGGAAGATGGAAGGAATAGGGTGAGATGGAGGCAAATGATCTGCTGTGGCGACCCCTAAAGGGAGCAGCTGAAAGAAGAAAATATTAAATGTAGATAAAACTTCATGTGACCTGATGAAGATAGCCATTATATATTATATTATGATCAGGTCATTATATGCTCAAGTGTTAACTGTAAGCCAAAGCTTGGATCTTTTTTTTTTAAGAGATGTGAGAGGAATTCAATCTCAATCTCAATCTGTGCCATCAGTGAGGAGCACCAAGATCTGGAATTACATTCCACCTGCAATCAGAGAACGTACCACACGAAACACTTAAGATGCATTGTAAAATTGGCTTTTAAACAACTAAAACTGTACCCATAACTAGTGGTTGCTCTGTGGCATACGCATATATACATATGCCTCGCCTCTTGTTTGTTGCTGTCTCTTGTTACTGTGAGGTGCTTGGATGCATGTGTGTGTAGGCATATGCAGTACTTCACTTGTGTGACATTTGAATATCTTGTTTTGTAACAGCTTAATTCTTGCACTTTAGCATATCCACTTTGTACAGTTTCATTGCAGTTGTTCTGCTTGTGTATGATTGATTGTTTGTTTTTGTGACCCGCCGGGGGACTACAGATGCAAATTAACAGTATTGCTAAATCTGGCATACTTACATTTGTATTAATGTTCATTAGTATGTAATGGCCCTTTCAAATAAACATTAAACTTGAACTTCAGTTGGAAGAAAATGGGCTTTTGGGGAGGTTTGAGTTAAAGTTATTTATTTCAGACAAAAACGATGGGCTGCAAGAGGGCTAATGAAACTATCTACAGATTATTTTTGAACAAAAAGTCATGCGAAACTTATTAGTTTCTGAATAAAAAAATATTCCATGGATATTTTGTAAATAAGTTTTCTTTTTATAGTCTTGAAGATCACAAAATTACAACTAATATACTATACAAACCACTATCCCAAGTTTTTTTGCCATGTTTTTTTTTTGACCTTTGGAAAAATCCTAATCCACCCATTGCTACAAAACATATGGGAGCACCGTAACACAACCTTTCCTCTTCCAAATACATCCCCGTGATTGTTGATTTTTAAAATGTTTATCCATAAAAGAACTTGTTGATTTCAGGAGCAATAAAACCTTCTTTTAAACTTTACTCAGCATCATATAAAGTTAAAATGGGCTAATACTGGCTAAATTCTAGCAAACTTTTCCCATCTGTCTGTGTAAAACTCCCGTGTTTATTACCATTTTAGTTTGTTTTAATAAAAGCTGTTGTACTGTAAAAGTTTTCAGAAGTGCATTTGTTTGTAATAATCACAAGTGGTCACATTAGTTGTTGCTAAAGCTGGGTTCACACTATAACGTGTCGACCAACTTTTACTGACATTTTGAAAAATCAGAGAAATCAGTCCAAACGTTGATGAAATTACGTTCGTGAGCACACACCAACTTTTACGAACTTTTACAAACTTTTATGAACTTTTGCTAGCATTTCCCAGCGTTGCATTCAGCATTGTCAAACTTTTGCCAACTTAAGCTAGTGTACGTGTAGCAGTTGCTAATTTAGGTTAACTTAAGCAAAGGAATACTCAGCGCAGTTCTGATGACATCAGCATCAGGCGACGCTCATATAAAGATCAGCGTTTGTGGAGGCTTCCTGCCATTCTGGACCTGCTTTTTTAGGTGGATTCACACTACAACATTTGGACCAACTTTTGCTGACGTTTTGGCAAACGTCTGGCTCTGTTAATGATAGTTGGTGTTTGTTGGTAAACGCTGGCGAAAGTTGTATTCGTTGAGAATTTTCAGCATGCTGAAAATTTGGCGACATGTTCAAATAAACGTTAGTGAAAGTTGTGCTCAATTTGTAAAAGTCCCTAAGCGCTGGGCTGTTATGCAGAGTTTGCCTAAGTCAGCCTAAGTTAAGCTCCACTGGCAAACGTTGACTGAAATGCTGGTGAAAACAGATGCTTTTAGATCAAAACTCCATTCAGACATGCATGAACGAAAGAGAAATAGAAAGAAGGGGGAATTAAAAAAAGAAAATATATATATTTAAGAGGACAATGTGCAGTATTTGTTTGGTGATAACATGGTGTGTATGACATGGTTTGTTTTTTTTTAAATTTAATGTATGGGATATAGTATATAAATGGACATTTGTTGTGGGTTTGTGGGTTTATTTGCATGTGATCGGTGTGGTTTGGTGGGTGGTCAGGTGTCTTTGCAGTGTTATTATTCTACCACAAGGCTGTGCTGTTGCACAAACATGTCTTTTGCCAGTAGGGATGACTGGTTGCTTTGGAAACAACAGCTGTTTTTTTTGGTTTTTTTTGCTGTCTGAAAAAACATTTTCTTGGTCCACGGAATAAAGATTTTTCGTGAAATTTTCAGTCAGAGTCTGTCTGCTCTCTGCCTGCTACACATACATATACATACATACATACATACATATATATATATATATACTGTATATATAAGTATATATATATATATAATCTCCCAAAAATGTGACAGCTCAAAAGGAAAAAAAAAATCTCCTCATTGAGAAATTTACTGTTCTTAATTTTCTGCTCCGTGTGTAATCATTCTCCAGGATTTATTGATTCGGCTTTCATTGTTGGGAATCAAACAGCGCTGATGTGGTGTCAAAAAGTAAATGACATTTAATTTTATGTTATTTTAATGTAGAGAGTTGTAACAGTCAAAAATATAATCACTCGCCATTTTATTTATATGATGATTCATTAAATAGTTTTTTTTATTCCATCCACATTCACATTTTAATTGCGGACTTAGTGTTGGAGTCTATAGCATTATTTTATTTTTTTTTTTTTAGATGAATGAATGAATGAATGAACAGGGGAAAAGGGTATGCAGAAATAACTACATAGGAATATAAAACAAAAATAAATACTGAAGCATATGCCCAAGGGAGATGTGTTCACTCCAGAAGCAGGTCCAGAGTGGCAGGAAGCCTCCACAAACGCTGATCTTTATATGAGCGTCACGTGATGCTGATATTAGCTGATCTGCGCTGAGTATTTCTCTGATTTTTCAAAACGTCTGTAAAAGTCAGTCCAAATGCTATAGAGTGAACCCAGCTTTAACTTAGGCTGACTTAGGTAAACTCTGCATAACTTAGCCCAGCACTCTGGAATTTTTACAAAATGAGCACAACTTTAACCAGCGTGTATTTCCAAATGTTGATAAATTTTCAAAGAACGCAACTTTCACCAGCGTTTGCCAACAAACACCAACAATCATCAACTTTTGCCAGCAGAGCCAGACGTTTGCCAAAACGTCAGTAAAAGTCGGTCCAAACATTGTAGTGTGAATCCACCTTTAGACTGACTTTGATTTAGAATGATGGGCAATTGAAAAAATTAAGGTTTTTGGAATTGATGCTGTGTGACACACAACAGTAATATGTGATATACAGTATTTGCTATTAGCTGTCCCTAGACTCCTCTTTAGGTTGTTGTATTTTTTTTGCAGAATCCAGATTTCTTCAGTCTGTGGATGAAGACAACATGACCAAGCAGCCAGGGGTCAGTGCCTTTTGCTCCTTTTTTGAAATATTTTACAACATGCACAAATGCCTCCCCTTTAGCCAAAAAACTCTCACACCATCTACAGTATCCGTGACAAATCGAGTCACTTTGGAGAAAAGTGTATTCCGTTAGTTAAAGTCAGAGCTTCTTCTGGCATCTGCCATCAATTACCCAGCAGCTACGAAGAAAAACTGCCTTCTTGCAGGTTTTGTCTGAATGTGCTGACTCAGCACTGCAGAGTGCTTGGCCTGCAGTTTGTGTGTTTAGTGTGTTTCTCCTCTTGGGAAGTGCCTGTTGTTATGAACAACTTGCCCTTGCCGGGATGCAGTGTTTATGTCAGTAATTGGGCTTCATTTTATGTGTGTGTGTGTGTGTATGTGTGTGTGTGTTTGCTCCCATGTAAAATCCCTTTAAAAATCCCTGAAATCTTAAAAACAGTTACATGCATCTTGAAATAGTGTGCAAATGAAATCTCTTTTCTTTGCCCTTATGTGTATTTTTACAGAACCTGCGGTGGATGGCTCCTGAGGTGTTCACACAGTGTACCCGATACTCGGTGAAGGCTGACATGTTCAGCTACGCCCTCTGTCTGTGGGAACTTCTGACTGGAGAAATTCCCTTTGCTCACTTGAAACCAGGTCATTTTTCTCTAAATTTGTCTAAGCTCGGGGCACTTCTTTTAGAGACCTCACACCAAATTCTTGAAGTAAATATTATGTTTTACATTGTGTGTAGGGTTCTGCATCCCAAAGAATCAAAATATAAACTAATGTTATCTCTATTATTTTTTTAAATGAAAGGAGGCACTGTCAGATATGTCTGTGTTGCAAATGTTTTTACAATATTTGACAGAATTCTAGGCAAGGACACTGACAAGTGTTTCATTATACAATGCTGTGGAAAAACTGTGTGCCCCTTTGTGATTTCTTATGTCATTCTATATTTGTCACACTTAAATTTTAATATTAGACAAAAAATACCCAAGTAAATACAAAATGCAGTTTTTAAATGATAATTTCATTTATTAAGGAAAAAAATTATCCAAACCTACCTGGCCCAGTATGGAAAAAGTAATCCCCCACCATTCATCATGAATTAACTGTGATTAACCACATTTTTTTGGAAAGCTGAGATCAATTTCAATAGCCACACCCAGGCCTAATTACTGCCAGACCTGTTGAATCAAGAATAGAATAGAATTGAATAGATACTGTCTCACAAAGTGAAGTAGGCTAAAAGACCTCAAAAAACAACACATCATGGTGCGATCTAAAGAAATTCAAGAACAGATGAAAAACAAAAACCGAAAAAGAACTGCAGGCCTCACTTGTCTCAGTTTGGGCACTGGTCCATGATTTAACCAATAAGAAAGAGACTGGAGAAAAATGGCATCTGTGGGAGAGTTCCAAGGCGAAAACTACTGCTGACTAAAAAGAACACAAAGGCTCATCTCACATTTGGCAAAAAAATATCTTGATGATACCCAAGACTTTTGGGAAAATAATGTGTGGACTGACGAGAACTTTTTGGAAGGTGTGCATCCCATTACATCTGGTGTAAAACGTAATACAGCATTTCATAAAAAGAGCATTACACCAACAGTCAAACATGGTGGTGGTAGTGTGATGGTCTGGGGCTGCTTTGCTTCTTCAGGACCTGGACGACTTGGTGTAATTGATGGAACCACAATTCTGCTGTCTACCAGAAAATGCTAAAGGTGAATGTCTGACCATCAGTTTGTGACCTCAAGCTGTCCAATGTGGCTGAATTAAAATAATTATGCAAAGAAGAGTGGGTCAAAATTCCTCAACAGCGATGGAAAAGACTCATTGCCAGTTATTGCAAATGCTTGATTACAGTTGTTGCTGCCAAGGGTGGCACAAGCAGTTATTACGTTTTGGGGGCAATTACTTTTTCCACATTTGGCCAGGTAGATTTGGATAAGTTTTTCCTTTAATAAATGAAGTCTAAAATCTGAAATCTCTTTGTCTAATATTAAAATTTGTTTGATAATCTGAAACATTTAAGTGTGACAAATATGCAAAAATATAAGAAATCAGGAAAGGGGGCAAATACTTTTTCACAGCACTTTATGTAGCAGGCAGATGATTAATAAAAGTCAGTTGGATCTTTCTAAATGTCACAACTCAGGTGTTTTCTGCAGATACGTCTTTTTACAAGCCTCTGAATGTGGAGTCATACCAGCAGCTGTATCTGGTTTTACCATAAATTTTGTATAAAGAAGTACTTGAGCTGCTTTCAAACCAAAATTAGCAAGATTAAATCAAAGGTGCATTAGCATAAATTAGCACCCTAAACACCCCTCCTGGCTCTTTCAAACTACCAGCAGACCAGGGTCTGATCTTCTGCAGATAAGATTGCAGTTCTCCGATGTGTCAAGTCTGATGTTCTCCCATTGCTATTGTTGCACAAACAGGCCAGTCAGCCTGGAATTTAGTGAAGTGGCCACTGGCATTTTTACCTGTCTTACACTTTTGTATAATTCTAAACTCAAAGCAGACCAGTGGTTGTGCTAGATATTGTCTTTTATTTTAGGGTTGTAAATTTTCTGATAAAATCTGTTGCCTGGAATTTTATTTTTATAAAGTAAGACACTGAATTGCTTTTGTTTTCATTCAGATTTTCATTTTAATCACAATCTGATAGGACAAGCACATTATAGAATATGCATTAATTTTTTTCACTCATTGGATAAACAATGAGTTTATGAGTTTTCACTCTTAGTGCCACACAAAGCAGATTCATGTTTTTTCAGTGACAGCAGAGGGGTTCAAAATTGTAAAGAGACGTACGTCCCTCTGCAGTCATGTCAAATGAGTGCATTGTCCCAGACATTCCAGTATGGTCTGGTCTTGGCCCAGAAGCTCGGACATCCCCAACTGCAATAGGGGATCGATTGCAAAGAAGTGCTCTTAAATGAAACTTTTAACAATTAGCTGCTATTTTTCCAATTGTAGTGGACACTTTTGTTATCTGTAACAGTTACAGATGAGAAAAGATCACCGTCACTGTAATCTGTCAGAATGACAGCCTTCAGATTTCTTTTGCGCTTTTGTCACTGACGTACTGGCAGTGATGCCTACTTCATTACACCTGACTGCTATTCGAATCCCTGCTGATCCGAGGTGAGGGGGATAACCAACTCATGTCTGTTGGAGAGTCAGTTAACCAGGGAATGTATTTCAGGTGGTCTTTTAAAACTGCAGACACAACCCAGGTCTTGGAGGGTTTTCCATGGTTCTGTGGTCAGTTTGAAAGTAGCTGTAGTCACCATGACATCAGCCACTGGTATGGACTCATGGATTGAAGGTTCAACTTTTTGGCTAAAAGTTCTTTAACTTTTAAGTCTGTGGGGATATGATTACTTTGGGAGTTAGCACTGACCATTAGTAGATTAGAATTTTTCTGGCACTTCACAGTAGCTTCATTTTTCAGCCCTGGCTCGTTCTGCTTGGTTGCACAGGCACACCATTGCTTTGAGTGGATAATTACAGTTAGCAGTCACGGTATTCACAGTGTTCACCATTTTAGTTTATAAGAATAATAGCATTCACTCAGCAGGAAACATTTCAACTTTAAAAATAAATCCAAACTGAACTTGTTCTCAGCTGCTGCAGCAGCAGACATGGCTTATCATCACATCCGGCCTCCTATTGGCTACTCCATTCCCAAGCCCATCTCTGCACTCCTGATGAGAGGCTGGAACTCCTGCCCAGAGGTAAACAGCCTGATTGCACCTTCTTCCTTCGCTTCAATTTAGCTCTGATAATTAGAAGCAGTCACACTCAGTAATAACCTGTTATTAATTACACTACATAAATATCCTATACACTGTCATATAATCAAACTGAAGCTCTGAGAGGCTATGATGCTGCTCCTTCAATGCAGCAGTAATGAATGGTGAAGGCAGATATCCAGATGTTGCCTGGTTAATCACATTTAGATCCTTTTCCTGTGCTGTAGTTTCCACATCTAACCAAGGTTTTTTTTTTCCATTGTCTCATTACACTACATTATTACATGGACAAGCATGCTGGCACATTTCAGTCTGTGGTGCATCTGCTTCCTGTTTGCCAGTTATCATTGCCAACCAGCCACATGTTTGTTTAGATCCCACTGTGTGATCACCTTGTCCCAGTGCAACTTCATTAAAACGTTTTATTTAACGAGACATAATAAGCTGCTACAGGACTTCACACGCACACATGTCTCTCAGTGATTTGCCTGTAGAGAAAATTGGTTCTCATGTGGTTTTCTAACAAGGACACACTGTCCTGTATATAGAGAAAAGTACTTTTCAAGGCCTAAGAGATACGTGGCTTAATGTTGCAGGGTAGCAGATTTTTTCATTTTGTATTTTTGTGTCTTTATAATATTGTTTAAATATACATGTGCAAATATTCAAAACTAAACAACCTTTAGTAACAAAAAAGAGAGAACAATTACGAAGTTCAAAACAAACTTGAATTGTCTTTATTACCTCCGCTTGTCTGTCTGTCTTTTACCAACATAACTCAAAAAGTTATGAACGGATTTTGATGAAATTTGAAAGGAGAGGTTAAAGTGATTTTTGTTGGAATTTCTAGACTAATGACTATTACTTGGATAGTAACAGTAACTAGAGGTCTAGGGAGGGCCCCTCCACCCTCCAACAGGGACCAGTGGGCAGAAGAAAGGCTCAAAGTGCGGAGGTCGAGATTCGTTAATGTGTTTTTGTACATATATGTGTTAGTTTTGTTGTTAAAGGGGCTAGGAGCACAAGTTAGAAAAATGGAAAAATATGAATATGGTTAAACATCTTAAGATAATGACATTAAACGTGAATGGTCTGAACTCACCTGTTAAAAGGGAAAGAATAATAAGAAAATTCAAGAAGGAAAAAGCCGAAATTATATTTATGCAAGAGACACATTTGAACAAGACAGAACATGAGAAACTAAAGAGATTTGGCTATAAGAACTCCTACTACAGTTCATTTAAGGGAGGAACTAAAAGGGGGGTTGTGATACTAATTTCAAATAAAATACAATTTGAATGTGAACAAGAAATCCAGGATAAAGAAGGCAGATATGTAATAGTAAAGGGAAGAATAGATGGTATGCAGATCACGTTAGTGAACATCTATGCCCCACCAGAAAGTGACAAGGGTTTTTTTCAACATCTGTTTGATCTCATAGCAACACACAGTGAAGGAGTCCTAATTTGTGGAGGAGACTTAAATGCTGTCATGGATCATGAAGTTGATACAACAAGTGTTAAGAAGACAAAAAAAAAAACATGTAACAAAGTTCATAAGAACTTCACTGGCAGAAATGGGTATGGTAGACATATGGAGGGACCTACACCCACTCGAAAAAGACTATACACATTATTCAGCAGTCCATAAAGTACACTCTAGAATAGATTACTTCCTTATGAATGAAGGTGACAGACACAGGGTGAGAAATTGTCGGATTGGAGAGGCAGAAATATCAGATCATAATCCTATATACATGGAAATATATTTAAACAATAGAAAACGACAAACAACATGGAAACTTAATGTAGGACTATTAAATGATGAGAAAATGAAAGAAAGAATAAAGTTAAACATAAATGAATATATCGAGGAGAATGATAATGGAGAAGTGGACCCAACAATACTATGGGACACACTAAAAGCCGTGTTAAGGGGTAAATTAATTGTTGAATCAGGAAAAGCAAAAAAGTCTAAACTGGAATCATATGAACAAAGATGTGAGAGACTGAGGGAATTAGAACGTAAACATCAAAACACAAATGACCCAAAAATATATCAAGAAATTAAGGAAGAAAAAATAAAGATAAAAGAAATACAAATAGATGAAATTGAAAGGAAAAATAGATACTTAAAACAAAAATATTATGAAACGGGGCCAAAGGCCTCAAAACTGCTGGCAAAACGGTTAAGAAAACAACAAACAGTGAATAATATATATAAGATTAAGGACCCCATCACAAATAAATCCACAGTTACCCCAGAAAACATCGAAGAAATATTCCATAAATTCTATCAAGAACTATACTCGCAACCTGAAGAGACAAATGTTAAGGATATTAAAAAATTTCTAAACACATTGGACTTGCCATCAATAGGAAACCAACAAAATGAAAAGCTAACAGCAGAAATAACAACACAAGAGATTAAAGATGTGATTAAGTCACTAAAAAATGGTAAATCACCAGGTAGTGACGGATACCCCTCTGAGTTTTATGAACTGTTTATAGAAGAACTCAAGCCACAGCTCCTAAAGTCATTTAATTGGACATTAAACAACAACAAAATACCTCCATCATGGAACGAAGCCATTATTTCAGTTATTTTAAAGCCAGGGAAAGATAGGGAACAATGCGGAAACTATAGGCCAATCTCTTTATTAAATGTGGATTATAAAATATATACAACAATTATCTGTAAACGCATAAAGACATTCTTGACGGAATTGATAGAGGATGATCAAACTGGTTTCATAGAGGGGTGCCAAACACATGATAATATCAGGAGAACAATACACATAATTAATCAAATACATAAAGAAAAGAAAAGCGCAGTAAAAATGAGTTTAGACGCAGAAAAAGCATTTGATAGGGTTAATTGGATGTTCCTATATAATGTGCTGGAACGCTTTGGATTTAACGAAAAGTCAGTGCAATGCATAAAGACACTGTATCAAAAACCTGTGGCAAGAATCAAGATAAACGGTAGCTTAACAGACAAAGTAAATGTACAAAGATCAACTAGGCAGGGATGCTGCCTATCGCCCACCTTGTTTGCTCTGTTCATAGAGCCACTGGCTCAAGCGATGCGACAAAATAAGAAATTAAAAGGTGTAACAATAAAGGGAGCGGAACACAAGATTGGGCTATTTGCAGACGATATTATAGTTTACCTTGAACAACCAGATGAATCAATAATGGAAATGATGGACTTGATAGAAAATTTTGGAAAATTATCAGGATACAAGATAAACATAACAAAAACACAAATACTGACATTCCACTATAACCCTTTAAACTAGATAACTGATAAGATCAAACTAAACTGGAAACAAAAAGAAATAAAATACCTTGGAGTGAACATATCTAAAGATTTAAGCAAAATCTATAAAGCAAACTATGATAGATTAGAACAAGAAATAAAAAAAGATATTGATAGATGGTCAATCTTAAACATGGATCTGAATTCAAAAATTAAGACAGTCAAAATCAGCATACAACCTAGACTGCTTTACCTCTTCCAGGCTCTACCAACAGAGATTCCTGGTGCCCAGTTCTCAAAGTGGGACAGGATGATATCGAGATTTGTTTGGGGAGGTAAAAAGCCAAGAGTGAAATATAAAACTCTCCAATTACCAAAAGAGAAAGGAGGCATGGGCCTACCGAGTCTAAAGGAATATTACTACTCAGCACAAATAAGATATATCATATGTTGGTGCGACGGAGGATACGAGGCAAAATGGAAAGAAATGGAAAAGGAAATTGAGGGACTCCCAGTAAAAAGCATAATAGGAGATAAGGATGCATATAAGCAAATCAAACAAATAGACCCAATCACTAAATTTACTTTGGAACTTTGGTATAGAATAGTACAAAAGTATAATATAAAGGAGGACATAAAACTATTGAAATGGGTAGCATTTGACAGTCAGTTTGAACCGGCAAAGCAAGATAGGGGATACAAAAATCTGGTGAACAAGGGAATCACAGCATGGGGCAATATGGGGAAAAAAGATTTCGGGAGTTTTGTAAACATGAGAAGAAAATTTAAACTAGAAAAATCTGAATTCTTCAGATATCTGCAGATGAGAGATTATTATATGAGGAAGATTAGACATAACCTCCACACAGATGTGAGCGAGATTATACAATTCATTTTAAGCTCGTATGCAGGAAATAAAATAAGAATTATTTCAAAGCTATATCAGAAACTTACGGCAAACAAACATTCAAGTAACTATATAAAGGAGAAATGGGAGAAAGAACTAAATTTAAACATAACAGAAGAAAACTGGCAAGAAATATGGAAAACACAACACACATCAACAAGTTCAAGGACATGGAGGGAATTTGGATGGAAAAATCTGATTCGCTATTTCATTACACCACAGATCCAAAGAAAATATACAAATACCCAATCCATATCCTGGAGGGGCTGTGGGGCTCAAAATGCAGACCACTCGCATATGTTTTGGAAATGCTGCAAAATCTCATCATTCTGGAAATCTATACATGTGACAATACAGAGGATATTAGGATATAATATACCAATGAACTGTAACTTGATGTATTTATGTGATCTTAAAAGAGACAATGTAATACAGGCTGAGGACAGATATCTAGTTAAAATCTTGCTGATTGCATGTAAAAAAACAATCACAAGAAAATGGCGATCAGAAGTTCTTCCTGACCAAGAGCAATGGGACTGACATTGTTGAGGATATACGTTTAATGGAAAAACTAACATATCGACAAAGAATGCAAGAAGGACAATATGAAAAAAAAAAATGGTGGAAATGGACACACTACAAAGTGCAACAACGAGACAGAAATTGAAAGAATAACCAAAGACACTGGAAAAACCAGAAGAATTAAGAGATGGAAACTAAAAACTTGATGCTCCAACATTTGTCCCCCCCTTTTTCTTTTTTTTTTCTTCCTCTAGCTCCTTTTTTTAAATATAGAGACTGTGATCTGAATGTAATATGTATGATGAAAAATGAATAAAAATCAAAGTTACAAAAAAAAAAGACAATGTAATACAGGCTGAGGACAGATATTTAGTTAAAATCATGCTGACTTCATGTAAAAAACAATCACAAGAAAATGGCAATCAGAAGTTCTTCCTGACCAAGAGCAATGGACAAATATTGTTGAAGATATACGTTTAATGGAAAAACTAACATATCGACAAAGAATGCAAGAAGGACAATATGAAAAAAAAAATGGTGGAAATGGACACACTACAAAGTGCAACAACGGGACAGAAATTGAAAGAATAATCAAAGACACTGAAAAACCAGAAGAATTAAGAGATGGAAACTAAAAACTTGATGCTCCAACATTTGCCCCCCCCTTTTTTTTCTTTTCCTCTTCTAGCTCCTTTTTTTTTTTTAAATATAGAGACTGTGATCTGAATGTAATATGTATGATGAAAAGTGAATAAAAATCAAAGTTACAAAAAAATAAAATAAAATTGTAAAATGTAATTCTAAAAACATGCAGTTTCTAGTGATGAATAAATTGTGACATCCCCATATTTATTCCCACTTAAAATGGCTAAAATCACACACAGGTGTATCACATCAGGTGTACATGATTAGAACATAGTTACTCAACATTTTGAAGGAGGCTGGTCCTATTTAAACCTGAGACATTTAGTTTGTAGTTGAGTCATTTTTGGGGGTTTCGTGACCAACCTCCCAGGACCTTTTTTTTCTCACTGGATTTAGCATTCTAGACCCATTTTAATGAAAATAAGCTCCCATGTACCTCCCAAAAATTACGGGAAACCTTTTTTTTGCCCAAAATTCAAAATGGCCACCAAAATGCATACCACCACCTATATCTCAGTAACTAATTCAGCTAGGAGGTTGATTTTGGTGTCTAGACATAGGTTTTTGGGGTCAAGCATTCCATTAATGCTATTAGTTTACTTGTGAAACAAACCCATCACGATGAAATCCAATATGGCCACCAATATGGCCACCGATTAACATTTTTTTTGTTTCTTGACTACTAAGGCACCTAGAAAGCTGATGTTGGTGTCAAAACAGAGGTTTAAGGGGTCATACTATCTGTTTATTCCAATAAAAGTGTGTTTAAATGATTATAACACCTATAACACCTGCAGCTACCAATACATCAGAGATGCCGGATCCATGGAACCGTTTGTATATCGTGTAAATGAACGACATCTGAATGTGAAAGGCAGCCATGAATGGTAAGATCTTGGCAAACTGTTGTGGGTTTTCGCTTTTCAGCTCCAGCATTAGCACATAGACGGGATGGTCACCAACGATTATGGCAAAAGGCATCTTCTTCTCCTCGATTGCTTTTGCGAGCTTACACAGTACATCATAAAGAACCGTCTTACTGGGTGGGTCAGGGTAGGTCATGTAGTATATCGCTCGACTCTTCTCATCAGCATTTGACATTCTGGCTTGAAACCCTGAAAACCCTGGTACTGTCTGTTCCTCTGGTTTAGGACGTGTTCGGTCATCCTTAGCCCTGGCCAATGCATGTATTACACCGCGCCCTCTATGCAAGGATGTATCTTCAGGAGGGTTGTTGTCTGCAACTCTTTCTCGAATAGGCGGTTCCCCACGCTTAACTGTCTTGTATGGGATGGTGTGTTGCATGTCGCTACCAATCTCCTTGAGAGATGTTGACAGGAACTGAGGTGTCATAAGTGTCCGATCCTCCTGATTCTCCGATGGTTCATCAAATGTCTCTGGCTGAACAAACATGACATTAGTGCGATGCGCCTGGCCAGCACCAGTCAATGTATCACTCTTAAAGTCATCATTGTCAACTACAGCGATTGCAGGCTTCCCAAAGGCAAGTTCAGAGGGACAATTCGGGGAGGACTTGAGATCACTGAACACCCAGAAGTCTCGCAACATGAGGACGTCATTGTAGCTGATGCCTAGGCCATCTTTGTGCAGCAGGTCTATGATCTCTCTACTTTTGGTCATTCCATGTAGCAAGACAGAGAGATTCACCTCAAAGGAAGTGCGCCTTCCTGTGATGTAGCTCGTGAGGATCGACCCAATGGTCCGGACAGATGGGTTGTCATCAACTTCTGATTTACTTGGGTGTTTTAGCCATGTTATTAGCTTTAGGAGTAGCCCATTTAGGCCCTCCTTTTTCTCCAACTCTAATACATATGGAGGCCAGGGAACAGTATCAGTCGCTTCAACTTGCTCTTTGAGTCGTACTGCCACGTTCTTCACCAACTGATCCTCGCTTATGCCTAAGGAAGATAGTGCTGCTTCTACATAGGTAGCTGCAGCTTTCTTGTCATATACCAGTTCACTCTCATTTAACCGACTACGTCTATGGAAGCCAATGTCCTCCTCAAATTCCTTTATAAGAATTCCCTTCACATAATTCGACTTTACTTTTGCGTCATGTCCATGATTTAAGATAATTCGTTGATAGTCCTCCAGTAGACTCTGCAATGTCCGAAATTCATGTTCATCAAAGATCACCTTACGAACATGATTGAAGAAGATGGCTTGTGCTTCTCGCAGATTTACATCCTGCAGGTGTTGAGTGACTTCTTCTGTAAGAGGCTGGGAATCGGGAATGTAGTGTTTCCAGCAGCCGCGATGGTAACGGATTTCCCACCCGAAAGCTGTTTCACAGTCTGGAATGGATGCAATCAGCGTGTTGAGCCTCAACCTCAGGACCAGATCATTCAGGTGTACAGTGTGTAACTTGAATTTTCTCCAGGCGTCCTTTGTTGATATTAGGAGCAATTGTTTCCAGTCCCGGTGACTGCTTTTCTGTGGTCCCTTATTGCACCACACGCATAGGTTCTTGTCATGCACAATACCAATGCTGGACCGGAGCCTCTTCGGTGAAAAGAGAGAAGCAGATGGAGATGGATCCCCCTGAACTGATTGATTGTCTCTTTCAAGATCTACCTCTAATTTATGCTTACATTTCTCGGCTTGAGATAGACAACGCTTGTTAGATAATGTGGTGTAACATGTCTGGTGCATATAATGCCCTTTTGGCCCTTTGGCCCAATCAATATTCCCACATTGAAACCGATCAAGTCCTTTCCATCGTAGAGTTTTTTCACGAATTGAATTCCATTTTTGGTCCTTGGTATTATCCAAAGAGTCACTTTTGGTACATGGTTGACCACAACGTAGAATGCATTCGTATTCACCGGAAGACGTTGATGGTAATTCATCGTTGTCACTTGCAGTATCCATTTTATCCCTCACTTTATATGAATAAGTGCCTGAAAACAAAAACAAATTTGTCATTATCAGAACAGAGGAGAGAAAAAGGAGGGATGACAAGACCTAGAGTCAAAGGCCCTTGTACTGTCTACTGTCATTACGGTAGCATTAAGCAAGCAGCATGGTCAATATGCTAACATTACCTGACTATACAGTATGGAACAAGATTCAGAATTCTAACCTCTCCAGATAAGTTTAAAGCTAAATTTATACATACCTGGCAACCTTGGTTAAATTGGAAAGATTAGGACTACATATTATGGCAGCACAGACGTTACAAAATCACTGCATCCTCTCTCTTGCTATGCAAAAAGGAATCAATGAATCAAGCATAGGATTCTGGGAATCCTAAGGGGATTACCCAAGTGTTCCTCAGTGAAATCACTGAATCAATGCAGGAGCTTTCTAATAATTATTAAAAATGAATGTAAGGATACCTCATTTGACATTTTTAGCTCATTTGGTGACGGATATGAAAAAGTCCATTGCATGTGAAAATGACAGCCGGCCGCCATCTTGGATTTCTCGATTATGTAATCATTTAAACACACTTTTATTGGAATAAACAAATAGTATGACCCCTTAAACCTCTGTTTTGACACCAACATCAGCTTTCTAGGTGCCTTAGTAGTCAAGAAACAAAAAAAATGTTAATCGGTGGCCATATTGGCGGCCATATTGGATTTCATCATGATGGGTTTGTTTCACAAGTAAACTAATAGCATTAATGGAATGCTTGACCCCAAAAACCTATGTCTAGACACCAAAATCAACCTCCTAGCTGAATTAGTTACTGAGATATAGGTGGTGGTATGCATTTTGGCGGCCATTTTGAATTTTGGGCAAAAAAAAGGTTTCCCGTAATTTTTGGGAGGTACATGGGAGCTTATTTTCATTAAAATGGGTCTAGAATGCTAAATCCAGTGAGAAAAAAAGGTCCTGGGAGGTTGGTCACGAAACCCCCAAAAATGACTCTACTATTGGTGTGCTCCTGGCTGTTGAAGTGAGAGTGAACACCATGGTGAGATCAGAGGAGCTGTCTGAGGCCTTCAGAAAGGAGATTGTAGCAGCTTATGAGTCTGGAAAGGAATTTAAAAAGATCTCAAAAGAATTTGAAATCAGCCATTCCACTGCCCGGAAAATAGTCTACAAATGGAGGATATTCAAAACAACTGCCAACATGCCCAGGTCTGGCCGTCCAAGCAAGTTCACCCTAAGAGCAGACCGCAAGATGCTAAAAGAAGTCTTCAAAAACCCTAAAATGTCATCACAGGACCTACAGCAGGCTGTTGCTACTGTTAATGTGAAAGTGCACGCCTCTACAATCAGAAAGAGACTGCACAAGTTTAACTTGTATGGGAGGCGTGCAAGGAGGAAACCTTTGCTCTCTAAGAGAAACATGAAGGCCAAACTGAAGTTTGCCAGAGAGAACAAAGACCAGGACTTCTAGAATAATGTTCTTTGGACAGATGAGTCTAAAATTGAATTATCTGAACACCAGAACAGAGGACTTGTTTGGCATATAGACCAAAATACAGCATTCCAGGAAAAAAAACTCATTCCAACTGTGAAGCATGGAGATGGAAGTGTCATGGTTTGGGGATGCTTTGCTGCAGCAGGACCTGGCCAGCTCACCATCATAGAATCCACCATGAATTCTACCATGTATCGGAGGGTGCTTGAGGACCATGTGAGACCATCTGTAAAAATTAAAGCTGAAGCAGAACTGGACCCTGCAACATACCAGTAAATCCACCAAGGACTGGCTAAAAACTAAGAAATGGAGAGTCCTGGAATGACCGAGTCAAAGCCCAGCTCTTAATCCCATTGAGATGCTGTGGGGTGACTTGAAACGGGCTGTACATGCAAGAAACCCCTCAAACATCTCACAGCTGAAAGAATTCTGCGTTGAGGAGTGGGGCAAACTTTTCTCAGACCGATGTCAGAGACAGGTAGATGGCTGCAAAAAGTGTCTCACTGAAGTTATTTCAGCCAAAGGGGGTAACACTAGCTATTAGGCGATAGGGTGTCTTAACTTTTCCTCAGTTAGAATATGCATTTTTGTTGATATCTTTTGTTTAATGAGTAAAACAAGGTTAATTTTTGTTATTTACCTGCAATTAAATCACCTTCTTTTCCAGAGATACAGTTAGGCCCAGAAATATTTGGACAGTGACACAATCTTCATGATTTGCGCTCTGCATGCCACCACATTGGATTTGAAATGAAACAACTACAACGGAATTGAAGTGCAGACTTTAAGGTTTAATTCAAGAGGTTGAACAAAAATATATGATTAAACATGTAGGAATTGTAGCTATTTTTATACAAACGCTCCTCATTTCAGGGGCTCAAAAGTAATTGGACAAATAAACATAACCCTAAGTAAAATGTTACTTTTCAATATTTTGTTGAGAATCCTTTGCGGGCAACGACTGCCTGAAGTCTGGAACCCATGGACATCACCAAACGCTGGGTTTCCTCCTTTGTGATGCTTTGCCAGGCCTTTACTGCAGCTGTCTTCAGTTGTTGCTTGTTTGTGGGTCTTTCTGCCTTAAGTTTTGTCTTGAGCAAGTGAAATGCATGCTCGATTGGGTTGAGATCTGGTGATTGACTCGGCCATTGCAGAATATTCCACTTCGTTGCTTTAAAAAACTCCTGGGTTGCTTTTGCAGTATGTTTTGGATCATTGGTGAAGTGCTGTCCAATCAACTTTGCTGCATTTGGCTGAGTCTGAGCAGAAAGTATATCCCTATACACTTCAGAATTCATCCGGCTGCTTCCGTCTTTTGTCACATCATCAATAAACACAAGTCACCCAGTGCCATTGGAAGCCATGCATGCCCATGCCATCACACTGCCTCCACCATGTTTTACAGAAGATGTAGTGCTTTGGATCATGAGCTGTTCCAATTCTTCTCCAAATTTTCTTCTTCCCATCATTCTGGTACAGGTTGATCTTAGTCTCATCTGTCCAAAGAATGCTGTTCCAGAACTGGGCTGGCTTCTTCAGGTGTTTTTTGGCAAAGTCAATTCTGGCCTTTCTATTTTTGAGGCTGATTCGTGGTTTGCACCTTGTGGTGAATCCTTTGTATTTACTCTCATGAAGTCTTCTCTTTATGATAGACTTAGATACTGATACACCTACTTCCTGGAGAGTGTTCTTCACTTGAGTGGATGTTGTGAAGGGGTTGTTCTTCACCATGGAAAGGATTCTGTGATCATCCACCACTGTTGTCTTCCGTGGATGTCCAGGCCTTTTTGAGTTCCCAAGCTCACCAGTGCACTCTTTTTTTCTCAGAATGTACCAAACTGTTGATTTGGCCACTCCTAACATTTCTGCTATCTCTCTGATGGATTTCTTCTTTTTTTTCAGCCTCAGGATGGTCTGTTTCACCTCCATTGAGAGCTCCTTTGACCGCATGTTGTGTTCACAGCAACAGCTTCCAAATGCAAACACCACACCTGGAATCAAATCCAGACCTTTTAACTGCTTAATTGATGACAGGTTAACGAGGGAAGAGCCCATGCAGCCTTGTTATTTTTTTTTGCAGCCTTCTGAGTCAATTGTCCAATTACTTTTGGTCCCTTGAAAAAGAGGCGGCTACGTATTAACCACTTGCACTCCGGGCAATTTTCCTAAAAATGCCAAAAAATAACGTGCCCAAAGTAAATCGAAAGCTGTTATTCAATCCTTTGCAGCATCTTCATGGGGTTGGTCTCATTTAAAAGAAAACACTTTGAATTTTTTGGCAAAAAAAACATAATCTCTCTATGTGCTCCGGCCACTGAGTTACAGTCATCTAAACATACTGAACTTGAAGAAAAAAAAATTGGACACTGTTTTTTTGGATACAAATGCTTGTAAATAACACACAGCTGTCCGATCCGGCTGGAAAATGCAACAGAAATGTAGAACCAAGTGTTATCCAGCTGAGATCCAAATTTGGTAACAATACCACAAAAAATGAATATTTTACACAGCTTTGTTCTCAGGCTGTTCCCAGGCATTTTGGAACTGTGCCAAATTGTGCCAAATGGCACAGTTTGGAAAAACGTCTGTAACTTTTGAATAATTCAATGTAGAATCTTCATTTTAGGCTCTAATGAAAGGTCACACTCAGGGCTGTGTCTGTGTGTGTGTGTGTGGGCGGGGGGTCGTTCCCCCCCCGCTACCAAGGACCGAGTTCGGCCCTCGCTACATGACGGATTACACTCCTTGCATGTTTTCACAGCGGCTCCCCCCCCCCCCCCCCGCTAGTGTGTGTGTGTGTGTGGGAACCGTGAACGGACCGTGAACGCCCCCCCCCCCGCTACAGAAGAGGGCCATCGCTACATGATGGAATAGACTCATATGCTTCCCCCCGCGGACCGGGGGGCGTTCGGACCGTGAATGCCCCCCCCCGCTCTTCTTCTGCAGCGGGGGGGGGGCGTTCACGGTCTGAACACGGCAAATGAACCGTTTATCGCGGCGCACGCACTTCGTACTTCGTGCGCAGTACAGTTGTAATTTACCGATCGGTCAAAAGTCATTTTTGGATTACAGTTTTCAGGGATAAATAATAATTTAGCTTATAACACCTTACCTCTTCAAAGCAGCAGAGTCGTGGCGAACATCTCTTCCCCCATTGTCAGACGAACGCGACGCTGCTCCGCTCGTGGATCCCGATCAAAACATAATTCCATTATTGCCGTTTTGGCGAATGATTTACGACTTTTGTCGTCGGCCTCCGTCTATTCTGCTGGAATGAGTGCAAGTCCCACTTGTGGGTGTTCTCCATGCTGCTGGGTGAGCCTGGGTCTGTAGTAGATTCGTCCAGCGTCCTTTGTTTTCATCTGTTGCAACAGTAAATCTCTCTTCACCCAGCCTGAATTTCTGTGCTTCAATTAAGATAAGATAAGATAAGCCTTTATTAGTCCCACAACGGGGAAATTCCAGGATTGCAACAGCACAGGGATAGCAACACTCAGAGCAACAATCAGAAGGCAAGAAAAAAAACAAAAAAAACACACAAAAAAAACAAGCAAGCAAGAGCAGCTAATATACATATGTACATATTACTATAAAATATATATATACACACACACACACAGACACACAGTGCAGAGCATTGTAGCTGGATGGAATAAATATATGAATATATGAACACACAGTGCGGAGCATTGTAGCTAGATGGAATAAATATGTAAATATATAAACACCCACAGTACGGAGCATTGCAGCTAGGTGGAATAAATATGCAAGTATATAAACACACACAGTGCGGAGCAATGTAGCTAGATGGAATAATATGTAGATATATAAAAACACAGTGCGGAGCATTGTAGCTAGATGGAATAAATATATAGATATATAAATATAAACACACCCAGTGCAGAGCATTGTAGCTAGATGGAATAAATATGTAAATATATAAACACACACAGTGCAGAGCATTGTTGCTAGGTGGGATGAAACAGCATAACCGTCTATTTAGTTATCCTACATGGTATGATTATGTGCCCATACATATTCTCACCCTCCATAGCGACCGGTATGTTCCTAGTTGTATGCCGGAGAGGACCATTGTGTAAGTCTATTGCATCTTTTGCATTCAAAAAAAACCTATTAGTTTGTTACGTCTTTTTGCTATCTCTGCGAGCAGCCCTGCTTAGGTTGTACAGTCTGACAGCCGTTGGTAGGAAGGACCTACGAAACCTCTCGGTTGTGCACCTGGGATGATGTAGTCTGCTGCTAAATGAGCTCCTCAGTGCATCCAGTATGTCCTGCATAGGGTGGAACTCGGACTCCAGCAGAGATGACAGTTTAGCCACCGTCCTTCTCTCTCCTATCTCCTCCATCGGATCAAGGCGTTGCCCCAGGACAGAGCTAGCTTTCTTAATCAGTTTGTTCAGTCTCTTCCTATCGGCTGCAGTAATGCCACTGCCCCAGCAGACCACTCCAAAAGTGATGGCTGATGCCACCACCGTGTCATAGAATGACTTCAGCAGCGCCCCTTGTACACCAAAAGACCTGAGTCTCCTCAGCAGGAACAGCCTGCGCTGTCCCTTCTTGTAGAGTGCGTCAGTATTGTGTGACCAGTCTAGTTTATTGTTCAGATGAATACCCAGGTACTTGTAGGATGTCACCATCTCGATGTCTGTTCCCTGTATATTTACTGGTGCTGTGAGGGGCTGCCCATGCCTGCGGCAGTCCACCACCAGCTCCTTAGTTTTCCTCGCGTTGATCTGGAGGCAGTTCCGATGGCACCAGTCCACAAAGTCCTGGATAAGCCCTCTGTACTCAGCTTCATCTCCGCTGGAGATGAGACCAACGATCGCAGAGTCATCAGAGAACTTCTGTAGATGGCAATGTGTTGTGTTGTGTGAGAAGTCCGCAGTATAAAGAGTGAACAGGAAGGGAGCCAGCACCGTTCCCTGGGGGGCCCCCGTGCTACTGATGATCGTGTCGGAAACACAGTCCCGGGTTCTCACAAACTGAGGCCGGTTCGTGAGGTAGTCCAGGATCCATGATGGCAGGTGCTGGTCCACCCCTGCGCGCAGCAGCTTGTCCTTCAGGATCATCGGTTGGATGGTGTTGAAAGCACTGGAGAAGTCAAAGAACATGATCCTCACCATATTCCCGGGCTTCTCCAGGTGGGACAGAGAACGGTGAAGGAGGAAGATCACCGCATCCTCCACCCCAATGCCATGCTGGTAGGCGAACTGGAGTGGATCCATCGCTGGTTCCACCAGGGGGCGGAGATGAGCAAGGAGCAGTCTCTCCAGGGTCTTCATCAAGTGGGACGTCAAGGCCACCGGTCTGAAGCTGTTCAGGTCTTTGGGGTGGGAAGTTTTTGGTACAGGTACCACACAAGATGTTTTCCACAGCTGTGGTACCCTCCCCAGTTTCAGGCTCATGTTGAAGATATACGTCACAATCCCACACAGCTGGTCTGCACAGGACTTGAGGAGCTTTGCGCTGATGCCGTCCGGTCCCGACGCCTTCCTCGCCTTGATCTTCCTCAGCTCCGTCCTCACCTGGGTCTTGGTCAGGGTCAGGATGGGGGGCTGTGTGTTGGGAGTGGGGGGGGTGTCGGTGGAGTGGAGAGTGGGTAGCAGGACTTGATTTCTTAGAGGCAGCAGTGGTTGTTGTGCAGACAGGGGGGAGGGCGGTTGGTCAAATCTATTGAAAAACAGATTCAGGTTGTTCGCCCACTCCCTGCCCCCCGTGGCCTGGGGGGAGGTATTCTGGAGCCCCGAGATGGTTTTGAGGTTTCTCCAGACCCCGCTGATGTCGCTCTGTTGCAGCTTGTCCTCCATCTTCTTCCTGAAGCTGTCCTTGCCTTCTCTGATCTTTCTCCTCAGCTCCCTCTGTACGGACTTCAGCATCTCCCTGTTCCCCGACCTGAAGATCCTCTTCTTCTCTCTCAGAAGTGTTTTTATCTCAGGGTTGATCCAGGGTTTGTTGTTTGAGTGACGCCGTATGGTCTTGGTGGGAACGGATTTGTCCACACAGAAGCTGAGGTAGCCCGTGAAGGTGTGAATGAGGCCATCGATGTCCTCACCATGTGGATCGCAGAGCTGCTTCCAGGCAGTGGCTTCAAAACAGTCCTTTAGAGTGTCCATTGTCTCCTCAGACCATAACTCCACAGTGTGCATGGCCGGAGGTTGTCTGTGCACTAGGGGTTTGTACACCGGTCGGAGATGAACCAAGTTGTGATCCGATCTCCCAAGTGGGGGGAGTTGTGATGAGGTGTACGCCTCCTTAGTGTTTGCGTAGAACAAATCCAGTGTTTTATTGTCTCTAGTGTGGCATGTGACATACTGGGTGAAAGTGGGCAGAATGGGAGACAGTGAAACGTGGTTGAAATCGCCTGAGATGAGGAGAAGAGCATCTGGGTGTTCTGTCTGCAGCCTGCTGGTAACTGAATGGATGACGTCACGCGTTGTCCCAGCGTTCGCCGTCGGATTTGCATAAACAACAATGCAGATCACGTGTGAGTGTTCTCTCGGGAGATATGTAGGCCTCATGCTAACAGCTAGCAACTCAATGTCTTTGCTGCAGTGTCGTTGTTTAACAGTGATATGTCCCGGTCTGCACCAGTTGTTGTTAACATACATTATCACTCCACCGCCCCTAGTTTTGCCACTCTCTGGTGTTCGGTCAGCTCGTATCATGTGAAAACCCTCCAGCTCAATGTTAGCATCTGCTGCTAGTTCAGTTAGCCACGTCTCAGTAAACAAAAGGAGAGAGCACTCCCGGTAAGTGCTATCATAACGGGAGATAGCCGCTAGCTCATCTAACTTTCCCAGTATCGACCGTACATTTCCCATGACAACAGATGGAAGGGAGGGTCTGTACCTTATATTTTTTGTCCTCCGCCTTACTCCAGCCCGGCAGCCGCGGCGTTTTCGCCTCAGTTCTCTCGGTATGTCGAGTTTTTCCAGTGGGACCGGGTGGCGGTTAAATGCTAGCAGCTCTTCCCTGTTATATCGTATCCTGCTATAAACAGTGGCTCCGTCCACCGGCTCAGGAGACATTTGGGACGATCTGTGTGTCCGTGATATAAGTGGGGTGAAAAAAAAAAAAAAAAAAAAAAAGTGATCAAAAGAGAGAGGAAGGGAAAAAAAACTCGGAATCGAGCCGCTGTTGCAAAAGGCAGCCGACTGGTGTGGCGCCGAGAGGAGAGGCATTGGCTCCTGCGTTCACAGTAGGCGGGTCCTCCTTCCTAGATTTTCATTCATTGGCTCTTCAAGGTTTCAGAAACCCAATTCAAGGCTCTTATTAGTCGAATGAGAGGTCAATCAGATGAACTAATCTGTTCGCGGCTGTCTCTGCAGTTTTTTTTTTTAGTGGCGCTTGGACGCCACTACATCACCATCACCACCATCATGCGTCATGCGTCCAAGCGCGCACGAGGGCGCTCTCGTGCGCCCTAGAACGCAGAGACTTGCCCGCCCGCGGAACAACGGAGTGCAAGTGGTTAAAGAGCTGTAATTCCTAAACCCTTGCTCCAATTTGGATGTAAATACTCTCAAATTACAGCAGAGAGTCTGCACTTTAAGCCCATATTGATTATGTAATTGTATCCTAAATATGTTTTCGTAAACAGCTAAAATAACAAAACTTGTGTCACTGTACAAATATTTTTGGGCCTAACTGTAAATGAAAATAACATTAGACATCAATATGTGAACATTTCTTAATAAAGAACTGAATATTTACTGGGGTGTCCTATTTTTTTCACATGAGTGTATATGTTCATTAATATGCATTGTCCCTTTTATAAATAAATTAAACTTAAATTGACAGACATCATATGTGTAACTTGTGGCAACATTTGATCAGGGTCAAAAGATAATTTCTCTCTTGCAATTCCTTCAATGGAGATATTTCCGATTTAAGGTCCCATATGTGGAAGTAAAGGGGGTGTGACTTAGGCTCTCTATAATTTAATAATTTAGTGCCAACATCAATTATGGTGAATTGTAAATTTAATGTAAACTTGATTGGTGACCCAAAATTTGCAGTAATTTCAGATTGGCCAAGTAATTAAATAAGGTTAACTGTATTTAAATAAGTGGCTTTAATAATGGTAATAAAAAATCTAAAATCTTAACTTCCATAAACCTGCAGATACCCTGTAATAAATGCATGTAGACCATGGCCATTTTTTGAGAATGTGATGTATAAATCAGAAGCTCTGTGGGTGCTTGTATTTGTTCTTTTACAATAAGAATAGAGATCTAAACAAGAGATCTCCTCTGCTGTATTTGTGGGTGGACCAAAACAAGCAGAATAGACAGAACACAGCAGTGTTGGAGGAAATATACCTGAGAGTCTGGCATTGATTCAGAAATAAGCATTTTTTTTTTTTTTGTTATTGTAGGACAGGCCTGAATTCTCTGAAGTTGTTTCCAGCCTGGAGGAATGTCTGTGCAATGTTGAGGTACAAACATATCTGACAAATTCTTTGATTTTGTTGTGACGGATGTTAATCAAATTATCTGTTATATTGACTTTGTTTTTGCTGACATGTGTCACAGCTAATGTCTCCAGCTTCCAGTAACAGCAGTGGCTCCTTGTCTCCCTCCTCCTCCTCCGACTGTCTGCTTGCGCGAGGAGGACCTGGCCGGAGCCACGTGGCCGCTCTGCGCTCCCGTTTTGAACTCGAGTACGCTCTCAACACTCGAGCTTATGCCTTCTGGAGTCAGAGGTAAGAGGGCATGTGAACCACTTTAGACAAGTGTGTGGGGGGTGGGGGGGGGGCGACGGTTTCCAAGAATGCATTTGGCAGCCTGTCTGCACTGGTTTTGCCAATGCCCTATACCTTTGTCAAGTTTTATAAGATTTGGCTCAGTAGTTTATGAGGAAGACTAGCAGGAATACCCGGTGAATATGGCATGCACTGAACCCTGATGATACTACAACAGCAATATGAAGGACCTGCTGACAAATCTCCGCTCCTCCCAGAGCTCATCTGGGTTGCAATGGATATATAGCTCATGTTGACCCGGCATGCACCTCTCCAGAAATGTAACTACATATCGTGGCAACATTTTGAATAGGATGGTCTTCCATACAATTGGTCCCTTTCCCAGACAGCACCCTACCTGCAATGTCAGCATTACATAATGTCATGTGTAATATGTATAAGGCTAGAGTTTGGCAGCACGACTTATAAAAAGCTTATGTTTCCAAATGTCGACAATGCATTGTTTTTGTGTAGCATTCAAGAAGGGTTATTGCTCTGGTATTCCTATGTTCTCAAGGGTATATAAAGAATTAAACATGTATTAATGTTTTCTTTTTTTTTTTTTTTTTTTTTGGGCAGCGCGGTGGCTGACTGGTTAGCACTGCGGCAGCACAGCAACTCACCCTTGGCCGGTGGATCCTGGGATCGATCCCAGCCCCTGACCAACAGTGATCTGTGTGGAGTTTGCATGTTCTCACCGTGTCTGTGTGGGTTTACTCCAGGATTTCTCCAGTTTCCTCCCACATGCCAAAAACATGCAAGCTAGGTTAATTGGCATCAAACTGGGGATTCTAAATTGTCCTTAAGTATGACTGTGAGAGTGAATGGTTGTCTGTCTCTCTGTGTTGGCCCTGCGATGGACTGGCGATCTGTCCAGGGTGTACCCTGCCTCTCACCCAAAGATGCTGGGATAGGCTCCAGCCCCCCCACGACCCGAAAAGGATTAAGTGGAAGAAGATGGATGGATGGATATTAGTTTTTTATTGCACAAAATAAAATACGCCACAGGCTGATAATAGCATGTAGGCTTTAAACATCCATCCATCCATCCATCCATCTTCTACCGCTTTTCCGGAGGTCCGGGTTGCGGAGGCAGCAGTTCAAGCAGAGAAGCCCAGACTTCCCTCTCCCCAGCCACCTGCTCCAGCTCTTCAGAGGGGATACCAAGGCATTCCCAGACCAGCTGGGAGACATAGTCTCTCCACCGAGTCCTGGGTCTGCCCCGGGGTCTCCTCTCAGTGGGACGTGCCTGAAACACCTCAAGTGGAAGGCGTCCAGGAGGCATCCTAATCAGATGCCCATACCACCTCAACTGACTCCTTTCAATGTGGAGGAGCAGCGGTTCTACTCTGAGCCTCTCCCGGATGACTGAGCTCCTCACCCTATCTCTGAGGGTGAGTCCAGCAATCCTACGGAGAAAGCTCATTTCAGCCGCTTGTATCCGCGATCTCGTTCTTTCGGTCATTACCCAAAGCTCGTGACCATAGGTGAGAGTAGGAACGTAGATTGACTGGTAAATCGACAGCTTTGCCTTAGAACTAAGCTCCCTCTTCACCACAACAGACCGGTATAACGTCCGCATCACTGCAGATGCTGCTCCAATCCGTCTGTCGATCTCTCGCTCCATTTTCCCCTCACTCGTGAACAAAACCCCAAGATACTTAAACATATAATTTATATCTATTTACCTCATTATCTATTTACCTCATTACTTAATGCATCACTTTATTAATGCATCACTTAATGCATATTAATGCATCACTTTATTCTTCAGTCTTGATATACAGTGGTGTAAAAAAGTGTTTGCCCCCTTCCTGATTTCTCATTTTTTGTATGTTTGTCACACTTAAATGTTTAAGATCATCAAACAAATTTAAATATTAGACAAAGATAATACAAGTAAACACAAAATACACTTTTTAAATGAAGATGTTTACTATTAAGGGGAAAAAAATCCAAACCTACATTGCCCTGTGTGAAAAAGTGATTGCCCCCTAAACCTAATAACTGGTTGGGCCACCCTTAGCAGCAACAACTGCAATCAAGCGTTTGCGATGACTGGCAATGAGTCTCTTTTGGCCTACTCATCCTTGCAGAATTGTTGTAATTCAGCCACATTGGAGAGTTTTCAAGCATGAACCGCCTTTTTAAGGTCATGCTACAGCATCTCAATCGGATTCAGGTTAGGACTTTGACTAGGCCACTCCAAAGTCTTTGTTTTGTTTTTCTTAAGCAATTCAGAGGTGGACTTGCTGGTGTGTTTTGGATCATTGTCCTGCTGCAGAACCCAGGTGCGCTTCAGCTTGAGGTCATGAACAAATGGACGGACATTCTTCTTCAGGATTTTTTTTGTTAGACAGCAGAATTCATGGTTCCATTTACCACAACAAGTCTTCCAGGTCCTGAAGCAGCAAAACAGCCCCAAACCATCACACTACCACCACCATATTTTATTGTTAGTATGATGTTCCTTTTCTGAAATGCTGTGTTACTTTTACACCGGATTTAATGGGACACACACCTTCCAAAAAATTCAACTTTTGTCTTGTCAGTCCACGGAATACTTTCCCAAAAGTCTTGGGGATCATCAAGATTTTTTCTAGCAAAACTGAGATGAGCCTTTATGTTCTTTTTGCTCAGCAGTGGTTTTCGTCTTGGAACTCTGCCATGCAGGCCATTTTTGCCCAGTTTCTTGATGTTGTTGTGGGGTCTTTTGTGACCTCTTGGATGAGTCAACACTGTGGTCTTGTGGTAATTTTGGTCGGCCGGCCATTCCGGGAAAGGTTCACTGCTGTTCCATGTTTTCACCATTTGTGGCTCTCACTGTGGTTCACTGGTATCTCAAAGCTTTAGAAATGGCTTTATAACCTTTTCCAGACTGATAGATTTCAATTACTTTGTTTTTCATTTGTTCCTGAATTTTTTTGTATCATAGCATGATGTCTAGCTTTTGAGGATCTTTTGGTCTACTTCACTTTGTCATGCAGGTCCTATTTCAGTGATTTCTTGATTGAGAACTGGTGTGGCAGTAATCAGGCCTGGGTGTGGCTAGAGAAATTGAACTCCACTTTCCAAAGATGTGATAAACCAATTAATTTATGTTTTAACGGAGGGCGGGGGGCAATCACTTTTTCACACAGGGCCATGTAGGTTTGGATTTTATTTTACCCTTTATAATGAATACCTTCATTTAAAAACTGCCTTTTGTGTTTACTTGTGTTATCTTTGTCTAATATTTAAATTTGTTTGATGATCTGAAACATTTAAGTGTGACAAACAGACAAAAAATGAGAAATCAGGAAGGGGACAAACAATTTTTCACACCACTGTAGTGTTTTACTTTTTTTTTAAAAATTAAAAACAGCCTTTATTAAAGGATCAAATACAACAAAACACAATTCCAAAACACCAGATAATCTCAATAAATAATGCTAGAATACATACTCTGATAATTTAAGTGATCTTTCGAGCAAGGTAACTTAAATATTCAAACAGTCCGAAGGAAATGGGCAGTTCATCCCGTTAGCGATGGTTCTTCTCCTCCTCAGGTCAGTAATAATGTTTCTAACTACAGCATCACTTCTATGAAGGATTGATGGGTAACAGTCTTAGCTCTTGTTTTCCATATGTGCGTGTTTATGATGCACATCACCAACCAGAAGACTCACTGTCACTGTCTGTGAATGTCTCAGAAAAATTCCATAAAAGATTTTTCATTAACAATATCAAAACCCACATTGCTCATCCTTTTTCTTATTTCTTTAGTTTTGTAGCAATGAAGCAATAGATGTTCCAAGGTCTTATCCTCATCACAGTGAGGCATGGGACACTTGGTGGTTGTAACAAAGCAGCTCCATTTAACTACAGACCTAACGGGTAATCTGTTTACTGTAATTAGCCAAGCTGTGTCTCTCATGTGCTCACTGATGATTTTGTCATTTATATTTTTAATAATTTGAGAAGGATCTGAATCAATGACATATTTGTAATTGATTTTAACACTGTTTTTCTCATCATTTGATAAATGTGTTTTGTAGTTGAGGTATTCCAGTTTATGTCAAGATGTTTGAAGGTATCCAGGAAGTCATCATACAGAAGTTTGTAGTATGGAATGGTAGATCTTGCGCTACCTTTATTTTTTTTCCAGTGAGTAGAATTAATTGAAAACCAAAAAGTATTTCTTGAAATTGCACAAGAAATGTTTTTCCATCCATCTTCTACTGCTTTAATCCTTTTTGGGTTGTGGGAGGGCTAGAGCCTACCCCAGCATCTTTGGGTGACAGGCAGGGTACACTCTGGACAGATCGCTAGTCCATTGCAGGACCAATGTTTTTAATAAATGAAATTATTAAGAAAATGCTGAGGTTGGGGGCTCCCAGACTGTTTTTAAAAATGAGGGTTCTTTTTTTGGTGACTTCCTGGTTTGTGTTTCAGATAAGTTTGACACACTGTTTACTGATTGTTGAGATGGATTTTTGTGGAGGTGGAAAAATTGTAGCCAAAAAGAGCAATTTGGAGACAATGTGGGTTTTAATTATGCTAATGCGGCCTTTGTAAGTTGTATTTTTATTTTCCCACTTGAGAACTTCTTCTTTAACATTGGACTCTTTTTTTGGACCAGTTTGAGAGACGGCAGTCTTTTGAGTTACTATCTGTGCCCAGAGTTGGAACCAAACATGGTGAGGCAGCATTTAGTTTTAATGCTTCTCACATGTGGAACAAACTCCTAGAAAGAATGAGGGCTGCTGAAACTCTCAGCTGCTTTAAAAACTCTCCTATTTGCCATGGCCTTTCAGTAGCCTACAGTGTACTGTAACTTTTATTTCTGTCGTATTCTATTTTAGCTTGTTTTGTTTCTCTTAACTTTTTAGTTTGCTTTTAAATTCTTGTTTTTGTAAAATGTATATTTAAATTTTAAGGGAGAGTTTGAGGCCCCCCTGAGAAGTGGGTCAGGCCCCCCTCATAGAAGAAAAGGAGTGGGTTAAGCCACATTTCCACTATATAGTTCTGCGCTACTCTTTTCTTTACTACTTGTTTCTCCCGCGGCTGCGCCTCCATCACAACCGCGGAAAGCCAAGTATTGCTGGGGTGGGTGGGATCGAGGTGGCGCTACACTGCTGACGTAGTAAAGGACGCGACTGACTCCTCAACAACACAGAAAAAAATAGCGGATTACGAGCGGAGGATTTCCATGGTTTTTAACACAATGAATATCTTTAACGAGACAAGAGAATTTTACAGGAGAAGACGACGTGGATTGAGACAACACGCGTTGGAGCAGGAGAGGAGAATAGCGGTTGCCCAGGAGGAATCTGAAGCAGCTGCATATGAAGCAGAGATCATTTCATTTGTTCAGTGTTCATGTGCATACATATGTCAAACGTGTTTTTTAAATAAAATGTTGTGCACTTTTAAACTACGTCGCCTCTGTTGTTCAAAACGGTTAAATGTTAACAGACGGTTAATTAAATGCTGAAACACTGGGGTAATTTAAAATAATGCAGAAGCTTAATCCTAAACCCCTTTAACTTACCAAATAATTTTTAATATTATAAAAAAGCCAATCCAAATGTAGACCCATTTTGTGTATTGTGTAATAATGATACACTGATGATAAACTGACTTCCCAAAAAAAGCAGCAGCTAGACAACGCACTTTTGGTTTGATGGAATTGCCAATTGACCTTGGAATTATATGTGGAAACTTGTTATACTTCCAGTTAACTTTAACTTACCAAATAATTGATATTATAAAAAAGCCAATCCAAATCTAGGCCCATTGTGTATCATTTGAGTATTATTTTTCCCATCTATTGTTATTTATAAGGGTTATCTGTTCAGTGGTGGCTAATTACACACTAAAACAACGTAGAAATGACTCCAAAAAAAAAAAAAAATGCTGCAGCTAGACAACTCACTTTTGGTTTGATGGAATTGCCAATGAACCTAGAAATTTTATGATGAAACTTTTTTAAATCCTACTAAATACTGTGACATTGTCACACTGCCCAACACCAAATTATAATTTTCTTTTTCAAACCAAAGATCACTATGGATCTATTGAATCACAATAGCATAGGTTTATCATATACATGTCAACGTTTACAACATCGAAAATGTTATATTTGGGTTTACATGTATGGGTATTTTCGCTTTATATTATACTAGACTGCTTATAATTTATTGGAATTCTCAGAATTTGGAATGCCGATAGAACATTCAATTCACATGTACTTACCTTTTACCCAATTCGACTTTTACCTTTATCAGTGTCTACTGCTGAATGTAAATTACACCTGTGCAACTGCTTACAATTTTACTTAAAAACTGTACCCAATGTAGAGCAATGGATACAGCAGTGGTAATATTTATTAAATTTAACAATAACAATTACATTACCATTAAAAATCTTGACACCTTTATGGCTGAACAGCAGGATTAGGGTCATATGAGGCAATGGAATGTGTATGTAATTATTCGCCTTTATCATCCAGTGTTATAATATACAAACCACACTTTTATCCAAAAGACTAACATTTTATTACATTACAAATATTCCCAAAACATGTTAACAAATGGGAAGCTTTCAGTACTTCGACCAGACTGCCAAAATGGTTTAGGAAGGCTCCGTGGAAGGAAGCCGTCTCTGTCAGCTCATCCCTTCTTAATGCGGCTAACTGCAGGTGTCTTTCGCGCTGTTCGTGCTGCCGTTGATGCTGTTCGAGCATCCTTTCATGGATCCGCATCTCCTCAGCATGATTCTGGGCCATCAGTGATGCAAGGTCTGCAATGTTGTTGGACCTTTTCAGCTTGCCTATATGAAAGACAGAAGTCATTGTATTTAGATAACACCGGATCAAAACATGTCAGAAAAAATATTATGGAATTAAACTGTTGAAAGCCTGTGGTGGGATGCTTCATTGCTGTATTTAAGCTCAACTGTATATGTTGTTGCCCCTCAGTAGAGTGGACTATAAGCAACTTCTGTGGTGATGTGGTTAGGCCCCCCTTCATTTCAAAAAGGATTAATTGTAAAAAGTATTTTGATTTAATGGGTTATTTTTAAAAGAATTTCTTTGTACTGTGGCCTCATAAATCAGAATGGGTTAATAGTGTTAGCTGACTTGAAGAATTTCAATCAAGCATTTTGATTTGAAGTCGGTACATGTGCTCCTTTTTTTTTGTGAAAATACAAGAGTATTTCCACCACCAACACACCTATAACACTGGGCCACTGTGGCTATGAACACCCCTGAATCTAGTATTTTTATAAACGTAGAAAGACATTTTAAATTCCTTATTATGCGTCTATAGAAAATAACAATCACATATAAAAACAACCGGGTGGTAATTTTCAGTTTGTTGTGCCTTACCAGCACTTGACCGGGAGATGCCGGGGCAGTCCAGTGAGGCGGACCCCAAGGGATTTGAAAACTGTGTATAGAAGGAAAAAACACACAATAAAGCTCACAAACAAAGTGCAACATGTACCGCAAACACAAAACTTTTTAACCAGAATACAATAAGCTTACGTCAGCATTTTGTTCACGTGAATACTGAAATAAAAGTGTGATCCAGCAGCTTGATGCGAGGTAGCAGCAAGGTACAGAGGTAGCTAGCTATTAGCGGGCTAGCCATCACCACAATTGCCCACAATCAAACAACTTTCTTTATTGCTTAAATAAAGTGCGCTTTTGACCGAAAGGCAAGAAGACGGACAATAACAAAACAACACTCACCGTCACCGTTTTTCAATTCCGTGGCCGTGTCGAGTCCAAATTCTCTGCCATAATAGCAGGCCGGACACTTCCTGGTATATTTTTTCATTGCGAGTTGCCCCACCAACTCGCTCTGGATGTAGTCATCGGCTACGAGGGACAGAAAAGTCCGCACCTTCTCGTTTGTTCATGGAATAAACTTGCACGTGGACATCGTTATATGAGAACACAATTGTGAATCCAGTCACCGCAGTTACTCGCTGAAATTACAAATGGCGGTCGTGTAGCTTCAACAGAAAACAAAACGGACGCGTTTGGTGACGTTACGCCCTGACCAATCAGCGTTTAGCAGTCGATTGACGTCAATTCACACCTCGCTTTTCACTCGGCTGTACCCTGCCTCTGAACAGGCACGAAAATCGTAACGGTTAAACCGTGAGGACTTGGGTGGAAATGGCGAAAAACCGAAACAAGTAAAAAAAAGTAAAGCCAAGGTGATACTGGTGGAAATGGGGCATTAGAGGCCCCCCTGATAAAAGGAGTTTGAAACTGGATTCATGCTGCATCTCCGCTGTCTGTGTATGTGCAACCGGAAACCTTGGGTGATGAAATTTACATCATCGTCTCCAGTCTGCTAGTGTCCGTAGGACTCTTCTGCAGATGACTGCGTGCAGCCCAAATTTTATGACCGCGCGGCCTGGACACGACCTGAATGCATTGACAGAGCATGCGCAAGACTGAATGTCCCATTCACGAGGTGGCACTACCAACACAGCATACAAAGGCAAAGTAGACGAGGAAGACAACGAGGACGCGGAAGACAAGAATAAACATGCATGAATCCTTTTGCAGCAGCAGCAGCTTGAGTGGAGAAGAGCACTGGAAAATGGTAATTCCTTCTTTTCCTTGAAATAACGCCATTGTTGTTGCTATAAAAAATGTGCGTCGCTCTCGTGTTCATAGTGGGTGAGGAAACTGGCGTGTTAACGCATTTGCACTACCCATAGGGCTGGGGCGAAACTACACATAACAGTTGTGCGCATACGTCAACTGCTTGGCCTGGTAGACAAAAAAGTGAGCATGGACAATGCTGCGTGCGCGCCAGGCTCGTCCATAGTGTGCGTGGTCCAAAGCAGACCAGAGGTGAAATACAGAATGAATAAGGCTTAAGGCTACAGTATTTGGGTTTGAGGAGCGGGTTTGAGGCCCCTCTCATAGAAGAAAAGGAGTGGGTTAGGGGATGTTTAAAGGGATAGCAAAAAACCTAAGGCTATTTGGATTAGTCAAAACATTGCCAGTGTTTTTTTTCACGTATAAAAAATAAGAGTAAAGGAAAGGAGGTTCGAGGCCTTCTAATGTGTAAATTCCTTTTGCACCTTCCTTTAATGTTTTTATGTAAAGCACTTTGAATTGTCTTGTACACAAAATGTGCTCTTCAAATAAACTTGCCTTGCCTTGAGTTGAACCAGACACCTAGAATTTTAATTTCATTTTTTAAAATCAAATCTATTTTTGGATTCTGACCATCTTGACCTATCTATACAGCTTCAGTTTTTTGTTTATTGAGAATAGCTCCTGATGCCCTCTCAAACTGGTCCAAAATCTCTGAGGGTATCCATCTCTTCTTGGTTATTGATAATGACTGTAACATCACTGGTGTAAGCCAAGGCTGCCACCCTGAGTGTCCCTCCCAAAATTTGGCCCTTCAGTCTCGAGTCTGTATTAATCTTCCTTATAAGGGGGCAGATAGCCAGGACATAAAAGGCGACATTCAGAGAGCAGCCCTGCTTCACGCCACAAAGGATGTTAATTTTTGTAGTCAGAGAGTCATTCACTTTGACTTGAATCAAGGGCTTAACATATAACAATTTGATCATTCTAATAAAATTCTTGGGGAACCCATACATATCTAAAACTGCCCATAAATAATCCCTTGAGACAAAGTCAAAGACTCTAGTTTGATGAAGACTTAAAATATAAAAACCCAGGGTCTTAGAATAAATTAATTCTCTTAGTATGCAGAGATTTTCCCACATCTGTCCCACATTGTCCCACATCTGGCGTCCTTTTATTGCACGTTTGTTCCTTGTTGATAATTATATCAAGTATGTCTTGCAGTCTGTTCATTATAATTTTTGCCAAGATTGTATAATCACCCTTGGTTCAACACAGAAACTCGTAGCTTAAAACAGAAGACTTGTCAATTAGAAAGAAAATGGCGTTCCACTAATTTAGATGAAATCTATTTAGCTTGGTGAAGTCATCTTTTAATTTGTAAAAAATCTCTTAGAAAAGCTAGAACAAGTTATTACTCTGCATTAATAGAAGAGAACAAGAATAATCCCAGGTTTCTTTTCAGCACTGTAGCCAGGCTGACTAAGAGTCAGGACTCTGTCAATCCTTGCATTCCCTTAGAGCTTACTAGTCAGGACTTTGTGAACTTTTTTAATTGTAAAATTTCATAGATAAAAGATAAAAACAGTCAGATTCTTCCCACTGTAAACTTAAATACAGTAACTAATACAACTCCTTCAACTGACATCTGTTTGGATAAGTTTACTCCAAATGACCTTTTAGAGTTAGATAAAATAATTTCCTCATCCAAGCCTTCAACTTGTCCTTTAGACCCTATTCCTACCAGGTTATTTAAAAAAGTCTTCCCATTTATTAGAAGCCCTATTCTTCAAATAATCAATTCTTCATTAACATTAGGCCATGTACTGCAGGCTTTTAAAACTGCTGTAATTAAACCCTTACTCAAAAAGCCAATGCTTGATCCAGGAGTTTTAGCCAACTATCGACCAATCTCTAATCTGCCTTTCATTTCAAAAATCTTAGAAAGAGTTGTTGCTACACAACTATTTGACCACTTGCAGGCAAATGGTTTATTTGAAGAGTTTCAATCTGGGTTTAGAATCCATCATAGTACTGAAACAGCCTTAGTGAAGGTCACTAATAACCTCCCTATCGCATCTGATAATTGACTTGTTTCTGTACTTGTCCGTTTAGACCTTAGTGCAGCTTTTGATACTATTGACCATAATATTCTACATGATAGATTAGAACACTATGTTGGACTTAATGGAACTTCGCTGCAGTGGTTTAGATCTTATATGTCTGATAGGCTCCAGTTTGTTCATGTCAATAATGAGTTTTCTTCCAACTCAAAGCTTAGTCATGGAGTTCCACAGGGATCTGTGCTAGGCCCTACTGTTTTTAGTTTATATATGCTTCCATTAGGCAACATAATTAGAAAGCACTGTATACATTTTCATTGTTATGCAGATGACACACAATTATACATGACAATGAAGCCAGATGATAGTAATCAATTAGCCAAGTTAGAAGCTTGTCTTAAGGAAATCAATGCTTGGATGACTTGTAATTTCCTGCTATTAAATTCAGATAAAACTGAAGTCATTCTTGTTGGTCCAAAAAACCTTAGAAATACCTTTCCAAACCAAACTTTTAGTTTGGATGCGGTTACTATTTCCCTTAATAGTTCTGTGAGGAGCCTTGGAGTTATTTTTTTTATCAAGATCTGTTTTTCAATTTACATATTAAACTTGTTTCTAAGACTGCCTTCTATCATTTGCATAATATTGCCAAGATTAGGAGCATCTTGCCTCAGATTGATGCTGAGAAACTGATCCATGCTTTTGTCAGCTCTAGATTAGATTATTGTAACTCTTTATTACCAGGTTGCCCTAAAATATCTTTAAAAAGTCTTCAGTTGATCCAAAATGCTGCTGCAAGAGTTTTAACAGGTACTAGAAAGAGAGATCATATCTCTCCAGTTCTGGCCTTCCTTCATTGGCTTCCCATAGAGTTCAGAATTAAGTTTAAAATCCTTCTTCTTACTTACAAAGTTCTTAACAATCTGGCCCCTTTTTATTTAAAAGATCTGATACTACCCTATCATCCTAACAGAGCATTATGCTGCCAAAATGCTGGATTACTTGTAATACCTAGAATCTCCAAAAGTACAATGGGAGACAGAGCCTTCAGTTATCAAGCTCCTTTCCTGTGGAACCAGTTACCAATTTGGATTTGGGAGTCAGACTTGATCTCTGTTTTTAAGAATAGGGTTAAAACCTTCCTTTTTGATATAGCCTACAATTAGGGAGGAATTATGTGTCTCTGAACCCTCCATTAGTTATGCTGCTAATAGATTTAGACAGCCGGGGGACCTCTAATAATGTACTGGGCTTCACTCCTTTAATGTTTGCTCTCTATATGTCTGTTCTTTTCATCTTCTCTATCCCCTCACCCCCCAGCCAGTCGCAGCAGATGACTGCCCCTCTCTGAGCCTGGTTCTGCTAAAGGTTTCTTCCTGTTAAAAGGGAGTTTTTCCTCTCCACCGTCGCCAAGCACTTGCTCACAGGGGATCGTCCGATTGCTGGGGTCTTTCTGCAGTTGTGGGAGTTTCCCCTACATTTGAAAGTGCTATGAGATGACTCTTGTTGTGAAATGGCGCTATATAAATAAAGCTGAATTGAACTGAATTTATAATTGTTAGTTGTCTATAACTATTTATGTCAGATTTATCTCCTTTTTATATAACAAACACATAATCCCAGAGTTAAAGGACTCTCCCAGCATACCTTCTCTAAGGCCCTGGTTAAAAACAGACAATAAAAGATCAACAACATCATCAAAAATCCCAGCATACCTTCTCTAAGGCCCTGGTTAAAAACAGACAATAAAAGATCAACTGATAAAATCATCGAAAATCAACTGATAAAATTCAGAAGGGAGGCCGTTTGGACCTGGGGATGTATTGAGCTGATTAATAGCTGCTATAATTTAGCTGTTATAATTTCATGTTGTGGGCACATATGTGAGTTCCATATGCTTCACAAGCTTATCACTGTATGCTTATTGTTTACTGCACGTCTCAGAGGAACAAAAAGTCTGAACCTCCTAGGGGTAGCAGGAGGATGCGAAGTCTGGCCTTTTGTATGCAGAGAGATGGCTATGAGGGATTTCCTGACCACCGGGATTTCAGGTGGAGACAGACAGAAGACCTGAAGGGGGATGCATTGTGATTTGGGATGTAAAGACAATGTGACTGTGTGCTTTGATGTCCTGGGGTATAAAAAGGGACAGAAGTGGGGGCATGTGTCCTCTTTTCTGCTTTTGGATGTTGGAGAATGTGGTGGTGAATAAAACTGACCTTGACCAATAAACTCAGTCTCGTCTTTCCACACAATCTCCACACTGGTGACCCTACGACCTATAATGAGCGGAGACGAATCTCCCAAGCCAGACTCGCCAGGAGCCAGCCAAACGAACGCAGCCACAGTCCAACTACCGGACTTCTGGCTGAACAATCCGCGCTCCTGGTTTAACGCAGTCGAGGCACAGTTTCACCTCCGGAGGATTTCGGTAGACGCCACAAAGTTCTACCATGTGGTTGCAAAGCTGGACAACCACACAGCCCAGCGAGTGGAGAGCCTGATCAACCACCCGCCGGACAGCGACAAGTACAGCACGTTGAAGGCTGCACTCATTTGTTACTTCACCCCCTCGGTGCAGGAGCGGGCAGAGAGGCTCCTGGCGCTGACTGAATTTGAGGACGGCAGACCTGCAGACCTGATGGGGAAGATGTTGAGTTTGAGAGAATCCGAAGTTGATAGCTTCATCTTCACCCACCTTTTCCTCAGAACCCTACCGTCAGAGGTGACAGTGACCCTGGCCAATTCACCACTGCTGGCCCGAAAAGACTACCACGAGCTGGGCCAGGAGGCGCAACGACTCGTCGATGCCAGTAAACGGTGCGTGGCTGCGGCTGCGGCAGCGGGTCCAAGCGCAACGTCCGGAGACGGCAGGGGGCCAGAGGCTGCAGCACCAGACTCACCGACGACGGCGGTGGCAGGGTCCGGGAAACACAGAGCAGACGTCAGCCTTTGCTTCTACCATCGCCGCTTCGCAGAGAGGGCACACAAGTGCATTCCACCGTGCCACTTTAAGCGCTCGGGAAACGCCAAGACCGGGGGTCAGTAGCAGCTGCTGCCCTCGGAGAGGAGAACAAGCTGCTCTACTTGAAGGATGCCCACTCGGGGAGGCATTTCCTCGTGGACATGGGCTCCCAGCTGAGTTTCATCACACCTTCCTACGCTGACCGACTGGCGCCTTCCAGTGGTCCCTGGGTGTCAGCAGCGAACAGCTCGGCGATTAAGACCTTCGGTGAGAGGACTCTGCTTCTGTCTTTACACAGCTGCACTTTCGAGTGGACTTTCGTCATAGCGGCAGTCAATTTCAACATGTTAGGGGCTGATTTTTTGTGTTCACATGGTTTGTTGGTCGATCTTGCTAATAGACGCCTGGTTAATGCACTCTTTTTTTATTCTATTCTCTGTACAGCTCGAGTGGCCCCGCCAGCAGCACAAGCCAACGTCACAGCCGCAGGTGGTAAGTTTCACACACTGCTCACTCAGTTCCCAGCACTCACGGTCCCAACATTTTCGGCGGCCGTGGCTAAACACGGGGTGGAACATTTTATTACTACCACCGGACCGCCCGTTTTTGCAAAAGCTCGGCGCTTGGATTCAGCTAAACTGACCATAGCGCGTGAGGAGTTTGCCAACCTGGAAAAGTTGAGCATCATCCGGCGTTCGAAAAGCCCCTGGGCTTCACCGCTTCACATGGTCCCTAAAGCTGATGGCTTATGGCGGCCTTGTGGTGATTTCCGCAGGCTGAACAACGCTACAGCGCACGACCGCTACCCGATCCCGCACATCCAAGATTTTTCAGTTCATTTGGCGGGGGCGCGCGTTTTTTCTAAAATAGACTTGGTACGCGGTTACCACCAGGTCCCAGTGCGCGCTGAGGACATACCCAAAACAGCGGTAATAACTCCTTTCGGGCTTTTCGAATTTTTGCGCATGCCGTTTGGGCTTAAAGGCGCAGCGCAGACATTCCAACGCATGATGGACGCGGTTTTGCGCGATCTCCCTTTTGTGTTTGTCTACCTGGACGACATATTGGTAGCCAGCGCGTCCGAAGACGAACACGAAAACCACCTCACGCCAGTTTTCCGGAGGTTGGCAGAGCACGGGTTAATAATTAACCCGGCGAAGTGTCAGTTCGGGGTGACGCAGATTGATTTTTTGGGGCATCGCGTCTCCCCAGAGGGAGCGGTCCCTTTGCCTGACAAAGTGCGCGCAGTAACAAACTTTCCCCAGCCGCAAACGGTCAAAGCGTTACAGGAGTTTTTGGGAATGGTAAATTTTTATAACCGTTTCCTCCCCCGCGCAGTGCAACTCATGCAACCATTGTATGCTGCACTAAAAAACCAAAAACCCACAAATAAAGTCGAATGGACTCCGGAGCGAGAGCGCGCATTTTCCGAAGTCAAAACAGCCTTGGCAAACGCTGCGTTGTTAGCGCATCCAGTCCCAGCAGCCCGCATGGCGCTCACTACTGATGCGTCAGATGTGGCCACAGGGGCGGTCGTGGAACAGTTTGTAGCTGGAGCCTGGCAACCGCTCACCTTTTTCAGTAAGACCCTGTGCGACAGCGAACGAAAATACAGCGCATTCGACAGGGAGTTGTTAGCTCTCCACTTGGCCATTCGCCACTTCCAGTTCTGGCTGGAAGGACGCCGTTTCACTGTGTTCGTTGACCACAAGCCGCTGACTTTCGCGATGGCCAAGATTTCGGAACCTTGGTCGGGCCGGCAGCAGAGACAGCTGGCTGCAATATCAGAGTTTACTACCGATATCCAGCATGTGGCGGGTAAACTTAATGTAGTGGCGGACTGCCTCTCGCGCGCCGTGGGGGCTCCAGCCCGCGCGGAGGTAGATCCTGCAGCCATGGCCGCAGAGCAGTTTAGCGACGTGGAAGTGCACGCGGCCCCGGTCCGCGTGGGGATAAATTACGCAGCCATGGCCGCGGAGCAGGTTAGCGACGCGGATGTGCGCACGCTCCAGTCTGGACCAACAGGGTTAAGGCTGGAGAACAGGGTGCTACAAGACGGTATGCCCCCCCTAATCTGTGACGTCTCCACTGGGCGGCCGTGTCCGGTGGTTCCAGGCCGCGTGGCGCCGCCGCGTTTTTGACTCGATCCATTCTCTGGCGCACCCGGGAGTGCGCGCGTCGGTCAAAATGGTAGGAGAGAAATTTGTATGGCCGAGCCTGCTCAAATAAGTTAGAGAGTGGGCGGCAGCTTGCACGGCCTGCCAGCAGGCCAAGGTTCATAGACACACGAGAGCTCCCTTGGAGCCGTTTCACATCCCGGCTGAAAGGTTTGATCATGTCCACGTGGACCTCGTAGGCCCCCTCCCGCCCTCACAAGGGTGCACACATCTGCTGACAATGGTTGACCGCACCACGCGCTGGCCGGAAGTGGTTCCGCTGTCATCAACCACAGCCGAGGAGGTGGCGCGCGCGCGTTTTTAACGACATGGGTAGCGCGCTTTGGAGTCCCGTCGGACATTAGGTCCGACAGAGGCCCGCAATTTGTTTCCGAACTTTGGTCAGCGATGGCCCACAGCCTGGGGGCAATGATCCACCGCACGACTGCGTACAACCCGCAGGCTAACGGGTTATGCGAACGTTTTCACAGGTCATTGAAGGCGGCTCTCAGAGCGTCACTTACGGATCCAAATTGGGTGGACAAGCTACCATGGGTTTTATTGGGGTTGCGTTCCGCACCTAAAGAGGATTTAGAAGCCTCCCCAGCTGAGCTACTTTTCGCACAGCCACTTCGGCTGCCCGGGGAATTTATCCCAGATAATCCAGCACCAGAGTGCTCCCCGGCTCAGCGGTTACAGAATAGCACGGGCCCAAGCACACTACCTGGCCCCGTTCACCACAGTTTTCCACGTGTTTTTGTGCCTAAGGCTTTAAAAAATGCAGAGTTTGTTTTTGTCAGACATGATGCCCATCGCCCGCCTTTACGCCCACCTTATGACGGACCATATAGAGTGCTGGAAATGGGGGATAAGCATTTTTTGCTAGATTTGGGGGGCAGAAAGGAAAGGATTGGCATTAACAGGCTCAAACCCGCTTTTGTGGCAGCTGACGAAATTGTGCAGTTGGCGAAGGCTCCTCGGCGCGGCAAACCCCCTAGAGAGCATTCCCCAGAACACCCACAGAGGTTGACTAACAGTTCTCATCCCCAGGCAGCAGATCCACAGCGGGAAGACGCCGTGGAAGTGGTACAGCCTGCTTTCAGCAAATACGGGAGAAGGTTGAGACCTAAGCGCACTTGGACTGATATGTAGTGATTTTAGTATGACATGCAATCTGTGGTTGTGTTGTTCCATCTTAGACGTTTGGGGGGGGGGGGTCATGTGGGCACATATGTGAGTTCCATATGCTTCACAAGCTTATCACTGTATGCTTATTGTTTACTGCACGTCTCAGAGGAACGAAAGGTCTGAACCTTCTAGGGGTAGCAGGAGGATGCGAAGTCTGGCCTTTTGTATGCAGAGAGATGGCCGTGAGGGATTTCCTGACCACCGGGATTTCAGGTGGAGACAGACAGAAGACCTGAAGGGGGGGTGCATTGTGATTTGGGATGTAAAGACAATGTGACTGTGTGCTTTGATGTCCTGGGGTATAAAAGGGACAGAAGTGGGGGCATGCTTCCTCTTTTCTGCTTTTGGATGTTGGAGAATGTGGTGGTGAATAAAACTGACCTTGAGCAATAAACTCAGTCTCGTCTTTCCACACAATCTCCACAGTGTTTCCTTATGTCTCCCAAAAGTGGGGAGAAAATACTGGGTTCATAAGGGACAATTACAGCCGTGGACAAAATTGTTGGTACCCCTCTGTTAATGAAAGAAAAACCCACAGTGGTCACAGAAATAACTTGAATCTGACAAAAGTGGTAATAAATAAAAATTCTATGAAAATTAACCAGTGAAAATCAGACAATGCTTTTGAATTGTGGTTCAACAGAATTATTTTAAAAAAACAAACTCATGAAACGGGCCTGGACAAAAATGATTGCTGTGGGTCTTTTGTGACCTCTTGGATGAGTCGTCACTGCACTCTTGGGGTAATTTTGGTTGGCCAGCCACTCCTGGGAAGGTTCACTACTGTTACATGTTTTCGCCATTTGTGGATAATGGCTCTCACTGTGGTTCTCTGGAGTCCCAAAGCTTCAGAAATGGCTTTACAACCTTTTTCAGACTGATAGACCTTAATTACTTTGTTTCTCATATGTTCCTGAGTTTCTTTGCATGATGTCTAGCTTTTGAGGATCTTTTGGTCTACTTCACTTTGTCAGGCACGTCCTATTTAAGTGATTTCTTGATTGAGAACAGGTGTGGCAGTAATCAGGCCTGAGTGTGGTTAGAGAAATTGAACTCAGCTTTCCAAAGATGTGGTAAACCACAGTTAATTTATGTTTTAACCGGGGGGGGCGGTCACTTTTTCACACAGGGCGTTTTTAGTTGTATGTTTTGGGTCATTATCCTGTTGCAAGACCCATGACATGCGACTGAGACCAAGCTGTCTAACACTGGGCAGCACATTTCTCTCTAGAATACCTTGATAGTCTTGAGATTTCATTGTACCCTGCACAGATTCAAGACACCCTGTGCCAGATGCAGCAAAGCAGCCCCACAACATAACAGAACCTCCTCCATGTTTCACAGTAGGGACAGTGTTCTTTTCTTGGTATGCTTCATTTTTGCGTCTGTGAACACAGAGCTGATGTGCCTTGCCAAAAAGTTGCAGTTTTGTCTTGTCTGTCCATAGGACATTCTCCCAGAAGCTTTGTGGCTTGTCAACATGCAGTTTGGCAAATTCCAGTCTGGCTTTTTTATGATTTGTTTTCAACAGTGGTATCCTCCTTGGTCGTGTCCCATGAAGTCCACTTTGGCTCAAACAACGATGGATGGTGCGATCTGACACTGATGTACCTTGACCTTGGAGTTCACCATGAATGTGTTTAGAGGTTGTTCTGGGCTCTTTTGTTACCATTCGTATTATCCGTCTCCTCCTGCGGCCACGTCCAGGGAGGTTGGCTACAGTCCCGTGGATCTTAAATTTCTGAATAATATGTGCACTCGTAGTCACAGGAACATCAAGCTGCTTGGGGATGGTCTTATAGCCTTTACCTTTAACATGCTTGTCTATAATTTTCTTTCTAATCTCCTGAGACAACTCCCTCCTTTGCTTCCTCTGGTCCATGTTTAGTGTGGTAAACACCATGTCAGCAAACAGCACAGTGACTACACTACCGTTCAAAAGTTTGGGGTCACTTAGAAATTTCCTTATTTTTGAAAGAAAAGCACTTTTTTTCAATGAAGATAACTTTAAACTAATTAGAAATACACTCTATACATTGCTAATGTGGTAAATGACTATTCTAGCTGCAAATGTCTGGTTTTTGGTGCAATATCTACATAGGTGTATAGAGGCCCATTTCCAGCAACTATCACTCCAGTGTTCTAATGGTGCAGTGTGTTTGCTCATTGCGTCAGAAGGCTAATGGATGATTAGAAAACCCTTGTGCAATCATGTTAGGTCTGCAATGCTGTAATTGCTGCAAATGGAGGATTCTTTGACGAAAGCAAAGTTTGAAGGAAAAAATTATTATTTCAAACACAAATCATTATTTCTAACCTTGTCAATGTCTTGACTATATTTTCTATTCATTTTACAACTCATGGTGGTAAATAAAAGTGTGACTTTTCATGGAAAACACAAAATTGTCTGGGTGACCCCAAACTTTTGAACGGTAGTGTACTCGTCACCCTTTAAACAGGCCGACTGACTGATTACAAGTTTGTAGACAACTGTGATGTTAATTAGAGGACACATGTTGGTTGAACATGTTCCTATGGTCACATTATTTTCAATCTTTTCTAGGGGTACCATCATTTTTGTCCAGGCCTGTTTCATGAGTTTGTTTTTTAAAATAATTCTGTTGAACCACAATTCAAAAGCATTGTCTGATTTTCATTGTTTAATTTTCATAGAATTTTTATTTATTACCACTTTTGTCAGATTCAAGTTATTTCTGTGACCATTGTGGGTTTTTCTTTCATTAACAGAGGGGTACCAACAATTTTGTCCACGGCTGTATACATATACATAGTTATATACACAGTGCAGGAGCATTGCAGCTAGATGGTATCAACAACATTACAGTTAGTTACATTACCCGTCAAAAAAAAAAAAAAAGGACCCAGACAGTATATTTCACATTTGAATGAACAGTGTTGTTGCCACCCTCGATAATAATTGTAATTGTCTTAGTTGTGTATTGGAAAGGGCGATCTCTATTGTGCAAAGTTGTGATGTTTAATATAGCTTCAGAACTCGTTTTTAAATGGAGTTCTTGTAAACACAGAATGTCAACATCAGTCCTCAATAAATAATTGACCTTTTCTTGTCTACATCTATTAGACTGAAGGCCTCTAGCATTCCAAGTAGCAACTTTTAAGATGCACATAGAGTCATAAAGGGAGAGACTTAACATACTTGTTCTGTTCTCTCTTCTTCTTCACGTTAGAAGTGGAGGATGCTGGACATTTTTGTCCCCCTGCAATAGCATCAAGGACAGACTCACGGAGGATGTCTTGGGGAATACTGGAAAGCTGGAGGGGGCTTTCTTCTTTCTCCGGAGGTAGAGAAGCTAGGGAGTAGGGGAGCTGGCCTGGAGGGAGAGAGGCAGAGCTGGACTCCTCACTATCACTCTCAAAGAAGTCTGTTAACTCAGCAGAACTTTTATATTCACTATCACTGGTCTCCGAAGTGGAGGGGCTGGGATGGAGAACTCATTTAAGTTTCTTTAAAGTAGAGAGATCCTTAACAGCATCAGCATCATTATTGTTATTAAATCTATCACTTGCACCCTCAGGTGTATTTGAGGGAGAGATTTCTGTCGAAATGGGAGCTTTTTCAGCTTTAACACAACCTCGACAACAGAGGAGGCTGCATCAACATCAGCGACAGGAGTAGGATCTTCAGCAGCAGCAGGGGGAAGGGGCACAGGTGTTGAAGAGGCCATACCTTCCTCGTGTTGAGTCGTAGCCTGATGACTTGATGATGGCTGGACAATCACAGGTTGAGCCAGAGGCTGATGGCTTCTTTCCTGGGGGTCACCCATGTCCATAGAAGCAAAAGGGTCTGCAGTGGTGGTTCTCAGTCTCTTTGTCATGTTGGCATTTTATTTATTTTTTTATGTTGGCATAAAACAGGGTGGCTGAAGAAGGTATGTCCTTTCTGGTCACACACAGAACACTGGCTTTCACCATGGCACTGAGAGGCTTTGTGGCCCAACTGACCACAGGGCCAACACTTCACAGTGGGACAGTCTCCGACTTCATGTCCTATGGCTTGACAGATGTAATGCCTTGCGGTTTGGCCAGGGTAAATAATGCAACTGTTGTAAGCGCCCAAAGAAATGGTGTTTGGGAGTTGTATTAATTTGCCAGTGGAGTCTTTCTTCAGACACACTTTGTACTTCCTTATTCCAAACCAGAGACCAAGCGTGTCTACTGGTTTGTGTGCTGGTTGGAGAATTTCACAGTACCTGCTCAGGTAGGTTTCAACATCTTGGTCTGAAATTCTCCCAGTCCAGAACTTAATGACGACTGTAGTCACGTCATTCTGTATTGGAGACTCTACCATCCATGCTTTCCATTTGGGTTGTTGAATTTTAGACACTTCCAGAAAGCACCTCAGTTCGTTTCTTGACAGAAACATAGTTCATGTTCATGTCTATTAGGAGAACTGATGAAGGAATAAATGTCTTGGGGCAGAATTCAAGATGTATCAAAGACACCCAGCGACAAAAAGGTTTATGTGGTATTTATAAAACCTGCATGCCTGGTCAGTCTCATCATATGATTGTTCACTGATTGATAAATCTGATGGATGGATCTGAGCATCATTTGAACTCCCCGCCCACGTCTCACCCACAGAATTTACGATACAGCAGAATGAAAAATGGCAAAAAGCGAAATTTCTCCATCGTAGAAATTGACATTATCATAAGAGAAGAGGAAGAATTATTTAGTGTTGTGTGGCAACATCAAAAGTCTCATTCAGTGAAAAAGAACCACATTTTGGAGGAGATCAGTGGTGTGCAACACCATTGGTTTGACCAGCTGATCTTCAGCTGAGGGTTATAATTTAAATCTGTACATACATGATTTATTTGTGTATCTGGGTTATATTACTTATATAATCACAAGTTTTCATATTGAGGAAAAAAAGGGATCGGACTTAAGGCAGAAGAGTGAGTCTGCCTTCATTGGTTACAGACAAAAATGGGAATAAATAAAGTTTTTGACTAAATGTAGTTCATTTGGTCATTCTAAGGCATACTTGTCAAACATCCATCCATCTATCCATCCATCCATCCATCCATCCATCATCTACCGCTTTTCCGGAGGTCCGGGTCACGGAGGCAGCCGTTCAAGCAGAGAAGCCCAAACTTCCCTCTCCCCAGCCACCTGCTCTAGCTCTTCAGAGAGGATTCCAAAACCAGCTGGAAGACATAATCTCTCCAGCAAGTCCTGGGTCTGCCCCGGGGTCTCCTCCCAGTGAGACATGCCCGAAACACCTCAAGTGGGAGGCGTCCAGGAGGCATCTGATCAGATGCCCATACCACCTCAACTGGCTCCTTTCAATGTGGAGGAGCAGCAGTTCTACTCTGAGCCTCTCCCGGATGACTGAACTCCTCACCCTATCTCTAAGGGTGAGTCCAGCAATCCTACAGGGAAAGCTCATTTCAGCCACTTGTATCTGCGATCTCGTTCTTTCGGTCATTACCCAAAGCTCATGACCATAGGTGAGGGTAGGAACATAGATTGACCAGTAAATTGACAGCTTTGCCTTAGAGCTCAGCTCCTTCTTCACCACGACAGACCAGTACAATGTTCGCTTCACTGCAGATGGTGCTCCGATCCATCTGTCAATCTCTCGCTCCATTCTCCACTCACTCATGAATAAGATGTCAAGACACTTAAACTCCTCCACTTGGGGCAGGAGCTTGTCTCCAACCTGGAGAGGACAATCCACCTTTTTCCGGCTGAGGACCATAGACTCAGACTTGGAGGTGCTGATTCTCATCCCAGCTGCTTCACACTCAGCAGCAAACCATCCCAGTAAGATCTGTAGGTCATTGCTGAATGAAGCCAACAGGACATCATTTGCAAACAACAGAGATGAGATCCTGTGGTCACCAAGCATGACACCCTCCATTCCCTGGCTGCGCCTAGAAATCCTATCCATAAAAATTATGAACAGGATCGGTGACAAAGGGCAGCCCTAGAAGAGTCCATCTCTCACTGGGAATGAGTCCAACTGAGTGTTGGGAATACGAACCAAACTCTCACAGCAGTTGTATAGAGACCGGATGGCTCATAACAACAAGTCCGATACCCTATACTCCCGAAGCACCCCTCCACAAAAAACCACGAGGGACGTGGTCAAATGCCTTCTCCAAGTCCACAAAATACATGTAAACTGGTTGGGCAAACTCCCACGAACCTTCGAGGATTCTCAAGAGGGTAAAGAGTTGGTCCGATGTGCCACGGCCAGGCCGAAAACCACATTGCTCCTTCTGAATCCGAGGTCCGACCAACGACCGAACTCTCCTCTCCATTACCTTGGCATAGACCTTCCCAGGGAGGCTGAGGAGTGTGAGCCCTCTAAAGTTGGAACACACCGTCTGGTCGCCCTTCTTGAAGAGAGGAACCATCACCCCGGTTTGCCATGCCAAAGGCACTCTTCCCAACCTCCACGCAATTCAATTTCAATTCAATTCAATTCAGCTTTATTTATATAGCGCCATTTCACAACAACAGTCATCTCATAGCACTTTCAACTGTAGGGGAAATCCCCACAGTTGCAGAAAGACCCCAGCAATCAAGCGATCCCCTGTGAGCAAGCGCTTGGCGACGGTGGAGAGGGAAAAACTCCCTTTTAACAGGAAGAAACCTCCAGCAGAACCAGGCTCAGGGAGGGGCAGTCATCTGCTGCGACTGGCTGGGGGGTGAGGGGATAGAGAAGATGAAAAGAACAGACATATAGAGAGCAAACAGCACGATGGGGACTCAATCTATGGGAGCGAACAAACAGATGTTAATGACCAGCAAAAAACAATATTTCATTGAGAGTGAAGAAAGGAGTGAAGCCCAGTGCATTATTGGAGGTCCCCCGGCTGACTAAACCTATTAGCAGCATAACCAAGGGAGGGTTCAGAAACACATGATCCCTCCGTAATTGTAGGCTATATCAAAAAGGAAGGTTTTAACCCTATTCTTAAAAACAGAGATAGAGTCTGACTCCCAAATCCAGATTGGCAGCTGGTTCCACAGGAGAGGAGCTTGATAATTGAAGGCTCTGCCTCCCATTGTACTTTTGGAGATTCTAGGTATTACAAGTAATCCAGCATTTTGGGAGCGTAGTGCTCTGTTAGGATAATACGGTAGTATCAGATCTTTTAAATAAGAAGGGGCCAGATTGTTTAGAGCTTTGTAAGTAAGAAGAAGGATTTTAAACTTAATTCTAAACTCTATGGGAAGCCACTGAAGGGAGGCCAGAACTGGAGAGATATGATCTCTCTTTCTAGTACCTGTTAAAACTCTTGCTGCAGCATTTTGGATCAACTGAAGACTTTTTAAAGATGTTTTAGGACAACCTGATAATAAAGAATTACAATAATCTAATCTAGAGCTAACAAAAGCGTGCATCAGTTTCTCAGTATCACTCTGAGACAAGATGCTCCTAATCTTGGCAATATTACACAAATGATAGAAGGCAGTCTTAGAAACAAATTTAATATGTGAATTGAAAGACAGATCTTGATCAAAAATAATTCCAAGGTTCCTCACAGAGCTATTAAGAGAAAGAGTAACCACATCCAAACTGAAAGTTTGATTTGGAAAGATATTTCTAAGGTTTTTTTGGACCAACAAGAATGATTTCAGTCTTATCTGAATTTAATAGCAGGAAATTACACATCATCCAAGCTTTGATTTCCTTAAGACAGGCTTCCAACTTGGCTAATTGATTACTATCATCTGGCTTCATTGACAGGTATAATTGTGTGTCATCTGCATAACAATGAAAATGTATACAGTGCTTTCTAATAGTGTTGCCTAACGGAAGCATATATAAACTAAAAAGAGTAGGGCCTAGCACAGATCCCTGTGGAACTCCATGAGTGAGCTTTGAGTTGAAAGAAAACTCATTATTGACATGAACAAACTGGAACCTATCAGATAAATAAGATCTAAACCACTGCAATGAAGTTCCATTAAGTCCAACATAGTATTCTAATCTATCAAGTAGAGTATTATGATCGATTGTATCAAAAGCTGCACTAAGGTCTAAAAGAACAAGTACAGAAACAAGTCCATTATCAGATGCGATGAGGAGGTCATTAGTGACCTTCACTAAGGCTATTTCAGTACTATGATGGATTCTAAACCCAGATTGAAACTCTTCAAGTAAACCATTTCCCTACAGGCGGTCAAATAATTGCATAGCAACAACTCTTTCTAAGATTTTTGAAATGAAAGGGAGATTAGAGATTGGTCTATAGTTAGCTAAAGCTCCTGGATCTAGCGTTGGCCTTTTTTGAGTAAGGGTTTAATTACAGCCATTTTAAAAGCCTGCGGTACATGGCCTAAAGTTGATGAAGAATTGATTATATGAAGAATAAAGCTACCAATAAGTGGGAAGACTTCTTTAAATAACCTGGAAGGAATAGGGTCTAAAAGACAAGTTGAAGGCTTGGATGAGGAAACTATTTTGTCTAACTCTAAAAGGTCAATTGGAGTAAACTCATCAAGACAGATATCAATTGAAGGAGTTGTAGTAGTTACTGTATTTAAGTTAATGGTGGGAAGAATCTGATTGATTTTATCTCTGATGGATGAAATTTTATTATTGAAAAAGTTCATAAAGTCCTGACTAGTAAGCTCTAAGGGAATGCTAGGATTGACAATGTTGCAGAGGCTTGTCAACGATGACAGCCCTACAACATCCAAGGCCTTGAGGTACTCAGGGCAAATCTCGTCCACCCCCGGGGCCTGGCCACCGAAGAGATTTTTAACCACTTTGGTGACCTCAGCCCTTGTGATGGATGAGTCGTCGCCCTCGTCTACAAACCCTGCTTCCTCTGTGGAAGGCATATCAGTGGGATTGAGGAGATCCTCGAAGTATTCCTTCCACCGCCCGACGATATCCCCAGTTGAAGTCAGCAGCGGCCCATCCGCATCATACACAGTGTGGACAGGGAGCTGCTTCCCCTCTAAGTCACCGGACAGTTTGCCAGAATCTCTTCAAGGCTGACCAAAAGTCTTGTTTGATGGCCTCATCAATCTCCTTTTACACCCGAGTTTTTGCTTCAGCAACCAGCCGAGCTGCACTCTGCTTGGCCTGTCGGTACACCTCAGCTGCTTCAGGAGTCCCACAAGCCAACCAAGCTCGATAGGACTCCTTCTTCAGCTTAATGCCCCCCCCCCCACACCACCACCACTGGTATCCACTACTTGGTTCGGGGGTTGCCACCAGAAGATGCACTGATGACCTTGCGGTCACAGCTCTGGGCAGCTGCTTCAACAATGGAGGTGGAGAACATGGCCCATTCAGACTCCATGTCTTCAAACTCCCTTGGAATGTGGTTGAAGTTCTTCTGGAGGTGAGAGTTGAAGACCTCCTGGACAGGGGCCTCATCCAGACGTTTTCAGCGTACCCTCACTATACGGCTGGGTCTACCAGGTCTGAATGGCATCCTCCCCTGCCATCGGATCCAACTCATCACCAGGTGGTGATCAGTTGACAGCTCTGCACTTTTCTTTATCCGAGTGTCCAAGACATACAGTCGCAGTTCTGATGACACAATAACAAAATCGATCATCGACCTGTGACTTAGGATGTCCTGGCGCCATGTGCACATATGGACACCCTTATGCTTGAACATGGTGTTCATTATGGACCAACTGTGGTTAGCACAGAAGTCCAATAACTGAACACCACTCAGGTTTAGATCGGACAGGCCGTTCCTCCCAATCACTCCCCTCCAGGTTTCACTGTTGTTGCCCACGTGCGCATTGAAGTCCCCCAGTAGGACAATGGAGTCTCCAAGAGGGGCACTCTCCAGCACCCCAGTCAGAGACTCCAAAATGGGTGGGTACTCTGAACCATCATTTGGCGCATAAGCACAAATGATGGTCAGGACCCATTTCCCAACCCGAAGGCACAGGGAAACAACCCCTTCATCCACCGGGGAAAACTCCAATATAGAAGCAGCAAGGTGGGGGGATACAAGAATACCCACCCCTGCCCGCCGCCTCTCGCCCGGGGCAACTCCAGAATAGGCCAAGCTCCAGCCATTCTCCAGGAGACTGGTTCCAGAACCAGAGCTGTGTGTTGAGGTGAGGCCAGCTATATCTAGCCAGTGTCTCTCAACCTCGTGCGCCCGCTCAGACTCCTTCCCCACCAGAGAGGTGACATTCCACGTCCCAAAAGCCAGTTGAGGAAGCTTGGGATCAGACCGACAAGGTCTCTGCCTTCGACCACCACCTGATCCGCATAGCACCGGACCCCCATGATCCCTTCTGCAGGTGGTGAGCCCACTGGAGGGCGAACCCGTGTAACTCCTTTGGGCTGAGCCCGGTCGGGTCCCATGGGCGGAAACCCAGCCACCAGGCACTCACCATCGAGCTCTTCCTCCAGGGCTGGCTCCAGGGTGGGGCCCCGGTAACCCCATACCGAGTGGGGTACACTGAATCCTTGTTCTATTCATCATGAGAGTCTGTTGGATTGTTCTTAGTCTTGTCAAACATAAGAATTTATTACTTACATTATGGAAGCCCAGAAGAAGTCTTTCCTGGCTACAGCTGTGTGCTCTGCGCATTGCCTCAGTTCAGCCACACGTGCAACTCGGGCACCCGGCATTATTGTGCAAAAATGCACAGGGGAAGTAAAATGACTTCCTGACATTTAATTTGGTGTATTCAGCAGAATTCTCTGATCTGAAGAATTTTTTTATAACCTCAATGGAGCGCATCATGGCCCATTTCTATGGTCTTCAGCTCTGTTGCAGTTTAACCAGCGGAGTTCACAAAAAATATGTGAGGGATAACCATTATCAAATACTACATAATACATCTTAGTCAAATAATGACTTTTTTAGAACATTAACACAGTACTCACACAGGAGATGACTCCCTACAATGCAAAGATATATATATATATATATATATATACGTATATATATATATATATATATATATATATATATATATATGTACTGCTCAAAAAAATAAAGGGAACACTTTGAAAACACATCAGATTTTAATGGGAAAAATAAGCTGGATATCGAAATTGTGGCAGGCTAGTCCAGCTTACTCAGATTAAAGGAACACTTTTTAATCTGTGTTATATTTACACAAGTTATATTTTAACTTGTGTTAATATTTAACACAAGTCAAACATATCATCTGAAAGGTTGCACTACTCAATCTGATCGAATAATTCTTCCACACAGCCAGGTTTCTCTGCTGCACTGCACTTATACAAAGTAGGGGTGTAACGGTACGCCTAAAATCACGGTTCTGTGCGTACCTTGGTTTTAAGGTCACAGTTCAGTTCATTTTTTGGTACAGTAAGGAAACAAAATGCAAAATGTAAAACTGCTTATCTTTTGTATAAATGAGAACAGCTTTACTGATTAAAAAAAACTGCAAACTGCCAGCAGTTAATTCTCCAATGAAAAAAAATATTCTCAAATAAACAAAATAAAAATGTATACAATAAAATAAATAAATTCTCTTTTTAGGAAATGAACGTTGCAGACAAGTGCAACAATAGAAGTTTGAACAGCTTATTATAAAAAGTTCCCATAGCTAAATAAAATAATGACCCTTGAAACATGAGTTGGAAACTTGAACTTAACAGCTTAATCAAAAGTGTCTTTAGCAATACAAATAAATAACTGACATTAAAGTTTGGTCTTTTAACCCAAAAACTAAAGAAATAAAACTCAAATATCAGCTTCTACTACATGATACAGGGCTATTGTGATGCTACTGTTTAAAATAAACTGGAGTAATAATATTCAACTTCATTAAAGTCAAAAAGAAAATAACAAACTAGTCCATTCTGTTTGAAACCTTGCTGAGTCTAGAAGTTTAATAATGAAGCTTCAGATGAAAATTGGTAGTGGTAAGCTATCTCTGTAGTCACAGCTGCTCTGGGGCAGATTGACGGAAACATGGCTGCCAATTCATTGCCAACGACCATTTATACACCAGTGTCATGAACCATGAACACACTGGAGGAAAGGTGGGTAAAGTGTCTTGCCCAAGGACACAACAGCAAGGTGAGGGGAGTGGGATTCGAACCGCCAACCCTCGGGTTACTGGGCGATCTGCTCTACCTCCTGAGCCACTACAGCCTCATTTTTGTTTCTCTTTGAGAAATAATACAATTTTGAGCTAGAAAACACAACTACACTGGAAAAAGTCAAACATACATAAGTAAAATCATATAAATTAAGGCTGTTTATGCTTGTCTTTTTGTCTGACAAGATATTTATTCTTGCTGTGCAGTTTGTGTGTAAGAAAATTTTACCTGCTTTCCAATAGTTTTAACTTGTTTTATGCAATTTGATAAGTCAAATTTTCTTGCTCTGTTGGCAGATAATTTTACTAAAAATAAAAAAAAGAATTATGGCAATAGATAATTCTAGTTAAAATTAGAAAAAATATCTGTCAACAAAGTAAGATTAAATTGCTTAAAACAAGTAAAAACTTTCGTAGAACAAGTAAACTCTTACAGAAAACTGCACAACAAAAAGAAATTCATGTCAAAATTATCTTATGAGAGAAAAACAAGCGTAAAGCCTTGATTTAGTATATTTTATCTTACTGAGATTTCCCTTTTTACAGTATGACAGATACTGCCTTCAGCATAAAATTACATCAGTGAAGTATTCCTGATTCAAACAAGCACAACAGCAGCAATGGAAAACCTGCACTGGTGGCTGGAAACATTGCAAATACAGTAGCATGTCTTACCTTTGTAAAAGTGCTTTCTTCTGACCTTCTTTATAGAAAAATCCTTCATTATGTCCTTTAAGTCCAGCTCATGAATATCGTCATACTCTATGGATGCATGCTTGATACAGTCTACTTTTTACCAAGTTCAGAGTCCACTGTCCCGTGCACAGCTGTCTCATAGAAGTAGTCATGGCCTTTCTTCTCCCTTCTCCTCCCAGTGAGTGCTTTAACGGCCCACCTGTTTCCTCCATGCGTAATTAGCAGCCTCCTCTGCTCAATGCTCCAGCTTAGAAAAATCCTTTACACTTTGGGATTTTTTGAGCAATTCATTTTCCCTAAGCTCTTTTCCTCTCAATAATTTTATGAGTGCCACTTTCAAACTTTTTTCCGGACATTTTGACCGAGCTAATTATATCTTACCCTCTCACTGATGCTTGCATAGTCACATGTCAAAACTAGAAAAGCACTCGGAGAGCGCAGACCTCCGCCAAGCGCCACAGTTCCCCCCCATACAGTGTTTGTGTGTACGTTTTCAGATTCCTTGACCATGAAAACATATGACTAGCAATTGGATTCACAATGATAGGATTAGTGGTTCAGTAGTAAAAGCATTACCTCCTTGGCGGAGGTAATAAACTGAAGTGTTGGTGTTGTGTCCATCTCCTCCATCTCCAAACTCCCAGGCTGCGGGCGTTGCAATTCATTGCACAACCGCGTACAACCCACAGGCCAATGGGTTATGCGAGCGTTTTCATAGATCACTGAAAGCAGCACTCGGGTTCACTGACGGATGCAAATTGGGTAGACAGGTTGCCGTGGGTTTTATTGGGGTTGCGCTCCGCGGCAAAAGAGGATTTGGAAGCTTCCCCGGCAGAGAGCTTGTTTTTGCGCAGCCCCTATGGCTGCCCGGGGAATTTCTGCCAAATAATCCCGCGCCGGACAGCTGCCCATCTCAGCTTTTGCAGCGTAGCGCAAACACAGGCATGCTGCCGGGCCCGGCCCACCACTGTTTTCCGCGTGCTTTTGTGCCTAAAACTTTGAAGAACGCGGAGTTCGTGTTTGTCAGACACGACGACCAGCGCCCTCCATTGCGCCTGCACACATGTTGAAAATGGCCCTATCTCACAATGTTAAAGAATCCTTTAAAAAATTCCTGGATCCAGACGGTGATCCAGATCATCCCCAAAATTTAATCAGTTCTTCCTTGTACCATTTCCAACAACGCCTGAAAGATTCATCGAAATCCGTCCAAAACTTTTTGAGCTATCTTGCTAACCAACAGACAGACAAACCCTGGCAAAAACATAACCTCCTGCAGCCTGCGGCCTGGCGGAGGTAACAATTCCTCTAATAGGCTATTGTTATTGGTACCCATGTGGGACACTTGTAAATTGGACCAATCAGCAGCTACACATGAATATCAAGTGATGGACATAGAATTTGACTAATTAACAACAGTGTGATCTTTTTCATTGGCTCATGATAGGCCCTGAGCTTCGTAGGCCCCTGGGCTTCAGCCCAGCCTAGCTTATTTATTAAGGCGTCCTTAAATATATGGGACAACACACGTCCTGCTAGGGACAGACATATTTAGCCCAATAAACAGGACATTCCGGCTAAACTGGGACAGTTGGCAACCCTATTCATCACCGGGGCAGATTGCAGCAGTCTGCTGACAGGCGGCCGGAGACGGGGAATGGAGAGGACAAAGGGGCGTGATATGACTGTTACCCTTTCTGTCCGTCACTCAATATAGTCTGTGTCGTACCTTGGTACGTGTCTGTACTGTACTGTGGCGTTCCAAAAAATACGAATACAAGTACCGTTACACCCCAATACAGAGACTTGAAAATTTGCGCAGGGTACACAATCTTATGCCTGTCACGAGATTTGAGCGTATCCTATAATCGTGTCCAGATTGATAAATACTGGTCTCTGCGTTGAAATGATCGTACAACCTGTCTTACATACTGTGCGTTTAATAAATGAGGGCCAATATGTCTAAAATTTACCTAATAATACTTAATGGTGTTTTTTTTATACTTCTTCTTTCGGCTGCAACCTTAAGGGGTCGCCACAGCGGATCATCTGCCTCCATCTCAGCCTATCCCTTGCATCTTCCTCTGCAACACCAACCCTCTCCATGTCCCCCTTCACTACATCTATGAATCTTCCCTGTGGTCTTCCTCTTTTCCTCCTGCCTGGCAGCTCCATCTTCAATATCCTTCGTCCAGTATATCCACTATCCTTCCTCTGCACATGTCCAAACCATCTCAGCCTTGCCTGTCTTACTTTGTCTCCAAACTGCTCAACCTGAGCTGTCCCTCTGATATACTCATTTCTAATCTTGTCCCTCCTAGTCACTGTCAAAGAAAATCTTAGCATCTTCAACTCTGCCACCTCTAGCTCCATCTCCTGTCTTTTTGTCAGCACCACAGTCTCCAAACCATACATCATAGCAGGTCTTACTACCATCTTGTAAATCTTCCCTTTCATTCTTGCTGCTACCCTTCTGTCACAAATCACCCCTGACACTCATCTCCGCCCATTCCACCCTACCTGCACTCTCTTCTTCACCTCTCTTGTGCATTTTCCATTGCTTTGGATGGTTAACCCCAGGTATTTAAACTCATCTACTTTCACTACCTCTACTCCTTCCATCTTCACCATTACACCTGCTTCCCTGTCATTTACACTCATGTATTCTGTCTTGCTTCTACTGACTTTCATTCCTCTTCTCTTCAGAGCATACCTCCAATTCTCCTGGTTCTCTTCCACCTGCTCCCTACTGTCACTACAGATCACAGTGTCGTTTGCAAACATCATGGTCCATGGAGTCTCCTGCCTGACTCATCTGCCAGGTTGTCCATCATCATGGCAAACAAGAAGGGGCTCAGAGCCGATCCCGAATGTAATCCCACCCCCACCTTGAACCCATCTGTCACTCCTACAGCACACCTCACCACCATCTCGTTGTCCTCATACATGTCCTGCACCACCCTCACATATTTCTCTGCCACTCCTGACTTTCTCATACAGTACCACACTTCCTCTCTTGGCACCCTATCGTATGTTTTTTCTAGATCCACAGACACAGTGCAACTCCTTCTGACCTTCTCTATACTTTTCCATCAACACTCTTAAAGCAAACATTGCATCTGCAAGATAAGATGAGCCTTTATTAGTCCCACAATGGGGAAATTCTGTAGTACTCTTTCTTGGCATGAAACCATACTGCTGCTCACTGATTGTCACCTCTTAACCTGGCTTCAACAACTCTTTCCTGTATCTTCACAGTGTGACTGATCAACTTTATGCCTCTGTAGTTACTACAGCTCAGAGCATCACCTTTGTTCTTGAAAATTGGTACCAGAACACTTCTTCTCCACTCCTCAGGCATCCTCTCACTCTCCAAAATTGTGTTGAACAATCTGGATAAAAGTCCACCGCCATCTCTCCTAAACATCTCTATACCTCCACAGGTATGCCATCTGGACCAACCACCTTTCCATTCTTCATCTTCTTCAAAGCTACCCTCACTTCTGCCTTGCTAATCCTCGGGACTTCCTTGTTCACTGTCTTTCCTTCATCCATCCTCCACTCTCTCTCATTTCTTTATTCATCAGCTCTTCAGAGTACTCCTTCCACCTTCTCAACACACTCTCGTCATTTGTTAATACATTACTATTTCTGTCTTTCCTTAAATTTAACCTTTATTTATACAGGGTAGTTCCATTGAGAGGCAACCTCTCTTTTTCAAGGATGTTGTGTTCACACTCACACATTCACACCAGGAAGCTGCCCAGTACAACCACAGACTGACCTGTGGCCACTGAGCAGCTCCACTGGAGCAGTTTGGGTTAAGGGCCTTCCTCAAGGGCACCACAGTGGGGTTAAGGAGGGTGGGGGAAGCACTAGTGTGTTATCTCTCCCACCCAGATCTAATCCTGCTGGTCCCGGGATCGAACCCGCAACCCGCTGCTCACCAGTCCACATCTCTAACCATTAGGCCACCACTGCCCATTTCTGTCCTTAATCATTCACACACACATTCACACACACATTCAGTGTGTGAATGTGTGTGTGAATGGGTGGATAGCAGGATCTGTAAAGTGCTTTGGTCATCAAGAGATGAGAATAAAAGCACTATATAAGTGAGTGCCATTTACCATTTACCATTTTAATCAGCCTAACCTGCTGCAATCCTTTCCAGCTCAATCTCTCTGTCTACCCGATCGATGCAAGTCCTTTTCTCCTTCCTTAGTGCTTAGCCTCTCATACAACTCACTATATGCCTTTTCCTTTGCCACCTCTCTCTTTGCCATGCGCCTAGATTCCAAACACTCCTATCTACTTTCTTCATCACCCTGACTATCCCACTTTTTCTTTGCTAACCTCTTCCTTTGAATACTTTCCTGTACCTCCTCATTCCATCACCAAGTCTCCTTGTCTTCCTTCCTCTGTCCACTGGATACACTACATGCCTTTCTACCAGTTTCCTTCAATACTTTTGCTGTACTTTCCCAGTCATCTGGTAATTCTTCCCTACCACCCAGAGCCTGTATCAACTCCTTCCTGAACTCTGTGCAACCTTCTTCCTTTTGTAACTTCCCCCACTTAATCTTTTTTAATACATGCACTTGAAAATTAAGTTTGGAATCAAGAATAACTCAAAGATATTTAAACTCTTACTATTTCAGTAAATGTCAGCATTCAAAGGCTGATTAATGGCTTTAGAAAAAAACGTGCCCTTTGTTTTAAGACCTTTGTGTTCTTCTATTCAGACAAAGCAGAAAGCTGTTTCATACCTTATTTGATATGTTTTGACTGTCAACTGCAGTCTTCTTCAGAAAAATTTATCACTAAGAAGACTAAATTAACCTGTTTGAGATGTCTTTTGTTTTATTTACACTAAGGCTGAGGCATAACTGTTCAAGCTAGTCTGTGATCCTTTCCATGGCATTTGTCAACTTAGCTGCCAGTTCAGCAGTTTTTGCATGTGCATATAATATAAATAAGCATTTGAATATCTATCCCGTGACACTGTTGTGAGAGATCATCAATGTATAGACTAAACAAAAGGTGACCTAAAACAGAGCCTTGAGAAAACCCATTGCACACTTCATACTGTTAGACAGAACACTATGAAGACAATCAAGCCACATTTTCAAAATGTAAACAACATTTTTTTGCCTACTCTAAAGATCTATACATACTCTGCTAGAACAGAGAAATTTGTTCTCTCTCCCAGGACTTCAAGAAAAAAATTCCGTCATTTTGTTCTTGCAGCCCTGGTTTGGGAGTTCTTGCAGAAACTTTCTTGTGTAGTGTCTGACAACTGTTGTGTGATTGGTCAGAAATTTGAATTTCCCAAGAGTTCTGCAATTGAGTTTCTTGTGAAGTATGAAATGTCCTGGCCAGAAAGACCTTTGTTCTTGCCACCTCAAGAAAAAGAAAAAATTCTCTCTTCTTGTGGAGTACGTATAGGCCTTTAATTTAAGTATTGTGTAAATTCATATGGTAGATCTGCACAGACATTATGGAGAGATATAAATGGCATTTTCACTAGAGGGGGTAGGATAGGGGACTTTGGAGAAAAAAACCTCTAATATTACCTTTCAGCATATTTTTGTGTTTGTGGTCTGAAAATCAAGCCCACGAAAAGAATGTGGTCGGTCACATGTATTTTAAGACCAATTTAGTATAAAGAGGTAAGATGATGTGGTGGAATAGGTCGGGGGGGGGGGGGTCCTAGCTTGTGTGATGCCCTGGGCGGACCCCCCCCCCCCACACACACACACACACATTTTTTTTTTTTTACTTTTTTTTTCTTTTTATTTCTCTCTTAAATGTCCAAATGTTAAATTTTCTCAACAATTAGTGAGGTTTTTCTTGCAACTTTTTCCTGCCAAGTTGATTACTTTTTTTAACTTTTGCCATGTTTCACCTTTTTTTTCCTTATATTTTCATGATTTTCTTGTACATTTGCACCTATCCTCTCAATGATAGGTGCATCTCAATAAATTTGAATGTCATCAAAAAGATGATTTATTTCAGTAATTCAATTTAAAAAAAACATAAAGCTAGATTCATTACACACAGAGTGATATATTTCAAGTGTTTATTTCTTTTAATTTTGATGGTTATGGCTTACAGTTAATGAAAACCCCAAATTCAATTTCTTAAAAAAAAGAATATTATATAAAATTAAGTTTAAAAAATAGACTTCTTTTTTTTTTTTTAAATTCAAAGTCAGCGCAGCCATCTACCGGGAAATTTTAGAGCACTTCATGCTTCCCTTTGCTGACAAGCTTTATGGAGATTGTGGTTTCATTTTCCAGCAGGACTTGCCACCTGCCCACTCTGCCAAAAGTACCAATACCTGGTTTAATGACCATGGTATTACTGTGATTGATTGGTCAGCAAACCCTCCTGACCTAAACCCATAGAGAATCTATGGAGTATTATCAAGAGGAGGATGAACAATCCAGACCCAACAATGCAGACGAGCTGAAGGTCACTGTCAAAGCAACCTGGGCCTCCATAACACCTCAGCAGTGCCACAGGCTGATCACCTCCATGACATGCCGCATGCAGTAATTCATGCTAAAGGAACCCCGACCAAGTATTGCGTGAGTACATGGACATACTTTAGTCAGCCAATATTTCTATTAAAAATCCATTAAAAAAATTAATTATACGTAATCTAATTTTTTGAAAAACTAAATTTGGGGTTTTCATGAGCTGTAAGCCATAACCATCAACATTAAAAGAAATAAACACTTGAAATATATGTTTGTGGCGGTGCTTTGCGTGGCAGCAACCCCTCTGATTCCACATGTGATTAACATTGTAGATAGGAGAAACATAATTTCGTTCTACTGTACATGATTGGCTGTATGGACTGAATAACAACGCAGATGGCTTCTTCTTCTTCATCATCACTTTGTGTGTAATGAACCTATATATGACTTTCATTTTTTAAATTGAATTATTGAAATAAATCAACTTTTCGATGACATTTTAATTTATTGAGATGCACCTGTACTACGCTGTCCTGAATAAACTATTGTATCCTTACAATCTTTGTGGGGATGGAGGGGGCAGTTTAACAGAGAAGATGATTTTGGCTTATTTTGCTGACTAGATGAATAGCCTTTTAATTTTTTTTGCAATGATTTAGTCATTTGAATTAAGTTTTAATTATTTATTTGTTGAAAGAAAAGCTTTTTTTCATCTTTTTGCAAAGATGTTTTTATTTTGAAGAGAATAATTTTTCAATGGAAGCTGCCCATTTTTTATTTATTTATTTTTTACCATTGACCTTTACATAATTAATGATCAAGACCGTGGTCTCTGTGTGAGCTGATAATTTGTAAAAATCTGTGGGGTATTAGATATGTCCATGAGTGTATACAGTGTTGTGAAAAAGTGTTTGCCCCCTTCCTGATTTCTCATTTTTTTTTGTATGTTTGTCACACTTAAATGTTTCAGATCATCAAACAAAGATAACACAAGTAAATACAAAATGCAGTTTTTAAATGACAGTGTTTATTATTAAGGGTAAAAAAAATATCCAAACTTACATGGCCCTGTGTGAAAAAGTGATTGCCCCCCCCCATTAAAATATAAATTAACTGTGGTTTATCACATCTTTGGAAAGCTGAGTTCAATTTCTGTAGCCACACTCAGGCCTGATTACTGCCACACTTGTTCTCAATCAAGAAATCACTTAAATAGGACCTGCCTGACAAAGTGAAGTAGACCAAAAGATCCTCAAAAGCTAGACCTCATGCTGGGATACAAAGAAGTTCAGGAACAAATGAGAAACAAAGTAATTGAGATCCATCAGTCTGGAAAAGGTTATAAAGCAATTTCTAAAGCTTTGGGACTCCAGCGAACCACAGTGAGAGCCATTATCCGTCAATGGCGAAAACATGGAACACTGGTGAATCTTCCCAGGAGTGGCCGGCCGACGAAAATTACCCCAAGAGCTTAGCGATCCAAGAGGTCACAAAAGACCCACAACAACATCCAAAGAACTGCAGGCCTCATTTGCCTCAGTTAAGGTCAGTGTTCATGACTCCACCATAAGAAAGAGACTGGGCAAAAATGGCCTGCATGGCAGAGTTCCAAGACGAAAACCACTGCTGAGCAAAAATAACAAAGGATCGTCTCAGTTTTGCCAGAAAACAGCTTGATGATCCCCAAGACTTTGGGAAAAATACTCTGTGGACTGACGAGACAAAAGTTGAACTTTTTGGAAGGTGTGTGTCCCATTACATCTGACATAAAAGTAACACAGCATTTCAGAAAAGGAACATCATACCAGCAGTAAAATATGGTGGTGGTAGTGTGATGGTCTGGGGTTGTTTTGCTGCTTCAGGACCTGGAAGACTTGCTGTGGTAAATGGAACCATGAATACTGCTGTCTACCAAAAAATCCTGAAGGAGAATGTCCGGCCATCCGTTCGTGACCTCAAGCTGAAGCGCACTTGGGTTCTGCAGCAGGACAATGATCCAAAACACACCAGCAAGGCAACTTCTGAACAGCTTAAGAAAAACAAAATGAAGACTTTGGAGTGGCCTAGTCAAAGTCCTGACCTGAATCCAATTAAGATGCTGTGGCATGACCTTAAAAAGGCGGTTCATGCTGGAAAACCCTCCAATGTGGCTGAATTACAACAATTCTGCAAAGATGAGTGGACCAAAATTCCTCCACAGCACTGTAAAAGACTCATTGCCAGTTATTGCAAACACTTGATTGTAGTTGTTACTTGTATTATCTTTGTCTAATATTTTAAATTTGTTTGATGATCTGAAATATCTAAGTGTGACAAACATACAAAAAAATGGGAAATCAGGAAGGAGGCAAGCACTTTTTCACACTACTGTAGTTCCATCCATCCATCCATCTTCTACTGCTTTTCCGGAGGTCTGGGTCGCGGAGGCAGCAGTTCAAGCAGAGAAGCCCAGACTTCCCTCTCCCCAGCCACCTGCTCCAGCTCTTCAGAGATGATACCAAGGCGTTCCCAGACCAGCTGGGAGACATAGTCTCTCCAGTGAGTCCTGGGTCAGCCCCGGGGTCTCCTCCCAGAGGGACGTGCCCGAAACACCTCAAGTGGGAGGCGTCCAAGAGGCATCCTGATAGATGCCCATACCACCTCAACTGGCTCCTTTCAATGTGGGGGAGCAGTGGTTCTACTCTGAGCCTCTCCCGGATGACTGAGCTCCTCACCCTATCTCTGAGGGTGAGTCCAGCGATCCTACGAAGAAAGCTCATTTCAGCCGCTTGTATCCTCAATCTCATTCTTTCGGTCATTACCCAAAGCCCGTGACCATAGGTGAGGGTAGGAACATTGATTGACTGGTAAATCAACAGCTTTGCCTTAGCGCTCAGCTCTCTCTTCACCACAACAGACTGGTACAATGTCTGCGTTATTGCAGATGGTGCTCCAATCCGTCTGTCAACCTCTCGCTCCATTCTTCCCTCCGTCGTGAATAAGACCCCAAGATACTTAAACTCCTCCACTTGGGGCAGGAGCCTGTCCCCAACCCGGAGAGGACAATCCATCTTTTTCCAGATGAGGACCATGGACTCGGACTTGGAGGTACTGATTCTCATCCCAGCCACTTCACACTCAGCGGCAAACCGTCCCAGTAAGAACTGTAGGTCTTTGCTTGATGAAGCCAGCAGGACAACATCATCTGCAAACAACAGAGATGAGATCCTGTGGTCAAGCATGCTGTGGTCAAGCATGACACCCTACGTTCCCTGGCTTCACCTAGAAATTCTGTCCATAAAAATTATGAACAGGATTGGTTACAAAGGGCAGCCCTGGTAGAGTCCAACTCTCACTAGGAAAGAGTTCGATCGAGTGTTGGCAATGTGAAGGCAATGCGATGGCTCGCGTCTGGTGGCTGGGTTTCCACCCATGGGACCTGGCCGGGCTCAGCCCGAAGGAGCTACATGGGTCTGCCCTCCTCTGGCTCACCACCTGCAGGAGGGATCATGGGGGTCCAGTGCTATGTGGATCAGGTGGTGGTCAAAGGCGGAGACCTTGGCGGTCTCTGATCCCAAGCTTCCTAAACTGGCTTTTGGGACATGGAATGTCACCTCTCTGGTGGGGAAGGAGCCTGAGCTGGTGCATGAAGTTGAGCGATATCGGCTAGATATAGTCAGCCTCACCTCAGCACACAGCTCTGGTTCCGGAACCAGTCTCCTGGAGGGGGGCTGGAGCTTGGCCTTCTCTGGAGTTGCCCCGGGTGAGAGGCGATGAGCAAGGGTGGGTATTCTTGTATCCCCCCCACCTTGCTGCTTCTATATTGGAGTTTTCCCCGGTGGACGAAAGGGTTGTTTCCCTGTGCCTTTGTGTTGGGAAACGGTTCCTGACAATCACTTGTGCCTATACACCAAATGATGTTTCAGAGTACCCACCCTTTTTGGAGTCTCTGACTGGGGTGCTGGAGAGTGCTCTTCTTGGAGACTCCATTGTCCTACTGAGGGACTTCAATGGACACGTGGGCAACGACAGTGAAACCTGGAAGGGGGTGATTGGGAGGAACGGCCTGCCTGATCTGAACCCGAGTGGTGTTCAGTTATTGGACTTCTGTGCTAACCACAGTTTGTCCATAACAAACACCATGTTCAAGCTTAAGGGTGTCCATATGTGCACTTGGCACCAGGACACCCTAGGTCACAGATTAATGATCGATTTTGTTATCGTGTCATCAGACCTGCGACCGTATGTCTTGGACACTCGGGTAAAGAGAGGTGCAGAGCTGTCAACTGATCACCACCTGGTGGTGAGTTGGATCCGATGGCAGGGGAGGATGCCATTCAGACCTGGTAGACCCAAACGTATAGTGAGGGTTTGCTGGGAATGTCTGGCTGAGGCCCCTGTCCGGGAGGTCTTCAACTTCCACCTCTGAAAGAACTTGAACCACATTCCGAGGGAGTCTGGAGACATGGAGTGTGAATGGGCCATGCTCTCCATCTCCATTGTTGAAGCGGCGGCCCAGAGCTGTGGCCGCAACGTCGTCGGGGCATCTCATGGTGGCAACCCCCGAACCAAGTGGTGGACACCAGTGGTGAGGGGGGCCATTAAGCTGAAGAAAGAGTCCTATCAGACTTGGTTGGCTTGTGGGACTCCCGAAGCAGCTGAGGTGTACCGGCAGACCAAGCGGAGTGCAGCTCGGGTGGTTGCTGAAGCAAAAACTCGGGTATGGGAGGAGTTCAGTGAGGCCATCGAACAAGACTTTCGGTCGGCCTCGAAGAGATTCTGGCAAACTGTCTGGCGGCTCAGGAGGGGAAAGCAGCTCCCTGTCCACACTATGTATGGTGTGGATTGGGCGCTGCTGACTTTGACTGGGGATATTGTCGGGCGGTGGAAGGAATACTTCGAGGATCTCCTAAATCCCACTGATATGCCTTCCACAGAGGAAGCAGGGCTCGTAGACAAGGGGGACCACTTGCCTATCACAGGGGCTGAGGTCACCAAGGTGGTTAAAAATCTCTTCAGTGGCTGGGCCCCGGGGGTGGACGAAATTTGCCCTGAGTACCTCAAGGCCCTGGATGTTGTAGGGCTATCATGGTTGATACGCCTCTGCAACATTGTGTGGAGGTTGGGGGCAGTGCCTTTGGCATGGCAAACCAGGGTGGTGGTTCCTCTCTTCAAAAAAGGGGACCGGAGGGTGTGCTCCAACTTTAGAGGGCACACACTCCTCAGCCTCCCTGGGAAGGTCTATGCCAAGGTACTGGAGAGGAGAGTCCGGCCGTTTGTCGAACCTCGGATTCAGGAGGAGCATGTGGTTTTTGTCCTGGCCGTGGCACATTGGACCAGCTCTTTTCCCTCTCGAGAATCCTCGAGGGTTCGTGGGAGTTTGCCCAACCAGTTTATGTGTGTTTTGTGGACTTGGAGAAGGCATTCGACTGTGTCCCTCATGGTTTTTTGTGGGGAGTGCTTCGGGAGTATGGGCCGTCGGGCTTGTTGTTACGAGCTATTTGGTCCCTGTACGACTGTTGTGAGAGTTTGGTTCGCATTGCCAACTACTGTAGTTATTAAAGTAAAATAGATACCAACTAAGTAACATACAGTGGGGCAAAAAAGTATTTAGTCAGCCACCAACTGTGCAAGTTCTCCCACTTAAAAGATGAGAGAGGTCTCCAATTTTCATCATAGGTATACCTCAACTATGAGAGACAAAATGAAAAAAAAAAAATCCAGAAAATCACGTTGTCTGATTTTTAAAGAATTTATTTGCAAATTGTGCAAGTTCTCCCACTTAAAAGATGAGAGGTCTCCAATTTTCATCATAGGTATACCTCAACTATGAGAGACAAAATGAGAAAAAAAAAAATCCTGAAAATCACATTGAAGGATTTTTAATGAATTAATTGGTAAATTCCTCGGTAAAATAAGTATTTGGTCAATAACAAAAGTTCATCTCAATACTTTGTTATATACCCTTTGTTGGCAATGACAGAGGTCAAACGTTTTCTGTACGTTTTCACAAGGTTTTCACAAACTGTTGCTGGTATTTTGGCCCATTCCTCCATGCAGATCTCCTCTAGAGCAGTGATGTTTTGGGGCTGTCGCTGGGCAACACGGACTTTCAACTCCCTCCAAAGATTTTCTATGGGGTTGAGATCTGGAGACTGGCTAGGCCACTCCAGGACCTTGAAATGCTTCTTACGAAGCCACTCCTTCGTTGCCCGGGTGGTGTGTTTGGGATCATTGTCATGCTGAAAGACCCAGCCACATTTCATCTTCAATGCCCTTGCTGATGGAAGGACGTTTTCACTCAAAATCTCACGATACATGGCCCCATTCATTCTTTCCTTTACATGGATCAGTCGTCCTGGTCCCTTTGCAGAAAAACAGCCCCAAAGCATGATGTTTCCACCCCCATGCTTCACAGTAGGTATGGTGTTCTTTCTCCTCCAAACACGACAAGCTGAGTTTTTACCAAAAAGTTCCATTTTGGTTTCATCTGACCATATGACGTTCTCCCAATCTTCTTCTGGATCATCCAAATGCTCTCTAGCAAACTTCAGACGGGCCTGGACATGTACTGGCTTAAGCAGGGGGACACATCAGGCACTGCAGGATTTGAGTCCCTGGCGGCATAGTGTGTTACTGATGGTAGCCTTTGTTACTTTGGTCCCAGCTCTCTGCAGGTCACTCACTAGGTCCCCCCGTGTGGTTCTGGGATTTTTGCTCACCGTTCTCGTGATCATTTTGACCCCACGGGGTGAGATCTTGCGTGGAGCCCCTGATCGAGGGAGATTATCAGTGGTCTTGTATGTCTTCCATTTTCTAATAATTGCTCCCACAGTTGATTTCTTCACACCAAGCTGCTTACCTATTGCAGATTCAGTCTTCCCAGCCTGGTGCAGGTCTACAATTTTTTTTCTGGTGTCCTTTGACAGCTCTTTGGTCTTGGCCATAGTGGAGTTTGGAGTCTGACTGTTTGAGGTTGTGGACAGGTGTCTTTTATACTGTTAACGAGTTCAAACAGGTGCCATTAATACAGGTAACGAGTGGAGGACAGAGGAACCTCTTAAAGAAGAAGTTACAGGTCTGTGAGAGCCAGAAATCTTGCTTGTTTGTAGGTGACCAAATACTTATTTTACCAAGGAATTTACCAATTAATTCATTAAAAATCCTTCAATGTGATTTTCAGGATTTTTTTTTCCTCATTTTGTCTCTCATAGTTGAGGTATACCTATGATGAAAATTGGAGACCTCTCTCATCTTTTAAGTGGGAGAACTTGCACAATTGGTGGCTGACTAAATCCTTTTTTGCCCCACTGTATTTGTTTCTAATATTATGACTGTTCCATGAAATGTTTTACCACTTCATATTTGCTGATTCTGCATCTCCTTTAATGTCTGTTACCTTGTAGGAGGAGGGTTGGATGTGCAGATTGACTAAAAATATCGTTATTCCCTCCTGAAAGCGTCCAGTTTTTCCTTATAGCCCTGGCGCTGGGTTTCCCGCTGCTGGCCCGTGGATTTTGAGGGTCTCTGTGTGCACCACGTTTGAGCCTTGATTCTTTCAATCGGGTCTGCTGCGGGTTTATACACCGTTACCGGGAGCCCTCTTCTTGCCATATCCCTGGTTGCTTCTTTCACCGAGTTGTAGAGACACGTCTGTTCCCTGTAAAAAACCCTCAGCTTCACTGGAAATGGAGTTTGAAAGCGCAGTTTCTTCTCTCTTAGTACCGTTTTAGCGTCATTGTATTCCCGACGCTTTTTAAGGACCTCCGGGGCGTAGTCATGCTCCACAAAAACTTTTCTTTCTTGGTACATAAATCCTTTTTTTCTGCCAAGCCAGTCTCAAAACCTCTTCTTTTGTTCTGATGTTGGAAAACTTCACCACCACCGATCGCGCGCGGGGGGGTGGGGGGGGGGGCTTCTGCCGACGGCCTTGGGGCTAATGAATGGTGCGCCCTTTCTATTTTCAAATCGGTGGATTGGGGAATTTCCAACTTCTCTCTCAGTATGGTTTCCACACATGCAGCCATTGTGGTGAAACCATCCTCGACTCCTTCTTTCAGACCATGGATTCTTATGTTGTCCCTTCTTAGTCTTCCTTCCAGGTCGGTTAGCTTAGCCTCCAGTCTTGTCTGTCGTTTGAGTAATTCCAGCGTGGTTTCTTACAGCCCTTTTATTCTTTCCTCTGCTTCCATGATTCCGGCCTCAGCCTGGTCCACTCTGTTGTTTGTCCTTTTTATTTCGTCTTTAAGTTCATGAAATTTGGCCCAACACTCTCGGCGAAATTCTCTTAATTCTTGAAGTATCGTTTTTAAGCTAGCCGTGTTGCTAGCCTCATTTTGCTCCTCTATTTCCAAGTGGTTGTTGTCTTCGAGGTCAGATTCTCCGGCCGATGCGTGTCTTGGCCTGGTGAATGTCGATCTCTTCTGTTTTCCTTTAGGCATAATGACTTTGTCTTTTGATTTTCAGTCTTCCATAAGTCCGTTAAATCTGATTTTCATGGTATTTTCATGGATGGGATCTGGGAGCTTCAGCGTTAAGCTGCTACCACCATGGTGTCCAGACCGGAAGTCCTAGAAAAAACACTACTTTTAATGTGTTTTTTTTTCTTCCTTTGCTGCACTTTGAATGGGCTATACAGTATAATACTGGAGTGTGATCAGTGGAGTCTGCCAGCCGCAGCCAGAGAGCGCCGGCATCCCGCCTGTAGAGGGTGCCCATTTGCCACAAATACTCAGCACACATAATTATTAATCTTTTATTATAATATTTATTCTTTTGATTCTCATGGCACCCTCAAAAGAATGGCGCCCTGGGTGCCCGCCCTCCTTGCTCATATCTCTGGCCACCTCTGAAATGGGTAATCTAGAGGTCTTTTATGTGGAGTAGTTGGCTTTAAATGTTAAGCCAGAAAATACCATTGTTAGTGGCTACAATTGTGCCCTGTGATTGGCTGTTGAGGCTCAGGTCATGTTCGCCATAGCTGTCATCCTTTCATTGTCCCTACCAATAATAGAGCTGTTGCAGGTAATGCAGGCCCACTCAGGTGATGGGGGAACTAACATTCACCCAGTCAAAGGTCAATGTAGCATAATTACATACATATTTTTGGAAACATTTTAAAATGAAAATCTTACATAGTGTCACTCTAAATTAACTTCCTTAAACAAGCCAATACCCTGTTTATGCATGCGCCTTAAACTCTGATGCAAAACAAATAAAACTTTACCACAAGGAATTCCACATCCTTTCTGAACTTCTTAACATTTTGGCCTGTAAATACTGAGTATGTGTGATCCTGGTAACATGCAGAGCAGTTAGAATGGTTATTGCCATAGTGAAGAGTGGAGTTGCTTGGTTACCAAACAGGAAACAAAGGAAAGCAAATGCAATAAAACATGCGTGGCATTCTGACCAAGAAGTAAAGGTGTCTCACTGCTGGTTTCTGTTTGTGTGTGAGTGAGACAAAGCCTGGCAACTGTCACTTTGAACCCAGTAAATACATTGTGGTATTGGCTTTCCTGATGCTTCATCCAAATTTGGAAAAAAGACCATTTCTGGGTTTAATTTCATATGCCAACAACATTTAGTGCAGCTATTCACGGATTGTAAACTTATCACACAAAATGTTTAGAAATTGATCACCACCCTCTTTTATTTTAAGTGTTGAGGTTTGCCACTGCTCCTTTTTTTTCTTCCTGCTCCTGCAGGGAAAGGGAAAACGGGCATTACATATTGAATTTCTCCCGCTTGTGTGTGGCTCCGTCTCATCTATCCCTCTCCTTGCAAATGTAGCGGTTTTATATTCCTAGGCTGGTATTGTTTTTCAAGAAATTAATGAATGAAAAAACCTCACAATTCATTTTAATTTTCAGTGAGCGACGCCGGGCGTCAGGAGGCCTCTCACTCGAGGAGCTTAGGAGGAGCATGCAGTTCTCTCCCATCGACCGAAATGGTTTGTGTGCAAAATACACGGTCACCAATACAAACAGTAATTATTTTATCAAGCAGAAATGTAGCAATTTTTTAGCTAAGTGTTAGTTTTAAAATTTTGGTAACGCCACACAAGAGAACCTGCTGGCTCCTCCTTAAAAGCCAGGAACAGCTCTGATTTGCATGGCTGAAACAGGCTGGATTTCTCTTGCTTTGTAAATAGATTGTCTAATAGGGCTTTAAGTAATTTGATAAAGACACAGAATGAAGAGCACATCAAACAAAGCTACAGCAAACTGGCCTCTGAACAACACCGTTTTTCATTCTTTTAAGTTAGTTATTTTAGAGGTACAGAATATTAGCTATAGTAACTATAGGGCATTTGAGATTGTTGCTATTACCGATTTGACCTTTAGATGTCAATGAATGTTACACACTGTACCTCTAATCAATCAATTATTCTGCATTTAGTGGTTTAGTGAGCATTTATAGTAGGAAGATTAAGTACCTTGGCAGCATTATATCCAGCAATGCTTCCCTTGACAAAGAGATCAACATAAGGATCTGTAAAGCAAGCCAAGCCTTGGGCAGACTACGAGCCCGTGTGCTGAACCAACATAACATCCAGCAATCGACCAAGCTCAAGGTGTGCAAGACAGTCGTTCTCAGCAATCTCCTATGAGTGTGAGACCCGGACTTTGTATAGAAGGCACATTAAGCTGCTGGAGCACTTTCACATGTGGAATTTGCACTCAATCTTTGGCATCAGATGGCAGGACAGGATCACAAACCTTGAGGTCCAGGACCGTGCGGAGACCACCAGCATTGAAGCCATGATCCTGAAAGCGCAGCTCAGATGGGCAGGTCACGTCATCAGGATGAAAGAAAGCAGAATTCCAAAACAACTCCTATACTGTGAGCTCAGCAGAGGCAGGAGAAAGCAGGGCAGACCCCTAAAACGGTTTAAAGACTGTATCAAGGCCAACATTGCCCATGCTGGAATAGCTCCTAAACAGTTGGAGGAGTGTGCAGCAGACGGATCCAGATGGCGTACTCTGACTCACAAGGCACAAATGAGCTTTGAACAGAGTAGACACAATAGCATCAATGAGGCCCGTGCAAGATAGAAGACCCTGCCAGAAGCATCCAATCCACCAGGCCAGTTTCCCTGCACCCATTGTGGATGTCTCTGCCGTCCTTGACTTGGACTCCACAGTCACATGTGAGTCTATCCCAGCACATAGACGTCATCGTCGAAACCGATGGACTACCATATATATTGTGATGTTGTGAGGGTTCACACAAGAAAGGAGAGATAGCTGTGACGAAACAGGCTTTATTTTATACACACCAACTCAGCACAGACAGGAGGGGAGGTCATTCACACAGACCCCCATCTCACTGACGGTGACACAAACACATGATTGATCACTGCTCCAACTGGTCTTATAACACTGCTGTGTCATTATAACACAGTTACAATGACACAGCAATAACACTTAGAACACAAAAATAATAACACTCTTTGAATCCTCCGTGGCCCAAGCATGCCGGGAGAATCCCCGCCCCCTTAACACAGCCCCAGCATTATCCTGTCCCCCCCCCCCCCCGGACTGGTTTCTGTACCCAGAATAATAAAGTCCAGCTCAGAAGTCCAACACGAATCCGTCTAGGTGTGAGGTTGTCGGCGACCAGTACGTACAGGCCTGCTAGTGTCCATCTGTGCCTCGGCTGGGGTATCTGGTCAGGCTGAAGGCCCCAGCTCGACCACCCGCGGGGCAGATGGCTGGTACGGGGCGAGACGGTCGCAGTGGAGTACCATGACCTGGTCTCTTTTCTGCAGCCTCACCCTGTACACTACATCCGACAGTCACCGTAGGACCACGCATGGTCCCAACCAATGGCTTGCCAGTTTTGGTGACAGTCCCCTTTTTCGCTCCGGGCAGAAAACCCAGACTCGATCTCCTGGTGCAAAGTCCCTCCCCTGGCAGCGGGAGTCATATGCCCGCTTCTGCCAGCTCCCCGCTGCAGCCAGGGCCTCCCGAGCCAGTCCGTGCACCGTGTGGAGACGTTCCTTCAAGCAAAACAAATAATCCAACCCCAGTTTGCCCTCCACCTCCGGCTCTGTTGGGGGGGGGGGGACCAAATCCACCGGTGTGCGCAGCTCGTGTCCAAACATCAGCGCTGCAGGGGTGCACCGGGTGGATTCCTGTGCTGTCGTCCGGTACGCCCACAGAACAAAGGGCAGATGCAGGTCCCAGTCTCGCTGTTGCTGGTCCACTAGGACAGCGAGCTGGGTGGTAAGGGTCTGGTTGAACCATTCGACCAGGCTGTCGCTCTGTGGGTGCAGTGGGGTGGTCCGGGTCGTCCGGATGCCCAGCCGCTTGCAGACCTCCCCAAAGACCTCTGCCTCAAAGTTCCGACCCTGATCGCTGTGCAGCTCCTCCAGTGCGCCAAACCGACAAAACATCTCGTCCACCAGTTTTGATGCCGTGGTGGCGGCGCTCTGATCAGGGACCGTGTACGCCTCTGGCCATTTGGCGAAGTAACCCATTGCGACCAGCACGTAGCGGTTCCCCTGGTCCGTGGTTGGGAAAGGGCCCAGAATGTCCACTCCTACCCGCTCCATCGGTGCTCCCACCCGGTGCTGCTGCAAGGGGGCGTGGGATCGCTGAGTCGGCCCTTTCTGAGCTGTGCAGGTGTTGCAGTGATGGACATGGAGCTCTACATCCTGGCGACACTCAAAGACACTGCAGAGTCTTTGTCACCCCAAAGCGCCCCCACTTCCCCGTGGACCAGCTGGAGTACGTTGGGCCAGAGCCGCCGGGGAACCAGCAGCTGCCAGACGTGATGCTGCCCAGCTGGAGTCTGCCACTGCCGATACACAACACCCTCGTGACAGTGGAGATTGGCCGACTGGGAGTGTAGGGCCTTGGTCTCTGGGTCCAGCGCAGACACAGCCTCCTAGGCGGGCGGATGACCCGCATCCAGCCACTGCCGAACCCGGGAAATGACCGGATCTCTGTCCTGCTCGCTCTGCAGCTGCTGTGCACCAAGGGCCTCTGTGATGTCATCGCTGGGGAGAGCTGACTGATTATCCGAGGAGGAGCTGTGCGCCGCTGTGTTATTCCTGCTCACAGCGGTCCGGAGAGCAGCAGTCCTTGGGACGGCTTGGTCTCAATCCTCTGGCCGCTGGCAGTGCTGACAGTCCTCCACAGCACAGGGACGGTGAGACAGCATGTCATCGTTGGCATGGAGGCGGCCTGCTTGATGCACAATCTAAAAATCATAATCCTGCAGTGCTTCCAGCCATCTCACCAACTGTCCATCCGGCTCTTTAAAGTTCAGCAGCCAGGTCAGGGAAGCATGATCCGTCCTGAGCTGGAACCTCCCCCCGTACACATACGGGTGAAAATGGCGAAGCCCCTGGATGACGGCCAACAGCTCTCTGTGAGTAACACAATAATTCCTTTCAGCTCTGCTGAGAGTGTGGCTAAAGAAAGCAACTGCCTGCTCTCCATGTTCTCCCTCCTGGGATAACACCACCCCGATGCCCTGGTTGCTGGCGTCCATGTCCACAATGAAAGGGCGGTTCAGGTCGGGATACTGCAGGATGGGGGCTCCGATGAGCGCTGAGCGAAGCTGGGAAAAAGCAGCAGCACAGCTCTCACTCCACTGAAATGCATGGCCCTTCTGTGTCAGCTGATGCAGCGGGCTGGCGATGGTGGCGAAGTCTTTCACAAATCTCCTATAATAGGAGGCCAGTCCGAGAAAACTCCGTAGCTCTCCCACATCCCGCAGCACTGGCCAGTTTCTCACCACTGCCACTTTCTCTGGATCGGTGGCGACTCCCACTGCGCTGACGACGTGGCCCAGGAAGGTGGTCTCCCGCCGAAATAGGTGTCATTTCCATGGGTGTAGCCGCAGCCCGGCCTGTCGGATGGTGTCCAATACTTCCCGGAGGTTGGACAGGGTGCCATCAATGTCAGCTGTGTGAACCAGCAGGTCATCCAGATAAACAATGCAGCGGCTCCGGGGTACGTGAGCCAACACTCGCTCCATCAGACGTTCAAAGGTAGCCGGGGCGTTGCAAAGTCCAAACGGCATCACCTTGAACTGATACAGTCCCTGCCTGATGGAGAAGGCTGTTTTCTGGCGGGCCTCAGGTGACAGCTCTACCTGCCAATAACCGCTGCGGAGGTCCAGCGAGCTGAACCAGCTGGAGCCGGTGATGTAATCCAGCACGTCATCGATGTGGGGCAGGGGGCAGGAATCCTTGCGGGTGATGTCATTCAGGTGCCGGTAATCTACACAGAACCGCCACGAATCGTCCTTCTTCCTAACCAGAACCACCGGTGCCGCCCAGGGGCTGCTGGAGGGCTCAATAATATCTGCCTCCAGCATTTCCCGTATTTTTTGTTCTGCCGCCCCCCGCCTTGAAAAAGGCAGACGGCGGGGGTGGAGCCGGATCAGCCTGGTCTCACCGGTGTCGATCCCGTGCTGCACCAAACTGGCTCGTGTGCACTCCTCATCCTTGGCAGCGAAGACATCCATGTAGCAGTCCAACAGCTCCCGCAGCTGGCGTCTCTGTCCCGATTCCAGTTCGCTGCAGCTCTGCTGGAACAATTCCTCGACCGCCTGCTGCGTTTCTGCTGACACGTTGACCCGCTCCGCTGTGGCCCTCCCCCTTGCTGTCTTTATCGGTGATCGTGCTCCCTCTGCTCGTGCTGGTGGCGTCATTGTGTTCAGCTCTTGCGGTGACCCACCTGGTTCGGTCCGTCCTGGCGGCCCCTCGATCACGCAGGCCCCTGGGTTCCTCCTCTGGGCCCTGCTGCAGAGCATGATGGTCCAAGCCCCCAGCAGGAGGGACGATCTGGCGGTGTCAATTTTTGCGCCCCATGCTGCAAGCAGATCAAGTCCAATAATGCAGGGGTCTTGAATGTCAGCCAGCCAGAACGGGTGGTTTGTGTTCTGGCCGGCCACCCCCACCACAAGAACTCGCCGCCCTCCCAGTCTGGTGCGCTCACCGGTGGCTGTGGTGACGCAGTGCCCGGTGGGTTCCCACCCCTGCGGTTTTGCCTCATCTGTACCTGGCAGCACTCCGGGTCGGACCAGGGAGATGGTAGAACCGGTGTTGATCAGGGCCCGGATCTGCATGTTGTCCAGGCTGCACCGTAGGTACATCCCTGGCGAGTGTCCAGTTCAGCCCCCACGTGGTGACAGTTCATCGGGGAAAATGTCTGTGGGAGGCGGCAGGTCCCCGTCCGTGCCGCCTCGCGCTAGTTTAATGTTGGCGAGGGGCCGGTTTGTCACGGGGGTGGGTGCCGGGTCACGCGATGTGTCCTGGCTCCCCACAGCGGAAGCACCCTTCCTCGCGCCGCCGTGGCCGCGCCCCTGTGGTCCGGTGCAGCTTCTCCTCCTCCTCCTCACTTTCAGCCATGGCCTGGAAGGCTCTCTGCCTCGGTGCCGACGCATCAGCTGCACAATCCATTAGCGGTTCCACCCGCTCCGCTTCTGCCACAGCCGTCTCCCAGCTGCTCGTGGCATGAATCCGGATGTGGCTCTGGAGCTGGGCCAGGCGGAGCCCCCAGATAAAGTTCTGGAGGGCGAGCTTCTCCACTGCCCCCAGCTCGAAATCCGGGTAGCCACACCGTGTCAGCAGCCATATGTCCGCTGTGTAGGCTCCCAGGCTCCCTTGGCTGCCTCGCCGGCGGTTGGCCAGCTGTTCCTGGGCATGCTCAGCGTTGGCCGCTCTCCCAAACCGCCTCTGGAGCGCTCCTTGTAGCGCTGGCCAGCTGTGACTTTCCTCGGGCCAGAGATCGGACAGCATGCGGAGAGCCCTTCCCTCCAGGGCCAGCACGACCTGCACGGCGGTCTCTTCGGGTGGCCAGCCATTCAACGCAGCAGCCAGCTCGACCTGGGCCAGATAGTTGTCCAGCAGGGTTTCGCCGTTAAAGCGGGGAAGTTTGGCCTGCTGGCGGATTGGTGGGACGGTCGCCTCTTGGTCGATTGCCGTCTCTGGTCGCAGTGGAATCGCTGGCCCATCCTGCCCTGAAAAGGGCGAGAAGTGGGGCTGATCTGCTCTGCTTAGCCCGCCCTGCCTTGAGAAAAGCAGAAGGTGGGGTACGCTGGTCCTGTCGGGTCCGCTGCTCCATTCATCCCGGCGAGCAGCTCCGGGGGTTGGTGTATCAGCTCTGTCGTCCATTCCCAGCTGAGCGATGAATCGCTCCAGCTGCTGAATCTCTGCTCTGATCCTGGCTTCCATCTGCTCCATATCCCAACTTCTGACACCAGTGTGACGTTGTGAGGGTTCACACAAGAAAGGAGAGATGACTGTGATGAAACAGGCTTTATTTATACACACACACTCAACACAGACAGGAGGGGAGGTCATTCACACAGACCCCCGTCTCACTTACGGTGACACAAACACATGATCGATCACTGCTCTAACTGGTCTTATAACACTGCTGTGTCAATATAATGCAGTTATAATGACACAGCAATAACACTTAGAACACATGAATAATAACACTCTTTAAATCCTCCAGGGCCCAAGCATGCCGGGAGAATCCCCGCCCCCTTAACACAGCCCCGACGTTACAATATATATCAGGAAGACAATATACTGTATATGGGGCAATCTTTTTCCCTTTTTTTCCCAAATTAATTAATTTTCTCTGTCATGATGTCTGTTTACTATAAGATTATTATAAAAGAATTGAAAATTGATTATTTTGTTGATTTTGTTCTTTTCCAGGGTACGTGTCTGACCCCATGAGCACCATGAGGTTCTGCTCGTCGCTCAGCAGCAGCGGAAGCTTTGAAGAGAGTAACTAAAGGCACATGGAGCCCCGAGTCAATTTTATTACGGCCTTAATAATCCAGTTATTGTTTTTTTTAATCGCCAATTGATGCTACTGCCAAATATAGTGGTGAAAATCATCACTCCCCATCAGACAGACCTGTACTCATGAATACTGAATTAGAAATGTTATGAGTCTCAGTGTTTGTATTTCTTATAGATATAGCTCATTGAGTAAATATCTTTTTTTTTTAGCAAAAGTTTATTGTGTATTGCCTTTTAAATACACAGAAACTATAGAACACATAAGCAACTCAAATATATAAAAAAATGAATAAAATTCCTATTATTTCATACTCTTTTCTGTTTAGAAACAGGATGCACTTACTGAATATTATAAAGGCAACAGCCTGACTAAAGTCCATTTCCTCCGCATCAGTTCCAACTGTGTTGGTCTGATCTACACCAGGATGGAAGTTTGAGGAGCTCGGTGAGTTTTCACAAATCTTTTAACCTTTATAAGAGAATCCTAAGTGTCCTCCTTCAGTAAGACAAACCTAAAAAACTGCAACTGGTGACTGCTCATTTTTACAAGCGACTTTCTGGAAAAAAGCCCACGGTCGCAGGAGATAAGCAGCTCTGATGTTGGAGTTCTTTACTCTCTCTCTGCCTGAACACAACAGCTGCCAAGTCAGTGCTGTCACTGTAAGAAATCCAGTAGCGTGACCCTTTTTTTCCATTTTCCCAAATACAAATATTTTCAGACATATTTGAAAAATATTTGGCAAGGCGTGCTATTCTCTCCATTCAGAATACTGTATTTGGATTTGGGAACACCCTTCTCTCCAGCTGCAGGTGGGTAAAGGTGCTGACTGCAAGTACACTACTCACAAAAAGTTAGGGATATGTGGCTTTTGGGTGAAATTTCATGATGCGTCTAAAATGCTCTATAACCTTTACAGGTGAACTTGATTTGACCTTCTCTAACCTTTTAAATGCACATGTCCAGCTGTTCAGTGTTTCAGTACTTTTTGCATAACTTGCTATTCTCTAATAACAAGGTGCTTAACGGCAAAATTCACAACAGGTGTTTGAACCATGAACTGACCAATAAATTTTCTGGTCCAATTAGAATTGGTATTTAAACAGTCCTCTTCATCATGCTGTCTACATTTTGAATCATGAGACCAAGACGACACCTAACAGTTGATCAACAGTACCTCGCCATTGCAAGGCTTCAAACAGGATGTTCTCAGAAGGTAGTGGCCACTGAGCTTAGAGTGTCATCAGCAGGTTGCCATAGAGATACAGAGACTGGAAGAGTCACAGAAAGGCATGCAAGTGGATGTCCTTTGGCCACATCCCACGCTGATGACCGCTTCATTGTGAACAGTGCCCTGAAGAACCGGATGATGAATGCCACTCAAGTCCACGCACATATAAGGGAGGTGCGAGGCACCCAAGTGTCACGTCAGACCATTCAAAACTGTTTACATCAGCGTGGTCTGCATGCTACACGACCTGGAAGGGTACCTGACCACACCAGCAGGCACAGGTGTCATTGTCTTGTATGGACCAGGGAGCATTTATGCGGGACAATGGACCAGTGGGCCTCAGTACTGTTTTCTGATCAAAGTCGATTCACGCTGAGCAGAAATGATGGCCGCCAACGATGTTGGAGATGTCAAGGAGAGTGCTATGCTTCAGCCACTGTTGTCACCAGATGAGCCTTTGGTGGTGGTGGTGGTGGTGTTACAGTATGGACAGCTGTGTCTAGTCAATACAGAACTGCTCTACACCTTGTGAATGGTACAGTGACAAGCCTACCTGAGACGGAGTTGCCGTGTAGAGGCTTGTAACCTTGCACCCCACAACCTCAATGACCTGAGGGCCACCCTTCAAGAAGAGTGGAATGTCATGCCTCAGCAGACAATAAGTTGATTTGTGAACAGATGAGACATTGTTGTCAAGCTGTAATTGATGCTCAAGGGCACATGACAAGTTATTGAGACATTGACATTTTTTGTTGGGGTATACCCACCACTGTTGTTGACTTTTGTTTCAATAAATTGTTTAAGATGAGGAAATCACCATTGCATGCTTCTATGTAAATGCCCTACTTTTCATGATATTATATCACTGTAGCGTGAACTTTTAACATTTTCCATAAATTTCACCCAAAAGCCAAATATCTTACGTTTTGTGAGTAGTGTATTTGGAAGTGTAGCTTAGTCTGACCCAAGTTCTATGCAGGTGTGGCGCATGCATCAAACTGGCTTTACCGTACTGCCTGCCAGATTTTTCCTTTTTTTTAAATTTGCCTGCTTGTTTGCAGGTATCTGCAGGTGATTGAAGATGTAAACCCAAGTGAGGCAAGGTGAAACACCAGTGTGCCATATGTTGCTCTAAGCATAGTTACAAGCATTCCCAGATGGATGCCAATCATGGACATGAACTCAAAGTGCATTTTCTCCACCTCTGTTTGCAAGCATTGCAGGTATACACAAGTGTTCACATGCACAGGTCTGTGTCACTGAGACTTTCCTTTGACATCAGCATATACAGTATTTTATTCTAATACACTGTATATTGATATGTTTTTGATTTGTCCTTAATTTTTTAGCCTTCTGTTTTTATACCTTTTTGGGTCTATAATGGAATTTTAAAAGGTTGTTCTCTTTGTTTTTTCACTTTAGCATTAATGATCACTGTTGCAATGGATTTTGGTTCCAATGTGTTCACCTCTGTAGACTGTTTTCCCACAGTGTACATGCAATGTATTCCGACTGTTTCATTTTGCTAGTTCAGGGTCTGCATTCAGGCCTGTTTCAGTTGGTTCTTAGTAGCAAACTTGCAGCTGTTTCTCATGCGTCTCAAGGACAGTATTTATGCTGCGTACTCGCATGGAACTGTATCAGACTGGGCAGGTTGCTGTGTGGATCATATCTGCTTCTGTACACTCTGATCTCTTTGCGGAAAGGAATGAAAAGACTTCCTTGTGTCAGTCTCTTTATTTCAACTCCCCAAACATACAAATATAGGATTATCATTTTTGACACTACAGGGCCTAGTTTGTTTGTTTTTTTTTGACTTTTTAAAAACTGACAAGAAATAAATAAGCCACTACTGGTGCTGTCTCATTGCTTTTATTTTCTAACCAGATATACCAGCTTTCAGTCACTGACAAATGTCAAATGAAAGGATGATGCCTCCAAAAGAGAAACTAACAATAAAACTGGGATGAAAATACAAATAACAGTAAATATGGTTTAAATAGAGGTAGTGTTAGCTGCAAAATAGCCAGAATTGAGATTTGATGTTTGAGTACGTGATAGCATATTCAACATCTCAGTTGTCCCACACCATTTTTTTTTCTTTTAAATGATGCCATCTTGTAATTATGTAAGAGCGCTGACTGAAGTTGTCGTTAACAGTTTCAGTTACAGAATCCCGTTCACTCTCATCCATTCAGAGGAAAACTAAAGAGCACCTGGGGCAAACTAAAGATGTGGGAGTTCAGTGTATATGAATAATTAAGGCTGTGAGCGTGAGGGGAAGAGTGTCTGTTTACAGGTAATGGGGTGATAGCAGCCATACTCGATACTTCACATCAGCTGAGCGTCTTTGTTAACAATAGGAAGAGATGGTCTGTTGTAAACATTTGATGCAGCAGTCAAAATGTGCTATGCAGCTTTTCCTGGGTGACTGAAGGATTATTAAGAGGGTGCTGTCATGTAACTGACACTGGAGCAGCCTCCGTCAAAACTATGGTGATAATGTAACTGACCGGTATGTCAACTCTGAGTGGACATTTGATTGCCTGCAACTCGTAGAACTGAAAATAAAATGGAAGTGAAGAATGACTTTACCCTACTGCCTGCTCTAGGTCAGTGTTTTTCAATCTTTGAGCCATGGAAACCTTTTTACATTGAAAAAATCCTACGGCACCCCACCAATTTCAAACGTTATTAAATGACATATTGAAGCCTATAAAGGCATATCTAAAGAGATTGTATTTAGTCTTGTAATTGTTTTCACTCAGTGTAAAACATAGTGCGACTACATACAGAGACGCAAATGCACGTGCATACATGTGGGGTCACGCAGCCATGTGAGTTGGATTTTGTTCAACTCAAGCCAGGAGTTCACTTGATGCTTGGTCGCGATGGCCATTTGGCGTTGGCGTTCCGCAGTTGTGGGGAGAATGAATTTGAAAATTAGACGGCAACTTACTGGAGATGGCCCTCATTGGACGCACGCTCCTGTGGGGTGGGGGGTGGGGCTCTTTTTGCAGCGGATGTACTTATCTAGGCACAGCATTGGCGGATCTCCATGGCTGTGGTGTCCACCTCTTGTTTGGTGCTGGGGGCGGCTGACATAGGGATGCGTTTTCTGGGGGGATTGTGGCATTTTCCTGTCTGGATGGTGTTGTGGGCTCAGGCATGGTGGTGCTTTTTTTTTTTTTATCTCTGCGGCAGATGCAAGGTGGCCCCACCTCTCCTGGAGCGTTCTCCATCGAAAGGAGGAAGAAGAGAAAGAAGAAGAAGAGGGATTGCGTTCGTGCTGCTGCCTGCTGACATGAAGGGGCTACTGCAGGTGCCAAAGCATAACAACAGCAAGTTGTTTGCAATGTTTAGGGCCAATTATGAAGTGAAATTAAATAACTTCCCGCATGACCCTAAACGTTCTCTCACTGTGACCCCTGGTTGAAAAACACTGCTCTAGGTGATCAGCACTAATGTTCACTCTCAGTTAGTAAAGGATAAGAACTGCGACTACTGAAAAAGTGCTGAGTCTGTCTTTACTGAGGGTGTGTTGGATGTCTCGGATCAGCTGGACATCTTTTCTGTCCCTGCTGATGTCTGACTCTCTGGGTTGGTTCTCCCTATTCTGGCTTCCACCACTGGTCGTTTGTGTGACTTCTTGGCTTTACTCGTCTGGTTTTTCCCATGATTCCTCTGAATCTTTCTGTTCAAATGCACTCATCGATTTGTGATGCTCCTCAGTTGCTGTTTTTTGTAGATTTAAGTTTGGATCACTGACGATGCTTTCCTCTTCAGTGTGGTTCTCATCTGCTGGTGGCTGATGAACTATGGAAGCGTTTTCCACTTCAGTTTGGAGGTTTTCAGTTCCTTGGGTTGGCGCAGCTTCTTTAAGAGAGCCGCTGCTTCCTCTGACCTCTTTTAACCTTGTGTTCAGACTGTTTGCAGACTCTTTATCACCTTGTTCAGAGTCTGTCATTTTTATAAAACCTCTTACATCAGTCTTCTCTTCTTGTGCTCTTTCTTTGGCAGGATCCTCCTCACTCCATTTGCCTGTGGCCTCTACAGCTTCATCATTTTCATCTTTTATCACTTTCCCTTCATCTTCAGACACCCTCACCATCTCAAGTGTGCTCGCTAATCTCTGCATCTCTGTAGTTTGTGTCTTTTCTTTATTGGAGCTGAAGTCTGAAATTTCCTCCCTTAGATTGTCTAAGGGTTCAATGAAGGTCTCGAAAAACTTTGACGACCGATGGGCGTTCACCCAGTTTGTGACCATATCTGTGCTGTCTTCTCGTGCTAAAGCCTCTGGGGTTTCTTTACCTGCTGTGACACGATGCTCCATGTTGTCAGCCTCATCATGAGGTTTAAGCAGCACACTCGCTCCTTCCTCCGAGGCCTTGCTCGCCTCCTCCATGTCTGCTCCATTTTCTGCTTTAGCGATCAAGAGGTCGACAGCAGCTGTAGTTTCATTAGGGTGTAGGTGTTTGTCAGGCTCAGACTTTACAGCAAAATCCCCCTTTTCTTCCTCTAATTTGCTACTTGCATCATCAAAATCAACAGTGACTGGTGCTGAAGATTGTTCCTGATTCCCCGAAGAAGCCACTACCACCTCGTCGTCCTTGGGAATGTTTGCTTCACCCAAATCTGTATCTTTATCATTATCAACATCAGAATTGTTGCCATTTTCATCTTGTTGTGTTTCCTCGCTTTCCTTTTTATTATCTGATTTGAGTTCCTCTTTTATTTCTGTACCAGATGTCTCTGGCGCCATGTTGTCTTTAGCTGAATTTTCTTCGCTGTCATCCCTATCTTTTCCATCATTTTTGGTCTCATCTGTATTAGGAGTTTCATCATGTTTGTCGTCCCCACAGTTTTCACCTCCAGGCTCCTTTACGCCTCTGCTCTCATCAAAAGGCTCCTCCGGTTCCCTTTCTTGAGCACCATCCTCTGCTGTTTTTGAGTCATTTTTCTCCATAGTCGGACCCTCTTCCTCGTGTTCATGAGATCTGCCTTCAGCTCCAGGTGAAATCTCCCCATTTTCAGCATCAATTTTTCCATTTTCTGTTTCTTCCTCAACATTTTCAGCCTCTCCCATGGTGTTTTGTACTGCCTCAGCTTTTGTCCCACTTGTTGCTTCGCCTACACTGACGTCTGGTGACTCAGCGGTATTTGAGTGCACACTTTTCTCGAGTTCTTCTTCTGCTTCTTTTTTCTCTTCACCCCCATCACCCTTTTCACTTTCCACAACTTCATCTGGCTCCATTTTATTTTCACGCTCATCATTCTCTTCTTCTACAGCATTTCTTTCTTCACCCTCATTATTACTTTTATTAGCAGGTTCTTCCTCGTCTTTATTCTTGACAGTTTCACTCTTCTCATCTTCCTCTGCCTTTCCTTCAACCTCCTCTTCAGTCACAGCTTTGTCCTCCTCTCCCAGTGTTTTCTCCATTTCTTCATTTTCCTTTCTTTCTGTGTTTGCATCATCATCATCAGCAGCACCCTTGGCAATATTTTCCTTTTTGTTCATCACTTCATCTGCCTTAGTTTCATCCTTACACTGTCCTGTTTTATCGGTCTCTTCTCCATCTGTATTTTCATTGTCTTTTTCATCTGTTTCTTTGTCAACTTCCTTTACATGCTCCTCTGTTTTCCGATTGCCTTCTTTTTCATCCTTTTCAGCAGATGTGTCTGTCTTCTCGTCCTCTTCATTCTGCCCCTTACTCCCCTCTGTGCCTGGTATTTGCTCCGCTTCCTCTTTAATGCCACCTTCACTGCTTTCAACCTTTGGGCTTTCCTCACTGTCTGCTGCTTTTTCGACAGCAGTGTCAAAACTCCCCCGTGGCGAGCTGTTTGAACCCTCCGCCGTGACTCCCGTTTCTGATGCTGCAGCCCCGCCCCCGCTCTCCACCTGCAGGGGCTCTTCTGTATCGGTGACAGGTGCTTCTTCACGGCTGAGGGCCCCTCGCTCTTCTGAGGGCTCCACTTTTATCTCCATTGTCTCGTCTCCTGTCATCGCCACCTCCTCTGCATTATCTGGCACTGCTGTCTCATCAGTGTTTTTATTCGGCTCTGATACTGATGACTCATCCAGTTCTTCGCTTTTTGCCACTTGCCCCATCTCTTCATAATGAATGTCTGTCTCCGGTCCAGTTTCCTCCTGGTTTTCTTCATCGATCACTGTAGCCTCAGCATTGGGATTTTCAGTCGGTGCTTCCTCTGGAGGCTCTGCAGCCTTATCATCCTGTGTCACACTTTCTTCACTGACAGGATGCAGTTCACCTTTATCCTCTGTAACGTCACGTTCACCCTTCTCTGCTGTAGTTTCTTCTTTTGCATCCTCTTCAGCCTCTTTAATCTTCTCATCTTTGATACTCTCACTGTTCTCATGAGGCTCCTGCTCATCAGCCAACACTTGGTGTTTCTGTGTTGATTCGTCACCACCGGTATCACCTTCCTCACATTTTATTTCTTCTGAGCTTGTCTGCTGCCGTTCTGTAAAGGTGATGAGCTTCTCTGGAATTTCATCTGCAAATACAAATTATGGACACTAAGTTTTCCTGTCTCGTCCTGTTTTTAAGTCATGATTGAAAAAAAAATACCTTCTTTCTCCTGTTTGGGGTTTTTATCTGTGGACTCCTCTTCCTCTTCAGTGCTGGTGTCGCTCAGCTCAGGCTCAGAGCTGCACTGGGACTCCTTCAATATGGCCTCTGCAAGCTTCTCCTGTACAGATTTTGCTTTGGAGACAAAAATGAGACAAAAGCTTTTATAATGTTTGGGGAAACAATAATTTAGGAAATATCTATTTTACTTCATTTTTTCAATTTATAGAAAAACCTTCAAGCTGACTGTATGGTTTAATAGTAGAAACATCTTTCAATAAGACATTTTCTTTTCTCTGCTGGTCTGTGTTGTTTTATACTCACCCCTCTCCTGCTCCTCCTCTGCCATTATTTCTTCATCTTTTTCACCTGAGGTGTCCTCACTTGACCTGTTATTGTCTCCTAATGGCATGCTAGTGTCAGAAATCTCAATCTCTGTGCTGTCCCCTGCACTGTCTAGCATGTTTGAATCACTGGGTGCAGTACATTTGTCCTCGGTGTGAGCAGCTTCTTCTGGACGTAGTTTATTTTTTTCAGTCGGTGAAGCAGTAGTTTCCTCTTCAGTGACCTCTTTTGGTTCTTCCGTCTTCTCATCCTCTTTAGGCTCTTTGGTGTCTTCGGCGTCGCTCTCCTCCTGATCGCTGCCATGAGAGCTGGAGCCTGAATGAGACTTTGTGTCTTCTGGGGAAGGAAAATTTCACATTTTTCATTCTTTGGCTAAAAAAAAAATTTAAAAAATCACTATCTACAGTATGATTTCTAATGAATGAATCATCTTATTCACTCTCAAAATAGGAAAATGCAATGCAATATAGTTTAACAATAACTTATACAATGCTTTGTGTCTTTAAGCAGTAATTTACCCACCATCCTTCTCATCATCTTCACTCTCATTAGCATCTTTCTCTTTAAGCTGCTGTTCTGTTTCAGCAGCTGGAGAATGTGGTTCCTGTCGTGCATCATCTGGAGGACCTTCATCATCTGCTTCAAAGTCTTCCTCATAGTCTTTAGAAGAAAAAAACAGTAAATTTGCCAGTGCACATGGTAGTTGTGTTTTTATTTGTGCTTAGTTCATCATACCATCTCTGACTTTATTCTCCTGAGGTGGCATTTCTTCTTTAACGCGTGTCTCTGTGTCCTGTGGCTGAGTGGTGTCACACTCTGAGTGGGAGGCAGCGTCCTCCACTACCCTCTCCATCTCAATCTCAGGAGCATCTTTCGGACTGATGATAGATTCCTCACTTCTTAGGTCCTCTTTGACTCTCCTGGGTGGAGGAGTAGGTTTTTTGTCTAGTCCCATTGCTATGATGCACCTGAAAAGAGCAAACATTTTGTTTAAAAAGTCAATTTGAATTTTTTTTAACCATTTCCTTTCTTACATAAATGAAATGATCACTTCACTTCCTATTCCTGGAGTACCTGATGTTTTAGTAACTTATGAGAGTGGCAGTGATGGAGTATCTTTCCAGCCTGATCAACACAATCCAAGGTATACAGAGAGCTTCACCCTCTATCTCTCTCTCTCTCTCTCCGTATAGGCCTGCTTAAAGTTGAAATGACACTTAATCAAAGCTTGTGACCTTTCAGCTTAATCTTGAGTAAAACCTGGAGGTGAAGCCACCTGAGAATCATTGTGTTTGTTTTATTAAGATCCCCATTAGCACTTGTATAAAACACTAGCTATTTTTCCTGGGGTCAAATATACACACAACACTACACACATTTACAGATAACAACAATATTAAAATAAAAATTTAAACCCTTTGTCCAAGACCTTAAAGACATTCAGTACCATCAATATCACTTTAGCACAATAAATGTCTTGATTAACTTATAAGTTTAGGTCCAGTGGTAAAGGTATAGAAGGCTCAATAACCATACATTTATAATACACAGATTACAACATTACTCATTGTATTTTAGATACTTCCTTAACAGCATTTTCAAGATTCAAAGAATTATTTGTGAATACTACTATACATACAGGACATACAGGAGAAATGAAATGCTGTTTCTCTCTCTTCAGTGTTGTGCACAATATAAAAAAAGGAAGAAGGCTGGAAAAACAGCAACAGCAGTCTATGTACAGTAATGCTACCCATAGTGCAAATGGCGACAAAAGATAAAACCCAGACATCCTATAGTGCACATAAAGATAAATGATAAAACCCAGCAACACTATATACAGGGAAAAACAAGAGCAGTAATACTTGTAGTTGCAAGTTCGATGCGGTAGTATAGGTGCAGACAGTGACAGGACTGCACATGATCAATATTGCAATTACAGACAGCAGCAGATATGACATTTGTGCAAATGGTTGCAGTAAGGTACAGAGACTTACAGCAGTAGACGTATTACTGTTGGTGTGCCAGTCTTTCTGTGCCAACAGCTGAGGTAGTTATTGTGCAGGTGAGTGCGCTACAGTCGGGGGGGGGGGGGGGGCAGAGTTCAGGGTCCTGATGGCCTGATGAACAAAGCTGTTTAGCAGTCTTGAAGAGTGGGCCTGAAGGCTCCGGTACTTTTTCCCAGAGGGCAGGGGGCTGAAGAGGGAGTGTGAGGTAGTGATGTTATGCTCGACACCGCCCACTCAACACTGATTTGAACAATATAACACGGAAGTGTCACGAGCAGAGTGCCGAGCACTGTGTCAACATGGCCACAGTCACGTGACCGTAGCGAATGAGGCCTTGTTGTCACATCATGTGATTTAAGACCTGGCAAGAAATTTGAGAGGGCTGGGCATTGCATATGTCAATAGTGAAGGATTTAAAAGGGGTCTGATTCACCACTCAAACTGAGGGTTTTTTGAGAGGAGATTTGTTATCATTGCATTCACTATTTGAGTAGAAGTCATGGACAGTATTACACAAGTTAGAATTAGGTTTAGGTTTGGTAACATTAAACAACACATTACATGTACTAAATATTACACATAGATACATTAGTGATGGTGAAACTGAGGCCTTATAAAACAATGAACAACTTTGAGACAATTGCTTCATGATCAATACAGTGTTATGAAACATTTAATAAAGAGTGCCATCTGCTGACTGTCAGAACTGCATCTGGGTAGAAAATCGGAAAAAAATCTCAATACTTTTTTTTTTTTTTTTGAGCATTTACCCAGCCGAGGTCTATTTAAAATTGGATGGCAGGAACAAACAATCCAAAGCAAACAAAAAAGACCTAATTCCAATGGAACTCTCTCAAATTTCCCACGAGCCCTCAAGTCACATGATGTGATCGACCTAACGAGGCCTTGCTTGCTACGGTCACGTGACTGTGGGTGTGCTGAAACAGCGCTTGATGCACTGCTTATAATGCAAAAAAAAAATTGCAAGAGACATTGGACAGCTCCCATTACTATAATAAAAAGACTGTTTATCAGAGAATTGTTGTGCTCTTTTCTCTCTGTTTCTCTTAATAGACCCCTTTTTTCTTGTTAATTGGAATGTAAAGTTTGACTGTATATTTTTTGTGAAAGTTCTGATTTTGTAACTCCTTTGTAACCTTTATCTTGATTGAGCAATTTGTATGTTGTGTTTTGTTCTATTAAATTAAAAAAAAAAAAAAACTGCTCATGACACTTATGCTTTATATTGCACGAATCAGTGTTGAGTGGGCGGTATCGAGCGTAACATCACTACCCCTAGCCCTGTGGATTAGAACACCCCTTCATGGCTGCACATGACCAAAGTGGCTGTAGAGTGTAGCTGTCTTACCGCCCACTGCTGAAATTCACCAGCCATTGGCCAGTGTTAATGCCAAGCCCTGTACTCACTCACTCACTCACTCACAAAAAAAATATAGATAGATAGATAGATACACACACATACATATCAAAGGTTTTGTTTACTGAAAATTGTCCTTCCACAGAATTTTTCCAACGACTACAAATTCTGAAAGCTGTCTATCATTTCACAGATTATATGGAGGGTGAGCTAATTAAAGTCAGTTAAAATGATAAATAACTGATTGACAGAATTTTTACAAGCCTGTCTGAGAAAATGACATAAAAAGTGTAGTGCCCTTTTTCAGATTTTCAACTCAAATGCAGTTCTGACAGTCAGTCACCAGATGGCAGTCTTTATTAGATGTTTCATAACACTGTGTCGCTCATGAAGCAATTGTCTCAAAGTTGCTCACTGTTTCATGAGGCCTTGGTTTTAACATCACTAGTGTAAGGGGTGGGAGGTATCGCCTGCCATGTTGATGGCTCTGCGGGTGAGGGAGATGTCCGGGGGGGGGGGCACCAATGATCTTGGTGGCTGCTTTCACTGTGTGTTGTAGTGTCTTCCGGCAGGAGGCAGTGCAGCTTCCATACCACACCATGATGCAGCTGGTGAGGATGAGCACATGATGGGGGGTGGGATTCGTGCTCTTCTCAGTTTGTGGAGGAAATAGAGGTGAGTTTGAGTCTTCTTGGCCAGTGATGTGGTGTTGTTAGACCAGGAGAGGTCCTCAGAGATGTGCACCCCCAGGAACTTGGTGCTGCTCACCCTCTCTACAGCTGCTCCATCACTGATCAGAGGGGGATGTTGTGTGTGTGTCCTCTCCTGAAGTCAACCACAATCTCCTTGGTTTTTCCCACGTTCGGGAAGAGATTATTGTCTTTACACCACTGGACCAGTTGGCTCACCTCATTTCTGTAGTTGGCTTCCTCATTGTTGGTGATGAGGCCCACTACCATCATGTTGTTTGCAAACTTGATGATGTGGTTGGTGCTGTAGGCTGGTACACAGTCATGGGTCAGCAGGGTGAAGAGCAGCGGGCTGAGCACGCACCCTTGTGGGGCCCCTGTGCTCAGTGTGATGGTCTTGGAGGTGTTGCTGCCAACCTGCACATTCTGTGGTCTCCCTGTGAGAAAGTCCAGCACCCAGTTACAGAGAGAGGTTTTGAGTCCCAAGAGTCTGAGTTTTTGTATTAGGTGCTGGGGAATGATAAGATAAGATAAGATAAGATAAGATAAGCCTTTATTAGTCCCACAACGGGGAAATTCCAGGATTGCAACAGCACAGGGATAGCAACACTCAGAGCAACAATCAGAAGGCAAGAAAAAAACAAGCAAGCAAGAGCAGCTAATATACATATGTACATATTACTATAAAATATATATATACACACACACACACACACACACACAGACACACAGTGCAGAGCATTGTAGCTGGATGGAATAAATATATGAATATATGAACACACAGTGCAGAGCATTGTAGCTAGATGGAATAAATATGTAAATATATAAACACCCACAGTATGGAGCATTGCAGCTAGGTGGAATAAATATGCAAGTATATAAACACACACAGTGCAGAGCAATGTAGCTAGATGGAATAATATGTAGATATATAAAAACACAGTGCGGAGCATTGTAGCTAGATGGAATAAATATATAGATATATAAATATAAACACACCCAGTGCTGAGCATTGTAGCTAGATGGAATAAATATGTAAATATATAAACACACACAGTGCAGAGCATTGTTGCTAGGTGGGATGAAACAGCATAACCGTCTATATAGTTATCCTACATGGTATGATTATGTGCCCATACATATTCTCACCCTCCATAGCGACCGGTATGTTCCTAGTTGTATGCCGGAGAGGACCATTGTGTAAGTCTATTGCATCTTTTGCATTCAAAAAAACTATTAGTTTGTTACGTCTTTTTGCTATCTCTGCGAGCAGCCCTGCTTAGGTTGTACAGTCTGACAGCCATTGGTAGGAAGGACCTACGAAACCTCTCGGTTGTGCACCTGGGATGATGTAGTCTGCTGCTAAATGAGCTCCTCAGTGCATCCAGTATGTCCTGCATAGGGTGGAACTCGGACTCCAGCAGAGATGACAGTTTAGCCACCGTCCTTCTCTCTCCTATCTCCTCCATCGGATCAAGGCGCTGCCCCAGGACAGAGCTAGCTTTCTTAATCAGTTTGTTCAGTCTCTTCCTATCGGCTGCAGTAATGCCACTGCCCCAGCAGACCACTCCAAAAGTGATGGCTGATGCCACCACCGTGTCATAGAATGACTTCAGCAGCGCCCCTTGTACACCAAAAGACCTGAGTCTCCTCAGCAGGAACAGCCTGCGCTGTCCCTTCTTGTAGAGTGCGTCAGTATTGTGTGACCAGTCTAGTTTATTGTTCAGATGAATACCCAGGTACTTATAGGATGTCACCATCTCGATGTCTGTTCCCTGTATATTTACTGGTGCTGTGAGGGGCTGCCCATGCCTGCGGCAGTCCACCACCAGCTCCTTAGTTTTCCTCGCGTTGATCTGGAGGCAGTTCCGATGGCACCAGTCCACAAAGTCCTGGATAAGCCCTCTGTACTCAGCTTCATCTCCGTTGGAGATGAGACCAATGATCGCAGAGTCATCATGATTGTGAATGATCATGTGAATGATTGTGTTGAATGCTGAACTGAAGCCCAAGAACAGCATTCGCACATAGGAGGTTTACCTACATTCCTTAGATTATGTTTAGTCTGCACGTTGTTTTGTGTTTCTCTTTCCTCTCGCCTCTAACAGATCGGCAGATGACGCGCCTCCTTGTCTGGAGGAGGTGTGGTCTTCTGTACTGATGTGCTGTTTTGCATTTCAAAGTGGCCCAAGAAGTCATTTAAGTTGTTAAGCAGTGTGATGTCACTCGCACAGGTCTGAGGTGGAGGTTTGTAGTTGGTGAGGGTCCATATGCCACACCAGAGAGAACGTGCATCTCTGGTGTTGCTAAAGTGTCCGGATATTTTCTAAAAATAAATTTTAATTTCTTTTTAGAAAGTTTTAAAAAATTTTAAACTTCTGTTAAGAATTTCCCTGTACAATATACACCGCATTCCAAATTATTATGCAAATGATATTTGTCTCTGATTTTCCTAAATAGTCGATGCAAATGACAATTAGTATAATTTTCATGTCATTAACCGTTAGAGCATAATTCAAATTTTTATTGAACAAACCTCCCAATGATAATTTTTTTTGAAAAATAAAAAAAAATTCAAAATGCACTGTTCCAAATTATTATGCACAACAGAGTTTCAAAACATTTTATTGGTTGTAAAGAGCTGAAAATGATCATTTGTGTCTGTTTTGATGTGAACTGCCTCCCACCCTCGTAGATCTTTTGCTTGGGGATGACTCCAAAGGTTCTCAATAGGGTTGAGGTCAGGGGGGGATGGGCGCCACACCATGAGTCTCTCTCCTTTTATGCCCATAGCAGCCAATGACACAGAGGTATTCTTTGCAGCATGAGATGGTGCATTGTCATGCATGAAGATAATTTTGCTACAGAAGGCATGGTTCTTCTTTTTGTACTATGGAAGAAAGTGGTCAGTCAGAAACTCTATATGCTTTGCCGAGGTCATTTTCACACCTTCAGGAACCCTAAAGGGGCCTACCAGCTCTCTCCCCATGATTCCAGCCCAAGACATGACTCCGCCACCTCCTTGCTGACATTGCAGCCTTGTTGGGACATGGTGGCCATCTGCCAGCCATCCACTACTCCATCCATCTGGACCATCCAGGGTTGCACGGCACTCATCAGTAAATGCGACTGTGTGAAAATTAGTCTTCATGTATTTCTGGGCCCACTGCAACCATTTCTGCTTGTGAGCATTGGTTAGGGGTGGCTGAATAGTAGGTTTATGTACAACTGCAAGCCTCTGGAGGATTCTACACCTTGAGGTTCGTGGGATTCCAGAGGGACCAGCAGCTTTAAATACCTGTTTGCTGCTTTTAGCAGCTGCTCTCTTAATCTGATGAATTTGTCTGGCAGAAACCTTCCTCATTATGCCTTTATCTGTACGAACCTGTCTGTGCTCTGATTCAGCCACAAATTTCTTCACAGTACAATGATCATATTTAAGTTTTCGTGAAATATCTAATGTTTTCATACCTTGTCGAAGGCATTGCACTCTTTGACGCTTTTCTGTAGCAGAGAGATCCTTTTTCTTTCCCATATTGCTTGAAACCGGTGGCATGCTTAATAATGTGGAACATTCTTCTTAAGTAGTTTTCCTTTAATTGGGCTCACCTGGCAAACTAATTATGACAGGTGTCTGAGATTGATATCAGTGATCCAAAGAGCCCTGAGACACAATGCCATCTATGAGTTTAATTGAAAAACAAAAAAATTGAATGCTTATGACACTAAAATTCTATTTGCATAGTAATTTGGAACATGGTGTACAATGGTAATGAATTCCAAAAAATCATAGCACTGTACATCACAGTGCTCTTCAACATATTTGTATTTGATCTGAGTAACAAAAATCTTTTCCCTAATGCATGTCGTGTTTGATAATTTTGTTAAACAAAACAAGAAGCAAAACGTTCATATAACAACTTTGGCATTTTAGTCACTAAAACATTTCTGAACAAACTCTGTAACATATACAACAACCGTTGCTTAACAGTTAACTAGTCCAAACATTTATGCATATAAAGGGCGCATGCGCACGCAGCGGCTGGCAGCTGGTGAAAAAGTCCATCGTCTGTGTGTCTTGTTTTTATGTACTTTAATGTGCTTTTACGAAATCCTCTGTGTCGTTTCTGGCCTGGAATGTTTGTGGACTGTATGGCGAAGAGCTCCCTGGTCCCATCAACAGGGACTTCCTCCCCTTTTTTTGCACTGCTGCTACTGTTCCTCTGGCTCTTTGTCTATGAGGTAAACGCGACCGGCATCATGGCGGGCAGAATACATTATTCCAGGGACATGTTGCTGCATTTAAACACGGTTGATGCAGCGGCTGTGATTGAGCCTAAGCCGCAACTGCCGGACTTTATTTTGAGAGACGGATACAGCGGTGAAAAGAGAGATGGGAGAGACGGGAGAAGGAAACGCGGAAAGCGTGGAGGTGTGAAATTGCGCCTGAGAAGACGTCAGTTTGGTAGCATTCCTCTTCCTTCTATGATTTTTGGGAACGTACAGTCTCTGAGAAACAAGGTGGATGAAATTCAAGGGAATGTACGCTACCAGAAGGACTTTAAGAACTGCTGTGTCATGGCTTTCACCGAATCTTGGCTTACTGCGCATGACCGAGACGCAGACCTGTGGATTGACGGCTTTGGAGCCCCACTGCGTTCGGATCGGCAGGAAGAGGTAACGGGGAAACGTCAGGGGGGCGGCATATGTTTATACATTAATAAGCAGTACTGCACATCTGTCACAGTCAGAGAGCGCATCTGTACACCTGATGTGGAGCTGCTGTCTGTGTCACTACGCCCCTTTTATTTGCCTCGCGAGTTCCCCCAGCTTTTCATCACAACTGTGTACATTCACCCGAGGGCAGACGCTAACTCCGCCTCTAGCACCATCTTTGATGTGGTCCAGCGGCTGCAATCAATTTCTCCAGAGGCGCCAAACTTCATTCTTGGGGATTTTAACCATGTTTCTTTAAAGAAGACACTTAAAAACTTTTATCAGTATGTCTCCTGCCCAACCAGGCGAAAAAAGACATTGGACCTGTGCTATGGATCCATAGAGAGGGCATATAAATCACTCCCCCTTCCTCCTGTAGGATCCTCAGATCACAACTGTGTACATTTGTTGCCCACATATAAAACTGCTCTCAGAAGAGGCAAGGTGGAGACGAGAGACATTGATGTGTAGACAGAAGATTCAGTGCACAGCCTCCAGGAATGCTTTGACTGTACAGACTGGGAGATGTTCACACTGTCCTGCGGGGAGGATTTGGACTATTTGGTGGATGTCACATGCTCATACATGTCTTTCTGTAAAAATAAGATTGTTCCACGTAAACGTGTCAAAATATATCCCAACAACAAACCATGGGTTACAAAATCAGTTAAATCCTGCTTACAGAGGAAAGCACTTGCCTTTAAACAGGGGTCTGTTTCTGAGCTACAGGTTGCCACAAAAGAGCTGAAGTCCGAAATTTTAAGAGCAAAACAGAATTATAAATCAGAGTTGGAAAGCAAGATGGCAACAAAGAAACTTGGTTCAGCCTGGGCCAGTATGAAAACTATTGCAGGCCTTCAGAGCACAGAGCGCAGTAATCGTGTGTTTTTAGATGGTTTTAATTCAGACACAGAGCTGGCTAATGCTCTTAATTGTTTTTATGGTCGTTTTGACTCCTTTGATTTTAGCACAGAAACCCAAGATTTGAAACAGAAACTCAAAGACAATCAGCACTTTAATATTGAGGTGCAGGATGTTAAAAGGGAGTTCTGCGCTGTAAAAGTGAACAAAAGTCAGGGCCCTGATAATATATGTGGGCGCTTGGTAAAGTCCTGTGCACATGAACTGAGTCCTATATTTCATTACATTTTCAATAAGTCCTTACAGACACAACATGCGCCTAAGATCTGGAAAGAAGCCGTGGTTGTTCCCGTTCCAAAATCCAGCTGTCCTAAAACGGTAAACGACTTTAGACCAGTTGCTTTGACTTCAATTTTAATGAAAATTTTTGAAAAACTGGTCAGAAGTGAGGTCCTAAAGCAGACTGAGCATGCATTGGATCCTCTGCAGTTTGCCTATAGGCCTCACAGAGGAGTGGAGGATGCCACTGTCACTCTGTTTAACATGCTTTTTAAACATCTGGATTTTAATGGGACACACGCCAGGCTTTTATTTGTGGACTTTTCCTCCGCCTTTAATACAATCCAACCTCATATCTTAGTTGAAAGGCTCCTGCAACAATTTGATTTGAGCAATAATCTGGTGGGTTGGATTCTGGATTTTTTAACCAACAGGACGCAGAGAGTAAGGGTCAATCTACTGGCTCTCCTCAGGGGTGTGTGTTGTCACCACTACTTTTCATCCTGTACACAAACATGTGTCGGAGCAGACATGACAACAGACACATTATAAAGTATGCTGATGATTCAGTTAAGGATGGTGAGAGTGGCCACGGCCCAGTAGTTGATGATTTTGTTCACTGGTGTGAGGATTCCTACCTGCAGCTGAATACGACAAAAACTAAAGACATGATTATTGACTTTAGGAGGAAAACTCCCAGGCACAAAGTCACCGTACTAAAAGGCCAGACCACCGAATGTGTACAATCCTACAAATATCTTGGGACGATTATTGATAGTAATTTAAACTTTGAAGAGAACTGTGAAAGGGTGTGCAAAAAGGGTGAGCAACATTTGCATTGCTTGAGAAAACTTGCACGCTTCCAAATTGACCGAACCATAATGACAATGTTTTATCGGGCTTTTATTGAATCTGTTTTATCCTTTTCTTTAGTGTCATGGTTTGGTCAGATTAAACTGAAACAGAGGAAATCCTTGGATCAGGTAGCTAGATGGTCCAGTCGTTTGCTTGGTGAGTCACAGCTGAGCATGACATCCCTGTACACCAGACAAGTACAGAGGATGGCTACCTCCATTTTAAATGATGACTCCCACCCTTTGCACTGCAACTTTCAGCTTCTTTCCTCAAGACGGAGGTTTGCTGTCCCAAAAAGTAAAACCCAGCGCTACAAAAACAGCTTTGTTCCTGCTGCTGTCAAAGAGTTGAACAAGCTGTAACAATACATCGCACATAATTTAGGTACCTATTTATTAACTCCATTTTATAGTTATTTATTTTTGTAGGATGTTACTTGGGTTCTAAATATTTTATTGGGTTTTAGACCTTTGAGTTTTTAACCCCTTTGACTAGTTTTTAACTTTTAATATGACTCTTCTCTCTTACCTCTGGTTTTTCTCCCATCTCTTTGCCTTTTTATACCCTGATTGATGGAGCCTTGAGTATTTTTATCATGTCTATAGTCAATTTCATGTGTGCCTGTGTTTGTGTCTATGTTGAATGTAATTTGTGGCTTGTAAATATGGATGTCACCAGACTGCAAAACAAATCTACCTACGGGTACAAATAAAGGAACCTGAACCTGAACCTGAAATAACATTGATTCTGTGCAAACATTTCAACACACAACGTGCAGCTTTATTTTGTACAACCTGTAGTTTTTTCATCTCTGTCACAGATGCACTTGACCAAATTATTGAACAATAATCTAACTGAGACAGAATCAATGCATTTCTAACTTTTATTACCACTTCCAATGGCAAACCTTTCCTCACTGTGTGTGTGAGTTTGGTGAGCATCCAGACAATTGCGTAAGAGCAGTAGTGAGTCTTAATTGTGAATGAATGAGACAACTGGATGGGGAGATGGACGATGCATGCAGTCCCATGGGTGAGCTACAAATAACAGTGTTGTGGGGAACCCACTCAGTAGTTACTCAGTAGTTTTCCCTCAGACTGAAGTGGCAGATCGAAGGTGGGGAGTGTGGGGAGTGATATGTTAATGCAGCACCTCAGGTAGCAGAGAAGTGTTAGTGCTGGTTTTTTTTTTTGGTTTTTTTTAATTACTTATTTTGTACCCATAGGTAGATTTGTTTTGCAGTCTGGTGACAAACCACCAGCTGCCGGTCGCTGCGTGCGCAAGCGCCCCTTAACTCCCTAACCTGCATGTTTTTGGCATGTGGGAGGAAACTGGAGAAATCCCGGAGTAAACCCACGCAAACACGGGGAGAACATGCAAACTCCACACAGATCACTGTTGGCCGGGGGCAGGGATCGAACCCACGATCTCACGGTCCCCGCGATCCCCCGGCCGAGGGTAAAACTGTGCTGCCACAGTGCTAACCACTGTGCCACCATGCAGCCCACCGTGCTGTGATATAAAAGAGAGTGCCTGCAACCTGGTGGTATGTTTTCTGATTCTGGTGAATGTGAGAGAGAGTGGAATAAAGTTTCATCTGCTTGGAAAAGTTCGGCCTGGTTATTCTCTCCACACTGGTGACCCTTGACACACAATGGAATGCGAGGCGAACACCCCGGAGACGACCCGGACGGGAAGTGCCAGCAACACGTGCGCCGTTTCAGTCAAACTCCCAGACTTTTGGCTACACGACCCGAAGTCTTGGTTCCTTCACACCAAGGCCCAGTTCGTGCTCTGGGGAATAACGGCAGATGACACCAGATATTACTACGTGGTCGCAGCGCTGGACGCACGCACAACTCAGCAGGTGGCGAGCCTGCTCCAACAGCCCCCAACCCACGACAAATACAGTGCTCTCAAAACCGTGCTGACCCGGCACTACATGCTCTCGGACTGTGAGGGAGCAGAGAGGCTCCTGACGCGCTCCAAGTTAGGAGACGGGTCGGCGGTCGAATTGATGGAGAAGATGTTGGCGTTGATGGGCACAGATGACGGGCATTTTCTCTTTGCCCACCTCTTCCTCTGGAACCTCCAGACAGCGGCCAGAGCGGTCCTTGCCAATTCGCCGCTGCTGGCCACGTGCAACTACTAGGTGCTAGCCCAGCAGGCAGATCGGATCATCCTCACTACCAGAGCCCTCACAGTGAATGCAGCGGCGTCGGAACCCAGCAAGATGGCCAGCGGAGGCGAGGAGCCAGTGATGGTGGCTGCAGCAGGGGCCAAGAAGCACCGGGGAGACACACTCTGTTTCTCCCACCGCCGTTTTGGAGAGGATGCACGCCAGTGTGTGCCACCATGCCAATTCAAGCGTTCAGGAAACACCGGGACTGGCAGTCGGTAGCAGCTGCGACCGCCAGTGAAGCAAGCAAGCTGCTCTATGTGACAGACTCATGCTCGGGGAGACAGTTCCTCATGGACTCCGGCTCCCAAAAGAGCCTCATCCTGCCGTCCTATGCCGACCGGCTGGCGGGAACTAGTGTCCCCGAGCTGACGGCCGCAAACGGCTCAGACATTAAGACTTTTGGAGAGAGGACACTGACTGTATCCTTGCACGGCCGTACATACCAATGGACATTCGTCATAGCGGCAGCTTCCCCATTTTAGGCGCTGATTTTTTGTGTGCACACGGACTACTAGTCGATGTTCCTAACAGACGCCTGATTAACACAATGTCTTTTGATTCCCTCCCCTGTACAGCTAGAGGAGCCGGGCCCACAACACTAGCCAACGTCACAGCTCCAGAGGGTAAGTTCCACACACTACTCAACCAGTTACCAGCACTCACGGTCCTGACGTTTTCGGCAACTGTCATTAAACACAGGGTGGAGCACTTCATCATCACTACGGGGCCGCCCGTTTTCGCACGACCTCGGTGCCTGGATGCAGCTAAACTGGCCATAGCACGCGAGGAGTTTGCCAACTTGGAAAAGTTGGGCATCATCAGGCGCTCAAACAGCCCATGGGCATCCCCGCTACATATGGTTCCTAAGGCCGAGGGATCATGGCGACCTTGCAGAGATTTCCGCAGATTAAACAACACCACAGCGCATGACCGCTACCCCATCCCTCATATTCAGGATTTTTCCGTTCACCTCACTGGGGCACGCATTTTTTCCAAGATAGACCTGGTCCGCGGTTACCACCAGGTCCCGGTGCAAGCTGAGGACATACCTAAAACAGCAGTAATAACCACATTTGGTCTGTTTGAGTTTTTACGCATGCCTTTCAGGCTAAAAAGCACGTCGCAGACATTGTGTTTGTTTACCTGGACGACATCCTGGTGGCCAGCGCGTCTGAGGACGAACACGTAGCCCACCTTAGGACAGTTTTCCAGAGGTTGGAGGAGCACGGATTAATAATCAACCCGGCGAAGTGCCAGTTCGGGGTGACGGGGATTGATTTTTTGGGCCACCGCATCTCACTGGAGGGCGCGATACCTTGCCGGACAAGGTGCGCACCGTGGCGAATTTTCCCCGGCCTCAGACAGTCAGGGCACTGTAGGAGTTTTTGGGGATGGTTAACTTCTTCAATCGTTTCCTCCCCCGTGCAGCCCAGCACATGCAGCCGTTGTATGCCGCGCTTAAGAAATGGAAGCCGGCGGACAGTCGACTGGACTCCTGAGCGAGAGCAGGCGTTTTCTGAGGTTAAAACAGCTCTGGCGAATGCCACACTACTGGCGCATCCGGACCCAGCGGCTAGGATAGCGCTCACTACTGACGCATCAGACGTGGCCATAGGGGCTGTCGTGGAGCAGTGCGTCGCCGGTTCTTGGCAGCTGCTTGCCTTTTTTTTGCAGGTCTTTGCACGACAATGTGCATAAATACAGCGCGTTCGACAGGGAGTTACTGGCTCTCCACCTGGCCATACGCCACTTCCAGTTCTGGCTGGAAGGGCGCACCTTCACTGCGTTTGTGGACCACAAGCCACTTACGTACGCGATGGCCAAGGTTTCGAAACCATGGTCGGCCCGGCAGCAGAGACAGCCGGCCGCGATCTTGGAGTTTATGACCGACATTCGACATGCGGCCGGTAAACTCAACGTGGTGGCTGACTGCCTCTCGCGTGCATTAGTGGCCCCAGTCTACGTGGGGATAGATTACACGGCCATGGCCGCTGCACAGATCAGCGATGAGGACGTTTGCGCGCTCCAGTCTGGACTAACAGAGTTAAGGCTGGAGAGCACAGTGCTGCAACACGAGGGCCCCCCCCCCCCCCAGTCTGTGACATCTCTACAGGCCTCCCACGACCGGTGGTCCCACGCGCTTGGTTCACTCCCTGGCGCACCCAGGAGTGCGCTCGTGAGTCAAAATGGTGGGCGCAAAGTTCGTCTGGCCGAGCCTGTGCAAACAGGTGAAAGAGTGGGCCGCAGCCTGCGTAGCATGCCAACGAGCCAAGGTGCACAGGCACACAAAGGCCCCTTTGGAGCCGTTCCATATCCCGGCTAAGAGGTTTGACCACGTTCACGTGGACCTCGTGGGCCCCCTCCTGCCATCGCAGGGGTTCATTCACCTCCTGACAGTGGTGGACCGCACCACGCGCTGGCCCGAAGCAGTCCCGCTAGCTTCCACCGCGTCCGCAGATGTGGCACGCGCTTTTTTGACAACATGGGTGGCACGTTTCGGCGCTCCTTCGGACATCACATCCGATCGGGGCCCGCAGCTTGTTTTCGACCTCTGGTCCACCATGGCCTGGAGCCTGGGCGTCTCAATTCATCGCACGACTGCGTACAACCCACAGGCCAAAGGGTTATCCGAGCGTTTACATAGGTCACTTAAAACAACGCTCAGAGCTTCGTTTACAGATGCAAATTGGGTGGACCGGTTGCCGTGGGTTCTATTAAGATAAGATAAGATAAGATAAGATAAGCCTTTATTAGTCCCACAATGGGGAAATTCCAGAATTGCAACAGCACAGGGATAGCAACACTCAGAGCAACAATCAAGAAGACAAGAAAAAACAAGAGCAGCGAATATACAGTACATATGTACATATAAATATATAAATATATAAACACACAGTGCGGAGCATTGTAGCTAGATGGAATAAATATATAAATATATAAACACACACAGTGCGGAGCACTGTAGCTAGATGGAATGAACAGCATAACCGTCTACTTAGTTATCCTACATGGTATGATTATGTACCCATACATATTGTCACCCTCCGTAGCGACCAGTATTGTCCTAGTTGTATACCGGAGGGGACCATTGTGTAAGTCTATTGCGTCTTTTGCATTCAATACTATTAGGTTGTCACGTTTTTTTGCCATCTCTGCGAGCAGCCCTGCTTAGGTTGTACAGTCTGACAGCCGTAGGTATGAAGGACCTGCGAAACCTCTCGGTTGCGCACCTAGGATGGTGTAGTCTGCTGCTAAATGAGCTCCTCAGTGCGTTCAGTATGCCCTGCATAGGGTGGGACTCGGACTCCAGCAGAGATGACAGTTTAGCCACCATCCTTCTCTCTCCTATCTCCTCCACTGGGTCAAGGCGTTGCCCCAGGACAGAGCTAGCTTTCTTGATCAGTTTGTTCAGTCTCTTCCTATCGGCTGCTGTAACGCCACTGCCCCAGCAGACCACTCCAAAAGTGATGGCTGATGCCACCACCGTGTCACAGAATGTCTTCAGCAGCGCCCCTTGTACACCAAAAGACCTGAGTCTCCTCAGTAGGAACAGCCTGCGCTGTCCCTTCTTGTAGAGTGCATCAGTATTGTGTGACCAGTCTAGTTTGTTGTTCAGATGAACACCCAGGTACTTGTAGGATGTTACCATCTCAATGTCTGTTCCCTGTATGTTTACTGGTGCTGTGAGGGGTTGTCCTTGCCTGCAGCAGTCCACCACCAGCTCCTTAGTTTTCCTCGCGTTGATCTGGAGGCAGTTCTGATCGCACCAGTCCATGAAGTCCTAGATAAGTCCTCTGTACTCAGCTTCATCTCCGTTGGAGATGAGGCCAACGATCGCAGAGTCGTCAGAGAACTTCTGTAAATGGCAGTGTGTTGTGTTGTGTGAGAAGTCTGTAGTATAAAGGGTGAACAGGAAGGGAGCCAAAACCGTTCCCTGGGGGGGCCCCCGTGCTACCGATGATCGTGTCGGACACACAGTCCCGGGTTCTCACAAACTGTGGCCGGTTAGTGAGGTAGTCCAGGATCCATGATGACAGGTGCTGGTCCACCCCTGCGCACAGCAGCTTGTCCTTCAGGATCATCGGTTGGATGGTGTTGAAAGCACTGGAGAAGTCAAAGAACATGATCCTCACCGCATTCCCGGGCTTCTCCAGGTGGGACAGAGAACGGTGAAGGAGGAAGATCACCGCATCCTCCACCCCAATGCCATGCTTGTAGGCAAACTGGAGTGGATCCATCGCTGGTCCCACCAGGGGGTGGAGGTGAGCAAGGAGCAGTCTCTCCAGGGTCTTCATCATGTGGGACGTCAGGGCCACTGGTCTGTAGCTGTTCAGATCTTTGGGGTGGGAAGTCTTTGGTACAGGTACCACACAAGATGTTTTCCACAACTGTGATACCCTCCCCAGCTTCAGGCTCAGATTGAAGGTGTGCTCCACAATCCCACACAGCTGGTCTGCACAGGACTTGAGGAGCTTTGCGCTGATGCCGTCTGGTCCCGGCGCCTTCCTCGCCTTGATCTTCCTCAGCTCCGTCCTCACCTGGGTCTTAGTGAGGGTCATGTTGGGGGGCTGTGTGTTGGGAGTGGGGGGGTGATGGTGGAGTGGGGTGTGGGCAGCAGGACTCGATGTCTTCAGAGGCAGCAGTGGTTGTTGTGCAGTTGGGGGGGAGGGCAGTTGGTCAAACCTATTAAAAAACAGGTTCAGATTGTTCGCCCACTCCCTGCCCCCCGTGTCCTGGGGGGAGGTATTCTGGAGCCCAGAGATGGTTTTAAGGTTTCTCCAGACCCCACCGATGTCACTCTGTTGCAGCTTGTCCTCCATCTTCTTCCTGAAGCTGTCCTTGCCTTCTCTGATCTTCCTCCTCAGCTCCCTCTGTACAGACTTCAGCATCTCCCTGTTCCCCGACCTGAAGATCCTCTTCTTCTCTCTCAGAAGTGTTTTTATCTCAGGGTTGATCCAGGGTTTGTTGTTCGAGCAACACCGTATGGTCTTGGTGGGTACAGTGTTGTCCACACAGAAGCTGATGTAGTCCGTGATGGTGTGAGTGAGGCCATTGACGTCCTCACCATGTGGATCGCAGAGCTGCTCCCAGGCAGTGGTTTCAAAACAGTCCTTTAGAGCATCCATTGCCTCCTCAGACCATAATTTCACAGTGCGCATGACCGGAGGTTGTCTGTGCACTAGGGGTTTGTACACCGGCCGGAGATGAACCAAGTTGTGATCCGATCTCCCGAGTGGGGGGAGTGGTGATGAGGTGTACGCCTCCTTAGTGTTTGCGTAGAATAAGTCCAGTGTTTTATTGTCTCTAGTGTGGCATGTGACATACTGGGTGAACGTGGGTAGAATTAGGGTCACGTTCCGCACCCAAGGAGGATTTGGCAGCCTCCCCAGCAGAGCTGTTTTTTTCCCAGCTGCTGCGGCTCCCCGGGGAATTTTTGCCAGATAACCCCGTGCCGAACACCGATCCCCGCGTTCAAGACATAGCGCAGAGGCAGGGATGCTACCCGTCCCGGCCCACCACTGTTTTCCACGCGCTTTTGTGCCAAAAACCTTGAAGGACGTGTCGTTCGTATTTGTCAGGCACAATGCCCACCAGACCCCATTGTGCCCGCCTTACGATGGCCTGTTCAGAGTGCTGGAACCTGAGGACAAACATTTTGTGTTAGACTTGGGGGGTCGCCAGGAGACGATCTGTATAGACAGACTTAATCCTGCCTTTGTTTTAGCAGATGAGCAGGTGGTGTTGGCCCGAGCTCCTCGGCGCGGAAGACCCCCACGGAGAACTCCCCAGGTAAATGAATCGTCAGATCAGTCACATGAGCATACTGAAGGTGCCCCCCCCCCCAGACGGACACACCCCCAGGAACCCCCCACCGACACAGCAGCGCCTCTGAGCCGAAGACCCCCCGCTACAGCAGCTATGGACGGAGGCTGAAGCCCAAAGGACATGGGGGTTAAGACTCAGTCTGAGACTCTGGGGGGGGGGGGCACTCAGTAGTTACTCAGTAGTTTTCTCTCAGACTGAAGTGGCAGATCAAAGGTGGGGAGTGATATGTTAATGCAGCACCCCAGGTAGCCGAGAAGTGGAAATAACTGACTGGGACATGTTTAAAAGAGCCACACATGATCTTAATGAGTACACATACACTGTGAACTCATATATCAACTTCTGTGAAGAGCACATTCTCCCATCGCGCACCAGGATAAGATATTCTAATGACAAGCCTTGGTTCACAGCTAAGCTCAGACGGATCAGGAAGGAGAAGGAAGCAGCGTTGAAAAGTGGAGACAGGGACTGCTACAGGGAGGTCAAATATCGGTTTAACAGAGAGCTGAGGAGAGCTAAATCTGTATATTCTGAGAGACTCCAGCAGCAGTTCACTGCTAATGACTCGGCTTCTGTGTGGAGAGGACTGAGGCAAATCACCAACTATCGGCCTCAGGCTTCTAAAGATCAGGATGACAAAGCCCTTTGTCAAAGACTGTCCCAACACTATGCCCGTTTTGACACCTCGTCAGCTGTGTCCAACTCACCCACTCCACCCAGCTCCACTGCCTCCTCAGCCCCTAATTCATCAAGAGCGGCCCCCCCTCCTCCTCCTCCTCCTCCCCCCCTCCCCTTGTCATCAGTGAGCAGGACGTGCACAGACAGTTCTCCAGACTGAACCCGCGCAAGGCCCCCGGGCCGGATGGTGTGTCTCCCTCCACCCTGAGACACTGTGCGAAAGAGCTGGCTCCTGTCTTCACAGACATTTTTAACACCTCCCTTAAGCAATGTCATGTGCCGACCTGCCTCAAATCCTCCACCATCATCCCTGTCCCCAAGAAGCCACGGATTACTGGACTTAACGACTACAGACCTGTAGCGCTCACCTCTGTAGTCATGAAGTCCTTTGAGCGCCTGGTCCTGTCTCACCTCAAGTCCATCACCACACCCCTCCTAGACCCGCTGCAGTTTGCCTACCGTGCTAACAGGTCTGTGGACGACGCAGTCAACCTGGCCCTCCACTCCATCCTGCAGCACCTGGACTCCCCGGGAACCTACGCCAGGATTCTGTTTGTGGACTTCAGCTCCGCATTCAACACCATCCGCCCCGATCTGCTCCAGGACAAGCTGTCCCTGCTCAACGTGCCTGACTCCCTCTGCAGGTGGATCACCGACTTCCTGACGGACCGGAGACAGCATGTGCGGCTGGGGAAGTCTGTCTCAGACTCTGTTAGCATCAGCATTGGATCACCCCAGGGCTGTGTACTTTCCCCCCTACTCTTCTCCCTTTATACCAACTCCTGCACCTCCTCCCACCAGTCTGTTAAGCTGATTAAGTTTGCGGACGACACCACCCTCATCGGGCTCATCTCCAACGGTGACGAGTCCGCCTACAGGGAAGAGGTGGCCCAGCTGGTGTCCTGGTGCAGCCACAACAACCTGCAGCTGAATGCTCTGAAGACAGCGGAGATGATTGTGGACTTCAGGAAAGTCACATCCCCCCTGCCCCCCCTCACCATCACAGGCTCTCCCATCACCTTTGCAGATTCCTTCCGCTTCTTGGGCACCACCATCACCCGAGACCTCAAATGGGAGCCAACCATCAGCTCCCTCATCAAAAAGGCCCAGCAGAGGATGTTCTTTCTGCGGCAGCTGAGGAAGCTCAAGCTACCCACCAAGATGTTAGTGCAGTTCTACACGGCCATCATCGAGTCCATCCTCACCTCCTCCATAACTGTGTGGTACGCAGGAGCCACTGCCAGGGACAGACTAAGGCTGCAGCGCGTCGTGCACACTGCTGAGAAGGTGATAGGCTGCAAGCTCCCATCTCTCCAGGACCTGTACATCTCCAGGACCCGGAGGCGTGCTGGCCGGATCATAGCCGATCCTTCACATCCTGGTCACGTGCTGTTTGCCCCCCTCCCCTCAGGTAGAAGGCTTCGGTCCATTCGGACTAAAACCTCCCGGCACATGAACAGCTTTTTCCCCTCTGCCATCAGACTGCTGAACACTAAGTGACTTTTGACTCTCGTGCACTATGTACAGCAGCTCAACCAGACTCATGTCAATCATCACTGTTTTTCTGTTGCATTATTGACTGCACTATGTGGTACTTCACATTATCTGCTACATGCTAATTTTTTAAAACTGCCTTGACTAGTACTACTCATTATTACTAGTATTATTATTATTATTACTTATTATTACTTATTTTTCTACACTTATTGCACGTTTCTAGTCCTTTAGTTTTTTAGTTTATCCCTTTTTCTCATTATGTTTTTAATGTTGCAGCATGGCACCGAGACAAATTCCTAGTTTGTGTATCACATGAATAATGGCAATAAATCTGATTCTGATTCTGATTCTGAAGTGTTAGTGCTGTGATATAAAAGAGAGTGCCTGCAACCTGGTGGTATGCTTTCTGATTCTGGTGAGTGTGAGAGAGAGTGGAATAAAGCTTCATCTGCTCGGAAAAGTCCGGCCTGGTTATTCTCTCCACAGTGTCAGTCATGTTTGGGAACCGGAGTGGTGGCCTAGTTGGTAGAGCAACTGCCCCACAACCGGGAGGTTGTGGGTTTAAATCCCGGCTGGGTCATATCAATCACCATCTAGCCACCTTCTAGTTTGCTGCTCAGCATAATAGAATGGGGAAAGGAAAGTTAACGCACAGAGCCTACCAGAGGACTGACCCCCCCACTGTAGCTTTCACTACTCACAGTAGCTGTGTGACCTAGGGTCAGTGAAACGGATAGGTGCCACCCCATACACCACGTGGTGTCCCACATGTTGTGGAAGGAATTAACTTAACTTCATGTTTGTGGCAGTTTACTGTAAAGTAGCATGCACTGTTTTATGGCTATTTGATAGAAACAGCAGCCTCCCACATCCCACACTGTGAAAACCCGAACTGAAGAGTGAACCTAAATAATACATTTAAACGGCTAAGTTCAAATTGCTAGAGAACTCTACAGACATGGGGATGGCTAGTAGAACATTATGAGAAGGAACTGTGGCAGACTCTTTATTGGCTGACATTGCTGTGAACCATACAGAAGTGTTTATTACAGAAGTAGAAAAAGAAGAGTTGGTTGGGAAAATGTGTTACCTTTGGGACGAAGAAAAAGAATGATTATTTTCACTCTTTGTGCTAAACAAGAGGTTGGTAACCTCCTGCATGGAGGTGCAAAACACAGTTGAGCCTTAAAAATAAGACAAATAAACTAGCCTGTAACATTAATAATGGGAGATTTGTTTCCTTTTGCTGTCGAGCACAAACCTCATAGTATGTCCAAAACAAACATTTTTAGAAATTAAAAAACAAAAACTGTATTTTCTGATTCATTTAGTAGTTGTGAAATTTATTCACATGACTTTTCTAATGCTTATCATTGGTGTGATATTAGCCAGAAAACATCGAAAGACATAAAGGATGACCAATACAATGAGTTTACATTGAAAAAACTGAAAAAAGACTAAATGTGCAGATAGGAGGTTTTCACTCGACAGTGACTATATTTAATTTTTTTCTCAGCAAATTTACAACTTTGACACTTTTTTGGCCCTACCCCTCTGTTTTGTGCATTCACTGTGAATGTGCACAAAATGGAGGGGTAGGGCCAAGAGGTGAATTGGGATGCACCTTAAATGTCCAATTTTACAACTATACTACAACTCCAAGATTACAACTTTTTACTTAAAACTTTTTGTCCTAAGATTCAAGACTTTTTTCAAATGTATTTCAATTTTATACCTTTTTCATCACTTTTGAACTTCCATCCATCCATCCATCTTCTACCGCTTTTCCGGAGGTCCAGGTCGCAGAGGCAGCAGTTGAAGCAACGAAGTCCAGACTTCCCTCTCACCAGCTACCTGCTTCGGCTCTTTGGAGAGGATACCAAGGCGTTCCCAGGCCAGCTGGGAGACATAGTCTCTCCAGCGTATCCTGGGTGTGCCCCAGGGTCTCCTCCCAGTGGGACGTGCCTGAAACACTTCGAATGGGAGGCGTCCAGGAGGCATCCTAATCAGATGCCCAAACCACCTCAACTGGCTCCTTTCAATGTGGAGGAGCAGTGGATCTACACTGAGCCTCTCCCAGATGACTGAGCTATTCACTCGATCTCTAAGGGTGAGTCCAGCAATCCTATGGAGAACGCTCATTTCAGCTGCTTGTACCCGCCATCTGATTCCTTTATTACCCAAAGCTCATGACCATAGGTGCGGGTAGGAACATAGATCAACCAGTAAATTGACAGCTTTGTTTTTGAGCTCATCTCTCTCATCAACACAACAGACCGGTACAACGTCCGTATCACTGCAGATGCCACTCTGATCTGTCTGTCAACCTCTCGCTCCATTATCCCCTCACTCATGTTCGTAAGACCCCAAGGTACTTAAATGCCTCCACTTATTTTGAACTTTTTTTTCATAAATTGCAACCTTTTTTCTCCATTTGTTAGTTCGTAACAGTCTTTTAGTCCAAGAAACAGGCAGCAGTTGATTATGGACAAAACAGCCACATATGGCTCAGGAGCCACAGGTTGTAGACCCATGTTCCTAAACTAAAGCTTCTGGTTGCAGCTTCAAATCCATCATGGAGAAAGACAGAGAGGAGTCATCTTCTTTTGTGATTTTATTATCTCTGGTATGTTATATTCAATGTTCTTTTCTTAGCATTATTATAGAATTGTGGATCTTACTTGTAACAGGGGGAAGCCCCCTCTACTCCGACAAATCCAAAGTGCCCATGCCTGCTGCCAAGTCGGGAGCCCTTCCTGTGTTTGAACTCACAGCAGGAGCTCAGCCGTTCCACCTGTAGCCCGTTCACGAAAAAGGTCAAGCTGAATGGAAAGCCTCTGTGTCGCCTTGAGATGAACTGGAACATTTCTGAGGGGGGAGATTGGACCATATGACCATGTGAGAAATCTCCATAGAGTCATATCTCCATTATGTGCCCCAGTTTGGCACACTGACCTCCCTCATGCAGCCTTCCCTTGTACACACAGAGATTTTCTCCTCCACAGTGTTGCTGAAACACTCTCACCTCGTCCCTCAAATCCATCAAGTCATGGGAGAGATGGACAGATTTACCGAAGTAAACCATGTTGACAGCCACTCGACTCTGGTGAACGGAGCTTCTCAGTGTCGGGGTCTCCTGGGATGGAAAAGCACAAAATGGGATCAGATAATAAATAATAAACAGTGTCATGGTATGGATTAGAGTTAACTTCTTATATTGTCGCTTATTTCACATTGTTTAAAATCTTATTAAAAACAGATGGAGATGTATAATCCAATCTCTTTAATCTCTGAAAACTTTAGTTTGCTCTTTATTAATCCACAGTGAGCAGATCTTATGTGCTTGTTGTGGAAACTTTTGCTCCCCAGGAAATTATAATGAGTAATAAAGACCTCATTGACGTCAGCTCCACTGGAGGCGGTGGTAAGATGGAGCCTGCGGCCTCTTATGGTGCTGCTGCGAGTGACCTTAACTCCCCTGTCTTTCCTTCTTGTAGCTGGGGGCACTGGGGTGACAAAGTTGTTGATGACTGGGAGACAGTAGGGCGAGATACCATGGGAGGCTTCCATCCTGGTCAAACGTCTCCGGGACTCTTTGTCCATCTGGGAGAAAAGTTAATTATGTTTGCACATGTTTGTATATCTACTTCTAGAGCTGATGTTAGTCCACTGTCAAAGTGAATGTTGTGTCTACATAAAAATGTTAATTTGTAACTTGAAACACAATGGAAGCCAAGAGTGGAAAATGGTCACTACTAGCTACTATTTTTTCATTATGTTTTCTCTGTATCTGGGGATAAATTAACGCCTTATCGCAGGATACCAGCTCACGATCTCAAGACAACAGAATAGGAAAAAGCCCACTGCAGGGTGGGTCCATGTGGCTCATCTGAAGAGAACAAAGTTATCAGGCTTTTGTTTCCCATGCCTGACTTCCTGCCCGTCCTGTCTGTCTGCGTGGTCTTGACACACACCTGTCTCAGTAATTAGCAGTGACGCTTGAAAATTAAACCTGTATTCAAAGCCAAACTGCGGCTGTGGGAGCGACGAGGAGACAGAGGGATGTCTGACACATTTCCAGCATTTGTAGGGGTTTTGGAAGAAACTGAGTTTGGGCCTTCTTTCTACCAGCAGATGCATGATTAGGCATACCTATCTTTGTTTTCAAAATAGTCTGAGTGTTACTTCCCTATAGATTGCAAAGGAGTGGATTTGTGACCCTTTTACAACCATGCTACGTGAGTTGACCCTGCTCATGCAGGGACTGTCTGATTGCAAAGAAAAAAAAACCTCAGGGCTCACAGGAAGGTGAGTTGTTGTTGTTGTTGTTTTTTTTTTTTTTTAAATCAAACACTTTGTTTTTAATGCAAATGTATTTTGTTCATCTTAAACACACCCTACCCCCTGGTGTAACTGGTCCCTGAGACAAAAATGGTGAGGGGACCACTGCAGAGTGAATTGGGCTGCAGTTCACTTTGTGGCCACAAGGTGTCGCTAAAATCCTACTTTCTAACATTTCCATACAGAACCTTTAATCTTTAATTGACCACAAAGGAACACTTGTGAACTGTGAAAGTATCCTCGGACAGAATTTTCATAATTATAAAGATAACATTTTTAAATTATACAGCACTACTAGGCCAACTTGTATATTGCATACACATCATGTCCCTTTATAAATAGGTTGTTACTGAATAACAAAGAAAAAAATGCAAACGTTATACTGTGACTTTATATTGATTCTCTGCCTTCTGTATTGTGGGTGTCTTCTGTTCCAGACTCACTGTGCTGTTAAACAGGGGGTCGTTTTCTCTGGAAGAGTCCAGGAGTCTGTAGGGGGAGCTGCGTCTGACTGAAGCCGTGGTGCTGTTACTGTGGATTGGTTTCAGGCGCACCGGCCTCTGCATCTTCCCTGGTGCTGTGTTGGGTCGAGATGAACTTGGCTACAGAGCAGACAAGACCCAGACTGTTAGCGTAATGGTAAATCTTAATCATTATGAATGTGATTCCACAATAGTAGCAAAATAACAGAAATGCAGCCGTTTCCCAAATGCACCTGCCACATTGTCTGTATTTTGTTAGGTGAACATATTTAGGGCTGGTGGGATTTTTTGTTTAAGAATCACTTTACCAATTATATTTTTTTTCTTGCTTCTACACTGTTGTGGCTTTCCTTTATGAATCCTTAAAGTTTCTGAATTATTTTAAAAATTGTAAGCTATCCCAAACTAATACATTTCTTAGCCTATCTACAGTTTGATTGATGTGCTTCAAACAAGGCTCAACTTGCAGGAGTGTGAGGTGTTTGTAGACTTAAGGAGAAACAAGATTCAACAGCCTAAGCACAGAGATCAAGGGCAGGATTACTGGCTCTATTTATTCTGGCATCAACGTTTGTGACTCTATGTTTCAGAGATAAAACGGTTAATTCCACCACTTCACTCTGAACACCCTCATCTGCATAGCACAAACTGCTAAAGACGCTGCTCTTTAAGCTCAAGTGTCAGAGTCAATATAAACATGGCAACTATTGGCATACTCATATAATCATATTGCTTACATTCATCAGTTGAAAGAATGTCTTCTTTTTAAGATATCACTTAACTATGCAGCCTGTGTAGCTGCAGGTTCAACTGTTCATATGTCCTTGTGTATATAGATAAGCCATTTGTTTTCAGTTCTGCTTCAAAGTGATGTGAAAAAGGAAGAAGATACTATTATTGGCCAAATGTAAAATATAGAAAGATCACAGGTTCTGCTCACAGTGGAGACAAAAGCAATTCATGAATCTTCCACAATCAATCAATCAATCAGTCATTAAAGAACCAAGATGTAAGTTTTCAGAAGAAATGAAATTCATTTTACTGGTTAGTCAATTATTTCAATCTCAGTTTTACACTACTACTTTTTTTTAAGTTCAGCTAATGTATTTGTGTCATAGAGGAACTTGGACAACTCAGAAGAGTGTCCTGTAACAGAACATACCCTATATGGTAATTTTTAACAGCAGGAATTACAACCTATAGGTACATTTTACATTACATGGCCTCTAGTGGTTGTGCAACATGGTGGAGGGTTTAGGTTGCAATGTGTGTAAAGTCGATCATCACTTTTTCCCAGCCCTTGCTATTTACCCAATAATGGATGTGCAGAGTATATGGGCTATTGTTGCCCAAGCCACAACCCGTTAGATTTTTTTGGGCTAAGATGACCCAGACTAAGCCTTTGGTGTCAAACTTTGTTTTACTTACAGTGGGGAAAATAAGTATTGAACACGTCAACATTTTTCTCATTAAACATGTTTCTGATGGAGCCATTGACCTGAGATTTTCACCAGATATCAGTAAGAACCCAAGTAATCCATACATATGAAGAAATCAAGGCAAATCAATCAGTCAGAATGGCCTCAGCTGAGCTGCACTAGCGGTCCAATCTTCACGGTCTAGCATACAGGTGGCAATGTGTTTACAAAACAAGTTATATTTAATAAAGTGGAATGACAGGGAATAAGTACTGAACACATGAAGAAAAAGTGGTGCAAAAAGGCATAGAAAGCCAAGAAACCAGCTGAAATCCATCAGAATTTAGGAAGCCATCCCATCCCCCATTAACTCTTTGAGTGTGTCAATTTTCGTACCCCAAGTGGCAGAGCGTGGCACTGCACCTGTCTTCTCACTCTGACATGATCGCCTGCCTTGGGGATTTGTACTGATTGTACTGATTTTCCAGTTTCAAAAGGTGGCAGACATCCGTTGGAGGTCTCAGTGGATGACATGTAATACACCAAAGAAGAAGAACTCCTCATTTCCTTTTCCTGTTTTAGCATTTAGCCCAGAAAGCTAATATGTCCGCGATCGTCACGTCAATTTTGCAGCTTTGTACGCCGAAAATAGCCACGGGATACAAGCAGATTTTATGTGGGATAATCATAAAACTTTGTAGATGTGATACAGACTTTAAATCAAATCAAAACAAAATCAAATCAACCTTTACTGTCATGTTGCTGTACATACAACTGTAGTGCAGGCAAGATGAAATTACGTTTCTGTAGGCATCCATATAAGTAAAAAGAAAATAATTTAAGACACACTCACACACCCCCTCACCCCCCACCCCAACACAGCCATTCACACATCCCTGAGACATACTTGAAACGCAAAATATGGACCATGATGTGTGAAAACGCAGCGGCCTCGCCACCCAGCCAGCCAGCCCCCCCCCTTTGTCAACAAAAGAAAATGGTGCTCCACTAATTTAGATGAAATCTATTTAGCTTGGAGAAATCATCTTTTAATTTATAACAAATCTCTTAGAAAAGCTAGAACGAGTTATTACTCTGCATTAATAGAAGAGAACAAGAATAATCCCAGGTTTCTTTTCAGCACTGTAGCCAGGTTGACAAAGAGTCAGGACTCTGTCAATCCTAGCATTCCCTTAGAATTTACTAGTCAGGACTTTATGAACTTTTTCAATAATAAAATTTCATCCATCAGAGATAAAATCAATCAGATTCTTCCCACAGTTAACTTAAATACTGCAACTACTACAACTCCTTCAATTGATGTCTGTCTTGATGAGTTTACTCCAATCGACCTTTGTGAGTTAGACAAAATAGTTTCCTCATCCAAACCTTCAACTTGTCTTTTAGACCCTATTCCTACCAGGTTATTTAAAGAAGTCTTTCCACTTATTGGTAGCTTTATTCTTCATATAATCAATTCTTCATTAACTTTAGGCCATGTACAGCAGGCTTTTAAAATGGCTGTAATTAAACCCTTACTCAAAAAGCCAACGCTAGATCCACGAGCTTTAGCTAACTATAGACCAATCTCTAATCTCCCTTTCATTTCAAAAATCTTAGAAAGAGTTGTTGCTATGCAATTATTTGACCACCTGCAGGGAAATGGTTTACTTGAAGAGTTTCAATCTGGGTTTAGAATCCATCATAGTACTGAAACAGCCTTAGCGAAGGTCACTAACAACCTCCTCATCGCATCTGATAATGGACTGGTTTCTGTACTTGTCCTTTTAGACCTTAGTGCAGCTTTTGATACTATCAATCATAATATTCTACTTGAGAGATTAGAACACTATGTTGGACTTAATGGAACTTCGTTGCAGTGGTTTAGATCTTATTTATCTGATAGGTTCCAGTTTGTTCATGTAAATAATGAGTTTTCTTTCAACTCAAAGCTTAGTCATGGAGTTCCACAGGGATCTGTGCTAGGCCCTACTCTTTTTAGTTTATATATGCTTCCGTTTGGCAACATTATTAGAAAGCACTGTATACATTTTCACTGTTATGCAGATGACCCACAATTATACCTGTCAATGAAGCCAGATGATAGTAATCAATTAGCCAAGTTAGAAGCCTGTCTTAAGGAAATCAAAGCTTGGATGACTTGTAATTTCCTGCTATTAAATTCAGATAAGACTGAAGTCATTCTTGTTGGTCAAAAAAACCTTAGAAATTCCTTTCCAAATCAAACTTTCAGTTTGGATGCGGTTACTCTTTCTCTTAATAGCTCTGTGAGGAACCTTGGAATTATTTTTGATCAAGATCTGTCCTTCAATTCACATATTAAATTTGTTTCTAAGACTGCCTTCTATCATTTGCATAATATTGCCAAGATTAGGAGCATCTTGTCTCAGAGTGATGCTGAGAAACTGATCCACGCTTTTGTTAGCTCGAGATTAGATTATTGTAATTCTTTATTATCAGGCTGTCCTAAAACATCTTTAAAAAGTCTTCAGCTGATCCAAAATGCTGCAGCAAGAGTTTTAACAGGTACTAGAAAGAGAGATCATATCTCTCCGGTTCTGGCCTCCCTTCACTGGCTTCCCATAGAGTTTAGAATTAAGTTTAAAATCCTTCTTCTTACTTACAAAGCTCTAAACAATTAGGCTCCTTTTTATCTAAAAGATCTGATACTACCGTATTATCCTAACAGAGCACTATGCTCCCAAAATGCAGGATTACTTGTAATACCTAGAATCTCCAAAAGTACAATGGGAGGCAGAGCCTTCAGTTATCAAGCTCCTCTCCTGTGGAACCAGCTGCCAATCTGGATTCGGGAGTCAGACTCGATCTCTGTTTTTAAGAATAGATAGATAGATAGATAGATAGATGTACTTTATTGATCCCAAACTGGGAAATTACAGTGTAACAGCAGCATGACAGTTGACAGCCAAACAACAGAAACATACACGACAGACAAAGGGATTACCCATGGGAAGTAAAAAAGAAACTAACACAACTATAGAACCTATATACATCATAGCTTAATATATGATGATGACCCATATAAACACATGAATCATCCCATTGCACAAAGAAGGACTATCAGGAGCAGAGTGAAATGTGAGGTACCAGTTAGTCTGTAAGGTGCAGTGTGGCAGCATAGTTATGACCAGGTTGAATAGGGCTAAAACCTACCTTTTTGATATAGCCTACAATTAGGGAGGGCTCATGTGTTTCTGAACCCTCCCTTAGTTATGCTGCTAATAGGTTTAGTCAGCCAGGGGACCTCCAGTAATGCACTGGGCCTCACTCCTTTCCTCACTCTCAATGAAATATTTTTTTTGCTGGTCATTAACATTTGTTTGTTCTCTCCCATAGATTGAGTCCCCATCGTGCTGTTTGCTCTCTACATGTCTGTTATTTTCATCTTCTCTATCCCCTCACCCCCCAGCCAGTCACAGCAGATGACTGCCCCTCCCTGAGCCTGGTTCTGCTGGAGGTTTCTTCCTGTTAAAAGGGAGTTTTTCCTCTCCACCGTTGCCAAATGCTTGCTCACAGGGGATCGTCTGATTGCTGGGGTCTTTCTGCAACTGTGGGGGTTCCCCCTACAGTTGATAGTGCTATGAGATGACTGTTGTTGTGAAATGGCACTATATACACTACCGTTCAAAAGTTTGGGGTCACTTAGAAATTTCCTTATTTTTGAAAGAAAAGCACTTTTTTTCAATGAAGATAACTTTAAACTAATCAGAAATACACTCTATACATTGCTAATGTGGTAAATGACTATTATAGCTGCAAATGTCTGGTTTTTGGTGCAATATCTACATAGGTGTATAGAGGCCCATTTCCAGCAACTATCACTCCAGTGTTCTAATGGTACAATGTGTTTGCTCATTGCGTCAGAAGGCTAATGGATGATTAGAAAACCCTTGTGCAATCATGTTAGGTCTGCAATGCTGTAATTGCTGCAAATGAAGGATTCTTTAACGAAAGCAAAGTTTGAAGGAAAAAAATTATTATTTCAAATACAAATCATTATTTCTAACCTTGTCAATGTCTTGACTATATTTTCTATTCATTTTACAACTCATGGTGGTAAATAAGTGTGACTTTTCATGGAAAACACAAAATAATTGTCTGGGTGACCCCAAACTTTTGAACGGTAGTGTAAATAAAGTTGAATTGAATTGAACAGTAAGTGACTTACAGTATTTTGTTTTTTTTTTAAATGTATTGATTTCTTGTTCATATACTTTGAAGAGAAGATGATGAGGTACCTCTGTAAAAAACAAACAAACAAACAAACAAAAAAAACCCCGATGTCTCAAAAGACTGAACCATATTTTTTTGTAAATACATCCAAAGTCCAGTTTTGACTGAGTTATGAAATTTAAAGAGGTGCCGCAACATTATGCAAATTAGATGCGTAAATTTATTCCTATCTGAAACTTTGGATCATATTTTACATCTTTCTAATTGACAGTAAGCCATTATCTCTTGCAACTTTCAAGTTATAGCCTTGGAAATCTGAACTATTTTATTGACAAAAAATATTTACCACTCTTGACCACTAGGGGTATGTTGCAGTTTGGCAACATACACACTCAGAGGGTTAAGAGATAAGATAAGCCTTTATTAATCCCACAGTGGGGAAATTCCAGGATTGCAGCAGCAAAGGGATAGCAGCACTCAGAGCAATAGTTAATAAGATAACTGGTTAGCCAAAGCAGTAAATGAATATACATATGTACATCATTAGTGCAAATTAATTTCAGCTGGTTAAGTTCTGACTGATAGCCTTTAAAAAGGTCTGTGAATATCAGATTGTCACACCACAAAGAACTCATGATGGGGAGAAGTAAACAACTCCCTCTAGAACTTTGCAACCTTATTGTTGCAAAACATAATGATGGCATTGGTTACAGACGCATTTGTAGCTGTAAGTGCATCTGTAATTTCCTAGTTTAGGATCAATAAAGTACATCTATCTATTTCTAAACTGTTGAATGTTCCAGTGAGCACTGTTGGAGCCATCATTCGGAAGTGGAAACAACATCATTTTACCATAAACAGGCCATGACCAGAAATTCCTCGCAAGACTCCATTGCTGGAGAAAAAGCATATTAAAGCTCATTTAAAGTTTGCTGGACAACATTTGGGAAAGCCAGTAAAATACTGGGAGAATATAGTCTGGTCAGATGAGACCAAAATTGAACTTTCTGGATGCCACAACACACAGCATGTTTGGAGGAGAAATGGCACTGCACATCAGCCCCAAAACACCATACCAACAGTGAAGTCTATTGGCGCAATATGGCGGCGCGTGCACAACGCGAGGCTCAGCATCCTACCAGATTCTGGGGACTAGCAGTGTTATTTCTGCTCATTTCGGGTATGTTCGTTCAGAACAGCTCGGCTTTTACATCTTACACCCGAGATGAGCTTTTGAATATTGGTTTACAAAACAACGATAACGACCTTTTTATCAGCAACCTACGTCTGAATCTACGTCTCATCCCGGAGCTCTGGAGAACTCCCGACGCTCGGCAGGCTTCCCGACCGACCGGAAGTGCTCGCAGGCGGCGTAAGGAACGTAAACAAAGGAGGGGTAAGCGCGGTGGGCTAAGAGCTAAACTAAAGCTAACACCGCACCGGCTATCGCTACCCAGTATTTTCCTTGCTAATGTACGGTCTCTGGCGAGCAAAATGAGTGAACTACGGCTTCGGATCACCAACAATAAGAAACTTATGAACTGCAATATCATGATTTTTACGGAAACATGGCTTCACAGTGGAATACCCGACAATGCTATTGAGCTAGCCGGCCTACACACGCTCCGGGCAGACAGAGCAGCAGTTGACTCCGGTAAGACAAGAGGGGGGGGATTGTGCATTTATATTAACAAGGCTTGGTGCACGAACTCTGTCACTGTTGAGAGACACTGCTCAGCTAACCTGGAGTTTCTCATGGTTAAATGTAGACCTTTCTATCTGCCACGCGAGTTCACTTGTACCATCATAACAGCCGCTTACATTTCTCCGGATGCTAATGCTAAGCTTGCTATGAAAGAACTGCATGCAGCTATTAGCAAACAACAAACTGCACACCCAGAGGCAGCATTTATTGTGGCGGGTGATTTTAACCACTCTAACCTCAAGACAGTGCTTCCTAAATTCTACCAGCATGTCTCCTGTCACACAAGAGGGGACAAAACATTGGACCATGTTTACACCAATATTGTGGGAGCCTACACAGCAACTCCCCTCCCCCACCTAGGTCAGTCTGATCATTTATCCTTGTTCCTTACCCCCAAGTATGTACCGCTTATCAACCGGGTGAAGCCATCAGTGAGGACCATCAAAGTGTGGCCAGAGGGGGTTGACTCTGTACTCCAGGAGAAGTTTAGGAACACAGACTGGAGTATGTTCACCTCTCAGGCTACCTGTGGCTCCCACATAAACATCAACTCTTACACCCACTCAGTCCTGGACCATATCAACACCACTATTGACAGTGTCACCACGGAAAGACAGATCACCACGTACCCAAATCAGAAGCCGTGGATGAACAGAGAAGTGCGACTTCTGCTAAAAGCACGTAACAATGCCTTTAGATCTGGTGATGCACAGGCCTACAGTTCATCCAGGGCAGATCTGAAGAGGGGCATCAAGAAGGCCAAGCACAGCTACAAGCTGAAGGTGGAGGAACATTTTGGGGACTCTGACCCCCGACGTATGTGGCAGGGCATTCAAGCTATCTCTGATTATAAGCCCAGCAACTCCATACCTATAGCCATGACTGTGCCCTTTCTCAATGAGCTAAATAACTTCTATGCTCGTTTTGACAAGGACAACAATGAAAAGAACATCAATTTCCCACCCTCTGATGACCTCCACCACCTCACACTCACCCACACCGACGTCCGTAATGCACTGAGTCATGTCAACGTACGTAAGGCTGCTGGCCCTGATGGCATTCCTGGGCGTGTGCTGAGGGCATGCGCTGAGCAGCTGGCAGATGTCTTCACAGACATCTTCAATCTGTCCCTGGCCCAGGCCGTGGTACCAGCGTGCTTCAAGACCACTTCAATAGTACCAGTGCCAAAACATTCAACACCATCGTGCCTAAATGACTATCGCCCTGTGGCACTGACGCCCATAGTCATGAAGTGCTTTGAGCGACTGGTCTTGGCACAGCTCAAAAAAGGCCTGCCCCCTACACTGGACCCTCATCAGTTTGCCTACCGGAGCAACAGGAGTACAGAGGATGCGGTTTCTACAGCGCTGCACTATGTACTCTCACACCTGGATGACAAGAACACCTACGCAAGAATGCTGTTTATTGACTTCAGCTCAGCATTCAACACAGTTATCCCCTCCAAGTTGCTCACCAAACTTGGGGACCTGGGAATCAGTACCTCCACCTGCAACTGGATCATGGATTTTCTGACCAACAGACCCCAGCATGTTAGGTCAGGCCCCAACCGTTCTTCCGTCATCACACTCAACACTGGTGTACCACAGGGCTGTGTGCTCAGCCCATTCCTCTACTCCCTCTACACCCATGACTGCAGGCCTATGTATGGATCCAATTCCATCATAAAGTTCGCAGATGACACCACGGTGATTGGACTCATCAGGGACAACGACGAGTCAGATTACAGGGCAGAGGTTGAGCACTTGGCTACTTGGTGCGCTGACAATAACCTGCTCCTTAACACCAGCAAAACCAAGGAGCTCATAGTGGACTACAGGAAGGAGAGGGAAGAGACACATGACCCCATCCATATCAATGGCATAGCTGTTGAACGTGTCCCCAGCTTCAAATTCCTGGGGACCCACATCTCAGAGGACCTGTCCTGGTCAGTTAACACCACCAGCCTGATCAAGAAGGCCCATCAGCGCCTCTTCTTCTTGAGGACATTGAAGAAGAACCATCTGTCAACTGACATCCTGGGCAACTTCTACCGCTGCGTGATAGAGAGCACCCTGACCAACTGTATCACACTCTGGTATGGGAGCTGCTCTGTAGCTGACCGCAAGGCGCTGCAGCGGGTGGTGAAAACCGCCCAACGCATCACAGGGACTCCACTTCCAGCTATAGAGGATGTCTACAGGAAAAGATGTCTGCGCCGGGCACGCAGCATTCTTAGGGACTCCAACCATCCTGCTCATGGACTGTTCCAGCTTCTCCCCTCCAGAAGACGTTTCAGAAGCCTTCGAACTAGAACCAGCAGGTTTAGGAACAGTTTCTTTCCAACAGCTGTCACGTTATTGAACTTAGTTCCCCGCTGACTCTCTTACAATCATCTTTTACCATCCTCACCTGTACATAACTGCATAACTACAAAACTACATCTAACTTATCGCACATTATTTGCACATAACAGTACTTTTAACTTTCTGCACTGCTGCATATATTTGCATATATTTGCTTAAATTGCACATACTGTTAATTACCGTATATACTGCACTGCTGTCCTTTGCACTTCTGATTGGATGCTAAACTGTGTTTCGTTACCTTGTATTCATACATGTGTAATGACAAAGTTGAATCTAATCTAATCTAAGTTTGGAGGTGGGAGCATCATGGTGTGGGGGTGTTTTTCAGCACATGGTACAGGCAGACTTCATATAATTGAAGGAAAGATGAGTAGACAAATGTACAGAGACATCCTTGATAAGAACCTGCTGCCATCTGCCAAGATGCTGAAGATGAAATGAAGGTGGCCATTTCAGCAAGACAATGATCCCAAACATACAGCCAAAGAAACTCTCAACTGGCTCCAGAGAAGGAAAATAAAGCTGCTAGAATGGCCCAGTCAGTTACCTGACCTGAATCCAAATGAAAATCTATGGAATGAGCTGAAGATCAGCGTTCATAGTAGACACCCACGGAACCTTCAAGATTTGAAGACAATTTGTGTGGAAGAATGGGCTAAAATCACTCCTGAACAATGTCTGCACCTAGTTTCTCCATACAGGAAGCACTTGGAAGCTGTTATTACCAACAAAGGCTTTTGTACTAAATATTAAATGAATTTCACCAAGTCTGTTCAATACTTCTTCCCTGTGTCATTCCACTTTATTAATATAACTTGCTTTGTAAACACAGTTGCCTTGGTTTCTTTGTATGTATGGATTACTTGGGTTGTTAATGATATCTGGTGAAAATCTCAGGTCAGTGGCTCCATCAGAAATGTTTAATGAGAAAAATACTGATGTGTTCAATACTTATTTTCCCTGCTGTATTAATTTATGTGTATTAAAGATTGACAGAAAGTCAAATTTCTGAGCGTAAGTGAATGCAGCTTCACAATACATCACCCCTCCCTTCCTGACAGCAAGAAGAGGTCAGTGTGAGAGGACAAGCACCTGCAAAACTTCTACAGGTAACACATGCCTTCAGATCTTATAATGCTGTATGATGTCAGCCTCGCCTTGATTATTCCGCAATGTTATGAATAGTTTTTGGGTCTGTCTGAATTTATTCAGTAAGTATAGAGGATGGACACCTGCAAACATTTAGGTTTCAAAATAGGCGAGGTTTTCAGCAGGAGGTGAAGGGTTGGAAAAACACAACAGAAAATACTCCATCTGAAACAGCCTCAGTGAAGGTCACTAAATGACCTCCTTATTGCATCTGATAATGGACTTGTTTCTGTACTTGTCCTTTTAGACCTTAGTGCAGCTTTTGATACTATCAATCATAATATTCTACTTGATAGATTAGAACACTATGTTGGACTTAATGGAACTTCGTTGCAGTGGTTTAGATCTTATTTATCTGATAGGTTCCAGTTTGTTCATGTAAATAATGAGTTTTCTTTCAACTCAAAGCTTAGTCATGGAGTTCCACAGGGATCTGTGCTAGGCCCTATTCTTTTTACTTTATATATGCTTCTGTTAGGCAACATTATTAGAAAGCATTGTATACATTTTCATTGTTATGCAGATGACACACAATTATACCTGTCAATGAAGCCAGATGACAGTAATCAATTAGCCAAGTTAGAGGCCTGTCTTAAGGAAATCAAAGCTTGGATGGCTTGTAATTTCCTGCTATTAAATTCAGATAAGACTGAAGTCATTCTAGTTGGTCCAAAAAACCTTAGAAATATACTGCTCAAAAAAATTAAAGGAACACTTTTTAATCTGAGTAAGCTGGACTAGCCTGCCACAATTTCTTCACTTTAAGTTTTGGAGTGTTTTCATTTCCATCAAAAGACGTGGCATCTTTTCATTCTTAACACATTATCCAGTCCATATCAGTGTAGATATCCAGCTTATTTTTTCCCATTAAAATCTGATGTGTTTTCAAAGTGTTCCTTTGCGGCGGATGATAAAAATAATAAGCGATGCTGAGGTTTTAAGCAGAGTTTATTAAATCATACCGCTATGGTGCATATTTAAGGCACATATATGGCATGCTTGTATGGTACGCATTCTCCCCCACATGCATCCAGTAGGCATGACGGTGCAGACCCTACAGAGCAAACGTCCAAAGGAACAATGCCCCAGCAGGGACCTCGGCTAGGAGGTGGGTGCTGGGGAAGACGGAAGTCAGAGACAATGTCCCAACGGGAGCCTCCGAGGTGGAGAAGGAGACAGAGGCGCCAGCAAGTCTCGGAGGCTATATGTGACTGTGGGTTCATGTGTTTACTGAGCTTCTGTGGGGTGAAGGTGTAAGATACTTGATGTGGGGGTTTAGTATCTCTGGTGTATAAAAGCTGTGAGGAAAGTTGGTTCTGTCTCTTTTCTGCTGAGAACTTTGATGATAGAAGATGTGACTTCCAATAAAGCTTTCCTGAGAAATACACTCAGTCTCGTTTGTAAGGCATCTTCTACACTGGTGACCTACGACTACCTATGGCCGGTGACGGCGAGCTTTCCGCACCGGACTCTTCAGGAGCCAACCGGGTTAACGCAGCTACCATGCTACAGCTGCCCGACTTCTGGCAACATAACCCGCGCTCCTGGTTTACCACTGTGGAGGCGCAATTCCACCTTCGGGGAATCTCGGCGGATACAACGAGGTTCTACCATGTCGTCGCGAAGCTGGACAGCCTCACAGTGCAACGGGTGGAGAGCCTGACCAACCACCCGCCCCAAGACAACAAGTATGGCACACTGAAAGCTGCCCTCATCCGAGCCTTCACTCCCTCGCGGGAAGAGCGAGCAGAGAAGCTCCTGGCGCTAACAGAGGGAGAAGCAGACAGACCAGCGGATCTGATGGCAAACATGATGAGCCTGAGAGGCGAGGATGACGACAGTTTTATCTTCGCCCACCTCTTCCTCAGAACGCTCCCGCCAGCAGTGAGAGTCACCCTGGCCAGCTCGCAGCTGCTCGTCAACCGCGACTACCATGAGCTGGGACAGGTGGCGCAACGCCTCGTCGACTCCCATAGACGGTGCGCGGCCACGACGGCAGCAGCAGAGATGACCGCCCCTTCGCGAGAAGGAGGGAGACCAGAGGCTGCGACACCGGATCCACTGACGGCAGCAGCGGCAGAGACCAGGAGAAGCGGAGCTGACAACGCCCTCTGCTTCTACCATCGACGTTTCGCCGAGAAAGCCCACAGATGTGTCCCACCGTGCCGGTATCAGCGCCAGGGAAACGCCAAGCCCGGGAGCCGGTAGCAGCTGCGACTCTCGGCACGAAGAACAGGCTGCTTTTCGTGACGGACGCGAATTCTGGGAAAGAATTCCTGGTGGACACGGGCTCCCAGCTGAGTTTTGTCAAGCCTACCTACGCGGACACCCTGGCACCGGCCAGCGGCCCCCTGGTGTTAGCGACGAACGGCTCCACGATCAAAACCTATGGGGAGAAGACGCTCTGCCTGTCCCTCCACGGGCGCACCTTCGAGTGGACCTTCGTTGTTGCTGCAGTTAACAACAACATGTTAGGTGCTGACTTTTTGTGCTCAAACAGTTTGTTAGTTGACCTTACTAATAGACGTATTGTAAATGCACTGTCTTTCTACTCTATCTCCTGCACAGCTCGGGTGGCCCTGCCTTCTGCACATTCCAATGTCACAGCTGCGGGTGGTAAGTTTCATGCATTACTCAACCAGTTTCCAGCACTCACGGTCCCTACATTTTCAGCGTCAGTTGCCAAACACGGGGTCGAGCATTTCATAAGTACCTCGGGCCCCCCTGTTTTTGCAAAAGCTCGGTGGTTGGACCCAGCTAAACTGGCCATCGCGCGCGAGGAATTCGCCAACTTGGAAAAACTGGGCATAGTCCGGCGTTCGAACAGCGCCTGGTCGTCACCCCTGCACATGGTACCCAAGGCTGACGGCTCGTGGCGCCCTTGCGGCGATTTCCGCAGATTAAATAATGCTTCAGCCCATGACCGCTATCCGATTCCGCACATCCAGGATTTTTCGGCGCATTTAGCGGGGGCGCGCATCTTTTCCAAAATAGATTTGGTGCGTGGTTATCACCAAGTTCCAGTCCGTGCGCAGGACATACCCAAAACGGCAGTTATAACCCCTTTCGGGCTTTTCGAGTTTTTGCGCATGCCTTTCGGCCTCAAGGGCGCCGCGCAGACGTTCCAACGCATGATGGATGCAGTGCTGCGCGACCTCCCTTTCGTGTTCACTTATTTGGATGATATTTTGGTAGCCAGCGCGTCCGAGACCGAGCACGAAAGCCATCTCACAGCCGTTTTTCAGAGGCTCACAGAACACGGGCTGATCATTAACCCAGCCAAGTGCCAATTCGGGGTAGCGAAAATCGATTTTTTGGGACACCGCGTGTCACCAGAAGGCGCGGTCCCGCTGCCAGATAAAGTGCGCGCGATAACGGATTTCCCCCAACCGCAGACGGTTAAGGCGCTGCAGGAATTTTTGGGGATGGTCAGTTTTTATAACCGTTTCCTCCCAAACGCGGCACGGCTCATGCATCCATTGTACGCGGCATTAAAGAAGCAAAAACCTGCATCTAAGGTCGAGTGGTCCCCGGATCGGGAGCGCGCTTTTTCACAGGTCAAATCAGCCCTCGCGAACGCTGCGTTATTGGCACACCCGATGCCAGCAGCTCGCATGGCGCTAACCACAGACGCCTCCGACGTGGCAGTGGGAGCGGTTGTCGAGCAACTGGTGGCAGGATGCTGGCAACCACTCGCGTTTTTCAGCAAAACGTTGCGCGATAGCGAGCGTAAATACAGCGCGTTTGACAGGGAGCTTTTGGCCCTGCATTTGGCCATCCGCCACTTCCAGTTCTGGTTGGAAGGGCGCCGTTTTACCGCTTTCGTGGACCATAAACCCTTAACTTTTGCAATGGCTAAGGTTTCAGAGCCTTGGTCGAGCCGACAACAGAGGCAGCTGGCTGCAATTTCGGAGTTTACCACTGACATTCAACACGTAGCGGGTAAGCACAATGTAGTGGCTGATTGCCTCTCGCGTGCAGTTGCAGCGACAGGCCCCCAGGGGGCAGATTCGGCGGCTGCAGACCTAGGTCAGGCTTGCGGCGCGGAAGCGCTCACAGCCCCAGTCTGCGTCGGGTTAGATTATGCAGCCATGGCCGCTGAACAGGTTGGCGACGCGGACGTGCGCGCGCTCCAGTCTGGGCCAACAGGGCTAAGGCTGGAGCACAGGGTGCTTCAAAGAGGCATGCCCTCCCTAATCTGCGATACCTCCACGGGGCGTCCCCGTCCCGTGGTCCCGGCTGCGTGGCGTCGCCGTGTTTTTGACTTAATACATTCACTGGCACACCCGGGCGTCCGCGCGTCTATCAAAATGGTAGGAGAGAAGTTTGTTTGGCCGGGGCTGCGTAAACAAGTCAAAGAGTGGGCTGCAGCCTGCGCTGCGTGTCAAAGAGCAAAGGTACACAAACACACACGAGCCCCTCTAGAACCTTTTCACATCCCAGCCAAACGCTTTGATCATGTGCATATCGACTTAGTAGGACCTCTTCCGCTGTCCCAGGGGTTCACACACCTTTTAACCATGGTAGACCGCACCACGCGCTGGCCAGAGGCGGTCCCTCTGGCGGCAACCACAGCAGCAGATGTTGCACGTGCCTTTTTAACAACTTGGGTCGCGCGTTTTGGTATCCCGTCAGACATAACGTCTGACAGAGGACCCCAGTTTGTTTCCGAGCTCTGGTCGTCCATGGCACTCAGCCTGGGGGTGAAAATTCATCGCACGACCGCGTATAACCCCCAGGCCAACGGTTTGTGCGAGCGCTTCCACCGGTCATTGAAAGCAGCCCTCAGAGCGGCTCTCACGGACACAAATTGGGTTGATAAGCTCCCATGGGTTTTATTAGGGTTGCGTTCAGCACCTAAAGAGGATTTGCAAGCCTCTCCGGCCGAACTTGTTTTCGCCCAACCCCTCCGGTTACCGGGAGATTTCCTCCATGAGAACCCTGCTCCGGAGCACCTCCCCGCTCAGCTGCTGCAGAGCGACGCGGGGTCACACACCCTCCCCGGTCCCGTTCATCACAGTTTTCCACGTGTTTTTGTGCCCAAAACCTTGAAGAATGCAAAATTTGTCTTTGTTAGACACGACGCACAGAGGTTAGGTTTAAGGCCACCTTATGATGGACCGTTCAGAGTGTTAGAAACCGGGGAAAAGCATTTTTTGCTCGATTTGGGAGACAGGAGGGACTTAGTCTGCATTAACAGACTCAAACCCGCTTTTGTGTTAGCTGACGACCCAGTACAGTTGGCCAGAGCCCCCCGTCGCGGCCGGCCACCCGGGAGACGCTCTGCTAAGCTTTCACGACGATGTGTTAATGATTCTACTTCACAGATGCAGCAGACAGCCACAGGCAGAGCGAGACCTGCTCACAGCAGATATGGCAGAGAATTGAAGCCCAAGCAGTGGGACATGTGATCTGTTGTGCCAAGTTTTTTTCTCTCTTGTTCTGTGTGGGGGTGTCATGATTCTATGCATTTGAAGTGTAACTTGTCCTTATTTGAACGTTTGGGGGGGGGTTATATGGTGCATATTTAAGGCACATATATGGCATGCTTGTATGGTACGCATTCTCCCCCACATGCATCCAGTAGGCATGACGGTGCAGACCCTACAGAGCAAACGTCCAAAGGAACAATGCCCCAGCAGGGACCTCGGCTAGGAGGTGGATGCTGGGGAAGACGGAAGTCAGAGACAATGTCCCAACGGGAGCCTCCGAGGTGGAGAAGGAGACAGAGGTGCCAGCAAGTCTCGGAGGCTATATGTGACTGTGGGTTCATGTGTTTACTGAGCTTCTGTGGGGTGAAGGTGTGAGATACTTGATGTGGGGGTTTAGTATCTCTGGTGTATAAAAGCTGTGAGGAAAGTTGGTTCTGTCTCTTTTCTGCTGAGAACTTTGATGATAGAAGATGTGACTTCCAATAAAGCTTTCCTGAGAAATACACTCAGTCTCGTTTGTAAGGCATCTTCTACACCGCCGTCATGAGCTCCGCTCCCAGCGCCGTGCATGCGCGCCGGGAGCGAGCCCACGGCTCTCAGTGAAGAGGGGACACACGGTCTGTGTCCAGCAGCAGCAGTTGCAGAAGTGAGATTGAGAGAGCGAGTTACAGAACCTGTGCAGTATTTATACCCAACTCAGACAATACATCAAAGTGGATTCACAGCAGTTGGTACGATCAAAGGGACTGCAGAACAGGCATGAGACATTTGCATTTGTAAGACCTACATAACAATAGGCAGATTTGCTAGCCTCTGCTCCAGGTGCAGGACAAAGAGGTTACAAGGCACATCTACATATTGATCTGTCTCTAGGTCACAGTAAGGACAGGACGCATGAACACTATACATGAATGGCACATTACATCACAATACATGAATGGCACATTGCATCATAATACATGCATGGCACATTGCATCACAATACATGAATGGCACATTACATCTCAGTAGTGCAGCGGGAAAAACCGAGAGAAGAGAGCTGAGTGTCCTTAATCTGTTGTGGGGGTTAACCGAACCGCCCACACGCTCCCCCCCAGAGGGCACGACAGGGGGCCGAGACCTCGATAATCCCTCTATGGGAGCGAGCTGTGGGAGAAGCTCGCTGCAGGCGGAGGGGGAGGGAGGAGGGGGGTAATAAATTCCGGCAGGGGGACGGTGAACTCGTCCGAGCCATGCAAAAATTGCTTGTGGGTCCGCGATGTCGAAGGGCTGTCCCGTTGAATGTGCAGAGGTCCACAAGAAGAAAAATTAGTCTCTGGCTCCTCTCGTGGCCATGAAGAAAACAGGAGCGGCGAGGCCGCGTAGCGGCTGTAAGAAAAAAAGGGAACAAAAGCAGAGGGACTGGCGTGTTGACTTAGGTGCAGGAGCAACCCTAAAGCCCCCGGGAACAGCTGACAGCTGAAATCCCTTTGTGCGCCGTGGCTGAGACCATCAGCAAATCCTGTGAACAAATTGCTTGCGTGCCTCAGGTGAACGAGCAACCCTGAAGGGCCTGTGTGCAGCAGAAGGAAGGCGGTCAGAAGAGCCGTATTTGTCCCGTGCGTGATGCGCCGTCCTCGTAACTCCCCGGTGCATGCGCGGGGGCTCGTGCGTGGGTGGGCCCGCTGGAGAGGAGAACCAGGGTGCAGAATCTTGGTGGGGATCAGCGCAGACGGCGCCGATAAAATCCAGGTTTGAGCTGTGGCTGCAGCTTGGCCATGGTGCGTTGGAGCGGTGGGAGGAAATAGACGATCTTTTGTCCCTCAGGCTCGTGCAGATGCGTTGGAGCGGTGGGAGGGAATAGACGATCTTGGGCACCGCTCGGCCGTGGTGCGTTCAGGTCCACGTGTTGTGTTCTCCGGCGGCCCTGGAGGTTGCCATCGTGGAGAAGGGACGAGGTGCCTGCGCTCTCGTGTGGAGGAGCTGCGAGCGCGGCCGGTCCAGCGTGGATGAGCAGATCTCAGACGTGCAGATCTCATCATGAAGAACGGGTCACCAGTGCAGCTGTCCAGATCAGAAGGTTGCTTTGCACAAACGTGTGCATGTTCGGGGTCGCCAGTGAAGCGTTCACTGGCAGCGTGTTCCTTTCTGCCTTCAGGTCATGGTGCGTTGAGGCGGCGAGAGGGAGGAGATGTCTTGTGTCCCTCGGCCGGTTCAGCGTGGATGTCCAGACCAGAAGGTTGCGTCGCACAAAGCGTGTGCGTCTTCGGGGTCACCAGTGCGGCGGATGATAAAAAATAAACAGCGATGCTGTGGTTTTAAGCAGGTTTTATTAAATCATACCGCCGTCACGAGCTCTGCTCCCGGCGCGCGCCCAGCGGCTCTCAGAGAAGGAGGACACACAGTCTGTGTCCAGCAGCAGCAGTTGCAGAAGTGAGATTGAGAGAGCGAGTTACAGAACCTGTGCAGTATTTATACCCAACTCAGACAATACATCAAAGTGGATTCACAGCAGTTGGTACGATCAAAGGGACTGCAGAACAGGCATGAGACATTTGCATTTGTAAGACCTACATAACAATAGGCAGATTTGCTAGCCTCTGCTCCAGGTGCAGGACAAAGAGGTTACAAGGCACATCTACATATTGATCTGTCTCTAGGTCACAGTAAGGACAGGACGCATGAACACTATACATGAATGGCACATTACATCACAATACATGAATGGCACATTGCATCACAATACATGCATGGCACATTGCATCACAATACATGAATGGCACATTACATCCCAGTAGTGCAGCGGGAAAAACCGAGAGAAGAGAGCTGAGTGTCCTTAATCTGTTGTGGGGGTTAACCGAACCGCCCACACCTTTAATTTTTTTGAGCAGTATACCTTTCCAAATCAAATTCTTAGTTTGGATGTGGTTATTCTTTCTCTTAATAGTTCTGTGAGGAACCTTGGAGTTATTTTTGATCAAGATCTGTTTTTTTAATTCACATATTAAACTTGTTTCTAAGACTGCCTTCTATCATTTGCATAATATTGCCAAGATTAGGAGCATCTTGTCTCAGGGTGATGCTGAGAAACTGATCCACACTTTTGTTAGCTCTAGATTAGATTATTGTAACTCTTTATTATCAGGTTGTCCTAAAACATCTTTAAAACGTCTTCAGCTGATCCAAAATGCTGCAGCAAGAGTTTTAACAGGTACTTGAAAGAGAGATCATATCTCTCCGGTTCTGACCTCCCTTCATTGGTTTCACATAGAGTTTAGAATTAAGTTTAAAACCCTTCTTCTCACTTACAAAGCTCTAAATAAGGCCCCTTTTTATTTAAAAGATCTGATACTACCCAATTATCCTAACAGAGCACTACTCTCCCAAAATACAGGATTACTTGTAATACCTAGAATCTCCAAAAGTACAATGGGAGGCAGAGCCTTCAGTTATCAAGCTCCTCTCCTGTGGAACCAGCTGCCAATTTAGATTTGGGAGTCAGACTCGATCTCTGTTTTTAAGAATAGGGTTAAAACCTTCCTTTTTGATACAGCCTATAATTAGGGAGGGATCATGTGCTCCTGAACCCTCCCTTAGTTATGCTGCTAATAGGTTGAGACAGCCGGGGGACCTCCAACAATGCACTGGGCTTCACTCCTTTCTTCACTCTCAATGACATATTTTTGCTGGTCATTAACATCTGTTTGTTCTCTCCCATAGATTGCGTCCCCGTCATGCTGTTTGTTCTCTACATATCTGTTCTTTTCGTCTTCTCTATCCCCTCACGCCCCAGCCAGTCGCAGCAGATGACTGCCCAGCCTATACACCTCACTCATGAACATCTATAGGCTCAAATCAAACCTGTCATGCGGTGACCCTCGCGGATCACCATAAGACGCCAAGAGTCCACCGGTGAGTTTCGCAATGAATGTAATTTATTAACAAGACACAAGACGTAACACAAGACTATGATAGACCGTGACGAAGATACACTAAACACAGAGCATAGGACCGTAAGGCTAACCCCAGCCACTTACGATCTAAGACATGACATGAGCAAGCATAAGCACGAGAATATACACACAAACCTGACATGATGAGGTTTAGACGATGTCTGACGAGGTTTAGATGATTCTCCTGCAATCTAACTGCCGTCAGTGCCCGCCTTATAAAGGCGAACACTAACGAGCAGTAATGACAGACAGCTGACCAACCATGACAGGCGGAAGCCCCACCGAGCGTCTTCACAATAAGAGCCCGGTGAGGCCAGAATACAACCCACAGCTGTCAAGGCCGGCAGCGAACTGTGCGTGGCCCGAGCGCGGACAGAACCCAGCACTCGGGTCGTAACAGTACCCTCCCTCCAAGGGCGGGCTCAGAACGCCCACGGACCACCCTGCCCCCCCCACCCCCCAGGGTGGGTGGCTGGGGGTAGGTCCAGAGGGAGAGAGACCAAACCCAGAAACAGTCAAAACCCGGCAAGAAAAAACAACTAAATACAGGACAATGACAAGAGATATCAACTACTCAGATTAAATCAAATGTTCAACCAACGATCACAAAACATTGCACAGGATAACATGGAGAAAACAAAAAAACAGAATTACTGGGTCAGAAAAACTAAATACAGGACGATGACAAAATACCGAATACTCAGATTAAATTAAATGCTCAAATAATCACTGCAACAGCACAGGACAGAAAGAGAAAAATAAATCCTTGCTCACATGTTTCACAAGAAAATGGTTCCTCACTGTTTTATTTATTTGCATCTCATTTCCTTACAAGTGCAATGGGCCCCAGCCAGGGGTCTATGATTACACTTTAAATTAAAAAGCTTTGTATCCAAGGGCTCTCTTTAAGATAGAGACTGTTCCTCTGATTGCTGAGATCTGTATTTCACAGATGCTAGGGCAGCCGGGTATTGCTTGTAGATATTTTTTCAAGTTCTTCTTAACCATCCCAGTTGCTCCCACCACCACAGGTATAATATCTGCATCCTGCAGATTCCAGGTGCTCCTTAGGTCGTTTTTGAGGTCTTGATATTTTGTTATTTTTTCTCATTCTGCTCTGTTGAGGCCGTAGTCGTTTGGTATAGTTACATCGATTAATTGGGCAGTTTTGCCCTTTTTGTTCAAGATAACTATGTCCGGTTTTATTGCTCCTCCTTCAATGTGTCTTCCAGTTGGGATTTCCTTGTCATAAAAGATGGTAATATCTCCGTTGGAGCTAACTGGCTCTGGATCGTGCTCCCATACTGGTCCTTTTACTTCTATTTTGAATTCTTTGCATATTTTCCAGTGTATATAACGGCAGATCTTATTGTGGCGAGCAGTGTAGTGTCCATCGGCCATGAGGACCTGGCAGCCAGAGAGCAGGTGGCTTACACTCTCCACCGCTACATGACAGAATTGACATTTGTCACTCTGTGACAATCCTGCCATTTTTTTAAAACCATTGGTTAGAAGTCCCTGGTCTTGTGCTCCAACCACTAGTCTCTCCTCGTCGTACCCCAGATCTCCATTCCTGATCCAGTGCAATGTCTCTTCCCTATCAATATAATCCCTATTGAGTTCCTCCTGGAAACGTTCTGCTCGCTTATGTTGTTTCCATCTTTCTTTTCTTTCCTCCTGTGTCCTTTTGCTGTATTTTTCTCTCGTCTTTCTAGCTATTTTTGTTGCTGGGTTTTGCTGACTGGCTTTCATGTTATCTAATAAATCTGCTGCAAAGGTCTCGGCTTGTTTAGATGTGTTAATACTGAGGGTTTCGTGATGTTGGGTGACCTTTTCCATCGTCTCATCATTAGCGCTTTTTAGGTATTGACCAATGCTTATTATTGTTGCCCTGTAGGCCTGGTTCATTTCAATTAGGCCCAGCCCTCCCTCTTTACGTGGCATATATATCCTATCTAGGCATTGGTTTCTGTATGTTACCTTATGAAGGGTTAGGGTCTTCCTGGTCCGAACATCCAACTTATCCAGTTCCCCTTGTGGCCAGTCTATCACCCCAAATCCATATGTGGCAACTGGTACTGCCAACTGGTTTATTGCAGTGATCTTATTTTTAGGTGTTAAATTTGATTTACAGATTTTCTTTAAGCGATGTTGGTATTCTTTTTTGACCATTTCCCTCATTTTTCTATGTTCAATAGTTGCGTTTTCTTCTATGCCCAGATATTTATATGCCGATTCCCCTGCCAGGTCTTTGATATGCTTATTGTCTTCTATTTGGATATTTTCTGTGTGAATGCTCAAGTGACACTTCAAATAACCAAGTACAGGAAAACAGAACAATGGACTCATACTTAACTTTATGCGCAAACAAAATAGAGCAACTGCAAGACAGAGGAACACAGAACATCAAGGAAAACAAAACCGGACAATAACTGGATCAGGACATTACCAGAAAATAACCACTACCCCCCCCCCCCCGACAGTTTATGCCAACCGGTGGAGACCCGGTGCCATAGGAACAGTTCAGGCGGTCTCCCCGCGCCCAACAGCCGGCGGGTGGTCATGGGAGGTGGAACATGACCAGGCGGCTCACCACAGTGCAACGCCCAGCAAGTCCGCTCCTCTGGTGGCCGAACCAGGTCGCCCAACGAAACACATAACATGTCGGGTGGCCGACCCGGGGCTGTACCCGAACCGGTGGCTGTACCCACATCGGGCCCCGATTGGGCCAGAACCGCACCTGCGGTGGACCCCGATCAAGCCTCTGGCGCACCCATGTCGGACCCCGATTGGGCCAGAACCGCACCCGTGGTGGACCCCGATTGGGCCTCTGGTGCACCCACGTCGGACCCCGAATGGGGCAGAACCGCACCTGCGGTGGACCCCAATTGGGCCTCTGGTGCACCCACGTCGGACCCCGATTGGGCCACAGCAGCCTCCACGACGGACCCCGACTGGGTCGGTGCAGCTCCACTGACGATCTCCACCCCTGAACCTGGGACCTCCAACCCAGTGACTCCGACTGGTTCCATGCCGGCGACACTGCAACGAGGCTCACAAACAACAAGAAAACCTGGGATCAGAATCAACGGTAGCAACAGAACCCAGCGAGACGAGCTCGGGCGCAGCAGGCGGCTGCTCCTCACTCGCCTCCCCGAGAGGCAGGCAAAAATGCTCCAAAACGGGACAGAGACACAAGAGGGAGCACATGCCTGCACTCAGGTTCTGTTGCCACCCAGAACTTCGACGATCCAGGTTCAGGGCGGTGACTCTCGTCAGCAGGCTCCAACTCAGCTGCGTCGGGCTCCGCAGCTGGCAAGATGTCGTCTGCAGCCTGAGGTTCCTCCCACGCTGCTGTCCACGCTGATGACCCGTATGGCGTGGGGGCAGGGGACACTCGATCCACTGGCTCAGACCGCTCCGGCGAGGAGACCCGGGGACGCTTCATCGTCGGCTCAGGCTCCGGACCGCAGTCCACTCTTCTCCTCCGTCCACGATGTGGCTGCAGGGCCGGATCCAGGCTTTCCAGCACTGCAGGCCCCCTCTTCATCTGACGACGTTTGCCTGGCGTCGCGGACCGCTCAACAGGGGGGGACACAGAGGCAGCAGGTTTAGTCATTATCTCTACAGCAGGTGCAGGGAGCTCGGGGGGCTGCGAACCCCGAACTCCGCCCCCAGGAGGGATTCTGCTGAGGATTGCCTGGGCTGCGGCGCTGACGTCGTCGTCGGCCCCCAGATGGCACAAACTCCTGGACCGGGTCAAAGGCAGGAGTGGGATCCCAGCACGGGGAGCGAGGATGCCTCCTCCGCTGCTTCCTGCTGTAGTCCTCCTCCACCATACGGAGTAACTCGCGCTGTGCGGCGATGTCATCCCTCCTCGTGCCGACTTCAGGGTGGTCAGCGTAGCAGGGAGAAAGATGATTAAGCACATCCTTAGCGCAGTCCAGGTACCAGCGTACATCGCTGTCGTAGTCGAGGAGGGAAGCAGAGATGAGCGTTTCATCCACGTATTCCAGGACGTCCGCCAGCTCGTGGCTCGGACTCCGAGCGCGGCCCCTCCACAACGGCATTCCTCTAGCACACCGTACCCAGACAGGAAAAGAACAAACGTCCAAAAAAGCAAAAACTCACGGTGAAAAAGGCGTCTCGGTGTGGCATCTCCGTTTAGACGTCTGGCAGGAGTATACTGTCAGGCGGTGACCCTCGCGGATCACCATAAGACGCCAAGAGTCCACCGGTGAGTTTTGTAATGATGGTAATTTATTAACAAGACAGAAGACGTAACACAAGACTATGATAGACTGTGACGAAGATACACTAAACACAGAGCATGGGACCGTAAGGCTAACCCCAGCCACTTACGATCTAAGACATGACATGACAAGAGCAAGCATAAGCACGAGAATATACACACGAACCTGACATGACGAGGTTTAGACGATGTCTGACAAGGTTTAGACGATACTCCTGCAATCTAACTGCCGTCAGTGCCCGCCTTATAAAGGCGAACACTAACGAGCAGTAATGACAGACAGCTGACCAACCTTGACAGGCGGAAGTCCCACCGAGCGCCTTCACAATAAGAGCCCGGTGAGGCCAGAATACAACCCACAGCTGTCAAGGCCGGCAGCGAACTGTGCGTGGCCCGAGCGCGGACAGAACCCAGCGCTCGGGTTGTAACAAAACCTTCCCTTTCTTAGTTAAATAATAGAAAAATCTGTCTCTCAACAATTGCACAACTTCCTGACATTAAATAACTGTTTTGATGTCTTCCAGTCAGGTTTCCCGCCACACCACAGCACTGAGACAGCTCTAGTTAAGGTCTTTAATGATATCCACTCCAATACAGATAATGGCAACATTTCAATCTTGGTGTTATTGGACCTCAGCAATGCATATGATACGGTCGACCATAATATCTTACTAGACCGGTTGAAAAACTGGGTGGGACTTTCTGGTACAGCACTTAGCTGGTTTGAGTCCTATATAAAAGACAGGGTTATTTTGTGTCGATAGGTTACTACAAATCTGAGCAAACAAAAATAACCTGTGGAGTTCCCCAAGGTTCCATTTTGGGACCTTTGCTTTTCAACATCTATATGCTCCCACTAGCTCAAATCATAAACATCAACAAAATATATTACCATAGTTATGCAGATGATACACAAATCTACATAACCATCTCACCAGGACACTATGGCCCAATTAAAACCCTGATCAAATGCATTGGTCAATTTAAAAGAGTGGATGTGCCAGAATTTTCTTAAGTTAAACAAAGACAAAACCGAAGTGATAGTTTTGGGAACCAAAGAAGAAAGATTCAAAGTTAGTACTCAGCTTCAATCAATGATGCAAAAAATCAACAGCCAAGCCAGAAATCTGGGTGTGGTTCTGGACTCAGACCTGAATTTTAACAACCACATTAAGACAGTAGTAAAGTCATCCTATTATCTCTTAAAGAACATAGCGAGGATTAAAGGTCTGATGTCTCAGCAGGATCTAGAAAAACTTGTCCATGCATTTGTTTTCAGTAAACTGGACTACTGTAATGCTGTCCTCACAGGTCTCCCTAAAAAGTCCATTAGACAGCTGCAGTTTATTCAGAACGCTGCAGCTTGAGTCCTCACTAAGACCAAGAAAGTGGATCATATAACTCCAGTGCTCAAATCTTTACACTGGCTTCCTGTCTGTCAAAGAATAGATTTCAAAACACTACTGTTGGTTTATAAAGCTCTGAATGGTTTAGGGCCAAAATACATCTCAGATCTGCTGATCCATTACGAACCACCCAGAGCCCTCAGGTCGTCAGGGTCAGGCCTACTATCTGTGCCCAGAGTTAGAACCAAACATGGTGAGGCAGCGTTCAGTTTTTATGCCCCTCACATGTGGAACAAACTCCCAGAAAGCATCAGAGCTGCTGAAACTCTCAGCTGCTTTAAATCCAGGTTTAAAACTTTTCTATTTGTTACGGCCTTTCAGTAGAACAATTGTTAATCTCCCACAATGTACTGTAACATTTATTTCTTGCACATTTTCTGTCTTGGGATCAGTCCGCCAAGGTCTCCGCCTTTGACCTGTCCGGGAGGTCTTCAACTCCCACCTCCGGAAGAACTTCAACCACATTCTGAGGAAGTCTGGAGACATGGAGTCTGAATGGGCCATCTTCTCCACCTCTATTGTTTAAGTGGTGGCCCAGAGCTGCGGCCGCAAGGTGGTCGGGGCATCTCGTGGTGGCAACCCCCGAACCAAGTGGTGGACACCAGTGGTGAGGGGGGCCATCAAGCTGAAGAAGGAGTCCTATCAGGCTTGGTTGGCTTGTGGGACTCCTGAAGCAGCTGAGGTGTACCGGCAGGCCAAGCAGAGTGCAGCTCGGGTGGTTGCTGAAGCAAAAACCCGGGTATGGGAGGAGTTCGGTGAGGCCATGGAGCAAGACTTTCGGTCGGCCTCGAAGAGATTCTGGCAAACTGTCCAGCGGCTCAGGAGGGGGAAGCAGCTCCCTGTCCACACTGTGTATGGTGCGGATGGGGCGCTGTTGACTTCAACTGGGGATATCATTGGGCAGTAGAAGGAATACTTTGAGGATCTCCTCAATCCCACTGATACACCTTCCACAGAGGAAGCAGGGCTTGTGGACGAGGGGGATGACTCACCTATCACAGGGGCTGAGGTCGCCAAGGTGGTTAAAAATCTCCTTGGTGGCCGGGCCCCGGGGGTGGATGAGATTCGCCCTGAGTACCTCAAGGCCCTGGATGTTGTAGGGCTGTCATGGTTGACATGCCTCTATAACATTGCGTGGAGGTCGGGGACAGTGCCTTTGGCATGGCAAACCGGGGTGGTGGTTCCTCTCTTCAAAAAGGGGGCCGGAGGGTGTGGTTCAACTTTAGAGGGATCACACTCCTCAGCCTCCCTGGGAAGGTCTATGCCAAGGTACTGGAGAGGAGAGTCCAGCCGTTGGTCAAACCTCGGATTCAGGAGGAGCAATGTGGTTTTCATCCTGGCCGTGGCACATCAGACCAGCTCTTTACCCTCTCAAGAATTCTTAAGGGTTTGTGGGAGTTTGCCCAACCAGTTTACATGTGTTTTGTGGACTTGGAGAAGGGATTTGACTGCGTCCTTCGTGGTTTTTTGTAGGGGTGCTTTGGGAGTATGGGGTATCGGCCTTGTTGTTATGAGCTATTCGATCGCTGTATGACCGTTGTAAGAGTTTGGTTCGTATTGCCAACACTCGGTCGGACTTATTCCCAGTGAGAGTTGGACTCTGCCAGGGCTGCCCTTTGTCACCGATCCTGTTCATAATTTTTATGGACAGGATTTCTAGGCGCAGCCAGGGAATGGAGGGTGTCATGCTTGGTGACCACAGGATCTCATCTCTGTTGTTTGCAGATGATGTTGTCCTGTTGGCTTCATCCAGCAATGACCTATAGTTCTTGCTGGGACAGTTTGCTGCTGAGTGTGGAGCGGCTGGGATGAGAATCAGCAGCTCCAAGTCCGAGTCCATGGCTCTCAGCTGGAAAAAGGTGGATTGTCCTCTCCGGGTTGGGGACAGGCTCCTGCCCCAAGTGGAGGAGTTTAAGTATCTTGGGGTCTTATTCACGAGTGAGGGGAGAATGGAGCGAGCGATTGACAGACGGATCGGAGCAGCATCTGCAGTGATGCGGACGTTGTACCGGTCTGTTGTGGTGAAGAGGGAGCTTAGTTCTAAGGCAAAGCTGTCGATTTACCAGTCAATCTACGTTCCTACTCTCACCTATGGTCACGAGCTTTGGGTAATGACCGAAAGAATGAGATTGCGGATACAAGCGTCTGAAATGAGCTTTCTCCGTAGGATTGCTGGACTCACGCTCAGAGATAGGGTGAGGAGCTCAGTCATCCGGGAGAGGTTCAGAGTAGAACCGCTGCTCCTCCACATTGAAAGGAGTCAGTTGAGGTGGTATGAGCATCTGATTAGGATGCCTCCTGGACGCCTCCCACTTGAGGTGTTTCGGGCACGTCCCACTGGGAGGAGACCCTGGGGCAGACCCAGGACTCGCTGGAGAGACTATGTCTCCCAGCTGGTCTGGGAATGCCTTAGTATCCTCTCTGAAGAGCTGGAGCAGGAGGCTGGGGAGAGGGAAGTCTGGGCTTCTCTGCTTGAACTGCTGCCTCCACGACCCAGACCTCTGGAAAAGCGGTAGAAGATGGATGGATGGATGGTTTTCTGTCTTATTTTATTTTAACTTATTTTTGTTTCTCTTTTTTTTTCCACAATATCTTTATTGAACCTTTTTTTTTAAAACAAACATGACACACACAATCAAACACTAACACTAAAGTACTACAAAAAAAAAATGCACTAAAAACACCAACAACCACTGACAAAATCAAGTCTTCAACAATGCTCCTCTGTTTAGTCTAGACAATCCATTACATAAGTATACATATGTTCACCAGTTTGGAATTTACAAGGTCCACACACATCATTCACCTTCTTCTTCAAGAGTTAAGTTTAAATTTTTTTACAGAATCAATAAAAGGTCTCCATATATTCTCAAACACAATTTCCTTTGATTTCAGTATGTATGTTATTCTTTCTAATGGAAGGTTTGTTAACATCTGTCTTAACCACTGAGTCACATCTGGTCTATGAGTCTTTTTCCACAGTAGTGCAATACATTTTTTGGCATTAAGCAAACTGAGGTCTATGAATGTTCTTTCACTTTTATTAAAGTTATGCTTTTCTGGGTACAGACCCAACAAAAACAGTTTAGGATTCAATATGATTTGTTTTGAAATTATTTTTTCAATTGTTACCCTCACCTCTTCCCAAAACATTCTAATTATTCTACATTCCCATACACAATGAAATAGGGTTCCTTTACTTTCCATGCATTTTGTGCACGTATCTGGTATGTTTTTGTTATATCTATTTAACTCCTCTGGTGTAACATACATCTGCATTAACCATTTAAAATGTATCAATTTAAGACGTACATTTATTGATTTGGTTTGAACTTCTGTACAAGCCAATTCCCATTGTTCCTCTGAAATTTCAGTTTGCAGATCTTCTTTCCAGTAGTTTAATCTTTTCTGTGAGTTTTCACTTGAGGATAGTGTCAATGAGTTATAAAACTCTGAAATAATACCCTTTCTTTTACTATCTTTCATCAACATTTTTTCCAAGGATGAGTAAATAGGTCGAGTGAGAGCTCCATTTTGATTTGATCGAATAAAGTTCCTAAGTTGAAGATATTTAAAAAAATGTGTTCTATTAAGATTAAATTTGATCCTCAGCTCTTCAAAAGACATTATGTTATCTGCACATGGCAGATATAAATCTTGAATCTTTTGAATCCCTTTTAAATTCCATACTTTAAATACAGCATCCGCTCTCCCTGGTTTAAAATATTGATTACCCCATATTGGGCTAAATTGTGACAATAAGTGTGGTTCTTTTAAATAGTTTTTAGTTTCATACCATATTTTGATCATATGCTTTACAAATGGATTTTTAACTTGTTTTTGTAATTTTTTTGCCGAATCTGAGTATATGAATATGGGAAGAGGTAAAGGTAAATTGTATGATTCCATTTCAGTCCAGTGAGGGAGATCATTTGATGAAAAATAATATGTCATAGACCTCAGTTGTGCCGACCAATAATACAACATAAAATTTGGACATTTCAGACCTCCACGATCAAATGGTAAATATAATAAAGACAGACGTAATCTAGCCCTCCTGTTGTTCCATATAAATTCCACTAACTTTTTTTTAATTCTTGAGAATAAATCTAAAGGTGGTGGTAAGGGAATGTATTGAAATAAATAAAGTATTTTAGGTAAGATATTACTTTTAAGTATATTGATTCTCCCGATCATTGACATTGGTAGTGACATCCATCTCTGAAGTAACTCATTAATTTCTGTCATTAAGGCTTCATAGTTGACACTGGCGACTGATTCTAGCTTAGGCACAATTTGGATTCCTAAATATTTAAACTGATTTACAACATTGAATTGATTTACCTCAGGGGCTGGGTAATTTCTCTGGGTCTCATTTAGCATTAATATTGAAGATTTAGTTTTATTTATTTTATATCCTGATATTTCCCCAAAATTCTTTATTAAATTCAACAAGGTCGGAATTGATTTTTTAAGATTCGACATAAACAAAATTATGTCATCGGCATACAGGGAGATTTTATGTTCTGTTGGTCCAACTTTAATTCCATATATTTGTGAATGTAAACGTATCGCCATCGCTAAAGGTTCAATTGCCATAGTAAACAGTAAAGGTGAAAGTGGACAGCCTTGTCGACATCCTCTATTGATTTTTATTGATTTTGAAATATTGCTATTTGTTAGGATTTCTGCTGTAGTATTATTGTATATTATCTGAACTCATTTTATGAAATTATTTCCAAGTCCAAACCTTTGTAAGATTTCAAAAAGAAAGGGCCATTCGACTCTATCAAAGGCCTTTTCGGCATCCAGTGATAGGAGAGCTGTATCCGGTGCTTCTTTATTAGAATAGATAATATTAAATAGTCTTCTTACATTATGGAAGCCTTGTCTTCCCTTTATAAAGCCATTCTGATCTCGATTAATAATATTTGGTAAAATTTCTTGTATTCGTCTTGCTAAAATTTTACAGATTATCTTAAGGTCGGCATTTAATAGGCTTATTGGTCTCATATTTTCACATTTATTAGAGGGTTTACCTGGTTTTGGCAACAGTATAATTAAGGCATTATTCATGTATGATGGTAAATTACTATTTTGAAATGCTTCTAAAACCATTTCCAAAAAAGGTTTTATTAATTTATTCTTAAATTTTTTATAAAGGTCAACTGGAAGACCATCTGGTCCTGCACTTTTTCCTGATTTCATATTATCAATGGCTAGCCCAACTTCTTCTTGACTTAATTTTAGACTCCAGTATCTCCCTGTTTTCATTTGAAATACACGGTATAGATAGTTCGTTCAAAAACCCATTTAGTTTTGTTAAGTCAGATTCATTTTTGGTATCATATAATTTTTCATAGTAATCTCTAAAGGCTCTATTAATTTCTAAAGGATCTATAGCTACCTGTCCGTTACTTATAATACTGGTAATTGGTGTTTTAAATTCTAATTGTTTAATCTGCCATGCCAATAATTTCCCTGATTTTTCACCTTGTTCATAAAAAGATTGTTTCAATCTTAGAAGACTCGAGGCAGCTCTATTCGCTGATTTTTTTGTCATATTCAGCTCTCAAAATCAGTAATTCGTTCTCCAACCTTGGATCACTTCCTGCATACACTTTTTCTTGAAGAATTTTTATTTTATGTTCCAATTGGACTCTCTCCTCTCGAGTCTTCTTAGATTTTGAACCTGTATAACTAATAATATGTCCCCTAATTAAAGCTTTGAAAGCCTCCCACTTTACACATGCTGATGTTTGTGTAGTATTGATGTCAAAGAACTCATCTATCTGTTTTTCTATATACTTAACAAATTCCTCATCCTGAAGCCATTTATGATGAAATCGCCATCTACCTGATTCCTTTGTCAATTTCTTATCTACATATATTAGACAGCAGGGTGCATGATCAGAGATCACGATGTTATCATAAAAGCAGTTTTGAATCTTGAACCTTAATTCTGTGGAGATCAAAAAATAATCAATACGTGAGAATGTCTTGTAGGTATTGGAATAACAAGAGTAGGCTTTAACTTGTGGTTTCATTTCTCTCCATATATCTAGCAATCTCAATTCTTTCATAAAATGATTCATGGTCATCCTACATCCATTGTGCGTACAGTCCAGTCCTGTTGATCTATCTATACCGGGATTCAATGTTCAGTTAAAATCCCCTGCTATTATATGTTGCCCTGTAAGTGATGATAAGATAAGAAATAAATTAGCAAAGAACTTTTGATCATCTATATTGGGACCATATAAGTTCACCAAATTTATATTTTCTAATAACAAAGATCCTTGAATGATTAAATATCTTCCAAATTTGTCTCCAATTACATTTTTCACTTGAAATGGGACTGATTTATGTGTGAGAGTCATAACTCCCCTGGCTCGGGATGAAAATGATGAGGTGAAAACACTTCCTTGCCATCTACTCCTAATTCTTTTTACATCCTCCTCTATTAGATGAGTTTCTTGTAAAAACACAATTTTTGAACCCATGTCTTTTATTTTATTCATAACTTGTTTAAGTTTTTTTAAATTCTGTAGACCTCTGCAATTCCATGAAGTTAAATTAAGATTAAATGGGGTATGGAATATGGGTGGGCAATATAAGCTGCGGCTTCAGCCATCACCCATTTCGGATAACTCACGTGGAATTGTTTAGTAGAAGGAGTCTTTGTCTAATTTGACCTTGTTGTTATATTATACAGTTTCTTTTAACCTGTACTGTATTATCCGAAATAAATTCATTCATTCATTAACGCTTTGGTTTATGATCAATAGGGAGTTTGGAATTACCTTGCAGTGTAAACATGCTCATACAGAGAAGCAAAAACATGAGTGGTTGAACATTCATCCTACAAACTACACACAAACAAATTCCCCCTTCCCACATTTGTGGTAATCCCCCCAAAATCAAAAGAAAAATTCCGTCTCCTGATATAGCCATCGACCGCTCCACACCCACGAGGGTCAGCCAAAGCCACTCCTTCTTCATCCTCCTAATCACCCTAACTCTACTGCTTTTAATGACGTAACATTAACTCTCTTCTGTAGTTTTCCAACTTAACTCCAAAATTTTTAGCAACTTTGTACATCATAGTTTTTTTTTAATATATAATACAATCTATATTTTGTAAACTTGCTATTTGCTTCAAATCAGTCAGATGCCTGTGCAAATGCTTAAATATTCTACCTTATATTTTGGTCATGCTTAGCTCCCACCAGTCTCTTCTTGGATCTTCTTGATGAACTCCTGCGCTTCCTCTGGGGTCTTGAAGATGTGTGTTCTGCCCCCATACGTGGTCAACAGTCTCGCAGGATAAATTACACCATGACGAATCCCAAGGTTGCGCAGCTCTTTACGTACGGGATCAAACTGCTTCCTCAATTGTTGGATTCCTGTGGCCAAATCTGGGTAGAACCGCACCTGCTGGTCCTGGTGTTTAATCTCTCCCTTAGCTCGCGCAGCGTTGAATATCTTCATCCTGTCTCTGTTGCTGAGGAACTTCATAATAAGCGTCCTCGGTGGTCCCTTACTTCTCCGTGGGCCGATACGATGTGCGCTTTCCAGAACGACTGCTGATTGCAGCTCCGCGCTGCCCAGCACCTCCGGAATCCACTTTTCCAAAAAGGAACATGTGTCCCGACCTTCGGATTCCTCCGGTAGCCCCACCAGCCTCAAGTTGTTCCATCTCGACCGGGACTCCAAATCCAGGACATTATCTTCCAGGCATTTTTTTTTTTTTCCAAAGTGCGCACCTTTAATTGAAGACCGGTGACATCATCCTCAGCACTAGAGACACGAAGCTCCACCTGCGCCATTCGTTCTACACAGTCACCCAATTCCTTTCTCATTCCTTCCAACGCTGCCATAATCCCATCAAATTTAGAGGAAAAGTCTGCTCTCATTGAACTAATGGCTGCTAGCACTGCACCTGTGCCGTTTCCCGCAGTCACCGCACCGCTGCTAGCTTCCTCCGCCATATATGGAGCTTTATCTGCTGCGTCACAGACCTGAAAGTCCGTTAATTTGGACTGTTTCGGCGGCTCGCTTTTTCCTCTACCTGGTTTTCCAGCCTTAGGCTTCACCGACATATCCTCGCCCAAACGCTGGGATACGTTCTGTCCCAAATGAGAGAGTTATTTGCCGATTTTTTTTTTCTCCAGGAGCAGAGCAGAGTGATACGTGTCCCTCTCACATGGCCGCCAAAACCGGAAGTCCATTTTTGTTTCTCTTTAATTTACTTTTTAGTTTGATTTTAAATTCTTTTGTATTCCTTTTGCAACTTCCTGTAATGCTTTAATGTTTTTATGTAAAGCACTTTGAATTGTCTTGTACACAAAATGTGCTATACAAATAAACTTGCCTTGCCTTCTATTCTGCCTCTACAAATGAGCAAAACTTTTAAATCTCTGGGGAAAAAGTCACAATTTCACCACAAACTGTTTCAAATTCATTAGGAAAAACACAGTAAATTCATTATAAAATAGACATATGTTTGGGAGTTTAAAACAAGATCCACAAATTAATAAGGAAAAAATAATAAATTTAAAAAATCTGAGAATAGAGTTTCAGGTGTACAAGAAAAAAGCCCTAAATTAGCACTAAATGCAAATTATAAGAAAAAAGTTAAGTGGAAAAAAATATTTAAAAATTTACAAGGATGAAGTTGTGAATTTACAAGAAAATTCATAAATTTAGAAGAAAAACCTCAAACTGTCAAGACTAAAGTCACATCTGAAGCAACTTTTTCTTACTCAACTATTTTGGGGTGATTTGTGTACGTATATTTCAGTGGTAATATCTAAAGATAACCTACTTATATTTGTGTACAATTTCAGGCTACTCCACCACCTAATTTAGAGAGATTTTTTTTTTTAATAGAAAATGTGGAATTTTTTTATGTGAATTTTCAGAGTTCTCATAAATTAGCTACTTTCTATGATTGTTTCTTGTTTCTTCTTTTTTATTTGACTTTTTCCACAAAATTTTGAAACTCCATGAAAATTTTAGGCTTTTTAAAATTCTCTGTTCCTGATCAACCTTCCTTTTTCACAAAATTTTGAAATCAGCATCTCAGGGCTGGTATTATCTTGCTTGACACTGGCAGTTGGCTAACATTATTGCACGTAATTGCACCGCCGATGATGATGGATGCACACATGCCGGTGACGGGCACAAATGATGAACGCGATCACACATGAGCGACAGGTGCGCTGACACAGAATGACGGTGGCAGCACGGCAAAGTTGGTAAGCACAGCAACGTTCACATAATATCACACATGTTTGGGTGCAGACTGATTTGTGATTGGGTCCGGATGCAGACCTTGGTCTGGACTTTGAGAAGCCCGGCTTTATGGATATGAGGAGAGGGGGATGGGAGGTTGAGAAGGGGGTGGTTTTGGGTCATTTTGCTAACAAAGGGGATCCCCCCCCCCCCAAGAAAAAAAAAATTACCTACTGGATATTTAACTTCTGCTCTTTAATTTTGACCAGAGATGGAAAGATAATGCATTTTTGCAGTGTATGTTTCAGGCAATAAGAAAAAAAAAGACAAATAATGAAACTACTATTTTCATCTGGTAAAACACTGATCTGACTAATCTATGCACCTTCACTTAATTGGCCTCAGATAGGCTCGTTAAGAAAATGTCACTGCGTTTATCTAGAGGAGAACACTGACATTTTTAGCTTTGTTTTGGCACTCATACCTCTGCTTTGTATGAAGGAAACAAAGAAATTAAAGATCAGCCTTTGAACAAAGAACAAGAACATTTAAATGAATCACTTAAATGAAACTCAAATCAGTGTAGTTCTGACCAGCCCCAGGATACAACATATCAAATGTGTCATTAAGGCTAAATAAAGTCAAACTAATACTCACAGACTCGGAGGATTCAGAGTGCTCCCCCTCTGGCCCAGAGTGCTGTTTCCGGATTCCCCTGCCACCCGTGGGCGGCCGTGGGGACAGGATGCGGGTAAAATCTTCTTCATACCTCTTTGAACGTTCCACCTTCCCCCCCAAAAAAACATCAATCAATTTACTGCATCTGACCCTACAATTAGTACTAGCCATATGAGCAGAAATAATTAGTGTCACAAAAATTTAGGATTTAGGAGTTTTTTATTACTGACTTTGTTAGACAATGATAATTATAACTGCAACTCAAAATCTACTTTTTTTGTATTATATGAGAACCTTGAGTTTACAGAATGACACAGTGAAGCAGTAATTAGATGTAAATGATGTACCTTGATCTTGTGCACTCGTTCCCTCCTTGCAAACTCCTCCAGTTTTCTTTTGATCTCTATTTGATGGAGACGCTGTGTGACAGGGGTGGGGTGGGGGTGAATTAGCATAATTTCTTATGTAAGGAAAAGCACCGATTAACTGAAAGTGTTTCTTTTAATTTCTATTTGTCTCATGCTCTGTGTTTTACACCCACCTCCATCTCTAGAACTTTGTGGAAAATGGCCTGGGCCAGGCATTCTCGAACGTATCTCTGGTGTTCCCTCTGGATCAGCTTGTGTCTGTACTCCTTGTCTGGGATGATGCGACCGCTTCTGGTGATCTAAAGGCAATGATCCTCTCAGCAGGGTTCATTAGAGTTTGGCTTAAAAGAAAATTCTTACCCCAGACAAGACCCCATATTTCACCCCCAGCAAAGACAGAGAATGTAGGTGAGACTATTGGCTGGAATCTTGATTTGTTTCCCATTTCCCTGCATCCTTTGTGGCTGATGGGACATGTTGGAAAATAAGCATAATCTTTTTAGTTAGACTGCAGGTCTGCTGTGTGTTATTGTTGTACATACAGTATCTCACAAAAGTAAGTACACCCCAGATATTTTTGTAAATATTTTATTATATCTTTTCATGGGACAACACTGAAGATATGACACTTTGATACAATGTAAAGTAGTCAGTGTACAGCTTGTATAACAGTGTAAATGTGTTGTCCCCTCAAAATAACTCAACATACAGCCATAAAAGTCTAAACCGCTCGCAACAAAAGTGAGTACACCCCTAAGTGAAAATGTCCAAATTGTGCTCCAAGTGTCAATATTTTGTGTGGCCACCATTATTTTCCAGCAATGCCTTAATTCTCTTGAGCATGGAGTTCACTAGAGCTTCACAGGTTGCCACTGGAATCCTCTTCCACTCCTCCATAATGACATCACAGAGCTGGTGGATGTTAGAGACCTTGCGCCCTTGCGCTCCTCCACCTTCCGTTTGAGGATGCCCCACAGATGCTCAATAAGGTTTAGGTCTGGAGACATGCTTGGCCAGTCCATCACCTTTACCCTCAGTTTCTTTAGCAAGGCAGTGGTCATTTTGGAGGTGTGTTTGGGGTTGTTATGTTGGAATACTGCCCTGCGGCCCAGTTTCCGAAGGGAGGGGATCATGCTCTGCTTCAGTATGTCACAGCACATGTTGGCATTCATGGTTCCCTCAATGAATTGTAGGTCCCCAGTGCCGGCAGCACTCATGCAGCCCCAAACCATGACACTCCCACCACCATGCTTGACTGTAGGAAAGACACACTTGTCTTTGTACTCCTCACCTGGTTGCCACTACACACGCTTGACACCATCTGAACCAAATAAGTTTATCTTGGTTTCATCAGACCACAGGACATGGTTCCAGTAATCCATGTCCTTAGTCTGCTTGTCTTCAGCAAACTGTTTGCGGGTTTTCTTGTGCATCATCTTTAAAAGGGGCTTCCTTCTGGGACGACAGCCATGCAGACCAATTTGATGCAGTGTGCGGCGTATGGTCTGAGCGCTGACAGGCTGACCCCCTACCCCTTCAACCTCTGCAGCAATGCTGGCAGCACTCATACGTCTATTTTCATAAGACAACCTCTGGATATGATGCTGAGCATGTACACTCAACTTCTTTGGTCAACCATGGCAAGGCCTGTTCTGAGTGGAACCTGTCCTGTTAAACCGCTGTATAGTCTTGGCCACCATGCTGCAGCTCAGTTTCAGGGTGTTGGCAGTCTTCTTATAGCCTAGGCCATCTTTATGTAGAGCAACAATTATTTTTTTCAGATCCTCAGAGAGTTCTTTGCCATGAGGTGCCATGCTGAACTTCCAGTGACCAGTATGAGAGAGTCTGAGAGCGATAACACCAAATTTAACACACCTGCTCCCCATTCATACCCGAGACCTTGTAACACTAACGAGTCACATGACACTGGGGAGGGAAAATGGCTAATTGGGCACAATTTAGACATTTTCACTTCGGGGTGTACTCACTTTTGTTGCCAGCGGTTTAGACAGTAATGGCTGTGTGTTGAGTTATTTTGAGGGGACAGCAAATTTACACTGTTATACAAGCTGTACACTGACTACTTTACATTGTATCAAAGTGTCATATCTTCAGTGTTGTCCCATGGAAAGATATAATAAAATATTTACAAAAATGTGAAGGGTGTACTCACTTTTGTGAGATACTGTATGTCCAGGGTTTGGTTGCTGTGAGATTTCAGTTTTAGATAGCTTTTGTGCACTACTAAAAGTTCTGTTCACATTAGTTTAACTGCTACGGCAGCGATACAAGTTGCCCTGGTCCCTTTTGTAGCTTGGAGGCCCATAGCATTTGTGTACACTGTCCTATGGAGGAAAGGGCAATACCTAAGGACAATTTATTATGTTTTTAGGTTGCGTAAGTATAACATAGGGGAATTGTACTTTGGGGGTTGCCGTAGCCTGGTCTGGGCGGGGTGGTGTGATGTCAGGCAAGCTACGGCTGGTAATACAAATTTAAGGGATCTGACTAGAAATAAAGAGAATGTTCATTCCAGCTTCCTTCTGGCTTGTGGTTATTTCGGGACACAACATTTGGCGACGAGGTATATAATGGCGGCGTGCACTGGGCACATGCCTGTGTTTCTGGAGCACCCAGGTTTACTGGCCGTGTCATGGCCTCATTGGAAAAAGAGCTTTGAGGCGTTCATGACAGCGGCAGGCCTGGACTCGGCCAGTGAGGAAAGGCAGAAGCATGTTTTACTCCATCACCTCGGCACCGAGGGACAGAGGATCACTCTTGGTCAGTGCCGGGATGTATCGTTGGAGGAATGTATGAGGTTATTGGATGGAGCATTTGGTGACCCCTCCACGGTCTCGGAGAGCTGGTGGGAGTTCTTCCAGAGATGGCAACGGAAGGGTAAGTCGCTAAGCTCGTTTTTGCTGGAACTTCTTAGCCTAGCACGTAAGAGTAACACTGGGCCGCAGGCATTTGGACTGGTTAAGGACAGGTTAGCGCATGGCGCCAGATGCTCGCAGTTAGCAGCTAGGTTGCTGTTACCTGCGGAACCAACGTCATGGGGGGAAGTGCTGGAGTTGACGAGGAGAGAGGACTCGGTGACCCAGTTGAAGCAAGACGCTGAAGTTAGCCAAGGGTCGCCCAAGCACAGTTTCCCGCCGAACACAGAAGGGGCGGTGTAGAGGAGGTAAAAAGAGGAAAAGGAGGAAGAAGAAGAGGCGAGGAAGGACAGGGGTGGCTTTGCGGGTGGGAAGACCCGGGAGCCTGGCTCAGGTTCACGCTGCAAGGATGGGGGAAAGGCCCGCTGAAGTGGTACATCCTCCAACTGGACGGAGTCGACGTACCGCTCATGGTGGACTCGGGGGTCGGGAGGTCTATCCTGAGCCTCCCTACTCTGCAGCGACTGCTCCCCGTGAAACAAATTAAGGGTGGAGCAGTGAGGCTTTTTGGTTATGGCCGCGTGGAGATTGAGATGGCAGGCATGGCGGACTTTGAGGTGACCTGCGGGTCGAAGAGGGTCCCTAACTTTATGTTTCAAGTGGCACGTCAGGGGACCAACCTGCTGGGGGTTGACCTATTGGGGAGATTGGGTTTTTCCATAACAGACCCTGGGGGCTCGCGGGTGCTGTCCGTGGGAGCGGACTGGCGCCTCCGCTGGCCGAAGCTATTCATGGGTTTAGGCCGCATGGACACATTTTATCATCAGCTTCTGGTGAATGAGAGCATCATGCCGAAGATACAGCCGTTGAGGCGCCTCCCACTGGCACTGCGGGCTGAGGTATCGGCGGAGCTAAATAGACTGCTGGAGTCGGGTGTCATAGAGAGGACAGACGCTTCCCTGTGGATCTCCAATCTCGTGGAGGTGAAGAAGAAAGGAGGGGGCATTAGGCCTTGCATCGACCTCACAGCAGTGAATAAGGTGGTTGTCCCGGATCAGTACCCGCTACCTACTATGGAGGAACTGACAGCGACGTTCAGTGGAATGAAAGTTTTTTTTGAAGTTAGACCTGCGACAGGGCTACCTGCAGGTGCCGTTACACCCGGACAGCAGAAACCTGACCGCCTTCGTGACACATATGGAGTGTTCCGGTACACCAGGATCCCTTTCGAGCTGAGCTCCACGCCGAGCTGCTTCCAGAAGGTCATGGCTACCATTTTGGCCGGCCTGAAGGGGGTAGTTGTGTACCTTGACAATATTGTAATGCACAGGGCGTCGAGTGAAGAACATGACAGGAGGTTGGAGATGGTCCTGGAGAAGCTGCAGGAACATGGAGTCACGCTGAACACGCTGACAAATGTGTCCTGGCGGCGGAGTCAGTGGACTTCGTGGGTTTCCAGCTATCGGGAAATGGTCTGAAGCCATTGGTTTCGAATGTGGAGGCAGTGCTCCACCTCGTGGACCCCTCCTCGCCGGCAGAGATCTCATTGTTCCTGGGCATGGTCAACTTTTATGGACGGTTCATCCCTAGATACTCTGAAACAACTGAGCCGCTCAGAGCACTGTTGAAGCAGGACGCGCCTTGGGTTTGGACTCCAGCCTGCAATGCGGCTGTGAGGAGGCTGAAACAGCAGCTCACCTTGCCTACGGTCTTTGCCCATTTTGACCCAGACTGCACTACGATAGTGACCTGTGATGCTTCTGGTTCCACCCTGGGGGCAGTGATGTCGCAGGTGCAGGATGGTACAGAGTGTTCAGTTGCTTTCGCGTCAAGATCTCTGTCGGGGGCTGAGAGGACGTATGCTGTCGGTGAGAGGGAAGCGCTGGCCTGTGTTTGGGCATGTAAGAGGTGGCATATGTACCTCTATGGCCGGCGCTTCACGTTAAGGATGGATCATGGAGCATTGACGACCTTGCTGGAGACTGCGGGGTCGGGCCACAGGCCACTACGTATCCACAGGTGGTCCAAGAGACTGAGGGCTTACAATTTTGAGATGAAATACACTCCAGGCAAGGACAACATCGTGTTGGTGCCAGAGGTGGAGACCATGGACCCAGTCGAGACGGAACTGGTCTACGCCCTACACGGGACTCTCAGGGACATTGTGTCTCCTAGGGAACTTAGGGAGGTTTCGGACAACGACCAAGTGATGAAGAAACTGCGCACGGCGATCAGAGAGGGCTGGCTGGCGGAAGTGTTGGGTGACCTGGCTCCGTTCCATCGGTTTAGGGATGAGCTCAGCTGCTGGGATGAGGTGTGTGTGGCCAGGGGCCATTGCACGGTGATTCCGGTGGCGCTGAGAGGGCGTGTGCTGGACATGTTACACGAGGGTCACTTTGGGGAGGTTAAGGTAAAACAGCGGGGCAGGGATTCAGTTTGTTGGCCTGGGATTGACAAGGACATTGAAACAATGGTCAGAAACTGTGTCCCGTGCCTGGAGAGCGGTAAGACTGAAAGACCCCCACCACACCCTCTCCAGCCAATCGCTTACCCTGTGGGGCCCTGGGAGCATATCGAACTGGACATTTGTGGTGAACTGCATGCAGTCCCCCTGGGCAGCAGGTTCCTAGTGGTGGTGTACGACCTGTTTTCTAAATGGCTGGAAGTGCTTCCGACGGGCTCGGTGACGACTGAGGTCATTACGGGGTTCCTGTCATCGTTGTTTGCTAGATGGGGGACCCCGGCTTCAGTGACCACGGACAATGGCTCGCAGTTAATTTCGGAGGCTTTTGAGGGCTTCCTGTGGGCAAGAGGGGTTAAACACATTAGGACGGCGGTGTATCACCTGCAGGCTAATGGGGGTGTGGAAAGGATTAATAGGACTTTGAAGAATGGGTTGAGGGCTCATCTGGCTGATGGGTTTTCATTCACCGACGCTGTGCACAACATCCTGCTCCATTATAGGGCATCAGTGCACGCCACGAAGGGCCGCTCCCCGGTGGCGTCGATGGTAGGAAGGGAGTTGCTGCTTCCGGTGAGACGACTGGGGCTGGCTCAACAGGAGTGCAGTGAGGATTCGGGGGTGCTGAGGCGCCGGGTCACGGAATGGCAACGGCAGATGAAGGACTTGTTCGACAGGAAGCATCGGGTGAAAGGACATGGCCTGAACGTGGCGGATAGGGTGTGGGTCAGACACCCTGTACGCACCCACAAGCTTCAGCCGCTGTGGATTGGGCCGCGTACAATTGTGAGACGGAGAGGTCTGGACACTTTCGAGCTGGCTGATCGGTCCAGGTGGCATGCAAGTTGGCTGTGGAGGTCCCCACCGGAGGTGGCGAGTGACCCCGCATTGGATGTTTTGAATGACTCTTTGGACTGGGGAGGTCAGATGGGCGCTGGCCTTCGGATGGGGCCGTCGGTGCCAATGGCGGAGCGTCCCTGTGAGGGTCGCCCGGTTAGGGAACGCCGACGCCCAAAGTACTTGGACGATTTTGTTACCAGTAGGACTGGGAAAGGATAAGTGTGTGGTATTTGATTTGTTTTGACTTGGTGTTCAGATATGTATATAGTTGTTTTTATTTTGCATGTTTGTTGTGGTTCTTGATTTTCCAAGGGGGGGATATAACATAGTGTAATTGTACTTTGGGGGTTGCCGTAGCCTGGTCTGGGCAGAGCGGTGTGATGTCAGGCAGGCTACGGCTGGGAATATAAATATAAGGGATCTGGTGAGAAATAAAGAGAATGTTCATTCCAGCTTCCTTCTGGCTTGTGGTTATTTCAGGACACAACAGGAAGGAAACTGGACTACCTGGCAAAAACCCACAGATATGAGAACATGCAGACTCCTCACAGATAGGTCCCCAGCTGGTCAGCTCTTGGGTTTGAACCAGGACATTTTTGCTCTGAGGTGACAGTATTAAACACTGCTCCACGAAGGTTCATCACTTTTTATCCTAAATTTGCCACTTTTTTAATCATAAACTTGCAACTTCTTATATGAATTTAAGGTCGTCTTCCACACAGACATGCAATTTTGTTTTCTTCTTCTTTTGTTTTCTGATAAATTGGTGGCTGTGTTCTAAAGGTATAACTTTCTATTTAAAAATGCAATTGATTATTATTAGTTCAGTTATCTTCTTCTTGGAGAATGTGTTTAAAATAGGATATCTTATCTGCCAAAGTGGCTACTAAGACTACCTGAGCTACAGGTCACTCTTGAATTCTACCTGCCTTTGGCTGGTGGGCTGATGCTAATGTCAAGTTATGCCTATCATGTATAAGTTCTACATAACTTGTTTTACCAGCTAGAGCTATACTGACAGTGTGATGCCTACATCCTCAGTGGTAGCTTTAGTGATCATCACCAGCACCATCATCATTATTTTCATGCTGACGTACCAGCCCTGCTGTCTGCAGGTGTCTCCTGATTCGAGTGTTGCTGAAGTATCCAGCAAGATGTTTGTCTGTGAGGCTGTTGTAGGCCGAAATAAGTCTGTAGAGAGAGAAAACAAAAACACACAAGAGAGATGTTACTTAATCCAGCCCAACATCACTTAATACTTCTGCAGTTCCGCAGGAATGTCTGGACTTTTGTCTCGATTACAGCTGACAGAAAACCAGAATCTTAATAAAATGGTTAACTAGGGCAGAGGACCGTGTTTGTTTGTTGACAGTTGTCTTCTTGTCCTCATTAACGACGCATCAGTTTGTCCACAGATCAGCCTGCCTAAAAGCTGTTTTTTTTCCAAAACGGATTTGATTTCCACAGGCATCTGTGTAAGACACAACAGGATCTCACAACTACAGAGTCTGTTACAGGTGTCTGATTTCGCACAGGAGTTAGAGTAGATGGCACAGTTAAAGCAGGAGGGCTCCTCTTTGTTTTCTCTAGAGGCACTTCAGTTTGGCCAAACAGCTCTTGCTGAAATACAAGCAATGACTCTGCCATTTTAGACACAGCCTTTTTACCCACTGAGGAAGTACTTTGGAATAAAATGTCTAGTTATAGTTTTTTTTACTTTGTTTATCTGAATGCATTTGCTGCCAAATTAAGGACAAAAATCCGTATTTTTTTTTTTTTTTTGGGGGGGGGGGGGCTACCAGAAGGTGAATCTCAAGAATTAATGTTCTGATGTAAATCTTCAGCTTCATCTCCAATGGAGATGAAGCTGAGTACAGAGGGCTTATCCAGGACTTCGTAGACTGGTGCCATCGGAACTGCCTCCAGATCAACGCAAGGAAAACTAAGGAGCTGGTGGTGGACTGCCGCAGGCATGGGCAGCCCCTCACAGCACCAGTAAATATACAGGGAACAGACATCGAGATGGTGACATCCTATAAGTACCTGGGTGTTCATCTGAACAATAAACTAGACTGGTCACACAATACTGACGCACTCTACAAGAAGGGACAGCGCAGGCTGTTCCTGCTGAGGAGACTCAGGTCTTTTGGTGTACAAGGGGCGCTGCTGAAGACATTCTATGACACGGTGGTGGCATCAGCCATCACTTTTGGAGTGGTCTGCTGGGGCAGTAGCATTACAGCAGCCGATAGGAAGAGACTGAACAAACTGATTAAGAAAGCTAGCTCTGTCCTGGGGCAGCGCCTTGATCCGGTGGAGGAGATAGGAGAGAGAAGGACGGTGGCTAAACTGTCATCTCTGCTGGAGTCCGAGTTCCACCCTATGCAGGACGTACTGAATGCACTGAGGAGCTCATTTAGCAGCAGACTACATCATCCCAGGTGCACAACCGAGAGGTTTCATAGGTCCTTCCTACCAACGGCTGTCAGACTGTACAACCTAAGCAGGGCTGCTCGCAGAGATAGCAAAAAGATGTAACAAACTAATAGTTTTCAAATGCAAAAGATGCAATAGACTTACACAATGGTCCCCTCCGGCATACAACTAGGAAAATACCGGTCGCTATGGAGGGTGAGAATATGTATGGGCACATAATCATACCATGTAGGATAACTAAGTAGAGGGTTATGCTGTTTCATCCCATCTAGCAACAATGCTCTGCACTGTGTGTGTTTATATATTTACATATTTATTCCATCTAGCTACAATGCTCAGTACTGGGTGTGTTCATATTTATATATCTATATACGTATTTATTCCATCTAGCTACAATGCTCCGCACTGTGTTTTTATATATCTATATATTTATTCCATCTAACTACAATGCTCCGCACTGTGTGTGTTTATATACTTGCATATTTATTCCACCTAGCTGCAATGCTCCGTACTGTGGGTGTTTATATATTTACATATTTATTCCATCTAGCTACAATGCTCTGCACTGTGTGTTTATATATTCATATATTTATTCCATCCAGCTACAATGCTCTGCACTGTGTGTCTGTGTGTGTGTATATACAGTATATATTTTATAGTAATATGTACATATGTATATTAGCTGCTCTTGCTTGCTTGTTTTTTTTTTTTCTTGCCTTCTGATTGTTGCTCTGAGTGTTGCTATCCCTGTGCTGTTGCAATCCTGGAATTTCCCCGTTGTGGGACTAATAAAGGCTTATCTTATCTTAAATCACTGAGTGCCTGTCAGACTTGTCAACTCCACATAGACATTAAGTAATGTTTTAAGTTCATTTATGGCACAGTAAATGCATGATTTTAAGCAACATAAATTTGCCATGTATATGTAGTTAAATACTGTATACATGTTTAGACACTACAACAGTGTTCATTTAGAAACTGGTGAAGAATTTCAAAAATTCATCAGAAAACCTGACCATCAATGACGGAGTACCTCATTCTGACCTGATGAAATCACACTGAGTGTGTTCAAATCTCCTGGTTGTTGACCTTGACCTTAAGCACAACCTAGATGCAGACCCATCTACGATGTGCTTAAGGTCAAGGTCAGCAGCCTAGGAGGAGTAATGATTTTCATGAAATTATAAATGCCCAGAACTCCTGATCTTTCATAAAGACCTTGAGCCCAACCTGGATGCAGACAAACCTGAGGATCATTACATGTAAGTTTGTTGAGCATTAGGGAAACTGCCTAGGAGGACTAACACTTTTCATAAAATCATATAACTGCTTAGATCTCCTGATCTTTGACCCTGACCTTGAGCTCAACGTTGATGCAGACACACCTGATGATCATTGTGCATGAATTTGTTGAGAATTAGGGCAATTGCCTAGGAGGGGCATTGATTTTTCTGAAATCACATACAGCAGGGAAAAGTAAGTATTGAACACATCAACATATTTCTCATTAAACAGATTTCTGATGGAGCCATTGACCTGAGATTTTCACCAGATATCAGTAACAACCCAACAAACCCATACATGCAAAGAAAACAAGGCAACTGTGTTCACAAAACAAGTTATATTTAATAAAGTGGAATGACACAGGGAATATGTACTGAACACATGAAGAAAAGAGGTGCAAAAAGGCATAGAAAGCCAAAAAAAACAGCTGAAATCCATCAGAATTTAGGAAGCCATCCCATCCCCCCATCAGTGCAAATTAATTTCAGCTGGTTAAGTCCTGACTGATAGCCTTTAAAAAGGTCTGTGAATATCAGCTTGTCACACCACAAAGAACTCATGATGGGTAGAAGCAAAGAGCTCTCTCTAGGCCTTTGCAACCTTATTGTTGCAAAACATAATGATGGCATTGGTTACAGGCACATTTTTAAACTGCTTAATGTTCCAGTGAGCACTGTTGGAGCCACCATTATGAAGTGGAAAGAACATCATTTTACCATAAACCAGCAATGACCAGGAGCTCCTCGCAAGATTTCTGACAGAGGAGTCAAAAGAATTATCAGAAGAGTTATCCAAGAGCCAAAGACCACTCGTGGAGAGCTCCAGAAAGACATGGAGTTAGCAGGTACTGCTGTTTCAAAGAAAACAATAAGTAATGCACTCAACCAACATGGGCTCCATGCCCACTCACCTCACAAGACTCCATTGCTTAAAACAAAAATATGTTGAAGCTCGTTTGAAGTTTGCTACACAACATTTGGGCAAGCCAGTAAAATACTGGGAGAATATAGTCTGATCAGATGAGACAAAAATTGAACTTTTAGGATGCCACAACACAAAGCATGTTTGGAGAAGAAATGGCACTACACATCCCATCATGGTGTGGGGGTGTTTTTCAGCACATGGTACAGGCAGACTTCTTATAATTGAAGAAAATATGAATGGACAAATGTACAGAGACATCCTTGACAATAACCTGTTGCCATCTGCCAAAATGCTGAAGATGAAACGAGGGTGGCCATTTCAGCAAGACAATGATCCCAAACACACAGCTAAAGAAACTCTCAATTGGCTCCAGAGAAGGAAAATAAAGTTGCTAGAATGGCCCAATCAGTCACCTGACCTGAATCCACTTGAAAATCTATGGAATGAGCTGAAGATCAGCATTCATAGAAGACACCCACGGAACCTTCAAGATCTGAAGACAGTTTGTGTGGAAGAATGGGCTAAAATCACTCCTGAGCAATGCCTACACCTAGTTTCTCCATACAGGAGATTTCTGGAAGCTGTTATTACCAACAAAAGCTTTTCTACTAAATATTAAATGAATTTCACCAAGCATGTTCAATACTTCTTACCTGTGTCATCCACTTTATTAAATATAACTTGTTTTGTGAATACATTTTCTTTGGTTTCTTTGTATGTATGGATTACTTGGGTTGTCATTGATATCTGGTGAAAATCTCAGGTCAATGGCTCCATCAGAAATATGTTTGAGAAAAATGTTGTGTTCAATACTTATTTTCCCCACTGTAAGTGCTCAGAACTCCTGACCTTTGACCTTGAGCACAACTTGGATGCAGATCCACATGAAGATCATTTGGAGTGAGTTTTGTGACCATATGGGCAAATGCCTTGCAGGAGTAGTGCTTGCTGTGAAATGCAGATAGACAGATGGACATCATGTCATCGCAATAGCTCCTTTTGGCTTTGTTGGAATAAGCAAATAAAAATGAAAACTTAAAAAGAAAAAAAAATCACAGACATTTCATTTCAAAAATTAAATTTCAGACTTACTGGCAATAAAATGTACTTGTCAAGCTCCTTCATATATTTGTGATTTGATTATCCCTCACACCCCTGTACGCAAACTAAGGTAATCAAATTTGATACCCCTGAGGGCTCCACACACACACATTTTAAGATCAGAGGTGTTCAATCATGATGAATGCTAGAACAAGGATTCAATGTACCCCGCCTGGTATGGGGCTACCGGGACCCCACCCTGGAACCAGGCCTGGGGCTCGATGGCTAGCATCTGGTGGCCGGGTTTCCGTCCATGGGACCCGGCCAGGCTCAGCCCGAAGGAGTTACATGGGTCTGCCCTCCAGTGGGCTCACCACCTGCAGGAGGAACCATGGAGGTCCGGTGCTATGTGGATCAGGTGGCGGTCTGATCCCAAGCTTCCTAAACTGGCTTTTGGGAGGTGGAATGTCACCTCTCTGGTGGGGAAGGAGCCTGAACTGGTGCATGAGGTTGAGAGATACCGGCTAGATATAGCCGGCCTCACCTCAACACACAGCTCTGGTTCTGGAACCAGTCTCCTGGAGAGGGGCTGGAGCTTGGCCTATTCTGGAGTTGCCCTGGGCGAGAGGCGATGAGCAGGGGTGGGTATTCTTGTATCCCCCCACCTTGCTGCCTCTATATTGGAGTTTTCCCCAGTGGACAAAAGGGTTGTTTCCCTGCACCTTTGGGTTAGGAAATGGATCCTGACCATCATTTGTGCCTATGCACCAAATGATGGTTCAGAGTACCCACCCTTTTTGGAGTCTCTGACTGGGGTGCTGGAGGGTGCTCCTCTTGGAGACTCCATTGTCCCACTGGGGAACTTCAATGCGCACATGGGCAACCCACTGGGGAACTTCAATGCACACATAGGCAACAACAGTGAAATCTGGAGGGGGATGATTGGGAGGAATGGCCTGCCCGATCTGAACCCGAGTGGTGTTCAGTTATTGGACTTCTGTGCTAACCACAGTTTGTCCATAACGAACACCATGTTCAAGCATAAGGGTGTCCATATGTGCACCTGGAACCAGGACACCCTAGGTCGCAGGTCAATGATCGATTTTGTTATCAAGTCATCAGACCTGCAAACATATGTCTTGGACACTCGGGTAAAGAGAGGTGCAGAGCTGTCAACTGATCACCACCTGGTGGTGAGTTGAATCCGATGGCAAGGGAGGATGCCATTCAGACCTGGCAGACCCAAACATATAGTAAGGGTGTGCTGGGAACGTCTGGCTGAGGCCCCTGTCCGGGAGGTCTTCAACTCCCACCTCCAGAAGAACTTCAACCACATTCCGAAGGAGTCTGGAGACATGAAGTCTGAATGGGCCATGTTCTCCACCTCCATTGTTGAAGCGCCTGCCCAGAGCTGTGGCCGCAAGGTTGTCGGGGCATCTCGTGGTGGCAACCCCTGAACCAAGTGGTGGACACCAGTGATGAGGGAGCCATTAGGCTGAAAACGGAGTCCTATCAAGCTTGGTTGGCTTGTGGGACTCCCGAAGCGGCTGAGGTGTACTGGCAGGCCAAGCGGAGCGCAGCTCGGCTGGTTGCTGAAGCAAAAACTTGGGTATGGAAGGAGTTCGGTGAGGTCATGGAACAAGACTTTTGGTTGGCCTCAAAGAGATTCTGGCAAACTGTCTGGCGGCTCAATTCAATTCAATTCAATTCAACTTTATTTATATAGCGCCATTTCACAACAACAGTCATCTCATAGCACTATCAACTGTAGGGGGGACCCCCACAGTTGCAGAAAGACCCCAGCAATCAGGCGATCCCCTGTGAGCAAGCACTTGGCGACGGTGGAGAGGAAAAACTCCCTTTTAACAGGAAGAAACCTCCAGCAGAACCAGGCTCAGGGAGGGGCAGTCATCTGCTGCGACTGGCTGGGGGGTGAGGGGATAGAGAAGAAGAAAAGAACAGACATGTAGAGAGCAAACAGCACGATGGGGACTCAATCTATGGGAGAGAACAAACAAATGTTAATGACCAGCAAAAAAAAAATATTTCATAGAGAGTGAGGAAAGGAGTGAGGCCCAGTGCATCACTGGAGGTCCCCCGGCTGACTAAACCTATTAGCAGCATAACTAAGGGAGGGTTCAGAAACACATGATCCCTCCCTAATTGTAGGCTATATCAAAAAGGTAGGTTTTAGCCCTATTCTTAAAAACAGAGATCGAGTCTGACTCCCGAATCCAGATTGGCAGCTGATTCCACAGGAGAGGAGCTTGATAACTGAAGGCTCTGCCTCCCATTGTACTTTTGGAGATTCTAGGTATTACAAGTAATCCTGCATTTTGGGAGCGTAGTGCTCTGTTAGGATGATACGGTAGTATCAGATCTTTTAAATAAAAAGGAGCCTGATTGTTTAAAGCTTTGTAAGTAAGAAGAAGGATTTTAAACTTAATTCTAAACTCTATGGGAAGCCAATGAAGGGAGGCCAGAACCGGAGAGATATGATCTCTCTTTCTAGTACCTGTTAAAACTCTTGCTGCAGCATTTTGGATCAGCTGAAGACGTTTTAAAGATGTTTTAGGACAGCCTGATAATAAAGAATTACAATAATCTAATCTCGAGCTAACAAAAGCGTGGATCAGCTTCTCAGCATCACTCTGAGACAAGATGCTCCTAATCTTGGCAATATTACGCAAATGATAGAAGGCAGTCTTAGAAACAAATTTAATATGTGAATTGAAGGACAAATCCTGATCAAAAATAACTCCAAGGTTCCTCACAGAGCTATTAAGAGAAAGAGTAACTGCATCCAAACTGAAAGTTTGATTTGGAAAGGAATTTCTAAGGTTTTTTGGACCAACAAGAATGACTTCAGTCTTATCTGAATTTAATAGCAGGAAATTACAAGTCATCCAAGCTCAGGAGGTTGGGAAGCAGCTCCTTTTCCACACTGTGTGTGGTGTGGATGAGGCACTGCTGACTTCGACTTGGGATATCATCGGACGGTGGAAGGAATACTTCGAGGATCTCCTCAATCCCACTGACGTGCCTTCCACAGAGGAAGCGGGGCTTGTGGACAAGGGCGACGACTTGCCTATCACAGGGGCTGAGATCACCAAGGTGGTTAAAAATCTCTTTGGTGGCTGGGCCCCGGGGGTGGATGAGATTCGCCCTAAGTACCTCAAGGCCCTGGATGTTGTAGGGCTGTCGTGGTTGACAAGTCCCTGCAACATTGTGTGGAGGTCGGGGCAGTGCCTTTGGCATGGCAAACCGAGGTGGTGGTTCCTCTCTTCAAAAAAGGGGACTGGAGGGTGTGCTCCAACTTTAGAGAGATCACACTCCTCAGCCTCCCTGGGAAGGTCTATGCCAAGGTACTGAAGAGGACAGCCCGGCCGCTGGTCAATCCTTGGATTCAGGAGGAGCAATGTGGTTTTTGTCCTGGCCGTGGTACATCAGACCAGCTCTTTACCCTCTCGAGAATGCTCGCGGGTTCGTGGGAGTTTGCCCAACCACTTTACATGTGTTTTGTGGACTTGGAGAAGGCATTTGACTGCATCTCTCATGTTTTTTTGTGGGGGGTGCTTCTGGAGTATGGAGAATTGGGCTTGTTGTTACAAGCTATTCGGTCTCTGTTCGACCGTTGTGAGAGTTTGGTTTGTATTGTCAACACTCGGTCGGACTCATTCCCAGTGAGAGTTAGACTCCGCCAGGGCTGCCCTTTGTCACCGATCCTGTTCATAATTTTTATGGACAGCATTTCTAGGTGCAGCCAGGGAACAGAGGGTTTCATGCTTGGTGACCACAGGATCTCATCTCTGTTGTATGCAGATGATGTTGTCCTACTGGCTTCATCCAGCAATGACCTACAGGTCTTACTGGGACGGTTTGCCACTGAGTGTGAAGCAGCTGAGATGAGAATCAGTACCTCCAAGTCCGAGTCCATGGTCCTCAGCCAGAAAAAGGTGGATTGTCCTCTCCAGGTTGGGGACAGGCTCCTGCCCCAAGTGGAGGAGTTTAAGTATCTTGGGGTCTTATTCACGAGTGAGGGAAGAATGAAGCGAGAGATTGACAGACGGATTGGAGCAGCATCTGCAGTGATGCGGACGTTGTACCGATCTGATGTGTTGAAGAGGGAGCTCAGCTCTAAGGCAAAGCTGTTGATTTACCAGTCAATCTACATTCCTACCCTCACCTATGGTCATGAGCTTTAGGTAATGACTGAGAGAAGAGATCACGGGTACAAGCGGCTGAAATGAGCTTTCTTTGTAGGATTGTTGGAGATAGGCTCAGAGATAGGGTGAGGAGCTCAGTCATCCGGTAGAGGCTCACAGTAGAACCGCTGCTCCTCCACATTGAAAGGAGTCAGTTGAGGTGGTTTGGGCATATGATCAGGATGCCTCCTGGATGCCTCCCACTTGAGGTGTTTTGGGCACGTCCCTCTGGGAGGAGACCTCAGGGCGGACCCAGGACTCGCTGGAGAGACTATGTCTCCCTTCTGGTGTGGGAACGCCTTGGTATCCTCTCTGAAGAGCTAGAGCAGGTGGCTGGGGAGAGGGAAGTCTGGGCTTCTCTGCTTGAACTGCTGCCTCCATGACCCAGACCTCCGGAAAAGCGGTAGAAGATGATGGATGGATGGATGGATGGATGGTGCTCAATCACTTCAAACTGTTGCACCAAGACTGTGGAATGCACTCCCATGTTCTTTACGGTGTTGTGTCAATTCCTTTAAAAAAAAAAAAACAGCTGAAAACTGCTTTTTAAACAGGCTTTTATTAACAGATTGTATGTCTGTTTTTTAGTTGTTTCTATGTGGTCTGTTTTAATGTTTTTTTTATGTTGGGGTGTTTTTTTTTTTTTGCTTTTGTTTTTTTTAATCTTTTCTTGTGAAGCTCTTTATTTTTGTCTGAGAAAGGTGCTATACAAATAAATTTTGCTTTGCTTGCTTGTGATACAAAATGAAGAATTAGTCTTTTTGTAGTCCTGTGGGGGCATGGTGTAGGGGGTTTTCTCCACCCAGAGAGACAGGGGGAAGGGGAGAACAATGGACCAAAGGAGGAGGTGTCACCCGGGGGTATCAGACAGGACTGTTGGTTCTATGCCCCCCCCTCCCCCGGGAAAGTAAGAATGGCCTGAGCTGCAGAGAGAAGAAAGCTGTGAAAGCAGCACCGGTGTTTGTTATGTTAATGTGCCACACATTTCTTTGTTAAACAACAATGTATGATGGTCAGAAGCTCCAGGTCTCGATGCATGGATTAAAGATATAAAAGGGGAATGCACAGAGACCCAGGAGCGTGGTAATGCTGTAGCGCTGTTTCGCTGTTTGCTGTTTGCTGTTATGTTGTTGGAGAAAGAATAAAGCCTTGTGTCGTTCAGCTCGTTGCCTCGCCTATCCCTTTCTCCACACTGGTGACCCTGATGTGCCATGGAGAGCGAGCCGAGCACTGCCCCAGAGACTACCTGGAGGGACAGAACCACTGCTGCGTGCGCTGTTTCAGTCAAGCTCCCGGACTTCTGACTTCACAACCCGGTAGCGTGGTCTTTGCACATAGAAGCCCAGTTCACACTCCGCGGGATAACTATGGATGACACAAGATACTACTTCATGGTCGTGGTGCCGGACGCGCGTGCCACGCAACAGGCAACAAGCCTGCTCCAGGGGCCGCCGGCATCCTGGAGGGATACCAGCAAGGTCGAGGAGCCGTTGGTGGTAGCCAGAGCAAATGCCAGTAGATGCAGGAACGGGGCGATCTGCTTCTATCATCGCTGTTTCGGCTCAAACGCTCAGTGATGCGTACCGCCATGCCAATGTAAGAAGTCCGGAAATGGCACGGCCAGCAGTCAGTAGCAGCTGCAACTGCTGGAGATAGAAACAAGCTGCTTTATGTCACAGATACACGTTCGTGGAGACAGTCTCTGGTGGACTCCAGCTCCAAGAAGAGCCTAATCCCGCCAGTCAGCGCAGACACGGGGCAGGAAGCAGCAGTTCCGAGCTTATGGCCACCAACAGATCCACCATCAGGACATTTGGTGAGCGGACAGAGACGATACGCTCACGGACGCAAATTGGGTCGACCGCTGACCCTGGGTTCTTTTAGGGCTGCACTCCGCACCGAAGGAGGATTTGGCAACCTCCCCAGCTTAGGGCTGCACTCTGCACCTACGGAGGATTTGGCAGCTCATCCAGCAGAACTCGTTTTTTTCTCAGCCATTGCTGATCCCCAGAGAGTTTTACTGGAAAACCCCGCGCTGAGGCTGATCTGCCCACACAATTTTTAAACAGACGGAGGCTGGGAGCGACCTGGCCCGGCCCACCATTATTTTCCCTCCACATTCGTCCCAAGAAGCTTGAAGAAGGCTGGTTTTGTTTTCGGCAGGCATGATGCACATCAAACCCCGGCACGGATGCCCACCATTGTTGGCTCCACAAGTTGGCGAACCCTTGGCAGGGACCTGTGCTTGCGAAGCTGATGTGTTTTTCCCCTCCCCCCTTTCCCTCCACAGACCGACGTGCCCTCCAGTACACCTCACCAGCAGGACGGTTCTACTGGATCGGCAACCCCCCGCTACAGCCACTATGGGTGCTGGCTTGAACCCAAAGGATGGGGGGATTAGAGCCCCTTCTGGGTGTTTGGGGGGCGGGGGGGAGCTGTGTGGGGGCATGGTGTGGGGGTTTTCCCCACCCAGAGAGGCAGGGGGAAGGAGAGAACAATGGACCGAAGGAGGAGGTGTCACCAGGGGGTATCAGACGGGTCTGTTGGTTCTATGCTCCCCCTGGGGAGAGTAAAAATGACCTGAGCCGCGGACAGAAGAAAGCTGTGAAAGCGGTGCAGGTGTATGTTATGTTAATGTGCCACACATTCCTTTGTTAAACAACAATGTATGACGGTCTGAAGCTCCAGGTCTCGATGCATGGGATTAAAGATATAAAAGGGGAATGCACAGAGACCCAGGAGTGCAGTAGCGCTGTTTCACTGTTATGTTTTTGGAGAAAGAATAAAGCCTTGTGTCGTTTAGCTCGTTGCCTCGCCTATCCCTTTCTCCACAGTACAACACTAATGAAAGTGACATTTTATCATTACTGCATGACATAGTAACATGTAAACAGTATATTTAACTATAACCCATAGCTATGCACTCCATTAGTGCTTCTGGAACCTGAGATGTAAAACAAAGCTACCCAGAGGAATTAAATGGAACAAGGTAAAGTATCTGAATACTAGCATGAATAATGTTCTCAAGTTTGAACTCATCTTTGCTGTTGACTATACAGGCAGTATTCCAAATCCAATACAATTCAATAAAACTTTATTTGTCCCCAGGGGCAATTTAAAAGGCACAGTGAAGCAGCACACAAGGAAAACCCTGAGACTGTTGTATAACTTAAAATAAATAAAAACAATTTAACACAACATTCTAAAAAATTAAAAACTGTACAATGAATAATAAGGCCTGAAACAGTGGCTCTGGATAAAGTACAACCGGAACTGACTATTTACATGAACTGTTTATGTATACGATATGTACTTTTGTGAGAGTAATAAATAATAAATAAATATGAGTAGGAACAGTAAAGTGAATATTGTTCTGAGAAGCGGGGAGTCCCATGTTGTTTATATTGATAGTGTTCACTTTCCAAACAGCTTTGTGCAAAATTTAACTGGGTTGAGTGTAGCCATTATTATTAGTTGCAACAGATTGAAGGTTGCATAGTAAGGTTGCTTACCAACTTGCACTCACAGGTTACTAACTTGTTAGCAAAAGATAGAAAAATAATCACTCTTTGGGACTTCAGGGCTTCCATAGATTAGCAACAGATTAGGGTTAAACAGAATTTAATTGTGACTTAAACTGTAGTTGCAGACATTTCCATTCATTTGCCCTTCGTATGACTGTGTCATTTTGTCAACCTCGCCATCACTGCGGGGGGTCACATTTTAGGTTTAGGATATCTTCAATGAAAAATACTTCTACAGCTGAATTCATTAAAATGCTTTATTTTTAGTTTCAAGACTAACTTGAATACCTCAGATGTTGGGAATTCTCAACGGTTTCATGATCCTTTCACTCCTCATATAGGGTACAAGTATTAAATTGCTCCTACCCTGGGTTGAGATGACTCATGGCTTTCAGCTGACACTAAAAAAAAATCCTGGGCTTGGTGTGTAACAGGCTGTGAAGTCTGCTCGGTCCTCGGTGGGAGCCGTCCGGGTCAGCGTGAAGTGAGATGAGCCACAGGAGTTATGACAGAGCGGAGCTGTGCCGCGCTGACGCTCTCACGCAGCGGAGCTGATGAGAGGCACCAGGTTGCTATGGAGATCACGTGACACAGCTGGTTTCCACTTACACAGACACCAAATTCTTATGTAGACAAGCACGACCCACCCACTACAGCCGTTTCATTAACTTAGGTATAGCTAATGACTACAGAGTTCAGTTTTTTTTTTCATATGAGCAGTAAAATGTCTTGAAATATCTAAACCCTAGACTCAGTTCCTCTTCTGCATTATATAACTATGTACGTCACTGTATTAATGCCCTAGAAGCAGTTATAGCTGAGCAACCTGCAAGTAAGTTCAGATACTTTTATAACATTCTATAAACTTGACTTATTTTGTATTCTCCTGTTCTTATTTGTGTGCAAGGCTACAGTGAATGTGTACTACCATACTTTAAAAAATATGAGTCCTACATTAGATATTCTAACTCCATTTAATCCGGAAATAATTTAGAATTAGGTAATAATGTAGACTACAGAAAGTTATCCCTTTAGAATAGTCTTTATTTCTTACATAAATAGATTCAATATGTAGTACTGATCCCCAGTCCAAGCACACCTTAATTAGCCTATTTTCAGTTGTGATAATAAATATCAAGTTGTGGGCGACACACATTGTGGGCTCACGTTTCGACAGAGACAGGACTGCATGTGTATTGAGGGTGTCACGTCTGCAAGGACAAAGGACTCGAATCTGCAGAAGATAACAAGGAGGTGTGAGATTTGTCTCTTTGTCCCACAGAAGATGCCCCGGAGAGATTTCCGGTTCATCAGGAAATGAGAGACAATGGTGAAGATTCAAAGGGATGCTTTGTGACTGTATGTTTACTGAAAACACCATGTGACTTGAATTCTGATGCTGGAAACATATAAAAGGGTGATGAGATATGATTCTTTCTCTTTCCTGCTTTGAGAATGCTAGAAGCTGTGTTCTGTCAATAAAGCTGGTTTACGACTAAACTCAGCCTCATCATTTGAGCACATCTTCTACACTGGTGACCTACGACGAGAAATGAGCAGACAGAATTCTCCCGAGCGGGGCTCGGCGGAAGCCAGCCTGATGGCCGCCTCCACGATCCGGCTGCCCGATTTCTGGCAGCACAGCCCGCGCTCATGGTTTAGCGCAGTCGAGGCGCAGTTCAACCTCCGGAGAATCTCCAATGACGACACAAGATTCTACCACGTGGTAGCAAAGCTGGACAGCAACACGGTCCAGAGAGTGGAGGATCTGGTTAATCATCCACCAGACAGCGACAAGTACAGCGCATTGAAGGACGCGCTGATCAGCCATTTCACCCCTTCAGTCCAACAACGAGCAGAGGGACTCCTGACGTTGACGGAGTCAGAAAACGATAGACCTGCGGACCTGATGGTGAAGATGCTGAAGCTCAAAGACTCTGAGGATGGCGAATTCATTTTCACCCACCTTTTCCTTCGGACCCTGCCGCCAGCAGTGAGAGTGGCCCTGGCAGAGTCGCCCTGATTGGCCAGGCGAGACTACCATGGGTTGAGCAAAGAGGCGCAGCGGTTGGTCGACGCCCACAAGCGGAACGCGGTTTCGGCCGCGGCGGCTAGCCCGGGAACAGCGTCCGGAGACAGCGCAGGTCCAGCGGTCGCGGCGCCAGACGCACCAACGACGGCGGCGACGGAAGCCAGACGACGCGGAGCGGAGGACAGCCCGTGCTTCTACCACCGTCGTTTTGCAGAGAGAGCGCACAGTTGCGTCCCACCGTGCAACTTTAAGCGCCAGGGAAACGCCAAGACCGAGGGCCGGTAGCAGCTGCGACCCTCGGCAACGAGAACAGGCTGCTTTACCTGACGGATGCACGCTCGGGGAAACAGTTCCTCGTGGACACGGGCTCTCAGCTGAGTTTCGTCACACCCACCTACGCGGAACGGCTGATGCCTTCTAAAGCTCCCTGGGTGTCAGTGTCAGCAGCGAACGGCTCCACGATTAAAACGTTCGGTGAGAGGACCATGCTTCTGTCCTTACAGGGCCGTTCATTTGAGTGGACATTTATTGTAGCAGCAGTCAGTTTCAACATGTTAGGGGCTGATTTTTTGTGCTCACATGGTTTATTGGTTGACCTTGCTAACAGACGTCTGATTAATGCACTGTCCTTTCATTCTATTCCCTGCACAGCTCGGGTGGCCCCGCCGACTGCACATGCCAGCGTCTCAGCTGCGGGTGGTAAGTTTCACACATTGCTTGCTCAGTTCCCAGCACTCACAGTCTCCACGTTTTCGGCAACGGTGGCTAAACATGGGGTGAAGCATTTCATAACAACCACCGGCCCTCCCGTTTTTGCAAAAGCTCGGCGCTTGGACCCAGCTAAACTGGCCATCGCGCGCGAGGAGTTCACTAATCTGCAAAAACTGGGCATTGTTAGACGCTCCAAGAGCTCTTGGGCTTCGCCGTTACACATGGTCCCAAAGGCTGACGGCTCGTGGCGACCTTGCGGCGATTTCCGCAGGTTGAACAACGTTTCAGCTCATGACCGCTACCCGATTCTGCACATTCAGGATTTTTCTGTTCATTGGGCGGGGGCGCGCATTTTTTCTAAAATAGACTTGGTGCACGGTTACCACCAGGTTCCAGTGCGCGCGCAAGATGTACCCAAAACAGCGGTCATAACTCCTTTCGGCCTTTTTGAGTTTTTGCGCATGCCTTTTGGCCTCAAGGGGGCCGCGCAGACTTTCCAACGCATGATGGATGCAGTTTTACGTGACCTTCCTTTCGTGTTCGTTTATTTGGACGATATTTTGGTAGCCAGCGCGTCCGAGGGCGAGCACGAAAAACGCCTCACAGCAGTTTTTCGGAGGCTGGCAGAGCACGGGTTAATAGTTAACCCAGCGAAGTGCCAGTTTGGGGTGGCGCAGATTGATTTTTTGGGACATCGCGTTTCGGCAGAAGGAGCGGTTCCTCTTCCAAATAAAGTGCGTGCCATAACGGATTTTCCGCAACCTCAAACGGTCAAGGCGCTTCAGGAGTTTCTAGGGATGGTTAATTTTTACAACCGGTTCCTCCCAAGTGCAGCACGGCTCATGCAGCCATTGTACACCGCGTTAAAAAAACAAAAGCCCGCAAATAAAGTTGAATGGTCTCCGGAGCGGGAGCGCGCTTTTGCCCAGGTCAAATCAGCCCTGGCAAACGCAGTTTTGTTAGCGCACCCAGTTCCAACGGCCCGCATGGCGCTCACCACTGACGCTTCCGATGTAGCGGTGGGGGCGGTAGTTGAACAGTTTGTGGCAGGTACCTGGCAACCCCTCGCGTTTTTCAGCAGGACTTTGCGCGATAGTGAGCGTAAATACAGTGCGTTTGACAGGGAGCTTTTGGCCCTACACTTGGCCATCCGTCATTTTCAGTTCTGGTTAGAGGGGCGACGTTTCACCGCGTTTGTGGATCATAAACCGCTAACGTTTGCGATGGCCAAAATTTCAGAACCCTGGTCAGGCCGGCAACAAAGGCAACTAGCCGCAATATCGGAGTTCACTATTGATATCCAGCATGTCGCGGGTAAACACAATGTTGTGGCAGACTGCCTCTCGCGCGCGGTAGCACCACCAAGCCCCATAGGGGCAGACTCTGTAGCCGTGGCCGCGGGCCCGGGCAGCGACGCGGGAGCGCGCGCAGCCCCGGTCTGTGTTGGGTTAGATTATGCAGCCATGGCTGCGGAGCAGGTTAACGACACGGAGATGCGCGTGCTCCAGTCTGGACCAACAGGGTTAAGGCTGGAGCACAGGGAGCAACAAAGTGGTATGCCCCCACTAATCTGCAATGCCTCCACGGGGCGGGGCCGTCCCGTGGTGCCAGCCGCGTGGCATCGCCGCGTTTTTGACTCGGTCCATTCTCTCGCGCACCCGGGGGTGCACGCATCGATTAAGTTGGTGGGGGAGAAATTTGTTTGGCCCGGGTTGCGCAAACAGGTCAAGGAATGGGCGGCAGCCTGCGTAGCGTGTCAGCGAGCCAAAATACACAGACACACTAAGGCCCCGTTGGAACCTTTTCACATCCCCGCTAAGCGTTTTGATCACGTGCATGTTGACTTGGTGGGCCCGCTCCCATTATCACATGGGCACACACATCTTTTGACGATGGTGGATCGCACCACGCGCTGGCCAGAGGCAATTCCTCTGACATTAACCACAGCGGAAGAAGTTGCGCGAGCATTTTTAGCAGCGTGGGTTGCGCGTTTCGGTGTACCGTCGGACATAACGTCCGACAGGGGTCCCCAATTTATTTCCGAACTATGGTCATCGATGGCCCGCAGCTTGGGGGTGAAGATTCATCGCACTACCGCGTATAACCCCCAGGCTAATGGTTTATGCGAACGCTTTCACAGGTCATTAAAAGCAGCCCTCAGAGCGTCGCTGACAGATACAAATTGGGTGGACAAACTTCCATGGGTTTTATTGGGGTTGCGTTCTGCACCTAAGGAAGATTTGCATGCTTCCCCGGCTGAATTAGTTTTTGCACAACCTCTCCATTTGCCGGGGGAATTTCTCCCCGATAATCCCGCACCAAATGGCCCCCTGCTCAGCCGTGGCAGAGCGACTCAGGAGCAAACACGCTCCCTGGCCCGGTCCATCACAGTTTACCACACATTTTTGTGCCAAAGGCTTTAAAAAATGCAGAGTTTGTTTTTGTTAAACATGATGCTCAGCGTCCAAGTTTGCGGCCGTTTTATGACGGACCGTTCCGAGTGCTGGAGACCGGGCAGAAGCATTTTCTGCTAGATTTAGGGGGCAGAAGTGAGTTGATTTGCATAAACAGGCTCAAACCCGCCTTTGTTTTGGCTGATGAGGAAGTGCAGCTCGCGAGGCCCCCCCGCCGTGGCAGGCCGCCGAGAGGACATTCTCCAAAATCTTCACAGAAAGGTGCTAACAGCTTTAATCCACAGGTGCAGAGAGATGTTGCAGGTGCAGCCAAGCCAGGTTGCAGCAGATTCGGCAGAAAGTTAAAACCTAGGCAGTTGGTGGATTGATTAGCGATGTATGGAGTGTTTTGTGTTTTTCTTTTTTTTATGCCATGCAGGTTTTGCCTTACTAGACGTTCGGGGGGGGTAGTGTGGGCGACACACATTGTGGGCTCACGTTTCGACAGAGACAGGACTGCATGTGTATTGAGGGTGTCACGTCTGCAAGGACAAAGGACTCGAATCTGCAGAAGATAACAAGGAGGTGTGAGATTTGTCTCTTTGTCCCACAGAAGATGCCCCGGAGAGATTTCCGGTTCATCAGGAAATGAGAGACAATGGTGAAGATTCAAAGGGATGCTTTGTGACTGTATGTTTACTGAAAACACCATGTGACTTGAATTCTGATGCTGGAAACATATAAAAGGGTGATGAGATATGATTCTTTCTCTTTCCTGCTTTGAGAATGCTAGAAGCTGTGTTCTGTCAATAAAGCTGGTTTACGACTAAACTCAGCCTCATCATTTGAGCACATCTTCTACAAAGTCATATTTATGCTAAATAAATAAATCACATTTTCAATCACTGACATATGGATAAACATATTCAGCTTTTTCAAGATTAAATATAAAAATTCCATATACTGTATAATTAAGTCAAAATAAAACTTTGACATAAGTTTAATAATTAATTAAAAATATTGTTTAAAAATTCTATATGCTGTATTCTGCTTTTTTGGGGGTGGGGGGGGGGACATTTGGAATTATTAGGCCTAGCCCAAGCATCCATGTCAGAGAATCCTAAAATGGTGAGGGGGAAAAAACATCTCATCCAAACAAGAACACAAAACATTAAAAAGTCCTTAACAAACATACACCGACAATAACAAAATACCAGAAAAACCTTCTGGACTTTTAATGTTAAGTCCACACTTTCACTTTAATACTGTATTATCATATATTTAAATTATACCTGTGGAGGTATGAAGATGTTTAGGAGAGATGGCAATGGGATTTTTAACCAGATTTAACACAATCTTGGAGAGTGAGAGGATGCCTGAGCGTTGTGATACCAGTTTTCAAGAACAAGGGTGATGCGCAGAGCTGTAGTAACTACAGAGGGACAAAGCTGATCCTCCATATGATGAAAATACGGGAAAGAGTTGTTGAAGCCAGGTTAAGAAGAGAGGTGACAATCAGTGAGCAGCAGTACGGCTTCATGCCAAGAAAAAGTACTACAGATGCAATGTTTGCTTTAAGAGTGTTGATGGAGAAGTAGAGAGAAGGTCAGAAGGAGTTGCACTGTGTTTTTGTGGATCTAGAGAACACATATGATGGGGTGCCAAGCAAGGAAGTGTGGTACTGTATGAGAAAGTCAGGAGTGGCAGAGAAGAATGAGGGTGGTGCAGGACATGTATGAGGACAGCGAGATGGTGGTGAGGTGTGCTGTAGGAGTGACAGATGGATTCAAGGTGGGGGTGGGATTACATCAGGGTTTGGCTCCAAGACCCTTCTTGTTTGCCATGGTGATGGACAGGCTGGCAGACGAGGTCTAAGACGATGTCGAAGTGCCTATTAATAAATGTATGTTCAGTCTTACACTTCACCTCATCCTTGGCTCATAGTACCGACATAACATTTGGCAATAAGGATAAAAGCAGGTATGGACACGTGTGTGACTTCTATTCAGCCGTTTTTGGAGCTACCTGGTGAACCACCCGTCCCTTGGTCACTGTGGTTTGCCACGTTCCAGATGTACTTGGTGGCGCTGGACCTTGGGCAGATGGAGAAATTGAGGGCACGGGCGTTGTTGGTCCATAACCTAGGAATGAATGGACAGCAAATTTTGAGCATGTTGGGCGTCTGTGATAGCTTTGAAGAAGTGATGGAGCTAACGGCACACCATTTTCGCGCCCCAGAAAACGTCATCATCCGGAGGATTCAGTTTCAACAGCGCTGCCAACGGGCTGGCGAGTCGGTGTAGCAGTTTGTGGCAGACCTGAGATTGCTGGCCAGCGACTGCCAGTTTGGACCATTGGAGGAAGAGATGGTTCGTGACCAGTTGGCGGAACATACTGTCTGCCCTGCTATAAGGTCAAAACTGCTCATGTTCTCGGATGAACTGACGATTTCTACAGCCATCGATTTGGCTCAACAACTGCAGGCGGCGGATAAGCTATCATGGGAGCTAAGTGGGAGTGTGCTTCATCGCCATATTGAATCACAGTCAACGGCGCAGGCAGTGGACCCGGACAGCGACGATAGCGTGGGGGGTGAGAAGGAACACGCCAATGCTGTAAAAATGGAGTCTGCCCCAGGAACGCCCATGTGCATGGGTTGCAGGTCCGCGAAGCACCATTATAAGGCCAGGGAGTGTCCGGCGAGAGGGAAGCTTTGTGGCAAGTGCGGACTCTTGCATCATTTTGCCAGGGCATGCCACAAGTTCGAGCGAGGGAGTCTGAGATGTAAGGAGGATTCGCCTGCCCCCACGGTTGTCCACACTGTGTCCCCAAATACCTATGGACGTTCTTTCTGTATGGCGGAGTTGGACGGGGTAGTGGTGCCATTGTTAACTGACATGGGAGCGGTGAGCTCCGTATTGAATTGGGCGACCGTGAGGACTTTTTTTTCCGCATTACAGGATTGGAGGCAGTTTGGCGCCGCTTTGCGGTTATGGTGGAGGAAGGTTGGCCACGGTGGGATCACTGAGACTGACAGCTCGGTACAAGTCGGCGGAGGGGTGCAACCTGAAGTTTGTCGTGACGGCCTGTGGTGAAAATATAATGGGATATGATTTGTTTTATGGTTTGGGCTTCAGCATCAAAAACAGTGCTAGAGAGGAGTGGCCGGGATGTGGTTTGTGGGACCGGCCGGTCCCGCGAATGGAAGATGGAGCTGTGTAGGACGAGACCTTGCCTGGCACTCTGGAGAGTGAGCAGGGCCAACACCATCCAGGGCCATCGCAGGAGAGTTCTGGTGCCAGAGCCCAAGTCACCCTGGACGAGGGTACTGGGCGGCACAGTGGGACACCTGTGAGGGCGGGTGGCGCCGAGGGGCTGACTTCATCTGTTCCCGGATTTCCACTGGAAGGGGCCGGTGAACAGGAGGTCACAACGGCGAGGGCGGCAGCAGAGACAAAAGCGGTCGGGGCAGGACCAGCTGGCATGGTAAAATGATGTGCCAAACAGAAACACTGTAAGCCGAGTAAAGCCCCTCTGGGGGTCACAGATGTGGTCCGGGCCCGGGAGGAGACATGGTGGAGGAGGATTCGGGCTAAGCGCCGGTTGAAAGAGCACCAGGGGTGGCTGCAGGTGGTGGCCACATGGGAGCATGCCTATCTCCAATTGTTGGATGGCTCATGGAGGCATCCAAATGAGCTGCAGCATGCCCCGGAGAAGATTGGTGGGCTTGGATCTGATCATGGGAGGTCCCTGGTGGTGGCGAAGAGGAGGCGCACCGGAGTCGGGCCAGCCAGTGTCAACCTGGGAGGTCATTTCTCCCCTGGGGCGGACTGATGGGAGGAAAGTCCAGAGCGGGGGTGTGGGGTTGTCTGTGTTCATGGGGATTTATTTTATGTTATGTTTAAATTAGGACATGGCAGTGTTTTATGTTGAATTGTTTTGTGCAGAATAATTCGCTTTGCCATGTGGGGTGAGGTGGCAGTCTACCCATCTTCCCCAATTTAGTTATTTTGGTATGTCTGTTAGGTCATCTGTGTTGTTATTATTTTAGGGCATGTTTCGGGTTCCAAATTGGGGTGGGTTTCGATTGTGTGTGTGATTTTGTTGCTTTGTGGTGGTGGTGGTGGTGGGGAGTTCGGGGCTCTTATTTGGGCGGTACGGGTGGTGGCTCCACCTTTTCGGTTCCGCCACCACCCATGGGTATAAGAGAGCAGCGGGAAGGAGGGGTGATCTCTTGGCCACCTCTCTGCCTGGTGGATGTGCTTGTATTGTGAGAAGAGATTATTAATAAACGTGTGTTCAGTCTTACACTTCGCCTTGTCCTTGGCTCATAGTACCGACATAACATGGACATGATTTGGAAAGACACACACCTGTCTATATAAAGTCCCACAGTTGACAGTGCATGTCAGAGCACAAGCCAAGCATGAAGTCAGTGGACTTGTCTGTAGACCTCCAAGACAGGATTGTCTCAAGGCACAAATCTGGGGAAGGGTACAGAAAAAGTTCTGCTGCTTTGAAGGTCCCAATGAGCACAGTGGCCTCCATCATCCGTAAATTGAAGAAGCTCAGAACCACCAGGACTCTTCCTAGAGCTGGCCGACCGTCTAAACTGAGTGATCGGGGGAGAAGGGCCTTAGTCAGGGAGGTGATCAAGAACCCGATGGTCACTCTGTCAGAGCTCCAAGGTTCCTCTGTGGAGAGAGGAGAACCTTCCAGAAGGACAACCATCTCTGCAGCAATCCACCAATCAGACCTGTATGGTAGAGTGGCCAGATGGAAGCCACTCCTTAGTAAAAGGCACATGGCAGCCCGCTTGGAGTTTGCCAAAAGGCACCTGAAGGACTCTCAGACCATGAGAAACAAAATTCTCTGATCTGATGAGACAAAGATTGAACTCTTTGGCGTGGCTGCCAAGTGTCATGTTTGGAAGAAATCAGGCACCACTCATAACCACGCCAATGATGGTGGCAGCATCATGCTGTGGGGATGTTTTTTAGTGGCAGGAACTGGGAGACTAGTCAGGATAGAGGGAAAGATGAACGCAGCAATGCACAGAGACATCCTGGATGAAAACCTGCTCCAGAGCACCCTTGACCTCAGACTGGGGCGACAGTTTATCTTTCAGCAGGACAACGACCCTAAGCACACAGCCAATATATCAAAGGAGTGGCTTCAAGACAACTCTATGAATGTCCTTGAGTGGCCCAGCCAGAGCCCAGACTTGAATTCAACTGAACATCTCTGGAGAGATCTGAAAATGGCTGTGCACCGACGCTTCCCATCCAACCTGATGGAGGTTGAGAGGTGCTGCAAAGAGGAATGGGCGAAACTGCCCAAAGATAGGTGTGCCAAGCTTGTGGCATCATATTCATAAAAACTTGAGGCTGTGATTGCTGCCAAAGGTGCATCAACAAAGTATTGAGCAAAGGCTGTGAATACATGTGATTTCTTAGTTTTTTATTTTTAATACATTTTCAGAAATCTCAAACTTTTTTCACATTGTCATTATAGGGTATTGTGTGTAGACTTTTGAGGAAAAAATGAATTTAATCCCCTTTGGAAAAAGGCTTTAACATAACAAAATGAGGAAAAAGTGGAAGTGTTGTTAATACTTTCCAGATGCACTGTACCTGGTGTCAACTATCCAAAAGAATGGAAAATGCGCAAGAAGTGAAGAAGAGAGTGCAAGCAGGGTGGAGTGAGTGGTGACGAGGGTCAGGGGTAATTTGTGACAGGATAGCAGCTAGAGTGAAAGGTTTACAAGAGTGAAACCTGCACAAAGGATGTTGAAGATGGAGCTGCCGGGCAGGAGGAAAAGAGGAAGACCACAGAGAAGATTCATGGATGTAGTGAAGGGGGACATGGAGAGGGTTGGTGTGAAAGAAGAGAATGCAAGAGATAGGGTGAGATGGAGGCAGATTATCTGCTGTGGTGAACCCTAAAGGGGGCAGCTGAAAGACAAAGAAGACCATGAGCATATATTTAAATTATACTGTAAGGGAAAAAGTGACAGACGGTGGCTCCTTTACTGATTGTATTATAGTGTTAATGTGTGGTTCTGATTAATTAACTGTCGGAACAGCAATACAAATATTGTTTATATGCAATAAGGACACTATTTTTACCTCACGCCACAGTTGAGTTTAAACTGCTTGTCCTCTGTGGCCCTCTTGTGGAAAACGTTAGAACACCTCTAACAAAATAATCCACAATATAATGTGGATTATTCCACTAGACAGTTTGGTGTTGAGATCAAATTTGATTTTAGCCTCATGTGACCATAACATATTTTTCCACTTGGCCTCAGAATCTTCAGGGATCATTCTGGCAAAGCTGCATGTGATCTTTCTTGAGGAGTGGCTTTTTTCTTACAACCCTCCCATACAAGCCACATCTGTGGAGAATTTGTGATATTGTTATTACATGCAAACACTGACTACCCTTCACTCTCACAAGTTCCTGCAGTTGCTTTAAAGTTGCTGTAGGTGTCTCAGCCTCGTTCTTTCGTCCAGTTTGGAGGAATGTCCAGGGAGGATCTCAGTTCCATATCCAATACCCCTTTGGTCTTTGACTGGCGTGGGGGTAAAAATTATGTCTGTTGTGGAAGATGAAGGCAGACGAGGCAACGAGCTGCACGACACAAACTTTATTCACCTTCCAACATGAAACACAGAAACTCTAACTCTGAGTACCTGAGCAAACTCTTTCATACACATACTCCTGCCTCCGGCACACAGGGTAAACACATTAACATACAGACATGAAAGACGTACATACATTAACATGACATTGACACACACGTCACAGAGCAGGTCTTGCTAGCATACATTCGCACCCACTGTGTCCTCAGGTGTGAACCTGACACGGCGGGGGGCGAAAGGCACATCTTTGTTTGTTTAGCTCCTCTCACCTTTCTCCATTAGCATCCCTCTATCTTCTCCCCACCAACCCCATTGTCCTGGGTGGAGTGCCATATGTATTGTGTCCACCCCCACTCCCCCCCCCCCCCCCAACATCCAGAAGGGGCTCTAACCCTCCGGCGCCTTGGGCTTGAGCCGGCACCCGTAACGGCTGTAACGTGGAGTCGCCAGACCAGCTGAAGTGTCTTGCTGTTGAGGTGGGCAGGAGACAAACTCGGCCTCCGCCGTGCAATCCTGTGGAGAGGGAAAGGGTGGGGAGGGGAAAGACCTAGTCTGCTGCCAACAGTTCTCCGCCGGGGGAACACCAACTTGCGGAGCCACTGTAGGTGGGCGTCCGCGCCGGGGAGCTTGAGCCAACACCACCTGCTCATCTGCCAATACATAAGTGGGTTTAATCCTGTCAATGCAGACAGTTTCCTTATGCCCCCCCAAAGTCTAACACAAAATGCTTTGCCCCGGTTTCCAGCACTCTGAACGGTCCGTCATACGGTGGACGCAGTGGGGTTCTGTGTGCATCGTGCCTAACAAAAATGAACTTGGTGCTCTGTAAGCTCTTTGGGACGAAGGTGTGGGAAAACAATGGTGCGCTGGGCCCGGCACATTGGCTGGCCCTGTACCATGAAAAAATTGTGCAGGCAGGTCGGTCCCGGGTGCGGGGTTTTCCGGTAAAAATTCCCCGGGGATCCACAGCGGCTGAGAAAAAACGAGTTCTGCTGGGGAGGCTGCCAGATCCTCCTTAGGCGCGGAGCGCAACCCTAACAGGACCCAGGGCAGGCGGTCAACCCAATTTGCATCCGTGAGTGAAGCTCTGAGCGCTGCCTTAAGTGACCTATGAAAACGTTCGCATAAACCGTTAGCCTGGGGATTGTACGTGGTGGTGCGGTGGATTTTGACCCCCAGGCTCTGGGCCATCACGAACCAGAGTTCCAAAACGAATTGCGGACCCCTGTCGGAAGTGATGTCTGACAGAGATCCGAACCGTGCAACCCAAGCTGGCAAAAAAGCACGAGCCACTTCCGCGGACGTGGTGGAAGCCAGTGGGACCACTTCAGGCCAATGCGTGGTGCAGTCCATGATAGTCAAAAGATGCATGAAACCTTGTGACGGCGGGAAGGGGCCCACCAAATCCACGTGGATGTGGTTGAACCTCCTGGCTGGAATTTGCAACGGCTCGAGGGGGGCTTTGGTGTGCTTGTGCACTTTGGCCCACTGGCACGCGACGCATGCTGCAGCCCATTCTTTTACGTCCCTGCGTTAGTGCGGCCAGACAAATTTTGCCCCCACCAGTTTAACCAAGGCACACACACTGGGGTGTGAAAGGAAGTGGACTGACTCAAAAATGCGGCAGTGCCAAGAGCTTGGAACCACTGGGCGTGGGCAACCAGTGGCGACATCGCAGAGCAGGGGGGGCACCCTTCTTGCACCGCCCTGCTCTCCAGTTTTAACCCAGTAGGCGCGAACAGGAGCGCGTAAATGTCCACGTCCCCGGTTTGCTCCACAGCCATGGAGGGGAAATCTATTCCCATGTAGACCGGGGAGACTAATGCGCGTGACAGGCGCACGGGCTGTGGCCACGACATTAAGCTTAACGGCTACATGCTGGATGTTGGTCGTAAACTCCGAGATCGTGGCCAAATGTCGTTGCTGCTGGGCTGACCACGGTTCCGAGACTTTGGACATTGCGTACATTAGTGGCTTATGATCACCGAACGTGGTGAACTTGCGCTCTTCCAGCCAAAACTGGAAGTAGCACATCGCCAGGTGGAGGGCCAACAACTCTCTGTCAAACGTACTATATTTGCGTTCGTTGTTGTGCAAAGTATGGCTGAAAAATGCGAGTGGCTGCCACGCGCCGGAAACGTACTTCTCCACCACTGTCCCTATGGCAACGTCAGATACATCAGTGATGAGTGCTATCTGCGCTGACGGGGCAGGGTGGGCTAGCAAAGCAGCATTAGCGAGTACTGTTTTGGTATTTGGGAAAGCCTGGACTCGCTTGAGGGTCCAGTCGATGTTTGTGGGTCCAGTCGATGTCCGCGGACTTCTTTCTTTTGTGCACGATGTACAACGGCTGTAGCAGCTGGACTGCTCGAGGAAGGAAACGGTTGTAAAAGTTCACCATGCCCCAAAATTCCTGCAGGGCCTTCACAGTCTGCAGAAGTGGAAAATCCGACACGGCACTCACCTTATCAGGCAGCGGAATTGAACCCTCTGGCGAAATGCGGTGACCCAAAAAATCAATCACTGGCACTTTGCCGGGTTAACGATAAGCCCGTGTGCTTCCAACCTTTGGAAAACTAGTTTGAGATGGGTGAGTTGCTCCTCCTCGGATGCGCTAGCCACCAGAATGTCATCTAAGTAGACAAAAATGAAAGGCAGGTCACGGAGCACCGCGTCCATCATTCTTTGGAAGGTTTGCGCTGCGCCCTTTTAAGCCTGCTTCATGCCACATGTAACCCTTGCCTTATGTTAATTTGGTAAGGGAAATTATGAAGTGTAGACCAGTTGCTAGGTTCGTAAGGGTTACAATAGGGAATTAAAATGAGTGTGGAATGAAATAGCTGGAGGCAAGAAAAGAGCAATTCATGTCTGTTATTATTAAAGATAAAAAGAACAAAATATACAAACAATTTACAAACATACAAATATAACAATGGCCGGCATGAAATAAAACCCCAAAATTGTCCTACTGAGCTCAGTGTTTGTTTGTCTTTTTGTTTTAGTCGTTTGACCAGTCAAAATATCTTGTATTTCCAGACTCAGGTTTCTTTTCCTCTTTTAAAGCGGCGGCTTGAGTTGTTACCACTTTGAATTTTGGGCACTGGAGAGAGGAAGGATGTTCTTCAACCGAGATCTTGGTTCAGATCTCGGTTCAGTCTCGGTTCAGGTCTCGGGTCAGACTCGCCATCTCCATTCAGAGAGAATCCAGGATCCAGAAGGTTCTTAATCGACAACCAAAAAAACCTAGCCTGCACAACAATAATGATATTATTGTTTACAGCTAGAGTAATTCGTTTTCCAATCTCTTCTTATATAACACTATAGCTTAGTGTTTAAATTCTTCTCTCATATTACTATTATTGCAATCCAGTAATATAGTAAGATCTTACAATTCACATTTCACACCTTACATGCATGTTTTCTTTTCTCAAAATCTCTCTGGTAGTACATGAAATACTTTTTTTCTCATGTAACCAATTAAATGAACTTCTCTTTTTATCTCTACATCATTTAACCATGAAATTATGATTAATCCCTTTTAACCTTGTCTTTGTAAATCATGAAATGAAATACAATTAATCTATCATAACCAGGGAATATACTGTCCCATTACTTCCAATATTCCCTTTTAAAATCAGTAAAACCCTGTCTGAGCTACTGGGTTTAGCATAACCTATGAAATTACATAGGAAACCAACAAAATGTGCTTTTAGCATCAAACTACACATTACATTCAACAGAAATAGTGCAAAAGAACTAAAAGTACTTCAGCATACTGTTGGGAACTGAAATCACATTTAGGAAAACCATACAGACACAAAAATAGCCTTTTCCATTGCTTTTAAACAGAAAAAATCCACTTGCGATTAGCATTAGCATAATGCTAACATTAGCATGTATTGTTTAGTACACACTCGGTTTTCACTCACCAAGATGAGGTATCAGTGTGAACACAGCAAAAGTCACAGCCTCACGGCCTCTCAAGCTCGTGCTCCCGTCAACTTAGGATAATAAAGGTTTCAAATTAGTGTTTGGACAGTGTTTAGATTTATTTACAGCATCTTTCTAAATTAAACTCACCAAGAAGACCCACAGGTCTCCACACATACTGTCCACAGCCTCTCTCGTCCGCTCTCAGATCGCAAAAGACCGAAAAACCGGGTGCGCGCCTCGGCACTCTGCTCGGAAGCCGGGGCTAATATCGCTCTTAACGAATGAAAAGACCACGATCGCCCAACGTGACCATGAAACAGGAATTTAAAAGTTGGACAACAAGGATCACACTTCCTCTTCCCAAAATAATCGTTTTTCAAAATAAAATCACACAATTGTATGACATCTGAGAAAAAAAAGGGTCATTTTCTCAGCTGGGTTACACACACCTCTGCTGTCCTTGTACGTGTAACCGGAAACCTCATGTGACCAAAGTTATGTCATCGTTTCCACTCCGCTAGTGTCCAGAGTGCTCGACCGTGGACGACCGCGTGCAGCCCAAATTTTGTGACCACGCTGCCTGTCCACGACCTGAATGCGTTGAAAAGCGCATGCGCAAGACTGAACATCCCATTCACAAGGTGGCGATATCGACACAGCATACATCAGTAGACAAAGAATACAACGAGGAGGCAGAAAACGAGAATAAAAATATACATGAATCATACACACATACTTTCTTTCACAGCGGCAGCAGCATCTTCGTGGAAAAGGAGTGAAAATCAGGAAGTCAAACAGCAGAAATGGACTCTATATTTGATGAGAAACTTTGTGAAGAAGTCCGCCATTTCTTCGCTGGTGAAAATCCTGGCGTGTCAGCGTCTTAGCGCTACCTATCGGGCGGGAGGGAAACTACAAATGATGGTTGTGTGCATGCATCAACCGTTTGGCCTGGGTAGATGAAAAAAGTGAGCATGAACAGTGCCGCGTGTGTGCTGGGCTCGTCAAAGCGTACACGGACCAAAGTGGATTAGAGGGGAAATGCAGCATGAAGCAGACTTAACCCAAATGGCATGTGTAAAAACTCGAAATGGCCAAAAGGAGTTATTACTGCTGTTTTGGAAACGTCCTCCGCACACACCGGGACCTGGTGGTAACTGCGGACCAGATCCACTTTCAAAAAAACACGCGTTCCAGCTAGGTCCATGGAAAAATCCTGGATGTGCGAGATGGGATACTGGTCGTGTTCCATGGCGTTGTTCAAGCACCGGAAATCGCCACACAGTCGCCACGACCCATCGGCCTTAGGCACCATGTGTAGTGGGGATGCCCACGGGCTGTTGGAGCACCTAACGATGCCCAGCTGCTCTAAGTTGGTAAATGCCTTGCGCGGGCTGGCTAGTTTAACCGCGTCCAGGCGCCGAGGTCACGCAAACACCAGTGGACCTTTTGTGGTTATGAAATGTTCGACCCCATGTTTGGTTACTGTAGCAAAAAATGTTGGAACCGTGAGTGATGGGAACTGTGAAAGTAAATGCTGGTACTTACCCCCTGGAGCTATAACGTTAGCCTGTGTTGTTGGCCCAACTCCCCGAGCCGTGCAGGGCAAAGAGGAAAAAGAGAGAGTGTCGACTAAACGTCTGCTGGCAACATCAACAAACAATCCATAAGCACATAAAAAATCTGCATCTAAAATGGGGACAGAACATGCCGCTGTCACAAAATCCTATTGGTAATTGTATAAGCACACTGTCACCGTCCGTTCGCCAAACGTCCTGATGTTGGATCCGTTGGCGGCTGTGAGCTCGGGACCACTGCCACCTGCTGATCTGTCTGCGCTGACCGGCAGAATGAGACTCTTCTGGGAGCCGGAGTCCACTAAGAAACATCTCCCTGAACGTGTGTCTGTGATGAAAAGCAGCTTGTTCCTGTCACCAGCAGTCACAGCTGCTACTGACTGCTGGCCATGCCGTTCCCCTGGCTTCTTGAATTGGTACGGCGGCAGACAGCATTAGGCATTTGAGCCGAAGCAGCGGTGATAGAAACAGAGTGTCCCATTCCTGCTTCTCTTGGCGTCTGTCCCAGCCACCACCAACGGCTCCTCGACCTCGCTGGAGTCCTTCCTGGGTGCTGGTGTCGTTGCGTGCATGCTGAGCATTCTGGTTGCTAGGATGATGAGGTCCGCTTTCAGCACCAGAGTGCGGTAGTTCTTGGTTACCAGCAGCGGTGAGTTGGCCAGGATCGCCCTCGCTGTAGCAGGTAGGTTCCTGAGGAAGAGGTGGGTGAACAGGAAGGATTTGTTGCTCTTCCCAATTAATGCTATCATGCTCTCCATCAGTTCCACAGCTGATCTGTCACCTAACTCTAAGCGCGTTAGGAGTCTCTCTGCTCTCTCACTGTCCGACAGGGTATACCCCTGAATTAGCATCTGCTTGAGTGCATCTTATTTCCCCTGGGCCGGCAGTTCCTGGAGCAGGCTTGTTACTGGCTGTGTGGCGTGCATATCCAGCGCAGCGACCACATAATAATATTTGATGTCGTCCGTGGAGATCCCGCGGTGTGCGAAATGGGCTTCAACATGTAGAAACCAAGTGGTCGGATTGTGGAGCCAGAAGTCAGAAGTCCGGGAGCTTGACTGTGACAGTGCATGCTGTGCTGCTGTTCTCCGGGGCAGTGCTCAGCTCGTTCTCCATTGCACGTCTTAGGGTCACCAATGTGGAAGATGAAAGCAGACGAAGCAGCGAGCTGGACGACACACAAACTTTATTCACCTTCCAACATGAAACACAGAAACTCTAGCTCTGAGTGCCTGAGCGAACTCTTTTATACACTTATATTCCCACCTCCAGCACACAGGGTAAACACATTAACATACAGACATGAAAGACATGTACACACATTAACATGACATTGACACACACGTCACAGAGCAGGTCTTGCTCCCATTCATACACACCCCCTGCATCCTCAGATGTGAACCTGGCACGGCAGGGGCAAAAGGCACATCTTTGTTTAGCTCCTCTCACCTTTGTCCATCAACATCCCTCTATCTTCTCCCCGACCAACCCCGTTGTCCTGGGTGGAGTGCCATATGTATTGTGTCCACCACACTGTCTTCATTTCAGGCTGCAAAGCAACAAAACATAATTTTGAAGGGGGTGATTCTTTTCTATACCCACTGTACCTGATGTAAAAATTAACAACAGTTACAACTAAAAGCTGCCTAAAATGCTTAAAATCAACATTCTTCCACATCTAAAATTCTTTAGCTGTTTTTTTTTTTTTTTAGTAAATTCTGGCTTTTCATTCAGACAAACAGAATGTTATAAATTGAAAACAAATAATGAATGCCAATGAATAAATCTGTCTACCTTGAGAAATGCACAAAATTCTTATTCTATTTGAGCACTTAGTTTCCTTTGCAGAGCTTTGTTTTACTGTTAATTAAAATTCAATAGTAATATTATTAGCATCTTTGGGCGAGAGGCAGGGTACATGTCTACCAAAAAGAAAACTACAGCAATGCTTTTGCTAAATGCACATAACATGTTAGAAATATGGAGAAGAATCAAAATACAATATTTATGGTATTACAACTGACAATAAGACAATATTATGGAGTCCTTAAGGTCCTGAATAATAAGTTATGTTAAAAAGATAATTATCTTGAGTGGATGAGATTGCATTTATTTATTTATTTTAATACATTGGGTACACAAGTTATTCATCTTGTGCAAATGACATACTTGTCCTGTGCAAATAAGATAATAACTTGTGCTCATTTGATTATTTTTCTTGTGCAAAAAACCCCCAAACAACTAATAAATTCTGCACACGTTATTTATCTTCTTACTATTTATCAAGTCATTTGCCTTAAAGAAAGAGGCAGACAAAGGAACTAACATAACCATCTGTTTGAGTAACCACAGAATTAAAAAAAAAAAATGTAGTCATTTGAGAAACATAGATACTTTTGTTCAAGTACTGTTTGTACTACAGGATCATTGCTTCTACTCAACTATTTTTTGCACAGCAGTGAATTGCAAGAGGCAGAAGAAAAAAATTAATTGAATAAATAGAGCACAGGAATGTAAAACGTTATTTTAACATATTCCTCAATATATGCACATAAAGTGGACTGAACTAAATTGTGATATGAATTGTGAACAGTCATGCAAAAATATGATATCAGCAATCAAATAAATTATCTCAAAACATAAAATAACACTAAACACAAGAGAAAACAGAATCGACCTTGGCTAAATGAAAGCTTATGGAATCTCATGAAAAAAGGGATTTAGTTCTTAAAAAATGGCTAAAAACTGATTTAAGTACAGACAGACTGATTTTTAAAAGCCTCAGAAATGAAGTCACCCTGCAGCTCTGTAAAGCAAAAGCAAATTTCTTCTTAGACATAATCAAAAATGCAAAAGGGAACAACAAAAACCTGGAAATATATTGATAAACTCACAGGAAAAAAAATGCAAAAAAGTGAAGTCATACAACTCAATTTGAATGCAAAACTTCCCTCAGATAGCTCAGTTATAGCCAGCAATTTTAATGAGTATTTTTTCAAATTGGTACAAGAACTGGGTCTGAATTTTACCCAAACATACCAGCACCAAATTAAAATAAATCATGAAACTGATGTAAACCTTAAATCCACAAATGAGGTAAAGCTTAACAAAATTATATCATCTCTATCAAGTTCCAGAGCTAAGGATTTTCATGGACTAGACACTGTATTCTTGAAAAAACAGATACTTTAATAATTTCAATTGCAGAACTAATAAATCAATACATACATTAAAATATCTTTCCTGATGCATTGAAACCTGCCATTGTAACTGCCATACACAAAGCTGGAGACAAACAGGAAATTAGTAATTGTAGACCAATAAGTATATTTCCTGTTTTGTCAAAAGCCATTGAAAAGGTGGTACTAGACCAACTGGTAGAACATCTCGAATCTGCCCAGCTGCTGCATCCCATACAGTTTGGTTTCAGGCCAAACCACTCAACGGAGGCTGCATGTTGTTACTTTATTGAAATGATTAAAGAAAATCTGGACAAAGGGGGGTGGTAGGAGCCATCTTTTTAGACTTATGTAAAGCCTTTGATATGGTCAATCACTCAGTCCTTCTTTCTAAACCATCAGAATATAAACTGTCCGTGAATACCCTTAGCTGGTTAAAATCTTATCTATCCGGTCACTCCCAGTGTGTGTGCATAAACAATACTGTAGCGTGGAGGGTGAAACAGGGCATCCTGGCAGAACTAAAAACAATATCTGCCACAGGTCTGTGGTGGACCACTCCCAGTTACACGGGGTGAGATTGGACATCCTGGCAGATAAACACATCTGTTGCAAGGTCTGTGGTGGACTGTGCCAGTCGGTGCATTGTGACATGCACTACACAAAGAGCAGAGATAAACAAACCTATCATCTGGTCAGTCCCTGCAACAGATACTGGAGTCAGTTTGTCTTGGCTTGTCCTTGCCACTGATAATACCTTTATCTGCCAAGAATGTGCTGCTAGTCCAGCAAAAGCTAGCGGTACTCAAATACTTTGCAAGCAGTTTCATGAAATGGTCAATCAGAAAGCAACTCATACCGGCTCCGACGTCGCCCGGAGTTACAAGGTCCACGCTGATCTGTTCACACGCCGACGGGCAGCAAAAAGTAAGCTAGGAGCAGGAAGACAAAAGAAGAGGAAAACAGCAGCCTTGTGTGTAGCAGTATGGAATGTATGCACTCTGTTGGACAGAACAACATCACAGCGCCCAGAAAGACAGACCACGCTTGTAGCCCTGGAAATGAACAGGTACAATGTAGACATAGCTGCATTTAGTGAAACAAGATTGCCTGGATATGACAGTTTGGAAAACCATGGGTACATCTTCTTTTGGAGTGGGAGATCAACTCAAGAAAGGAGAGAAACAGGAGTGGGCTTTGCAGTTAGAAAGGAGATAGCAGCAATGCTTGATGAGGAACCGGTGCCAATCAATGACAGGATAATGACTATGAGACCCCCACTACAGTGGAAGATGTACAGTATGTCACACTCATCAGTGTATATGCCCCAACAATGACCAACACAGAGGAGGCGAAGGAAGAATTCTACAGTGATTTACGTGAGACTATCAGGCGTGTACTGACTGATGACAGGCTGATACTCGGAGATTTTAATGCCAGAGTTGGTTCGGACACTGAGAAATGGAAAGGAGTGCTAGGCAGTCATGGAGTAGGCAAGTGCAATGCTAAAGGAGAACTTCTACTTGCACTATGTTCAGAGTACAACCTTGTGATAACCAACACTCTATTTAAGTACAAGGACACACACAAGAAGACATGGATACACCCGAGATCCAAGCACTGGCACTAATTAGACTACATCATAGTCAGGCAGAGAGACATAAGGGATATATTGGACACCAGAGCAATGAGAGGCACAGACTGTGGTACTGATCATGTTATGCTGAGATCTAGAGTAAGGATTTGGAGACAAAAACAGCACTGCAGGACGGGTGCGAAGCCACCACGGAAGCTAAACACTAGTGCACTGAAAGGCCAAAAGAAGCAGTAAGAACTTACACAGGAAATGGATGAAAACTTGAAAGACTGGGACAGCAACAACTCAGAGAATGACATAGAAGAGAAATGGGCAACACTGAAGGATACGGTGTATCAGACTGCGAGTGATGTATTAGGCTACCCTGAGAGGAAACATCAAGATTGGTTTGATGAGCATGATGAGCACCTGAAGAAACTACTAGAAGCGAGGAATACAGCTAGGCAGGAAAACCTACAGTGTAACACAAGGTCAAAGAAGAAGAAATACTCAAAGACTCAGAGTGAGCTACAGAAGTATACCAGAGAGATGAAGTCCAACTGGTGGGATGAAAAAGCGGAGGAACTTCAAACTGCAGCAGACAGAAAGGACATGAAAACAATCTTCACTGGTTTGAGAGAAATCTATGGCCCTAAACCAAGAGGATTGATCCAACAAAAGGCTATGGACGGTGAAACAGTTCTGCAGGAGAAAGACAAGATCCTGGACAGATTTGCAGACCACTTTGACCAACTACTAAACAACCCTGGAGATCTCGCTAAAGAAGCTCTAGTGTAGCGACCAGCTGTATCAAGTCTGGATGAACCACCAACTTTTGATGAACTAATGGCAGCTATCAGGACAACACAGGATGGTAGAGCTCCAGGAAGGGATGGAATTCCAGCAGAAGTGTGGAAATTTGGTGGTGTTCAGCTGACCAACTGCCTGCACAAGCTCGTCCGAGAGATATGGGATGCCCAGAAAGTACCTCAAGACTGGAAGGATGCAAGTATTGTGCCTTTGTTCAAGAAAGGTGACAGGAAAGATTGTGGAAATTACCGAGGTATATCACTGCTAACCACTGTTGGTAACATTCTCTCATGTGTACTACTGAACAGACTCAACGAACACATTTCGCAGAATGTACTACCAGAAACCCAGTGTGGCTTTAGAAGTGTAAGAAGCACAATGGACATGATTTTCTGCTTGAAACAGGTTCAAGAAAAGTGTATCAAACAGAACATGCCGCTTTATGTAGTCTTCATAGACTTCAGTAAAGCCTTTGATACTGTTTCGCAACAAGGACTTTGGCAGGTACTCAAGAAATATGGTTGTTCAGAGAAGTGTGTCAGCCTGATCAAGGTACTCCACACAGGTATGCAAACAAACGTGGCAATGAGTGGTTCAGTATCTAAAGACTTTTCAGTAAGCAATGGGGTGAAACAAGGGTGTGTGCTGGCATCTACACTCTTCTAGCTATATCTGGCAACCATGCTTGAGGTGGCCTTCAAAGACACTTCAGAAGGAGTACACATTCAAACAAGGAAAGAAGCAGACTTGTTCAATGTGGCACAGTTTAAAGCCAAGAGTAAGACATCGATAAAGATAGTAAAAGAAATGCTCTTTGCTGACGACAGTGCTCTAGTTGCACACAGCGTGGAAGATATGCAATCTTTAGTGGAGAAATTTGCAAGAGCAGCTAGCCAATTAAGCCTCAAAATCAACATCAAGAAGACAGAGTGCCTTTATCAACCACCAAAGTTCCAGTTATCAATATCACTACCAGAAGAGATCAGCACTGGTACAGAGCCACTAGTCAAGTGCAAGACTTTCAAGTATTTAGGAAGTACTGTTTCAGAGAATGCTAGGCTGAAGGATGAACTATCTCTCAGAATTGGAAGAGCGAGCGTTGTGTTTGGAAACTTGAGGGAGAGACTGTGGAACAATCGACATGTGTCTATCCATGTGAAATACAAAGTGTACAGAGCGACAGTACTGGCTACTCTATTGTACGGTGCTGAAATTGGACTGTCTACAGAGTGCAGGTGAAGAAACTCCACGCGTACATGATGAGACACCTTCGAGCCATAATGAACATCTCATGGAAAGACAAGATAACCAACATAGAAGTGTTGAAACAAGGTGGCTACCATCAATGGAGGACATGCTAATACAGATAAACCTGAGATGGCTTGGACATGTTGAGAGGATGGCCCACCAGCGTCTCCCTCAGCAGTTACTCTACTTACAGTTATGCGAGGGAGGTCAAACGCAATCAGGGTAGACCAAGGCTCAGATTTAAAGACACTGTAAAAAGAAACTTGAAGAAGCTGGACATAGACAGGAGTTCCTGGCAGTGGAAGGCTAAGGACAGAGCTGTGTGGAGGAATCTGATCAGACCTAAATGAAACAGTCATTGTCGCCCACAACAGACTGCTATGATGATGATGATCCCAGTCAAAGGCACTGTACCACAAGGTTCAATTTTAAGCCCACTGCTGTTTATTTTGTATATTAATGATTTTCCATCAGTATGTGAAAATGACACAGAAATTCAGATGTATGCAGATGACAGTCATCTACACAAATGGGAAGGATGCCAAACAAGTGGCTGACAAGTTAATGATAGCAATGGAGAAAGTGTCAAAATGGCTTAATTAATCATGCCTCACTCTGAACATAGGGAAAACAGCTACCATGTATTTTACCAACAAACAAAATCATACGCACTGTCCGAGTATAACTGTAAATGAAGCAAATATAGAAAATGTAACAGAGTTTGAGTATTTGGGTGTCACATTAGAGCCCACGCTCAGCTTTAAAAAGCACATAAAATGGATGAGCTACACTCTGAAATATACAGTGGCGTGAAAAAATATTTGCCCGCTTCCTGATTTCACATTTTTTGTATGTTTGTCACATTTAAATGTTTCAGATCATCAAACAAATTTAAATATTCAACAAATATAACACAAGTAAACACAAAATGCAGTTTTTAAATGAAGGTCTTTATTATTAAGGGTAAACAAAAAATCCAAACCTACATGGCCCTGTGTGAAAAAGTGATTGCCCCCCATTAAAACATAAATTAACTGGTTTATCACATCTTTGGAAAGCTGAGTTCAATTTCTCCAGCCACACCCAGGCCTGATTACCGCTACACTTGTTCTCAATCACAAAGTCACTTAAATAGGACCTGCCTGACAAAGTGAAGTAGACCAAAAGATCCTCAAAAGCTAGACATCGTGCTGTAATCCAAAGAAATTCAGAAACAAATGAAAAACAAAGTAATGAGATCTATCAATCTGGAAAAGGTTGTAAAGCCATTTCTAAACCTTTGGGACTCCAGCAGATCACAGTGAGATCCATTATCCACAAATGGCAAAAACATGCAACAGTGGTGAACCTTCCCAGGAGTGGCCAGCCAACCAACATTACCCCAAGAGCGCAGCGACGACTCATCCAAGAGGTCACAAAAAAACCCCACAACAACATCCAAAGAACTGCAGGCCTCACTTGCCTTAGTCAAGGTCAGTGTTCATGACTCCACCATAAGAAAGAGACTGGGCAAAAATGGCCTGCATGGTAGAGTTCCAAGACGAAAACAACTGCTGAGCAAAAAGAACATAAAGGCTTATCTCAGTTTTGCCAGAAAACACTTGATTATCCCCAAGACTTTGGGAAGATACTCTGTGGACTGACAAGACAAAAGTTGACCTTTTTGGAAGGTGTGTGTCCCATTACATTTGGCATAAAAGTAACAGCATTTCAGAAAAGGAACATCATACCAACAGTAAAATATGGTGGTGGTAGTGTGATGGTCTGGGGATGTTTTGCGCTTCAGGACCTGGAAGACTTGCTGTGCTAAATGGAACCATGAATTCTGCTGTCTACCAAAAAATCCTGAAGGAGAATGCTCAGCCATCTGTTGGTGACCTCAAGCTGAACAGCACTTAAGTTCTGCAGTAAGACAATGATCCAAAACACAGCAGCAAGTCCACCTCTGAATGCCTTAAGAAAAACAAGATGAAGACTTTGGAGTGGCCTAGTCAAAGTCGTGACCTGAATTCGATTGAGATGCTGTGGCATGACCTTAAAAAGGCGGTTCATGCTCGAAAACCCTCCAATGTGGCTGAATTACAACAATTCTGCAAAGATGAGTGGGCCAAAATTCCTCCACAGCGCTGTAAAAGACCATTGCCAGTTATCGCAAATGCTTGATTGCAGTTGTTGCTGCTAAGGGTGGCCCACCCAGTTATTAGGTTTAGGGGGCAATCAGGGCCGGATTAAGGAGGTTGTGGGCTCCTGGGCTAGAGCAATTTTTGGGCCCCTCCCACATATAATTTATGGGAGTATGATATGAAAAATGGCTATGTTTACATGCACGGTAATAAACCGTTTATAATCGTATTTCTGGAGTGATCTGATTATTAAAGTAGTCATGTAAAAACAATAATCACATAAAAGGTAATTATTGTGTTATGAAAAATTACATTAACACGTAGTTTATTGTTTATTGCGCTCTGTTGCATGTTTCCAGTCCCTAAACCCGGTTTCAAAGCATGACTGACAGTTTCCATCGTTGTATATGCGGTAGGCAAAACAATATAAACAACTAGTGGAAGGAGAATAGATACGCCATTGTCTTGACACAGACTCACTGTTTGCAAGTTTGTGATCGAAGTGGCACTTTGAGAAAAACCTTTTCTGCTGTTTGTATGAGCATTCAGATGCTCCGAAATCTGCATCCTGATCCTAGCAACTCTCTGGTCCTTTTGTGGCCCAGTATTCCCGGATAGCATTAGTGATATTTCCCTAGAGAGCAGGATCATTGCTGTAGGAATCGTTAACCCTTCCAACGGGTGTTTTGCAACTTTGATGACCGGGGGGAGGGGGGCTTCTGTGGCTGGTAAAGTGAAGCCCTCTGACAGATCATCAGACAGCGGCTCCGCCTCCACCAGTACGTCCATGTCAGCATTTCCAGTGCTAACAGTTTGACAAACTGTTGTGTTGGGTTTTGGGGACCTTTATTGTGTGATCTACCACCAACATAACATTTGGCGATGAAGATAAACGGTATGGATTTGCGTGTCACTTCGATTCGGCCATTTTTGGAGCTTCCTGGTGAGCCGCCTGTCCCTTGGGCGAGGTGGTTCACAGCTTTTCAGACATATTTAGTGGCACTGGACCTTGGAAGACTGGAGAAGTTGAGGGCATGAGCACTGCTGGTTCATAATTTAGGAATGGAGGGACAGTGTATTTTAAGCACTTTGGGTGAGTGTGATAGCTTTGAGGAAGTGGTGAAGCTAATGGTGCGACATTTTCGTACCCCGGAAAACGTCATTGTCTGTAGGATCCAGTTTTGACAGCACTGCCAGCGGACTGGCGAGTCGGTGCAACGGTTTATGGCAGACCTGCCCCAGCTGGCTAAAGACTGTCAGTTTGGAGCGTTGGAGGAAGAGATGGTCCACGACCAGCTGGCGGAACATACTATTTGCCCTGCTATGAGGTCGAAGCTCCTTACATTCTTGGGTGAACGGACGTTATCCAAAGCCATCAAGTTAGTTCAGCAGTTGGAGGCGGCAGACAAGCTAACGCGGGAGCTCGGCGAGAGAGCGTCACATCGCCAGTTTGAACCACAGTCGACAGCGCAGGCAGTGGACCCGGACAGTGACGACAGTATGGAAGATGAGGGAAGTTACGCTAATGCTGTCAAGATGAGGGCCACCCTGGGATCGCCCAGGTGTTTGGGTTGTGGGTCCACGAAGCACCATTTCAAGGCCAGGGAGCGTCCGGCAAGAGGGAAATGCTGCGTCAAGTGTGGACTCTTGCATCATTCCGCCAGAGCATGCCACAAGTTCGAGCGAGGGGATCCGAGACATAAGGAGTATCTTCCCACCCCCATGGTTATTCACACTGTATCCCCGAGTACCAACGGCCATTCCTACTGTAGGGTGGAACTGGACGGGGTAACAGTGCCATTGCTGATTGACACGGGAGCGGTAAGATCTGTGTTGAATTGGGCAACCGTGAGGAGTTTTTTCCTACATTATCGTATTAGAGGTGATTTAGTGCCACTATGTGGTTATGGTGGAGGAAGATTGGCCATGGTGGGATCGGTGGAATTGACGGCTAGGTACAAGTCGGCGGAGGTGTGCAACCTGAAGTTCATCGTGACTGCCAGTGGAAAGAACATAATGGGATGTGATTTGTTTTATGGCCTGGGCTTCGCCATCATGAGCAGCATTGAAGAAGAGTGGTCGGGTTGTGGTTTGTGGGACCAGCTGATCCTGTGAACGGTGGACGGAGTGGTGTGGGACAAGAACTTGCCTGGCACTCTGGAGGAAGAGCAGAACCAACTCCGCCCAGGGCCATCGCAGGAGGGTTCCGGTGCCAGTGCCCAAGTAACCCTAGCTGAGGGAACTGGGCAGCATAGTGGGACATGTGTGACGGTGGGTTGCGCCGAGTGGCTGGCTCCATCTGCTCCCGGATTTCGGCTGGAAGGGACCAGTGAGCAGGGGGTTACAACGGTGACGCCGGCAGCAAAAATGAAAGTGAGCGGGGCGAGGCAGGACCAGCTGGCACGGTGAGATGATGTGCCAAACAGGAACACTGGAAGCCGAGTAGGGTTCCTCTGGGGGTCACGGATGTGGTCTGACCCCGGGAGGAGGCCTGGTCGAGAGGAGTTCGGGTCAAGCGTTGGACAGAAGACGACCAGGGGTGGCTGCAGGTGGTGGCCATTAGGAAGGATGTCTACCTCCAGCTATCGGATGGCTCATGGAGACATCCTAATGAGCTGCGGTGCACCTGGGAGAAGAGGAAGGTGCTTGGGCCTGAGCGTGGGTCGTCCCCGGTGGTGAGGAAGAGGAGGCACACCGGAGTCGAATCAACCGACGGTTATCCAGGGGTTGGTTCTTCTCCTGGGGCAAACTGATGGTTGGGCAGTATGTGTAATGCATGTGAAAGAAAGGGGGACAACTGTCATGTTCTTTAGTTCTGGTTCATGGGGATTATATTATGTTTTTCTATTTATTTAGGAACACAGCAATTATTTTCTTTAGTTGGACTGTTTATTTAGTATAGATGACAGAATAATCCGTCTTGCCATGTGGGGGGTGGGACAGTAGTCCACCTGTCCTCCCTAAGTTTTAGTTGTTTTGAGTGACTGTGATAGGCCCTTTTATGTATTTCTGTTTAGTTTTCTAAGTGCGTGATTCGGGTTCCAAATTGGGGATGGTCTCGATTGTATGTGTGTGTTTTGGACCTTTTTGAAGGGGGGGGGGGGGTTGTGTTGGGTTTTGGAGACCTTTATTGTGTGACACAGGTGGTGGCTCCACCCTTCCGGTTCCACCGCCATCCAGGGTATAATAAGAGGGTAGTGAAAGGAAGGGGCAGTCTCTTGGCCTCCTCTCTGCCTGGCGGGTGCGCATGTAATGTAAGAAGGAGTCACAAATAAACCTGTGTCCAGTTCACCACTCAGTCTCGTTCTTGGCTCCTACCACTGACATAACATAAACATCTAGCTTTGATTGTACAGTTGACATTTGTCCGGCTGTATTGCTACTTTGTTTAAAAAAAAAAAATTAATTTAAGAGTGGTTTTCAAAACCTCCTGTTCATGTTTATCTTTTTCTTTCCTCTTCTTTCTTTTTTTGAGCGCCGCTATCATATTTTCGAACGTCCGCCATGACATCACTCGTTTTGTGGAGGAATGATAAGACGACACACTGAGAGCTACCGATTCCGACAATAAGATTAAACTCCGGGCGCCAAAGCATATACATTTATACCATCTCTCTCCTCCTCCTTGGTGCCAACAGTGCATACATTCACACCTAGTCCTCCAGATCTCAATACACATATCTTCAAACATTTCACCCCCCTGGGCATCTAAGGCGTCTACATTTGCATCTCTTTGTTTCTCCCCCCTGGGTGCCAAATTGCCTAGATTTGCATTGCCTGCCTGAGGCGCATACCTTTACCCTTCTTGCCACTGTCACTACACCTCAACAAATATAAAGTTAATGTGCCAAAACCAAAAAAATAGCATTTCTTTCGGGGCCCCTAAAGAGGCGGGGCCCCTGGCCTGTTGCCCCAGTAAGCCCTCTGGATAATCCAGCCCAGGGGGCAATCACTTTTTCAAACAGGGCCATGTAGGTTTGGCTTTTTTATTTCTCCTTAATAATAAATGTCTTCATTTAAAAACTGTATTTTGTGCTTACTTGTGTTATCTTTGTCTAATATTTAAATTTGTTTGATGATCTGAAACATTTAAGTGTGACATATAAAAAAATGAGAAATCAGAAAGGGGGCAAACACTTTTTCACACAACTGTTACCTTGCAAACTTTCATCGCATCATAAACTCACTTACTCTAAAAGGATCAAAAACCTTTCTGAATGCCATGATTTTGACACATTTCTCCTATTGTATCTCATGATCACAAGCCAACAGTACAACTCTGAAACCCTTGGAATCCCTGTATAAACAATCCATCAAAATTCTGGATAAGAAGACATAACAGTATCACCATTGTGGTATACTTGCCAAACACAAGATGAGCTTTGAAAATATGATCATGTATGCAAATATACGGATGGTCTTTAAAACTATCCATGGTTCTGCACCCCTCCCTCTTAAGACTTTTGTATACCTGACTTCTGAACAAAATATTAGAGTAACAAGGATTTCCTCTAGGTGGCATTGTTGCATCCCCCTACGTAAAACTACTTTTGAACAATCAGCATTCTCATACAAAACTATAACGGAATGGAACAAGCTCCCCACTGCTTTGAAGACCAGAACAAATTACAGAGACTAAAAATGGATTTTAAGTAATCAAGCTTGCCAGCATTGACTCTCTCCCCTAAATGGGATTTGAAATTGCACTCTTAAATTGTTTTATGTGTGCCGTCTTTCTTATCTTTTTACCTTTTAAACTTACTCCCTGCTTGTTTCAGGGACAACAGTTTCTAAAACCAGACCTGAATTGCTTTCTATATGTGCTGTTTTTCTTTTAATATCTTTCTGCCTGCCTCAGGTACTACAGATGGAAATTAGTGAGAATGCTATAATCTGGTACAGAGCACCTTTACCCTGTGTTTAATGTTTTTTTCTGCACATGGTCCCTGACAAATAAACCAATAAACTAAACTAAATATACAGAAGCAATGCAAACACATGAACGAAACATCCCAAAAGAACATTGATATTCCTAAAAGAAAACAAGCAAACTGAACAAAGATTACAATTAATAAAAAGTTGCTGTGCTTTTCTGCATGAACTAAATGATAAGAACTAATCATCTTTCTGCAACAGCTGCTTCCTCTTCAGGTGCATCACAGAAAAAAGAGCAGGGGACAACAGGTTAACAATACATTAATCAAGGCACTATCATCTTCTTTTTCTTTCGGCTGCTTCCTTTAGGGGTCACCACAGCAGATCATCTGCCTCCATCTCATCCTGGTCCCTTGCATTTTCTTTGGTAACACCAACTCTCTCCATGTGCTACTTCACTACATCCATGAGTCTTCTTTGTGGTCTTCCTCATTTCCTCCTGCCTGGTAGCCCCATCTTCAACATCCTTTGTCCAACATATCCACTATCCTTCCTCTGCGCATGTCCAAACCATCTCAGCCTTGCCTCTCTTACTTTGTCTCCAAACCGCTCAACCTGAGCTGTCCCTCTGATATATTTATTTCTATTCCTGTCTCTCCTAGTCACTTCCAATGAGAATCTTAACATCTTCAACTCTGCTACCTCCAGCTCTGCCTCCTGTCTTTTTGTCAGTATCAATGTCTCTAAATGCTACATCACAGAAGGTTTCACTGCTGTCTTATAAACCTTTCACTCTAGCTGCTATCCTTTTGTCACAAATTACCCCTGACACTTGTCTCCACCCACTCTACTCTGCCTGCACTCTCTTCTAAACCTCTCTTGTGCGATGTCCATTGCATTGGATGGCTGACCCCAGGTATTTAAACTCACCTTCACTACCACTACTCCTTGTATCTTCACCATTACACCTGCCAACCTCTCATTCATTGCTTCTACTGACTTTAATTCCTCTTCTCTCCAGCACATACCTTCATCACTCACATTAACCAAGACGCTATAAGAGTGATTACTGCCTATTTTAGAAAACGGTTCTGCCTATCTGAAAAAAAAAAAACTTTTTTAATCACAGGTATATGAAACCATGCTTCCTAGAACGTTATTAGTAACCTTTCAGTGTAGAAATTTGCTGCACTCACCAGAGGCGGATTTACCATTAGGCAAAGGTAGGCGACTGCCTTAGGTCCCAATCTGCTAAGGGCCCCGATCTACTAGGAGCCCAATTTATTTTTTTTTAGATGCTTAACATATTTAACATGATGTCCAACAAAATAAAGAAACACCAGTATTTACATAAGCGGCAAATCAAGTCACAAAAGTAATGTCTTCCTCCCTTCGCCTCAAATTGTTGGAGTCTTCCATGTTGTCTCTGAGACATGTGCATATTGTTGATTACATTGTAAACGAACCATAAAGTGTGTAGAAAAAAATGAAAGTTATCCAAGCGGTGCAGAGAAATGGAGAAAAAGGAAAGAGCACAGAATTTTTTTTTTTATCAAAACAACCTTTTTCACTTCAACCTGGGAGGAAACTTAGAGAACAACGCTGCTTGTACGAGCACACATGATGCTAATGATGAGCACCTGTTGTTAATGAGGAGGCAGCGGTGACACCTACTGCTGACAGTACAGGAAAACAACAGAAATTTTTTTACAATTTTTTTCTAATTGCAAGATTTGCAGAGGCAAAAGCTCACACGGTTAATTTTTAAATATGACCAACTATGCTCCACAGGCATGCACAGGATGTTTGCAGCCTCAGCAGATGACATTACATGAGATTAAATATTATTTGTTTGTTTTATTAAGATCCACATTGGCACTTGTATAAAACATTGGCTATTCTTCTTGGGGTCAAACATATATATTCTCCCTTGTGTCTATGTTGTACAGAGGAGGGAGCGCAATAGATGCCTCTGCTAAATGGACCAGTCAGCAAACCATGAACAGGACCCTGCTGGCAAATGTGGGTAAGTCAGTCCCTCCAGGATTTCACGGGATGTTATTATGATTGTTGCGGCCCAAAAAGCCTGAATTTCCAGGAGCGTTTTTAAAGAGTTGCGATAAAAGTTGTGATGTTTTGAGAGGGTTTTTTTTGCACTAAAAGTTGTGAGAAGAATTACAAATTTTAAAGTAGATGCTTTTTTCCATAGTTTACTGCAATGATATTCTATAACACCACAAGAAAAGCACAGGATTGTCAACAAATTCCTATTAAACAGTGATTTGTAAATTAAGCAGAAACTTCTGCTATACTGAAAAACTCTTTTGTGCAACAGCAAATACAGACTTTAACACAATTAAGTGGGAATGAAGTAGCGACTCATAAATTTGTCATAAAAATGACCAACACTGTAGGCTACTCTTGTTGAGAGCTTGAATAAAAAGGATGAAAAAGTAATTATCCATTACAACAGCTAAACTGCATTGAATGCATGTTAAAGAGTATAGATTTGGAAATTATGGCAGCACCTTCATTTGAAAACTCCCTAACTGCAGCAGTCCCCAACCACTCTACACCGAGTGCAGAGGAAAAGGAAATAATTTATTCTCTTGTTCTGTATTGTCTACTGAAGTGTTTTTTCTAAAAAAAAGAAAAAAAAATACTGACTCTTCTCTCTCTTTCAGTGCCTGACTCCTACCTGTTTGTCTATCTGCTGCACATCTTGACACACAGCTGTCTCATCAGATGCTCATCTTTCCTTTACTGGGAGTTTTACTGGAAGGAGGGGCTCTCCTTGGGGCGCATATTGGTCTGTGTCCAGACCGGAGATTCACAGCTTTAAAGCTCATTGACAAGATGTAGTAATGATTTTACCTCTAAAGATGTATAAAATGTTACAACACTGGCTGTAATGATAGATTTGCTCATTGTTTGGGATTTTACGGCGTCTCTCCTCACGTGCACTTCTGCAACGGGGTGCTTTTTAGGCAGGTGAACTTTTTTCAACACAAACCCGTAACTTCGTACATGTGGTCAAGACAGAGATGTGGGGAGACGTCCACCGGCGGGCCGGGCAAGACAGAGGATGGGACGGTGTAGGAAAACTGGTAGGTGAGTGTTTTTTTTTTCAAATCACACACTCTTGTTTTTTGCTGATGTGTTCCGTTAATACTCACTGTAAATACAGACGTGAGCATGGTGTAGTGACACATTTGATTGGTTAGACTGAGTGTTTGAATGCTACTCAGGGACAAATTTGATTGGCAAAATTGGTAGAAGTTGATGAGGATTGGACAAAAATTGCTGGAAAGTTGTGGTGATTGGACAAAGTTGCAAGGTCGCTCAAAAGATGTGGTGATGGCCTGATTTCATGTGAATTAGTGTGATCCCAATATTGTGAAATCCTGGAGGGACTGACAAGTGTGAACAAACAACAGATCTTCCACGTGAATTGTTGTTGTTGTTTTTTTTTTAATAATAGACAAGAGTCTACATTCAATTTGTTAAACTTCTTTGTTTTTCTACAGATGTAATTCCTGATGCCTGAATGATATCATCATTTGAAGACTTCTGAGGACAATAAGTTTCAGGTAGGATTTCAATAAGGCCTGAAAAGAAAGTATAGAACAAAGAAAAAGTAGGGCCCCATTTCTGTTTTTGCCTTGGGCCCCAAATGGATGAAGTCCGCCCCTATCACTCACACACCAAACTCAGAGCCATGTAGGTACAGGTAGAGGAAACATCAAGTTTTCTTTTTAAACATTCACTGGTGGAAGTGAGATGGATATGCCCCCATGCTCACAATAAACACAGTAATCAAGGCAGACATTTCACCAGCACTAAATACCTAATGCACAACATGGGTCTTAAAATAACAATTAGTGTAGAAATGGGAAAGGGGTGATTATAAATTCTATTCAGGAAAGAGTCTTGGCTGTAAGCTGGGAGGTGGCAGGGAGATCTCAGGGAGTCATGCGGTTCAGAAATGGGGGGGGCAGCAGTTTTTGCAATCAGCGTTAAATAGAGCAGTTTTGTGCCTGTGTGATTGTCAAGTGGGCCATTACTCATTGATAAGAGCACTTTTTTTCCTTGTGTCGCTCTGATTGGGCTGAGCATGCTGCTCCCTCTCGCATGCTGTCCCAATGCAATCAGGCCCCTCTTTCACTGCTCTGCCATTTTCACTGCTGTGATTTCCACCCAATCCCCCACCGCTCCCAACTTTACCCACCCCCCCATCCTCCAGCTCCCCACCCCTTCAGATTCAATGAGTGCCCATTTACAGCAAGGAGAAAAGGTCACGCCAAACTCGTTGTGCCAATTGTAAACCACCCCAGTTCGAACTGATTTCAATGAAATAAATGAACAGTTGCATCCCCAAAGAAAGCAAATGTCCATGTGGAAGTAGTAAATTAGGAGATTTTCGCAGAGCCTGGTTGGGGTCAAATGGCCATCACTTCTCCAAGCTCTAACAGACACACCCACATTAGCCGTTCTTATGGGATTTAGGCATTGTACACCTTCTTAGTTTTAACTTTTCCAACATTATATGAGCAATTTAAAACCACATTCTAAAAGAAAATAGTTAAATAACAGTTAATAAAATACTGAATAATTATGAAAAATGTATCCGTTTAGAAATATGTTAATAACAAACATGTCTATATACTGTATGTGAATATAAAAGAAAAATCCCTGAGAACCTCTCAGATGCAAATGTCACGAGGGCTAGATACAGTATATCGCATTACAGTTGCACCCAAAATTATTCAGCCCCCATTGGAACTTACAGTTTTCAGATTTACAAACTTTCAACCGTTTGCTAAAAGAAAATCCAACAAACAAGAAATATTTACATAGTTCAACTCTTCAAATAAATATTTGATTAGTTTTTGTTAGAATGATTTGTTTTTGTAAACAGCAAGTCTGTCATCAAAAAAGAATACACTGAAGTTATACCTCTGTACAAATCCAGGAACAAACACCAACTCACAAATTACAGACCTGTTTCGCTGCTGCCACAGTTTTTCAAAATTCTTGAAAAACCCTTCAATAACTGGGTGGATAATTTCATAAATAAACACAAACTACTCTCTGACTGTCAGTATGGTTTCAGGACAAATAGGTCTACATCACTGGCACTAATAGATTTGGTGGACAAAATAAGTTCTATGGACCAGAAATAGCACATACTTGGAACATTTGTGGATCCAAAAACAGCATTTGATACGATAAACTATAAAATGTTATTCATTAAATTGGAACAATATGGAATTAGGGGTATGGTCTTACAGTGGGTAAGAAGCTATCTGAGCACCAGGAGACAGCTTGTGAGGTTGGGTTATTACTGTTCCAAAGATTTGAGTATGGTGTCCCTCAAGCATCAGTCTTGGGACCTTAATTGTTTATTCTTTACATTAATGACGCATACAAAGTATTAAAAGTATTAAAACCAGTTTTATTTGCTGATGACATAAATCTGTTTTGCTCTGGTACTGATTTACAAAAAATTATGGTTGATGTCACAACAGAATTGAGTAAATTAAAATTATGGTTTATTGTTAAATTATCATTAAACATGAATTAGACAAAAGCAATGTATTTTGGCAATGGGAAAGGTGATATGCAGATAAAAGTTGCTTTGGATGGCTTGGATATTGAAATAGTAAAGGAAATCAGAATTCTTGGGGTGATAATGGATGATCAGATTAGTTGAAAACCACAGATTAATCACATACAAAAAAGGAGTGCTGCAGTGCTGAAAAGAACAAAACAGGTTTTGGATTTCAGAGCGCTACACATTTTACTGTATACTGTTCACTAGTTCTTCCATAGCTAACATACTGTGCAGAGGTTTGGGGCAATAATTATAAAACTAGATTATACTCAGTCATACTACAAAAGAGAGCAATACGTCATATTGATAAGGCTGGATATCACGATCATACAAACTCACTGTTCTTACAGTCAAACTTGCTACAATTCATGGATCTAGTGGCATTTCAATCTACTCAGGTGATATTTAAAGCAAAAAATAGTTTGTTATCAAATAATGTTCAGAAACTATTCAATGGGAGGGAAGTGGATTATAACTTAAGGGGCATCCAAAACTTCAAATCTTTGTACGTGCGTACAAGAAAAAGAAGTTATTGTGTCTCAATTTTTGGAAAGGGGGTGGCAATAAGTAAGTATATGACTTCTTTTCGAACATGAAATGGAAACATTATTTGTGCTGATATTTTTTTCTTTATGTATTTCATTATGCCTGTCTGTAGTGGAATGTCTACCTGCTTTGTTTTCTTTTTTACCTATGCCAAGAGGAGGAGGTAGTGTTTTTGCCAGTGTTGGTTTGTCTGTCTGTGTCATGAGCCGAGCCGGCTTGGTTTTCCCCGGCTCGGCCCTGATCACTTTGTGGGTTTTGGCTTTACTGTTTATGTACATTTTGTGTATTCTTTCCATTATTTTAGCCACTGCCTGACCGGCAGCTGTTAGTCAGCCTCTGATCTTTTTCCCACGCTGCTGACAGTCTGTCGGTCCTACCACGCCCCCTCGCTCTCCATGATTCCACCAGCTGTCCCAGCCCCGGTAATCATCTTTCCTGTGCCTCAGGTGTTCCCAATTTGTGTGACCAGTGGTGTTTGGATTTAAGCAGCTCTTCGTTAGACAAACGCCGTTGGGTCATTGAACGAGTCACTCTTGCTCTTCCCGGGTGATCGTCGTGTCTGGAAGGAGTATTATTTTCGCTCGCCTGGAGAACTGGACTTTTGGGACTGCTCCAACTTGTGAGTAAATTGTTAGCAATTCTTTTGTGGTTGCCACTACACTGTACCAGAAGTGGTCCTTCCTTGGTAGTATCCCGCTTCGCTTCTGGCAGCGTTTCCTCTCTGCAGCACAACTGCTATGTTCAGGCTGTGCCCAGTTTACGTTCCCCCCAAGTTTGTTGAGCTACCCGCTGTCTTCCCTGCTCTCCCGAGCACAGCCATATTGTTTCACATTTCACTTGTTCATCTGTTCCTATTGCACTGGTTGTCAATAAATGTGTGTGTGTTGAAACCCCGCGTTTAAATCCTTTCATCCTTCCTCTCCTCCGTAAGCAATGGAAAAAGCGCACGGGGGTTTATGACAGTCTGGAACATTACTCAAAAATTTATGAATGGATTTTGATGAAATTTTCAGGAAAGGTGTATAATGGCATGGAGAACAGATGATTAGATTTTGGTGATGATCTGAGAGTGCATACCTCCACCAAAGGCTTTGCTTGTATTTGTGCAGCAGGATTACATAAAAACTACTAGATGGATTTGGATGAAATTTTCACCAGAGGTGGTTCTTGGGCCACAGACAAACCAGTTACATTTTGGTGATGATCTGAGAATGCATAACTCAGCCAAGGCTCTTATCTTTTCACAGTGTGTTAGCAACAATACTCCAAAACTAATGGACAGACTTTGACGCAATTTTCATCAGAAGTGGCTTTAGGCCTACACACAAAGCCATTACATTTTGGAGGTGATCCATGAGGAATGGAAGGAGACTTGGCAAAGGTATGCAGTCTTTAAGTGCTTTTCTATTTTTTTTTATTATTTTTCAAATGTTCGAAATAAACTACACTGAACTGAACACTGCAATCTCCATTTGCAGTGAACAAGGCTGAAACCCACAATGGAATGATAAGAGCTCTGCTCTCAGGTGACACCTCTCTAAAAAAGACAAGAGTATTTAGAAACAAGAGGGCACTCAGAGAGCACATACCTCCACCAAGGCTCTATCCCTCCATTCATCTGTCTGTACCTTATCCATTTGTACATTGGGAGATAGGGCTTTGGTGGAGGTATGTGCCCATAGATCACCTTAAAAATATAATTGGTTCATCTGTAGCCCAAGGGCCACCTCTGGTCAAAATGTCATCAAAATTAAAAGTAGTTTTGGCACAACCATGCTAACACTTTGTGAGAAGACAGGGCCTTAGTGGATGTATGTGCCCTGGAATCCCCTCCAAAATCTAATCGGTTCATCCATAAAGCTAAGGCCCACCTTTGGCTAAAACTGAATTACAATCCGTTGAGTAGTTTTTGCATAATCTTGCTAACAGACAGACAGACAAACAAACTGTTGCAATTGCATTATCTCCTTGGTGGAGGTGATGACTAAATCAGCTCAACTTTTCTGTGGAAAACATTGTGAACAGAATTTGTCATAAATGATTTAAAAACACTAATAGATACATTATAATCATGTATAAATAAAATTCAGAAAAGCTGCTTCTCTGGAGGACCCTATGCTCATTTAAGATGACTGAGCTGTCATACCCCCTCATGGATCGTCACCTTATCGTGGTGGGGGGGTTTGCGTGCCCCAGTGATCCCAGGAGCTATGTTGTCCGGGGCAATTTGCCTCTGATAGGGTCTCCCAAGACAAACTGGTCCTGGGTGAAGGGCCAGACGAAGAACGATCCAACAGACTCTCATGATAAATTGTATATCAAGGATTCAGTGTACCCCGCCCGGTATGGGGTTACCGGGGCCCCACCCTGGAGCCAGGCCTGGGGGAGGGGCTCGAAGGCTAGCGTCTGGTGGCCGGGTTTCCACCCATGGGACCCGGCCGGGCTCAGCCCGAAGGAGTTACATGGGTCCGCCCTCCAGTAGGTTCACCACCTGCAGGAGGGATCATGGAAGTCCGGTGCTATGTGGATTAGGTGGCAGTCAAAGGCGGAGACCTTGGCGGACTGATCCCAAGCTTTCTAAACTGGCTTTTGGTACGTGGAATGTCACCTCTCTGGTGGGGAAGGAGCCTGAGCTGGTGTACGAGATTGAGCGATACCGGCTAGATATAGTTGGCCTCACCTCAACACACAGCTCCGGTTCCGGAACCAGTCTCCTGGAGAGGGGCTGGAGCTTGGCCTTTTCTGGAGTTGCCCCGGGCGAGAGGCGACGAGCAGGGGTAGGTATTCTTGTATCGCCCCACCTTGCTGCCTCTATATTGGAGTTTTCCCCGGTGGACGAAAGGGTTGCTTCCCTGCGCCTTCGGGTTGGGAAACGGGTCCTGACCATCATTTGTGCCTATGCACCAAATGATGTTTCAGAGTACCCACCCTTTTTGGAGTCTGTGACTGGGGTGCTGGAGGGTGCTCCTCCTGGAGACTCCATTGTCCTACTGGGGGACTTCAATGCGCACGTGGGCAACGACAGTGAAACCTGGAGGGGGGTGATTGGGAGGAACGGCCTGCCCGATCTGAACCCGAGTGGTGTTCAGTTATTGGACTTCTGTGCTAACCACAGTCTGTCTATAACGAACACCATGTTCAAGCATAAGGGTGTCCATATGTGCACCTGGCACCAGGACACCCTAGGCCGCAGGTCGATGATCGATTTTGTTATCGTATCATCAGACCTGCGACCGTATGTCTTGGACACCCGAGTAAAGAGAGGTGCAGAGCTGTCAACTGATCACCACCTGGTGGTGAGTTGGATCCGATGGCAGGGGAGGAAGCCATTCAGACCTGGTAGACCCAAACGTATAGTGAGGGTGTGCTGGGAGCGTCTGGCTGAGGCCCCTGTCCGGGAGGTCTTCAACTCCCACCTCCGGAAGAACTTCAACCACATTCCGAGGGAGTCTGGAGACATGGAGTCTGAATGGGCCATGTTCTCCACCTCTGTTGTTGAAGCGGCAGCCCAGAGCTGCGGCCGCAAGGTGGTCGGTGCATCTCGTGGTGGCAACCCCCGAACCAAGTGGTGGACACCAGTGGTGAGGGGGGCCATTAAGCTGAAGAAGGAGTCCTATCAAGCTTGGTTGGCTTGTGGGACTCCCGAAGCAGCTGAGGTGTACCGGCAGGCCAAGCGGAGTGCAGCTCGGGTGGTTGCTGAAGCAAAAACCCGGGTATGGGAGGAGTTCGGTGAGGCCATGGAACAAGACTTTCGGTCGGCTTCAAAGAGATTCTGGCAAACTGTTCGGCGGCTCAGGAGGGGAAAGCAGCTCCCCGTCCACACTGTGTATGGTGCGGATGGGACACTGTTGACTTCAACTGGGGATATCGTCGGGCGGTGGAAGGAATACTTCGAGGATCTCCTCAATCCCACTGATACGCCTTCCACAGAGGAAGCAGGGTTTGGGGACGAGGGGGATGACTCGCCTATCACAGGGGCTGAGGTCGCCAAGGTGGTTAAAAATCTCCTTGGTGGCCGGGCCCCGGGGGTGGACGAGATTCGCCCCGAGTACCTCAAGGCCCTGGATGTTGTTGGGTTGTCATGGTTGACACGCCTCTGCAACATTGCGTGGAGGTCGGGGGCAGTGCCTTTGGCATGGCAAACCGGGGTGGTGGTTCCTCTCTTCAAAAAAGGGGACCGGAGGGTGTGCTCCAACTTTAGAGGGATCACACTCCTCAGCCTCCCTGGGAAGGTCTATGCCAAGGTATTGGAGAGGAGAGTCCGGCCGTTGGTCGAACCTCGGATTCAGGAGGAGCAATGTGGTTTTCGTCCTGGCCGTGGCACATCGGACCAGCTCTTTACCCTCTCGAGAATTCTTGAGGGTTCGTGGGAGTTTGCCCAACCAGTTTACATGTGTTTTGTGGACTTGGAGAAGGCATTTGACCGCGTCCCTCGTGGATTTTTGTGGGGGGTGCTTCGGGAGTATGGGGTATCGGGCTTGTTGTTACGAGCTATTCGGTCTCTGTACGACCGTTGTGAGAGTTTAGTTCGCATTGCCAACACTCGGTCGGAGTCATTCCCAGTGAGAGTTGGACTCCGCCAGGGCTGCCCTTTGTCACCGGTCCTGTTCATAATTTTTATGGACAGGATTTCTAGGCGCAGCCAGGGAATGGAGGGTGTCATGCTTGGTGACCACAGGATCTCATCTCTGTTGTTTGCAGATGATGTTGTCCTGTTGGCTTCATCCAGCAATGACCTACAGCTCTTGCTGGGACGGTTTGCCGCTGAGTGTGAAGCGGCTGGGATGAGAATCAGCACCTCCAAGTCCGAGTCCATGGTCCTCAGCCGGAAAAAGGTGGATTGTCCTCTCCGGGTTGGGGACAGGCTCCTGCCCCAAGTGGAGGAGTTTAAGTATCTTGGGGTCTTGTTCACGAGTGAGGGGAAAATGGAGCGAGAGATCGACAGACGGATTGGAGCAGCATCTGCAGTGATGCGGACGTTGTACCGGTCTGTTGTGGTGAAGAGGGAGCTTAGTTCTAAGGCAAAGCTGTCGATTTACCAGTCAATCTACGTTCCTGCTCTCACCTATGGTCACGAGCTTTGGGTAATGACCGAAAGAACGAGATCGCGGATACAAGCGGCTGAAATGAGCTTTCTCCGTAGGATTGCTGGACTCACCCTCAGAGATAGGGTGAGGAGCTCAGTCATCCGGGAGAGGCTCAGAGTAGAACCGCTGCTCCTCCACATTGAAAGGAGTCAGTTGAGGTGGTATGGGCATCTGATTAGGATGCCTCCTGGACGCCTCCCACTTGAGGTGTTTCAGGCACGTCCCACTGGGAGGAGACCCCGGGGCAGACCCAGGACTCGGTGGAGAGACTATGTCTCCCAGCTGGTCTGGGAGCGCCTTGGTATCCCCTCTGAAGAGCTGGGGCGGGTGGCTGGGGAGAGGGAAGTCTGGGCTTCTCTGCTTGAACTGCTGCCTCCGCGACCCGGACCTCCGGAAAGGCGGTAGAAGATGGATGGATGGATGGATGAGCTGTCATATGGTCTGATCAACCAAAAATCTGGCATTGTTTTTAGGGACGCCCTGTTCTCTGAGCAAAAGAGGAGAAAGACCCTTCAGGTTTTTTGTTTTTTTTTTAAGTGCAAAGAAAAAAACTGCATTGGGGTATGTGAATACACTTTGTTCCTCTGCATACAGTTTGCATGTAACCTCTGAGCCTGTGTAAATGTCCATTGAGTTATCAGATTTCCTCCCACAGTCCAAAAGCATGCTTGTTAAGTTATATGAAAGCTATTAATTACCCATGCCGACGATAGTTGGTGCATAGGTATAAAATAGAAATGGCTGAAGATACAATCAACAAACTTGGTACAAGGTTAGACCTAGACACACTCTGGAAACCCATTGCTTTTGAGGTCAAAGGTCAAAAACTGTCACACTGGTAATCGGTTTCTCAAAGTTATTGGGCATTTAGGGCATGGCACCGTGGGCTGCACGGTGGCGCAGTGGTTTAGCACTGTGGCAGTACAGTTTTACCCTCGGCCGGGGGATCGCGGGGATCATGAGATCGTGGGTTCGATCCCAGCCCCCGACCAACAGTGAGCTGTGTGGAGTTTGCATGTTCTCCCCGTGTTGCGTGGGTTTACTCCGGGATTTCTCCGGTTTCCTCCCGCATACCAAAAACATGCAGGTTTAGGGCGCTCGCGCACGCAGCGACTAGCAGCCGGTGGCTTGTCACCAGACTGCAAACCAAATCTACCTACGGGTACAAATAAGTAACAAAAAAAAAAAAAAAAAAAAAAAAAAAAAAAAAAAAAAAAAAATGGGTCTGCATCTCTATTGAGTGTCCTCTAGTTTGCTTCTATTGCAACTTAAAGAAACAAAAGCAAAAAGAGAAAAAATATAAAATTAAGAAAACTGACAATATCCATGTGCTGCAAAAAGTCACAACACTTGCAAACTGAGAAAACCACTGCAAATATTCACAACACATTCAAATCAAGAAATGTGCAACAAATATTCAAAACACAATGGAAGTGACTTGGAGAAACAATAAAACGACAGATCACAAAGGTCCGTTGCTTCTGTGCTTTGAAAACTCACAATGCGTACAAGCAGTGCCGGACCTTGGCACAGGCCATATAGGCAGTTGCCTAGGGCACCACCTGCTGGAGAGGGCACTGCTCCAGGCCCTCAAAAATGTTTTTTTAAATTAATAAAATAAAATTCATAATAGTCAGAGGCCCTGTGCTGACAGACAAGGTAGACAAATGCTTGGAGCCCCAGGTCACAAGGGGGACACCCAAGGGCTGACGCTCTTTAAATCACTACAGCAGTGACAACATGGAGAGTTTGCAATGACCATGGTAGGCCTTTGCAGAACTCCCTAAAGGGGCCCCACCTCCACCTCTCACCCTCTTTCACCCCTGATGGGGGCACCACACCCTAATCTTTCCTGGGATGTGATGGACCACAAAGATTGACCACAAACATGAGATGGATCATACTAAGACATATTTAGGAGGAGCTGAGTACTCATCGGTGTGGAGAAAAAAAAATGTAAGCACCTGCGTGTTGCCATTATGACAAAGATATTTTCTCAATTTGTTTCAGTGCTTTGAGCTCTCTAGGGACGTGGCACCTATCCAGATATCTTTCAGGAGAGAGGCTGGGTATATCATGGACAATTCACCAGTCCACCACACGTCCATAATTATCTCAACCAAGGAGATCAAGTTTGTTTGTTTTGTTTTTTTTTTTTTACATGCATTTGATTATTTGATGGAATTTTAACAGCATAACTAAAAAAAGTTATTTACACATTTTGATTAAATTTTCAGGACAGGTCAGAAATGAACCAATGACCAAGTGAGTAAATTTTGGATTGATGTGAATTGCTAGCAGTCTTTGGGAACTTTTGAAAGATTCTAAAGTGGGGAGTAAATGCAGTGCCTTGTTGAATGTTTTCATGCACGCAAGCAAGTGGTGTTGACTGCTGACAGCTAACAGGCTTTTAGCAGAAATTAAAATATAAAGAAGAAAATTAGCTGCCTAGGTTGAATTGTGCATTCTCTGTGTGCTTTCTAGTTAAAGATTAAAAACAAATTTATCTGAACTTTTGATTATTCTGTGTTGCAATATAGGGGATAATGCTTATCCTTAGTTTAATTAATCTCGTATAAATTTGGGGCACCCGTTTCCTTCAAGATACAAATAAAAACATCATGGCATCTGTAAGCATTTATCTCTGAAAATCTGGATGTATAAACCACACACTTAAAGTAAATTTAACAATTTAATGAAAAACCAGCCTTAAAGTTTGGCATGGAAGTCTGGAAGTTTGGCATGTCCCCCAAGATCCTCAACAACTTCTACAGTTGCATCATCGAGAGCATATAAACCAACTGCATCACTTCGTGGTATGGCAGCAGTACTGCTTTGATTTTGATTTTGCAAATGCCTGCAGAGAGTGGTGAAGACAGCGGAGAAGATCATCAGGACTCCACTCCCCTCTCTGCAGAGCATCTACCACCACAGAGTCCAAAGCAGAGCTGCCTCCATCCTCCAGGACCCCACTCACCCCCAGCACAGAATGTTCACACTTCTACCCTCAGGCTGGAGGTACAGAAATGTGAAATGCAGGACATCCAGACTAAAAAAACTCCTTCTTTCCAATCGCCATCAGACTCCTGAATAAATAAACTCTGGACACGGCTTTGCAAATAGGAATTCACACACTGGTTGCTAAATTTGCACATTGCTCATTTACACATTGTACATAGTCTCACCCTGTCTCATGTCCATATCATCTCTGCTGCTAAACTATCATTGTACAGTCTAATGGGTATTATCATTACAGAGAAATTCTCACACTGGGTGCTAATTTGTACACTGTTCATTTGCACATTGTTTTAAGGCTTATGCCATCTCAGGTTCTTATCATCTCTGATATTAAAATACCATTGTCCATTATAGTCATGCAGTGAATTTTCATTCTTCGTGTTTCCTCTAGTTTAACTGCTTTAACTGTCCTAATTCCCTAATGTGTATTTATTAGTATTAGTATTTAGTATTAAGGTGTATTTATTACCTTTATTAGTATTGATGTGTATCTATTACCTTGGCATTTGTTTGGAGAGCAGAGTGAGAATTTCATTGCTCAGGAAATGTTGCTTTTCTTAACTGGGCACATGATAATAAAGACTTTGAATCTCTTAAACATACACTCCCCTCCAAAAGTATTGAAACAGCGAGTCCAGTTTCTTTAGTTTTGTTGTAGACTGAAAACATTTGGGTTTGACATCAAAAGATGAATATGAGACAAGAGATCAACATATCAGCTTTTATTTCCAGGTATTTACATCTGGATCTGATACACAACTTAGAAAATAGCATTATTTCTAACAGAACACCATATTTTTAGGTGAGTAAGTAAAGATAGACTTAAAATAGATAATAGTGAATAATACTTAACATCTAGTTGCAAATCCTTTGCTTGCAATAACTGCATCAAGCCTGTGACCACTGACATCACCAGACTTTTGCATTCTTCTTTTGTGATGCTTTTCCAGGATTTCATTGCAGCCTCTTTCAGTTGTTGTTTATTTTAGGGGGTTATACCCTTCAGTCTCCTCTTTAGCAGGTAAAATGCATGCTCTATAAGGTTTAATTCTGGAGATTGACTTGACCAGTGTAAAACCTTCTGCTTCTTGCCCCTGATGAACCCCTTTGTTGTTTTGGCAGTGTGTTTTGGGTCATTATTTTGCTGCATGATGAAGGACCTCTCAATCAGTCTGGTTGCATCTTTCTTTAAATTGGCAGACAAAATGTTTCTGTAGACTTCTGAGTTCATTCTGCTGTTGTCATGTGATACAGAAGAAGCCATGCAAGCCCAAGTCATGACATTACCCCCCACTGTGTTCAACCAATGAGCTCGTATGTTTGGGATCATGAGCAGATCCTTTCTTTCTCCAAGCTATAGCCATTCCATCACTTTTAAAGGTTAATCTTTGTCTCAGTCCATAAAACTTTGTCCCAGAATTTCTGAAGCTTGTCTCTGTACTTTTTGGTAAATTCCAGTCTGGCCTTCCTCCTCTTCTTGCTAATGAGTGGTTTGCATCTTCTGGTGTAGCCTCTGTACCTTTGTTCATGCAGTCTTCTGCAAACAGTAGATTGTGATACCTTCATTCTTGTCCTCTGGAGGTTGTTGCTGATGCCACTAACAGTTGTTTTAGCATTTTTCTTTAAAGCTCTCACAATGTTTCTGTGATCAACTGCTGCTGTTTTCATTGATCTACCCATTCGATGTTTATTAGTGCAGTATACCACTGGTTTCTTTCTTGATTGCTGAGGTCTTTCTGCAATTGTGGGAGCTTCCCCTACAGTTGAAAGTGCTATGAGATGACTGCTGTTGTGAAATGGCGCTATATAAATAAAGTTGAATTGAACTGAACTGAATTCTACAGGACGGTCCAAATGGTTGTACTGGCTATGGCTAATGTTTGTGCAATGGCTCTGATAAATTATCCATCTTCTTTCAGCTTCACAATTGCTTATTTTTCACTCATAGACAGCTCTCTGGTTTTCATGTTGGTTACACCTCTAACTATAAATGCAGTCTACAGAGGCAAAACCCAAATGGGAGAGTAGATATTCAGCACTATGTACTGTTTGAATAATCAATGTAATAGGACACATCTGGGAAACAAAAAACACCTGTTAGTCACATGTTCCAATAATTTTGCTCACATGAAAAATGGGTGGGTTCAAACAAAACATGTCATCTTCTAAGCCAGGGGTGTCCAACCATGTGCCATGGAGAGCCAAGACCCTGCAGGTTTTACCTCCAACCAGTGTCTTCAACAGCAGATTTCTGTGAACTTCTTCCCACTGATTGCTGATAAGTGAAAACACCTGCTGAAGAGACTGGGTAGAAGAGAAAACCTGCAGGGTCTTGGCTCTCCATGGCACATGGTTGGACACCCCTGTTCTAAGCTATGTGTCAGATCCAGATGTAAATACCTGGAAATAAAAGATGAAATGATGATTTCTTGTCTCATATTCATCTTTTGATGTCAAACCAAATGTTTTCAGTCTACAGCAAAACTAAAGAAATTGGCCTCACTGTTCCAATACTTGTGGAGGGGACTGTATATGAAATGAAAATGCAGAACCAAATGGAACCTCTTGGCACCTTTTTGGAGAAAACAAAGCTGTAAAGATGTCAGTTTCAACCTTATCTGATGAGATTTGTTGGTTGAGTGTCAACTTGGTCAGTCAGGAGAGATGTCCCCAGCTGGTGCCTGAAGTGAAACAGTTTTCTTTGGGAAAAGGGTGGAATTAAGTTTAAACTGGCCATCAATGCCACATCTCCATGATATTTTGAAATAAATATGTTTAAAATAGAAATCCTTGAAATGATTTGGACACTTAGCAGCAAAAGATGTTGAAAAATGTGTTATATGTGGACACTTTTTTTAAAATGAAAGAAACAAATTTAATACTGAATTTTAAATTCAAAATCAATTTGAATTTGACTTTGGAAATAACATGATGTGCCTTAAATGGATTTTGGGGTGGAGGACTGAATGTCAGGTTTGTTATTTAATGGAACTAACATTACTGTCTGTATTTATTCAACATTGATTTGATTTGGAACTGATTTGCGGTAATAAACTTATTTTTTGTTTACAGAGAATAACTGGTAACAATAAATATGTTCTCTCTGTAGAAATGAACTCTATCAGGCTATAAGCGAGACGCAAACGGCGCATCCAGACGGATTCCTCATCACAGCAGGAGACTTCAACCATGCAGATTTAAAGGCCCTCCTACCAAAACCACATCAACATGTGGACTTTCCAACAAGAGGAGACAACTTGCTGGACCTGGTGTACATAACCCACGAGAGAGCATACAGAGCCTCCCCCCTCCCCCACCATGGTCTCTCTGATCACATCACCATCTTGCTAAGCCCTGCATACAGACCCAGAGTGAAAGCCATCAGACCGACTAAAAAGCAGGTACGTGTGGCCAGAAGGGGCCTCGGATGCCCTGAAAGACTGCTTTAGCACTACAGACTGGAACACTTTCAAGTATGCAGCCACTCACAATGAACACACACATCTAGAGGAGCACACTGAGGTTGTTGCAGCGTACATAGCTAAATGTATTGATGATGTCACTCACTGCAAAACTGTCACTGTTTGCGCTAACCAGAAGCCATGGATAACAGCAGAGGTTCACAGGCTCCTGAGGGCTTGGGGCACAGCCTTCAGGGCTGGTGACACTGCAGGACTGACAACAGCTAGGGCCAGCCTGTTCTGTGGCATCAAGGAAACAAAATGACAGTACAGCAAGAAAATATCCAGACACTTCAGCAACACCAGCGATGCACAATTTCTCTGGCGGGGCAGACAGACCCTCACCAACTACAAACCTCCACCTCAGATCTGTGTGAGTGACATCAGACTGCTTAGCAACTTAGGCTGCATGCCCACCAAACACATTTTTTCAGCTGTGGGTGACTATTTTCTATTCATTCTTTATGCCACAAGTGTCAAACTCATTCCATGGAGGCCCAAGACCCTGCAGGTTTTACCTCCACCTATTGTCTTCAACAGGTGATTTCACTGAATTTCTTCCCACTGATTGCTGATCATTGAAAACACCTGCTGAAGAGACTGGGTGGAAGTAAAACATGCAGGATCTTGGCCCTCCATGGAATGAGTTTGACACCCCTGCTCTATGTAGTCCAGTGTTTGCAGTGCTGAGTGCCCTCGGTGCTCTGAAACGCTCTCAGCGGTGGCTGTTTTTTGTCGCGGTGCTGAGTTGAAAAAAGTTCAACTTTTCAGACTGCTGCTGAGCTCGTCAATGTCAGACCTTTCTAAGCAGCCAATCAGAATTAAGGAAGGGCGGGACATAGGACGCCGCTTCAGTCTGTACTCAGACTCTTGTTTTCCGTGTCATTATACTTTCCATCCAGAGCTGCTACCAATGCTAGAATATGTTTCTTGTCCATTGTTATTTAGAGACTGCTATTAAAAAATAAGTAGAAAGTCTGACCATAGGAAAAGCAGAAGTGCTGAGCTGTGAGTAACAAGCTGTTGCTGTGATACAGGGCACAGACTTTTTTTCCCCCAGAGCGCAGCGCACAAACGCTGAAAAAAAGACATTCAGGGCGGTTGGGAAAAAAAAAACATTTGGTGGACACGCAGCTTTCGATAACTTCTTTGGCCGCTTTGAAGCACAAAACAGCACAGAAAACCACTCTCCCCCATGACGAGCAGACTATAAGTCTGGATCCAGCTAGCGTGAAGAGGACCGTTCCAGGATCAACCCACACAAGGACCAGACAACATACCAGGTTGCTTTCTGAAGGACTGTGCGGAGAACCTCATGAATGTACTGGCCGACATCTTCAACTTCTCCCTGAGTCAAGCTGTTGTCCCCAAGTGTTTCAAAACTGCTACCATAATACCAGTCCTAAAGAAGTCCATCCCATCCAGCTACAACGATTACTGGCCTGTAGCACTGACCTCCATCATAATGAAGTGCTTTGAGCAGCTGGTCATGCAGAACATCAAGTCCATCCTGCCTCCCTCCCACAACCCATCTCAGTTTGCATACAGGTCAAACAGACTCACAGAAGATGCCATCTCTGCTGCTTTACACCCAGCCCTCACCCACCTGGACTCAAAGAACTCTTATGTGAGAATGCTCTTCTGGGACTTCAGTTCAGCATTCAACACAATCATCCCCCAGCACCTAATACGAAAACTCAGACACTTGGGACTCAAAATCTGTCTCTGTAACTGGGTGCTGGACATTCTCACAGGGAGGCCACAGAACGTGCAGGTCAGCAGCAACACTTCAAAGACCATCACACTGAGCACAGGGGCCCCACAAGGGTGCGTGCTCAGCCCGCTGCGCTTCACCCTGCTGACCCATGACTGTGTGCCAGCCTATAGCACCAACCACATCATCAAATTTGTGGACGACATGACGGTGGTGGGCCTCATCACAAACAATGAAGAGGCCAACTATAGAAATGAGGTGAGCCAACTGGTCCAGTGGTGTAAAGACAATAATCTCTCCCTGAATGTGGGAAAAAATCAAGGAGATTGTGGTCGACTTCAGGAGAGGACATACACAGCATCGCCCCTCTGATCATCGATGGAGCAGCTGTGGAGAGGGTGAGCAGCACCAAGTTCCTGGGGATGCACATCTTCGAGGACCTCTCCTGGTCTAACAACACCACATCACTGGCCAAGAAGGCTCAAACTTGCCTCTGTTTCCTCCGCAAACTGAGAAGAGCATGAGTCCCACCCTCCCATCACATGCTCATTCTACTGGGGCACCATTGAGAGCATCCTCACCAGCTGCATCACTGTGTGATACGGAAGATGCACCGCCTCCTGCTGGAAGACACTACAACGCACAGTGAAAGCAGCCAGCAAGATCATCGGTGCCCCTCTGCCTTCCCTCTCGGACATCTACCACATCCACCTCCCCTGCAGAGCCATCAACATTGCAGGCGATACCTCCCACCCCTCACACTTCCTCTTCATCCCCCTGCCCTCAGGGAGAAGATACCGGAGCCTATGGGCCCGCTCCACAAGACTGCTAAACAGCTTTGTTCACCAGGGCATCAGGACCCTGAACTCTGCCCACCCCCCTGGACTGTAACACACTGACCCACACTACAACTCTACCTCATCTGTTTGCACAGAAAGACTTGGTACATCAACAGTACCACATCTGCTACTGTCTGTCTTGCACCTTACTGCAACCATTTGCACAAATGCCATACCTGCTGCTGTCTGTCATTGCAATACTGATCATGTGCAGAGCAATCTGTCACTGTCTGCACCCCCGTTACCACATTGAACTTGCAATTTACCGGTATTATGGTTTACTGTACATAGGATTGCTGTGTTTTTACTGTTATTTGCACTCGCATTACTAATGGTACTTTACTAATTACTAATGGTAGCATTACTGTATGTAGATTGTTGTTGTTTTCCATCCCTGTTCCTTCTTGTCTTATATATTGCACACACCACTAAGAGAGAGAGAAATGGCATTTCCCAATTCTACTGTATGTCCTGTAAATATAGAAGTACTGACAAAAATAAAATCTTTGAATCTTTGAAAGCTAACATTTTTTTTCTAAGGAGCAAAAAAACCACTGAACAAATAAAGAAAGATTATGATGATGAAACCTAAAATATGAAACATTTATGCTTTATATTCTACATAAAAAGAGATAAAGAGGGTGGCCATCCAAGTATTTCCATTTCTTGGCTCAATAATGCTCCAAATCAGTGACCCTTAGACTGTGATTTTAACTTCCATCACCTTTGTTGTCTCTGTAATTATTGACCTACTTTGAACCGCTCTTACAGGATGATGAAGTATTTATAAATGTACTGTACATCCCACAGCAGCCATACTCTGTCAGATGGAAGACAGTGAGGTAGCAGTACAAGTTTATGAGGACGTTGACAGATGAGAAATTGTTTTTGTCTGGTCCACATCACGCAAATCACTTTAGAAGTCATCCGTGCCACACTGCAATAAAAACATGCAACTGTTACACACTCAGATTCCCATCTTCCTCAACATCTGTTCATGTCATATACTGTATAATACAGACTGTCTACTGAAGTGAAAGGTGCTGAATGGTTCTTTTTGATACCATTTTTCATTTGTTTTAATTTCTCTCATCTGAGCTCATCTTAAAGCAGATTTTTAGACCTCCTCCTGCTAATGCTGTGTGGTTGTCTCACAGGCTGATTTTGTGAAATGTCTGGGTTGTAATGTTTAAGCTGTGTTATCTGATAAAGAGCATTCATTTCCACCAGGTGGAACAGGACACATCTCGATGGAGGAACGCTAAGTCCTTCATCCCTCTGCGATGGTGAGATACAAATGTAGGCTCATGCTGGTACAGGTATTGGGCTGTCTTCCCATCAGGACACAAAACAGCATTTTGATCTGTGTGTGTGTGGTGGTGGTGGTGGCTGGGTTGGAAGGGTGTGCAAGGATGTGGCTTGTATGCATGGGTGACGACTGAGAGGAAAGTAATTAGAAATAAGTTCCAAAGGGAAAAAAAAAAACATGTTTTCTTTAAGAAATTCAAGGAGTTGGTCGATGATGCTCCTACACTTTCCAAATCTTCCAATGTTTTCATCACTGGTGTAGATCAAGGGGAGGAAGGGCACGCACCCCTCCCCCCAACCTGGAAAAAACGAGAACTATCCCCCCAAAATCGTTATAAACTTTTCTGCCATTTTATGTAATTGAATAAAATGCATTTAAAACACCCATGCTAAGCATAATGCAAAAAACTTCTATAGCACACCTCACCACCATCTCACTGCCCTCATACACATCCTGCACCACCCTCACATACACTACTGTTCAAAAGTTTGGGGTCACCCAGACAATTATTTTGTGTTTTCCATGAAAAGTCACACTTATTTACCGCCATGAGTTGTAAAATGAATAGATAATATAGTCAAGACATTGACAAGGTTAGAAATAACGATTTGTATTTGAAATAATATTTTTTTCCAGATACTCAACCTGCTCAAAGGAAGGTCAGTTTTATAGCTTCTCTAACCAGCTAAACTGTTTTTAGCTGTGCTAACATGATTGCACAAGGGTTTTCTAATCATCCATTAGCCTTCTGATGCAATGAGCAAACACATTGTACCATTAGAACACTGGAGTGATAGTTGCTGGAAATGGGCCTCTATACACCTATGTAGATATTGCACCAAAAACCAGACATTTGCAGCTAGAATAGTCATTTACCACATTAGCAATGTATATTAGATATTGGAGTGTATTTCTGATTAGTTTAAAGTTATCTTCATTGAAAAAACAGTGCTTTTCTTTCAAAAATAAGGACATTTCTAAGTGACCCCAAACTTTTGAACAGTAGTGTACTTCTCTGTCACTCCGGACCTCCTCATACACTGCCACACTTCCTCTCTTGGCACCCTATCATTTGCTAAAATGTCCACAGACATTAGAATAGTTGCAACAAGGGAACTCAGCCAAAGCATATTGGGCTACCTGATCTCTATTTTGTGCAACACAAAAACATGATACATGTCCTCTGCAGCATTTTTTCACAGATGGGATCACACTGCTTTGGAAGGTGAACCTTGAGAAAAATAAAGGTAAATGATTGACAAGCTCTCCTACAACAGGTCCTGATTGGATGACTTGTGCACTCATGGGTGTGTACGCCACAGCCATTAGAATAGTTGTAACAAGGAAACTCAGTGGAAATACCTCCTGGACATCTTAAAAATAAAATGGAGAAAGTGCTTCTGAAAACATCTGAGGTACAGAATAAGCCGTTTAGCCGCTGCATCTGATTTTATTTGACATCAACACCAGCCAGTTTAAATGATCAGCATGAGTTTGCTGTGATGCCTTGTGCTGGATGGAGCTCATTTGCATAAAGCTGGTTGGATGCAACTTGATGCAAATGCTGATGATGCGGGTCTCTCAACGCTCTACGTGGCTACCATGATGCACTGCAAAATGTTCTGCATACACAATGAATGGGAAGTGGAGAAACCACAGAGCCAGTAGACATACCAAACTACATTTACTTAAGGCCTTTGAAGTACTTTTATAACAAAAAGGTGTACATTTTATATACAATATATTGTCATACATAGGCAAATATACTGCTACAAACTCCTCAACATTATATTGCTGGCAAAGCTGACATACAGAGATATGAGGTATTAGGTATGTCAAATATTCCACTGCAAACCCACTTCATCAATATCTGAAGCTAAGAGTAGCAACAGACAGCAATTATCTTTTGCTAAAGGGTGGTACTTACTTTCAAAACAGACACAAATTTATCATAATGAGGATGGAGGAGTTGTATATGAGCTGAGGTTCATTCTGCACATTTGCTTTTTTCTTTAGAAGTACAAATTCACTTTTTGTTTTTGATTGCTGATTATATTTAGGCACGGGTGCATACCTCCACCAAGGCCCTATCTCACAATATACGGAGAGCCAAAGGGACGGACGGACAGAGGTACTGACAGACGAACAGGCAAAGGGAGGGACACAGCCTTAGTGGAGGTGTGTGCTCTCTGGGTGCATTCTAGTTTAACTACTTCTTTGTGGGTCCCGATGACAACAGAACTTTATGAGAGCTAATAATGAACAGTGGCAGCAACTCAAACTGCTCAAAATATTTATGTTCAAAATATGCATTTATTAAACGGTTAATCAAACGTTTGTTCAGGGGTTTGCCAGCATATAACTGACAACAGATTTTCGTCTCCCTCAAATCACGCATTTAAACCACACAAGTTTCCAAAGGGAGGCGCGGCCAGAGAGAAAATATGAATTATGATCCGCCCTCCAGAACCTGCAGACTGACATGCCGCACGCACGAGTCCCGCAGGAGGCGCAAAGAAAAACAACGCCGCTTCTTCTCGACTCCAACGCTAGAAAGACTTTCCTTCAGTTATGCGCTGGAAAAGTGAAGTGAAAATAGAGTGTCGCGTTGTTAACGGCAGCGAAAATGGATCCGTGGAGTCCGGCGAGGAGGTGAGTGAGAGCGGGGTGTGCGGCTGACGACCAGCCGGCTGCGATGCGATCAAACGTTAGTGGGAATTTGCTCTGCCAATTAAACAAAAGTGGCCTTCAGCCTCGAGGCGTGCGGCCTTCCACGCGCTGACAGCTGAGTATTTCTCCAACTTGAAGAAATGTCAAAGAAAATTACCCCTCCCTGAATTCTGCAATTAAAACTCAAGTAGTTAATGAGACCTCTTCACCTATTGATTGCCCCTGGTAGACGTTTGTGGCGAACTTAGCCCTTTTTAATTGCTGTTATTAAATAAATCAATCCCCCTGTTCCCCCCCTCTCCCAGACCTCGCGCTGGTTTCCTGATTGACGCGTGAAATTGGAGCGCGTGGCGCGGCTTTAACGGCGGCGGCGCGCGCCCGTGCCGGTGGCTGACCCCCCCCCCCCCCCAAAAAAAAAAAATAAATCCCCAGCTCAAGAGCATAATGGACAAGGGATGAGTATTAGTTCAAGTGTTGTCTGTTTTTGTAAGTAATGACTATCCTTCTCCTTTTAAATGTCATTTCGGTAATCGCCGGCGTTGTCATGGTGAAAAGTGAAAGGCATGATATTTATGGGAAGGAGCTGCGGGGCATTTAAGGCAGCTGCGGCTCCGTGGTAAACCTGCAGCCTTTCTCTCTCCCGTGGCCCCCGGAGCTCCGAGTCATGTGTGAGGACTGCAAAGGGGACGAAGAGCTGCTGAGCAAGTGCGCCGAAGACCGCAGGGACATCATGGTAAGGCTTGCGCGTGACACGCGCAGAAACTTGGGAGTTTGGAAGTTCTGGGTGTGGGAATTCATATTTAGACCAAAAAAAAAAAAAAATACAGTTTATTGTTTTTTCGAATTTAAGAGAAACTGACATATAAAGCAGTGAATAAAATTTTAAATTGATTGCTGGGATTTTGCGCATTTTGACCTGCATTTTATGTAAAACGTTCAATTTTTAATGGTGCTGCATACACATTTCATGCTTTTTATAAATTTACATTTTGCTTCCTTTATTAATTTATTATTTTTGTCCATTTATAATTTAAAAAAATATTTTATTGTTACATTATTGCCTTTCTTTCTAAATTTCACGATCCGGGGACAACTTTTGATTGCAAATCTTACAATAAATAAACACATCAAATATTTTGGGAAATAATCCAAGTGATAATGAAATTAATAATAACCAGACTAGAAGGACAAAACGTCTTCCTGTGTGCCGGCGGCAGGCGGACTGGTTTAAACAAAGCTGCGGGAGCGGGTGCGCTGGTTGCTGCGCGCAGTTTTCTAACCGCAGGTCTGATCCTCCAGGGCGCGCCGGTGGAAGTGTTGGATGAAGACGCGTCGACGCTGCAGGCGATGGCCTCTGCGCCTTTGTTGGGCAGAACTTTGTGCGCCAGTTGCAACGAAGAAATAGTGGATAAATATCTATTAAAGGTAAACGCCGCGATTCATCTGTATACAACTGCTGTACAATATTTATCTCCCTTTTTTCGTTTCAGGTTAATGTGGCTTTTTTCCCCCCCCTGACTTGTGCCAATTCCTCCCATCTTTGCTGCAGGTTAACGACCTGTGCTGGCATGTGCGCTGCTTGTCCTGCAGCGTGTGCCAGACTTCACTCGGCAGCCACGCCAGCTGCTACATCAAAGACAAGGAAGTTTTCTGTAAACTGGATTACTTTCGGTACGTACATCCATTTCCATACCTGCTGGTAAAAGCCAGAAAATGAAGATGAACAAAATGGAATTATAACAAAAGTTGAAAATAGTCTATAATGAAGCTGTAGCATTTAAAAAAAAAAAAAATAGCGAGCTAAATGACTGATAGAACGCGTCGTTAACGGTGATCGTATTTAGTCAAGAGAACGCACTGATAGAGATTTATTGGTGATTTTACTACATTCACATGATCGGGAAATATTTTGTACGATGGTTCCTGGTCACAAATATTCCACGGCTGCTATTTATTTATAAGCCAAAAGAGAGCGCGGGCAAAACACCCCAAACCGATTTAAACACTTTTACACATTTGTTTCACCCTTTCATTCCTTCCCCCTTATTGGCAAGAAAAAAAAAGTGCTTTTATTTCTTTAATTGCATTCAATCCAAAATATTAAAGCTGATTTCACTCCAAAATATGAGAAAATGTGACAACCTTTAAGGATATTTTGCCCACATTATTAATCCATCTATAATGACAATTTTACCTTCTTTTTAAGAGTGCAAATAAATGGAAATTAAAAAAAACAACAACCCACGTCTACATGTTTAGTAATTATTTAGAATTGTTCCGCAGGAAATCACAACCCTAAAACGGCGTTATGGGATCAACCTGTTATAAAGTGTTTCCGCTTCTTCTTCTACAGAAGATACGGTACCTGGTGCGCGTGCTGTGGCCGCAACATCCACTCCACCGACTGGGTCCGGAGGGCCAAGGGCAACGTCTACCACCTGGCCTGCTTCGCCTGCTTCTCCTGCAAAAGGCAGCTGTCCACCGGGGAGGAGTTCGCCCTGGTTGAAGGGAAGGTGCTATGCAGGGTCCACTATGACTGCATGCTGGACAACCTCAAACGGGCCATGGAGAAAGGTAAGAAAACTGAAAAAAAGATCAGAGCAAGTTGTTCAGAGTTTGGTTTGATTGAACAGAATGCATTCTGACAAAGTTTTTAATGTGCAATTCATAAAATATGGAGACTAATGCATTTAACCTGCTGCAGGAAACAGTGTTAACATGGAGGGAGCTATGCCCACAGAGCAGGAGGTGAACCAGCCCAAACCCTCCAAGAGAGCCCGGACCAGCTTCACAGCGGACCAGCTGCAGGTCAGCGTCATTGTTACAGCATTGTTAGGCTACCTTTGTTGTCATTTCTACTAGGTTTATATCCATCCATCTTCAACCACTTAATCCTTTTCAGGTCACATATATACAGAAACAGCAATATTAGATACAAAATCTGTAGCTGTATTCTACTGATTTCTTCTATTTGTGAATAATAGAGCATGCCAAATATTCCTGTAATTATTTCACATCGCAGTTTTTGTGCATAAAGCCTCCCTTCAAAGCAAAATTTCTTTATTGCCATATTTTGATCTTTTAAAAATCCTAAAGACATTATTTATTCCACATTTAAGTTTAACTGAAAAACCACTTTTTAATAAAAATGACACCCATTTAAAATTAAATGAAATATATTGTTAGTAACAGGTATCCAGTATTGGCATACGTACACGCTGACTTGCAGGTCTGTGCAGAGACCATTTGAGGGGCAGGGGCTCAACTTAACAAAGGGGGGGGCACATGGAACAATATTTGTTAACAATATACAGGTGCATCTCAATAAATTACAATATCATTGAAAAGTAAATTTATTTCAATAATTCAGTTCAAAATGTGAAACTCATATATAGATTCATTACACACACAGTGATAGATTTCAAGCAATTATTTCTTTTAATTTTGATGATTATGGCTTACAGCTAATGAAAACTTAAAATTCATTTTTCTCTAAAAATTAGAATATTACATAAGGTCAAATTTAAAAAAAAAAAGATTTTTAATGGAAATGCTGGCCAGCTGAAAAGTATGTCCATGTACACACTCAGTACCAACCTGTGGTGCTCCTCACGAGCCAGCTGGTCAAGCCTCCTTTAGCTGCCTCTTGCACCTCCTTCACTTTGTTTCGTCTCCTCTCTTTACGGGGCATCTTTGCACTGCAGAATTCAATAGCAACCTTTATAAGACAAGATAATACAGACAAAACAAGATGCACATAACTGAAGCCTAACTGCAGTCTGAGATGAGTAGGCTACCTTTTAATCCAGTTTCTGTAGCTGTGGGCTGTGTGCAGCTTTCACAAATGGATTTGCAAAAAAACCCCAACAAAGTCTGGAACTTAATACTTAAAATTTTGCTTGATAATGTGTTTACCATCAAAGCAGCCAGTTCAGTTCCACTTTGAAGACATGCTTCATTAGAACGTGATTATAAACAGACAGCATCCTCTCATACATGCTGACATGATGTTTCTCCAAAAAAACTCCCCTAATTCCGCCCATCTGACCTGGCAACTCTAGCCTGAGGAGCTCAGCCGCTGTCTGTGTAGGCCAGTTAGCTGTTGTGAAAATGTCAGGACAGGACGGTGCTAAGCTGAGAAAAGCACATATGAATAGATGGACCGATTATAGCCTTACACAGTCACGTGCACACTTAAATTATACAATATTATCAATTAAATTTGTGGTGTTTTCGCAAAACTTTAATTTTTTTTGTAGATTTATTACTTTTCTCATCAATTTGTGTTTTTCTTTACTCCTAAATTCAGCTCTGTTTTATAATAATTAATTTATTATGTTTTTACTTGAAAAGTTTGTGGTAAAATTGTGACCTTTTCACACATATCTGAACATTAATTTGCAGAGCCAGAACAAAACAACGAGCTTACCTCTGTTTTTGAAGAAATAAAATGTAATTATGAATAAAATTATGTTTAATTCAATAAAGTTCGTTGGACTGACCAAAGATGCAGTCGCTTCTGTTTTAATATTAGCCTCTGTTTCATGCCACCCTCCCCCGTAAAAAAAAAACAGCTAAACGTTGGTTGTTATGCATCTTCTCTCTTGTAAAATAAATCCCGACAGACCCAGAAATATTCAACATTTTGCACAGCAATCATAACAGCCAAGGATGGCCTCATAAATCCTAACATGGGCTGCCTGGCTGCTGCAGGCCAGTCCAGTGGTGGAAGGGAGGGGGGGGGGGGTCACCACCTGCCCTGCGGTGGTGCTTTCAGGTGCACTCAGAAATCTGAGGTTTCATAGATATATATTATTAAGTAATAAAACATAATTATTTTCATGCCAAAGACTGAGTCTGGGGTGTTTGGGGGTGGGGTGTGGGGGTACGGAATTCACCATAATTAGATCTCTGTGAAATTATACTGAATGTTGAAAATGTAAATGGCCAGTCAAAAGGGCACTTTGGACATTAAAGTGAAAGGGGCAGGAGGTCAGGCTAAGCTACCCCCTCTGCACGTGTATGCCGACTTGTGCCAATTTATTTTAGAACCTGACAAATTAGAATATAAATCAATATTATCAATTGCCACTAGTAAAGAAGCAGCAGTCTGTTGCTACTACTAAAACATCATCTTCATACCTAAAAAGATTTTAATCCTGACATCAGTTCTACTTGATAAAGCCAGTGGTTCTGCTATTGAGAGAAACACGGCTCTTTCATTTTTCATCTGGAAAGAGAGGGAAAAAAGCTGCATATCAGTCCATTATTGAGGACAACTGCTCTCAGACTTGAGTTTGGTGCTTCCACCCAGTGACAAAAAGTAGCTGCTACCAGAATTTTAAAAAGAGATCACCTAAGAAAACACCACTTTCCCCAGTCTAAAGCCTTCTCAGCATTTAGCAAGAATACACTGTAAGTCTTCGCATTATCAACTGATGACCTATTCTTGATAAAACCTATTGATCGCATTACAGTATGACATCTGGTAATACTTTCTCCAATTGTAAAGCTTTATCCCGATCTTCTAATCTACCCCAACAAGACGTGCAGGTAAAAAGGTGGATGGGTCTGAGGGGTTTCAGTCCTTTTTATGAAAGAAATGAAAGCATTATTAAATGCGTTCGGTAGACCAGTGTTTTTCAACCACGATTCCCTGACACGTCCAGGTTTCTGTTGGAAATTTTCCAGTTTGACTTCTTGGTTGGTCAAAAAAATTGCAAATAATTTGCCATTGTTGTGCATGGGTGCCCAGCACCTATGTAAAACAATGGCAAATTATTTGCAATTTTTTGGGACCAATTAGTGGAATTAGACAATGCACAGAAAACTAAATGTTCCAGGGAACCCTGGTTGAAAAATGCTGTGGTAGACAGCTTAATTAACTCATAAAAATGCCTTTATATATACATTAATAGAGACAGGAGCCAAAATATCAATATATGAACAGAAAAAAGGACAAACGTCTTTCTCTGATAAAAAGGCTGAGGAAAATTTATGGTTAATATGCAGTTATGGTATTTAGATGTGAGAACCACCTGAAAGGGATGAAGGATGGTGCACTTAATGAAATGAGGATTTTGTTTTATTATAAGGGAAGAACGAGACACAATATAAGACTTGAATTACATTTATTTTACAACTAAAGATTTGACTTTATATTTATTTGCAAGTCTCCTCTCTAATTATTTTGTACAAAATTCAGAAATAATAAATATTTCCTATGTGTTTGTTACAGTCCCCCATGTTACAGTCAACTTGCCCTGGATATTTAACAGTATTTTTTCTTTTTTCTGTACATATGCAGGTGATGCAAGCTCAGTTTGCTCAGGACAATAACCCAGATGCCCAAACTTTGCAGAAATTGGCAGAGCAGACGGGCCTCAGTCGAAGAGTAATTCAGGTCAGTTACAGAGGCAAAACTGTCTGATATACAGATGCAAATAATTAAAAACAGAATTACTAGGATGGGGAAAATTAGTGCAGAAGGTTTTGTTGCAATGAAATAGAAATCTCTATAACAGTGTTTAATAACAGAAAAAAATAGGCCAATAATGCAAACCTATCTAAAATCCTATAAAAGGCTTTACTTGTGGAACCCATTTCCAGAGCAATGAAATCTGCATATTTTACAGTCTGACAGATATAACATTATGTTGTTTGTGGAGACAGCCCCACAAAAAGGTGTTTGTCCCGTTAACTCAGGTCTGGTTCCAGAATTGCCGAGCACGCCACAAGAAGCACGTGAGCCCAAACCACACCTCCGGCACCCCCATGACCTCACTGCAGCCCAGCCACCTGTCCCAGCCCACCCCGACCCCCGAGGAGCTGCAGTACAATGGCTACGGAGGCCCCGAGGGATCAATGCTGTCTGCACTACACTCCTTCATCGACAGTGAGCAACCCCCCACCCCATCCCTTCTTTTTATAAATGATGAATTTGTCTATTTTATTTGCTTTAGAAATTAATATTTAGGTTTTGAAATATATAATATTTACATATTAATTTGCAAAATTAAATTTACAACTGACTCAACTGCCAGGTCACTCCTCAAGCAGGAACTTTTGTCAAATAAAGGACACCGAGTTCATGTTGATGGGATTTAAATTTTATCTTTTTGGGGCACTACACATTAGGGTTGTCCCAATTTCCACTAAATGGGACATTTAAAATTATCCCAGTCTCTTTCCACCTGCGTGCTGTTGCATTAATTATGAGTTTTAATCATTTGCCAAAACTCAAAATTAACTGAGTTATACCTTAGATGAATTTGACTGATAATTAGACTAAATTTTTCCTGTTTTAGGTCCGCTAGGATTACCAAAATTATCTCTATTTGCTAAATAATTTTCATATTTGCAAAATAACATTTTAGAGATTTTTTTTTTTTAATTCAAAGTCAGAAGTTTACATACACTAATATCAGGAAGAGAATTGTGGAGCTCCACAAGTTTGGTTCATCCTTGGGTACAATTTTCAGATGCGTGAAGGTGCCACGTTCATCTGTTCAAGCAATTATACGCAAGTATAAACACCATGGGAATGTCCAGCCATCATACTGCTCAAGAAGGAGACAGGATCTGTGTCCGAGAGATGAACGTGTTTTGGTTCAAAATGTGCAAATCAACCCCAGTACAAAAGCAAATGACCTTGTGAAGATGCTGGCTGAAGTTGGTAAAAGAGTCATTATCCACAGTGAAACGAGTCCTGTACCGACATGGGCTGAAAGGCCACTCAATGAGGAAGACGCCATTACTCCAAAAGCAACATTAAAGAGCCAGATCACAGTTTGCAAAACCACACAGCGATAAAGACCTTAATTTTTTGAAACATGTCCTGTGGTCTGATGAACCTAAAACTTACGTAACTGTTTGACCATAATGACCATCATTACATTTGGAGGAAAAAGGGGGAAGCTTGCAAGCCTGATAACACTATCCTAACTGTGACGTATGGAGGTGGCAGCGTCATGTTGTGGGGGTGTTTTGCTGCAGGAGAGACTGGTGCACTTTACAAAATAGATGGCATTATGAAGAAAGAACATTATGTGGAAATACTGAAGCAACATCAGCCAGGAATTTAAAACTTGGGCACAAACGGGTCTTCCAAATGAACAATGACCCCAAGCATACCACCAAATTATTCACAAAGTGGCTTAAGGACAACAAAGTCAATGTTTTGGAGTGGCCATCACAAAGCCCTGATCTCAATCCCATAGAAAATATGTCAGCAGAGCTGAAAAGACGTGTGCGAGCAAGATGACCTGCAAACCTGACTCAGTTACACCAGTTCTGTAAGGAGGAATAGGCCAAAATTCCAGCAAACTATTGTGAGAAGTTTGTGGAAGGATAAACAAAACGTTTGACCCAAGTCAAGCAGTCTAAAGGCAATGCTACCAAATACCAAGGAAATGTATGTAAACTTCTGACTTTGAAGAAAGTAATAAATAATGATTAGTCTCATTTAATGTCGGACAGTGAGAAAAAAAGGTTATGTGTCTTTTTATACAGTGTATATAAACTTCTGGTTTCAACTGTATCTGGACATCTACTATATTACACTATTTGAACATTTTTAACAAAATAACCAAATTATTATAACTTAGCAACATTTAAAGTTTATCTCAAATGAGTGTAATACCCCCGTTACACAGGGGTGGAGATAATTGAACGATCGCTAAGTGATGACAAAATGGCCAGACTGCCAAACAATCTTTCAGTGATCTCTCAGCAATCACCAAGATCTTTCAATGATCTCTCCATGATCTTCCAGTGATCTCCACAGTCCTCAAAGTTTTGACTCAGTCCAAAACAATCTCTCACCCTCACATCTCACGGAGCGGTGAATGCTGAGGAACATTCACGGACATAGCGCTTTTTGGGTTTTGTCAGTTTGTAAAAGGTTGCCAAACAGTTCACAAACAATTTTAATGTCCCGAACAGTTTTTGTCACCCAAAAATTTTGAAAATGGTTGAATTTTTTTGCCAAATGTACTGTGACATTTCAAGCACTCACACAATGAGAAAGGGTTTGGAACGAACAGGCATTTATTTCTTCACTGACAAATTAACACAGAACAGAGCGGAGGTCATTCACACACACACACACACACACACACACACACACACACACACACACACACACACACACCTCACTCAGGGTGACACAGACAGATAATCTTTTACACACAAGGAAAACAACACTATCACAACCAGACTTATAACACAATTATAATGGTACAACAGTAATGCTCAGAACACAAGAATAATAAAAGTTTTTGAATACCCCACGGTGCAAAGCATGCCGGGAGGATTCCCCCGCCGCTTATCACAGTCCCGACGTTACACTGTCTCCCCCTGGACTGGTTTCTGTCTCCAGAACAATAAGTCCAACTCAAAAGTCCAACACAAACCCATCCAGGTGGCTGCTATTGTTGGCGGCACCACGGGCCCATTAGTGTCCATCCGAGCCTCGGCTGGGGTCCCTGATCAAGATGGGTCCTCTGGATTGGCCACACGTGGGGCAGCTAGCTGGTACGGGGCGAGGTGGTCGTGGTGAAGTACCACCACCTGGTTCCTCTTCTGCAGCCTCACCCTGTACACTACATCCGAAAGTCTCTGTAGGACTATGCACGGTCCCGACCAGTGGCTCACCAGCTTTGGTGACAGTCCTTTTTTACGCTCCGGGCAGAAACTGAAACTTGATCCCCGGGTGCAAAGTCTCTTCCCTGGCAGCGGGAGTGGGACGCTTGCTTCTGTCGATTCTCCGCCGCTACCAGGGCCTCCCGAGCCAGTTTGTGTATCATGTGAAAACATTCTCTCAAGCAAAACAAATAATCCAACCCTGGTTTGCCCTCCCCCTCCGGCTCCGGGGAGGGCCGAACACCATGTCCATCGGTGTGCGCAGCTCGCATCCAAACATCAGCCCTGCAGGGGTGCACCGGGTGGATTCCTGGACTGCTGTCCGGTATGCCCACAGGACCAGGGGCAGGTGCAGATCCCAGTCTCGCTGTCGCTGGTCCAGTAGGATGGCAAGCTGGGTGGTCAGGGTCCGGTTAAAGCGTTCGACCAGGCTGTCGCTCTGTGGGTGCAACGGGGTGGTCTGGGTTTTCCGGATGCCCAGCTGCCTGCAGACCTCCCTGAATACCTCTGCCGCGAAGTTCCATCCCTGGTCACTGGGCAGCTCCTCCGGCACGCCGAACCGACAGAACATCTCATCCACCAGCTTTGATGCTGTGGTGGTGGTGCTCTGATCAGGAACCACAAACGCCTCTGGCCACTTGGTGAAGTAATCCATTGCGACCAGAACATAATGGTTCCCTGATCCGTGGTTGGAAAAGGGCCCAGAATGTCCACTCCCACACACTCCATGGGTGTCCCTACCTGGTACTGCTGCAAGGGGGTGTGGGATTGCTTAGTTGGCCCTTTCTGAGTCGTGAAGGTGTCACAGCGGTGGACATGGAGTGCCACACCCTGACGACACCTTGGCCAGTAGAACCGGGCCCGAAGATGCTGCAGAATCTTTGTCACCCCAAAGTGCCCATTGGGAATGTAGGGCCTTGGTCTCTGGGTCCAGCGCAGATAGAGCCTCCCAGGTGGGCCGTTGGTCCATTTCCAGCCATGGCCAGACCCAGGAGATGACAGGATCTCCATCCTGCTCGATCCAGAGCTGCTGCACGCCAAGGGCCTTTGTGACATCATCACTGGGGAGAGCTGGCTGATGATCTGAGGATGCGCTGTGAGCTATTGCGCTATCCCCAGCCACAGCGGTCTGGAGGGCAGCAGCCCGTGAGACTGCTGGGTCACGATCCTCTGCCCGCTGGCAGTGCTGACAAGCCTCCACAGCACAGGGGCGCGGGGACAGCGTGTCAGCATTGGCATGGAGGTGGCCTGCTCAATGCACAATCTGAAAATCATAATCCTGCAGTGCCTCCAGCCATCTCGCTAGCCGTCCATCCGGCTCTTTAAAGTTCAGTAGCCAGGTCAGGGAAGCATGGTCTGTCCAGAGCTGAAACCTCCCCCTATAAAAGTACGGGCAGAAATGGCAAAGCCCTTGGATGATTGCCAGTAACTCTTGGCAGGTGACGCAATAATTCCTTTCGGCTCTGCTAAGAGTGCGGCTGAAAAAAGCAACCGCCTGCTGTCTGTGTTTTCCCTCCTGGGATAGCACCACCCTGATGCCCTTGTTGCTAGTGTCTGTGTCCACGATAAAAGGGCGGTTCGGGTTGGGATACCATAGCACGAGGGTTCAGAGGGGCGCCAAGCAGAGCCGGGAAAAAGCAGCAGCACAGTCTTTGCTCCACTTGAATGTGCAGCCTTTTTGTGTCAGCTGATGCAGCGGGCTGGCGATGGTGGCAAAATCCTTCACAAACCTCCTAAAATAGGAGCCCAGTCCAAGAAGGCGCTGCAGCTCTCCTACGTCCCATGGGACTGGCCAGTTTCTCACCGCTGCCACCTTCTCTGGATCAGTGGCAACTCCCGCAGCGCTGACAATGTGGCCCAGGAAAAGGTGGTTTCTCACAGAAACAGGTGACATTTCTGAGAGTGGAGCCTCAGTCCAGCCCAGCAGATGGCATCCAACACCTCCTGGAGGTTGGACAGGGCGCCATCAAAATCAGCTGCATGAACCAGCAGGCCATCAAGATAAATGATGCAGCGGCTCCGGGGGATATGAACCAGCACTCACTCCATCAGGCGCTCAAAGGTGACTAGGGCATTGCAGAGTCCAAACGACATCACCTTGAACTGCCACAGTCCCTGCCTGATAGAGAAGGCTGTTTTCTGGTGGGTGACAGCTACACCTGCCAACAGCCACTGTGGAGGTCGAGCGAGCTGAACCAGTTGGAGCCAGCAATGTAATCCAGGGTGTCGTCAATGCGGAGCAGAGGGTAGGAGTCCTTACACGTGACATCATTCAGGCGCCAATAGTCCACACAGAACCGCCACGAACCATCCTTCTTCTTGACAAGAACCACCGGCACCGCCCAGGGGCTGCTGGAGGGTTCAAAGACATCCGCCTCCAGCATCTCCTGAATCTTTTGCTCTGCTGCCACCCATCTTGAAAAAGGCAGACGGCGTAGGTAGAGCCGGCTCGGCCCGGTCTCACCAGTGTCGATCTGGTGCTGTACCAAGCTGGTTTGGGTGCACTCTACATCCCTGGCAGCGAAAATGTCACCGTAGCAGTCCAGCAGCTCCTGCAGCTGGCATCTCTGCCCCGACTCTAACCCCCTGCACCTTTGTTGGAACAGCTCCTTGAGTGCCTGCTGGGTTTCTGATAATGTGGCAAATTGCTCTGCTGGTGGCCCCCTTGCTGCTGTCTCTAGCAGTGATGACGATCCCTCCGCTCACACTGGTGGTGCTGCAGCAGTTGGCTCTGGTGGCGATCTCCTCAGCTCGGCCTGCGCTGACGGCCCCTCGATTGCGCAGGTCCCTTGGTTCCCCGTGTGGCTCTTGCCGCAGAGCATGATGGTCTTAGCCCCCAGCAGAAAAGAAGAGCTGGCGGTGTCAATCTTTGCACCCCATGCTGAGAGCAGATCCAGTCTGATGATGCAGGGGTCTTGGATGTCAGCCAGTCAGAACGGGTGGTTCGTGTTCTGATCGGCCACTCCCACGACAAGGACTCGTCGCCCTCCCAATCTGGTGCATTCACCGGTGGCTGTGGTGACGCAGCGCCTGGTGGGTTCCCACCTCTACGGTCTGAATACATCTATCCCGGGCAGCGCCTTGGATCAGACCAGGGAGATGGTGGAACTGGTGTCAATCAGGGCCCGGATTGGAGTGCTGTCCAGGGTGCTCTGCAGGTACAGCCCTGGCTAGTGCCCAAGTCAGCCCAGACGTGGTGAGTGTTCGTTGGGGAAAATATCTGTGAGAGGTGGCAGATCCCCATCTGTGCCACCTCGCTCTAGTTTAAAGCTGGTGAAGAACTTGTTAAAGCCACTTCCTGGTTTATTTGGAACAAGAAAATACCAGGAGCACTTGGAAAAACAGAAGGAAGAGGGGGGGCTGGCCATGCCAAACTACATGCATTATTACTGGGCAGCTAATATTTCTAAGCTGATTTTCTGGGTGCATCCCCCTGAAGGAGAACAAATGCCCCTTTGGGGCAGATATGGAACAATATTCTTATAACCCAGTATCATTGAGCTCCCTAATCTGTGCCTCACTACCATTGAGCAAGAAATTGATTGGACACAACCCTGTAACACAGGGAACACTTAGGATATGGAATCAATTGAGAGTCCATCTTGGATGTAGACAGGGCCTTACTATAGCTCCCATCTCAGCAAATGCCCTTTTCCCACCATCCCTTATGGATACAACTTTCCAACTCTGGGCTAAAAAAGGGGTGGGATTAGATGGGGACCTCTTCAGAGAAGGCAAATTTATATCATTTCATCAACTAAGGACCAAACTTAACATTCCACAATCACATTTTTTTTTCAGCTATTTGCAGGTTTGTAGCTTTATTAAGAAACACTTTTCTCCCACTCTTCAAACTCCACAGAGCAGCAGGTTAGAGGAATACCTGAGGGTAGAACCACTTCGGGGGGGGGGGGGCAGTATCTGCTATATACAAATTTATACAGGGAACAATGCTTACTCATTGGACCATACTAAACAGCAATGGGAGGCTGAGTTAGGCTTTGGTCTGTGTATCAGTGTGGAAGAGGGCAATCGAAAAGATGCATACTTCATCTATATGTATCAGGCATGGGTTACTCCAATTCAAGGTTCTTCATAGGCTCCATCTATCGAATAACAGACTTGCTAAAATATTTCCAGGGACCAACGAAAACTGTCCAAGGTATACGTGTGATCCAGGCACCCTAACCCATATGTTCTGGGATTGCCCAATGTTGAAGGATTTCTGGGAGAGATTTTTTGATACCATCACAACAGTCTGGGGAACACAAATCCCAAAAAACCCTATCAGCTCTATTTGGGGTGGTGCTACAAGACTGCAAGATCTCAGCCACTCATGTCACAGTTGTGGCCTTCACCACACTTCTTGCAAGACAGCTTATTTTGTTTAGATAGAAAAAAGGCTTTACCCACCTCTCATAAACGCTGGGTACTGAATCTGGTAGCACATCTTAAGTTGGAACATTTCAGATACATAATTCAAGGATTGTAAAAGAAGTCCAAAGAGCTTTGGCAGCCATTCTTATTGTACTTTGAGAGACTTTCGGTAACATGAACAAATGTGAATGACCCGCCCCCTCCCCCCTTTATTTTTGGTTTGCTTGTTTTGTTGTTCTGTTTTGTGTCGGTGGTTTTTATAGTTGTATGCAATATGTGAAGAGTTGCGTGATGTTATGGTGTTTTGTATAAATATGTGAACTTCAATAAAAATATTCAAATATTTATAAAGCTAGTGAGGGAGCTGGTTGTCACGGGGTAGGTGCAGGGCAGTGGCGCGCGACGTGCCTGGCTCCCCGCAGCGGAAGCATCCCTCCTCATGCCACCGTCATACTCTGGCCAGCCGTGCAGCTGTGGTCTGGAACAGCTCCTCCTCATCCTCGCTCTCAGCCGAGGCCTGAAAAGCTCTTTGTCTTGGTGATGAAACGTCAGCCACACGCTCCAGCATCGGCTCCAGCCGCTCTACCTCTGCTACGGCTGTCTCCCAGCTGCTCGCAGCGTGAATCTGGATGTGCTTTTGGAGCCAAGCTGGGCGGAGCCCTCAGATGAAACTCTGCAGGGCGAGCTTCTTCACCGCTTCCGGCTCAAAGTCCAGGTAGCTGCGCTGTGTCAGCAGCCTGACATCAGCTGCATAAGCCCCCAGGCTCTCTTGGTCACATCGCCGGTGGCTGGCCAGCTGTTCCCGAGCATGGTCAGCGTGGGTTGCCCTCCCAAATCACCTCTGAAGTGCTCCCTGTAGTGCTGGCCAGCTGTGACGTTCCTCAGGCCGGAGATCGGACAGCATGCAGAGAGCTCTGCCCTCCAGAGCCAGTGTGACCTGCACAGCTGTCTCTTCAGGTGTCCAGCTGTTGGAACGTTGCAGCCAATTCAACCTGAATGAGGTAGTCGGCCAGCAAGGTTTTGCCACCAAAGCCGGGAAGCTTGGCTGGTTGGCGGGTTGGTGGTACTGGGGCTGGGACGGGAGCCTCCATGCTGATCACTGCCCTCGGCTGCAGTGGGATCGCTGGCTCATAGTTTCCCTGCTGGCGTTCCCCATCCTGCCTTGAAAAAGGTGGGACACGGGACACACTTGCTTTGTCCGGCCTGCTTTTCCATTCTTTGCGGTGAGCAGCTCTGGGGACTGGCATGCCTGCTCTGCTGCCCATCTCCATTGGGTGATGAGCTGTTCGAGCTGTTGAATCTCTGCCTTGATGCTTGCTTTCATCTCTCAAGCATCCCACTTCTGACACCAGTGTGACGTTTCAAGGGTTCACACAATAATGAGGATTTGGAATGAACAGGCATTTATTTTTTCACTGACAAATTACGCAGAACAGAGGGGAGGTCATCCACACACACACACTCACTCACACATATTCACACTCACTCACACATAATCTCTCACACACAGGGAAAACAATACCATCACAACCAGACTTATAACACAATTATAACGGTACAACAATAACGCTCCGAACACAAGAATAATAACAGTCTTTGAATACCCCACGGTGCGAAGCATGCTGGCAGAATTCACCCGCCCCTTATCACAGCCCCGACGTTACAGTACTTTTCCCACAAACAGTTGCAAAATAGTTGTTTGCAAACGGTTGTAACACATGTTGCTACGGTTCTTTTTGGTTCACCAAGTAGTGAATACTTGAACACCGTTTCAACTCCACCCTCTGTCATGCGGTGGCCCTAGCGAGCCACCATAAGACGCCAAAAGTCGCTGGTGAGGTTTGCATTGGTGTTTATTAGCGAACACAAGAACACACAACGTAACAGAAAGTAATGAGCCACGGTGGGCTAAAACACACAACACTAAACACAGGAGATCGTAAGGCTGACACGAAGCTCACTTACAATCCTGACCACGAACAGGGGATGAGCGTTGACGATCCGTTGCCATGGAATTATAGAGGAATAATGACGAGACTGCTGCATCATACCGTTCCCAGCACCCGCTTAAGTACAGGGCTGCTGATGAGCCGCAAATGCAGCACAGCTGTTAGGCTTTGACAGCAGGAAGCCCCTCCGAGCGCTGTCACAATAAGAGCTCGGGGTGCCAGAAGGTAAACACTGCTGTCAAACCTGGCGGGGATGATGTATGACCCGAGCGCGGACGGAATCGGCGCTCGGACCATGACACCCTCCCTCTTATGTCAGTTAGCCATTATAGCTAACTAGCTTCCAGCCTCCCAGCTCGAATGAGCAGTGCTCTGGTTCACTGATCCACAGTTGGTGGTGTATCTCGCGTCAGTCCGGGTCTTACATATTAATTGTGTAAGACCTTAAAAACTGTGCAAACTGTTTTGCAACCTTGTACAAACCCAGATGAAACTGTCAAATTCTGATGTTCTTGAATGTTTCTTAGCATTTGTTGCTCTGTGAGATACTAGCTTGATTTCCGCCAACATTCATTAGAAAAGTTAGTGAATCCAAAAATCGCTATGTTTGTCAGCATTCGCCCCTCTGTGAAATACTACCCTCAATTATCACCAAAGGGAAGTGATCTCTCAATGATCTCAACAATCTCTCATTGATCTCTAAGCAGTCTTTTAATGAATGATATTGGTCTTTCATCCAAAGCTCAGCGATCCCTCACTGATGTCTACCTTTGGGGTAGAAAAATCTGGCATTCAATCACTAGGAGATCAATGAGATCATTGGGCGCTCCTTGAGACTTCATTGACAGTTTGTTGAGACATCATTTTCCTTGGGTGATTGTTGTGGACTGAGTCAAAACAATTTCTCAATTGTGGCAACCGTGGAGATCACTGGAAGATTATTGACAGATCATTGAGAGATCTTGGCAATCGCTGAAACATTATTGAAAGATTTGTGAGAGATCTGGCCATTTTTCACCTTTCAATAATCTCTCAATGATCTCCACCCCTGTGTAAAGGGGGTAGAAGAGCACTAGAAACCGCTCATATATACGTATATACACACCTCTTTGGTTGCCCAGCTAACTCTCAATGATTCGTCAGTGATCTTTGCTGGTCTCTCAATGATCTCTCAAAGACCTTTATAGATTGGCATGAAAACCATACAACGGTCTCCCTGACATTTACACAGAAACAGGTTTTTCAGGCTTTAGGAGATCGTTAAGAGATCAAAAATTGGCACAATCTCTCTATGGTGATTCAGTCTGTGTAAAGGGGCCTTTATTGTTTTTCTTATATGCTTAATTTACACAAATGAACGAATATGGTCTGAATAACTGAGTATCATAAATACCCAATATAAATTTGTTCCATCTGTCGATGATGATTGTGACTGAATTGTTTCCATTCTGCTCTCTATGCAGTACACTCCCCTCCATCGTTGTTTCAGCCGCTGCTGCCAGCCCACGCCATGACCTCCCTGCCTGTGTCTCACGCCTGAGCTGCTCCCCGCCCTCACACTCCTGACATTAGCAGCCGCAGTATTATTCTCTCCACGGTATAAATAATTTCATTTTCAGTGAACCACACAAACTTTTTCTCTTTATATTTTTGTCAAGCAAATATGAGCGCCTGTGATTTACAGTCCTACATGTAACATGGAAAAATGAAAGGCTTTGGTGTACCTCATAGGATTGTGACACATGAGCATTACAGATTTATATTTGTTGTGTGTTTGTTGGTGAAAAAGTTTGATTGTGCTAATTTTACATGAACGCTATCCGACCCCAAAAAATGTCAAGTCCATATGAAGATGAACTTGTTTGTAAAGCAGTGTTGCAATTTAATTTATTTTGTGTGAAGTCTGTTTTGAGAATAAATGCCTAATTTCACAAATCTGACAGATCATTTTCAGTGCGCATGTGGGAAGTTGGAGAGGAAAGCTGCAGTTTTTGTTACGTTTTCTAATTTGAAAATTAATTGATTAAAGTCTAAGTCATAAAACGTGATGAGTGATGAACGCACACAGAGGCAATACGCCGAGGTACTAAAGAAGATAACAAGCATTTAGAGTGTTGGCTTTCCAGACAAATGGGAGACAATAAAGACAACACTTTGGGGCATTGCTCATATTTCTGTCAACAGGTAGTGCATCTTCAGTTTGACTGCTGACAGTTTGTGGTAAAAGGATCGGCTCGTATTTTATCAGGAGACATTAAACTTGTGTCTACTTGCTGAATGTGGTTGACCCCCCCCCCCCCCCAAAAAAAAATTTAATTTATAGCCACGGGAGGGAGGGAAAGAAAGGCATTAAAAATACACAGCTTTGACTTCAGCTGTTAAATCTCAGATCTGGAGAAAGCTGGAAATAAAACTGAATCTGAGGTAGTTAAAACACCAACGAGCTGCCGTATCGTTAATATGGCCGACTGAGCACTCCATGCCTCAATTTGTCCTCTTTCAGACACACCAGCTGAGTTGTTTTTCTTTCACTGAATGTTGCGTGTCCCGGCGTGCTCGGCTCAAACGGGGGCAGAAGGTGTGTACGTCTGGCAGTGCTGTCACTCCGAGGCACCATGAGGGCTGGCTTGACAAGCGCAGCACAAAGACTCCAACGTGAGTCACATCTTAAACAATCTAAAGCCTCATTCTAGGTGACGGAAAAAAGAGAGAGAGACAGAAAAACACTTAGTGAAAGTTTGAGACTGTAATGGCAGTCTGTCAAACAAAAAAGACGAGGGCCACGTCATGAAAACCTGTCTTTATTAACAAAAAGGAAACAAATATACACCATTAATCTTTATAACAAAGAAGAAACAAAACTGGAAACATTTTTTTTAATTATTATTTTTAAAATATAATGACCACATACTGTATAGCAGGTATCAAAATATCAGTAATAAAAAAATCTCACAACCCCATCACCCTGGACATGTTTTTTTTTTTTTTTTTAGAGAGATTTCTAAAATTTGATTAATAGAAAAGCTAATTCTGATGGTGAAAACATTAGCAGGCTTCCACATTTATTACTTAAAATGTCTAGAATTAAGTCTTGTTTTCACCAAGTGGTACTTTCTGGCTCAGCGCCAATTAAAATTTTTTATATACAGTAAATCTTGGTCTGATCTGCATTTTTTTCCCCTGTGGGTTGTGTCGGCCAGAAGGAGAAAGCTGCATCAGCTACGGAAACAGCATGTGGATCATTAAACAGACCACAGTGTGTCTAGCTCCATCCATGAGGTACCAGACCACAGTGGCTGGTACAGGACAGAAGGGTGCTAAAAAGTTGCGTCGGCTGTTTTTGCACCCTTCACAACTTCTGACAATCGAAACGCAAATAAATGCATAAAGTGCTGAATTGAACTGCAACGCTTGGTGGATATGAGGCTTTATAATCAGGCACTCCACAGCATATGGCAATGATTAGAAGATCGTTACAGACTATTTTGATGAAGCCCATCTTATTCAAGTTTGGTTTGCTCTTGCTTAGGATATCACCATGCTGAAATCAACAGAGTTCCCTGAGGCCTTCAGAAAGAAGATCATAAATGCACGAGTCTGAAAAGGGACTGACAAAGATTTTAACACAATTAGAAATAAGCAATTCTACTATCCATGAAGTAATCTGAAAGTAAAAAACATCATAAAACAACTCCCAATGAGGCCAGGTCGGGCTTTTAAGTAAGAGTAGGTTCCAAAATGCTCAAAGCGGTAAAAAAAAACATCCAAAAAGTCATTATACGATCTACAGGAAGCTCCTGCCATAGGCAGTGTCCAAAGTAGACAAATCTACAACTAGAAAAGCATTCAGAAAGTGCATACCTCCGCCAAGGCTCCTTCCTTCCCTCCCTTTGTCCATCCATCTGTCTACCTCCCTGCCTCCATCCCACCATACACTGCAAGATAGGGCCTTGGTAGGGGTATGTGCTCATAGATCAGCTCCAAAATCTAATGGGTTCTTCTGCAGCCCAAGGACCATCTCTGGTGAAAATTTCAGCAAAATCCATCCAGCAGTTTTTGCATAATCCTGCTAAACCACTGCAAGAAAATTGAGCCTTGGTGGAGGTATAACGTTTTGAGTAATGCTGCTAGAGACAGACAAACCAACCCTGGCAAAAACATTACCTCCTCCCTTGGCGGAGGTTATTAATAAGGGACTGAACAAATTCAATTTTTATAGGAGGTGTTTAAAGAAGGAAGTGGTGGAGGTTTGATAATAAAAACAAAGAGGTCACAGAGAGTCTCACACATACCCTTAATCACAACCTTTGAAGACACCTTGATGCAGGCAGAATACATGGAGCTGCACACAGTACTTGGCATGTCAAAGCTCAGAAGCAAGAGAGTTGACAAAGATGCCCGACTGTGACGGACAAGGTTAGATGAGGCATCTGGAAGAAGAAATGCCTTTATCACATCATCCTCACTGATGAGACTTAAGAAAACCAAAAACAGACACACTAAGGCCAGATAGAATGCAAAGACATGGTAGTGGCTACAAAGCTATTAGAAGAGCTAAGATGGAAGCTGGACACACAAGAAGGTGGACGCAACATCTATCAGCTGGTGAGACCTCGTCACAGGCAGACCAGGAACACTGAAAAGTTGTATGATGTCAGTGACAATAACACAGTTAATCTGTGACAAGAAGAAGATCAAAAACACTAGCAAAACTATTTTAGAAAGCTGCTATATGAGCATTCAAAAAGTCAAATCCAACACGCCACCAGTACATCGGAAGACTTGTGTTCCCATGGGTCTTCACCAGGGATCTGTCTTATCCCCACTGCTTTTCATTCTTGTTATGGAGGTTGTCACCTGCGATGTCCAGCAGCCAGCCCCATGGACGCTTCTTTACACCTCAGACGACAAGAAAAGATGGATCTGGAGTAACAAGTCCAGGCTTGGAGCATACAGCTCACACAATTAATGCTATGTCGCAATATCAAAATGGAGAGAATTTGACAATAGACTGGAATGGGAACGCAGAATGATCCAAGTTGATGGAACCAACCAACCAAAAACCAATGCTTTCAAATACCTCATATCAACCACTTCAGCTGATGGTAGCCAATCTGAAGAAGTTACTGCATCAATCAACACTGCCTGGCTGGGGAAAAACAACTGGTGGCATAGGTGATAAAAATGATAAAAGACTGGTTAAAACTGCAGGCATACTGCACCATCATGAGTTCTTCATTGTATTACCAGGTACATGTGTAACAAAAGCACTTTGAAATAAGTGCAATATCCCCCGCCTCTGTTTTCTTTGAAGATCTCAATGTCACTGAAGGAGAGCAGTTTTCAGCTTTTCCATATAATTATTGGGGCAAAACCAAATTATGATAAGACTATCATCCATGAATATACAACAAAAATAGTTGTATACAACCCATAGTTGTAGGGCGGGATCCCAAGGTGAACCTGTGTAGCAAATTTGGTGACCCTAGCTTTACTCATTCTATAGTAATAGTGCAAAGGGAATGTTAGTGATGACCTTTGACCTTTTGCCACCAAACCCACAGATGTAGGTCGGGGTCTCAAGGTGAACCTCTGTAGCAAGTTTGGTGACCCTAGCCTTCTTTGTTGTTGAGATATAGTTCCTATGGCATTTTGACTTTGACCACGCAATCCCAAACCCACAGTCACACTTCAGGGTCTCAGGGTGAACCCGTGTACTAAGTTTGGTGACTCAAAGCTTTACTCATTCTATAGAGATAGGGCATAGGGAATTACATCATTGACAATTGACCTTTTGCCCCTTTGCCCAAAACGCACACAGAAACCATCCAATCAGAGCCAAACTGCAATAGGCACATCACCAGTGTATATCAAACCCTGGTACCAATTTTCAAAACAATCGGAACAAAGTTGTAGGAGGAGTTGATTTCACAAACGTGGGACAGACGGACCGCCCCATGACATAATCCCCTTTGGTCCTTGACCTGCAGGGGGTAAAAAGCGAGACCATTTGTCCAATAACTGAAGCTGAAGAGTAGGTCTACCTTGCAACATGGCAATGACCGAAAACGTTCCAGTAAATCCACTAAATAAAGGACCAAATGAAAGAAATGGAGAATTTTGGAATGGCTCACTAAAAAGCCCAGATCTTAATCCCATTGAGATGCTGTGGAGTGATTTAAAAATAGGCCATGAGTGAAATAAACCCTTCGAACATCACACAGCTTAAACAATTCATCGAGTTGGGAAAATTTTTGATGCCAGTTGATGGTCGGTTGATGCCAGACACTGGTAGTCAGTTAAAAGAAATGTCAGTAGGTATTTCAGACACAAAACTAGCTATTAAGGCATAGAGCATCCTAACGTCTTCCCAGTAGAAATTGGCATCTTTGTTCATCTCATTTGTTAAATATGTAAAATTGTCCCCCCAGGAGAATGGAAGAATATCATCTTTATCTACTGATGCAACTTAAAAGGATGTCAACTACTGTCATGTTGATATTTGTTAATAAGCTGTAATAATTTTTCACATTGACTGTAATGTCTGGGTGCTGATTTTGCTGCTTGCTTTATGTATACATGTAAGTATGTACAATATGCATTTGCCAGGAATTCAGAAATATTTTGATGTGGCTGAAACGTGCAAAAAAAATGTCAGCTGCAAAGTTGGCTCCACAATACTGCTATATGCTTCTGCAGACAATACCCGTGACATTCCATATTACACATACAGTATATGTTTATTTTTCCCCCCACGGACAATAGAGCCATTTATTTACAAAAAAAGAACATTTCATACTAAACTACTTTTTAACACCTGTTATTTTTCTTATTGCATGACCCTGTCATTTAGTGCATAACAGTGCAATAATACTGCTGCATGCACCTGTTTTAAATTTTTTTATTTTTTTTCTTTCAGGACACAGAGGCTGATGCATCCTCTTATTTCACCTTTCACTTGTATTCCAAACCTAATACTGTACGAAAAATACATGTACTTCTGTCACTGACTTCGAAGTATGCCTTTGCAAACATATTTCACATATTATTCATCTTCATATTCAAACTACAGGCTTCAATCTTGCAACCTCCACAAAAAGGCACTTAGAAATAAATAACTTCTTCGGCATAATGTCCTTGCCATTTAAATATGAAAACAGGACGCCAAATCCAAAATATTTTTCTCAATGTGAGACACTTCAAAACGGTGATGACACACAGATGAGCTCATGTCGCATCATAACGTGGATAAAAGAGGGAATTCATACATGAATAGCAGAGGGCATTTAGCAATGACTGGCGCCACCAAGTGGCAAAAATCAGTAACCGGATGATGTTAAAAAAAAAAAAAAAGTCTGGGTCACCAAAAATCGTGGAAGAATTTCAAGCTTCATCTTTTCTATTAACCAGACTTTTTAGGAGTGCACAATAAAGGAGAACACTTAAAGAAAAATTCTATCAGAACAGGTCTGTTCCACTAAAATACATATTGGGTAAGGCAAAGTGGAATGACTGTGACTTTTGTAGGGAAAACAAAGTTTACTGACATAATCTTGGGATTACTACAATAAAAATCAAAATGCGTGGAATTTTAGTGACTTTTTTTTTTTTTTTTTCCTATCGACTGCTCCCCTTTGAGGTTGCCATAGTGTATCATCAACAGATATAGTGATGATCCACATATTGATTTGGCAAGAATTTTTACACCGGATTCCCTCCCTGACACAACCCTCCTGATGTACCCGGGATTGGGACCAGCACAGGGACTACACTGGCTTGTGCTCCCCTTGTGGCTGAGAAACTAACTTTCCTTCCCCCATTCCATTATGCTAAGCACCAAGTTAGAACACTTGAACCCATGAACTCCCAGTTGTGGGCATACATAAAAAAGTTTGGGGAATACTTGCTCTTTTGCACTACATAAGAAGAGACCCCTTGATCCAAAATTATGCTCAACAAACCACATTTCCTAACAAACTGTACATTTAAAAAAAAATAAAAATAAAATATATATATATATATATATATATATATATATATATATATATAAACATGCAACTCTATAAACCATTCAACACATTTAAACAACATGTCACAATGTATTTATATGTGTGATTCTCATTATTAAAGTCCTTTATTTAGACAGTGTCCGTTACAGTGCAGGACTGCTCCTTGTGTTTATAGCCACGTGGGCTTGTACAGTACCTTCTTTGGTAATAACCTCCCTCTCCTATCTCTTTGCTTCTCCCTACTTCTTTCTGTTCTTCTTGTTGAGGATCCTCCTCAGCGATTTGTTCATGCGGTACGGCCGGTTGGGAGAGCCATTGTTCACTTCCAGATCCCACACTACAGGAGGGAGCAGTGTCAGTGTGTTAATTGCATTTTAATGGCACATCAAACAAAAACTCATTCAATAATAACAATAAATGGACTGGACAATACATCGACATGTTTATGTTTATTGGAAAACAAAAATTCACATTTTCATTGGATTCATTGATAAAAAAATTTCCCATACAAAAAGAACACTGATTTAACCTCCTGACAGATGTGTGTATTATACTTGGTATTAAAACAGCACAACATCTGAACCATCCGAAACCATAAAAACAAAAACACCATAAATGGCTTTGACATCCTTTTATAGACTGTATCGCAAAAGGTTCCTGGTTTTAGGTCTAAAACAGAATGAGAGGAACATTTTTTTTTTAAAAATTTTTTTAGGTTTTCATGACTAGGCACAAACTAGTGGCTGCATTCATAAGTTTCCTGGTTTGTCAGGTTCTGTTCAGATTTTGAGAAAAAAGTCATGTATTGAAGTCTTGACCTCCCACATGGGTCTTTCTAGTTTACAGTACATCTACGAGTATGACAACTCTGAAATGGTGGTGTAATAATGTAAAATTAAAAAAAAGTTTAAGTGCAATCACACCACTTCCACGTGTGTGTGTGTTAGTATAAATATAGTGAATTAAAGCAACCTAGAAAAATAAATGGTAATCACCCACAGCCAGTAAATTAATCATGCTACACAGAAGAAATCAATCACATGGTTCTTTTCTTGTAAGTGGAAGTGCATACAAAACATGGTTTTACACTAGAAGACCAAAGTGCAACAAGAGGGTGCCCCCGAAGTCCACCACTTTTTAATGGAGATACCTTACTCTATAGTCCATAAGTGGCATCTGTACATTTGAAGGTCCTCGTGTTTGTTTGAGTAAAAAACTGTCAGTTTCAGCTTTATTTCAGCCTGTGCGTCAGTCTTGCGAGTTGACACGTACCCTCTCAGTAAGGCAGAGGTCAGCAGAGAATACAAAGAAGAAACAAAGGAACATGAGCAAAAGTGTTGCAGAAAAAAGGCAAATATATCTGAGTTGGCTCCAGAGAGGAAGTGAACAGAAGACTTTTTTTAGTCCCCCGTGCCTTTTCTGTGAGGACCTAAAGTAACAGCGTGTCCTTTCATGTCCATCCCTGCCCAGGATGGGATGCATCCAGTTTTGATGCGTAGCCCTACAGTACTTGCTCTCAAGTATACAGCAGATATGGAGCAGTGAGTCTGAGAGTCAAATGTTTAGTTAAAAAACCCCCAAACAAAACATCTGCACGTCACTCAGGAGGCAGCACATGATCCGACACCCTCGTCTTCTTTGCGAAGGATCTTGTGCAGGCTGGGAGAAATGTAGTAGGGCCGAGAGGAAGTACCATCATTCCTCTCCAGGTCTTCACCTGACATCAGGACCCAGCACAAGACAGGAGGCGGAAGAACAGGAGCAGCAAGCAACAAACAGAGTGGCAGAAAGCAAGAGAGAGCAAAGCAAAAGATTAGTGGAGACAAATGCATAAACAGGGCCATGCAGGAAAGAGTTACATACAGTTATATAAAGAAAGATGAGTTAAATTTAACTTGTGGCAGCCTGCCTGACATCAGGGAGCTCATTTAGAAAGCCTGCATATGAAAAATTAAGACTGAAAAACATACACCACTTTTTATGAATAAACTGTGATTTTTAAAGAAAGACATGACAGGAAAATGTGCACACCCTTACCAAAATTTTAACCCATTTGTACAGAGACTTTGGAGATGAAAGAATCTGGTGCCGCCCACAGTGATATAGAAAACTCAGGCCCACCCGCAAAAATCTGAGGAATCACTATGTGGCAGTGGTGGTCTAATGGTTAGAGATGTAAACTTGTGACTGAAGGGCTGCTGGTTCAATCCTTGGACTGGCAGGATCAGATCATGGTGGGACAGATGACAAAGCAGTGTTTGCCCCACCCTTATTAACCCTAACCGCTCCAGTGGAGCTGCTCAGTGGCTACAGGTCAGTCTGTGGTTGCACTGGGCTGCTTCCAGTTGTGAATGTGAACAGGGTGCCCTTGAAAAAGAGAGGTCACCCCAAGAAAGACTTTCCCTGAATAAATAAAGGTTAAAAATACATCCACTCACACCCTTAGTTTCACCTACCTATAGATGTGCTTCATTACAATAATTCATGGTTCATTATTTTTCTTCTTGTAAGATGCGTCAATTACATTATTAAGGCATAAGTGTAAAAGACATAAACAACTAAAACAGTATAGAAAATTTGTTGATGTATTTCACTACCACTGGGTCACATTTGGATTTCCTGAGAATGCAGAGAGGGCTGAACTGACGGCCACGCACAGGAACCGTTGTGAAGGTTGGACTTTTGGGTCACAATTCCAAAGAAAGCACATTTGGCATAAAGAATGGCATACACACACTGAAGCATGGTGGTGGCAGTATCGTGCGTTGAGATTTGTTTCCTTCAACTGGAACTGGGGCTTTAGACAAGGTGAAGGAAATTATAAATTGTCCCAAACACCAGTCAATTTTGGTGTCCACCAGAAAGCTGAAGAAAAATTTCACGCTTGTATGTCAAAATAAACAAAATAATGACTTCATCAGAAGAAAACTAAGTATTGGAATGGCCCAGCCAGAGAACCAGACCTAAATCCAAATAAAAATCTAGTAAGAAAGTTTTTAAATTGTTTATCTTAGTCTCAGTTTTTTTTTTTTTTACATAAAAAAACTGGCATTTGAACAGGGGTGTGTGTATACTTTTAATATCCACTGTATTCTCCCCATCTACAGGTTCCAAGGTTTCAGTCTGAAAAATAAAACCAGTGACTACTTTCAAATTCTTCTTCATCATCTCTTCTTCCTCCTCCTCCCTTTAGGGGTCACCACAGCGGATCATCTGCCTCCATCTCACCCAATCCCTTGCATCTTCCTCTGTAACACCAACACTCTCCATGTCCTCCTTCACTGCATCCATTAATCTTCTCTGTGGTCTTCCTCTTTTACTCCTGCCTGGCAGCTCCATCTTCAACATCCTTTGTCCAATACAGTATATCCACTATCCCTCCTCTGCACATGTCCAAACCATCTCAGCTTTGCCTCCCTTACTTTGTCTCCAAACCGCTCAACCTGAGCTGCTCTGATATACTCATTTGTAATTTTGTCCCTCCTAGTCACTCCCAATGAAAATCTTAATATCTTCAACTCTGCCACCTCCAGCTCCACCTCCTGTCTTTTCGTCAGCGCCACCGTCTCCAAACCATACATCATAGCAGGTCTCACTACCATCTTGTAAATCTTCTCTTTCACTCTTACTGCTACCCTTATGTCACAAATCACTCCTGGCACTCGTCAACCACCCACTCCACCCTGCCTGCACTCTCTTCTTCACCTCTCTTGTGCATTTTCCATTGCTTTGGACTGGTGACCCCAGGTATTTAAACTCATCTACCTTCACTACCTCTACTCCTTCCATTTTCACCGTTGCACTTGCATCCCTCTCATTCACACTCATGTATTCTGTCTTGCTTCTACTGATTTTCATTCCTCTTCTCTCCAGAGCATACCTCGACCTCTCCAGGTTATCCTCCACCTGCTCCCTATTCTCACTACAGATCACAATGTCGTCTGCAAACATCATGGTCCACGGAGACTTCTGCCTGACCTTGTCTGTCAGCCTGTCCATCACCATGGCAAACAATAAGGGACTCAGAGCCAATCCCTGATGTAATCCCACCCCCACCTTGAATCCATCCATCACTCCTACAGCGCACCTCACCACCATCTCCCTGTCCTCATACTGTACATGTCCTGCACCACTCTCACATACTTCTCTGCCACTCCTGACTTCCTCATACAGTACCACACTTCCTCTCTTGGCACCCTATCATATGCTTTCTCTAGAGCCACAAAGACAGTGCAACTCCTTCTGACCTCTGTACTTCTCCATCAACACTCTTAAAGCAAACATTGCATCTGTAGCACTCTTTCTTGGCATGAAACCGTGCTGCTGCTCACTGATTGTCACCTCTCCTCTTAACATGGTTTCAACAATTGTTTCCCATAGCTTCATAGTTTGGCTGATCAGCTTTATGCTTCTGTAGTTACTACAGCTCTGAGCATCACCTTTGTTCTTGAAAACTGGTACCAAAACACTTCTTCTCCACTCCTCAGGCATCCTCTCACCCTCCAAGATTGTGTTAAACAATCTGGTTAAAAAGTCCACTGCTATCTCTCCTAAACATCTCCATACCTCCACAGGTATGTCAACTGGACCAACCACCTTTCCATTCTTCATCCTCTTCAAAGCTGCCCTCACTTTCACCTAGTCCCTCGGGACTTCCTTGTTCACTGTCTTTCCTTCATCCATCCTCCTCTCTCTCTCATTTTCTTTATTCATCAGCTCTTCAGAGTACTCCTTCCACCTTCTCAACACACTCTCGTCATTTGTTAATACATTACCATTTCTGTCCTTTTCCTTAAATTTAACCTTTATTTATACAGGGTAGTTCCATTGAGAGGCAACCGCTCTTTTTCAAGGACGCCCTGTTCACACTTGCACATTCACACCAGGAAGCTGCCCAGTACAACCACAGACTGACCTGTGGCCACTGAGCAGCTCCACTGGAGCAGTTGGGGTTAAGGGCCTTGCTCAAGGGCACCACAGTGGGGTTAAGGAGGGTGGGGGAAACACTGGTGTGTTATCTCTCCCACCCAGATCTAATCCTGCTGGTCCTGGGATCGAACCCGCGACCCACTGCTCACCAGTCCACATCTCTAACCATTAGGCCACCACTGCCCATTTCTGTCCTTAATCAGCCTAACCTGCTGCAATCCTTTCCAGCTCAATCTCTCTGTCTAGCCGATCGATAAAAGTCCTTTTCTCCTTCCTTAGTGCTTAGCCTCTCATACAACTCACTATATGCCTTTTCCTTTTCCTTTGCCACCTCTCTCTTTGCCATGCGCCTAGATTCCAAATACTCCTATCTACTTTCTTCATCTCCCTGACTATCCCACTTTTTCTTTGCTAACCTCTTCCTTTGATTACTTTCCTATACCTCCTCACTCCACCACCAAGTCTCCTTGTCTTCCTTCCTCTGTCCACTGGATACACTACATGCCTTTCTATCCGTTTCCTTCAATACTTTTGCTGTACTTTCCCAGTCATCTGGTAATTCTTCCCTACCACCCAGAGCCTGTATCAACTCTTTCCTGAACTCTGTGCAACTTTCTTCCTTCTGTAACTTCCCCCACTTAATCTTTGTCTCCGCCTTCACTGTTTTCCTCTTCTTGCTCTGCAAAGTCATCCTACAGACTACCATCCGATGCTGTCTAGCTACATTCTCCCCTGCCACCATCTTGCAGTCTCCTATCTCTTTCAGATTTCTCCTTCTGCATAAGATGTAGTCCACCTGTGTGCACCCTCCTCCACTCTCAAATAATTATTACACAGCAGCATATCCTAATAGTGAATGTGAAATCACTATCGATCAACAGGCTACATATCAAGTTCACACAAACCAAACATGAATAATGGTCACCAATCAAAGTTTATTAAAAAAATCCCAGGATCAAGGACCATTGTGACAGGTTGAATCAACCAGTCTGATCAATTTTAATTATTAATACTGCAGTGGTACTCATGCACAATGCTGTCGGGTGGACGGAGTGGCACCGCTGGAGGGCAACGTGATCAGATGATCAGACCTCATTACTGTGTGTCACTATTCATCAGCTGCTTTGCATTTATCCTGCAATGTTGCTATATAGAGGGTGGACCATGAAGAAGATCATTGTGCACATATTATGAGGTGGAGGGTGACTTATAAAGGAAACTTTATATGAAGTTGTGTGTACACTAAGTTCGCATATGTATTTTTTTGTATACACCTTTTTTGAGTATAAGTACATTTTTAGTAACAATTCTTAAATGCTGTATAAATAAAACGTTGTATAAGTGAGACCCCAGATCTTTAACCATTAATCAAAACATGTAAAAGACACTTACAGAAGCACAGGAACAGCGTGTCCACACACATCGCATAGACGTTAAAAAAGCCATGTGCAATCATGTAGGATCCAAATATCACTGTCTATGAGATAAGAGATTATGGTCAGTGTGTTTTGTACAAACCTCCAATTCTTTTGACTTTATAACATAAAAATCAAGAATTCAACCAACAAAATATAAAACACTGACAAAACTTCTTAACAAAACTAATCAGTTTGCACAACATAGTAAAAACAACAACAACAAAAAAAACCCCTGACGATTTAGTTTAACTTTTTAATGAATAAGAAAGAAGTATGAACTTTTCAAATATGTTGATGAGCTCATTTCATTTTAGTGCCACATTACATTAGACAAAATAAAGCAAATTTTGATTTCTTTATCCTATTTAAACGTAATTACATAACTACCACATACAAATATGCAGCAGCTGAAACAGACAAATGTATTTAATGACTTAAAGAAAAACAGCTTTGAATAAATCAAAGCACTGCCTACTACTTAAATAAAATGCCCAAAATAAAACAATTTTTTTGTGTTTATTCTACTCAGTTTGACACTTCTAGTATAATAATTATCACTGTACCTTATGTTCACTTCTTACCAGAATAGGGACCCAATAGTAATTTAACAATGGCACCTCCTCTTGGAAAACAGGGATTTTTCGTGAAAAAAAGAAAAATGCCAGAACACCTATAAGGAAAAAAAAAATATTATCAAACAAAACATTCTAGACTCTAAAGTTGCCTTGCATCAACAATCCTTGTTTATATTAGTAGATTTATGTACCCCAACACTTTATTCTATGTTAGAAATGATCCATTCTAGCACCTCTTCTGTTAAGGCCATCATTCCAACTTTATTCTGTTTTGATATCACTTTCAAACTGAAGGTCTGAATTAGGGCAGGGTGATATCACTTAAAAAAATGTACTGGAATATAATTCCTCTATATTGTGATACACTATATATATGGCATTATATACAGGGGTGTGTGTGAAAAGTTCCTAGGCTGAAAAGTTCCTAGTAGTCAAATTTGACCAAATGTGGTTTATTTTTCAACTGTAAAGATTCAAGCGCTGCAACACCGATGGAAGAAGTGTGTGGAGCGAAGGGGAGACTATGTTGAAAAATAAACCACATTTGGTCATATTTGAGCACTATGAACTTTACAGCCCCCTCTCGTATTTTGTGCACTGAATGTCCTTTGAAATTTGGCTTTACTTTTATTTTTTTATAAGACTACAGAATCAAGATTCATATAATCACATTCAGCGCACGCACACACACACACACACACACACACACACACACACACACACACACACACACACACACACACACACACACACACAGAGTCCTGTCCCTTAAGGAAAGTACTCCTAATTTCAACTTACAGTATGTGTTTAAAAGACACATGTCACAGAATGAATCTCTTCAATTCAAACTTCTCTACCACCATGGGCAAGACCAAAGACCAAAGAGTTGTCAAAGGACGTCAGAGACAAGATTGTAGACCTGCACAAGGCTGGAATGGGCTATAAAACCATCAGCAAGAAGCTTGGTAAGAAAAAGACCACCGTTGGTACGATAATTCGAAAGTGGAAGAAATATAACAATCGCCCTTGCTCAGGAGCTCCATGCAAGATCGCACCTTGTGGGGTAAGGATGATTCTGGGAAGAGTGAGAGATCAGCCCAGAAATACACGGGAGGAGCTTGTTAATGATCTCAAGGGAGCTGGGACCACAATCACCAAGAAAACCATTGGTAATGCACTTCATCATAATGGACTGAGATCCTGCAGTGCTCGCAAGGTCCCCCTGCTCAAGAAGGCACATGTACAGGTTCGTCTGAAATTTGTCAGTGAGCACCTGAATGATTCAGAGAAGACTTGGGAGGATGTGGTGTGGTCAGATTAGACCAAAATTGAGCTCTTTGGCATCAACTCAACTCGCTGTGTTTGGAGGAAGAGAAATGCTGAATACGACCCCAAGAACACCATCCCCACTGTCAAACATGGAGATGGAAACATTCTGCTTTGGGGCTGTTTCTCTGCTAAGGGTACAGGAAGATTTCACTACATTGAGAGACCAATGAACGGGGCTATGTACTATAGAATCTTGGATGAGATCCTCCCAGTCTCAGCCAGAACACTGATGATGGGTCATGGATGGGTCTTCCAGCATAACAATGACCCAAAATATATGGCCAAAATCCCTCCTGAGATGTGCACAAGCCTAGCGACCAACTACAAGAAACGTTTGACCTCTGTGCTTACCAACAAGGGTCTCTCCACCAAGTACTAAGTCACGTTTTTCTTGAGGATCAAACACTTATTTCACTCGGTCAAATACAAATTAAGTTATAACCCTTATTTAATATTTTTCTGGATTTTTTGTTGATATTTTGTCTTTCTAAGTTAAAATAAACCTATCATAAAATTATGGACTGTCCATTTCTTTGTAAGAGGGCAAACTTATAAATTCAGCAGGGGATCAAATAATTATTTCCCCCCACTGTATACAGCTGTGCTCATAAGTTTACATACCCTGGTGGAATTTGTGATTTTTTTGGCCATTTTTCAGAGAATAATGAATAATAATACAAAAACTTTTCTTTCACTCATACTTGGTGGTTGGGTGAAGCCATTTATTATCACCAAATGTGTCTGCTGTTTTTAAATCATAATGACAACAGAAACTACCCAAATGACCCTGATTAAAAGTTTACATACCCTAGCTCTTAATACCATGTATTGCCACCTTTAACATCAATGGCAGCTTGAAGTCTTTTGTGGTAGTTGTGGATGAGGCACTTTATTTTCTGAGATGGTAAAGCTGCCCATTCTTCTTGGCAAAACCCCTCCAGTTCCTGTAAATTCTTGGGCTGTTTTTCATAAACTGCACATTTGGGATCTCCCCAAAGTGACTCAATGATACTGAGGTCAGGAGACTGAGATGGCCACTCCAGAACCTTCACTTTTTTCTGCTGTAGCCAACAACAGGTTGATTTGGCCTTGTGTTTGAATCATTGTCAAATAGCCAAATGATCTTAATTTAGAATGTGTTGGCGTAAACATCTCCCTCTCTGCTGAAATGATTGTAACGTTCATCTGTTGCTACCGCAAACCTTCAGCAACAAACGAGTTCTATGATCACCTTAAAGCTGTCCTTAATTTCTGCAACCACAAAAAAGAAATAATTTTACTTGGAGACTTCAACATAAACTGGAATGACAAGAAGGACAGAAAAAACCTCAACTCTATTACCGATCCTTACAACTTTACCCAACTAATCAAACAACCCACTAGAATCACAAATCACTCAAAATCTTTGATTGATCTGTGTTTCACAAATAAACCTGACAGAATCACTAAAAGCCATAATCTATTAACTGGAATCTCTGACCATAATGTAATATTCTTTTCAAGAAAATTTACAAAACAATGCTTTACTAACTCACCTACCATCTCCTCTGGTAAACAATCAAATATAAACACTATTCCCAAAAACCAACAACAAAACTCTGAAAGAGCACTAAAAGAAATAAACTGGAATAATGTACTCTCTTGTGAGGATACTGATCTCTGCAGTGAGATCCTAATCAGTAATATTAAAGAGGGGATTCTGTCCTTCTCCAAGAAAGGGAGCCTTAGAAAAAGAAAAAAAAAATTCTCTTCCATGGCTCACCTTTGATTGTCTTAAATTAATGAAAAGGAGGGATCAACTACTTAAAAAAAATTGTGAAATCTGGGTTAATTATAGACAGGCAAAACTTCACATCAGCAAGAAACAAGGGCTAAAGCTAACTTTTTCATTAACATCACTGAGAGTGCAAATGGAAATGGGAAAAAAAGATCTGGCAAAATATTAATAAATTAACTGGTAGACAAAATAAACATGACTCCAAAAACCTAGAACTAAAGATTAATAACCAGCTGATGAAAGACCCTACTATTCTGGCCACAGCGCTAAACACATTCTTTTTAAAAAATGTAGAAGATATATGCAAACATTTTGCTCCTCCTGACTGCACCTCCAACCCAGTAAATAATAGCCAGTTTTCAATATAGACAAAATATCTGAAACCGAGGTAGGCTGCATTATCAGCTCCTTGAACCATTCCAGAGCTAAGGATATTAATGGCTTGGATGCCAGTTTTTTTTTTAAAACCCACAAGAACACCTTGACTCACTCAATCATGCATTTAATTAATCTATCGATAAAACATTGTAGTGTCCCTGTGACTTGGAAGCTGGCGACAGTTATCCTAGTTTTCAAGTCAGGCGTTACAACCACTATGAGTTATTACAGACCAATCAGCATCTTACCGATTATCTCCAAAGTTATAGAAAAATGGGTGGCTCAACAATTAATTGACAATTTCAACACCTTTACATTCCATGCAATTTGGCTTCCGTGAGCACCACTCAACTGAGACAGTATTAGCCCTGTTTGTAGGAAAAAGCTAAGCACTCGCTGGGTAACAATAGCTGTGTTGGAGCTGTATTTTTAGACTTAAAAAGGGATTTTGATATGGTAAACTACAAAGTATTGCTCTCCAAATTACCTAGTTTTAATTTTTCTCACATTTTTCTCACAAGGCTATAATGTGGATCAAATGATACTTATGCAATAGGAAACAACGTATGGTGGTTGACGGTATCAGATCCCCTTATTTAGATTGCCCAGTGAGGGTCCCTCAAGGATCCATACTGGGACCTATCTTACTCTCACTTTATATAAATGATCTCCCAGATGTCTGTAAAGGTGTTAATGCTCAGCTGTATGCGGATGATGCCGTTATTTTTACTACAGCAAAAAATCCTGAAGAAGCTGTGGCTGCACTCTCATCAGCTCTGACGCATGTTCAACACTAGCTCACCAGGCCCTGCCTCTCTCTGAATGTAAATAAAACTGTATGTATGTTTTTGTTTTTTTTCGAAATGCCCTACTACTATTATGCATTGTAACATTTACATAGGAGGAGAAGAACTAAATGTCAAGGAATTCAAATACCTGGGTGTGACTCTGGACTCTACACTCTCATTCAAGAGGCAGATCAAAATGGTCACAAACATTAAAATTTAATATTCACAACTTCAGACAAATTAGGAGATCACTTACAGACAGAGCCACCATGATGTTTTTACACTCAATGATCTTTTCACATCTGAGCTATTATATTACCAGCTGATCATTGGCGGGAGTGGCAACCCTCAAACCAATTGAATCACTCTATAAAAATGCTCTGAAAATGTTAGATAAGTCTCTCACATACCACCACTGCAATAGTCTACCTAGGTACAACCTTCTGTCCTTTGAGAATTTTAAAAAATTTAAAACTGCCTGCTTGATGCATAAAATTCTACATGGTCTGGCTCCACCCCCGCCTAGATGAATACATCAAATACTGAGTGAGTAGCACTCATGGTCAGTCCACTAAACCTTTTTTGGTCAAAATGTTTTTTCATTTCATGGTAGTACTTTATGGAACACCATACTACTTCCTGTCAGGGAAAGCTTTGCCATCTTTAAGAGTGAAATGGAGTGGCTCAAATAATCTCAAACCTGTGTACATGTCCAACACCAGCGACTCATGTGTAGTAATTATGTGTTAATTTGTTGAAAAAAGACCAGATTTGTGACGTCATATGACCTAGGCATGTTTGTGTGCCCGTGATCGTTTGTGTGTATGTATGCTTGTATGCTAATTTACATAATTTCAATAACCCTGTGTACATGGGTTTAACCATGTATGCAAACCTGGTGCAATATCATTAGTACACACGTCTGTATGTGCTGAAACATGTGCAGTAGAGCCGTGTGCAATTCACTAAGCACTTTAAATTCATGCATCGTATAATTCTATAAATGCACTTTACTAAACTACACGATGCACCTTAGCACTTTACACTTAAACATCCCGAGTAACATCTTGGTCACTGGTAGTTTTTGCTGGTCTGAGATCAACAATACTCATCTTAACTTCATTCGTTTATTTCTCTCTTCCTATCAGTGTGCAGTCTTACTGCTATTGTTATTAATGTTGTATTGTGTTATTTGCTTTATTATTGTTGTGTTGTTTATTGCCATTGTATTGTGTTATCCGTTTTATGTGGCTGGCATTGGCTGGCCAGGGGACACAAGATGGAAATTAGCTTCAGCTATAATCTTGTATGCTGCATATTTACATATCTTATGTTCATTAATATGCACTGCCCCTTTTATACAGTGTATCCAGAAAGTATTCACAGCGCTTCACTTTTTCCACATTTTGTTATGTGCCTTATTCCAAAAGGGATTAAATTCATTTTTTCCCTCAAAATTCTACACACAACACCCCATAATGACAATGTGAAATATCTGTTTTGCGATGTTTGCAAATTTATTAAAAATAAAAACCTAAAAAATCACATGTACATAAGTACTCACAGCTTTTGTCATGAAGCTCAAAACTGAGCTCAGGTGCATCCTGTTTCCACTGATCATCCTTGAGATATTTCTACAGCTTAATTGGAGTTCATCTGTGGTAAATTCAGTTGATTGGACATGATTTGGAAAGGCACACACCTGTCTACAGGTACATCTCAAAAAATTAGAATATCATGAAAAAGTTCAATATTTTTTATCACTCACTTCAGAAAGTGAAACCCATATATAGAGTCATTACACATTGAGTGATATACTTCAAGTGTTTATTTATTTTAATTTTGATGATTATGGCTTACAGCTCATGAAAACCCCAAATTCAGTTTCTCAAAAAATTAGAATATTACATAAAATTAATTTTAAAAAATAGTTTTTTAATAGAAATGTTGGCCGACTGAAAAGTATGTCCATGTACACACTCAATACTTGGTCAGGGCTCCTTTTGGGTAAGATAAGATAAGATAAGATAAGCCTTTATTAGTCCCACAATGGGGAAATTCCAGGATTGCAACAGCACAGGGATAGCAACACTCAGAGCAATAATTAAAAAGATAATAAAAATAAAAATAAAAATAACTAGAAAAGCACTCGGAGAGCGCAGACCTCTGCCAAGCACCACAGTTCCCCCCATACAGTGTTTGTGTGCATGTTTTCAGATTCCTTGACCATGAAAACATATGACTAGCAATTGGATTGACAATGATAGGATTAGTGGTTCAGTAGTTATTCACGAAAATGGCATTTTCCGTAATGGCGGCCACAGTTCCCCCCATACAGTGATTGTGTGTACGTTTTCAGATTTCTTGACCATGAAAACATATGACTAGCAATTGGATTGACAATGATAGGATTAGTGGTTCAGTAGTTATTCACGAAAATGACATTTTCCGTAATGGCGGCCACAGTTCCACCCATACAGTGTTTGTGTGTACGTTTTCAGATTCCTTGACCACGAAAACATATGACTAGCAATTGGATAGACAATGACAGGATTAGTGGTTCAGTAGTTATTCACGAAAATGGCATTTTCCGTAATGGCGGTTTTCTTCTGGACGGTGATCTGGATCACCACCAAAATGTAATCATCTGTAGGATACCCCATTTCTGACAATCTGTGAAAATTTCATGAAAATCCGTCCGTAAGTTTTTGAGTTATGTTGCTAACAAACAAACAAACAAACAGACAAACCAACGCCGATGATCACATAACCTCCTTGGCGAGGTAAAAATAATAATAATAATAAGAGCAGTGAATATACATACGTACACATAAATATATAAATATATATACACATTGCGGAACATTGTAGCAAGATGGAATAAACAGCATAACCGTCTACTTAGTTATCCTACATAGTATGAATATGTACCCATACATATTGTCACCCTCCGTAGCGACTGATATTGTCCTAGTTATATACTGGAGGGCACCATTTGTGTAAGTCTGTTGCGTCTTTTGCATTCAATACTATTAGGTCATCACGTTCTTTTGCTATCTCTGCGAGCAGCCCTGCTTAGGTTATACAGTCTGACAGCCGTAGGTAGGAAGGACCTGCGAAACCTCTTGGTTGCGCACCTAGGATGATGTAGTCTACTGTTAAATGAGCTCCTCAGTGCGTTCAGTATGTCCTGCATAGGGTGGGACTCGGACTCCAGCAGAGATGACAGTTTAGCCACCATCCTTCTCTCTCCCATCTCCTCCACTGGGTCAAGGCGTTGCCCCAGGACAGATCTAGCTTTCTTGATCAGTTTGTTCAGTCTCTTCCTATCGGCTGCTGTAATGCTGTTGTCCCAGCAGACCACTCCAAAAGTGATGGCTGATGCCACCACCGTGTTGTAGAATGTCTTCAGAAGCGCCCCTTGTACACCAAGACCTCAGCCTCCTCAGTAGGAACAGCCTGCGCTGTCCTTTCTTGTAGAGTGCGTCGGTATTGTGTGACCAGTCTAGTTTATTGTTCAGATGAACACCCAGGTACTTGTAGGATGTCATCATCTCAATGTCTGTTCCCTGTATGTTTACTGGTGCTGTGAGGGGTTGTCCTTGCCTGCGGCAGTCCACCACCAGCTCCTTAGTTTTCCTCGTGTTGATCTGGAGGCAGTTCCGATGGCACCAGTCCATGAAGTCCTGGATAAGTCCTCTGTACTCAGCTTCATCTCCGTTGGAGATGAGGCCGATGATCGCAGAGTCGTCAGAGAACTTCTGTAGATGGCAGTGTGTTGTGTTGTGTGAGAAGTCCACAGTATAAAGGGTGAACAGAAAGGGAGCCAAGACCGTTCCCTGGGGGACCCCCGTGCTACCGATGATCATGTCGGACACGCAATCTCGGGTTCTCACAAACTGTGGCCGGTTAGTGAGGCAGTCCAGGATCCATGATGACAGGTGCTGGTCTACCCCTGCGCACAGCAGCTTGTCCTTCAGGATTATCAGTTGGATGGTGCTGAAAGCACTGGAGAAGTCAAAGAACATGATCCTCACCATATTCCCGGGCTTCTCCAGGTGGGACAGAGAACGGTGAAGGAGGAAGATCACTGCATCCTCCACCCCAATGCCATGCTGGTAGGTGAACTGGAGTGGATCCATCGCTGGTCCCACCAGGAGGCGGATGTGAGCAAGGAACAGTTTCTCCAGGGTCTTCATCAAGTGAGACGTCAGGGCCACTGGTCTGTAGCTGTTCAGATCTTTGGGGTGGGAAGTCTTTGGTACAGGTACCACACAAGATGTTTTCCACAACTGTGGTACCCTCCCCAGCTTCAGGTTCAGGTTGAAGATGTGCTCCACAATCCCACACAGCTGGTCTGCACAGGACTTGAGGAGCTTCGCACTGATGCCGTCCGGTCCCGAGGCCTTCCTCGCCTTGATCTTCCTCAGTTCCGCCCTCACTTGCGTCTTAGTGAGGATCAGGTTGGGGGGCTGTGTGCTAGGAGTGGGGGGTTGTTGGTGGAGTGGGGTGTGGACAGCAGGTCTCAATGACTTTAGAGGCAGCAGTGGTTGGTGTGCAGTCGGGGGGGAGGGCGGTTGGTCAAACCTATTAAAAAACAGGTTCAGATTGTTCGCCCACTCCCTGCCCCCAGTAGCCTGAGGGGAGGTATTCTGGAGTCCAGAGATGGTTTTAAGGTTTCTCCAGACCCCGCCGATGTCGCTCTGTTGCAGCTTGTTCTCCATCTTCTTCCTGAAGCTGTCCTTGCCTTCTCTGATCTTCCTCCTCAGCTCCCTCTGTACGGACTTCAGCATCTCCCTGTTCCCCGACCTGAAGATCCTCTTCTTCTCTCTCAGAAGTGTTTTTATCTCAGGGTTGATCCAGGGTTTGTTGTTTGAGCAACACCGTATGGTCTTGGTGGGTACGGTGTTGGCCACACAGAAGCTGATGTAGTCCGTGATGGTGTGAGTGAGGCCATCGATGTCCTCACCATGTGGATCGCAGAGCTGCTCCCAGGCAGTGGTTTCAAAACAGTCCTCTAGAGCGTCCATTGCCTCCTCAGACCATAACTTCACTGTGCGCATGACCGGAGGTTGTCTGTGTACTAGGGCAGGGGTGTCCAACCATGTGCCATGGAGAGCCAAGACCCTGCAGGTTTTCTCTTCTACCCAGTCTCTTCAGCAGGTGTTTTCACTTATCAGCAATCAGTGGGAAGAAGTTCACAGAAATCTGCTGTTGAAGACACTGGTTGGAGGTAAAACCTGCAGGGTCTTGGCTCTCCATGGCACATGGTTGGACACCCCTGTACTAGGGGTTTGTACACCGGCAAGAGATGAACCAAGTTGTGATCCGATCTCCCGAGTGGGGGGAGTGGTGATGAGGTGTACGCCTCCTTAGTGTTCGCATAGAATAAGTCCAGTGTTTTATTGTCTCTACAGTAATTAATCCAAAAGGAGCCCCGACCAAGTATTGAGTGTGTACATGGACATACTTTTCAGTCGGCCAACATTACTATTAAAACACTTTTTTAAAATTAATTTTATGTAATATTCTAATTTTTTTGAGAAACTAAATTTGAGGTTTTCATGGGCGGTAAGCCATAATCATCAAAATTAAAATAAATAAACACTTGAAATATATCACTCTCTGTGTAATGACTCTATATAATATATGGGTTTCACTTTCTGAAATGAGTAACAAAAAATATTGAACTTTTTCATGATAAGCATGAAAGCATGAAGTCAAAGGAATTGTCTGTAGACCTCCGAGACAGGACTGTCTCAAGGCACAAATCTGGGAAAGGGTACAGAAAAATTTCTGCTGCTTTGAAGGTCCCAATGAGCACAGTGACCTCCATTATCCATAAATGGGAGAAGTTCAGAACTGCCAGGACTCTTCCTAGAGCTGGCCAAACGTCTAAACTGAGCGATCGGGGGAGAAGGGCCTTAGGCAGGGAGGTGACCAAGAACCCGATGGTCACTCTGTCAGATCTCTATTGTTCCTCTGTGGAGCGAGGAGAACCTTCCAGAAGGCCAACCATTTCTGCAGCAATCCACCAATCAGGCCTGCATGGCAGAGTGGCCAGACGGAAGCCACTCCTTAGTAAAAGGCACATGGCAGCCCACCTGGAGTTTGTCAAATGTCACCTGAAGAACTCTCAGACCATGAGAAACAAAATTCTCTGGTCTGATGAGACAAAGATTGAACTCTTTGGCGTGAATGCCAGGCATCATGTTTGGAGGAAACCAGGCACTGCTCATAACCATGCCAATGGTGGTGGCAGCATCATGCTGTGGGGATGTTTTTCAGTGGTAGGAACTGGGAGACTAGTCAGGATAGAGGGAAAGATAAGTGCAGCAATGTACACAGACATGCTGGATGAAAACCTGCTCCAGAGCGCTCTTGACCTCAGACTGGGGCGACGGTTCATCTTTCAGCAGGACAACGACCCTAAGCAAACAGCCAAGATATCAAAGGAGTGGCTTCAGGACAACTCTGTGAATGTCCTTGAGTGACCCAGCCAGAGCCCAGACTTGAATCCAACTGAATATCTCTGGAGAGATCTGAAAATGGCTGTGCATCGATGCTTCCCATCCAACCTGATGGAGCTTGGGAGGTGCTGCAAAGAGGAATGGGCCAAACTGCCCAAAGATAGGTGTGCCAAGCTTGTGGCATCATATTCAAAAAAACTTGAGGCTGTAATTGCTGCCAAAGGTGCATCAACAGAGTATTGAGCAAAGGCTGTGAATACTTACGTACATGTGATTTCTTACTTGTCTATTTTTAATAAATTTGCAAAAATCTAACAGATAAAAACAACTTTTTTCACATTGTCATTATGGGGTATATTGTTTAGAATTTTGAGGGAAAAAATGAATTTAATCCCTTATGGAAAAAGGCTGTAACATAACAAAATGTGGAAAAAGTGAAGCGTTGTGAATACTTTCTGGATGCACTGTAAATAAATAAACATTGTCATGTTGGAATGTCCAAGTGCGTCTCATGTACAGCTTCCGAGCTGATGAGTACAAATTTTCTTCCAGTACTTTCAGATAACATGCTGTATTCATCTTGCCATCAATTTTGACCAAGTTCCCAGTGCCTTTGTAACTCACACATCCACAAAACATCAGCAATCCACCTCTGTGTTTCACAGTAGGGACGGTGTACTTTTCATCATCGGCCTTGTTGACTTCTCTCCAAATGTAGCGTTTATGGTTGTGGCCAAAAAGTTCAATTTTGGTCTCATCACTCCAAATAACTTTGTTCCAGAAGTTTTGAGGCTTGTCTCTGTGCTGTCTGGCATATTGTAAGCGGGCTGCTTTGTGGCATTGGTGTCATAATGGCTTTCTTCTGGCGACTTGATTATGCAGCCCATTTTTCTTAAAGTGCCTCCTTATTGTGCATCTTGAAACAGCCACACCTCTTTTTCAGAGAGTCCTGTATGTCAGCTGAAGTTATTTGAGGGGTTTTCTTTGCATCCTGAACAATTTTCCTGGCAGTTGTGGCTGAAATTTTTGTTGATCTACCTGACCGTGGCTTGGTTTCAACAGAATCCCTCATTTTCCACTTCTTAATTCGAGTCTGAACACTGCTGATTGGCATTCTCGATTCCTTGGATATCTTTTTTATATCCTTTTCCTGTTTTATAAAATTCAAATATCTTTTTCTGCAGGTCCTTTGATAATTCTTTTGCTTTCCCCATGGCTCAGAATCCAGCAACGTCAGTGCAGCACTGAATGAAACATTCATGGGTCTGCCAGGAGCCCAGAAACTCACTGACTTTTAATACACAGACACTAATTACAAGTAAACAGATCACAGGTGAGGATGGTTACCTTTAGTAGCCATTTAAACCCATGTGTGTCAATTTGTGTGTATGTTATCAGCCAAAACTTCCAGGGTATGTAAACTTTTGATCGAGGTCATTTGGGTAGTTTCTGTTGTCATTATGATTTAAAAAGAGCGAACACAATTGTCTGATAATAAATGGCTTCACCCAACCAATAACTATGAGTGAAAGAAAAGTTTTTGTATTATCATTCATATTCTTTGAAAAATGGCCAAAAAAAAATAAATCACAAATTCTGTCAGGGTATTTAAACTTATGAGCACAACTGTATATATAAGAGGGATAACATAAAATGAAAGCCCACCTCAGAGAAAGTTCTTTACAGTATGCAACTGATGAAAGTACATACAGCCGTGGACAAAATTGTTGGTACCCCTCTGTTAATGAAAGAAAAACCCACAATGGTCACAGAAATAACTTGAATCTGACAGACGTGGTAATAAATAAAAATTCTATGAAAATTAACCAATGAAAATCAGACAATGCTTTTGAATTGTGGTTCAACACAATTATTTTAAAAACAAACTCATGAAACAGGCCTGGACAAAAATGATGGTACCCTTAACTTAATATTTTGTTGCACAACCTTTTGAGGCAATCACTGCAATCAAACAATTTCTGTAACTGTCAATGAGACTTCTGCGCCTCTCAGCAGGTATTTTGTCCCACTCCTCATGAGCAAACTGCTCCAGTTGTCTCAGGTTTGAAGGGTGCCTTCTCCAGACGGCATGTTTTGGCTCCTTCCACAGATGTTCAATAGGATTTACAGTAGATCAGGGCTCATAGAAGGCCACTTTAGAATAGTCCAATATTTCGCTCTTAGCCGTTCTTGGGTGTTTTTAGCTGTGTGTTTTGGGTCATTATCCTGTTGCAAGACCCGTGACCTGCGACTGAGACCAAGCTGTCTGACACTGGGCAGCACATTTCTCTCTCTAGAATACCTTGACAGTCTTGAGATTTCATTGTAGCCTGCAGAGATTCAAGACACCCTGTGCCAGATGCAGCAAAGCAGCCCCAGAACATAACAGAACCTCCTCCATGTTTCACAGTAGGGACAGTGTTCTTTTCTTGGTATGCTTCATTTTTGCGTCTGTGAACATAGCACTGATGTGCCTTGCCAAAAAGTTCCAGTTTTGTCTCGTCTGTCCATAGGACATTCTCCCAGAAGATTTGTGGCTTGTCAACATGCAGTTGGGCAAATTCCAGTCTGGCTTTTTTATGATTTGTTTTCAACAGTGGTGTCATCCTTGGTCGTCTCCCATGAAGTCCACTTTGGCTCAAACAACGATGGATGGTGCGATCTGACACTGATGTACCTTGACCTTAGAGTTCACTATGAATGTGTTTAGAGGTTGTTCTGGGCTCTTTTGTTACCATTCGTATCATCCGTCTCTTCCAGTTTTCATCAAGTTTCCCCCTGCGGCCACGTCGCTACAGTCCCGTGGATCTTAAATTTCTGAATAATATGTGCAACTGTAGTCACAGGAACATCAAGCTGCTTGGAGATGGTCTTATAGCCTTTACCTTTAATATGCTTGTCTATAATTTTCTTTCTAATCTCCTGAGACAACTCTTTCCTTTGCTTCCTCTGGTCCATGTTTAGTGTGGTACACACCATGTCACCAAACAGCACAGTGACTACTTGTCACCCTTTAAATAGGCCGACTGATTGATCACAAGTCTGTAGACACCTGTGATGTTAATTAGAGGACACATCTTGGTTGAACATGTCCCTATGGTCACATTATTTTCAATCTTTTCTAGGGGTACCATCATTTTTGTCCAGGCCTGTTTCATGAGTTTGTTTTTTAAAGTAATTCTGTTGAACCACAATACAAAAGCATTGTCTGATTTTCATTGGTTAATTTTCATAGAATTTTTATTTATTACCACTTTTGTCAGATTCAAGTTATTTCTGTGACCCTTGTGGGTTTTTCTTTCATTAACAGAGGGGTACCAACAATTTTGTCCACGTGTGTATACTTTTTTCCTGAAAGAAACTCACATCATCAAGTAATCAAGTTTATCCATGTACAGTGCAGCCGTAAAGTATTCACAGCACTTCACCTTTTCCACATTTTGTTATGTCACAGCCTTTTTCCACAATGGATTAAATTAATTTTTTCCTCAAAATTCTACACACAATACCCCATAATGACAACATGGAAAAAGTTTTTTTGAGATTTTTGCAAATGTATTAAAAATAAAAAACTAAGAAATCACATGTACATAAGTATTCACAGCCTTTGCCATGAAGCTCACAATTGAGCTCAGGTGCATCCTGTTTCCACTGATCATCCTTGAGATGTTTCTACAGCTTAAGTGGAGTCCGTCCACCTGTAGGAAATTCAGTTGACTGGACATGATTTGGAAAGGCACACACCTGCCTATATAAGGTCCCACAGTTAACAGTGCATGCCGGAGAACAAACCGAGCATGAAGTCAAAAGAACTGTCTGTAGACCTCCGAGACAGGATTGTCTCGGGGCACAAATCTGGGGAAGTGTACAGAAAAATTTCTGCTGCTTTGAAGGTTCCAATGAGCATAGTGGCCTCCATCATCCGTAAATGGACGAAGTTTGGAACCACCAGGCCTTAGTCAGGGAGGTGACCAAGAACCCGATGGTCACTCTGTCAGAGCTCCAGCATTCATCTGTGGAGAGAGGAGAACCTTCCAGAAGGACAACCATCTCTGCAGCAATCCACCAATCAGGCCTCTATGGTTGAGTGGCCAGAAGGAAGCCACTCCTTCGTAAAAGGCACATGGCATCCCGCTTGGAGTTTGCCAAAAGGCACCTGAACGACTCTCAGACCATGAGAAATAAAATTCTCTGGTTTGATGAGACAAAGATTGAACTCTTTGGCATGAATGCCAGGCATCATGTTTGGAGGAATCCAGGCACCGCTCATCACCACGCCAATACCATCCCTATAGTGAAGCATGGTGGTGGCAGCATCATGCTGTGGAAATGTTTTTCAGTGGCAGGAACTGGGAGACTAGTCAGGATAGAGCGAAAGATGAATGCAGCAATGTACAGAGACATCCTGGATGAAAACCTGCTCCAGAGCGCTCTTGACCTCAGACTGGGGCGACAGTTCATCTTTCAGCAGGACAATGACCCTAAGCACACAACCATGATATCAAAGGAGTGGCTCAGGACAACTCTGTGAATGTGCATGAGTGGCCTAGCCAGAGCCCAGACTTGAATCCAACTGAATATCTCTGGAGAGATCTGAAAATGGCTGTGCACCAACACTTCCCATCCAACCTGATGGAGCTTTAGGGGTGCTGCAAAGGGGAATGGGCCAAACTGCCCAAAGATGGGTGCACCAAGCTTGTGACATCATATTCAAGAAGACTTGAGGCTATAAGTGCTGCCAAAGGTGCATCAACAAAGTATTGAGCAAAGGCTGTGAATACTTATGTACATGTGATTTCTTAGTTTTTTATTTTTAATAAAATTTGCAAAAATCTAAAAAAAACAAAACAAAAAAAACTTTTTTTCACGTTGTAATTATGGGGTATTGTGTGTAGAATTTTGAGGGAAAAAGTGAATTTAATCTCTTTTGGAATAAGGCTGTAACATAAAATGTGGAAAAGGTGAAGCGCTGTGAATACTTTCCGGGTGCACTGTAGGTTGAACTATTTAGTTTTACCACACACAGTTAATACTTGGTGGTCTAATAAAAAGCAGCAGAAGTATAATTTGTTGCTAATTTTTTGTTTTAAATAGATGGACTGGATGGTGTTTTTGAGTACAATGACCTTTCATAGAAACAGCAGTGAGAGTTTATTCAGCAGCTCGGGTGATTGGGTGTGGACACAGGACAGTCCGACTGCTGTCTCTCAAGCCAGTATCACAAAGTGCTTCTAACATGAAATACTTGAAAGCATGAACATGTGCAGGGAACTTTCTGAAGAAAGATGTTCACTGCACTGCAGTTTAAAATGCATCCTGAGCTTTTTTTTTCTGGCTGGAATGGACAGGGGAGAGAGTTACTGCAGCAGTAGACAAAGAGGAAATGGAGAGAGAGCAAGAAGTCAGCTGAATTACGCTGTTGGCTTATATTAACGTGACAAATTATATTTTATTGGTGCAATATAGACATTTTATGTATTATGTATGGACAAATAAGCCTTTATTAGTCCCACAATGGGGGAATTATAGGACTGCAGCAGCAATGGGATAGCAGCACTCAGAGCAATAATAAATAAGATAATAAGATAAGAATAGATTAGCCAAAGCAATAAATAAATATACATATGTACACAGTTATACTGTATACACAGTGCAGGATCATTGCAGTTAGACGATATCAACAGCATTACAGTTAATTAAATTACCTGGCAAAATATAAATATCGACCTAGACAGTATATTTCACATTGAATAAACAGTGCTGTTGCCACCCTTGATAATAATTGTAATTGTCTTAGTTGCGTATTGGGGGGAGGCGATTTCTATTGTGCATAGTTGTGGCGTTTTAATACGGCCTCTATGAGCAGTATTTACGTAGATAAAAAGGCTGACAGCCGTAGGTAGGAAGGCCCTGAGGAATCTCTCCCTTGAGCACTTTTTAAAAAAACATGCAATTTCTAGTGAGGAATAAATTAGGACACCCTCACATTTATTCCCATTTAAAATGGCTAAAATTACACAATGCACCATTACATTGAATATACATTTGGTATATCACCCAGCCCTAGTTTGAATATCATCAGGATGTTGAAGTTACTGCATCAATGCCTTTGACTTGATAAAGGCTTTTGGTTCATATGGACTACCTAAACATACACTACTCACAAAAAGTTAGAGATACCTGGCTTTTGGGTGAAATTAATGGAAAATCTAAAAAGTTCACGCTACAGTAATATAATATTATGAAAGTAGGGCATTTAAGTAGAAGCATGCAATGGTGATTTCCTCATCTCAAACAACTGACTGAAACAAAAGCCAACAACAGTGGTGGGTATACTAACTAACTAACTAACTAACCTGCACTTATATAGCGCTTTTCTAGTCACAAAGACCACTCAAAGCGCTTTCATTAATACTAACCCTCTATTCTAAGGGCCTATAGGAAAACCATATTTTATATGGTGGTATATGGTTTATATGGTGGTATATATGTTGTATACCACAACAAAAAATGTCAATGTCTCAATAACTTGTCATGTGCCCCTGAGCATCAATTACAGCTTGACAATGATGTCTCATGCTGTTCACAAGTCACCTTATTGTCTGCTGAGGCATGGCATTCCACTCTTCTTGAAGGGCGGCCCTCAGGTCATTGAGGTTGTGGGGTGCAGGGTTACGAGCCTCTACACAGCAACTCAGCTGATCCAATAGGTTTTCTATGGGATTCAGGTCTGGAGAAAGTGCAGGCCACTCCATTTGAGGTACCCCAGCCTCCAGCAGCCGTTCCTTAATGATGTGACCTCGATGAGCTGGCGCATTGTCATCCATGAAGATGAAATTAAGCCCGTGTTGTTCATGCTGGGGCACAATGACTGGATTAATGATGTTATTCAGGAAGTATCACCTTGTGTACCATTCACAAGGAGTAGGGTAGTTCTGTATTGACTAGACACAGCTCCCCAGACTGTAACACCACCACCACCACCACGAAAGGCTTGTCTGGTGACAACAGTGGCTGATGCATAGTGCTCTCCTTGACGTCTCCAACATCATTGGCGGCCATCATTTCTGCTCAACATGAATCAACTTTCGTCAGAGGACAGCAATGAGGCCCACTGGTCCCTTGTCCAGCATACATGCTCCCTGGCCCACACAAGATGACGACACCTGTGCATGGTGGTGTGGTCAGGTACCCTTGCAGGTTGCCTAGCATGCAGACCACGCTGATGTAAATGGTTTCAAATGGTCTGGCGTGACACTTGGGTGCCTCTCACCTCCCTTAAATGTGCCTGGAACTGAGTGGCATTCCTCATTCGGTTCCACAGGGCAATGTTCATTCACATTGACAGCAGTCATTAGTGTGGGCTGTGGCCAAAGGACGTCCACTTCTATGCTTTTCTGTGACTCTTCCAGTCTCTCTGTATCTCTGTTTTAACCTGCTGATGACACTCTGCGACACTCTAAGCTCAGTGGCCACTTCCCTCTGAGAACATCCTATTTGAAGCCTTGCAATGGTGAGGTACTGCTGATCAATTGTTGTCATCTTGATCTCATGATGTCAAAATGTGGACAACATGATGAAGAGGACTGTTTAAATACCAAGTCTAATTGAACCAGAAAATTTATTGGCCAATTCATGGATCAAGCACCTGTTGTGAATTTTGCCATTAAGCACCTTGTTAGAGAACAGCAAGTTATGCAAAATGTACTGAAACATTGAACAGTTGGACATGTGCATTCAAAAGGTTAGAGAAGGTCAAATTAAGTTCACCTGTAAAAGTTATAGTGCATTTTAGGTGCATCCTGAAATTTCTAACTTTTTGTGAGTAGTGTATTTTGAGCAAAAACTATTACTATATAGGGCAGCAAAAAGGAAAAAATACAATACATCCTTTTAAAAGGTTTTAAATAAATACTGGTTTGCATTCAAATTTTGGTAGGAACAAAAAAACGTGGATCGGTCAGTAATTCCTGCATATAGTTAATACAAAGCCAGTAGAGGAATAAACTTTTATCACATTTATAAGGGTAAAAAAAGTCAGTTTGTAAATGCCAGCTTGTAATGACACAAATTAAAATGTGAATCATTAACTGCTTATACTCCACTAGATCACTCGTCCTAATTCTTCCATTTTTGTGTCATCTACTACTACTACTACTACTACTACTCTTACTCCTACTACCTACTGCTACTTTTTCCCTCACAGGGTGACATAAAACTTACCAACACTTCCTGAAATAAGCAATTTTCCCAAGAATAGCAGGAAGTCTGTCACCTTGTCAAGGACCGCCACCCTTCACAGGGAGAAGAGAAACACTGTCATACGATGTGTCACATACTTAACTGAGATTTAGACTGAATAGTATCCAGTAAGTTACTGTAGGTACTGAGTAAATGTGCAACTGTTGTATTTTTGCATCACATTATATGCAGTATTGATTAAAAGGAAAACCTAGCAGATGAATTTATCTTGTTAAGCTTGTAAATCATTTGCACTCTTTTTTTTAAACATATTTACTGTATCTGACAGGGATATTTAAAAACAGCTTTACCGAACAACATTCCTCATTAACAAGAAGAAAGCATCTTTGGAGGAAGTGCAGAAGTTTTTCCCATATATGGCCATCTGTTGGAAGGAAGTAAAAGATGCTTACAAGCAGTCTGTTGAGTACTGAAGTTGAACCAAATAAAAAACCTGCAATAAATTAGTCAACAGTACTAATATAAATGATTATATAAACTGTATAATCAGAAGAGTTATTGTCTAATTTGACCTTGTTGGATTTTCTTTCCCCCTTTGTTATATTATTCTGTTTCTTTAAATCTGTACTTTTAATCTATCCGAAATAAAGATTGATTGATTGATTAAAGTACTCACCATAATGAATGCATTTCTGTTGAGAAACTTGATAAAATGTTCCAGGCACCAGAAACAACATTTGAGGCAGCAAACCAAGAATCGAGCGCATGCATTGTGAGAACCTGGAAAAAGATCACACAAGTAATTATCAACATTTAGAACAATTATTATTGCACATAATTAAAGGGGAATATGATAGTTACAGCTTACCTTTCAGCTTGTGATCCAGGTACTCAAGAACAATTCGGACCATCTGCACCACAGAAAGGATTAAGGAACCAAACGCCAGAGACCCTGTGTGATACCTGACATACAGGAATGGGAATTTTATATGAGAACTTTATTACATTGAAACAATAGATATTATTATTATACAGTGGCGTAAAAAAGTGTTTGCCCCTTCCTGATTTCTCATTTTTTTGTATGTTTGTTACATTTAAATGTTTCAGATCATCAGACAAATTTAAATATTAAAGATAACACTGTAGCACCTTGGGAGAGTCAGATTTCTAGCATCTCAGACAAGAGACAGTGAACAAGCATGGAAGACAAAAGAGCAGGAGGCTCCTGGTGAGAGAGCGGGAAGGAGTCAAGGATGTAGGGGGTTGAATGCAGTGTGATGCAAATGTCCTGTTGTGTGTGATGTAAGCCATGAAACTTAAGAGGAGAGTCTCTGGGAAAAAGTTCATTCTGTTCTGTGCTCGTGAGATGTGAGTGTGCAATAAATCATTTGAAATGCATCTGCCTGTGATTTCACACACTCCACACTGGTGACCCAAGACGTATTATGGAACACGAGGCAAGATCCCCGGAGCCAGCCCGGTCAGGAAGCTACAGCGAGGCGGCAGCCATCCCACAGACAGCCCGGACTGGAACCTCCAGCCACGCGTGTGCGGTTTCAGTCAAGCTACCGGATTTCTGGCAGCACAACCCGCGATCTTGGTTCCACCTCACCGAGGCCCAGTTCGCCCTCCGGGGAGTAACAGCAGATGACACCAGATTCTACCATGTGGTCGCAGCGCTCGACGCCCGCACAGCTCAACAGGTAGCGAGCCTGCTTGATCAGCCACCAGCCAGCAAAAGATACGACGTGCTCAAAGCTGCGCTCATCCAGCGCTACACGCTCTCGGACTGTGAGAGAGCGGAGAGGCTCCTGACGCGGACCGAGCTAAGACAGGGTTCGGCCGTAGACCTGATGGAGAAGATGCTGGCGTTAATGGGCACGGACGACGAGCACTTTCTGTTTGCCCACCTCTTCCTCCGGAACCTTCCGACAGTAGCGAGAGCGTTTCTGGCCAATTCGCCGTGGCTGGCTGCGCGAGACTACCGTGCGCTAGCCCAGGAGGCAGACCGGATCATCATCACCACCAGGGCGACCACAGTCAACGCGGCAGCGGCGGAGCCCAGCGAGACGACCAGAGGAGGCGAGGAGCCACCGACGGTAGCAGCAGCGGGGACTAAGGAGCGCCAGAGAGACACGCTCTGTTCCTACCACCGCCGCTTCGGAGAGAATGCACGCAGATGTGCGCCACCGTGCCAATTCCAGCGCTCGGGAAAATGCCAAGGCCAGGGGTCGGTAGCAGCAGCGACCCTCGGTGAAGAGAACAAGCTGCTTTACCTAACGGACGCACGCTTGGGGAGGCATTTCCTCGTGGACACCGGAGCCCAGAAGAGCTTCATCCGGCTGACCTACGCTGACCGGCTGGCAGGATCTAGCAGCCCCGGGATGTTGGCAGCAAACGGCTCGGATATTAAGACCTTTGGTGAGAGGACTCTGCTCTTATCTCTACACGGCCGTACATATGAGTGGACTTTTGTCATAGCAGCACTGAATTACCATATACTGGGGGCTGATTTTCTGTGTGCACATGGTTTACTTGTTGATGTTGCTAACAGGCGCCTGGTTAATGCACTGTCCTTCGATTCTCTCCCCTGTATAGCTCGAGTGACCCGGCCAACAGCACAAGCCAACGTCACAGCTGCAGGCGGTAAGTTCCACACACTGCTCACTCAGTTTCCAGCACTCACGGTCCCGATGTTTTCCGTGGCCATCGCTAAATACGGGGTGGAGCACTTTATCACCACCACCGGGCCGCCCGTTTTTGCAAGACCTCGGCGCTTGGACGCAGCTAAACTGGCCATAGCGCGCGAGGAGTTCGCCAACCTGGAAAGGTTGGGCATCATCAGGCGCTCCAAAAGCCCATGGGCTTCCCCGCTACACATGGTCCCTAAGGCTGAGGGATCGTGGCGACCGTGCGGTGATTTCCACAGGTTGAACAACGCCACGGCGCACGACCGCTACCCGATTCCCCACATACAGGATTTTTCCATTCACCTCGCCGGGGCACGCATTTTTTTCCAAAATAGACCTGGTCCGCGGTTACCACCAAGTCCCAGTGCGCGCTGAGGACATACCCAAAACAGCGGTAATAACTCTGTTCGGTCTATTCGAGTTCCTGCGCATGCCATTCGGGTTAAAAGGAGCGGCACAGACGTTCCAGCGCATGATGGATGCAGTGCTGCACGATCTCCTGTTCGTGTTCGTCTACCTGGACGATATTCTGGTAGCCAGCGCGTCCGAAGACGAACACGAAACCCACCTCGCGACGGTTTTCCGGAGGTTGGAGGAGCACGGGTTAATAATCAACCTGGCGAAATGCCAGTTCGGCGTAACGGAGATTGATTTTTTGGGGCACCACGTCTCTCCAGAAGGAACGATCCCGCTGCCCGACAAAGTGCGCGCCGGGGCGGATTTTCCCCGGCCCCAAACGGTCAGGGCGCTGCAAGAATTTTTGAGAATGGTGAACTTTTACAACCGTTTCCTTCCCCGCGTGGCGCAGCTCATGCAACCATTGTACACCACGCTCAAAAAGCAGAAACCCGCGGATAGGGTTGAATGGACCCCGGAGCGAGAGCGGGCGTTCTCGGAAGTTAAAGCAGCCCTGGCAAACGCCGCACTGCTGGCATATCCAGACCCGACGGCCCGCATAGCGCTCACCACCGACGCTTCAGACGTGGCCATATAGGCTGTCGTGGAGCAGCGCGTCGCCGGGGCTTGGCAGCCGCTCGCCTTTTTCAGCAGAACTTTGCGCGACAGTGAACGTAAATACAGCGCGTTCGACAGAGAGTTACTGGCTCTCCACCTGGCCATTCGCCACTTCCAGTTCTGGCTGGAAGGGCGCAGTTTCACCGCGTTCGTGGACCACAAGCCGCTAACATTCACGATGGCCAAGGTTTCAGAACCATGGTCGGGCCGGCAGCAGAGACAGCTGGCCGCGATCTCAGAGTTTACTACTGATATTCAGCATGTGTCGGGTAAACTGAATGTAGTGGCGGACTGCCTCTCGCGCGCCGTGGTGGCCCCGGTCTACATGGGGGTAGATTACGCAGCCATGGCCGCGGAGCAGATTAGCGATGCAGACGTGCGCGCGCTCCAGTCTGGACCAGCAGGGTTAAGGCTGGGGAGCAGGGTGCTGCAAGACAGCATGCCCCCCCTAATCTGCGATGTCTCCACGGGTCACCTGTGTCCCGTGGTCCCGGCCGCGTGGCGCCGCCACGTGTTTGAGTTGGTTCACACTCTGGCGCACCCAGGAGTGCGCGCGTCGGTCAAAATGGTGGGTGAGAAGTTTGTGTGGCCGAGCCTACACAAACAAGTGAAAGAGTGGGCTGCAGCCTGCGTGGCGTGCCAACGAGCCAAGGTACATAGACACACGAAGGCTCCCTTGGAGCCGTTTCGTATTCCGGCTAAGAGGTTCGACCATGTTCACGTGGACCTCGTGGGCCCCCTCCCGCCATCACAGGGGTGCACGCACCTCCTGACAATGGTGGACCACGCCACGCGCTGGCCAGAAGCGGTTCCGCTGGCGGCAACCACGTCCGCAGACGTAGCGCGCGCTTTTTTTAACAGCATGGGTGGCGCGTTTTGGAGTCCCGTCGGACATTACGTCTGACAGGGGCCCTCAATTTGTTTCCGAACTCTGGTCTGCGATGGCCCGCAGCCTGGGTGTTACAATTCACCGCACAACTGCGTACAACCCACAGGCCAATGGGTTATGCGAGCGTTTTCATAGATCACTGAAAGCAGCACTCAGGGCCTCATTGGCGGATACAAATTGGGTAGACAGGCTGCCGTGGGTTTTATTGGGGTTGCGCTCCGCGCTGAAAGAGGATCTAGAAACTTCCCCGGCAGAGCTCGTTTTTAACGCAGCCACTACGGCTGCCCGGGGAATTTCTGCCAGATAATCCCACTCCGGGCAGCTCCTCGTCTCAGCGTTTGCAGCGTAGTGCAAACACAGGCACGCTGCCGGGCCCTGCCCACCACAGTTTTCCGTGTGTTTTTGTGCCTAAAACTTTGAAAAGCGCGGAGTTCATGTTTGTCAGACACGATGCCCACCGCCCTCCATTGCGCCCACCCTATGATGGACCGTTCAGAGTGTTGGAAACAGGGGATAAGCATTTTTTGCTAGACTTGGGGGGTAGGAGGGAAAAAATTGGCATAGACAGACTCAAACCCGCTTTCGTTGTGGCGGACGAGCAAGTGCTGTTGGCTAGGGCCCCTCGGCGTGGAAGACCCCCACGGAGAGCTCCCCAGGGAAACGATTCGCCAGAGCAGCCACACGGACAGACCGAAGTGGCCCCCCTCCCAGCAACCTCCCACCGGCACAACAGTGCCGCGGAGGCGGTAAAACCCAGTTACAGCAGATACGGGAGGAGACAGAAGCCCAAACAGCATGTGGACTGATGTTCTGTTGTTCTATCACAGCATGTGGACTGTTATTCTATTGTCTTATCTAAGATGCTGGGGGGGGGGTATTTGTAGCACCTTGGGAGAGTCAGATTTCTAGCATCTCAGACAAGAGACAGTGAATAAGCATGGGAGACAAAAGAGCAGGAGGCTCCTGGTGAGAGAGCGGGAAGGAGTCAAAGATGTAGGGGGTTGAATGCAGTGTGATGCAAATGTCCTGTTGTGTGTGATGTAAGCCATGAAACTTAAGAGGAGAGTCTCTGGGAAAAAGTTCATTCTGTTCTATGCTCGTGAGATGTGAGTGTGCAATAAATCATTTGAAATGCATCTGCCTGTGATTTCACACACTCCACGACACAAATAAACACAAAATGCAGTTTTTAAATGACAGTGTTTATTATTAAGGGCAAAAAAAAAAATCCAAACCTACATGGCCCTGTGTGAAAAAGTGAATGCCCCTCCCCCCGTTAAAACATAAATTAACTGTCGTTTATCACATCTTTGGAAAGCTGAGTTCAATTTCTCTAGCCACACCCAGGCCTGATTACTGCCACACCTGTTCTCAATCAAGAAATCACTTAAATAGGACCTGCCTGACAAAGTGAAGTAGACCAAAAGATCCTCAAAAGCTAGACATCATGCTGCGATCCAAAGAAATTCAGGAACAAATGAGAAACAAAGTAACTGAGATCTATCAGTCTGGAAAAGGTTATAAAGCCATTTCTAATGCTTTGGGATGCCAGCGAACCACAGCAAGCGCCATTATCTATAAATGGCCAAAACATGTAACAGTGGTGGACTTTCCCAGGAGTGGCTGGCCGACCAAAATTACCCCAAGAGCACAGTGACGACTCATCCAAGAGGTCACAGAAGACCCTACAACAACATCCAAAGGACTGCAGGCCTCACTTGCCTCAGTTAAGGTCAGTGTTCATGACTCCACCATAAGAAAAAGAAGCAAACCACTGCTGAGCAAAAAGAACATAAAGGTTTGTCTCAGTTTTGGCAGAAAACATCTTGATGATCCCCAGGACTTTTGGAAAATACTCTGTGGACTGACGAGACAAAAGCGGAACTTTTTGGAAGGTGTGCGTCCCATTACAACCAGTGTAAAAGTAACACAGCATTTCAGAAAAGGAACATCATACCAACAGTAAAATATGGTGGTGGTAGTGTGATGGTCCGGAGCTTTTGCTGCTTCAGGACCTAGAAGACTTGCTGTGCTAAATGGAACCGTGAATTCTGCTGTCTACCAAAAAATCCAGAAGGAGAATGTCTGGCCATCTGTTCGTGACCTCAAGTTGAAGCGCACTTGGGTTCTGCACCAGGACAATGATCCAAAACACACCAGCAAGTCCACCTCTGAATGGCTTAAGAAAAACAAAATGAAGACTCTGGAGTGGCCAAGTCAAAATCCTGATCTGAATCTGATTGAGATGCTGTGGCATGACATTAAAAAGGAAGTTCACGGTTGAAAACCCTCCAATGTGGCTGAATTACAACAATTCTGCAAAGATGAGTGGGCCAAAATTCTTCCACAGTGCTGTAAAAGACTCATTGCCAGTTATCGCAAATGCTTGATTGCAGTTGGTGCTGCTAAGGATGGCCCAACCAGTTATTAGGTTTAAGGGGCAATCGCTTTTTTACACAGGGCCATGTAGGTTTGGATTTTTTTCCCCTTAATAATAAACATCTTCATTTAAAAACTGCATTTTGTGTTTACTTGTGTTATCTTTGTCTAATATTTAAATTTGTTTGATGATCTGAAACATTTAAGTGTGACAAACATACAAAAAATGAGAAATCAGGAAGGGGCAAACACTTTTTCACACCACTGTAGACAGGTGTGTGCCTTTCCAAATCATGTCCAATCAACTGAATTTGCCACAAGTAGACTCCAATTAAGCTGTAGAAACATCTCAAGGATGATCAGTGGAAACAGGATGCACCTGAGCTCAATTTTAAGCTTCATGGCAAAGGCTGTGAATACTCATGTACATATGACTTCTTAGTTTTTTATTTTTAATAAATTTGCAAAAATCTAAAAAAAAACCCCAAAAAACAACAACCTTTTTTCACATTGTCATTTTGGGGTATTGTGTGTGGAATTTTGAGGGAAAAAAAAGAATTTAATCCATTTTGCAGTAAGGTAATAACAAAATGTAGAAAAAGTGAAGTGCTGTGAATACTTTCCGGATGCACTGTATAATATACAGTATATATTAGTGGTGTTGGCGTTATTGTGTTAATTGCCCGTTAACGCTTCGCTCCTGTTAACGGTGACAAATTTTGTGATTGTGGTTAACCGCAGTTAACGACAAAAAGCACAAACAGTACTTTTTTGGCCTGAGCTGCACTCTGTATGGAGCTATGGAAGCCGCTCTGGATAGTGACAGACACTGTGCGCGCCATGCAGACATTGTGAAGTCAAACAAGCTGGATCACTACTATGGAAATCCCCAAAACGCTGTCATGTTTAAGTTTACATTATCTGTCAGAGCTCTCACCTGGATAATTGTCACAGCCTCCTCCAAAACTTTGCCTGGATGTCAATTGTTCTTCTTTGGAAGCTGGCTAGCAGTAAACAGCTACATGTTATGGGTGTAGCGGCTGCCAGCAGCTGAGGACAGACACTCACCTGTTTCATCTTCATAGTTTTGGGTCCAACTATCGGTAGGTGAGGAGCAGTCTAAACTTCTCAAGCTGTGTTCGTAATGTCCACTCACTCCCACACCCTGTTTTTGCTGCATGGTTGGTGACGTCATGTCACAACAATTGATGGTCGTTTATGTTTACAATTTTTCTATTAAAAGGGAAATTGTGTCTGTTGTGACACACGAGGTCCACTGATTTGTGGTCAGCTGGTGGATGTTTGCTATGCGAGTGTAGTTGTGTTGCAGTGACATTACTGAGCCCTGGCATTCTGTTGCTTTTTGCACATGTAGTAGTACTTTTGTGGATTTTCTGGAGAATATTCTGGATAGTTTTGTCATTTTGGGTACGATGAGAGCTTTAATAAACCTGCAGGTGAAGAAAGCAAGTATATTTGTCCACTCCCATGTTTATAACTGTATGAGAAACTTGAAAAATTACCAACTTAAGGTACACTGTATCTGAATGGAAAAACATGCGATTAATGTGTTATTAATCGCGATTAACTCAGCGTTCCAAAAGATTAATCCTGATTAGAAATTTTAATCGTCCAACACCACTAATATTATATATATATATATTTTTTTAGATAAAATGCAACATCTTTGCCCATGCAGCAACTCACCGTATGGCTCTACTAAAAGAGGTGTACAGAGGGCAGGGAGGGATGTCCTTTGGCTTCTTCAGGGCCCAGTAATAGGATGCGAAGGCCCCAGCCAGGGTGCACTGACCAAGAGCGATAGTAAAGTTAACCAGCCAGAGGAACACGAACAAGTTACACAGATGGAGGACTAGGATGTAGCGGTGGTAAATACTCTCCCCACCGTAGAAGGCGAATAAGCACTGTGACCCAGGGCACACTTTGGTAATGTTGGTCTTACTAAAGCTCTGAAATGAAGCAAAAAGATTCGATGTTGGTGTATAGCAGTATCATTCACAGAATAAGCCTGGTCTTCCTTTTCCACTCTCATAGTTTTTGCTTACATGCTTCTCTGTGCATCTTGCAGTAAATGATTAATTTCTAACTATATGGTTTTCAGGCAATTCTGTATCTATTATATTAAATGCCATGTAAGCACATAAACCTGCGAGAGCAGGTGGACGGATAAATAACATCAGTTAAATGACTGTTTGTAGCTGTCAGCCACTAACTGAAGTTCATTTATGCTAGGATACATGGTGTTTTTGAATTAAGACTTTTACTTGTAAGCATTAAAGAAGCTTTTAGACTCAATTTGACTGATTACAGTTAGATGATACAAAGGAGGGGTATGGCATAAAAAGAAAAGTAGAATTTTATGCAGCAACAACTGGTGAAGAAATTAAACAATTGCAAAATAAAAGTTTCATGATAACAATATCTGTACAACACACAAACAGAATGAACAAAATTAACCATTTCTCCAGTTAAAAGCTTTTTTAGGGAGAGTGAGAATGTGGGCTGACCTGTGGGTTGCACGTGAGATTTGCATACATGCATTTATCGTCTGCAGGTGCAACCTTGTAGACTGCATTTCCAGATGAGGCTAAAAAGCTGAAATAAAATTTGTTAAGGACCACAAAAAAATTCCAACACAAAATTATTATACCCTTGAGATAAAATGTTTTCTTATTTTAACTTGAGGTAAATACTACTCACACATCTAAAGGTGCATTCAGACCAAACGCAAGAGCAAATATTTTCCCCATGCACAATAGATTTATTGGTTTTAGTTTATTGGTTAGCACAAGTTTTTAAAAACAAAGTGAAATTAATACAAAAACATTGTAGTACAGGGAAGGAAAAGAAACCCCAAAGGGCTTATAAACTGCTACTGCCCAAGCTTAGGATAAGCAAAAATGGTTAATAGATTAACATGTGAAATTTAAGGAACAAGCAAGACATTTAAAAAAAAAGACATATTCAAAGCAAGGTTTGACACTGAATCTAAACATTTCTTTCATCAGTCTTGAAATGAGAAAAAAAGAAGCACAAACAATTAGATACAAAACAAAAATAAATAATATGATGCAATTTGAATACATTATGTGGTTTCCAAAAAAATCAGATAAGGCTATTCTATATTCTATATATACAAATTCGCATCGGAGGGAGTTGCAGCAGGGTGGAGTTGGCTTTACAACATCTACAGATGTTTTCTATCTGCTGTGGAAATCCCCAAAACACTGTCAAACGTTATTCAGCAAGGCACACAGCTTGGAAAATGTCACTGCCTCCTCCAGAAACTGCACCTGGATGATGGTTGTTTACACTGCTAGCCCTCATTAACACATCTCTAGCAGGAATATGTGGGTGGATAATCTCCCGACACTTTATTTCAGCTGCAGAGCTCCCAGTCCATCTGTCTGTAGGCAAGTTGCAGTCTCATTTTCAAACTCGTTTAAGCTCCAGTGTTGATACTTTTACTCCGGTGATGGAAGAATCTCAAGACTGATTACTAGCTATAGCTAACGCTATCAAATCCCTCAGACGCAAATGCGCACATTTGCATGTTTACATTGAGTTAACATGTAATCTTGCTGTGTGAAAAATTTGCTTCGTGTTTGGCCTGAATGCATCATAACACCCACATCCAATTGGCCAAGCCTCCCCTCACTGAGCATCAAATCAAAAACACTTCATTAATCCCAGAGAAAGTTGATTATTAGCTTAAACATCAAGTCTTAGTCAAACAGCAGTTATTATTGTGTTTTTCTTCTCTACAGTTACTATACATTTGAATAAAGTGAATAAACCTAGTATAAATCTTAGTATAAATATCACATACCACACCAAAGCCTCCCATCTCATCAACAATAAATTATTCTTCCCCATTTTCACAGTGGAAAGGATACACTGCTGTAACGGCCCAATATGCGATGCAGATAGCCAGAAGGAAAAAGGTGATGACGGGGTAGAAGAGAGTAGACATGATGTAGCTGATGGCCCTAAAAAATCAGATTGAATATTATGTCCATTAAAAAAAGAATCAAACATACATCATCACTCAAATAAAATTTATTTTGTACTAACTTGCTTCCCTCCTTCAGTAAGGCGATAGCGATGCGCAGCCTCGATCTTAGAAATATCAGTATAATCACAATGATGGCCTCAATGACTGAGAGTGAAATCACTGCAAAAAAAGCAGAGTCAATGGACATTTAATAAATTTGTTTTAATATCTTTCTTTAGGATTTATTTAGAATACAGTCTTAATGTATGTATGCTCCTATTGGCAAGTTAAGATACAGTTTATATTTACTTCTGCCAAGACAAACAATATATTAAATTGTTTCAAGACAAGATTCTAAATAAAATTAGTAAGTGGTGGGTGGTACAGAGTAGGGTCACAAATATAGACATCAGGATAAAGAACTAAGCCCTGTTCGCATGGGACCAGTGTTAACTGGGGACATGGTTATTTAGAAATTGCATAATAATGTCTGCATTTCACTATAATTTACTGACAACGATTCCTAGATATGTCGTCGAGTTCTTGTATAACATCTGCTTCTGCAACTGTGTGAGAAGGAGCAATGGGGTCAAAAAAAGTCACCACTAGACACAAGAGGAGACTTTACAGTTAATAGTAGCGGCTATAAGGGGTCTTCGCCCCCTTTGGTCTTTGACTGGCAGGGGATAAACATGTCACTTTTTCTGATCAAACATTTCTGTGAGTTCAAAGTGACAGCCAAATTATTGTCAGTCTGTTCTAAATCCAAGTGACTGTCTGTGTGAGATGTGACAAGAATGGGATGGTCATGAGGATGCAGTGATCTTAATCTCTGACCAATAAAGCGCCCTCAGCCCAAGTGGATGTTTGCACCAAATATAAAGAAATTTCCTCAAGGGATTCATTCAAGGGTTACGATATTCATAAGCATGATATTTACAGGTGTGAGACAACAAAGCTATATATATAAAACGGATTCTGCAGTGTGGATATGTACGTATGTATGCATCAGAAACTTTGTATCCCCTACTAACTCAGAGGCCACTTGATCAAGGGCTTTCATCTCTTGCAAGGCGATGCTATAATTCCTGAAGAGTGAACCTGACATGGTTCATTGATCGCTTGACCAAAAAAGAGGTTAAGGGTGACCTTTTCTGGTGGAGGTGTATGCCGGGGAAAGAATCAAGCGCACCTGACACAGTTGGCAAAGTTTAAGATCCACGGATCTCTCTCCACAATACAGGGTTTGTGGACTGATGGGAAGATAGAGGTACAGGTTACCACTGGGTGCTGAGACACCCAAACTATATTACCTTAACTATATTCACATTTATTTCTTTAATGGGCTCATATAACCCCCATTGATGGCGGATACTTAAGATGGCGGCAGCGCGCTCGGACGCAGCAGCCCCTCTTGGCATCAACGAGTGTGAGAGTTTTGAGTGTTTTGATCTTCCCAGACGTACATTCTGTAAAACTTACAACCGTGAGACCCTATTAAACATCAAGGTACTGCATGCTGCAAGAATCGCGGCGATCGGTTGTGATTTGGACATTCTACGCCAGCATGGAATTCTGGCGGAGTCCCCACTGGAAGCTACCCGAGAGAGGAGGAAGCGGAAGCGGAGCGAACGCAAGCAAAAGCGCGGAAAAAGAGCTGGGATCCATGCTAGGCTAAAGGCTAAGCCCTCCAGACCAGCGGTACAGTCGTTTCTTCTCTCTAACGTCCGCTCCCTCGAAAACAAGCTGGACGAGCTGCATCTGCTGAGAGAAACCCGGAAAGAGTGGAGAGACCGCTGTGTGTTTGTTTTCACGGAGACATGGCTCCACGGCAACATTCCTGACGAGGCCATTCAACTGGAAGATATGGCGATGTTCCGTGCCGACAGCGAAACGGCGAGCTCCGGTAAGAGCTGGGGGGGTGGGCTATGCATCTATGTTAACAAGAACTGGTGCGTCAATGCCACGTTAGTGTCTAAACACTGCTCTCCATTGGCGGAGTTCCTTATTGTAAATTGTCGGCCACATTATTTGCCGAGGGAATTCAGCAACGTGTATGTAGCTGGTGTTTACATAGCGCCGAGCCCTAATGCTAAAGCTAATGCTAAGAAGGCACTCAGGGTACTGCACAATGTGATTAGTGAAATCCAAACTTCACACCCGGACAGTTTTGTGGTGGTTGCGGGGGATTTTAACCACACCAGCCTAAAGACTGTGCTCCCCAAGTTTAAACAATGTGTAGACTTTAAGACCAGAGGAGAGAATATGTTGGACGTAGTGTACACAAACACAGATGCATATAAGGCGATACCCCGCCCCCATCTCGGCCGTTCTGATCACATGTCCGTGATGCTGCTGCCTGCCTACAAACCTTTATTGAAGCGCAGCAGGCCAGCAGTGAAACAAATCAGGATTTGGCCAGAGAGTGCAACCTCTGCACTGAAAGACTGTTTTCTGCACACAGACTGGGAGGTCTTCAAAATAGCAGCCTCCCAGGAAGACAAGACAGATGTGGAGGAGTATGCTGATACAGTCACCAGCTACATCGCGAAGTGCACAGAGGATGTCACTACAGTGAAGACCATCACTATGCGGGGTAATCATAAGCTCTGGATGACTGCAGAGGTGCGCTCGCTGCTTACAGCCAGAGATGCAGCCTTCAGAGCGAAGGACAGGATCGCCCTCTGCTCAGCCAGGTCTGCGCTCTCAAAGGGAATTAAGGCGGCAAAGCGCGCCTATGCGTAGAAAATGCAGGGACACCTCTATGACACTAGGAACACCGAGCAGATGTGGCAGGGAGTTCGGACACTGACGGGCTTTAAGTCTAGGCAGGGGGTCGATGATGACGACGCTTCACTTCCAGACAGGCTTAACGACTTCTTTGCACGTTTTGAAACATCAAACTCGACAATCAGAGGGAGGGCTGGCCCACCCCCACCATCGGTCGGACCAGCTTTTACCATCAACACAGCGGACACACGGAGGACCCTGACCAGAGTCAACCCACGCAAAGCTGCAGGTCCGGACAACATTCCGGGATGTGTGCTCCGAGACTGCGCGAACGAGTTGGCAGATGTCCTGACTGACATTTATAACATCTCCCTGAGTCAGGCCATCGTTCCCAGATGCTTCAAGACCTCTATCATTGTACCGGTGGCAAAGAAACCAGTTGTGTCCTGTTTGAATGACTATCGTCCTGTTGCACTGACACCAATTGTGATGAAGTGTTTTGAACGGCTTGTCAAACCACACATTACAGCCTGCCTCCCTGCATCACACGACCCGCTCCAGTTTGCATATCATTCAAACCGCTCCACGGAGGATGCTATAGTCATCACCCTACACTCTGTCATCACCCACCTGGACCAGAAAGACACCTACGCCAGACTCCTGTACATTGATTTCAGTTCAGCATTCAACACCATTATTCCCCAGAGACTGATGGAGAAATTACTCCTTCTCGGTCTGAACACCGCCACATGTCTCTGGATCCTGGATTTCCTGACTGAGAGACCTCAGTCTGTCCGGGTTGGAAACAACATCTCCAACTCTGTCACACCGAGCACCAGATCCCCTCAAGGCTGTGTACTCAGTCCACTGTTGTTTACACTTCTAACACATGACTGTGTATCCAGACACGAGGGGAACCAGATTATTAATTTTGCAGACGACACCACGGTGGTGGGACTTATTCAGAGGGATGAGGAATCAATGTACAGGGAAGAAGTGAGAGACCTGGAGGGCTGGTGCAGGGAGAACAATCTGGTGCTCAACGTGGACAAAACGAAGGAGATGATTATCGACTTCCGGCGGTCACAGCCTGAGCACGTCCCCCTCAGCGTCGGCGGCCGTTTAGTGGAGAGAGTAGAGAACATCAAGTTCCTCGGAGTGCAGATCTTGCAGGACCTGACCTGGAGCAAGAATTCCTTGGAGATCAGAAAGCGGGCTCAGCAGAGACTGCACTTCTTGAGGAAACTCAAACAGGCCTCTCTCCCCATCTGCATCCTCAGGACCTTCTACAGAGGTGTGGTGGAGAGTGTTCTGACGTACTGCATTGCTACATGGTACTCCAGCTGCAGTATGTCAGACAAAAAAACCCTGCAGAGGATAGTCAAGGGGGCTGAGAGGGTAATTGGAGTCTCCCTCCCTTCTGTCCAAGAACTTTTTCAGAACCGTTGTAGGAGCAGGGCACTGAACATTGTCAAGGACCATTCTCACCCTCTGCATAAACACTTTGAACTTCTTCCATCTGGTAAACGATTCCGGAGCATCAGCAACAGCTTCCTTCCACAAGCTGTCAGGATGCTGAACAGGTGACCCGGAATCTCTCATACACACTACTGCGCCTACGGACATTTTGTATATTATTTGTATATTATAGTTAGTTTTTTTTTTTTTTTCCCCAAGTACAGTATGTCTCAGGGATGTGTGAATGGATGGGGGGTGGGTGTGGGGGGTGGAGCTATGTGGGAGTGTGTCTTAAATCATGCTGCTTCTATTTATATGGATGCCGAGAGAAACGCAATTTCATCTTGCCTGCACTACAGTTGTATGTACAGCAATATGACAATAAAGTTTGATTTGATTTGATTGTGGTGTACGCCAGTGATAGAATCGAGCGTACCCTGATCATTCATGTCGGGTGTGACAATGACAGGCAGAGGGAAGCTGGGAGACTGAACCTACATTTAATCCGCTCATTTCTATTTGTGTGCTGCTTTGAATGCCTTCTTGCGCTGCCAAAATGGGTTTCTGCTGTGTCCAGTAATTTCTGTTCAAATTGTGTCTTTTTGTTTAGTAAATAGTGACGGACAAGAGCGGAGAACAACTTTTCATGGAATTGCTGCAACAGGGGAACAAAAGGCAAGACGTGAACAAAATGGTATGTACACACGCTGCTGTCATCTAATTTAACAGTGCATATAATTATTAGGGTTAAGACGAGTCACACAAAGTTCTGTGTCTGCTAACTTCCTCAGTATTCTTTCAAATTCGGACTGTTGTTTGTCCCACTTGCTTTGTAAGTGCGGGGAATGTGAAGGACACAATTGTCTCTTACTAAAAGTAATTTGTTTAAACAATATTAGCAGCATACTGACTGAAAGTGTGTATTTAAAATGTTTGTAAAAACATCCAGAAAAATGTATTTTTATGAAGATCCATCCATCTATCCACCAAAACTTTTAAAAAGGACAAAACAAACTTCTCTTCCAACAAAAACATAAAAAAATTAGATTGGTGTCCAGAGCTGCAGAAAAAATAAACCATTACATAGAACAAAAATTTAACCAGCATCCATATGAACATTGCAAATTAAATGAAAAAAGTAGCAGATTTATGAGGGAAAAAAAACCTTAAGTTTGACAAAGTTTGTAATTGACAAGAAAAAACGCTAATTTGAGAAAAAAAAACCTGCAAGTTTATCAAAAAAGTTTCAACTCTCCATCCATCCATCCATCCATCCATCTATCTTCTACTGCTTTTCTGGAGGTCCGGGTCATGGAGGCAGCAGTTCAAGCAGAGAAGCCCAGACTTCCCTCTCCCCAGCCACATGCTCCAGCTCTTCAGAGAGGATACCAAGGTGTTCCCAGACCAACTGGGAGACATGGTCTCTCCAGCGAGTCCTGGGTCTGCCCCGAGGTCTCCTCCCAGTGGGACGTGCCCGAAACACCTCAAGTGGGAGACATCCAGGAGGCATCCTGATCAGATGCCCATACCACCTCAATTGGCTCCTTTCAATGTGGAGGAGCAGCGGTTCTACTCTAAGCCTCTCCCGGATGACTGAGCTCCTCACCCTATCTCTGAGAGTGAGTCCAGCAATCCTACGAAGAAAGCTCATTTCAGCCGCTTGCATCAGCCATCTCATTCTTTCAGTCATTACCCAAAGCTCGTGACCATAGGTGAGGGTAGGAATGTAGATTGACTGCTAAACCGACAGCTTTGCCTTAGAGCTCAGCTCCCTCTTCACCACAACGGACCGGTACAACGTCCGCATCACTGCAAATGCTGCCCCAATCCGTCTGTCAACCTCTCGCTCCATTCTCCCCCCACTCGTGAATAAGACCCCGAGATACTTAAATTCCTCCACTTGGGGCAGGAGCCTGTCCCCAACACGCAAAGGACAATTCACCCTTTTTCTGGCTGAGGAATTTCAACTCTCTAACAAAAATTGCAAATTTACAAAAAATGGCAAATTTATGAAGCACAAATGTAAGTGGGGAAAATGTCTAATTTTTGAGACAAAAGCAACAAATTTACAAGAAAGAAGAAGTAACCAATTTTAGAAAAAAAATTAATTTCACTAAAGTGAAACAGTAGTAACAAGAGCACTCTGAGACGAGTGCAATATCCCCCGTCTACATTTTGTTCGAAGATCCTAATACTTACTGACGGAGAGCAGTTTTCATCTTTTCAATATAATTACTGTGACAGAACCAAATTATAATAAACCTATCATCCATGAATATACAACAACGTACACAACACATAGCTGTACGTCAGGATCCCAGGTGAACCCGTGTAGCAAGTATGGTGACCCTAGCGAGCTTTACACATTCTACAGCAAGAGATCAAAGGGAGTGCCAATCTTGACCTTTTGACCCAACCTGTAGCCAGAGGTTATGGTCTCAGAGTGAACCCATGTACCTAATTTGGTGACCCTAGCTTTCTTTGTTGTTGAGATATACTTTATAAGGCATTTTGATGTTGACCTTTGAAAAATTTGTGATCCCAAAACCACAGTCACACTTCAGGATCACAGGGTGTACTTGTGTACCAAGTATGGTGACCCTAACTTTACTTATTGTACAGTAATAAGGCATAGAGAATGTTAACCTGGACCGGAGTGGTGGCCTAGTTGGTAGAGCATCCGCCCCACAACTGGGAGGTTGTGGGCTCAAATCCCGGCCGGGTCATACCAAAGACCATATAAAAATGGCACTTTCCGCCTTCTAGCTTGGTGCTCAGCATAACAGAATGGGGAAAGGAAAGTTAACGCACACAGCTACCAGAGGACTGACACCCCCCCCCCCCCCCACTGTAGCTTTCACTACTTACAGTAGCTGTGTGGCCTAGGGTCAGAGAAACAGAGAAATGCGCTGCTCCTATACATCACAGGTGTCCCACATGCTGTGGAGAAGGGGGGGGGGAATTAACTAATGTTAACCTTGACCTTTGACCTTTTGACCCTAACCCCACAGTCAGAGGTCAGGATCCCAAGGTGAATCTGTATACTGGGTTTGGTGGCCCTAGCTTTACTCGTTTTATAGCAATAGTAAATGTAGCATTTACCATAGTGCAACTGCAATGTTAACTTTGACCTTTGACCCCTTGACTCCAAACCCATAGTTAGGTGAGGGTGTAAGTCATCCAAGATGTGTATTAGGTACAACTACTGCATTGATTTAAAAAGCCTACATCATTTCTTTCAGTAGTTATTGTGTTCAGAAGATTCGGGTAAAAATCTGACCTCTGACCTCAAGGTCATCTGATGAGAGTGAAATTGCAATATGCATATCATCAAAATATATCAAACCCTGATACCAAGTTTCAAAACAGTCGGAACAAAACTGTAGGAGGAGTTGATTTCACAAGACAGTTACTGTCTATGAAGTGAGGTCAAACAGGCGGTCATAGGTCAGGGGCTACAATTCCAGCAAAAATCATCCGATCAGAACCAAATTGTAATATACGCATCCTCAGTGTATATCAAATCATGGTACCAAGTTTTAAAACAATCAGAACAAAACTGTTGGAGGTGCTGATTTCACAAAAGTAGGACAGATGGACTGACTCATAACACAATCCCCCTTCGGTCTTCGCCCAAAGGGGTCAAAGAGCCCTCTGGTATTTGACCAGCAGGTGATAAAAATGAAAGGACATACAAGAGTAAAACACTATATAATGACTTAAGAGTAAAGAGATGCATTAAGTAAATGAGGTGAATACATCTAAATTATGCCTACATGCTCTTAACATCCCATGGTGCACTTTACTTTGTGCAATAAAAAACTAATATAAAAAAAAAATATACTTGTTTTAATGCTTTATATACCCTTGAGAATGTAGGAATGCTGGAGCAATAAATCTCCTTGAATGCTACACAAAAACAACACATTTCCAACATTTGGAAACATCAGCTTTTTAAGTCACACTGACACACGACATTATGTAATGCCGACATTGTCGCATGTAGGGTGCCATCTGGGAAAGGGACCAATTATATGGAAGGCCATCCTATTCAAAACGTTGCCACGATGTGTAGTTACATTTCTGGAGAGGTGCAGGTCAGGTCAACATAAGCTATATATTCACTGCAGCCCAAATGAACTCTGGGAGGAGCAGAGGTTGGTCAGCAAGTCCTTCATATCACTGTTGTAGGATCATCAAGACTAAATACTGCATGTCTTATTCACCAGGTATTGCTGCTAGTGAAAATATAAAATGGACGATGACAGCCACGTGTGGCAACATAAAACATGTAAATCATCATTACTGAAACTGTGTTTCCCAACAATGAGCTTGTGTAATGCTGATCAGGCAATATCTGTTGACACCAGACCATCAATGACAGAGTAGCTCATTCCTTAAGCACAGCCTAGATGCAGACTCACCTAGAATGTGCCTAAGGTCAAGGTCAATGGCCAAGAAGAAGTAACATTTTCGTGAAAGCATAAATGCCCAGATCTTCTGACCTTTGACAATGACCTTAACCTTGACCTCAACCTACCTGAGAATCCTTGTGACTAAGTCTGGAGAGAATCAAAGCTATTGCCTCGGAGGAGTAGCGATTTTCCTGAAGTCACGTAAGTGCCTAGATCTCCTGACTGTTGACCTTGAGCACAACCTGAATACAGGCCCACCTGAGGATCATTGTGAGCAAATTTGGTGACCACTGGGGCAATTACCTAGGAGGAGTAGCAATTTTCATGAAATCACCTAAGTACCCGGATCTCCTGACCTCTGACCTTGACCACAACCTGGATGCAGACCCATCTGAGGATCATTGTGAGTGTGGTGAGCATCGAGGCCATTGCCTAGAAGGAGTAGTTATTCCCATGAAATGTAGACAGATGCCGCATCATTGCATTAGCTCTTTTTGGCATAAGCTGAAAATACAAGTTTAGGGTTCAACAAAACGTCAGAGAACAAAACATGATACTAAAATATGATAGTGCCAGGCACATAAATCACGACGACTCCCTAACACATACTATGTGATCTTTATCAAAAGTAGTTCACAATATTTAAAAACACTATCTTAAGTAAATGTAAGGTAGTAGATATTATCTTACTGAAGATGAGCCATGTCTGGCTTTGCTGAAGATAAACGCTGAAGTCTGCATGGAAGCCAATATCAGAGATGGTGACATTAGAACCTGGCTTCCCAATCAGATTGCTGTATTCCCAGTAACAGTGCCAGATACCTGAGAGAAGGCGAGAGAGACAGATGATTAATCTAAAACGTTCTCTGCTACAGCTGATGGCTACACATTTAGTAAGAAACGATAGTCTGTAACAGCTTTCATACTGGAGGTATTACAAGTAGGGCTGGGCGATACGACCTAAAATAGATATCACAATTAACTGAACCTTTTACCTTGATTAAAGTAACGATTGGCTGTTTCATTTTGGGATTTTTTTGTGTTGTTTTTTTGCCCTTAAAGTTCACTGACAAGGCTTGTACTGCAATCTGCTTAACTATGAAAGGTGATGAAACAGTTTTTTGGAGGTTTTTACATCTGCATTGTTTTGTATCATCTTCACTAAATCCAAAATGTGTCCCAATGACGGACGCAGCACTTATTTTTGGTGCAAGCTGCTTGAGTTGCTCCAGTGGGTCTGTGTTTGAGTTCTTCTCCTTATTGCTGTCAAGTCACAGACTGGACATGCAGAAGTATGCTTTTAAATGGGCAGCACATGAACACACAGAGAGGAGATTATTAAATGAAATTTTTAAAAGGTTTTAAGAGAATTTTCGGTTCTGAATAGTGATCTAGTGATTTCCCAGTTAATCGGCAAGCCCTAGCCACAAGGTACGGTATGCATAAGCAGCAGGCCACAAATATACAGTAAATGTCAATGCATACTGACCGTAGCCGACTGCAGTGATGGCACCAAAGATGACGAGCCACAGTAGCACACCAGCAGTGTAGCGCAGCAGCAGGATAAAAAGCAAGCTGACCACCATGGTTATCACCAAACCACTAACAAACCACAAACAAAGGAGGTCAAATACTTCATAAAATACTGAAGAATGAGCCGTATCTAACCAAGAAAAATAATTCTTATCTAACCTGCAACTTATATTTAATTACAAAATACTCACAGAGGAGCACATTATTCTTAATGAGAAATTACTCATGAGAGTCGCCAAAAGTCATTCTTACACGAGGATCCAGATCCAAGAGTTTGCATAATCTTCAAAGATCTTCATGCCAAGTTCTTTGGCATTCAGCAGACTGGCAATACCTCTGTTGGAGGAAAAAGGTGAGATGGGAAAAAGTTAGGAGAAGAGGAGAGAAAAGGATTAATTTTTTTCTCAAAAACATTTTGACAGATGATTTATCTTTTTTTCCCCTTTGGTCATGCAAAAAAATGAAGGTAAATATAGCTTAAATATATTTTTGATAATGATTACTGTAAGTCAGTTACACCAGCAATATGCCATGATCCAACACTGATAAACAGATTAAAAGAGCCAGAAATTAGAATTAGTGCTACAGAAGCATAAATAACACTCTGATGTTCAAGTCATCTTTGAGAATTTGTGTTTCATTTATGAAAATTGCATTTCAGAGTTTGCAGTTTCCCAGTTTGGGATCAATAAAGTACGTCTATCCATCTAATTTGAGGGAAAATTATTTCTGACATTTTTTTTTTCTAGAAAAATGTCTCTATCCATTGAAAATCTCTAATTGTATACAAGTGTGTTATGGTTTTGTTGAAGTCATAGGACATGGTATGGTATTTTATATTAGTATCAGATTATGAACCAAGTGAGTCTTGATTGAATTTACAAAAAAAAAGTTTTTAAATGGCAAATAGGGCAGCCAAAGTAACATTATGATTTTTATATTAACAATGAACATAGCCATAAGTAGATATATTTTTGTATAGATCCTCACCACATCAGGGACAAAATTAAAAGTTTAATTTCATTTTGTGCCATGGAGGGCCAAGACCCTGCAGGTTCTCTCTTCTACCCAGTCTCTTCAGCAGCTGTTTCCATTTATCAGCAATCAGTGGGAAGAAATTCAGTGGAATCTGCTGTTCAAGACACTGGTTGGAGGTAAAGCCCGCAGGGTCTTAGCCCTCCATGGCACATGACTGGACACCCCTGACCTAGATCAACAGGGCAAAAGGGCCACCAGGGGGAGCTGTGTCACACCATATTTTATTGTAAACAGACTATTCAAAAAGTCATACTGTAGATCACTGTTTTTCAACCAAGGTGCCCAGGTACATTCAGGTTTCTGAGGAAAATTATCTAATTTTACTTCTTAATTGGTCCAAAAATTGCAAACAATTTATTATTGTGCATGAGGTCTGTAGGCACAAATGTTTCCTACAGAAACCTGCACTTAACCAGGGCACCCTGGTTGAAAAACCCTGCTGTAGATGACTTGATGTTTTGAGGCAACAGTGGCATTAACCTTAATTCCCATTCCCTTCTGCAGGTGAAAGAAAGTTGAAAAACAGATTATTCTTGAGAGGAGGCAGAAGAGTTAGTTATTATAAAGCCACTGCAACAGCAGAATTAAGTTAAAAAGCTGAACAAAATAATTTTTAAGAGGTTTTCCTTCTTTACAGCATGGCAGCTACTTGGCTATTTAAAAAAAAGCAACAAATCCCATGTCTTAAAGGTAGACCTGTGCCAACTGTATGTATTTAATCGCAGCAACTGCTCAATCATGTATGTTTCTAATAACTACTGACTGGTTTAAATACATGATTTCTGTTATCTTGAAGCATGTCAGTCTGTAAGCAATGCTAATAGCATAGTTACAAAAGCAGCTGTCATAAGCTTGTACTGTAGGCACCCTTTAAGTTCCGCTCTTGAACTTGTGGGTAAGCTGCATTTCCATGCAATAAACATGCACATGAGTCTGGATGTGATTGAGCACATCCCTGGGCATCAGTAACATGCCCACCTCTCCTACCCTGTAACATTTGTCCTCAACTCTCTGGGTGAAGAGTTGGCATCCCTACAGATACAGTAAATGTAACAATTTTATTATCTCTTTAATTACTACGGAGGGATAGACATAGTTCACAGGAGCATAACAAATCTCAGTCTGTCACTTTTCTATTGGCACAACTGTGGATTCAGAGTGGGTTCATGGAGGAAGGCCTTACTTTGCAGCATCTTTGAGGTCATTGACACTTCTCCTGTTATTATCCCCGTCTTTGAAGATAGTCTGATTGGCTACAGTTAAAATTCCATTTCTTCTAATGAAATCAGGGAAACACCGCTGGAGGACTAAAGAACATTTGCAAACATTTTAGTTTGTATCTAGTATCTTGGCAAACAAATGATGAGCTAAAATGTGTTACTTGGTTTTACTTACAGGGTTGACTTGGCACGAGCATAGATGGGCAATCTTCATCTCGGATGACTTCAGCAGTTGACTGTGAGAATTGGAGAATTATTCAAACCCTTCAAATCAGATTAATTTTTACAACAATTTGCCAAAGTGACAAAAATGAGCATCTTTTCTATTAAAAAGGACCTGACAGTTTTTTACACATTTTATGCCATGTACTGTATATGATGTTATAGTGTCGGGAGACACATCCATCCATCCATCCATCTTCTACCGCTTAATCCTTTTCGGGTCGTGGGGGGGCTGGAGCCTATCCCAGCATCTTTGGGCGAGAGGCAGGGTACACCCTGGACAGATCGCCAGTCAATCGCAGGGCCAACACAGAGAGACAGACAACCATTCACTCCCACATCCATACCTGAGGACAATTTAGAATCCCCAGTTGATGCCAATTAACCTCACCTGCATGTCTTTGGCATGTGGGAGGAAACCGGAGTACCCGGAGTAAACCCACGCAGACATGGGGAGAACATGCAAACTCCACACAGAAGGGTTACTGATGGTCTGGGGGTGGGATCGAACCCATGATGGTCAAGGGTGGAATCGATCCCATGACCTTCTTGCTGTGCTGCCACTGTGCTAACCACTGCGCCACCGTGCTGCTACATCCATCCACACATATTACGATTAAAGTAATAAAATGTCAGACTTCAGACTGCTCTATCAGAATGTGTACATAGGTTCTAACAGTTATTCTACTCTTTGCTAATTATGATGCTAAAGGAGAGAAAGGATACCCTTACAATGGTCATTCTGGCTCATAACCTGGACTCTAACACCGTACCCCCACTCGGTCAAACTTTCTGTATGGGTGGTGCAGCCAATCACAATAAAATTGGGTTAAATAGATGATGGCCTTAAAGGGAAAGGAGCAACATGGCTTTAAAACGAACCAGAGGCTGTAATAAGGATCAATAAAAGATACTATATCAGGATTATTTTGAAATCATGAAATACTACTACAGTCCACGAGGAACATTTGCTAAGGATATGAGGGTGTGCATCCCCGACTAAGGAACTGGAAAGACAAAATATTATTGCTAAAGTTTTGTAATCGCTCTGTCTCCTCCAGTGCCACATGTCCAAGCTTCCAGAAGTACGGGTGTGGTTTCGGATTGACTTGGTGCTGACTGGATAAAACTCAGCATCATGACCACAGCACTAAATGAACAAAACACAAGGAAGTAAAAAGTGACAAATCTGACCAGAAAAAGATAATAGTGAAGAATTAATGCTGAAAAAATATAATATCATGCTGCCATGATTGCACAGGCTCTAAATGATAATTTGGCATATGAGGAACCCGAGCATTACAGCAGAGTGGATCGGCACGACACATAACACCGGCCGATACCACTGTCCTTTGCCAGGATGTGAGCTCATACAGCCTGGCCAACAGCGAACTGCGAGTTCCTGCTGACACTCCTCCCAATGTGCTTGTGCACCTATAATACCTAAAAATTTAAAAGTTAATGCCGCCATGACTGTGGAGTAGAACGGCCAGATCAACTGTATATCATATGTGGCCACAAATGCATCAGGGCAGCACGAACACAGCAGAAAGGCAAGGCTGGCAGCTCGAACTGCTCGTAGCCAGAGAGGGGACATATAACTAGTGAACATAATTTAAAGTTAAGTGAAAATTACTTTCTTTGCATTTACAGTGATGATGAAAATGTTCACACCCTTGGATGTTCTCCCCTTTAATTGTTTTTATCTGTTTTATCTTCATGTGTTTGAGCTTTTAGTTCTTTGGGTTTTTGTAAATTTATGCTAATTTCTTGTACAAGCACTGTGAGTACTTATCAATAATAGCTAATATTAACACTACCTTACACTTTCAGTTATTTTCAGTACTACTAATAAAGCTAAATCTAACAAACAAACAAGACCAAGAAGTCTGATGTGATAGATCATCATCCTTGAGATGATGTAGGATGGGAAAATGATGATTCAGTTCAAACCGGGTGACCGAGCTGTTAGGTGTTCCCACACAACACCTCGGCTTGACTCTTGCACACATCATGCCAACGTCATTGTCACTGAAGTGCTGCCAATTGACAGAATACAGCTGTAATGTGCATAAGTGGCTGCTACCTCACTTCCGCCTATCTCCTGAAGCTATTCAAAATCAACTTTTTATTATCATGATATGCTGATGGAGCTGATGAAATGACATTAAATCAAATCTCATGAAAAAAAAAGTCTAAATTATGTCTAAAAAAATGAAATATGCATGACCTAGCCTCAAAGCAGGGTAAATTGAGCACTTCCTTCAAATTCCTGTAAAGTTTGCATCTTAAGAGACCATTACCCTCAGTTTCTCACCTTGCTGCCAATCTCGAAGCCTGGCTTGCAGAATTGCTTGTAATATTCCCAGTTTTTGGTATTCATTGCATCCAGGAGTGTGGCAAATCTGTCAGGGCACTTTGAGACACAGAGCTGGAGGAGGCAACACATCCTCTTAATGAGAGCGCCCATCAATCTTGCATAATCATGCGTGGCGGAAAAGGTGGAAACGGACGTAACAAAGCATTGTGAAAAGTGTTGCTGGAAGGAGCCGCTTCGTTCAGTCATTTACCTGGGTTGTAGGGCACTGGAGGTTAATTAAAACTGCAGGATTGGCACATTTCAGCATGTTGAAGTAGAATAATATGGCTTTGTTTCTGTGGATGAAGACAAAGAGAGGAGTTAGATTAAACCGATCCAAAAGTCCATTACTCTGCAATGTGTTATCAGCACGCGCGCGCACACACACACACACACACACACACACACACACACACACACACACACACACACACACACACACACACACACACACACACACACACAGGGTCTACTATGCAGTAAAACTTGCCAGGATTAATCACAAATCATCTCCTGCACTGTATTGTAGTCAAAGCCTATTGTGAGCGCAAAGATAACAATGGAAAGCTGGGAGACAAATTGGACAACATAATTATTGCAATGTACAATCATGTTTACGTAAGGAGAAGATGATTTTCCACTCACGCATTGGGGCCGTTTTGCTGGCCACAGAACTGACCGCGGCTGTCAGTTGGATAGACGACCTTTCTTGGGTCACCATGGATCCAGGCTGAAAGCAAACCATGACAGCATTATATCTGAACTGCACAAAGACTATCTTGTGTATATATACAGTATAGACATGGAGATATAGAAAGAGCATCGCATACTCTATTAACATCTATCTATAAATGTATAAATGTATAAATATCTATCCTGTTCACTCTTTATACTGCGGACTTCTCACACAACACAACACACTGCCATCTACAGAAGTTCTCTGATGACTCTGCGATCGTTGGCCTCATCTCCAATGGAGATGAAGCTGAGTACAGAGGGCTTATCCAGGACTTCGTGGACTGGTGCCATCGGAACTGCCTCCAGATCAACGCGAGGAAAACTAAGGAGCTGGTGGTGGACTGCCGCAGGCATGGGCAGCCCCTCACAGTACCAGTAAATATACAGGGAACAGACATCGAGATGGTGACATCCTATAAGTACCTGGGTATTCATCTGAACAATAAACTAGACTGGTCACACAATACTGATGCACTCTACAAGAAGGGACAGCGCAGGCTGTTCCTGCTGAGGAGACTCAGGTCTTTTGGTGTACAAGGGGCGCTGCTGAAGTCATTCTATGACACGGTGGTGGCATCAGCCATCACTTTTGGAGTGGTCTGCTGGGGCAGTGGCATTACTGCAGCCGATAGGAAGAGACTGAACAAACTGATTAAGAAAGCTAGCTCTGTCCTGGGGCAGCGCCTTGATCCGATGGAGGAGATAGGAGAGAGAAGGACGGTGGCTAAACTGTCATCTCTGCTGGAGTCCGAGTTCCACCCTATGCAGGACATACTGAATGCACTGAGGAGCTCATTTAGCAGCAGACTACATCATCCCAGGTGCACAACCGAGAGGTTTCGTAGGTCCTTCCTACCAACGGCTGTCAGACTGTACAACCTAAGCAGGGCTGCTCGCAGAGATAGCAAAAAGACGTAACAAACTAATAGTTTTTTGAATGCAAAAGATGCAATAGACTTACACAATGGTCCTCTCCGGCATACAACTAGGAACATACCGGTCGCTATGGAGGGTGAGAATATGTATGGGCACATAATCATACCATGTAGGATAACTAAGTAGACGGTTATGCTGTTTCATTCCATCTAGCAACAATGCTCTGCACTGTGTGTGTTTATATATTTGCATATTTATTCCATCTAGCTACAATGCTCCGTACTGTGGGTGTTTATATATTTATATATCTACATATTATTCCATCTAGCTACATTGCTCCGCACTGTGTGTGTTTATATACTTGCATATTTATTCCACCTAGCTGCAATGCTCCGTACTGTGGGTGTTTATATATTTACATATTTATTCCATCTAGCTACAATGCTCTGCACTGTGTGTTCATATATTCATATATTTATTCCATCCAGCTACAATGCTCTGCACTGTGTGTCTGTGTGTGTGTGTATATATATATATTTTATAGTAATACGTACATATGTTTATTAGCTGCTCTTGCTTGCTTGTTTTTTTTCTTGCCTTCTGATTGTTGCTCTGAGTGTTGCTATCCCTGTGCTGTTGCAATCCTGGAATTTCCCCGTTGTGGGACTAATAAAGGCTTATCTTATCTTATCTTATCTTATCTTAAATGCAAGGACTGTCTGTTCCTCACATATCTCTCAAACCGTTTGTCAGACTGACCTCAGATTTTATAAGTGCTTTGCTGAGGTTGCGAGGGTGTGCATCACTGAGTATGGAGTTGCTCAGTCAAAATATGTAATTTTTATCAATAAAAGTTTAGCCACCACCATGTTTCCTCATGCTATGGCTTCTGGAAGTGTGGATGGGGTTTTGGACTGACTCCGTACTGATTGGATAATACGCGGCATCACAACCAGTCACTCACCACAGCCCTCCGCAAACAAAACAAGGAAGTGAAAAGCGACAAATTTGACCAGAAAAAGAGAATACTGAAAATGTAATGCTTAAGAAATTATACTATAATTTTTCTGTGATTGCATAGGTCTAAAGGATAATTCAGGGAATGCCAGTGGGGACCCGGGGTCTGACAAAGAACACCAGTGTTGGAGAAGCAGCAGGCAGAGTGCGGTCCTTCGCAGGGAAGCAAGCCCAGCCTGCCCGGTTAGAAGCAGACGGGAGTCCCTTTTGCAGGATCACGAGTTGCCGTTCCTGATGGCATTCCTCTCAGTATGCTCGCATGGCTTTCAAAAATTAAAAGTTAATAATAATACTGTCATAATTGTGGAGTGGAATAGCCAGATCAATCACATATCACATGCGGACACATATGCACGGTTTGACTAAACGACAACAGTGACCAAACAGGACACAAAAGCGCTCAAATAACAAAATAAATCATTTTTATTTAAATATTTACTGACAAATGGGCAACACTGATGCAACAGTTGCAGCCAAACGGATCATTCTGCTGTGCATAATAATGTTCGGTGTTTTGTATTATAATATTGCTAAAATATAAAAGGATGCACTACAATGGGTCTGAAATATTTGTAAACGTGTCCTGTTAATAGTACTGCATGAGTTTATTGATAATAGACTATAAACTACACATATAAACTAAAACAATTATAATGGTGACTGAACAACTTCCATTCCCCAAAGTGCAAGATACAACACTTATGAATATAAGTCATAAAACATCACACAAATAAGTGATCTGACAAAAATATAAACAAGGGTTCCTAAACACTTGCTAATATTGGATGTCCCATTCATTTTCAATAATTCTGTAATTAATATTCACACAATCAAATCTTAGTGTTCAGTCCCTTTTATATTTCTCACAGTCTTACATGTGGGATTGCTTACATATAGGCTACACCTCTGTATTCCACTTTCAAACACAATCTACATTTGGGTCTGTAAAGCCTAATTGGCCTACCTGTTTTCAGACAAGATTACTTGCTTTCTATGGGCATGCACTAGTATCTCTAAATTGCTCTACCTACTGAAGTAAAGGGTAACAATTAAAAAAAAAAAGCAATAATGAAAATCCAGTCAGGAGATTGCCTGAATGCATAATAATTGAGGAGACACGTGCCCTAAAAAACAACAATCCAGTTTAATTTGTTCATTTCTGTTTCTCCAGATAGGAGCGTTAGCAACCCACCAAAAGTCAATTTACCGAGCAATTCTCATGTTTCATTAATTAACCCCCCTCAAACAACACAGTGTTAAGGTCTTGCACCTTGGCAGGTCATTGAGGAACTGTCCTGAATGTGACAGCACACAATAAATAAGTTCTTCAAGTCACAACATGGACAGACTGACTAATTAAGATGAGAGAACATTGCATTCTTTACCTGACTGCAGACAAGTCAGTGTCAATGTAAAGGCACATCTATTGGCTCAGCTCCTATTCTTTTGATAATATCAGTAAGTCATTCTTTTGCCTAGATTGAGACATGACAAAAAGCTGAAAAGATAAACACAATGTGGTCAGATGTGCGGATTATAAAAAAAACAGGTTTGTGGGATTATATTAAAAAAAGTGGCAGTGGAGAAAAATGATCTGGAAGTAACAAGAAATAGAGAAAGTAGTTTATGTTTCACAATCCAGTGAACAAAATTACTACAAGACGTTTGAATGAGATTGAAGCTCACTTATCCTATTCAGTAAAACCTTGTCCAGAAGTTGCTGAAGCCAGCTAAAGTATGTTAATGATGTTTGCAAAGTGAAAGGTGAAAAGATGGGGGTGTTTTTGAGTCAGTAGAAATCAGTCTAGAAAAGACTAAATTTGATTAAAAATTAATAGAGGCCCCTTTCATCCATCCCTTATTAATTTCAGACTGGCATCACTGAAGTGCAACTCATCATCCAGCACAGAGATCCTAATCCAGACAGACAAATTATTCAGCACAGTCCCAACCACATCACATCCACCTCTGCACCCCAAACAGCAAATTTGACCTAGATCATTCCTGCTATGGTTCTGACCATTGTGCCATTATTCAACCCTCATATGTGGCAAAAACAACAAAATATATAATATTCTTAGCCAAGTTTAATTCCTTTTTTTCTACTTAATTAAAGACTTGGCTGGCTTATTGTAGCACATTGTTAGACCAGTCAGCACCTAAATTAGAAAAGTTTTAATATTTTCAACATTTTGGGCCTCTGCACTCTTATGGTAGCTCCCAGCTAAATTTTTCCCTTCTGCAGCCGAGACCACCATATAACATTTAGGGTGTTTTCAGACCTACAGGTTGTAGTTCATTTCAGTCAAACTCAAGTTTGTTTTCACCATTAGTGCACTTCGTTTCCTCTAGTGAGAACACAGTAATTGCACTCAGATGCACTCCAAAACAACCATACTGACATCGCCAAGGAGAGGTGGTCTCGATTCGAATCATCTGGCGAACTCTGGTGTGGTCCGTCCTCCAAGTGAGAAAGCATATCGAACTAAAATAGGGCCAAAAGCTAGAAAATGCATGACTTGAGGGCAGTAGATTATGAGCAGATTTTAATTTATTTCTTTCGTACACCTACTGCAGGATGAATCACGCAAAAACATGGAGTTGTGAGGAGGTGCAAACTGATCAAATAACTACATACACGCTTAACTATCTACCATACAAAAACACAGAAAAGCACTCGTTAGCAAACAACTCAGGGACAAGGGGATTCAGAAGTCTGCTGCACGATGCAACAACAACACTAAAAAGCTCTGTGAGGAGTAAAATAAAGTATTAAATGCAATGAATGCATTAGGGTGTTTTAGCGTTACATTGAAATCTGTGACCCCTCAGGATCTGGCACCTTATCACTTCCTATAAATAATAAATGTTTCAAACATCAAAATAATGATTTTTGGGAGCTCTGTCCACCTCTCACAGTACATCGATTCTCATTTTTTGACCACATACATGCAGACAATGTAGAATATCATCATATGCAGGCACACATTCTGATGGTACTCTGGCAAGGAAAACAACTTCCTGGATGTACTTTTCTTGCTGTTGCAGCAAAAACATCTGATCAAACATCTGGGCGGCAGTGGCTCAAGAGGTAGAGCGGGTCATCCAATGACTGGAGGGTTGGTGGTTCAAATCCAGCTCTCCCCAGATATCCTGCTGTTGTTTTCCTGGGCAAGACACTTTACCCACCTTTCCTCCAGTGTCCATGACACTGGGTATGATTGTGTATAAGTGTTCGGTAGTGGTCAGAGAGGCCGCTGGCAGAGATTGGCAGCCACGTTTCCATCAGTCTGCCCCAGGGCAGCTGTGGCTACAGCAGTAGCTTACCACTAACTTTGTCTGTGGAGTGAATGACTAATGTAACCGCTATAAAGTGTCTTTGAGTGTCCATGAAAAAGCACTATATAAATCCGATGCATTATTATTAATAAGAGGAGAGAATGTTGAGCGCGTGATTTGATGTGACTCATTTTGGGCCACCAGAGCCCAATTCCGCTCTGGTGAGTTTATCTGGAATCATCTTTGCCTGTAGGTTTTTCCTCAGTGTCTGTCCTTGGACTTTGTTTTGATGCACCTCTTGGGACTTGTGTTGCCTTTTTGTGTGTGTAATAAATTCCACTAACTGCAGTTCAGCTTGTGGGTCTCATTTCTCTGCCCAGAGAGGCAATTCATGACAGAAGACTGCCACGAGTTGAGACCCAGCTGCTGTAGTTAGTTGATTTTGCTTTTTTCTATTTTTGCGTTTCACTTACCTGGAGCTCATTATGTCCCCAGTGCGCCGGCCTCTGCCAATTAAAGGGAGATCGGCAGCGGGGTCCCCGAGCCTGGAGGAGTAGTGGGCTGCCGACTTCATCCAGAATTCTGTGGATGAAGCTCTCGCCGCCAGCGGACCCAAAAAAGCCTGGGAGAGCATGAACGGAGTGGTAGTGATCCTGGAGGCACACCTCGGCCTGTGGAAATATTCCCAATATGTGGAACTGTTGTCCACAGTCTCCTCGCTTCAGCGGTCATTCCCCGGGCTGACGATGGGGCTGTCTCCAGCAGGGCCGAAACCGATGCAGAGGCGCTCTCCACGGCAGACGTCCTTCTCCCCTCCCTGTTCGCCAGCTTTGTCGCCAGCTCCGAGACACCATTATCCAGTTCCGGGCTGCCGGAAGAACACTTCCGCCTCTCTGTCAGCAGCCCCTCCTTCGCTGAGGGAGAAGACCTCTGCAGCAGTGCCTTCTGTGCTATTTTCCCCTCCGGCTGCCTCGTCAGTGTCTACTTTTCCCGCAGCTGCTGCCTCCCCCTTCTCCTCGGCGTTCTTTCCCGCTGTTGAGGGTTTGGCCGTTTCTCCCCCGGCTCCGCCCATCTCCGTGCCTGCAGGGGTGGTTCCTTCACGATCCTCTGAGGAGCCCACGTCCACGGTAGCCACAGAGAGGGATGACTGCAAACCAGCTGCAGCAGAAAACACCACGCCCCAGGAACACAGGCAAGTGTTTTTTATTCTCGATCATTTAAACATGAATTACCTTGTCTGATTCCCGGAGGTGAGGCTCAGGTTGTGCAGCCCCCCCGAGTCCTCACTGTCTGCTGCAGCTACACACCCTTTACCTGCTCTCTCTGTGTCTCCTCCTACCACCCCTGAGTGTCTGCCGGTCCCGGAACTGAACTGCCGGACAATGGAGGAGCCTGCGGCTCTGGAGGACCTGCTTCCAGCCCCGCAGCCACGCTATGGATGGAGGGAAAGTGCTGAACCCAAGCTGACGCCTGCACCAACTAAAGAGGGTCCCCAGGCTTCAGCTAAGCAGGAAGCAGCATCAGCAGGGAACCGACCTCCTGTCGCCATGCAGGGCAAGTCACCTGCGTGGGCCACATTGCTGAGGGGTCCCAGTACTGCACCGACCACCGTGCCTGCTGCAGGGGGTGCCACAGAAGAGTTGGAACTAGGCCCACCGGGAATGCAATTTTGGTCCGGTCCCACCGAGGGTGCAGCTTTGGTCCAGTCCGGGCTCACCGAGGGTGCAGCCTTGGTCCAGTCCGGGCCCACCGAGGGTGCAGCCTTGGTCCAGTCCGGGCCCACCAAGGGTGCAACCTTGGCCCAGTCCAGGCTCACTGAGAGTGCAACTTTGGTCCAGTCCGGGCCCATCGAGGGTGCAGATTTGGTCTAGTCCGGAGCCACCGGGGGTGCAGCTATGTCCCAGTCTGGGACCCACCGAGAGTGTAGCGTCGCTCCAACCCAGAGCCACCGCGGGTGTTGCTTCGGTCCAGCCCGGAGCCACCATGGGTGCTGCTGCGCGCAGCCCGGAGCCACCGCGGATGCTGCTGCGCGCCAGCCCGGAGCCACCGCGGATGCTGCTGCACTCCAGCCCGGAGCCACCGCGGGTGCTGCTGCACTCCAGCTCAGAGCCACTGCAGGTGCTGCTTCAGTCCAGCCCTGAGCCACCACGGGTGCTGCTGCACTCCTGTCCGGACCCACCGAGGGTGCAGCTATGTCCCAGTCTGGGACCACTGAGGGTGCAGCGTCGCTCCAGTCTGGAGCCACCACGGGTGCAGCGTTGCTTCAGCCCGGCGCCACAGCAGGTGCTGCTGCACTCCAGTCTGGAGCCTCCGTGGGTGCTACCTTGTAAATCCGGGCCCACCGAGGGTGCTGCTGGTCAGTTTGGGGGCGTTGTGGTCCCCTCTCCTTTGCCAAACACCGTCATAGTTCCCCCTCCTGTGCTAGACCCCATCATGGTTCCCCTTCCTGTGCCAGATGGCGTTGTGGTTCCCTCTCTTGTGCCGGATGCTGTTGTGGTTCCCCCTCTTGTGCTGGATGCCATCGTGGTTTCCCCTCCTGTGCCTGACGCCGTCGTGGTTCCCCCTCCTCAGCTCTCCTTCCTTTTGTTGGACCTCCCCGTGGAGGAGCCGCCTCTCCTGTTCAGGTGGCTAAAGAACTCTGGTCGGCTGCTTGACGGGCTGTGCCGTTGGGTTGGGTGGCCCTTATTCTCTAGTAGGCCACCCGGCTCACACCACCTTGCCATCTGTCAGGTCTGGGACTTTGGCTGGCAGCCCAAACCGTTTAGTTCTGTGGCCTAGGGGGCCCAGGGGTCTGATATTGCGTGGGTGCGGGTCATGAGCAGGGTTTGTGTTTTTTGTCTCCTCCTAAGCCTGTTCCCCCCACCTCTCACCCGGGGTGGTTTACTGTTTTACTTTTTTTTTGGGGGGGGGGCTTTTTTCTCTTTTGGGTGTTACCTTGGGGTGTCTGGATTCCACCCCTTGGGGGGGGGCTCTGTCTTGAGACAGGCTCTTAATTTATTTCTGAATATTTTCTGTATTTTTCCAGCTTTGTGTTGTTTTCCTGTGTATTGTGTTATGATGTCTACTTAGTGGCTTATCATTCTGTTAGTTATTTATGTCTTTAGTATTAGTATTATGTTGTCAGTTCCTGTAGTTCAGGATTTATATTTTGTTCTTTATGACATGACTGCCTTACCTCCTCTTCCAGACACTCCCACCCTGTCATCGTCTCACTGCCTGTTCCCTAGTCGTCTCAGCTGTGAGTTGTTGTTTAATTAGGTCAACCTGCCCGCTCATGCAGCCCGCACCTGCCACCCATTGTTTCATCATGTTCCCCAACTATTTAAAGACTGCTTGTTCTCTCACTGCGGCAGTCTTGTTTAACTTTCTTCCTCATCGCCACCAGAGCCCAATTCCATTCTGGTGAGTTTATCTGGAATCATCTTTGCCTGGAAGCTTTTCCTCAGTGTCTGTCCTTGGACTTTGTTTTCGTGCACTTCTTGGGACTTGTGTTGCCTTTTTGTGTGTGTAATAAATTTTACTAACTGCAGTTCAGCGTGTGGGTCTCATTTCTCTGCCCAGAGAGGCAATTCGTGACAAACTCATTAACTGATGGAGCAGGGCAAACAAGTTTAGGTGTGAAAAAGATTCTCAGATATCTCTTAGACCTCTCATTAACTCAACCCCATTGAGTAAGTTTTCATATTAAGGGACAACTCTTTCTAAAAGCCTTTTGCCCAAATCAGCCAGTACTCAATACAGTATCCATTTTTGGGTTAAATAAAGGTAATGCAGCCAATCCCTTTATTTAGATCAGTGTTGCGTTAGAAAGCATTGTTCATAGATGATTACTGGGGGGCCAATTGAAAAAAATTGATGGACAATAAAAACATTTACTAATAATCATCCCAAGCCAAGCTAGAGCCAACAGGGACCCCATATAAGCTAATCTTGTCACAAAAGTGTGACTTAAAAGAAAGTATACCAGTCCCAGGTGAAGCTGTGTTTCTCACTCCCTCTTTATTTTTGTTGTATAACCCATCACTTAATATGGGTAAACTAAAACCACAAAGCAGCTTTCCCCCATTAAGTGCTGGGTTTTCTGTGAATAAGAGAGTTCAGTTTTGTATGTAGTGATCACGTTTTTTAATAAATGCAGTTTTTTAAACCTGACAGAACATAAATAAGTGAGTAATTCAGTTTTCTAGAGCACATCAACAACAGTAATTATCAATCTAGCACATGTTTGTGGGGCATTGTGAAAGTTTGAGTGATGAAATCACCAGCAATGTGTCAAACTCACCCACGGTACCCAGAGCGATGTAGCCAAGGGTGACAATGACAAAGATAATGCAGCAAACCACATCAGTGCAGCTCCTGGAAAGGGAAAAAGGAGTATGTGGGAACAGATATGTGTGACATGGGAATCCAAGACTGCAAGTGAATTTTTAAAAAAATGTATAATGCATGCAAATATATTTTGAAATATATGCCCACCGCAGGAACTTGCTTCACTTGAAGGAGAACAAAGTGTGTGCTGTGTTTAACCATTTCTTTGTTGGAAATCATGACATTTCTGCTCTAAGTGAGTTTTGGCTCTATATTTAAACTCAGTGCTTGCTTCTAGGGATGACTACATGTCATCTGTATACTACACTTTCATATAAACTCTGTGGGACCTCTGCTGAGTTTCTGAAGAGACTCTCAATCTCCCTCTGAGTTAACTGTCCCACAGGCATACAGAGAGCTATTTGAAGTCTTCCTCTCTCAGCCTACTGGTTTAAAACAGCATCTTTGAGTCTTTCAGAGTCTTTATTCACCAACTCAGTTTCCTGCATAACAAGCTGTCTCCCCCTCCTTTCTGGGAAAGTCCATCCAGACCTTTTTCAAAAACAATTCAGGCTACAAGTACTAGCTCCAGCCATGAATGAAGCCAGGTTAATCAATGTCAATGGCCCAGGATGAGAGCTGTAATAGTGCTTCTAATGTATATATCTTTAAAGAGAGAAATGTTACTGTTTGTTGTGGAGCACAGTCGCATTTATGTTCATAGACACTCCTGCTCTTTAAGCTTCTTAAATCTCCAAAGACCCTTTTGCAATTTTGCAGTAGGCTAAAACAGGTACAGTATATACGGTGAAATAAAACAATAAAATCTACAGTTTGTTAATATTTTCAATTTTAAGATGGCAATGCAAATCATCCTGAATGTTTTGAAAATGTACCTACAAATATGAGATCATTTTTTTAGTCTTGTGCTAATAACTTACCATCTGTATTAATCTGCTCTGGAATATTGATTAGCTATACAAGAGCAATAGAGAAGACAGAAATCTTTTTTTGCCCCAGCAGGGATGCTAATACTCCTTGCTTCTCATTTCAAAATATGAAGAAGTCCATTGTCATTTCCATAATCTGAATTACCCTGAGACTGTAGATTCTTGTACATCTCAGCATCAGCCAAAACCTCATATAGATGGCACATGTGCCAAAAAAACAAGAGATATGATCAGCTGATGAATGGATTAGTAAATCAGAAAAAAATGCTTCAAATCAGCTGGTCATTAACACATACTACTTACTCAAACAGCAGTTGGTTGTAAGAAAGAAAACTTAGAGACTTGTTACATTTATCAAGATGTAAAGCCATTTTTCTGGAAGCATTGCAATTATTTTCTAAAGATAAGAGAGAAAACAAAGGCAGCTAATGGCTCTGTGGAATGACAACAGCCACAGTTTTACACTGACAGCAGATATGAAGTGTCTGAAGGCAATCTGCTACACAACCAACTGAGTTACGCTTGTGCTGAGATTATACTTATTAACAAAAGGAGTCATGGAAGTATCGTTTCACATCAATCAAAAAAAAAGTTGTCTGGGTTGCTATGGCAATAGTTGTATTCCTTGCCTTTGCAACCCTCTTCATGTCCCAGCTGGTAAATAAGTTAGCTATCACTCAGCCACACATCCTGGGTGATGAGTCGGGAAGATATGAGAACTGGGAGTCTTAAGCAGAAATTGCCTCTCTTCCACTTTAATATGACAGTTATCCTCTTCCTCTCAAAAAGATGGCACAGCATTTTTTTAAAAATGCAAGTGCAAACACAGCCATATTGCTAAAACAAAGTCACCTTTGAAGGTCAGTGTTAAAGGGAAATGAGAAGAGTAAAAAAAACCCAAAACAATTCTGCTTTATTCCCTTATCTCAAGACAAAATCATTTTACAAACTCTATTTGGCTTCCACCCAGGCACCAATCCCGAACTTCTAATCTTTAAAGATGTTAATTACACACACATAAACATGAACCAAAGCATTCCCTGCGTGTGTTTTAATGCTGTATGCTTTCAAAAAAACTGGTATAATGGGTTAATTCTGTGTCCGTGTTATATTTGTACTGCTGATATACTGCAGGAGCCAAGGTGACACAGATGGCAGAAGTGGCACTGAATAGCGTGGGTGCCATTGTGGTGTGAATCTGCCAGACTGCCCCTACTTTGTAACAGACATTTAGAGGAAGAAGATTTTCACACAAAAGGAATATTTCACATCATTAGAAGAGCCACGAGGGACAATTGTTTAGTGAGCTTTTTCCTACCCCCCTCTGGTAGACACAAAGCTTGGTCAGGTAAATTGTCCCACATGCTTGGAAAGGTGAAAGTACTGGATTTATAGTTTAAATGCGCATGCACAATGAACCAAACTTAACAAAAAAAGAAATGATTACATGGACTGCAGTCATTTACAGCTATAGGCACCCCAAGTAAACACAACAGCATGTCCACTTCTGAGTAGCTTGTGTAGATATGGTTACTTCATTTAGGCTTTGAGCTTACATGAAAACAAGACGACTGCAGAGCTGGTCCTTTTCCAGTTCTCATTAAGAAAAGCCTTTGGGCTACAGAAACATCAAAGCATCTTTGGTGCCGTCACCCAGTAGAAACAGTGAAATGGGCTGAAGAGGTTGGGATAAAGATACACAAGAGGAATAAAACCTGCCTTCACATCTGCTTGCCATATTGTTATTGAACTGAAATGAGATAAGAGCCTTTGTTACCACTGAAAGTGATGAAATCATCAAGAAAATCTGATGGTGACACCCTCAAGGAATTTTGCATTATTGCAATGTGTCTTCTCATATTATGCAAAAAAATCTTATAATGTAAAATGCCTAAAAAATAATTTAGCCCTAAAAATGGTAGTAGAGTTTGTTTATCATTACCGGTGACATTAACAACACAAACAAATATAAAAGTCTTTCCCATACAATTCCATCTCCATAAAGACTTACAATGAAATGATTACATACAGTGCTGCGAAGACACATTTGCCCCTTCCTGGTTTCTTATATTTTTGCATATTTGTCACACTTACTGTACATGTTTCAGCTCATCAAACAAATTTTAATATTAGACAAAGACAACCTAAGTAAATACAAAATGCAGCTTTTAAATGATTATTTCATTTATTAAGGGAAAAGGGTATCAAAACCTACCTGGCCCTATGTGAAAAAGTAATTTCCCCCTGAACTTAATAACTGGTTGTGCCATCCTTGGCGGTAAGAACTGCAATCAAGCGTTTGTGATAACTGGCAATGAGTCTTTTTTTACATCACTGTTGAGGAAGTTTGGTCCACTATTCTTTGCAAAAATTATTTTAATTCAGCCACAATGGAGGGCTTGAGCTTGAGGTCAGGAACTGATGGCCAGACATTCTCTTTCAGGAATTTCTGGTAGAAAACAGAATTCATGGTTCCATCAATTACGACTAGTCGTCCAGGTCCTGAAGCAGCAAAGCAGCCCCAGACCATCACACTACCACCACGTTTGACTGTTTGTATGATGTTCTTTTGATGAAACGCTGTGTTAGTTTTATGCCAGACGTAACGGGACACACACCTTCCAAAAAGTTCAACTTTGGTCTCGTCAGTCCACAGAATATTTTCCCCAAAGTCTTAGAGATCATCAAAATGCTTTTTTTTTTGGCAAATGTGGGATGAGTCATTGTGTTCTTTTTGGTCAGCAGTGGTTTTCACCTTGGAACTCTCCCATGGATGCCATTTTGCCTAGTCTCTTTCTTATTGTGGAATCATGGGCCAGTGTCCAAAATGAGGCAAGTGACACCTGCAGTTCTTTAGATGTTTTTATTTCTCATCAATTCTTGACAGTGGTGCCTCCAGAAATTTTTCATAAGGGTGGCCACATGTGGGCCACTGAAAATATTGTGGTGGCACATCAAAATCAAAAGTCAAAAATCAGGACTTCCGGTTATGGCTGCCACGTAGGACGGACGTGTCTCGCTCTGCTCTGCTCCTGGAGAAAAAAAATCGGCAAATAACTCTCTCATTTGGGACAGAACGTATCCCAGCATTTGGGCGAGGATATGTCGGCGAAGCCTAAGGCTGGAAAACCAGGAAAAGGAAAAAGCGAGCCGCCGAAACAGTCCAAATTAACGGACTTTCAGGTCTGTGACGCAGCAAACAAAACTCCATATATGGCGGAGGAGGCTGGCGGCGGTGCGATGTTTGCGGGGGGAGGCGCAGATGCGCTGATGGCTGCCATGAGTTCAATGAGAGCGGACTTTTCCTCTAGATTTGATGGGATTATGACAGCGTTGGAAGGAATAAGAAAGGAATTGGGTGACTGTGTAGAACGAACGGCGCAGATGGAGCTCCGTCTCGCTAGTGCTGAAGATGACGTCACCCGTCTTCAATTAAAGGTGCGCACTTTGGAAAAAAAAAAAAAAATCTCTGGAAGATAATATTTTGGATTTGGAATCTCGGTCGAGACAGAATAATTTGAGGCTGGTGGGTCTTCCAGAGGAATCAGAAGGTCGGGACGTACGTATGTTCCTTTCTGGAAAAGTGGATTCCGGAGGTGCTGGGCAGCGAGGAGTTGCAATCAGCAGTGGTTCTGGAAAAAGCACATCGTATTGGCCCACGGAGAGATAAGGGACCGCCGAGGACCTTAATTATGAAGTTTCTTAGCAACAGAGACAGGATGAAGATCTTCAACGCTGCACGTGCTAAAGGAGAGATTAAACACCAGGATCAGCAGGTGCGGTTCTACCCAGATTTGGCCACAGGAATCCAGCAATTGAGGAAGCAGTTTGATCCCATACGTAAGGAGCTGCGCAACCTTGGGATTCGTCATGGTGTAATCTATCCTGCGAGACTGCTGACCACGTATGAGGGCAGAACCCACATCTTCAAGACCCCAGAGGAGGCGCAGGAGTTCATCAAGAAGATCAAAGAAGAAGAAGAGACTGGTGGGAGCTAAGCATGAACAAAATATAAGGTAGAATAATTAAGCATTTGCACAGGCATCTGACTGACTTGAAGTAAATAGTAAGTTTACAAAATATAGATTGTATTATATATTAAAAAAACAAAACAAAAACAAAACAAACAAAAAAAAAACTATGATGTACAAAGTTGTTAAAAATTTTGGAGTTAAGTTGGAAAACTACAGAGGAGAGTTAATGTTACGTCATTAAAAGCAGTAGAGTTGGGGTGATTGGGAGGATGAAGAAGGAGTGGCTTAGGCTGTTCCCCGTGGGTGTGGAACGGTCGATGGCTATATTGGGAGACAGAATTTTTCTTTTGATTTTGGGGGGTTTGCCACAAGTGTGGGAAGGGGAAATTTGTGTGTAGTTTGTAGGATGAATGTTCAACCACTCATGTTTTTGCTTCTCTGTATGAGCATGTTTACACTGCAAGGTAATCCCAAACTCTCTATTGATCATGGACCAAAGTGTTAATCTTAATTTAACTTCATGGAATTGCAGAGGTCTACAAAATTTAAAAAAAAAAAAAAAAACTTAAACAAGTTATGAATAAAATAAAGGACATGGGTTCAAGAATTGTGTTTTTACAAGAAACTCATCTGATAGAGGAGGATGTTAAAAGAATTAGGAGTAGATGGCAGGGAAGTGTATTCACCTCTTCATTTTCATCCCGAGCCAGGGGAGTTATGACTCTCATACATAAATCAGTTCCTTTTCAGGTGAAAAATGTAATTGGAGACAAATTTGGAAGATATGTAATCATTCAAGGTTCTTTGCTATTAGAAAATATAAATCTTGTGAACTTATATGGTCCCAATATAGATGATCAGAAGTTCTTTGCTAATTTATTTCTCATCTTATCATCACTTACAGGGCAACATATAATAGCAGGGGATTTTAATTGTACATTGAATCCAGGTGTGGATAGATCAACAGGACTGGATTGTACGCACATTGGATGTAGGATGACTATTAATCATTTTATGAAAGAATTGAGATTGTTAGATATATGGAGAGAAATGAAACCACAAGTTAAAGCCTATTCTTGTTATTCCAGTACCTACAAGACATTCTCACGTATTGATTATTTTTTGATTTCCACAGAATTAAGGTCCAAGATTCAAAACTGCTTTTATGATAACATCGTGATTTCTGATCATGCACCCTGTTGTCTAATATATGTAGATAAAAAATTGACAAAGGAATCAGGTAGATGGCAATTTCAGCATAAATGGCTTCAGGATGAGGAATTTGTCAAGTATATAGAAAAACAGATAGACGAGTTCTTTGACATCAATACTACACAAACATCAGCATGTGTAAAGTGGGAGGCTTTCAAAGCTTTTATTAGGGGACATATTATTAGTTATACAGGATCAAAATCTAAGAAGACTCGAGAGGAGAGAGCTAAATTGGAACATAAAATAAAAAGTCTTCAGGAAAAAGTGTATGCAGGAAGTGACCCAAGGTTGGAGAATGAATTACTGATTTTGAGAGCTGAATACGACAAAAAATCAGCGAATAGAGCTGCCTCGAGTCTTCTAAGATTGAAACAATCTTTTTATGAACAAGGTGAAAAATCAGGAAAATTATTAGCATGGCAGATTAAACAATTGGAAATTAAAACACCAATTACCAGTATTATAAGTAATGGACAGGTAGTTATAGATCCTTTAGAAATTAATAGAGCCTTTAGAGATTACTATGAAAAATTATATGATACCAAAAATGAACCTGATTTAACAAAACTAAATGGGTTTTTGAACGAACTATCTATACCGTGTATTCCAAATGAAAACAGGGAGATATTGGAGTCTAAAATTAGTCAAGAAGAAGTTGGGCTAGCCATTGATAATATGAAATCAGGAAAAAGTGCAGGACCAGATGGTCTTCCAGTTGACCTTTATAAAAAATTTAAGAATAAATTAATAAAACCTTTTTTGGAAATGGTTTTAGAAGCATTTCAAAATAATATTTTACCATCATACATAAATAATGCCTTAATTATACTGCTGCCAAAACCAGGTAAGCCCTCTAATAAATGTGAAAATATGAGACCATTAAGCCTATTAAACGCCGACCTTAAGACAATCTGTAAAATTTTAGCAAGACGAATACAAGAAATTTTACCAAATATTATTAATCGAGATCAGAATGGCTTTATAAAGGGTAGACAAGGCTTCCATAATGTAAGAAGACTATTTAATATTATTTATTTTAATAAAGAAGCACCGGATACAGCTCTCCTATCATTGGACGCCGAAAAGGCCTTTGATAGAGTTGAATGGCCCTTTCTTTTTGAAGTCCTACAAAGGTTTGGACTTGGAAATAATTTCATAAAATGGGTTCAAATAATATACAATAATGCTACAGCAGAAATCCTAACAAATAACAATATTTCAAAACCAATAAAAATCAATAGAGGATGTCGACAAGGCTGTCCACTTTCACCTTTACTGTTTACTATGGCAATTGAACCTTTAGCGATAGCGATACGTTTACATTCACAAATATATGGAATTAAAGTTGGACCAACAGAACATAAAATCTCCCTGTACGCCGATGATATAATTTTGTTTATGTCGAATCTAAAAAAATCAATTCCAACCTTGTTGAATTTAATAAAGAATTTTGGGGAAATATCAGGATATAAAATAAATAAAACTAAATCTTCAATATTAATGCTAAATGAGACCCAGAGAAATTACCCAGCCCCTGAGGTAAATCAATTCAATGTTGTAAATCAGTTTAAATATTTAGGAATCCAAATTATGCCTAAGCTAGAATCAGTCGCCAGTGTCAACTATGAAGCCTTAATGTCAGATATCAATGAGTTAACTCAGAGATGGATGTCACTACCAATGTCGATGATCGGGAGAATCAATATACTTAAAAGTAATATTTTACCTAAAATACTTTATTTATTTCAATACATTCCCTTATCACCACCTTTAGATCTATTCTCAAGAATAAAAAAAAAGTTAGTGGAATTTATATGGAACAACAGGAGGACTAGATTACGTTTGTCTTTATTATATTTACCATTTGATCGTGGAGGTCTGAAATGTCCAAATTTTATGTTGTATTATTGGTCGGCACAACTGAGGTCTATGACATATTATTTTTCATCAAATGATCTCCCTCACTGGACTGAAATGGAATCATACAATTTACCTTTACCTCTTCCCATATTCATATACTCAGATTCGGCAAAAAAATTACAAAAACAAGTTAAAAATCCATTTGTAAAGCATATGATCAAAATATGGTGTGAAGCTAAAAACTATTTAAAAGAACCACAGTTATTGTCACAATTTAGTCCAATATGGGGTAATCAATATTTTAAACCAGGGAGAGCGGACGCTGTATTTAAAGTATGGAATTTAAAAGGGATACAAAAGATTCAGGATTTATATTTGCCATGTGCAGACAACATAATGTCTTTTGAAGAGCTGAGGATCAAATTTAATCTCAATAGAACACATTTTTTTAAATATCTTCAACTTAGAAACTTTATTCGATCAAATCAAAATAAAGCTCTCACTCGACCTATTTATTCATCCTTGGAAAAAATGATGATGAAAGATAGTAAAAGAAAGGGTATTATTTCAGAGTTTTATAACTCATTGACACTATCTTCAAGTGAAAATTCACTGAAAAGATTAAACTACTGGAAAGAAGATCTGCAAATTGAAATTTCAGAGGAACAATGGGAATTGGCTTGTACAGAAGCTCAAACCAAATCAATAAATGCACGCCTTAAATTGATACATTTCAAATGGTTAATGCGGATGTATGTTACACCGGAGGAGTTAAATAGATATAACAAAAATATACCAGATACATGCACAAAATGCATGGAAAGTAAAGGAACCCTATTTCATTGTTTATGGGAATGTAGATTAATAAGAATGTTTTGGGAGGAGGTGAGGGTAACAATTGAAAAAATAATCTCAAAACAAATCATATTGAATCCTAAACTGTTTTTGTTGGGTCTGTACCCAGAAAAGCATAATTTCAATAAAAGTGAAAGAACATTCATAGACCTCAGTTTGCTTAATGCCAAAAAATGTATTGCACTATTATGGAAAAAGACTCATAGACCAGATGTGACTCAGTGGTTAAGACAGATGTTAACAAACCTTCCATTAGAAAGAATAACATATATACTGAAATCAAAGGAAATTGTGTTTGAGAATATATGGAGACCTTTTATTGATTATGTAAAAAATTTAAACATAACTCTTGAAGAAGAAGGTGAATGATGTGTGTGGACCTTGTAAATTCCAAACTGGTGAACATAATATGTATACTAATGTATTGGATTGTCTAGACTAAACAGAGGAGCATTGTTGAAGACTTGATTTTGTTGGTGGTTGTTGGTGTTTTTAGGGTATTTTTTTTTTTTTGTAGTACTTTAGTGTTAGTGTTTGATTGTTTGTATCATGTTTGTTAAAAAAAAAAAAAAAAAAGGTTCAATAAAGATATTGTGGAAAAAAAAAAGTCAAAAATCAAGTCCAGAAATTCCCTAACGCTGTTGTCACAGGCTTATACAGACTGGTTGAAAACTATAATTACTAGTAGTACATTTTACAATTGATATGCATAGAATAAAAGCAGTACAATTAAAATTTTGAGTGCCACAACAAACCACTTGTCATAGTCATGTACCTGCACATAAAGGTAACAGATTTGCTGCTCTTCATATAGACTAGTTACCCTTAAATTGAAGGACTGACTGAAGACAGTCATTTACAGGAAACAGGCTGCTGTTTGTTTTCCTGAACAAATTACACTGGTCAACACCAAATTTATTGTCTAAGTTTTTTTTTAGCTGATTTAGGACAATTTTGATGTGCTGAATTCAAAAATCACATTGGTTTTGCTCAATCAGGTCAACTTTTCGAACTATGTCCACATGTTGTTTTTTACGTTTTTGTTTACACGTACGGGTATTTTCACTTTATATGATGCAAAATTCTTTTTTATTTCTTGAAATTTCTCAAACTCTGAAGAGTTTGCATGTGCCAATTTATGACATAATGTCATAAATTGTCATGATGGCTGATTACTGTTGGACTATGAAGAGAGACATCCCTGCCGCTGAGCATTCTAGAGGTTCGAATAAACGGAAGTTGAAGTTCGGAATTTTGAACAATGATGATGTAACATTCAATTTACATGTACTTACCTTTATCAATGTCTACTATTCAATTTACAGTAATCGAAGTTTGTAACATTTAATCAATAAATTGTGTTAGAAAACGATTTTTTCTCTCTCCTGTGTTATAATACAGCTTTAGACAGAGGGGGACATGCAGAAATGACCTTACTTGAGCTAGGACTTGATAAGATAAGCCTTTATTAGTTCCACGATGGGGAAATTCTAAGATAGCAGCAGCACAGGGATAGCAGCACTCAGAGCAACAGTAAATAAGATAATAAGATAAAAATTGATGCAGTGTATAAGTATGCCTGTCTTTCCACAGATCAAACCAATGCAACACCGGTGTTAAATAGGAAAAGAACAACAAAGTCAGTCACATTATGTAGTATAAATATTTAATTTTTTAACTCATCACTATAAATTCAAGAAATCTGTATCTGTATCTGTTTTGCAGTCTGGTATGCATGTCACCAGACTGCAAAACAAATCTACCTTCGGGTACAAATAAAGTAACCTGAACCTGAACCTGAATCTCTGTGTGTCTGTCTGTGTGTCACGACCATAGGACTCGAAAGATCATTGGACCACCTATGATGTTCCTATGATGTCTGCATGATGTTTGCATGATGTCCGATGATGTTCCTATGTACACACGTGGACAAAATTGTTGGTACCCCTCTGTTAATGAAAGAAAAACCCACAATGGTCACAGAAATAACTTGAATCTGACAAAAGTGGTAATAAATAAAAATTCTATGAAAATTAACCAATGAAAATCAGACAATGCTTTTGAATTGTGGTTCAACAGAATTACTTTAAAAAACAAACTCATGAAACAGGCCTGGAAAAAAATGATGGTACCCCTAGAAAAGACTGAAAATAATGTGACCATAGAGACATGTTCAACCAAGATGTGTCCTCTAATTAACATCACAGGTGTCTACAAACTTGTAATCAGTCAGTCGGCCTATTTAAAAGGTGACAAGTAGTCACTGTGCTGTTTGCTGACATGGTGTGTACCACACTAAACTAAAGCATGTTAAAGGTAAAGGCTATAAGACCATCTCCAAGCAGCTTGATGTTCCTGTGACTACAGCTGCACATATTATTCAGAAATTTAAGATCCACGGGACTGTAGCCAACCTCCCTGGACGTGGCTGCAGGAGGAAACTTGATGAAAAATGGAAGAGACGGATAATACGAATGGTAACAAAAGAGCCCAGAACAACCTCTAAACACATTCATGGTGAACTCCAAGGTCAAGGTACATCAGTGTCAGATCGCACCATCCGTCGTTGTTTGAGCCAAAGTGGACTTTATGGGAGATGACCAAGTAGAACACCACTGTTGAAAACAAATCATAAAACAAATCATAAAACTGTTGAAAACAAATCATAAAAAAGCCAGACTGGAATTTGCCAAACTGCATGTTGACAAGCAGCTGTGTGTGCAGCTGTATGTGCAGCTGTAGTCACAGGAACATCAAGTTGCTTGGAGATGGTCTTATAGCCTTTACCTTTAACATGCTTTAGTTTAAGGTGACGATCCCTCATGGATCGTCACCTTATCATGGTGGGGGGTTTGCGTGCCCCAGTGATCCCAGGAGCTATGTTGTCCGGGGCAATTTGCCTCTGATAGGGTCTCCCAAGACAAACTGGTCCTGGGTGAAGGGCCAGACTAAGAATGATCCAACAGACTCTCATGATAAATTGTATATCAAGGATTCAGTGTACCCCGCCCGGTATGGGGTTACCGGGGCCCCACCCTGGAGCCAGGCCTGGGGGAGGAGCTCGAAGGCTAGCGTCTGGTGGCCGGGTTTCCACCCATGGGACCCGGCCGGGCTCAGCCCGAAGGAGTTACATGGGTCCGCCCTCCAGTGGGCTCACCACCTGCAGGAGGGATCATGGGGGTCTGGTGCTATATGGATTAGGTGGCGGTCAAAGGCGGAGACCTTGGCGGACTGATCCCAAGCTTTCTAAACTGGCTTTTGGTACGTGGAATGTCACCTCTCTGGTGGGGAAGGAGCCTGAGCTGGTGTACGAGGTTGAGAGATTCCGGCTAGATATAGTCAGCCTCACCTCAACACACAGCTCCGGTTCCGGAACCAGTCTCCTGGAGAGGGGCTGGAGCTTGGCCTTTTCTGGAGTTGCCCCGGGCGAGAGGCGACGAGCAGGGGTGGGTATTCTTGTATCGCCCCACCTTGCTGCCTCTATATTGGAGTTTTCCCCAGTGGACGAAAGGGTTGCTTCCCTGTGCCTTCGGGTTGGGAAACGGGTCCTGACCATCATTTGTGCCTATGCACCATATGATGTTTCAGAGTACCCACCCTTTTTGGAGTCTGTGACTGGGGCGCTGGAGGGTGCTCCTCTTGGAGACTCCATTGTCCTACTGGGGGACTTCAATGCGCATGTGGGCAACGACAGTGAAACCTGGAGGGGGGTGATTGGGAGGAACGGCCTGCCCGATCTGAACCCGAGTGGTGTTCAGTTATTGGACTTCTGTGCTAACCACAGTCTGTCCATAACGAACACCATGTTCAAGCATAAGGGTGTCCATATGTGCACCTGGCACCAGGACACCCTTGGTCGCAGGTCGATGATCGATTTTGTTATCGTATCATCAGACCTGCGACCGTATGTCTTGGACACCTGAGTAAAGAGAGGTGCAGAGCTGTCAACTGATCACCACCTGGTGGTGAGTTGGATCCGATGGCAGGGGAGGAAGCCATTCAGACCTGGTAGACCCAAACGTATAGTGAGGGTGTGCTGGGAGCGTCTGGCTGAGGCCCCTGTCCGGGAGGTCTTCAACTCCCACCTCCGGAAGAACTTCAACCACATTCCGAGGGAGTCTGGAGACATGGAGTCTGAATGGGCCATGTTCTCCACCTCTGTTGTTGAAGCGGTGGCCCAGAGCTGCGGCCGCAAGGTGGTCGGTGCATCTCGTGATGGCAACCCCCGAACCAAGTGGTGGACACCAGTAGTGAGGTGGGCCATTAAGCTGAAGAAGGAGTCCTATCAAGCTTGGTTGGCTTGTGGGACTCCCGAAGCAGCTGAGGTGTACCGGCAGGCCAAGCGGAGTGCAGCTCGGGTGGTTGCTGAAGCAAAAACCGGGGTATGGGAGGAGTTCGGTGAGGCCATGGAACAAGACTTTCGGTCAGCCTCAAAGAGATTCTGGCAAACTGTCCGGCGGCTCAGGAGGGGAAAGCAGCTCCCCGTCCACACTGTGTATGGTGCGGATGGGACACTGTTGACTTTGACTGGGGATATCGTCGGGCGGTGGAAGGAATACTTCGAGGATCTCCTCAATCCCACTGATACGCATTCCACAGAGGAAGCAAGGTTTGGGGACGAGGGGGATGACTCGCCTATCACAGGGGCTGAGTTCGCCAAGGTGGTTAAAAATCTCCTTGGTGGCCGGGCCCCGGGGGTGGATGAGATTCGCCCTGAGTACCTCAAGGCCCTGGATGTTGTTGGGTTGTCATGGTTGACACGCCTCTGCAACATTGCATGGAGGTCGGGGGCAGTGCCTTTGGCATGGCACACCGGGGTGGTGGTTCCTCTCTTCAAAAAAGGGGACCGGAGGGTGTGCTCCAACTTTAGAGGGATCACACTCCTCAGCCTCCCTGGGAAGGTCTATGCCAAGGTACCGGAGAGGAGAGTCCGGCCGTTGGTCGAACCTCGGATTCAGGAGGAGCAATATGGTTTTCGTCCTGGCCATGGCACATCGGACCAGCTCTTTACCCTCTTGAGAATTCTTGAGGGTTCGTGGGAGTTTGCCCAACCAGTTTACATGTGTTTTGTGGACTTGGAGAAGGCATTTGACCGTGTCCCTCGTGGATTTTTGTGGGGGGTGCTTCGGGAGTATGGGGTATCGGGCTTGTTGTTACGAGCTATTCGGTCTCTGTACGACCGTTGTGAGAGTTTGGTTCGTATTGCCAACACTCGGTCGGAGTCATTCCCACTGAGAGTTGGACTCCGCCAGGGCTGCCCTTTGTCACCGATCCTGTTCATAATTTTTATGGACAGGATTTCTAGGCGCAGCCAGGGAATGGAGGGTGTCATGCTTGGTGACCACAGGATCTCATCTCTGTTGTTTGCAGATGATGTTGTCATGTTGGCTTCATCCAGCAATGACCTACAGCTCTTGCTGGGACGGTTTGCCGCTGAGTGTGAAGCGGCTGGGATGAGAATCAGCACCTCCAAGTCCGAGTCCATGGTCCTCAGCCGGAAAAAGGTGGATTGTCCTCTCCGGGTTGGGGACAGGCTCCTGCCCCAAGTGGAGGAGTTTAAGTATCTTGGGGTCTTGTTCATGAGTGAGGGGAAAATGGAGCGAGAGATCGACAGACGGATTGGAGCAGCATCTGCAGTGATGCGGACGTTGTACCGGTCTGTTGTGGTGAAGAGGGAGCTTAGTTCTAAGGCAAGGCTGTTGATTTACCAGTCAATCTACGTTCCTACTCTCACCTATGGTCACGAGCTTTGGGTAATGACCGAAAGAACGAGATCGCGGATACAAGCGGCTGAAATGAGCTTTCTCCTTAGGATTGCTGGACTCACCCTCAGAGATAGGGTGAGGGTCATCCGGGAGAGGCTCAGAGTAGAACCGCTGCTCCTCCACAGGAGTCAGTTGAGGTGGTATGGGCATCTGATTAGGATGCCTCCTGGACGCCTCCCACTTGAGGTGTTTCGGGCACGTCCCACTGGGAGGAGACCCCGGGGCAGACCCAGGACTCGGTGGCGAGACTATGTCTCCCAGCTGGTCTGGAAACGCCTTGGTATCCCCTCTGAAGAGCTGGAGCAGGTGGCTGAGAAGAGGGAAGTCTGGGCTTCTCTGCTTGAACTGCTGCCTCCGCGACCCGGACCTCCGGAAAAGCGGTAGAAGATGGATGGATGGATGGATGGATGGATGTTGACAAGCCACAAAGCTTCTGGGAGAATGTCCTATGGACAGATGAGACAAAACTGGAACTTTTTGGCAAGGCACATCAGCTCTATGTTCACAGATGCAAAAATGAAGCATACCAAGAAAAGAACACTGTCCCTACTGTGAAACATGGAGGAGGTTCTGTTATGTTCTGTGGCTGTTTTGCTGCATCTGGCACAGGGTGCCTTGAATCTGTGCAGGGTACAATGAAATCTCAAGACTATCAAGGTATTCTAGAGAGAAATGTGCTGCCCAGTGTCAGACAGCTTGGTCTCAGTCGCAGGTCATGGGTCTTGCAACAGGATAATGACCCAAAACACACAGCTAAAAACATCCAAGAATGGCTAAGAGCGAAACATTGGACTATTCTAAAGTGGCCTTCTATGAGCCCTGATCTAAATCCTATTGAACATCTGTGGAAGGAGCTGAAACATGCTGTCTGGAGAAGGCACCCTTCAAACCTGAGACAACTGGAGCAGTTTGCTCATGAGGAGTGGGCCAAAATACCTGCTGAGAGGTGCAGAAGTCTCACTGACAGTTACAGAAATCGTTTGATTGCAGTTGCCTCAAAAGGTTGTACAACAAAATATTAAGATAAGGGTACCATCATTTTTGTCCAGGCCTGTTTCAAGAGTTTGTTTTTTAAAATAATTCTGTTGAACCACAATTCAAAAGCACTGTCTGATATTCATTGGTTAATTTTCATAGAATTTTTATTTATTACCACTTTTGTCAGATTCAAGTTATTTCTGTGACCATTGTGGGTTTTTCTTTCATTAACAGAGGGGTACCAACAATTTTGTCCACGGCTGTACGTGTATATATGCATATACTATGCATCTAGTTGCACGGTGGCGCAGTGGTTTAGCACTGTGGCAGCACAGTTTTACCCTCGGCCGGGGGATCGCGGGGATCATGAGATCGTGGGTTCGATCCCAGCCCCCGACCAACAGTGAGCTGTGTGGAGTTTGCATGTTCTCCCCGTGTTGCGCGGGTTTACTCCGGGATTTCTCCGGTTTCCTCCCGCACACCAAAAACATGTAGGTTTAGGGCGCTCGCGCACGCAGCGACCAGCAGCCGGTGGCTTGTCACCAGACTGCAAACCAAGTCTACCTACGGGTACAAATAAGTAACAAAAAAAAAAAAAAAAAAAAAATCTACTCCTTATGTGTGACAAAATTATCCGTCCTTGGACTGTATCACTCACGTTCATAGGACTCGCTATGATATCAAAGATCAAAGGCAGGCATCAGTCACGATCATAGGACTCACTATGACATCATCAAAGAACATAGGACTCGCATGACATCATCAAAGATCAAAGGCAGGCATCATAGGAGTTGCTATGACATCATCAAAGGTCATAGGACACACTATGACAACATCAAAGACCAAAGGCAGTCATCACTTACAATCATAGGACTCGCTATGACATCATCAAAAATCATAGGACTCGCTATGACACAAACAAAGATCAAAGGCAGGCATCACCGAACAAGTGCTGATGTGCTTGCTTACACCTGCATCCTACGGGTATGCACGGGCATGCACAGGTATGCACTAGTTTACAATAAAGTCAAACACATCCTACAGCAACCATAAAAAAACAAGTGTAAGTGACTGTTCCAAATACTTCAGTATGATTTTTGAGAATATATACATACATACAGTACATACATACTACTACTAATAATAACAATGATAATAATAATACATCAGATTTATATAGCACTTTTCTGGGAACTCTAAGTCCCAAATTACACTGATTAGGTGATCATCTAAACATGGTAAGACGCATGAAAGCTTGGCTGTGAATAAAAACAGAGCTATTTCATAAATACAGATTTGAGTTCTTCCTAAGTTAAAACTGAAGTATTGTAGTGTTTAAGAATGAATATGAACTTGTTTGTTTTGCATTACTTGATTCAAAAGCACATCAAAAAGCAAGACCAACAACAGCTGTATGATGAGTAAGACACAAGTCCATTTTAAGATTCTTAAAAAATGGATTCTTGAGACTTTTTAAATCAAAAGGTTAATATTAATAGAAATTCCTGTACATTCGATGATTCCATCAATGAAAAAGAAGAACATCTTTTTTCCTGTAATTTCACAAAGTTTCTGGCAAACTTTACAGTTCTGGATGACACCTAACCAACTTCTCCAACTTTATTGGACCATATAAGATTTGGCCATCAAATGAAAAAAAAGAAAAGAATGAATAATCATCTGGAAAAGTTTTTGATGCATAAATGTATTTGCTTAAAAATTTGACCAATTTTTGATGCTGTTTTGAACAAAAAAAAATGTATACAGGTCTTAAAACACTGTAATATAAAAGTCTCACATATATTACTATATTAGCACCTTAATCTCATTAAAATGACTTCTGTTGCATTCGCATTAGCACTGGTGTCTCTCTGCATCTAAATAAGGCACCAACCAAGCCTGCAAGCCAGCAACTGTATAGTCCGTCCACTGCACTGACCACTGAACTAAGGCAATTAGGCCTTCAGTCTGGACAGAGCAATTCTCAACATCACCTGATTAACGTGCTCATGCCACCTGGTGTTCTCCCAGAGTGGTGGGAGAAGACAGGTTCAGGTTCAGGTTACTTTATTTGTACCCGTAGGTAGATTTGTTTTGCAGTCTGGTGACATCCATATTTACAAGCCACAAATTACATTCAGCATAGACACAAACACAGGCACATATGAAGCTGACTATAAACATGATAAGAATACTCAAGGCTCCATCAATCAGGGTATAAAAAGACAAAGAGATGGGAGAAAAACCAGAGGTAAGAGAGAAGGGTCATATTAAAAGTTAAAAACTAGTCAAAGAGGTTAAAAACTCAAAGGTCTAAAACCCAATAAAATATTTAGAATCCAAGTGACATCCTACAAAAATAAGTAAATATAGAATGGAGTTAATAAATTGGTACCTAAATTATGTGCAATATATTGTTACAGCTTGTTCAACTCTTTGACAGCAGCAGGGACAAAGCTGTTTTTGTAGCGCTGGGTTCTACTTTTTGGGACAGCAAACCTCCGTCTTGAGGGAAGAAGCTGAAAGTGGCAGTGCAAAGGGTGGGAGACATCATTTAAAATGGAGGTAGCCATCCTCTGTACTTGTCTGGTGTACAGGGATGTCAGGCTCAGCTGTGGCTCACCAAGCAAACGACTGGACCATCTAACTACCTGATCCAAGGATTTCCTCTGTTTCAGTTTTATCTGACCAAACCATGACACTAAAGAAAAGGATAAAACAGATTCAATAAAAGCCCAATAAAACATTGCCATTATGGTTTGGTCAATTTGGAAGCGTGCAAGTTTTCTCAAGCAATGCAAATGTTGCTGACCCTTTTTGCACACCTTTTCACAGTTCTCTTCAAAGTTTAAATTACTATCAATAATCGTCCCAAGATATTTGTAAGATTGCACACATTCGGTGGTCTGGCCTTTTAGTACGGTGACTTTGTGCCTGGGATTTTTCCTCCTAAAGTCAGTAATCATGTCTTTAGTTTTTGTCGTATTCAGCTGCAGGTAGGAATCCTCACACCAGTGAACAAAATCATCAACTACTGGGCCGTGGCCACTCTCACCATCCTGGAGGAGACTGACAATAACTGAGTCATCAGCATACTTTATAATGTGTCTGTTGTCATGTCTGCTCCGATACATGTTTGTGTACAGGATGAAGAGTAGTGGTGACAACACACACCCCTGAGGAGAGCCAGTAGAAGAGCACTTTAGGTCAGACAATGTACCATTGACCCTTACTCTCTGTGTCCTGTTGGTTAAGAAATCCAGAATCCAAAGCGCTATATAAGTGCAGGTTAGTTAGTTAGTTAGTTTTCCTATGGTCAGACTTTCTACTGATTTTTTAATAGCAGTCTCTAAATAACAATGGACAGAAAATGTATTCTAGCAGCTCTAGATGTAAAATATGATGACACGGAAAACAGGAGTCTGAGTACAGACTAGTCCCAGCGTCCTATGTCCCACCCAAACAGCAGTTCTGGTTGGCTGCTTAAGGTCTGACATTGACGAGTTCAGCTGCAGTCTGAAAAGTTGAACTTTTTTCAGCTCTGAGCGCCGTGACAAAAAACAGCCATCGCTGAGAGCATTTCAGTGCCGAGGGCATTCAGTGCTGTAAAAGCTGGATTACACAGAGAATGAATGGAAAATAGCTGCCCAGAGCGGAAAAAACGCATTTAGTGGACACGCAGCCTAAATGAGGAAAAAGGCAGAAGAGGTAAGTAAGCAGTGGAGGCATTTATCGTGGTTTTAACCTGCTGGTAACAGGAACAATGAGTCACTTAGCAAACAGGTGTTGTTAGGTTTCATATGCAGGCTAACTGAGAGAAAGGCAAGGGTGACTGAATTGCTGAGGATTTACTTCACCAACCACTACCAATATTAACTAATTTATGTTCATTATTATGTACCTGTCAAGTTAAAATGACCGAAATTCACAAAGTCAGTGACTTTAATCCATCAACATCCTCCAGCCTTCAGACAAACCAAACCTGCCAACATTTAGATTTCAAAATATGGGAGGTTTTTCCTGTTGTCTGGTTGGTAAGGAGCTCTAAAAACTATAAATACATAGAAATATAACTGAAATAACTGTATATTTGGTCATTTTATTTGATTAATTTCATTAAAAATATTTTATTAATTTTTTTTCTTTGAAATCAGTTAAAATTATTGTTCTGTTCTGACTCTGCAAAATTATTGTCAAGTGTAAAATTGTTTGAGGAAATAAAGTCAAAATTTTACCACAATCTGTTTCAAATTTATTAAGAAAAACAGCAATTTTATATAAAATATAGAGAAATTAGCCATAAAATAATCCACAAGTTTATAATAAAGTCTCAAATGTACAAGAACAGTCATAATTTTACAAGAGAAAAAGACAAATTTGAGGAAATTAGTTGCAAATTTAGGTAAAAAACAAATTTACAGAGAAAAAAGTAGAAAACTACAAGAAAATGGTTATAACATTCTATGACACGGTGGTGGCATCAGCCATCACTTTTGGAGTGGTCTGCTGGGGCAGTGGCATTACCGCAGCTGATAGGAAGAGACTGAACAAAGTGATCAAGAAAGCTAGCTCTGTCCTGGGGCAGCGCCTTGACCCAGTGAAGGAGATAGGAGAGAGAAGGACGGTGGCTAAACTGTCATCTCTGCTGGAGTCCGAGTTCCACCCTATGCAGGACATACTGAATGCACTGAGGAGCTCATTTAGCAGCAGTCTACATCATCCCAGGTGCACAACCGAGAGGTTTCGCAGGTCCTTCCTACCAACGGCTGTCAGACTGTACAACCCAAGCAGGGCTGCTCGCAGAGATAGCAAAAAGACGTAACAACCTAATAGTTTTGAATGCAAAAGATGCAATAGACTTACACAATGGTCCCCTCCGGCATACAACTAGGAAAATACCGGTCGCTATGGAGGGTGAGAATATGTACAGTGGGACAAAAAAGTATTTAGTCAGCCACCAATTGTGCAAGTTCTCCCACTTAAAAGATGAGAGAGGTCTCCAATTTTCATCATAGCTATACCGCAACTATGAGAGACAAAATGAGGAAAAAAAATCCAGAAAATCACATTGAAGGATTTTTAATGAATTAATTGGTAAATTCCCCGGTAAAATAAGTATTTGGTCAATAACAAAAGTTCATCTCAATACTTTGTTATATACCTTTTGTTGGCAATGACAGAGGTCAAACGTCTTCTGTAAGTCTTCACAAGGTTTTCACACACTGTTGCTGGTATTTTGGCCCATTCCTCCATGCAGATCTCCTCTAGAGCAGTGATGTTTTGGGGCTGTCACTGGGCAACACGGACTTTCACCTCCCTCCAAAGATTTTCTATGGGGTTGAGATCTGGAGACTGGCTAGGCCACTCCAGGACCTTGAAATGCTTCTTACGAAGCCACTCCTTCGTTGCCTGGGCGGTGCGTTTTGGATCATTTTCATGCTGAAAGACCCAGCCACGTTTCATCTTCAATGACCTTGCTGATGGAAGGAGGTTTTCACTCAAAATCTCACGATACATGGCCCCATTCATTCTTTCCTTTACACGGATCAGTTGTCCTGGTCCCTTTGCAGAAAAACAGACCCAAAGCATGATGTTTCCACTCCCATGCTTCACAGTAGGTATGGTGTTCTTTCTCCTCCAAACACGACAAGTTGAGTTTTTACAATAAAGTTCTATTTTGGTTTCATCTGACCATATGACATTCTCCCAATCCTCTTCTGGATCACCCAAATGCTCTCGAGCAAACTTCAGACGGGCCTGGACATGTACTACTAGAAGTCCCAGAAGTTGGCCCTCTTGTGGCCTCTTGTTGGTCCCCTTATGGGTTTTCTAGGTAAAAAGGCCAAATGGCCCCTCTCTGGGACTTCTGGTGTTAGCAGGGGGACACGTCTGGCACTGCAGGATTTGAGTCCCTGGCGGCGTAGTGTCTTACTGATGGTAGCCTTTGTTACTTTGGTCCCAGCTCTCTGCAGGTCATTCACTAGGTCCCCCCGTGTGGTTCTGGGATTTTTGCTCACCATTCTCGTGATCATTTTGACCCCACGGGGTGAGATCTTGCGTGGAGCCCCAGATCGAGGGAGATTATCAGTGGTCTTGTATGTCTTCCGTTTTCTAATAATTGCTCCCACAGTTGATTTCTTCACACCAAGCTGATTACCTATTGCAGATTCAGTCTTCCCAGCCTGGTGCAGGTCTACAATTTTGTTTCTGGTGTCCTTTGACAGCTCTTTGGTCTTGGCCATAGTGGAGTTTGGAGTCTGACTGAGGTTGTGGACAGGTGTCTTTTATACTGATAACGAGTTCAAACAGGTGCCATTAATACAGGTAACGAGTGGAGGACAGATGAGCCTCTTAAAGAAGAAGTTACAGGTCTGTAAGAGCCAGAAATCTTGCTTGTTTGTAGGTGACCAAATACTTATTTTACCGAGGAATTTACCAATTAATTCATTAAAAATCCTTCAATGTGATTTTCTGGATTTTTTTTCCCTCATTTTGTCTCTCATAGTTGAGGTATACCTACGATGAAAATTGGAGACCTCTCTCATCTTTTAAGTGGGAGAACTTGCACAATTGGTGGCTGACTAAATACTTTTTTACCCCACTGTATGGGTACATAATCATACCATGTAGGATCACTAAGTAGACGGTTGTGCTGTTTCATCCCATCTAGCTACAATGCTCCACACTGGGTGTGTTTATATATCTATATATTTATTCCACCTAGCTACAATGCTCCACACTGTGTGTGTTTATATATTTACATATTTATTCCACCTAGCTGCAATGCTCCATACTGTGGGTGTTTATATATCTACATATTTATTCCATCTAGCTACAATGCTCCACACTGTGTGTTTATATACTCATATTTATTCCATCCAGCTACAATGCTCTGCACTGTGTGTCTGTGTATATATATATATATATTTATAGTAATATGTACATATGTATATTAGCTGCTCTTGTTTTTGTTTTTTTTTTCTTGCCTTCTGATTGTTGCTCTGAGTGTTGCTATCCCTGTGCTGTTGCAATCCTGGAATTTCCCCATTGTGGGACTAATACAGGCTTATCTTATTTTATCTTAAATTTAGGAGAAAACCTTCAAGATGAAAGACATTACTCAAGTATTTTTTCAAGTGGGTGCTTTTGTACTTTTACACAACTCAACTATTAATTTTTTGGGTGTCTACTTTTAATTAGTAAGACAACACACCGCTTTTACATGAGTGCAATTTCTGGCTACTATACCCACCTCTGATCATATAATTTAAGTATGCGTATGTAACTTACAGTATTATGAATGTTTTTTCCCTTTGAGTGTTGTTCCCCCCCCCCCTTTTTTTTTTTACACATGCGTCACATACAACCCCCCCACACACACAGAAAAAAATAGGTTGCCACCATGCTAAAGTCTTTAAGCCAGAGTAAACACTGCAAGTTTACGAAGTTTGGTGATCCTAGCTTTACTCGTTCTATAGTAATAGTATAAATGGAATATTAACTTTGACTTTTTGACCCCAAACCCAAAGTCAAGTCAGGGTGTCAGCCGTCCAAGATTTGTCTTAGATAAAACTATGGAATGGATTTGAAAAGCCTACATATTTTCTTTCAGTAGTTATTGTGTTTACAAGAGTTAGGGAAAAACTGACCTCTGACCTTGACCTCAAGGTCTACAATTCCTGCAAAAATCATCCGATCAGAGTCAAATTACAATATGTGCATCGATCCCTGGTAGAATGTTTCAAAACAGTAGGAACAAAACTGTAGGAGGAGTTGATTTCACAAAAGTGGGACAGATGGATGGATGGACAGACCGCCCCATACCATAATGCCCCTTTGGTCCTTGCCCACTTTGGTCTTTGACCAGCGGGGGATAAAAACTGTGTTTTATGTTTACTTGGTTCATCTTTGTCTAATAGTTTTGTTGATGATCTGAAACATTTGTTTGGCAAATATGCAAAAATATAAGAAATCAGGAAGGGGGCCAGTACTTTTTCACAGCACTGTAGAATCCATGTTGCTACATTTCAGTATCCTCTAATGTAGGATCAATGGCACTTGGGCATTTCTGTTACCAAAGAAAACAGCTGCATTATAGCTTGACTTTTGGCATCAACTTGGCACTGAAGTATCAGTTCCCATGTCATCTTTAGTATGAACGACATCTGTTTTGTTTGAATCCATCTGCTTCACTAATGTGTGTCACTGGGTTAAATCCACACACAAGGCTGACTTATGGCTATTGATCTGATGGGTGGTAGTAAAGAGAGCTGTCAGCACTCAAGCCTCATTCTGTGTTAACATAGCAGACATATAATCAATCTGTCACCGCTGGGACCCGGGTACATGGCAAAAATATTACGCAATGAGCAAAATCAATACAAATGTTAACAGTCAGATGTTTGGGACATCTATTCACCCAAACTACAAACATACACACACAAAGAAAAAATCTTCTTGTTTAATCTACAAAAATAATGCTTTGCTATAAATTGTATACCGACACTGTAATCTATATTGGTAGGTGATAACTAAGGTCTTATAAAAGAAAATTTAAACATGACAGGAGCTTTGGCTCTTGGGATGCTCCAGCAGCATCAGAGCTTGATATTGTCAATGAAGATAGAGGTGCAACCTGACACTCCATCTTCTTGTTTGATTGCTACTCTGTGTGTTCTGGCTGCTGAGGATTACAGTAAATACAAAAGCCTCTATTCTTTTCTGTGGCTCCTCCCTTTTATTTGTTTATCTAGTTTGCCACTGCTACATTTAGACTACCTGTGAAATTTAGCAAGTGCTCCTCCTGGCATGATGACATCACTCCAAAATAAAAAAAAAAGACAACTTATTTTTTCATACTGGATGGATATATCCTGTCTAGTACTGGGTGATATGGCCTAAAAATAAAATCCCCAATTTTTTCATGTCACATTGACTTTTCGATTTCAAGGTATATTTTTTATTGAAGGAGCCACTTCAAATATTTTTTTGGCCCCAAATAAGCATAATTCCCTCTTCTTCTTCGTCATAGCATTCTCCATTCAGAGCATAGCTTCTCTTACAACAGCGTGATACAATGCTTTATTTTGCAACATTGTCGCTGCCCTTGCCATGGAGTAGAAAACCTCCTTCAGTCTCTTTTCCAAAATGATTCTTTTTGTCTCCCTCTCCTTCACTTCCTAGGAATGTAAGCTTTAAATGTAAGGTTTTTTCCACTCCATCATGTCTTCATACATGACAAAAAACTCTTGCTTATTTATCCTAACATATTGTAATAACCCATCAGTAGGGACATTCATTTATTTTCTAATGTCTTCATTTGTGTGATGCCTCACCCAAGGGATTCTCAACACTCTGTGATGGCACTTATTCTTTAAAGCAGTGATTCTCTGCTCGTTCGCCTTTTGCAAGACCCAAGTTTCAGACACATACAGTGGGGTAAAAAAGTATTTAGTCAGCCACCAATTGTGCAAGTTCTCCCACTTAAAAGATGAGAGAGGTCTCCAATTTTCATCATAGGTATACCTCAACTATGAGAGACAAAATGAGAAAAAAAAAATCCAGAAAATCACATTGAAGGATTTTTAATGAATGAATGAATGAATGAATGAATTTATTTCGGATAGTACATTACAGGTTAAAAGAAACTGTATAATATAACAACAAGGTCAAATTAGACAAAGACTCCTTCTACTATACAATTCCACGTGAGTTATCCGAAATGGGTGATGGCTGAAGCCGCAGCTTATATTGCCCACCCATATTCCATCCAAGAATTCAAAGGAGAAAAAAGAGAAAACAAGACAAGAGCGATTACAATTTAAAACAAGGCTAAGACAAAATATGACAGAGAAAAAGAAAACTGAGCTAGTCTAAGTTAAGCGGTTACTATTCAAAAACAAATCTAAGACATAGTGTCACAGAGAAAAAAGAAAAACTAAGCTATAACACAACACAGGCTGGAAATGTCAATCCTTATGTGAGTTTACATGTCGTCTTGTAAATATGTTTGGAGTATTTCTTCCTTTAGTTTTTGTTTAAATTGTCCAAGCTTTGTACATGATTTTAATTCAGGTCCAAAATCGTTCCATAATCTGACACCTTGCACTGAAATACAGTGTTGCTTGGTAGTTGTTCTCACTGTAGGCTTTTGAAATATACATGTTCCTCTGAAGTGATATCGTTTCTCCCTTGTTTGGAACAACTTTTGGATATTTGCGGGCAGTGATAGATTCTTCACTTTGAACATTATTATTGCGGTTTTAAAGTCGATCAGATCTTTCAACTTGAGAGTTTTTTGTTTAAGAAAAAGTGGGTTTGTTGGTTCCCTGTAAGCTGCTTTGTTGATTATTCTAATAGCTCTCTTTTGAAGCATAAAGAGTGGATATATGTTTGTTTTATATGTATTTCCCCATACTTCATTACAATATGTCATGTATGGGAGTATTAATGAATGATACAAGGTGTATAGTGTGGGTTGATTCAGCAAATTTTTCACTCTGTGTAATATTGCAATTGATTTGGATACTTTACCTTTTATATAATTAATATGTGGCTTCCAACACAGTTTGTTATCAATTATTACTCCAAGGAATTTAGTTTCGGATACCCTTTCAATCTCTACACCATTTACACTGAGTTTGGGTACTGGGTAGTTGTGATGGTTGTTAAAGACTATAAATTTTGTCTTGCTTAAATTGAGCGTTAATTTGTTTGAATCAAACCACAGTTTCAGCTTTCCTAATTCCTTTCCGAGTGTATCCAGAAGTTGTTCCAAGTTGTTTCCACTGCATAGCAGGTTAGTGTCATCAGCAAACAATATTAAGTCCATTTTTTCTGAAACTTTACATATATCATTTATATACATATTGAATAATAATGGTCCCAAAACTGAACCCTGTGGGACTCCACAGGTGACCTTCAGTAGCTCTGAGTTTTTGTTGTTAACACATACAAACTGATATCTATTCTTTAAGTAACTTCTTAACCAGGACAGTGCTACCCCTCTGATACCACAATTTTGTAGTTTCTTTAATAATAGATTGTGATCTACTGTATCAAATGCTTTTTTAAGATCCAGGAATACTCCAACTGAATACTCTTTATTTTCAATGGCTGTTGATATTTTTTCTGTAAATTCCATTAAGGCATATGCTGTTGTCCTTTTGTGTCTGAACCCATATTGCTGCTCACACAATAAATCATTCTTCAGTATGAAGTTGTCAATTCTCTCATAGAATATTTTTTCAAGTATCTTGGAAAATTGCGGTAATAGTGAAATTGGTCTGTAGTTGGAGAGTTCCCCTCTGTCGCCTGTCTTGTAAATCGGAATTACTTTAGCTATTTTCATTGCATTGGGAAATATACCTGATTGGAGAGACAGGTTACAGATATACGTCAGTGGTTTCACTATGCATTCGATAACAGTTTTGACTAGTAGCATATCAATACCATCGCAGTCAGTAGATGTTTTACTTTTGAACGATTTAACAATTTCAATGACCTCTCTTTCGTCTGTGTTCTTTATGAAGATGGTGTCTTTTACAGCAGTGTTATTGCATATTGAATCACCTGTTGGCACCGTAGTGGGTATTTCTCGGGCCAGTTTAGGTCCAATGTTAACAAAAAAATTATTAAATTCATCTGCAGGTGAAGCTATATTCACATTCGGAGTCGATTTATTATTTTTTGGAGTGTTAGTTGGGTAGCTGGTATTTCTGCTTTTATTTCCAAGGATACTGTTGATTATTGTCCATGTATTTTTAATATTGTCTTTGTTTTTTTCCAGTTCTTTACTGTAATAGTCTCTTTTACTACATCTTATTATATATGTTAACTTATTTTTGTATGTTTTATACCGCTGCTCTGCTTCTTTTGTCCTTTTCTTTATGAAAGCTTTATATAATAAATTTTTCTTTTTACACGCCTTTTGTAGTCCTTTGGTTAGCCATGGTTTGTCAGTAAATTTGTGTTTAAGCTTTTTTTTAACTAATGGGCAGTTTTTTTCATAAAGAGTGGTTACAATGTTTGTAAATGTGTCATAGGCTTCATTTACATCTGATACATAGACTTCTGTCCAGTCTTGCTTCAGCAAGTCCTCTTTAAAAGAACTGATTGCGTTTGGTGATTTGTGTCTGAACGATTTTGAGATTTTTTCTGGGTTGGGCCCCGTGTGGCCATGGATAAGTGCAAAGATTGGCAAGTGGTCGCTTATATCATTTATCAATAATCCACTTTCTATTTTCTTGTCGAGAACATTGACAAACAGGTTGTCAATAAGTGTAGCAGAGTGAGCTGTGATTCTACTGGGATGTGTTATTGTGGGATATAGACTCATGCTGTACATAGAGTTCATGAACTCTGTAACTACATTTTGTTGATGTGGATTAAGTAGATCAATATTGAAATCTCCACAAATTGCTACCATTTTCTTACTAGTAATATTATTGTACAGCTCGACTAATTTATCTCTGAATGTCTCAATGCAAGTTCCCGGCGTTCTGTATATGCAGCTTATGATTAGATTTTTTGTTTTGTCTAGGTCAATCTCAACAGTAACACATTCCAGAATCCCTGGTAGTGCTGAGGACATTTCATTTACAAGCTTACATCTATATAGGTCATCAATATACAGTGCAACACCACCACCCTTTTTTTGAGATCTGTTAATGTTAAACATCTGATATCCCTCTATTGCCATCAGGGGAGCCTGGTCTGCATTAAGCCAGGTTTCAGAGACTGCTATAGCTGTGAATTTTCTGTTTAGCTGTTTTAAATAGTCCTGAATCTGTGAGAAGTTTTTGTTAAGACTTCTGCTATTGAAGTGTATTATTGACAGTTTACCATCTAATTGCACTTGACTTTTGAATTGCTTTTCAGTGTAATATTCACAGTGGTTATGAATATTATTGAAAAAGTGGTTATCAGGATCAATATCATTCTCCATCTCTTGTGGTTTATGTTCAGCATAGTGGCATATTTTTAGAGTTTGAGTTTCCTCACTCTGTGTTTCATAGTCAGTGTTCATTTGTATTTATCTAAGTCAGTAGCATCTCTGATCATTATACTTTTTGCTTGCTCAGGTGTTCCATTTAGTTTAATCCAAATTCTACAATTTCTTGTCCAGGTTGACTGTATCTTATTATGTTTCTTTAGCATCCGTGCCTGCCGTGCTAATTCAGCGTTTTTTTTTGTCAGGTGTTCATTTAGGTAAACTTGAGTTTCCTTTAGTTTTTTGGCCTGCCTCAGTATGTCATTTTTCACCCTCCTGTTCACAAAGCGCATCACAATTGATTTCTTTGTTTTGTTATCTTTCTTCGGTAAAGCATAACAGGCTGAGATCGCATTGGCTTCTACCTTAATGTCTTTATCATTAAGGAACTGAAGCACTTGGTTTTCTAAGGACATTGATTCACTTATGGAAGCATGTTCACCACTCAGTCCTGTAGCGGCATGGGCGTACGACTGATATCTGATGTCTAGTCCACTTATAACTATGTCATCAATGCGAGAACCTTGTTCAAGATCCTCAACGCGTTGCTCCAAAAGACGCCCGTGTTGCTCCAGGTCCATAATTTTTTTGTCTTTTTCTTTTATTATTGAATGTAGGGCTTGTACCTCCTGTATTAGGTCTAATATTTTGTCCTGCTGGCTAGTCACTTTGGCCAGTTCATCTAACACAAAGTTCAGAGTTTTTTTAATTTCTTCCATTTCCTCTTTTTTGGGTGGCATTTTACTGACCTGTTGATAGAAATAAGCAGAGAATCCGGCTAGGCCTCAACTAGCTCGATCACTACTGGACCCGCCGCTCCTGCGCAGCTTCTCCGCCGAGTGACGCTGCTCAGCTCCGCAGATCACCGCCGTCTATCGCCGGCGCCTGCCTCCGTCTACCTGGCCAGTTATGTCGTGCAAATTCCTCGGTAAAATAAGTATTTGGTCAATAAAAAAAGTTCATCTCAATACTTTGTTATATACCCTTTGTTGGCAATGACAGAGGTCAAACGTTTTCTGTAAGTCTTGACAAGGTTTTCACACACTGTTGCTGGTATTTTGGCCCATTCCTCCATGCAGATCTCCTCTAGAGCAGTGATGTTTTGGGGCTGTCGCTGGGCAACACAGACTTTCAACTCCCTCCAAAGATTTTCTATGGGGTTGAGATCTGGAGACTGGCTAGGCCACTCCAGGACCTTGAAATGCTTCTTACGAAGCCACTCCTTCGTTGCCCGGGTGGTGTGTTTGGGATCACTGTCATGCTGAAAGACCCAGCCACGTTTCATCTTCAATGCTCTTGCTGGTGGAAGGAGGTTTTCACTCAAAATCTCACGATACATGGCCCCATTCATTCTTTCCTTTACACGGATCAGTCGTCCTGGTCCCTTTGCAGAAAAACAGCCCCAAAGCATGATGTTTCCACTCCCATGCTTCACAGTAGGTATGATGTTCTTTCTCCTCCAAACACGACAAGTTGAGTTTTTACCAAAAAGTTCTATTTTGGTTTCATCTGACCATATGACATGCTCCCAATCCTCTTCTGGATCATCCAAATGCTCTCTAGCAAACTTCAGACGGGCCTGGACATGTACTGGTTTCAGCAGCGGGACATGTCTGGCACTGCAGGATTTGAGTCCCTGGTGGCGTAGTGTGTTTCTGATGTAGCCTTTGTTACTTTGGTCCCAGTTCTCTGCAGGTCATTCACTAGGTCCCCTCATGTGGTTCTGGGATTTTTGCTCACCGTTCTAGTGATAATTTTGACCCCACGGGGTGAGATCTTGCGTGGAGCCCCAGATCGAGGGAGATTATTAGTGGTCTTGTATGTCTTCCATTTTCTAATAATTGCTCCCACAGTTGATTTCTTCACACCAAGCTGCTTACCTATTGCAGATTTAGTCTTCTCAGCCTGGTGCAGGTCTACAATTTTGTTTCTGGTGTCCTTTGACAGCTCTTTGGTCTTGGCCATAGTGGAGTTTGGAGTCTGACTGTTTGAGGTTGTGGACAGGTGTCTTTTATACTGATAACGAGTTCAAACAGGTGCCATTAATACAGGTAACGAGTGGAGGACAGAGGAGCCTCTTAAAGAAGTTGTTACAGGTCTGTGAGAGCCAGAAATCTTGCTTGTTTGTAGGTGACCAAATACTTATTTAACTGAGGAATTTAACAATTAATTCATTAAAAATCCTTCAATGTGATTTTCTGGATTTTTTTTTCTCATTTTGTCTCTCATAGTTGAGGTATACCTATGATGAAAATTGGAGACCTCTCTCATCTTTTAAGTGGGAGAACTTGCACAATTGGTGGGTGACTAAATACTTTTTTGCCCCACTGTATGCTACGAGTGGAAAAACACATATTCAGAGGACGTTTTGTCTCTTGATCTTGCCCTTACCATAACATTCTCATTTCCTGCAGGGCTTTCAGACCCATAGCCAGTCTACTTTTAATCTCATTATTTATCTCCATCTCTCTGGATTCTCACACCAAGATACGTGAAATGATCTACTGGCTCAGGAGGTAGAGCAGGTCATCCAATAACCACAGGGTTGGCGGGTCAAATCTCGCTCCCCCCACCCTGCCATTGTGTCCTTGGGCAAGGCACCTGACCCACCTTTTTTCCAGTGTGTTCATGACACTGGTGTGTGAATGTGCATAAATGTTCGGTAGTGGTCAGAGAGGCTGTTGGCGTGGATTGGCAGCCACGTTTCCGTCAGCCTGCCCCAGGGCAGCTGTGGCTACAGAAGTAGCTTACCACTACCATTGTCTGTCTGGGAATTTAAAGAATTATGGACTCACTCCCAAACCATCCTGTCGTTGTGTTCCTGGGCAAGACACTTTACCCACCTTGCCTCCACTGTCCATGACACTGGGTATGAATGTGTATAAATGTTCGGTAGTGGTCGGAGAGGTTGTTGGTGTGAAATGGCAGCCACATTTCCATCAGTTTGCCACAGGGCAGCTGTGGCCACAGCAATAGCTTACCACTATCAATGTCTGTCTAGAGTGAATGGATAATGGACTCATTGTAAGAGCTTTGAGATGTCACTTGACATGTAAAGCGCCATATAAATCTAATCCATTACTATTATTATTACAACTGTAAAGCGTCTTTGGGACTATTAGGGCTGGGCGATATGGATTCTCCAAAAATCCCGAATTTTTTCATGCTACATTCGATTCATGATTCAGTTGATACACGCACACACACACACACACACACACACACACACACACACACCAGGGTTTCCTCTGGTAACATTTCTGTGTGGTGGCCCGCCACGCGTAAAATATATTAATTTAAGAAAAATGAAATATGAAAGAAACGCTCCGCAAGCGTGCACACGAAAAAGTGTGTGACTGTCATCTGCGCGGAAGCGCCCCGCCCGCTCGGCGCCCGCGTGACCATTTCTGCAGGCAGAGCGTGTCTCTGTAACGTTGTTGTCCGAGAGAAACATGAGCTTATTAAAGTACTTTAAACGGGTAAAAAAGTACAAGAGAGTGGAGGCATTTATGGTGGTTTTAACCGGCTGGTAACTGGAACAACAATGAGGCGTCGCTTAGCTAACAGGTCTGGTTAGGCTTCATTGCAGGGAAAAGCAAGAGTGACTGATGAATTGCTGAGGAATTACTTCACCAGCTACTGCAATATTAACTAATAATTTATGTTCATTATTATGTACCTGGCAAGTTAAGATGACCGGAATTCATGAAGTCAATGACTTTAATCCATCAGCAGCCTTCAGAGAAACTAAACGCGCCAAGATTTGGATTTCAAAATAAGGGAGGTTTTTCCTGCTGTCTGATTGATGAAGAGATTTCTAAAAAACTATAAATACACAGAAGTATTTTAACAGAAATAACTGTATATTTGGTCATTTAAGTTAATTTATTTCTTTAAATAAGAAAAATTTAAATAATTGAGTTGCTAGCTGTTAGCATGTGGCCTACTTATCTCCCGAGGGAATACTCACACGTGATCTGCATTGTTATTTATGCAAATCCAACGGCAAACGCTGGGACAGCGTGTGACGCCATTCACTCACTAATGGGCAGGCTGCTGACAGAACACCCAGATGCTCTTCTCCTCATCTCAGGTGATTTCAACCATATTTCACTGTCCCCCATTCTGCCCACGTTCACCTAGTATGTCACATGCCACACTAGGGACAGTAAAACACTGGACTTATTCTATGCAAACTCTAAGGAGGCGTACACCTCATCACCACTCCCCCCACTCGGGAGATCAGATCACAACTTGGTTCATCTTCTGCCAGTGTATAAACCCCTAGTACACAGACAACCTCCGGTCATGCGCACGGTGAAGATATGGTCTGAGGAGGCAAAGGACGCTTTAAAGAGCTGTCTTGAAACCACTGCCTGGGAGCAGTTCTGCGATCCACATGGTGAGGGCATCGATGGCCTCACTCACACCATCACGGACTACATCAACTTCTGTGTGGACAACACCGTACCTACCAAGACCATACGGTGTTGCTCGAACAACAAACCCTGGATCAACCCTGAGATAAAAACACTTCTGAGAGAGAAGAAGAGGATCTTCAGCTCGGGGAACAGGGAGATGCTGAAGTCCATACAGAGGGAGCTGAGGAGGAAGATCAGAGAAGGCAAGGACAGCTTCAGGGAGAAGATGGAGGACAAGCTGCAACAGAGCGACATCAGCGGGGTCTGGAGAAACCTCAAAACCATCTCTGGGCTCCAGAATACCTCCTCCCAGGCCACGGGGCGCAGGGAGTTGGCGAACAATCTGAACCTGTTATTTAATAGGTTTGACCAACCGCCCTCCCCCCCGACTGCACACCAACCACTGCTGCCTCTAAAGTCATCGAGACCTGCTGTCCACACCCCACTCCACCAACACCCACCCCCACTCCCAGCACACAGCCCCCCAACCTGACCCTCACTAAGACCCAGGTGAGGACGGAGCTGAGGAAGATCAAGGCGAGGAAGGCGTCGGGACCGGACGGTATCAGCGCGAAGCTCCTCAACTCCTGCGCAGACCAGCTGTGTGGGATTGTGGAGCACACCTTCAACCTGATCCTGAAGCTGGGGAGGGTACCACAGTTGTGGAAAACATCTTGTGTGGTACCTGTACCAAAGACTTCCCACCCCAAAGACCTGAACAGCTACAGGCCAGTGGCCCCGACGTCTCACCTGATGAAGACCCTGGAGAGACTGCTCCTTGCTCACCTCCGCCCCCTGGTGGGACCAGTGATGGATCCACTCCAGTTCACCTACCAGCATGGCATTGGGGTGGAGGATGCAGTGATCTTCCTCCTTCACCGCTCCCTGTCCCACCTGGAGAAGCCCGGGAATGCAGTGAAGATCATGTTCTTTGACTTCTCCAGTGCTTTCAACACCTTCCAACCAATGATCCTGAAGGACAAGGTGCTGTGCGCAGGGGTGGTCCGGCATCTGTCATCATGGATCCTGGACTACCTCACTAACCGGCCACAGTTTGTGAGAACCCGGGATTGTGTGTCCGACATGATCATCGGCAGCACGGGGGCCCCCCAGGGAACGGTTTTGGCTCCCTTCCTGTTCACCCTTTATACTGCGGACTTCTCACACAACACAACACACTGCCATCTACAGAAGGTCTCTGACGACTCTGCGATCGTCGGCCTCATCTCCAACGGAGATGAAGCTGAGTACAGAGGACTTATTCAGGACTTCGTGGACTGGTGCCATCGGAACTGCCTCCAGATCAACGCGAGGAAAACTAAGAAGCTGGTGGTGGACTGCCGCAGGCAAGGACAACTCCTCACAGCACCAGTAAACATCCAGGGAACAGACATTGAGATGGTGACATCCTACAAGTACCTGGGTGTTCATCTGAACAATAAACTAGACTAGTCACACAATACCGACGCACTCTACAAGAAGGGACAGCACAGGCTGTTCCTACTGAGGAGGCTCAGGTCTTTTGGTGTACAAGGGGTGCTCTTGAGACATTCTATGACACGGTGGTGGCATCAGCCATCACTTTTGGAGTGGTCTGCTGGGGCAGTGGCATTACAGCAGCCGATAGGAAGAGACTGAACAAACTAATCAAGAAAGCTAGCTCTGTCCTGGGGCAATGCCTTGACCCAGTGGAGGAGATAGGAGAGAGGAGGATGGTGGCTAAACTGTCATCTCTGCTGGAGTCTGAGTCCCACCCTATGCAGGACATACTGGACGCACTGAGGAGCTCATTTAGCAGTAGACTACATCATCCTAGATGCGTGACCGAGAGGTTTCGCAGGTCCTTCCTACCTACGGGTGTCAGACTGTATAACCTAAGCAGAGCTGCTCGCGGAGATAGTAAAAAAAATGTGACGACCTAATAATATTGAATGCAAAAGACACAACAGACTTACACAAATGGTCCCCTCCAGTATACAACTAGGACAATATCAGTCGCTATGGAGGGTGACAATATGTATGGGTACATATTCATACCATGAAGGGTAACTAAACAGACGGTTATGCTGTTTAGTCCATCTAACTACAATGCTCCGCACTTTGTATATACAGTATATATTTATATATTTATGTGTACATATGTACTGTATATTCACTGCTCTCATTTTCTTCTAAATTATTGCTCTGAGTGTTGCTATCCCTGTGCTGTTGCAATCCTGGAATTTCCCCATTGTGGGACTAATAAGATAAGATAAGCCTTTATTAGTCCCACAATGGGGAAATTCCAGGATTGCAACAGCACAGGGATAGCAACACTCAGAGCAACAATCAGAAGGCAAGAAAAAAACAACATCTAGTAAACATATGTCCATATTACTATAAATGTATATACTGTATATAGACACACAGTGCAGAGCATTATGGCTGGTGAATGTGCAGCAGAAAGTCTAAGCTCTCTCTCCGCGGATGCAGCGGGCCAGCTGGAAGTCTTTGGGCATGATGGTGACCCCCTTAGCGAAGAAGAGACCCACCAGGTGGGCCTCGCTGGTCTCCTGCAGAGCCATGACGGCGAAGCTCAGGAAACGCAGGACGGTCTTGAAGTCCTGAGCGATCTCCCTCACCAGGCGCTGGACGGGCAGCTTACGGATGAGCAGCTCCGTGGATTTCTGGTAGCGACGGATCTCTCTCAGAGCCATGGGCCTGTGACGGCGAGGCCTCTTCACTCTGCCAGTGGCCAGAGCGCCTCTCCGAGCAGCCCTGGTGGCTAGCTGTCTCCTGGGGGGGCTTCTTCCTCCAGTAGATTTTACGGGCAGTCTGCTTGGTTCTTGCCATCGCTCTTTATTATTCTGTCTTATATTTCTTTCACGCCGCCTAAACTCCAGCCCGGCACCCGCGTCCTTTTCGCTACAGCTCCCGGTGTGTCGAGTTTCCCATTAGCACCGGGCGGCGGCCAAGTGCTAGCTAGCACTAGCTCCTCCCCGCTGTAACGTCTCCCGCTGCAAACCGTGGCTCCGTCCGCCGACCCGGGAGACCCCCGGGGCGATCCGTGCGTCCGTGATATATATACAGAGTGAAAGGTGTAGAAAGAAGAAGGAAGATAAAAAAAAAGGCTGTTTCAACAGGCAGCCGACTCGTGTGGCGCCGCCGGTCCGGCGGAACCGGAACCCGGTATAATAAAGGCTTATCTGATCTTAAATATAATTTTAATAATTATATTTCTTTGAATTCAGAGTTTAAGTTATTCTGTTCTGGCTGTACAAAATTATGGTCAAAAGTTTAAATTGTATGAGGAAAAAAGTAAAAAAATTTCCACATGCTGTTCCACATTTATTAAAAAAACAGCAATTTTATAATAATCTGCCTTTGTCCATCGGACAGGCCTCTTCACTGTCCAGTTTTAAAACTCTTAAAACCCATTTTTATTCTCTGGCGTTTGACCCAGTTTAAGACACTGATTTTATTTGTTCTTGTTGTCTCTATTGTATGACTATTGTTTTGTTTGTGCTGTTTTGTACTTTAGCTGTATTTTATTGTTTATATATTTTATTTATCATTGATGTACAGCACTTTGTGTCAACTGTCGTTTTTAAAGAGCTTTATGAGTAAAGTTGGATTGGATTAATAAAAGATAAACATTAACCATAAAATAATCCACACATTTATAATAGTCTCAAATGTACAAGAGAAAATGGTTGCAAATTTAGATATATTTACAGAGAAAAGTAGAAAACTATAAGAAAATTGTCATAAATTTTGGAGAAATACCTCAAACATTCAAGACTGAAGTCCTTACTCAAGTTTTTAAGTAAGCGCTCTTTGTACCCTTAACTCAATGAGAAATTTTTGGTTGTCTACTTTTAATTATTAATTTCAAAGCACTGCTTTTACATGAGTAGAATTTCTGGCTACTATACCCACCTCTGATCATATAATGTAAGTATGAATGAGTAAATTCCTATTATGAATGTTTTTTCCCTTCCCTTTCCTACTCTTTGTCAATGGAAAAAAAGAAACACTAGAAAAAAACAAAACAACAACACATTTTGGTTATTTATGTAAACCATGGAGAAAAAAATCCTGCAGGACAAAACATGACACTTGGTATTTTCTAGTCTGTTTCTATACTACCATAGACAGAGAGAGAACCTGAATTAGACAGGGCTCAGAGAGGGAAAGATGAGACAGAAGAGAGGAGCCAAGGAGAGGAAAGTGTCCAGGCAGAGGGTCCAGGAGAGGTGAGAGCAGAGGGAGGAGAGAAGGATGACACCAGTAAAAACTCCAAACACAGGACATCTGGGTGGGACCCCAACTGGCCCAATATTCCAACATTCAAGCCTTTGTAGTACAATATTTCAAATGGTAAGTTCCATTATGCAATATTACTGTGCAAAATTTAAAATAAATAAATAAAAAGAAATAGTGTAAAATTAACATTTCCGATTACAATCGTGTCATGCGTCCCCCCCTCCCCAGAAAAATATGTTGTCACCGTGCCAAGGTCTTTAAGCCATAGCCATATACAGTATATCTCACCACATATATACCACAACAACAAATGTCAATGTCTCAATAACTTGTCATGTGCCACTGAGCATCAATTACAGCCTGACAACATCTCATGCTGTTCACAAGTTGACTTATTGTGTGCTGAGGCATGGCATTCCACTCTTCTTGAAGGGCGGTCCTCAGGTCACTGAGGTTGTGGGGTGCAGGGTTATGAGCCTCTACACGGCAACTCAGCTGAACCCATAGGTTTTCTATGGGATTCAGGTTTGGCGAAAGTACAGGCAACTCCATTTGAGGTACCTCAGCCTTCAGCAGCCATTCCCAAATGATGCGACCTTGATGAGCTGAGTATTGTCAGCCATGAAGATGAAATTAGGCCTGTGTTGTTCATGTAGGGGCACAATGACTGGATAAATGGTGTTATTCAGGTAGTATTGGCTTGTCACTGTACCATTCACAAGGTGTAGGATAGTTCTGCACTGACTAGACACACTTGCCCAAACTGTAACATGGTGACAACAGTGGCTGATGCACAGCACTCTCCTTTACGTCTCCAACATCATTGACGTCCATCATTTCTGCTCAACGTGAATCGACTTTCATCAGAGAACAGCACTGAAGCCCACTGGTCCCTTGTCCAGCATAAATGCTCCCTGACCCTGGTCCATGCAAACAATGACATCTGTGCCTGATGGTGTGGTCAGGTACCCTTGCAGGTCGTCTAGCACGCAGACCACGCTGATGTAAATGGTTTCTAATGGTCTGACGTGACACTTGGGTGCCTCTCACATCCCTTAAATGTGCCTGGAGTTGAGTGGCACTCATCATCCGGTTGTGCACGGCACTGTTCACAATGAAGTGGTCATCAGCGTGGGATGTGGCCAAAGGGTGTCCACTTCTATGCCTTTATGTGACTCTTCCAGTCTCTCTGTATCTCTGTTGCAATCTGCTGATGACACTCTGTGACACTCTAAACTCAGTGGCCGCTTTTCTCTGACAACATCCTGTTTGAAGCCTTGCAATGGTGAAGTACTGCTGATCAATTCTGAGGTGTTGTTTTGGTCTCATGATATCAAAATGTGAACAGCATAATGAAGAGGACTGTTTAAATACCAATTCTAATTGAACCAGAAAATGTCTTGGTCGATTCATGGATCGAACACCTGTTGTGAAGCTTGCCAGTAAGCACCTTGTTAGAGAACAGCAAGTTACGCAAAAAGTACTGAAATATTGAATAGTTGGACATGCACATTCAAAAGGTTAGAGAAGGTCAAATTAAGTTCACCTGTAAAAGTTATAGTGCATTTTAGGTGCATCCTGAAATTTCACCCAAAAGCTGAATATCCCCAACTTTTTGAAAATAAGTATTAAACACGTCAACATTTTTCTCATTAAACATATTTCTTATGGAGCCATTGAACTGAGATTTTTACCAGATATCAGTAACAATCCAAGTAATTCATACATACAAAGAAATCAAGGCAACTGTGTTCACAAAACAAGTTATATTTTATAAAGTGGGATGACACAGGGAATAAGTATCGAACACGCTTGGTGACATTCATTTAATATTTAGCAGAAAAGCTTTTGTTGGTAATAACCACTTCCAGATGCCTCCTGTATGGAGAAACTAGGTGCAGGCATTGTTCAGGAGTGATTTTAGCCCATTCTTCCACACAAACTGTCTTCAAATCTCGAAGGTTTTGTGGGGTCTTCTATGAACTCTGATCTTCAATTCGTTCCATAGATCTGCAATTGGATTCAGGCCAGGTGACTGACTGGGCCATTCAAGCAGGTTTATGTTCCTTCTCTGGAGCCAGCTGAGAGTTTCTTTGGCTGTGTTTGGGATCATTGTCTTGTGGAAATGTCCACCCTCGTTTCATCTTTAGCATCTTGGCAGATGGCAACAGGTTCTTGTCAAGAATGTCTCTGTACATTTCTCCATTCATCTTTCCTCCAATGATATGAAGTCTGCCTGTACCATGTGCTAAAAAACACCCTCACACCAACAATGGGATGTGCAGTGCCATTTCTCCTTCAAACATACTGTGGGATGTGGCATCCATCCAAAAAGTTCAATTTTAGTCTCATCTGACCAGACTATATTCTCCTAGTATTTTTCTGGCTTGCCCAAATGTTATGCAGCAAACTTTAAACGAGCTTCAACATGCTATTTCTTCAGCAGTGGAGTCTTGTGAGGTGATTGGGCATAGAGCCCAAGTTGGTTGAGTGCATTACTTACAGTTTTCTTTGAAACAGCAGTACCTGCTAACTCCAGGTCTTTCTGGAACTCTCGACGAGTGGCCTTTGGCTCTTGGATAACTCTTCTGATAATTCTTTTGACTACTCTGTCATAAATCTTGTGAGGAGCTCCTGGTTGTGGCTGGTTTATGGTAAAATGATATTGTTTCCACTTCCGAATGATGGCTCCAACAGTGCTCATTGGAACATTCAGCAGTTTAGAAATGCACCTGTAGTCAATGCTATCATTATGTTTTGCAACAATAAGGTTGCAAAGGTGTAGAGAGAGCTTTTTGCTTCTACCCATCATAAGTTCTTTGTGGTGTGACAATCTGACATTCACAAACCTTTTAAAAGGCTACCAGACAGGACTTAAACAACTGAAATTAATTTGCATTGATGGGGGATGGGATGGCTTCCTAAATTCTGATGAATTTCAGCTGGCTTCTTGGCTTTCTGTACCTCTTTTTCTTCATTTGTTCAATACTTATTCCCTGTGTCATTCCACTTTATTAAATATAACTTGTTTTGTGAATACAGTTGCCTTGATTTCTTTGTGTGGATCACTTGGGTTGTTACTGATATCTGGTGAAAATCTCAGGTCAAAGACTCCATCAGAAATATGTTTGAGAAAAATGTTGACATGTTCAATACTTATTTTCCCCACTGTATAAAACTACAAAAGACAAGAAATTACAATGAATCCATTTTTTTTTATATCAAACAAAACCATTTTTTCCATATTAGGAATCAAATGCAAACCAAACAAAACCTTTTAAATAAAGCTTTGAACAAAATTGGATCCACAAATTTAGAATAAAGTGTCAGCCTTTTATAAAATTGACTTATTAAAACTCAACGGTTCCGCTATTCAGTTGAATACACAAAGTGCAAATTTGCCTTACTTACAACAATTGAGACTAAAGAATCCTTAAAATAAAAGGCTCACCTTCTCTTTTCTTTTCCTTCATTTGAATGTCTTTTACATTTTTAGAAAAATTTACAACTTATGAGAAAAACTGTTGGCTGGCTTGCAGTTTTCAAACACTATATCTGGTTGAAAGCGTTTCACAATAAAAGCAAATAACAGAAACAACCATTCTACTTGAATCACTATAGAGGGCTTTTATTTTGAAATAATTCAGAAGTGTTGAGATTTTTACAGTATATGAAAAAAACCCTTTACACTAATTTAGCTTGCTTTCAGTTTGTGATTGGAACGCCTTCACCGTCTATTCCCGAGGCCGGTGTGCCTTCGTCATCTGTTCCTGAGACCGGTGCACTTTCACCGCCTGTTCCTGAGGCTGGTGCGCCTCCGTCATGTGTTCCAGAGGCCGGTGCGCCTCTGCAGTTTGTTCCGGAGGCCAGTGCACCTCCATCGTGTGCTGCTGAGGTCGGTGAGCCTCCATCATCTCTTCCTGAGGCTGGTGCACCTCCGCCATCTGTTCCTGAGGCTGGTGGGCCTCTGCAGTTTGTTCTTGAGGTTGGAATGCCTCCGCTGGCTGCTGCGGAGGCTGGTGCGCCTCTGCTGGCTGCTGTTGAGACCAGTGCGCCTTCACCATCTATTCCTGAGGCCAGTACGCCTCAGTCACTGGACCCAGAGGCCGGCGCGCCTCCGTCGTCTGCTGCTCAGGCCGGTGCGCCTCCGCCATCAGCTTCTGAGGTCAGTGTGCCACAGTCACCGGTTGTAGAGCATAAAGCTCCTTTATTTATTTAGAGAGGGCTCTTGTGCCCTCTATTCCACCTTGCTCTGTGGTCGGGTGGCCAAGGGACTATGGCAGGCCGCCTGATCCACCCTACATTCTGGTCTGGGGGCCCATGGACTTGGGTAGGCCCCCTGACCCGTCTTATTCTCCGGTCCAGTGTTCCATGGACTTGGATAGACTGCCTGTTTTGGAGCCTTGGACTTTGGGTGGCCCCACAAACTGTATTCTCTTGGTTGGACTCTGTGTGTGTGTGTGTGGGGGGGGTATTTCAGCCTGCCTGGTCTTGTGCCCCCACCACCCACCCTGGGAGGGTCATTTTTTGTTATTTCAGGGATGTTTGGTTTCCATCCCTTAAGAGGGGGTTACTGTCAGGGTTGTGGGCAGTGTCCATGTCCTCGCCCTGATTGGTTTTGAGTTATTATTTGGGACATGAGCACAGCTCACGTCCTTGCTTTAAGTTAGTTTATGAGATCCTCTGTGTTTTGCTTTAATATCATGGTTTTTATGTTCTGTATCATTTAGATCCCTGCCTTGTCCTTAGTTGCCATTATTGTTATTATCCTAGTCACATTTTGTAGTTTATTCCTGTCATTATCTGTAGTTTTGGTTTGGGCTTTTATTTTGACAGCGCCTTTTGTTTACTTCAGTTTTCACCTAGCTTGTTTCATGTCTTGTTAATTTCTTGATTGTCCACGTCTGTTTGTTAATTATTTAATTAGTCCAGTCCTATTTAAGGATCGCCGCCCCTTACCTGGGCGCAGCGACCTTGTCAGTTTTGGCATGATTACATACTTCTTGCCATGCCATTGTTTTGTATATTAGCCTATGTGTTTTTGTCTTGGTTCAAGCCTGAGTTTTGCCTAGCATAGCCTTTGTTTTCAGCCTTCGAGTGGAGTTTTTGTTCTGTTTAATAAATTTGTAAATGTCCTGCATTCTTCCCCGGAGGGGCTCACCCATGACTGTCTCGTGTTTGTCAGAAAAAAATATGTTGCTGAAGAAGAATGATGAAAATTATTCATCAACAAAATTAACACTGGTGCAACCCAAACCAATTCCATATGACAGCGATAAAGCTGCCTTTTTTACTGAACAAGATCCTTCCTGTTCTCCATGTGTGCTGCCATGCTTTTTATGGGTTTGTGTTGGAAAGACTGGGTGGGGGAGGTGCGTAGTGCAGGAGGATGCTTTAATTGCTCTAGTAAAAATGGGAAAAAATGAAAATTGTATATACATTTAGTTTTTGTGGAGAAAAAAAAATCGATTCAGTTGATTTTCTTTGAAAAAAAAAAGCTTCCAAACAAAAGTATTCAAATACCGATTTAAAACTGATTTACTGCCCAGCTCTAGGTGCCATGAAAAGTGGTATATAAATGCAAACCATTATTATTTCAGAACTGTATTAGTAACACATATTCCAACACTTCCATCCACTCCCGTTTTGGCCTCCTTGCATTGGCTTCCTGTAAATTATAGAGTTGATTTTAAAGTTCTTGTTCTTACTTATAAAGCCATTCATGAAGAGGCACCTTTTTATATTAGTGACCTGCTCCATCTACACCATCCCAGCAGGTCTCTCAGGTCTTCTCATCAGAATCTATTGGTAGTCCCTAGCACTAGGCTCAGAACCAAAGGCGATAGAGCCTTTGCTGCTGTTGCTCCCAGACTTTGGAACTCCTTACCTTTTGAACTTAGATCTGCACCTTCCATTGATGTTTTTAAGAAGCAACTAAAGACCCACCTTTTTAGCCTGGCTTTTTAATTAACTATATGTTGATTGTATTTTTATATGCTTTTACTGTTTACTTTGTTTTTATTTTTTACTGTTTTATGTGCCTGTGTTTTTATTTTGTTTTTTACCATGTTAAGCACTTTTTGACTCTGTCTGTGAAAAGTGCTCTATAAATAAACTTATTATTATTATTTTTTTTTTTTTGTTACTTATTTGTACCCGTAGGTAGATGTGGTTTGCAGTCTGGTGACAAGCCACCGGCTGCCGGTCGCTGCGTGCGCGAGCGCCCTAAACCTACATGTTTTTGGTATGCGGGAGGAAACCGGAGAAATCCCAGAGTAAACCCACGCAACACGGGGAGAACATGCAAACTCCACACAGCTCACTGTTGGTCGGGGGTTGGGATCGAACCCACGATCTCATGATCCCCGCGATCCCCCGGCCGAGGGTAAAACTGTGGGGTAAAACTGGGCTGAGGGTAAAACTGTGCTGCCACAGTGCTAAACCACTGTGCCACCGTGCAGCCATAATTATTATTATTATTATTATTATTATTGTTCTGTTGCTACTGCCATCACTTTTGTTTTTGTTGGGATGGCTCACTATTGGGAATAAAAAAAAAATCTGGCTTTCATCAAACCAAACCATTTTTATAATAAAGGTTTAAACAAACAAAAATATGAATCCACACAATTCTGATTAATAAAACGCCACCTTAACTTTTATAAAAAATCATTTTTAATGGTGGGGGAGGAAGGTAGAGCTGGAGGCTACAACATTTACTACTTCTTTGTCTTTCAGCTGCTCCCTTTCAGGGATCACTGCGATATCCTCACCTGATATCGCAATGAGCCGCATGTCAATTTAGCAAGGATTTTTACGCCGGATGCCCTTTCTGACACAACCCTGCCCATTTATCCGGGCTTGGGACAGGTACAGGGAGTAACCCTGTGGTTTGCTAACAAACTTTCTTTCCTCCATTCTGTTGTGCTGAGGACCAAGCTAGAAGCCAGGAAGTACCTTTTTTTTTAATATGGTCTTTGGTATGACCTGGCCGGGACTCTGGTATCATATCTACTCTTGCAAATGAGGAAAATAAATTTTCACAATAATCAGATTTTTGACATTGTCCCAACGAAAAATTTCAAATTTAATTTTAAAATTGATTCATTGCCCAGCCCTACTCCTGTGAATCACATTGAGAGGATGCGTGTGTGCATTTAATTCCACTCCTCATCAAACACTACTGCCACACCCTCAGCGTCCCCTTCCAGCACCCATGAGCATGCTTGAGAAACAAAAGGTGGTGATGCTGATTACCTTTTCTGAACAGGACCTCTGAAGTTTGGATCAAACTTGCGTGGCTCACCTGTAAGACATGGACAACATGGACTGATTAGTTATATGGACAGTGCATTTATTATAATTTATAACAAATAAGATGATTATGACGCTCCTGCTTTCTTTTAAAAACAAAACATGAATTAAAAATTTAAGAGAATTATTTTACTACACCTTAGCTAATCAAAGCATGCAACTAAAATATGACTGCAACTACCTGAAGGGATAAATCTGACTGTGGAAACTTTTTAAGTCAACAGATGCAATCACATGCATCATCGGTTGCTTCTTTGGTTCTCAAGCAGTCGTCACCTCAGCTGAATGTAAGCAAGACATGTCGATGACGACCTATTACTCATCACACATGTAGCCCTACACCTCCAACCAGCTGGGGCTGACTTAGAGGCAGCATGAGTGGGTCTAGTTCCCATCTGCCCATTTCCCAAGTACATCCTGTCAAATGTTGAACAAATCAGTATCAGAAACAAGTAGATTGTACACCTACTGCTGCATGAAATTTTGAAAGCAGAAATTTTTTTTTAGTTTAACAGTTACTGTAATAGCAAATGCTAAGAATGGATATTAAATCAATAATAAAGCTTCTTTAAACACTAAACAAATGTTTTATTCACATTTTGTTCATTTTCTACATGTTTTAGATTTCTATTAAGATTAAATTACAGAAGTTCTGCTGGAAATATCGGAACAATACTAAGCCATTGGTTGACCCGCTTACAGAGAAGAGCAGTAACTCTTCCCAAAACTGTCAGTTTAGCCTTTAAAATACCTACAAAGCCTGGGGGGCAATATCCCGAAACAACTCAACAAAATTATAACACTAAACTACGATCCACCGGTGGCAAAAATAAAATCTGATCTAGCAAGATGGAATATGATACCATTCTTGGGTACTGCACAAAGAATTGAAGCAGTCAAAATGAATATACTTCCACATCTTCTATACTTTTTTCAAACAATACCGGTAGAACCTCCCAAAAAAACATGGCAAGAACTGGACAGAAGGATCTCAAGATTCATATGGCAGGGCAAGAGACCTAGAATCAGCTATAGAACCCTACAGCTAAACAAAGACAAAGGTGGGCTCGCGCTGCCAAATATCAGGGACTATTTTAAAGCCGCACAAATTAAAACTTTAATAGAGATATGTAACCCAGTCTACACTGCACAATGGAAGGAGATGGAATGCCAAATAACAAGTGACATCCCCCTACAGGCGATAATAGGGAACAATGCCTTACCTAAACTTTTGAATAACACTAACCCGTGGATAGAGACCCTGCTAAAAATTTGGTTTAAGATAGTCAGAGAGAATCAAACTAAAGAACCCTATCGACTTCTGCAATGGATTGCCTATGATCAAGACTTTACTCCTAATAAAACAGACACTAGATTTAAAAAGTGGAAAGAGAATGGACTGATAAAATATTACGATTTTTTTAAAGGGCAAATTTTAAGAAGTTCTGAAGATTTGAAAAAACAAGGTCTAATAAATCAAGACCTTTACAGGTTCTTTCAGCTTAGACACCACATAAACAATATACTTAAAAAGGAGGATTTGGAAAGGGCCCAGTCAGGTGTTCTGAAGGTCCTCTTAATGGCACATAAAGGGATCTCAGGGATCAGATACATTTCTAAAATATACCAAGGTCTTCAAGACTTAAAAGAAGACAACACATCATATATAAAAGAGAGATGGGAAAAAGAGGGGAATTTCACTTTACAACTGGAAATATGGGAAAAGCTAAATAAACAACAATGGAAAAGTACCTCATCCCTGCAGTGGAGAGAATTTGGATGGAAAAATTTGGTAAGATTTTTCAGAACACCTGCACAAAACAAATTTACTCGTAAGAGGTTGAATTGTTGGCGCTTGTGTGGTGAAGAGACTACAAATCATTTTCATGTGTTTTGGTCATGCCCAGTTATCCACCAATATTGGACCAATGTACAGACAATATTGGGGAAAATATTCAAAATAACAGTCCCCTTTTCTTTTGTAACTTTGCATTTGGGTTTACTACCGGATTCACTGGAAAGACAAGGAGAAAAATACTTATTCACTGTTTTAATATTGGCAAGTAAAAAAGCCCTAACTAAAAAAGGGATGTTGAAGAACTGTCCTACACCTGAAGATTGGATTAACGTGATCCAAGACATTTACTCGATGGAAAAGATGACATTCACACTGAGACAGGACATGGATGGGTTCATGAACTTTTGGCAACCCTGGATTGCATATGTGTCTTCCATTAGATCTAATCTTTGACAAATACCATTTCAATAATGGTTCCACTCTTTGTTCCAACCCTACTCAGATGCACTTTTATTTTTATTTATTTATTTTTTTGTTTTTTGCTCTTCTGTTTTGTTTTTGGGTTTTTTTGTTTTTTCTTTAATTTCTCTTTTTCTTTCACTTATAAAAGGGGTGTTGTAATAATTATTCTTCCAATGTTGTCAAAAAACAAAAAAAAGGGAACATGTGATGAAAATGTAAACAATGCAATGCTGTAATGACGTGTATACCCTTTACAAAAACTTAAATAAAAAAAAAATACCTACAAAGCACTAAATACATGATGCATTATCATGTCATCTCTCCATTCAGTAGTATTCTCAAAAAACAACCGTACCTGACTTAAAGAAAACTGTTTATGGATCAAAAGAAGTACAAATTATGTTGCAAGTGAATGCAAAAGTATTCTGAGCTAACACAAAAGCAGTCCTTAAAATTTTTTTGCTGTGATCTTCTCAAAGCACTTCTTAATTCAAATATTATGCATATTTTAGACAGAAAAAAACAAAACAAAAGATCATCTTTAATTCATTGGCTAGGGCCATGTTAACGTGGGATATTCAAGTAGTGTGGGTGTGGCAAAAACATTTGAAATGAGCAGCATAAATGCTTTCACCTTTATGTCACATTGACATTGCGTCTAAATGGGTGTTAAACATACTGTATCTCTTTCTTTAGTCCTTGCTGTTAAAAACCTTAGTTTACAGCCATCTGTTTTTCTGTCAGCTAAAGTCACTCATTGGAGTTGTGTTTTAGATCCAAAAATAGGAGATGTGTTGGATTAAGTGTGTAAATTTCTCAGCCAAGGACACGATGTCAGAAGACCAGGTGCTCACTGCAGCATGTGCAGGGTACTACTACTGAATAAAAAGTGTATTTTAGGAAGACTGTGAAAACAAAACTTTTGTCTCACACAAGATAGTGTACAAGTTTCTTAACATCACATTATACAAATTGTATAATGCAAAGGTATGAGTGACAACCTATCACCAAAAAACTAAAATGAGTCCAACAGAGATAACCAATGTCAAGCATCTCTAAAAGGTACAACTAAAGATTGAACTGTACAAATCCAATTATAATGTGGGAATTGCAGGTGGACTACCTACACAGTTAAACTATTGTCCTCTTTCGTATATCAAATTGCCTCTTCATATTCCATTGGTTACTCCATCAGCATTTTGGTTAGCACATGCACTAGAGCTGTACCGATGTGTTTGTTGTGAAGGTATTTGGGTTTTAAATTTCAATGTTCAATGTTTCTTTTATGTGAAAATGTCTGGAATGTCTCACTTTAAGCAGTGGTAACAGTAAAACATTGGCGAGAGAAATTTATGTCAACGTAAGCACAAAATGATTTATGGTCATGTGATTCATGCCACCCTCAAATAGTTCCAGGAAGTGCTAGGCGGCCTATTGAAATATATAGAAACTGAGGGAAAGAATGACGATATTGGGTAATTAGACTTCAATAAATGGATCAATTTACAATATTAATGTAGTACACTGTGTTGTTTGAGCAATATACACTACTCAAAAAAGTTAGGGATATTTGGCTTTTGGGTGAAATTTATGGAAAATGTAAAAAGTTCACGCTACAGTGATATATCATGAAAGTAGGGCATTTAAGTAGAAGCATGCAATGGTGATTTCCACATCTCAAACAATTTATTGAAACAAAAGCCAACAACAGTAGTGGGTATACCACAACAAAAAATGTCAATGTCTCAGTAACTTGTCATGTGCCCTTCAGCATCAATTACAGCTTGACAACGACAGCTTGAACGATGCTGTTCACAAGTCAATTTATTGTCTGCTGAGGCATGGCATTCCACTGTTCTTGAAGGGTGGTTTCCAGGTCATTGAGATTGAAGTTCTATGGGCTTCAGGTCTGGAGAAAGTGCAGGCCACTCCATATGAGGTACCCCAGCCTCCAGTAGCCATTCCCTAATGATGTGACCTTGATGAACTGGAGCATTGTCGTTCATGAAGATGAAATTAGGCCTGTGCTGTTCATGCTGGGGCACAATGATTGGATTAATGATGTTATTCAGGTAGTATCGGCTTGTCACTGTACCATTCACAAGGTGTAGGGCAGTTCTGTATCGACTAGATACACCTGCCCAAACTGTAACACCACCACCACCAAAGGCTCGTCTGGTGACAACAGTGGCTGATGCATAGCGCTCTCCTTGACGTCTCCAACATCGTTGGCGGCCATCATTTCTGCTCAACATGAATAGACTTTCATCAGAGGACAGCACTGAGACCCACTGGTCCCTTGTCCAGTGTACACGCTCCCTGGCTCATGCAAGACGATGAGACCTACGCATGGTGGTGCGGTCAGGTACCCTTGCAGGTCATCTAGCATGCAGACCATGCTGATCTATGTAAATGGTTTCTAATGGCCTGACGTGACGCTTTGGTGCCTCTCACCTCCCTTAAGCGTGACTGGAGTTGAGTGACATTCATCATCTGGTTCTGCAGGGCACTGTTCACAATGAAGCAGTCATCAGCGTGGGATGTGGCCAAAGGATGTCCACATCTATGCCGTTCTGTGACTCTTCCAGTCGCTCTGTATCTCTGTTGCAACCTGCTGATGACACCCTGTGACACTCTAAGCTCAGTCGCCACTTCCCTCTGAGAATATCCTGTTTGAAGCCTCACAATGAGGCTTGATTGTTAGGTGTCGTCTTGGTCTCATGATGTCAAAATGTGAACAGCATGATGAAGAGGACTGTTTAAATACCAACTCTAACTGAACCAGAAAATTTATTAGTCGATTCATAGCTCAAACACCTGTTGAGAATTTTGCCATTAAGCACCTTGTTAGAAAACAGCAAGTTATGCAAAAAGTACTGAACATTGAACAGTTGGACATGTGCATTCAAAAGGTTTGAGAAGGTCAAATTAAGTTCACCTGGAAAGATTATAGTGCATTTTAGGTGCATCCTGAAATTTCACCCAGAAGCCGAATATCCCTAACTTTTTGTGAGTAGGTATATGTAGTTATATAGGTATGTGTATATTTTAAAAAGAAAAAAATATATTTATATTGGAGGATTATTTGGCCCAGTTACCTCATTGATGGGCTAAAGTTATCTTTATAAGGGATATTACTGTTGCTCTTTATTTAGTTTAAATTCCTTTTTTATTGTGCTGTGAACCTGACATTAAGGACCAATTACAGCGAAGTGTTTATTGATACTGGTAGAGGAAGAGAAGTAATACTTAAAAATCCAGATTGAAATAATTTTCTACCAACTGTTTAAATCCATATGGACCAGGTATTATTAAATTCTTTGCAAATCAGTGAATTAAAATAACCAGTTTCCTATAAAAACTAATATATTCAGATTCATTTTACTGTCTACACTTATGTGTAAGAGACATTTTCTTTTTGTTTCTATGGGCAGAAATGTGCTATTGAGATAGATATATTAAAACACATTACTTCCAGATCAGACACATTAAATGTTTAGATTAAATGTTTAAATATTAAATACTTTCGTCTTTTTATTATGTGCTTATTTACTGCAATAAATAAACTTGGTTCCAAGGGTTGTTAAAGCCAAGGGGCTGGCAGTGGGGGTTGAGCCCCCCCCCCCCCGTCTATAAAATGCTCCCAGTTGGCATGTGTCTCAAATAGCCTCTGACAACCCAAGTCCAACTCCTGGCCTGCTCGCGTGGCTTAGTTCTTAAGCCCGGCGGAACTGCTTTTACTGACAGGCAAAAGGGTGAAGGCGGGCCACTGGCGCCTTAAAACCAGTAGCTCCGGGTAGGTGGGGCTCATCAGCCTAGGGGAAGGAAACCCTGAACTCAAACTTCTGTTGCCTTGCAGCACACCCATTCATGGGAAAGGCTTTGGGAGTCAACCTTGAGGGAAAATCTGGAGTGGTGCCCCGAAGGCGGATGGACGTCATCATTGACCTCCTTCTGGCAGCTCCTGTGACCAATCTGGTGCCAGATGTACTGCTTCGCATTGCTCTGGACTACACCAGCGAGGCGGAGAGTGGGACTCCGGAGTCTGGGCAGCCCTGAGTCTCCATACACTATACCCAGTCCTGCGCCCCGGAGAGGCCACTTTGGTGCTGCTGCAAAGCAGCAGAAATAATGCAGGATGCAGCAGTTACGAGTGGTAAGTCCAACCTGTTTGGCGAAGGGTGGGACACTACAGGTTGCCTCCGACGGTGGGAGAGACCTTCGTGTCCCAGTGATCAGCTACTGCCTACCCTAAGCTGGGCAGCCCCAGGTCAATAAGGTGCCGACCCGCCACAGTCTGTCTGCTTCAGTGGGTGCCTGGAGCTTAGAGTCATTGCTCAACAAGCAGACTGTAACACTGCACCAAGCAAAAAGAAGAAACTACCAGCCCTGCAACTCGCAAGCTGGAACATCAGGACTATGTGCCCTGGCCTGGTCGACGACTTACGCCAGATTGATGATTCGAGGAAAACAGCTGTCATTGACGCAGAACTCTCCAGGCTAAATGTGGACATCGCTGCTCTTCAGCAGACCGGGCTTACAGGAAGCGGCACACTCCGCGAGAAGGACTACAACTTCTACTGGCAGGGCAGAGCTGAAGGTGAAATATGTCTGCATGGCGTAGGATTCGCTGTGAGGAGCAGCCTATTGTCAACTATCCAGCCACCCGATGGTACAGAACGCATCCTCATCTTGTGACTTTTCACTTCCATTGGCTTTGTGAACATCATGAGTAGCTATGCCCCAACCTTCTGCTCTGCCTTGGAGGCCAAGGACCAGTTTTACAAGGATCTTGACACCGCACATTGGCAGGTTTCTGGAATCTGAGCCACTGTTTCTGCTTGGGGACTTCAATGCCAGAGTGGGTGGAGACCATGATTCTTGGCTTGACTGCATCGGGCACTTCGGTGTTGGCAGAATGAACGAAAATGGACAGACTATTGGAACTTTGCTCCTACCGCAAGCTCTGTATTAGTAACACATTCTTCAATACTAAGCCATATCACTGAGTATCCTGGATGCATCCAAGGTCCCATCACTGGCATCAGCTGGACTTAATCATTACCAGTAGAGCCCAGCTAAAGAGAGTACTAACCACACGTAGCTATCATAGTGTGGACTGCAACACGGAACATACTCTGGTGCACAGCAAAGTATGTCTCCAGCCAAAGAAGTTCCATCGCTCCAAGCGTTCTGGCCTCCCACGCATTAACATCGCAATGACATCCGACCTCAACTTCTGCACTCAGTTTTCTGATGCCATTGAGAAGGCCATGGAGGGCCAGCCAGCAGCTGAGATTGTCGAAGAGAGGTGGAATTTCCTGAGGGATACCATCAATAGTGCAGCCTTGTCCACATTCAGCAGGAAAGAACGACAGAACCCAGACTGGTACGAAGCGAGTCTTTCAGAGATGCAACCAGTCATTAATGTCAAACATGATGCCTTGATGAACTATAAGAGGGAGCCATCAGCCAAGAACTTCGCTGCTCTGAAAACAGCTAGCAACAATGCTCAAAGAACCGCTAGATACTGTGCCAACCAGTACTGGCTGAAGCTTTGTTAAAGCATTCAAGAGTCTGCAGACAGCGGGAACAAACAAGGAGTCTATGAAGGCATGAGAAAAGCCCTCGGACCTAGTGCTAGGAAAACAACCCCTCTAAAGTCATCCATCGACAAGACCATCACAGATTGCAGTAAACAGATGGATTGATGGGCAGAGCACTATCAAGACTTTTACTCGAAAGAGAACGTGGTGACAGAGGCAGCACTCAACAGCATCCCCAGACTTTCCATCATGGAGCAGTTTGACACACTACCAACAAAGAAAGAGCTGAGCAAGGCCATCGACTCCCTTGCCCATGGCAAGGCTCCAGGAGGAGATGGCATCTCAGCAGAAGTGCTGCAGTGTGCTAAGTCCACTCTCCTGCACCACCTCTATGAGCTCCTTTGTCAGTGCTGGGAAGAAGGAGCAGTGCCCCATGATATGCGCGACGCAAACATTGTCACCCTCTACAAGAACAAGGGGGATCGCAGCGATTGCAACAGCTACAGAGGGATCTCGCTGCTGAGCATCGTGGGAAAAGAATTTGCCCGGGTAGCTCTGAAGAGACTGCTGCAACTTGCCAAATGGATCTACCCCGAATTGCAGTGTGGCTTCAGAGTGCAGCGGTCTACCATCAACATGATTTTCACCTTGCTACAGCTGCAGGAGAAGTGCAGGGAACAGAAGCAGCCCCTGTACATCGTCTTCATCGACTTGACGAAAGCGTTTGACCTCGTGAGTAGGAAGGGCCTCTTCATGCTCCTAGAGAGGATAGGATGCCCGCCAAAGCTATTGAAGGTGGTGTCGCCGTTCCATGAGGACATGAAGTGCACAGTGTTGTTTGATGGATCATCATCCGCCGCTTTCCTTATCAATAGTGGCGTGAAGCAGGGCTGTGTCCTTGCCCCTACACTCTTCAGCGTCTTCTTCTCCCTGCTGCTGTCATACGCCTTCCGCAAATCAGGAGATGGAGTGCTCCTTCACACTTGATCAGATGGCAAGCTGTTTAATCTGTCCCATTTGAGAGCCAAGACGAGGGTTCGTCAGCTGCTGCTGCGTGAAATTCTCTTTGCTGATGATGCTGCCCTGGCCTCCCATACACAAGAAGGATTGCAGAGGCTCATGCCTGCAGGGAATTTGGCTTAACCATCAGCCTGAAGAAGACAGATGTGATGGGTCAGGATGTCAGCGAGACGCCAAGCATTGTCATCGGGGACCACACCTTGGAAGTGGTTGAGGATTTCATTTACCTTGGCTCTGCTATCTCCAGCAATCTGTCCCTCGAAGCCAAGATCAATAAGCACATCAGCAAAGCAGCATCTGTTATGTCTAGACTGTCGTTAAGAGTGTGGGAGAACACCAAGCTGGCCACAAACACCAAGCTGGCAGTGTACTACATCTGCATGCTCAGCACCCTGCTTTACGGCAGTGAAACCTGGACAACGTACGCCCAACAGGAACGCCACCTCAACGATTTCAATCTGCGCTGTCTGTGACGCATCTTAGGCATCTCTTGGTGGGACAGAGTGTCCAACAAGGATGTCCTTGAGCGTGCGAACACCCTGATTATGCTCACAATGCTGTCACAGACGATTGCGCTGGCTTGGCCACGTTCGGCGTATAGAGAACGGTTGCCTGCCAAAGGACGTCCTTTACGCTGAGCTCATGTTAGGCTCCAGACCAGTTGGTCGCCCAATGCTGCGCTACAAGGATATGTGCAAGAGAGACATGAAGTTAGCTGAGCTCAACACTGACTCAGGGGAAGCAGCTGCAGACGATCGCAGCAATTGGCACCACGTAGTGTGGATAGGCATAAAGAAAGCAGAGGCCCTGCAGGAACAGCAGTGGCTCGACAGAAAGGAGCGACAGAGACCAAAAGCAGCTACAGGACCCTCGCTGCCAACACCCTACAGCTGCAGCTACTGTGACAAAGACTGCCACTCCAGAACTGGACTCTATAGTCACAGTCGATGCTGCCCCACCGCAAACTGACATCTCCCAGCGCAGCCCATTGTCTCATGAAACAAGGAGATGATGAATTGAATCGAATTAAACCTGGAAATAAACTGAGAAAATAGTAGGTGAAATTCATTTCTTTTCATCCATGTTGTTATTGTACATACAGTGGTGTGCAAAAATTCAAGCACCTCTTGAAAAATTGCGTATTTTTTAATTGAAAAGATGTAAACAGTCTCTGTACAATATGGAAAAACAATGATACCAGTAAACACTAATGGATACTTGTTTTTCATAAACTAAACAAAAACAAAGAAAACAAGAGCACTCTGAGGCAAATGCAATATCCTCCACCTTCGTGTTCATTGAAGATCTCAATACTGATGGAGAGCAGTTTTCAACTTTTCAATATAATTACTGTAGCAGAACCAAATTATAAGTCCATCATCCACGAATATCAAGCAAAGTATGCAACCCTTAGTTGTAGGTCAGGATCCCAAGGTGAACCTGTGTAGTAAGTATGGTGACCCTAGAGAGCTTTACACGTTCTACAGTAAGTGCCAACCTTGACCTTTTGACCCCAAAACCTGTAGTCAGAAGTTATGGTCTCAGAGTGAACCTGTGTACCAGGTTTGGTGACCCCAGCTTTCTTTGTTGCCGAGATATAGTTTATAAGTCATGTTGATGTTGACCTTTGACCTTGCGATCCCAAAACCACAGTCACACTTCAGGGTCACAGGGTACCAAGTTTAGTAGCCCTAGCTTTACTCGTACAGCAATAAGGCATAAAGAATGTCAACCTTGACCTTTGGACCCCAAACCTATAGTCAGAGGTCAGGATCCCAAGGTGAACCTGTGTCGCAAGTTTGGTGACCCTAGTCTTCTTTGTTGTTGAGATATAGTTTATAAGCCACTTTGATGCTGACCTTTGACCTTGCGATCCCAAAACCATAGTCACACTTCAGGGTCACGGAGTGAACCTGTGTACCAGGTTTGGTGACCCTAACTTTACTTATTGTACAGTAATAAGGCATAGGAAACGCTAACCTTGACCTTTGACCTTTTGACCCCAAACCCATAATCAGCGGTCAGGATCCCAAGGTGAACCTGTGTACCAGGTTTGGTGGCCCTAGCTTTACTTGCTGTACAGTAATAAGGAATAAATGCTTACCTTGACCTTTTGACTCTAAACCCATGGTCAGAGGTCAGGATTGCAAGGTGAACCTGTGTAGCAAGTTTGGTGACCCTAGCTTTCTTTGTTGTTGAGATATAGTTTATAAGCCATTTTGATGCTGACCTTTGACCTTGTGATCCCAAAATCATAGTCACACTTCAGAGTCACAGGGTGAACCTGTGTATCGCATTTGGTGACCCTAACTTTACTCGTTGGCCAGTAATAAGGCATATGAAATATTAACCTTGACCTTTGACCCCAAACCTATAGTCAGAGGTTAAGATTCCAAGGTGAACCTGTGTACCAGATTTGGTGGCCCTAGCTTTACTTGTTTTATAGTAACAGTAAATGTACCATTTACCATAGTGCAACTGCAATGTTAAATTTGAACCTTTGACCCCAAACCCATAGTTAAGTGAGAGTGTAAGTCGTCCAAGATGTGTACTGGATACAACTACTGTATTGATTTGAAAAGCCTACATCATTTCTTTCAGTAGTGACTGTGTTTAGAAGATTTAGGGAAAAATCTGACCTGACCGTTGACCTCAAGGTCATCCGATCAATGAAATTGCAATATGCGCATCATCAGAGTATCTCAAACCATGGTAACAAGTTTCAAAACAATCGGACCAAAATTGTAGGAGAAGAAAAAATAACACCACCAAAATGATATATGAGGTAATCACATTAAAATAATCCTTGTGCATTGTTTCACAAAGACCACACCACAGACAACTGAATGGTTAATTTATTAAGAATAAGGAACAGGGAAAGGCTCATAATACTGTATAAGTGATGAGAAGCAGTCCATGGTGCTGTTCCACTGAAGGAAGGCCTCATTAGTTTTGATCATGAGGAGCTTTTGCTATCAACATTTAACAAAGCTTTACAAGTATCAGTTATTAATGTGATATGACTTAAAATTATCTGTTCTTTGTTAGCTTTAATACCATTAAAAATAGAATATCATAATTTAACTCAAAGAAACAAGTTATAATCACATATTTAAATGAATAAAAAGGCTAGAAATTGCCCATATTATGTGTGATAAATACAGAAATTATTAAAGTTTAACTTTAATTATTACCTCCGCCAAGGAGGTTATGTTTTCATCGGCGTTGGTTTGTCTGTCTGTCGGTTATTGAATTAAACGCCACATTAAGACAGTCACTATCTACTGTACATCTACATGTATATTAAAGTCTCCTACTATAATTATTACCTCCTTCAAGGAGGTTATGTTTTCATCGGCGTTGGTTTGTCTGTCTGTCTGTCTGTCTGTTTGTTAGCAAGATAACTCAAAAAGTTATGGACGGATTTTCATGAAATTTTCACAGATTGTCAGAAATGGGGTATCCTACAGATGACTAGATTTTGGTGGTGATCCGGATCACCATCCACAAGAAAACCGCCATTACGCAAAATGCCATTTTCGTGAATAACTACTAAACCACTAATCCTATCATTGTCAATCCAATTGCTTGTCATATGTTTTCATAGTCAAGGAATCTGAAAACGTACACACAAACACTGTATGAGGGGAGCTGTGGCGCTAAACCGCCATTACGAAAAATGCCATTTTCGTCAATAACTACTGAACCACTAATCCTATCATTGTGAATCCAATTGCTTGTCATATGTTTTCATGGTCAAGGAATCTGAAAACGTACACACAAACACTGTATGGGGGGAACTGTGGCGCTTGGCGGAGGTCTGCGCTCTCTGAGTGCTTTTCTAGTTTGGAATTATTAATAACTTATTTCCTCAATAGTCAAATGTTTTGACGTGGAATAATAATAATGGAAAACAGAGATGTGCATCAGAAGTAAACTCCAGTCCCTCTCCAGGCAGATCAGTTTGTCCAGAAAAAAGATGTTCTTCCACCATCTTCAAATATCATCCAGTTGTCCAAAAGGCCCCTGCAGCATGATGTCCCCCAGGACCTCCAAATACAGAGAACACAGCTGCTGATTACAGCTACTGTGATAAAAGTGAAAAAAACAACAACACAAGTATTACCTCTTAATTACAGTAATTTACTTGAAGCTATTTTTAGGATTTAAGTAACAACAGAATTACAGCATTTACAAATACTTACCACTCCATAAATTGTTTTCATTTCCTTTATCCTTTCTAACCTTAGCTTTAATATACTAGCTCCATAATAGATTTTATTTTAATTAATAGTGAACTACCTCACCCTAAGAGGAAAACTTAAAAGCCTTTTTTTTAATAATTTCACAACTTTTGAAAGAGATGGCATTAACAGAATGACAAATAATTAACTGATGGTGGTTAATGTTGAGTTGCTAAGTGTACACAGTATCCGAACGTAATATTTTATTTATTAATGTTGCCCAAATTTACTAATCTAGTGAGAATTATTCAGAAAAATACTAAACTGTTGATGCTCATTTGATTCTGATGTGCTGGTGATATAAAATCTTAAACTTTAATCATCTTACCCCTTGAAATGAGCTCAGAATCAGTCCGTTCCACTATAACTCTATAGTGATGCTAGCGCTTGTTGCTAACTTCCAGGAACTCTTTTGTGCTCCATGACCCGCCATTGCTGTGAAAAAAGTGGTCCATTGGATTCAACGGAGTTGGCCTGACTCTGGTATCTATAAGCACCTCTAGATCACACTAGGTCACCATATTGCTACCTAGAATAACCTTATTATTCAGTGGTTTCCCTGATTTCTTTGGCTGCTTCACAAAAAAAAAACTAGAAAAGCACTCGGAGAACGCAGACCTCCGCCAAGCGCCACAGTTCCCCCCATACAATGTTTGTGTGTACGTTTTCAGATTCCTTGACCATGAAAACATATGATAAGCAATTGGATTGACAATGATAGGATTAGTGGTTTAGTAGTTATTCACGAAAATGGCATTTTGCGTAATGGCGGTTTTCTTGTGGACGGTGATCCGGATCACCACCAAAATCTAATCATCTGTAGGATACCCCATTTCTGACAATTTGTGAAAATTTCATGAAAATCCATCCATAACTTTTTGAGTTATCTTGCTAACAAACAGACAGACAGACAAACCAACAGACAGACAGACAGACAGACAAACCAACGCCGATGAAAACATAACCTCCTTGGCAGAGGTAAAAAAACGGAACTTCAATCAACACAATTCTCAGAGGAATAAAGAGGGAAAGCTTGAAAACAAATAATGAGTGAAAGCAGTGTTAGAAGAAAAATCTGGTGAATCTGAGAAATGAAACATTGCTTTGTGATTTGTTTGAAGTGTTTGTTCTATAGCACTTGCAACAATGCCCACACATGTGAGAATGTGCCACCGCAACAACAATGCAATACGATACCATACCGCAAAATGCTGCCAGAGACATTCGTTACCTCTCCTTACGGAGGTAAGCAGTCTGAGGAAGCTCTGATTTTTACATGTAAATAAAGACAAAAGTCAAAGCACAGCCTTCTTCTCAAATTGGTATGGTAATTTTGCTGAATGATTTTTAATGTGGAAATCTCAGTTGTCCTCTATGTTTCTCTTGCTTGCAGGGTTACTATATACAGTATTTCACAAAAGTGAGTACATTTTTCACATTTTTGTAAATATTTTATTAAATCTTTTTATCTGACAACACTGAAGATATGGCACTTTGAGACAATGTAAAGTAGTCAGTGTACAGCTTGTACAACAGCATAAATTTGCTGTCCCCTCAAAATAACTCAACACGCAGCCATTAATGTCTAAACTGCTGGCAACAAAAGTGAGTACACCCCTAGTGAAAATGTCAAAATTGTGCCCAAAGTGTCAATATTTTGTGTGGCCACCATTATTTTCCAGCACTCCCTTAACTCTCTTGAGCATGGAGTTCACTAGAGCTTCACAGGTTGCCACTGGAATCCTCTTCCACTCCTCCATGACGACCTCATGGTACTAGAGACCTTGTGCTCCTCCACCTTCGTCTGAGGATGCCCCACAGATGCTCAATAGGGTTTAGGTCTGAAGACATGCTTGGCCAGTCCATCACCTTTACCCTCAGTTTCTTTAGCAAGGCAGTGGTCATCTTGGAGGTGTGTTTGGGGTCGTTATCATGTTGGAATACTGCCCTGTGGTCCAGTTTCCCAAGCGAGGGGCTCATGCTCTACTTCAGTATGTCACAGAACATGTTGGCATTCACGGTTCCCTCAATGAACTGTAGCTCCCCAGTGCTAGCAGCACTCATGCAGCCCCAAACCATGACACTCCCACCACCACGCTTGACTGTTGGCAAGACACACTTGTCTTTGTACTCCTTACCTGGTTGCCGCCACACACGCTTGACACCATCTGAATCAAATTTTATCTTGGTCTCATCAGACCACAGGGAACGGTTCCAGTAATCCATGTCCTTAGTCTACTTGTCTTCAGCAAACTGTTTGCGGGCTTTCTTGTGCATCATCTTTAAAAGGAGCTTCCTTCTGGGACGACAGCCATGCACACCAATTTGATGCAGTGTGTGGCGTATGGTCTGAGCAATGACAGGCTGACCCCCCGCCCTTTCAACCTCTGCAGCAATGCTGGCAGCACTCATACGTCTACTTTCAAAAGACAACCTCTGGATATGATGCTTAGCATGTGCACTCAACTTCTTTGGTCAACCATGGCGAGGCCTGTTCTGACCTGTCCTGTTAAAACACTGTATGGTCTTGGCCACTGTGCTGCAGCTCAGTTTCAGGGTGTTGGCAATCTTCTTACAGCCTAGGCCATCTTTATATAGAGTAACAATTCTTTTTGTCAGATCCTCAGAGAGTTCTTTGCCATGAGGTGCCATGTTGAACTTCCAGTGACCAGTATGAGAGTGTGAGAGCGATAACACCAAATTTAACACACCTGCTCCCCATTCACACCTGAGACCTTGCAACACTAACGAGTCACATGACACAGGGGAGGGAAATTTTTTTTTGATTTTTTTTTTTTTTGATTTTGTATACTTTATTGATCCCCAGAGAGGAAATTGAGGGCATCCACTTGGATGGATGAAGCAACCAAGGTACGGCGCTATCCCTTTACCATTCACAAACACATTCACACCTAGGGCCACTTTAGAGTCTCCAATTAACCTAACCTGCATATTTTTGGCCTGTGGGAGGAAACTGGAGAAATCCCGGAGTAAACCCATGCAGACATGGGGAGAACATGCAAACTCCACACAGAATACTGTTGGTCAGGGGCTGGGATCGAACCAGGAATCTCATGGCCAAGGGTGAGTTGCTGTGCTGTCACAGTGCTAACCACTGCGCCACTGCATTAGCAATGGCTAATTGGGCACAATTTGGACATTTTCACTCGGGGTATACTCACTTTTGTTGCCAGCGGTTTAGACATTAATGGCTGTGTGCTGAGTTATTTTGAGGGGACAGCAAATTTACACTGTTAACTGACTACCTTGTATCAAAGTGTCATATCTCCAGTGTTGTCCCATGAAAAGATATAATAAAATATTTACAAAAATGTGAGGGGCGTACTCACTTTCGTGAGATACTGTAGATTGTTATACTTTAGGTCATCTCAATTTTGTGAGGTTTATTTCAGTAAGCACAAAGTTAAAAAATGATAAAGTGAAGTACTTATAACAGTAGCCCCCCACAAACGCAGACAGACGCACACCATTAGAACTTTGGTGCACTAGAAGCTGGAGGGGAATCGACAGCCACCTCACTATCGATTCAATTGTGATTCAGAGGGCTGTGATACGATGAGAGAATGATTATTGATGCAGCTTGATGCATCTCTTTTATTCTATTCACAATTTCTTTTTTCCCTTCTCACTGTCCGACTACTTGGTACTTTCAAAGCAAGGTATTTTTTAAATTAATTTTTCATTTACTTCCAGTTATCTTTTCTTAACTAAACAAATGGAAGAGAGGTGTGAAAGTCAACTGAAATGCTGCATTAAACCAGCACATCCTACTACAGGTACTACAATACCTGGTTACTTCCTCTCCTGCCAAGGTAACACCTAAAGGGAGATTTTACACTTGGCTGGTAATTTTCAGAAGTGCTTTTATTTTAATAGTCATAATAATAATAATAATAATAATGGTTTGCATTTATATAGTGCCTTTCAATGAAAATCCATTATTCATTCACTCCACAGACAGACAATGGTAGCGGTAAGCTACTACTGTAGCCACAGCTGCCCTGCGACAGACTGATGGAAACATGGCTGCCAATCCGCACCAACGGCCTCTCTGACCACTACCAAACATTGATGCACATTCATACCCAGTGTCATGGACTGCTAGTAATTTACTTAACTTAATCCTTGCCTGGCCACTTAAAGTGACCGTTGCGGCCAATCGTCTGAAGGCAGGGCAATCTTGGGCTAGGGCGATGAGGTCAGCCAGAGGTGTTATCATTGCAGTATGGGTCATCCAGGACAGTCTGGGCTGACCTCGGGGGCAATCCCAGCCCTGGGGGGGTGGACAAGCACTGGCGGAGAAGGCCTGCTTGGCCGGTGTCCCGTCTTCCAGCCTGGCCAAATGACTGAGGAGCCGCAGCCTCCCTCTTCTGATGACGGTGGAGATGGGGATAGGACAGCAAGCCCTCCTGTAGACCTCATCGTTTGTGGTGTGGTGGAACCTTTAGATGGCGAGGATGTTACGGAGCCAGGTGCGATGGAATGTATCCAGATGGTGGATGGTTGTGGTGGAGAGGGTCCAGGACTTAGACCTGTAAAGGAGGACGGGGATCACACAGGTGTTCAAGATTCGCAACTTTGTGGTCGTGCGGATCTTACCGCTCCACCAGATTCTCTGGAGGTGTCCGAAAGCACTGCGAGACAGCTGCAGGTGGCGAATAATCTCTGGGTCTGATGAGCAGGAGTTGGTGATCTTATATCTGAGGTAGACAAAGTCGTTGACAGTCTCAACCGGCTTGTCTTTGATGGTGATGACCGTCCGCATAGCACAGGTCTGTGAAGTGGGAGTGGAAGTCAACTCCGAGATTGGGGCAGTGTTCTGTTGCGTTCTTGACCCAGTAGTCAACCGCAACATTGAAGAAGTTTGGCATGGCGACTCATCCCTGCTGGACTCCAGACGTGGTGACTAAAGGGTCTGACGTCACCCTCGGCGCGTACCCTGCACGTGGTGTTGGTGTAGAGAGAGATCTCTACACCAACAATGCTAGTAAAGGAAGGCAGAATATGTCTGTCAGGTAGACTTTTATTTTATCAGTCCCACTGGCCTGCGGTTAAAGATGTTAATTTTTGGGTACAGCCTATTGTACATACATTTTTTCAAAAAATACTTTCATTGAATTTCTTGGAATAAAACTGGTTTGTGAATATCACTCATAGTCCTTAGATAAAATTCAAGCAGAGCGAATTGTCAGAAAACAGACTAAGAAGCGGTAAATGTCAGGGAACTGTTAAGTCCTCTTCCCTGCCCTGGACAGCTCGTGGGCTGGAACCAAAAACACAGCTAGGCATGAACAAGACTCCAAAACATCTTCATGGCAGAAGCGTGGGTAACACGCCGATGTAAGACAAGGACATCGCACTAGACATAGACTCACACTGGCATTAATAGACGAGGGGGCAATCAAGACAACACAGCACAGGGCGAGCAATCATGACTGACAGCTGACACATGAGGAAAACAGGTGACCGGATGGGCAGGGCTACACACACAACAGACGGAGGACACACAGGACATGAACACAGGACCAGGGAATACATGACCATGAAAAATGATAACAACAACAGAGAATCATACCAAACTAAACTCAAACCCCAGACTAGAATAAAGAACAACACAACTATGATAATAAATAATAATAAACTCAGAATTCCAAAATACAAACTGGGCTGAGGCAGGGAAAACAGAGAAAGGCAAAAATAAACTCAATGCATGAGCATGGTCCCCAGACCATGCCCAGAATTCTGACAGAGACACATTTTCCCACTGAGATACAGTAGGATCCAGTCAATATGTTGAGAGAAACAAAAAGGGCCTTTAATGCACTGGTCAAAACCCAGCATGAAAGGAAATGTAAACTTATGACAACATCTGACATACTTTCAATATTTTCAGCTCCCTAACTGCTATGGAATAGAGCAGGGATGGGCAACTTTGGTGGTAGTGACACCCACAATTTTTTTCCCTCACTTCCCGAGGGCCAGATTTACATAAACCTTGGGGGGGCGGGGGGTTATTTTCTTCAAAGTCAAAAGTTTCACAATTAGAACTGAAAATGCAAATAAAAATAAAAGCTACTCAGTGTTTTATCATATTAGAACTAAAATTACTGATAAAATTATATCATGACCTAAAACTCTCTCCATCAAAATGATGAGCAAAGAGAAATTCTGGATGGTAATTAACAAAAAAGCCAAGAAGAAAAAGAAATATGATGAAGAAAGATGTTTTGAAAATATTAGAAGAAAATGATCAAAGTTACAAAATAGTTTTTATGATCAATATGCTACATTTCTGATTTTAAATTAGCCATTTTTTTGCAAATCTATTTTGGTATGAGATGTTCAAGAGTCTACTGATAACTTTGTATCATTTTATTTAAAAATTTATAACTTTTTAGTCATACTGGTGGTTTTTCTAAATTAGTGAGTTTTTCTGTCGTAAATTTGCCATTTCTTATATAAATATGCCTTTCAGTTTTAAACTTGTTACTGTAAATACTCCTCAGCGAGGAAATGTAGCATTTATTGTTGTTTAAAAGCAGCTTTACTTTTTTACTTACTACTCCTGTGGGGTGAGGGCTGGGCGGCCATCACCATGCGCAAAGCCAATCAGGTTACCCTGTGTGTGCCAACATTGCTGGTTTTGGGCCAGCTCCTCTGTGTCGTCAACAGCGGTTCCAAGCTGTTGGAGGTCTCTTTCCACCACATCGAACCATTTGGTACGTGGCTTGCTCCGAGGTCTTTTCCATCCTGAGGCCCTGGGGTCAAACATGAGGATGGCTTTTGTTGGGTGTTCTGGTGAAAGGCGGGGGACATGGCCAAACCAGGGGATACGTCGCTGTGTAATAAGATGGGATGCTGATGTGTGCGGGCTTGGAGCGCATCATTAGAAGTGTGCTAGGGCCACCTGATGTTCTCGATGACTCTGAGGGCCCGACTATCAAACCCATCCACTCTCGAGGCCAGAGTATTATTAAGTGGCCATGTCTCTGACCCACAGAGTAGAATGGAGAGGACTGACGCATTGTATATGTGGAGCTTCATTTTTCGGTAGATTGAACGATGGCGCCAGAGAGGTTGCCATAGTGGCTGCATAGCTGATTCAGCGAGGCCACGTAATAGCAAAACCAAAAGCAGCCTACTCTGAACATTACTACTTTTGACAGCCTATTAATGTGGTCTCAGCATGCAACACATACAGTGGTATGAAAAAGTGTTTACACCCCTTTCTGATTTCTCATTTTTTTGTATGTTTGTCACACTTAAATGTTTCAGGTCATCAAACAAATTTAAATATTAGACAAAGATAACACAAGTAAACACAAAATGCAGTTTTTTTTTGTAACTTAAGATTTTTATTCATTTTTCATTATATATATTGCATTCAGATCACAGTCTACATTTAAAAAAAAAACAAAGGGGCTAGAGTAAAAAAGAAAAAGGAGAAAAAAAAAAAAAAAGGGGGGGGGGACAAATGTTGGAGCATCAAGTTTTTAGTTTCCATCTCTTAATTCTTCTGGTTTTTCCAGCGTCTTTGGTTATTCTTTCAATATCTGTCTCGTTGTTGCACTTTGTAGTGTGTCCATTTCCGCCATTTTTTTTCCCATAGTCCTTCTTGCATTCTTTGTCGATATGTTAGTTTTTCCATCATACGTATGTCCTCAATAATGTCAGTCCATTGCTCTTGGTCAGGAAGAACTTCTGATCGCCATTTTTTTGTGATTGTTTTTTTACATGCAATCAACAAGATTTTAACTAGATATCTGTCCTCAGCCTGTATAACATTGTCTCTTTTAAGATCACATAGGTACATCAAGTTACAGTTCATTGGTATATTATATCCTAATATCCTCTGTATTGTCACATGTATAGATTTCCAGAATGATGAGATTTTGCTGCATTTCCAAAACATATGCGAGTGGTCTGCATTTTGAGCCCCACATCCCCTCCAGCATATAGATTGGGTATTTGTATACTTTCCTTGAATCTGTGGTGTAATGAAAAAGCGAATCAGGTTTTTCCATCCAAATTCCCTCCATGTTCTTGAATTTGTTGACGTGTGTTGTGTTTTCCATATTTCCTGCCAGCTTTCTTCTGTTATGTTTAAATTGAGCTCTTTCTCCCATTTCTCCTTTATATAGTTACTTGAATGATTGTTTGCCATAAGTTTCTGATATAGCTTTGAAATAATTCTTGTTTTATTTCCTGTATATGAGCTTAAAATGAATTGTATAATCTCGCTCACATCTGTTTGGAGGTTATGCCTAATCTTCTTCATATAATAGTCTCTCATGTGCAGATATCTGAAGAATTCCGATCTTTCTAGTTTAAATTTTCTCCTGATGTTTACAAAGCTCCCGAGATCTTTTTTTCCGATATTGCCCCATGCTGTGATTCCCTTGTTCACCAGATTTTTGTATCCCCTATCTTGTTTTGCCGGTTCAAACTGACTGTCAAATGCTACCCATTTCAATAGTTTTATGTCTTCCTTTATATTATACTTTTGTACTATTTTATACCACAGTTCTAAAGTAAATTTAGTGATTGGGTCTATTTGTTTGATTTGCTTATATGCATCTTTATCTCCTATTATGCTTTGTACTGGGAGTCCCTCAATTTCCTTTTCCATTTCTTTCCATTTTGCCTCATATCCCTCGTCGCACCAACATAGTAGTAGTAGATTAGTTTATTTGACAGGGACAGTGCAATAAACATAGACAATTAATCAAAGACAATCAATCTGATGTGTTGCACATAGAGTGTATAGCTATTAGCTAATTCGCAACTCTTGTCCCTGGATGGGCTTTAGAAAAAAGAATCAAGATAAAAAATATACACAATAACCACATACATCAATGCAGAAAAATTATAAATACACAATTATAAATATTATAAATATTATAAATACACAAATATAACAGCCTGACTCACATTTAACATAAATATTATAAATATTATAAATACACAAATATAACAGCCTGACTCACATTTAACACATATAACATAACTCACATTTGCCTATTTCAGGCCTTCCTCCCTTCGTCACTCACTATAAACAAACACATTTATTCCTTCCCTTCATTCACTCTCACTTTGCAGACAATTAATTCATACATGAGTACATTATGAGTACATATGATATATCTTATTTGTGCTGAGTAGTAATATTCCTTTAGACTCGGTAGGCCCATGCCTCCTTTCTCTTTTGGTAACTGGAGAGTTTTATATTTCACTCTTGGTTTTTTACCTCCCCAAACAAATCTCGATATCATCCTGTCCCACTTTGAGAATTGGGCATCTGGAATCTCTGTTGGTATAGCCTGGAAGAGGTAAAGTAATCTAGGTTGTATGCTGATTTTGACCGTCTCAATTTTTGAATTCAGATCCATATTTAAGATTGACCATCTATCAATATCTTTTTTTATTTCTTGTTCCAACCTATCATAGTTTGCTTTATAGATTTTGCTTAGATCTTTAGGTATGTTCACTCCAAGGTATTTTATTTCTTTTTGTTTCCAGTTTAGTTTGATCTTATCAGTTATCTGGTTTAGAGGGTTATAGTGGAATGTCAGTATTTGTGTTTTTGTTATGTTTATCTTGTATCCTGATAATTTTCCAAAATTTTCTATCAAGTTCATCATTTCCATTATTGATTCATCTGGTTGTTCAAGGTAAACTATAATATCATCTGCAAATAGCCCAATCTTGTGTTCCGCCCCCTTTATTGTTACACCTTTTAATTTCTTATTTTGTCGTATCGCTTGAGCCAGTGGCTCTATGAACAGAGCAAACAAGGTGGGCGATAAGCAGCATCCCTGCCTAGTTGATCTTTGTATATTTACTTTGTCTGTTAAGCTACCGTTTATCTTGATTCTTGCCACAGGTTCTTGATACAGCGTCCTTATGCACTGTACTGATTTTTCGTTAAATCCAAAGCGTTCCAGCACACTATATAGGAATTTCCAGTTAACCCTGTCAAATGCTTTTTCTGCGTCTAAACTCATTATTACTGTGCTTTTCTTTTCTTTATGTATTTGATTAATTATATGTATTGTTCTCCTGATATTGTCATGTGTTTGGCGTCCCTCTATGAAACCAGTTTGATCATCTTCTATCAATTCCGTCAAGAATGTCTTTATTCGTTTACATATAATTGTTGTATATATTTTATAATCCACATTTAATAAAGAGATTGGCCTATAGTTTCCGCATTGTTCTCTATCTTTCCCTGGCTTTAAAATGACTGAAATAATGGCTTCGTTCCATGATGGAGGTATTTTGTTGTTGTTCAACGTCCAGTTAAATGACTTTAGAAGCTGTGGCGTGAGTTCTTCTATAAACAGTTTATAAAACTCAGATGGGTATCCATCACTACCTGGTGATTTACCTTTTTTAAGTGACTTAATCACATCTCTAATCTCTTGTGTTGTTATTTCTGCTGTTAGCTTTTCATTTTGTTGATTTCCTATTGATGGCAAGTCCAATGTGCATAGAAATTTTTTAATATCTTTAGTATTTGTTTCTTCAGGTTGCGAGTATAGTTCTTGGTAGAAATTATGGAATATTTCTTCGATGTTTTCTGGGTTAACTGTGGTTTTATTTGTGGTGGGGTCTTTAATCTTATATACATTATTCATTGTTTGTTGTTTTCTTAACCGTTTTGCCAGCAGTTTTGTGGCTTTTGGTCCCGTTTCATAATATTTTTGCTTTAGATATCTATTTTTCCTTTCAATTTCATCCATTTGTGTTTCTTTTATCTTTATTTTTTCTTCTTTAATTTCTTGATATATTTTTGGGTCATTTGTGCTTTGATGTTTATGTTCTAATTCCCTCAGTCTCTCACATCTTTGTTCATATGCTTCCAGTTTAGTCTTATTTGCTTTTCCTGTTTCAACAATTAATTTACCTCTTAACACGGCTTTTAGTGCATCCCATAGTATTGTTGGGTCCACTTCTTCATTGTCATTCTCTTGGATATATTCATTTATGTTTACTTTTTTTTTCCCACAATATCTTTATTGAACCTTTTTTTTTTTTAACAAACATGATACAAACAATCAAACACTAACACTAAAGTACTACAAAAAAAAAATACACTAAAAACACCAACAACCACCAACAAAATCAAATCTTCAACAATGCTCCTCTGTTTAGTCTAGACAATCCAATACATAAGTATATATATTATGTTCACCAGTTTGGAATTTACAAGGTCCACACTAGGGATGGGCATAATTTACCGATTAACCGATAATTGATCATTAAGAATTTCACCGAGGAAGTTCATTTTCGTCGACAAACCGTTTTTTTTTTTTTAAACAATCCGAGGCCTAGTGTACGGCCGTCCTCAAACAATGCAATGGCAAAATTTGGGCACCAGGGGGCAACATTACACCATCGCCGTACCCTGGCGTGCCTCAGTTGATACACGCGGGCTTCCGTAGGGCAATCGCCAAATCATTAAGCGGTTACGGCGAAGTGTTGCGTGGGACCATTTCAATTTAAAAAATGACCAGGTGTACTGCAATCACTGCAATGCAGCATACAAATATACCTCATCGACAGGGTCCATGGAACACCCTTATTACGCAAAGAAACCGCCAACAGTGGTTGCGCGCTGAGTAATGGCGGTCGTGAAGATTCTTTTTTTTTTTCAGAAACTTTATTGAGAAGGTCATGAAGATTCGGTGTACACACGTCGAGGGAAGCTGCAGGAGGCGGCGTAGTAGCTCGACGGGAAGACTATTTCGCACAAAATGGCACAAGAGAACAGCAAAAAGTTCTGCGCGGCTAGACTAAGTAACACGAGCGATAGAGCAATGAATGCGGTCTTCGTTTGTTGGGTGGCCGCTCGGCAGGGAGACAAGGTGGGTAAAACGTCTCGGCCAATCAGCTTGCGGGGTGAAACGTCTCGGCCAATCAGCTTGCGAGATTCCCGAGCCGAGCCAACACGAGAACAGAGAGAGGGCTCTCCGTGCACCTGATGTTATAATGTAGTCTACCTGCTTTGTTACGTACCTAAAAATGTTAATGATTAACCGATTATTAATCATTAATTCTCCCGACGATCGGTGAAGAAAATTTCACCGAATGCCCATCCCTAGTCCACACACATCATTCACCTTCTTCTTCAAGAGTTATGTTTAAATTTTTTACATAATCAATAAAAGGTCTCCATATATTCTCAAACACAATTTCCTTTGATTTCAGTATATATGTTATTCTTTCTAATGGAAGGTTTGTTAACATCTGTCTTAACCACTGAGTCACATCTGGTCTATGAGTCTTTTTCCATAATAGTGCAATACATTTTTTGGCATTAAGCAAACTGAGGTCTATGAATGTTCTTTCACTTTTATTAAAATTATGCTTTTCTGGGTACAGACCCAACAAAAACAGTTTAGGATTCAATATGATTTGTTTTGAGATTATTTTTTTCAATTGTTACCCTCACCTCTTCCCAAAACATTCTTATTAATCTACATTCCCATAAACAATGAAATAGGGTTCCTTTACTTTCCATGCATTTTGTGCATGTATCTGGTATATTTTTGTTATATCTATTTAACTCCTCCGGTGTAACATACATCCGCATTAACCATTTGAAATGTATCAATTTAAGGCGTGCATTTATTGATTTGGTTTGAGCTTCTGTACAAGCCAATTCCCATTGTTCCTCTGAAATTTCAGTTTGCAGATCTTCTTTCCAGTAGTTTAATCTTTTCAGTGAATTTTCACTTGAAGATAGTGTCAATGAGTTATAAAACTCTGAAATAATACCCTTTCTTTTACTATCTTTCATCATCATTTTTTCCAAGGATGAATAAATAGGTCGAGTGAGAGCTTTATTTTGATTTGATCGAATAAAGTTTCTAAGTTGAAGATATTTAAAAAAATGTGTTCTATTGAGATTAAATTTGATCCTCAGCTCTTCAAAAGACATTATGTTATCTGCACATGGCAAATATAAATCCTGAATCTTTTGTATCCCTTTTAAATTCCATACTTTAAATACAGCGTCCGCTCTCCCTGGTTTAAAATATTGATTACCCCATATTGGACTAAATTGTGACAATAACTGTGGTTCTTTTAAATAGTTTTTAGCTTCACACCATATTTTGATCATATGCTTTACAAATGGATTTTTAACTTGTTTTTGTAATTTTTTTGCCGAATCTGAGTATATGAATATGGGAAGAGGTAAAGGTAAATTGTATGATTCCATTTCAGTCCAGTGAGGGAGATCATTTGATGAAAAATAATATGTCATAGACCTCAGTTGTGCCGACCAATAATACAACATAAAATTTGGACATTTCAGACCTCCACGATCAAATGGTAAATATAATAAAGACAAACGTAATCTAGCCCTCCTGTTGTTCCATATAAATTCCACTAACTTTTTTTTTATTCTTGAGAATAGATCTAAAGGTGGTGATAAGGGAATGTATTGAAATAAATAAAGTATTTTAGGTAAAATATTACTTTTAAGTATATTGATTCTCCCGATCATCGACATTGGTAGTGACATCCATCTCTGAGTTAACTCATTGATATCTGACATTAAGGCTTCATAGTTGACACTGGCGACTGATTCTAGCTTAGGCACAATTTGGATTCCTAAATATTTAAACTGATTTACAACATTGAATTGATTTACCTCAGGGGCTGGGTAATTTCTCTGGGTCTCATTTAGCATTAATATTGAAGATTTAGTTTTATTTATTTTATATCCTGATATTTCCCCAAAATTCTTTATTAAATTCAACAAGGTTGGAATTGATTTTTTTAGATTCGACATAAACAAAATTATGTCATCGGCATACAGGGAGATTTTATGTTCTGTTGGTCCAACTTTAATTCCATGTATTTGTGAATGTAAACGTATCTCTATCGCTAAAGGTTCAATTGCCATAGTAAACAGTAAAGGTGAAAGTGGACAGCCTTGTCAACATCCTCTATTGATTTTTATTGGTTTTGAAATATTGTTATTTGTTAGGATTTCTGCTGTAGCATTATTGTATATTATTTGAACCCATTTTATGAAATTATTTCCAAGTCCAAACCTTTGTAGGACTTCAAAAAGAAAGGGCCATTCAACTCTATCAAAGGCCTTTTCGGCGTCCAGTGATAGGAGAGCTGTATCCGGTGCTTCTTTATTAAAATAAATAATATTAAATAGTCTTCTTACATTATGGAAGCCTTGTCTACCCTTTATAAAGCCATTCTGATCTCGATTAATAATATTTGGTAAAATTTCTTGTATTCGTCTTGCTAAAATTTTACAGATTATCTTAAGGTCGGCGTTTAATAGGCTTATTGGTCTCATATTTTCACATTTATTAGAGGGCTTACCTGGTTTTGGCAGCAGTATAATTAAGGCATTATTTATGTATGATGGTAAATTATTATTTTGAAATGCTTCTAAAACCATTTCCAAAAAAGGTTTTATTAATTTATTCTTAAATTTTTTATAAAGGTCAACTGGAAGACCATCTGGTCCTGCACTTTTTCCTGATTTCATATTATCAATGGCTAGCCCAACTTCTTCTTGACTAATTTTAGACTCCAATATCTCCCTGTTTTCATTTGGAATACACGGTATAGATAGTTCGTTCAAAAACCCATTTAGTTTTGTTAAATCAGGTTCATTTTTGGTATCATATAATTTTTCATAGTAATCTCTAAAGGCTCTATTAATTTCTAAAGGATCTATAACTACCTGTCCATTACTTATAATACTGGTAATTGGTGTTTTAATTTCTAATTGTTTAATCTGCCATGCTAATAATTTTCCTGATTTTTCACCTTGTTCATAAAAAGATTGTTTCAATCTTAGAAGACTCGAGGCAGCTCTATTCGCTGATTTTTTGTCGTATTCAGCTCTCAAAATCAGTAATTCATTCTCCAACCTTGGGTCACTTCCTGCATACACTTTTTCCTGAAGACTTTTTATTTTATGTTCCAATTTAGCTCTCTCCTCTCGAGTCTTCTTAGATTTTGATCCTGTATAACTAATAATATGTCCCCTAATAAAAGCTTTGAAAGCCTCCCACTTTACACATGCTGATGTTTGTGTAGTATTGATGTCAAAGAACTCGTCTATCTGTTTTTCTATATACTTGACAAATTCCTCATCCTGAAGCCATTTATGCTGAAATTGCCATCTACCTGATTCCTTTGTCAATTTTTTATCTACATATATTAGACAACAGGGTGCATGATCAGAGATCACGATGTTATCATAAAAGCAGTTTTGAATCTTGGACCTTAATTCTGTGGAAATCAAAAAATAATCAATACGCGAGAATGTCTTGTAGGTACTGGAATAACAAGAATAGGCTTTAACTTGTGGTTTCATTTCTCTCCATATATCTAACAATCTCAATTCTTTCATAAAATGATTAATAGTCATCCTACATCCAATGTGCGTACAATCCAGTCCTGTTGATCTATCTATACCTGGATTCAATGTACAATTAAAATCCCCTGCTATTATATGTTGCCCTGTAAGTGATGATAAGATAAGAAATAAATTAGCAAAGAACTTCTGATCATCTATATTGGGACCATATAAGTTCACAAGATTTATATTTTCTAATAGCAAAGAACCTTGAATGATTACATATCTTCCAAATTTGTCTCCAATTACATTTTTCACTTGAAAAGGAACTGATTTATGTATGAGAGTCATAACTCCCCTGGCTCGGGATGAAAATGAAGAGGTGAATACACTTCCTTGCCATCTACTCCTAATTCTTTTAACATCCTCCTCTATTAGATGAGTTTCTTGTAAAAACACAATTTTTGAACCCATGTCTTTTATTTTATTCATAACTTGTTTAAGTTTTTTTAAATTTTGTAGACCTCTGCAATTCCATGAAGTTAAATTAAGATTAACACTTTGGTTTATGATCAATAGAGAGTTTGGGATTACCTTGCAGTGTAAACATGCTCATACAGAGAAGCAAAAACATGAGTGGTTGAACATTCATCCTACAAACTACACACAAACAAATTTCCCCTTCCCACACTTGTGGCAAACCCCCCAAAATCAAAAGAAAAATTCTGTCTCCCGATATAGCCATCGACCGTTCCACACCCACGGGGAACAGCCTAAGCCACTCCTTCTTCATCCTCCCAATCACCCTAACTCTACTGCTTTTAATGACATAACATTAATTCTCCTCTGTAGTTTTCCATCTTAACTCCAAAATTTTTAACAACTTTGTACATCATAGTTTTTTTTGTTTGTTTTGTTTTTGTTTTTGTTTTTTTTAATATATAATACAATCTATATTTTGTAAACTTACTATTTACTTCAAGTCAGTCAGATGCCTGTGCAAATGCTTAATTATTCTACCTTATATTTTGTTCATGCTTAGCTCCCACCAGTCTCTTCTTCTTCTTTGATCTTCTTGATGAACTCCTGCGCCTCCTCTGGGGTCTTGAAGATGTGGGTTCTGCCCTCATACGTGGTCAGCAGTCTCGCAGGATAGATTACACCATGACGAATCCCAAGGTTGCGCAGCTCCTTACGTACGGGATCAAACTGCTTCCTCAATTGCTGGATTCCTGTGGCCAAATCTGGGTAGAACCGCACCTGCTGGTCCTGGTGTTTAAGCTCTCCTTTAGCTCGTGCAGCGTTGAAGATCTTCATCCTGTCTCTGTTGCTAAGAAACTTCATAATTAAGGTCCTCGGCGGTCCCTTATCTCTCCGTGGGCCAATACGATGTGCATTTTCCAGAACCACTGCTGATTGCAACTCCGCGCTGCCCAGCGCCTCCGGAATCCACTTTTCCAGAAAGGAACATACGTCCCGACCTTCTGATTCCTCTGGAAGACCCACCAGCCTCAAGTTATTCTGTCTCGACCGAGATTCCAAATCCAAAATATTATCTTCCAGAGATTTATTTTTTTTTTCCAAAGTGCGCACCTTTAATTGAAGACGGGTGACGTCATCTTCAGCACTAGCGAGACGGAGCTCCATCTGCGCCGTTCGTTCTACACAGTCACCCAATTCCTTTCTTATTCCTTCCAACGCTGTCATAACCCCATCAAATCTAGAGGAAAAGTCCGCTCTCATTGAACTCATGGCAGCCATCAGCGTATCTGCGCCTCCCCCCGCAGACATCGCACCGTTGCCAGCCTCCTCCGCCATATATGGAGTTTTATTTGCTGCGTCACAGACCTGAAAGTCCGTTAATTTGGACTGTTTCGGCGGCTCGCTTTTTCCTTTACCTGGTTTTCCAGCCTTAGGCTTCGCCGACATATCCTCGCCCGAACGCTGGGATACGTTCTGTCCCAAATGAGAGAGTTATTTGCCGATTTTTTTTCTCCAGGAGCAGAGCAGAGCGAGACACGTCCGTCCTACGTGGCAGCCATAACCGGAAGTCATTTATGTTTACTTTTATTCTTTCTTTCATTTTATCATCATTTAACAGTCCTACATTAAGTTTCCATGTTGTTTGTCGTTTTCTATTGTTTAAATTTATTTCCATGTATATAGGATTATGATCTGATATTTCTGCCCCTCCAATCCAACAATTTCTCACCCTGTGTCTGTCATCTTCATTCACAAGGAAGTAATCTATTCTAGAGTGTACTTTATGGACTGCTGAATAATGTGTATAGTCTTTTTCGAGTGGGTGCAGGTCCCTCCAAATGTCTACCATACCCATTTCTGCCAGTGAGGTTCTTATGAATTTTGTTACATGTTTTTTTGTCTTCTTAACACTTGTTGTATCAATTTCATGATCCATGACAGCATTTAAGTCTCCTCCACAAATTAGGACTCCTTCACTGTGTGTTGCTATGAGATCAAACAGATGTTGAAAAAAACCCTTGTCACTTTCTGGTGGGGCATAGATGTTCACTAATGTGATCTGCATTCCATCTATGCTACCCTTTATTATTACATACCTGCCTTCTTTATCCTGGATTTCCTGTTCACATTCAAATTGTATTTTATTTGAGATTAGTATCATAACCCCCCTTTTAGTTCCTCCCTTAAATGAACTGTAGTAGGAGTTCTTATAGCCAAATCTCTTTAGTTTCACATGTTCTGTCTTGCTCAAATGTGTCTCTTGCATAAATATAATTTCGGCTTTTTCTTTCTTGAATTTTCTTATTATTCTTTCCCTTTTAACAGGTGAGTTCAGACCATTCACGTTTAGTGTTATTATCTTAAGATTTTTACCCATAATCATGTTTTTCCATTTTTTTAACTTGTGCTCCTAGCCCCTTTAACAACAAAAATAACACATATTTATATAAAAACACATTAAAAGACTTCCGGTTATGGCTGCCACGTAAGATGGACGTGTCTCATCCTGCTCTGCTCTTGGAGAAAAAAAATCGGCAAATAACTCTCTCATTTGGGACAGAACGTATCCCAGCGTTTGGGCGAGGATATGTCGGCAAAGCCTAAGGCTGGAAAACCAGGTAAAGGAAAAAGCGAGCCGCCGAAACAGTCCAAATTAACGGTCTTTCAGGTCTGTGACGCAGCAAATAAAACTCCATATATGGCGGAGGAGGCTGGCAACGGTGCGATGTCTGCGGGGGGAGGCGCAGATGCGCTGATGGCTGCCATGAGTTCAATGAGAGCGGACTTTTCCTCTAGATTTGATGGGATTATGACAGCGTTGGAAGGAATAAGAAAGGAACTGGGTGACTGTGTAGAACGAACGGCGCAGATGGAGCTCCGTCTCGCTAGTGCTGAAGATGACGTCACCCGTCTTCAATTAAAGGTGCGCACTTTGGAAAAAAAAAATAAATCTCTGGAAAATAATATTTTGGATTTGGAATCTCGGTCGAGACAGAATAACTTGAGGCTGGTGGGTCTTCCAGAGGAATCAGAAGGTCGGGACGTATGTTCCTTTCTGGAAAAGTGGATTCCGGAGGTGCTGGGCAGCGAGGAGTTGCAATCAGCAGTGGTTCTGGAAAATGCACATCATATTGGCCCACGGAGAGATAAGGGACCGCCGAGGACCTTAATTATGAAGTTTCTTAGCAACAGAGACAGGATGAAGATCTTCAACGCTGCACGAGCTAAAGGAGAGATTAAACACCAGGACCAGCAGGTGCGGTTCTACCCAGATTTGGCCACAGGAATCCAGCAATTGAGGAAGCAGTTTGATCCCATACGTAAGGAGCTGCGCAACCTTGGGATTCGTCATGGTGTAATCTATCCTGCGAGACTGCTGACCACGTATGAGGGCAGAACCCACATCTTCAAGACCCCAGAGGAGGCGCAGGAGTTCATCAAGAAGATCAAAGAAGAAGAAGAGACTGGTGGGAGCTAAGCATGAACAAAATATAAGGTAGAATAATTAAGCATTTGCACAGGCATCTGACTGACTTGAAGTAAATAGTAAGTTTACAAAATATAGATTGTATTATATATTAAAAAAAACAAAACAAAAACAAAACAAACAAAAAAAACTATGATGTACAAAGTTGTTAAAAATTTTGGAGTTAAGATGGAAGACTACAGAGGAGAGTTAATGTTACGTCATTAAAAGCAGTAGAGTTAGGGTGATTGGGAGGATGAAGAAGGAGTGGCTTAGGCTGTTCCCCGTGGGTGTGGAACGGTCGATGGCTATATCGGGAGACAGAATTTTTCTTTTGATTTTGGGGGGTTTGCCACAAGTGTGGGAAGGGGAAATTTGTTTGTGTGTAGTTTGTAGGATGAATGTTCAACCACTCATGTTTTTGCTTCTCTGTATGAGCATGTTTACACTGCAAGGTAATCCCAAACTCTCTATTGATCATAAACCAAAGTGTTAATCTTAATTTAACTTCATGGAATTGCAGAGGTCTACAAAATTTAAAACTTAAACTTAAAAAAACTTAAAAAAACTTAAACAAGTTATGAATAAAATAAAAGACATGGGTTCAAAAATTGTGTTTTTACAAGAAACTCATCTAATAGAGGAGGATGTTAAAAGAATTAGGAGTAGATGGCAAGGAAGTGTATTCACCTCTTCATTTTCATCCCGAGCCAGGGGAGTTATGACTCTCATACATAAATCAGTTCCTTTTCAAGTGAAAAATGTAATTGGAGACAAATTTGGAAGATATGTAATCATTCAAGGTTCTTTGCTATTAGAAAATATAAATCTTGTGAACTTATATGGTCCCAATATAGATGATCAGAAGTTCTTTGCTAATTTATTTCTTATCTTATCATCACTTACAGGGCAACATATAATAGCAGGGGATTTTAATTGTACATTGAATCCAGGTATAGATAGATCAACAGGACTGGATTGTACGCACATTGGATGTAGGATGACTATTAATCATTTTATGAAAGAATTGAGATTGTTAGATATATGGAGAGAAATGAAACCACAAGTTAAAGCCTATTCTTGTTATTCCAGTACCTACAAGACATTCTCACGTATTGATTATTTTTTGATTTCCACAGAATTAAGGTCCAAGATTCAAAACTGCTTTTATGATAACATCGTGATCTCTGATCATGCACCCTGTTGTCTAATATATGTAGATAAAAAATTGACAAAGGAATCAGGTAGATGGCAATTTCAGCATAAATGGCTTCAGGATGAGGAATTTGTCAAGTATATAGAAAAACAGATAGACGAGTTCTTTGACATCAATACTACACAAACATCAGCATGTGTAAAGTGGGAGGCTTTCAAAGCTTTTATTAGGGGACATATTATTAGTTATACAGGATCAAAATCTAAGAAGACTGGAGAGGAGAGAGCTAAATTGGAACATAAAATAAAAAGTCTTCAGGAAAAAGTGTATGCAGGAAGTGACCCAAGGTTGGAGAATGAATTACTGATTTTGAGAGCTGAATACGACAAAAAATCAGCGAATAGAGCTGCCTCGAGTCTTCTAAGATTGAAACAATCTTTTTATGAACAAGGTGAAAAATCAGGAAAATTATTAGCATGGCAGATTAAACAATTAGAAATTAAAACACCAATTACCAGTATTATAAGTAATGGACAGGTAGTTATAGATCCTTTAGAAATTAATAGAGCCTTTAGAGATTACTATGAAAAATTATATGATACCAAAAATGAACCTGATTTAACAAAACTAAATGGGTTTTTGAACGAACTATCTATACCGTGTATTCCAAATGAAAACAGGGAGATATTGGAGTCTAAAATTAGTCAAGAAGAAGTTGGGCTAGCCATTGATAATATGAAATCAGGAAAAAGTGCAGGACCAGATGGTCTTCCAGTTGACCTTTATAAAAAATTTAAGAATAAATTAATAAAACCTTTTTTGGAAATGGTTTTAGAAGCATTTCAAAATAATAATTTACCATCATACATAAATAATGCCTTAATTATACTGCTGCCAAAACCAGGTAAGCCCTCTAATAAATGTGAAAATATGAGACCAATAAGCCTATTAAACGCCGACCTTAAGATAATCAGTAAAATTTTAGCAAGACGAATACAAGAAATTTTACCAAATATTATTAATCGAGATCAGAATGGCTTTATAAAGGGTAGACAAGGCTTCCATAATGTAAGAAGACTATTTAATATTATTTATTTTAATAAAGAAGCACCGGATACAGCTCTCCTATCACTGGACGCCGAAAAGGCCTTTGATAGAGTTGAATGGCCCTTTCTTTTTGAAGTCCTACAAAGGTTTGGACTTGGAAATAATTTCATAAAATGGGTTCAAATAATATACAATAATGCTACAGCAGAAATCCTAACAAATAACAATATTTCAAAACCAATAAAAATCAATAGAGGATGTCGACAAGGCTGTCCACTTTCACCTTTACTGTTTACTATGGCAATTGAACCTTTAGCGATAGCGATACGTTTACATTCACAAATACATGGAATTAAAGTTGGACCAACAGAACATAAAATCTCCCTGTATGCCGATGACATAATTTTGTTTATGTCGAATCTAAAAAAATCAATTCCAACCTTGTTGAATTTAATAAAGAATTTTGGGGAAATATCAGGATATAAAATAAATAAAACTAAATCTTCAATATTAATGCTAAATGAGACCCAGAGAAATTACCCAGCCCCTGAGGTAAATCAATTCAATGTTGTAAATCAGTTTAAATATTTAGGAATCCAAATTATGCCTAAGCTAGAATCAGTCGCCAGTGTCAACTATGAAGCCTTAATGTCAGATATCAATGAGTTAACTCAGAGATGGATGTCACTACCAATGTCGATGATCGGGAGAATCAATATACTTAAAAGTAATATTTTACCTAAAATACTTTATTTATTTCAATACATTCCCTTATCACCACCTTTAGATCTATTCTCAAGAATAAAAAAAAAGTTAGTGGAATTTATATGGAACAACAGGAGGGCTAGATTACGTTTGTCTTTATTATATTTACCATTTGATCGTGGAGGTCTGAAATGTCCAAATTTTATGTTGTATTATTGGTCGGCACAACTGAGGTCTATGACATATTATTTTTCATCAAATGATCTCCCTCACTGGACTGAAATGGAATCATACAATTTACCTTTACCTCTTCCCATATTCATATACTCAGATTCGGCAAAAAAATTACAAAAACAAGTTAAAAATCCATTTGTAAAGCATATGATCAAAATATGGTGTGAAGCTAAAAACTATTTAAAAGAACCACAGTTATTGTCACAATTTAGTCCAATATGGGGTAATCAATATTTTAAACCAGGGAGAGCGGACGCTGTATTTAAAGTATGGAATTTAAAAGGGATACAAAAGATTCAGGATTTATATTTGCCATGTGCAGATAACATAATGTCTTTTGAAGAGCTGAGGATCAAATTTAATCTCAATAGAACACATTTTTTTTAAATATCTTCAACTTAGAAACTTTATTCGATCAAATCAAAATAAAGCTCTCACTCGACCTATTTATTCATCCTTGGAAAAAATGATGATGAAAGATAGTAAAAGAAAGGGTATTATTTCAGAGTTTTATAACTCATTGACACTATCTTCAAGTGAAAATTCACTGAAAAGATTAAACTACTGGAAAGAAGATCTGCAAACTGAAATTTCAGAGGAACAATGGGAATTGGCTTGTACAGAAGCTCAAACCAAATCAATAAATGCACGCCTTAAATTGATACATTTCAAATGGTTAATGCGGATGTATGTTACACCGGAGGAGTTAAATAGTTATAACAAAAATATACCAGATACATGCACAAAATGCATGGAAAGTAAAGGAACCCTATTTCATTGTTTATGGGAATGTAGATTAATAAGAATGTTTTGGGAAGAGGTGAGGGTAACAATTGAAAAAAATAATCTCAAAACAAATCATATTGAATCCTAAACTGTTTTTGTTGGGTCTGTACCCAGAAAAGCATAATTTTAATAAAAGTGAAAGAACATTCATAGACCTCAGTTTGCTTAATGCCAAAAAATGTATTGCACTATTATGGAAAAAGACTCATAGACCAGATGTGACTCAGTGGTTAAGACAGATGTTAACAAACCTTCCATTAGAAAGAATAACATATATACTGAAATCAAAGGAAATTGTGTTTGAGAATATATGGAGACCTTTTATTGATTATGTAAAAAATTTAAACATAACTCTTGAAGAAGAAGGTGAATGATGTGTGTGGACCTTGTAAATTCCAAACTGGTGAACATAATATGTATACTTATGTATTGGATTGTCTAGACTAAACAGAGGAGCATTGTTGAAGACTTGATTTTGTTGGTGGTTGTTGGTGTTTTTAGTGCATTTTTTTTTTTTTGTAGTACTTTAGTGTTAGTGTTTGATTGTTTGTATCATGTTTGTTAAAAAAAAAAAAAAGGTTCAATAAAGATATTGTGGAAAAAAAAAAACATTAAAAAATCTCGACCTCCGTACTTTGGGCCTTTCTTCTGCCCACTGGTCCCTGTTGGTGGGTGGAGGGATTGTCCTCACCGAGTGTAGGGCCCTCCGTAGACCTGTATTTACTATCCAAGAAATAGTCATTAGTCTAGAAATGTCCAACAAATATCACTTAAACCTCTCCTAGCCGTCTGTTTCTCTTTTACCTTGTCTTCTTGGCCTTCATTTCTTCTGTGTCTTTCTTAATCTTTGTTATAATCTAGGCTTTCAGTTGAAAGCCTTGTAGTCTTTCCTGGGCCCGCTGCGCCACGTCTCCCCCCGTCTTTTGCCGTTCACTCGCCTCCACTCCGGCTGTTGTGATGCGTTCAGGGCCTCCGCTGCTCCTACCGTTTCCTCCGGCACGTACACCTCAAGGCCCCGCTCCATCATGTCCTGCGCTGCCTCTCTGGCTGTGTTGTAGGTTCTTACGCCGTTCTCCCAATGAATCTTCATCTTCGTTAGCGGCGTTTGGAATCAAATTTTTTTTTCTTTCAGCGTTTTTTTAATGTTGGCATATTTCTTCCGCTGCTGCACAATTTCTGCCGGGTAGTCATGATCAAAGAATATCTGCTTGTCGCCGATTCGTATCTTTTTTTTCCACGCTCGTGTCAGGATTCTTTCCTTTACATCATATTTCAGAAAGTTTACCACAACTGACCTGGGTGTAGAGCGTGGGTTCGGGTTCTGTGCCGAGGCTCTGTGCGCTCGTTGAATCTGCAGATCCGCTTCGCTGGGCAGTTCCAGCTCTTTTTTTAAGAACTGATCCATGAATTTCGTCATCGAGTTGCCTTCAATGCCCTCCGGGATCCCGAAGATGCGTATATTGCCCCGTCTGGACCTGCTCTCCAAGTCGGTTACTTTCTCCTGCATCCTCTGCATTTGTGCCGTCAGGGTCTGCAGCTGTTTGCTTGCCTCGCTATTCCAATCTTCCAGCTCTGATATTCGGGCCTGCGCTTCTGTCATACACGCCCGCTGGGAGCGCAGCTCCTCCATGTTTTCTGCTAGCTTGCGCTCCATTTCTCTTCGGAGGCCCATAATTTCTTCCTTAATCTCTTTTTTCAGCTCCTCCTTAAGAGCCGCTAAATCCTGTTGTAGCTGCCGTTTGAAGTCTCTCAACTCTTTACCCAAACTGGCGATGCCAGTGTTCATGGTATCGAGTTTTGTGTCTTCCATTTTCTCTGCTGCGGTCACCTCGTTTTTTTGGGCCCCGTGTTCAGCGGTTTCTCCTGCGTTGTTGAAGAGGAATTCTTTAATTTTACTCTGCTTTTGTCCTTGTGCCCGGCTCCTTCGTGTTTTCATCCCTTAGTTTATTGATCCGCTTATGTCGAGTTGGCCATTTACCGATGATTTTTAATCCGGCTAGGGAGAGCTCTCTGTTTAAGCGTTATGTCTCTCCGCCATCTTCCCGGAAGTCCCCCAAAATGCAGTTTTTAAATGAAGATGTTTATTATTAAGGGGAAAAAAAAATCCAAACCTACATGGGTATGAAAAAGTGATTCCCCCCCAAACCTAATAACTGGTTGGGGCACCCTTAGCAGCAGCAACTGCAAACAAGCATTTGCGATAACTGGCAATGAGTTTTTTACAGCGCTGTGGAGGAATTTTGGCCCACTCATCTTTGCAGAATTGTTGTAATTCAGCCACATTGGAGGGTTTTCGAGCATAAACTGCCTTTTTAAGGTCATGCCACAGCATCTCAATCGGATTAGAGGTCAGGACTTTGATTAGGCTACTCCAAAGTCTTCATTTTGTTTTTCTCAAGCCATTCAGAGATGGACTTCCTGGTGTGTTTTGGATCCTTGTCCTGCTGCAGAACCCAAGTGCGCTTCAGCTTGCGGTCACGAACAGATGGCCGGACATTCTCCTTCAGGATTTTTTGGTAGACAGCAGAATTCATGGTTTCATTTACCACAGCAAGTCTTACAGGTCCTGAAGCAACAAAACAGCCCCAGACCATCACACTACCACCACCATATTTTACTGTTGATATGATGTTCCTTTACTGAAATGCTGTGTTACTTTTACGCCGGATGTAATGGGACACACACCTTCCAAAAAGTTCAACTTTTGTCTCGTCAGTCCACAGAGAATTTTCCCAAAAGTCTTGGGGATTATCAAGATGTTTTCTGGCAAAACTGAGACAAGCCTTTATGTTCTTTTTGCTCAGCAGTGGTTTTCATCTTGGAACTCTACCATGCAGGCCATTTTTGCCCAGTCTCCTATGGTGGAGTCATGAACACTGACCTTAACTGAGGCAAGTGAGGCCTGCAGTTCTTTGGATGTTGTGGGGTCTTTTGTGACCTCTTGGATGAGTCGTCACTGCACTCTTGGGGTAATTTTGGTCGGTCGGCCACTCCTGGGAAGGTTCACCACTGTTCCATGTTTTCGCCATTTGTGGATAATGGCTGTCTGTCACTGTGGCTTGCTGAAGTCCCAAAGCTTTAGAAATGGCTTTATAACCTTTTCCAGATTGATGGATCTCAATTACTTTGTTTCTCATTTATTCCTGAATTTCTTTGGATCGCAGCATGATGTCTAGCTTTTGAGGATCTTTTGGTCTACTTCACTTTGTCAGGCAGGTCCTATTTAAGTGATTGCTTGATTGAGAACGGGTGTGGCAGTAATGAGGCCTGAGTGTGGCTAGAGAAATTGAACTCAGCTTTCCAAAAATGTGATAAACCACAGTTAATTTATGTTCTGACAGGGGGGCAATCACTTTTTCACACAGGGCCATGAAGGTTTGGATTTTTTTTTACCCTTAACAATAAACACCTTCATTTAAAAACTGCATTTTGTCTTTACTTGTGTTATCTTTGTCTAATATTTAAATTTTGTTTGATAATCTGAAACATTTAAGTGTGACAAACATACAAAAAAATGAGAAATCAGGAAGGAGACAAACACTTTTTCACACCACTGTACATATCTTGAAAAGACATACTCCGGAGCACAATGCTCCCTCTGTCTGTGGCTCCCTCACTCTCGCTCGACCACTCGCACGGAGTGGCACCTAGGTTTCGATTAGAGCTTCCTCTGTTGGTGGACTCTATAACTGCATTTAAGAATGCAGTTCCAAATACAGTGGTACCTCTACTTACGAATTTAATTCGTTCCGGAAGAATTCTCGTAACGTGAAAAATTCGTAAGTAGAGGCGCGTTTTACATGTAAATGCCGTAATCCGTTCCAAGCCCCCAAAATTCGGGCATAAATTTTTTATAAATCGTAAAAACGCATCAAAACATGTAACAAATACATGTTACAATTAGATTACTGCACAATAAACATAAAATGAGAGTTTAAAATGAGAGAAAGAATAATAAAAGAGAATAATAAAAGAGAAAGAATAATAAAAATTATGTTCATTTACCCTTTAACTGCTATCGTCGTCGACGTCACGTTTTGCCTTCTTTGGTTCATGTTCTGATCCAAGGACGTTTGCTTTTGTCGGCTTGTAAGTGCTTCGTTTTGTTTTAATACCGTGCTGATCATTGATGTATTACGGCCATATTCTTTGGCGAGATCAACCAAACGCATAAAGTTTTGGGAAAAAAAAAAAAAAAATTGTGGCCAATGGGATACCAGGAAGATGCTAGGCGATAGCCAATGGCAGAGCAGCTACAGGTATGTTTACGTTCGGTAAACTACGGAAGCTGCGAGGAGCGCATACTTTTTTGCCTTTCGTATCCTGAAATTTCGTTCGTAACTAGAGGCAATATTTTTCCGTTGAGGCGTCTCGTAACCTGAAAATTCCGTATGTAGAGACGTTCGTAAGTAGAGGTACCACTGTACAGTACGTTCAAACAGGATATAAATAAATAATTGATTTTTGGAAATGGACTGGCGGGCCACAGCTGATGACGTTGGGGGCTGCATGCGGTCCATGGGCCCCCAGTTGCCCATTCCTGGTATAGAGAATGTAATTCTTCTTTATTCTAACATTTATGTTACGCAGCTTGCACTTACTAATTGAGGCTAAATTCAGCTTTAGGTGCTTTCCTTATTCACAACCTTTGGTTGACTACATTCACTCTGTCATACCCTTTACTGACCCACAATCCAGGTTTCAAAGAAAGGTTAAGAAAAAGCTGAAAATATCAGTGATGCTATGCCACTAGCAGACTCCATATTAGATAACGGCTGCTTTCACTGCAGTCTGCCAGTGTAAGAGATGAGGCTGGTGGAGTGAATGTGTTGTGCTGGCTCTACGGAGGCTGAATAAGGATGTGTGTTCAAAAACCTCTGGAAAAAGCCTGGCAGGCATGCTACACTGAGAGAGCTACAGTCACTGTTACCACCATAACTACTAGTCTCCTCTATTGACGTATACTGGATAATGCCAACATTTCCTGCTGTGATTGAAAAATTCATAAACAACACAACAAGCCCAACAGTATTCAAAAGCTCTGATGCAATAATGCTGCATGGGCTAAGGAATTACTGATTCATATCAGACAAAGTTTTTATATGACGTGGATCTCCCCAATTTTCACATGTGGCTGGTGTTCCATAGAAGCAACATTTATAGATGAATTTGCAAGGTGTGAAGAACCCTGGGTTTTAAAAATTTGTGGCAACATACTTGGAAAAACCCCCTCCCAAAACAAAGTGCAATTCAAGAAAAAAGAACACTATGACAGTATCTCAGTTTAAAAGGCAAATTCAATGAAAATACAACTCAGGTCTTTTATAAAGTCACAATTTTAGAATACAATTTGTGAAATGTTTAAGTTCTATTTAACTAGTTACAGTTACTAGTTACCTCTTTTCAAAAGTAACAGTTACTTTTCAGTTACTGCATGATTAAAGTAACTTGTTACTTGGAAAAGCAGCTTTCATGTTACTTTTAAATGCATACTTAAATCGTCTTGCACACACAGCAAGATCAAGGGCCCCTTGTTCTCATCAGAAAAAAGAAGAAAAAGAAAACTGATGAGAAAAAAAAGTCTCATCGTACATAGAAAAAATATCTCAGATTTACACAAACTATTGTAATCAGTAGAAAGTCAGAAATTTACTAGAAATAATGCTGTGAATTTACAGAGAAAATTTTGGACCCCCATGGTGGGTCGTTTTTGGCCCACAAGCCATATGTTTGACACTCCTGGACCAGCCCATTAAAAATACATATTTAGAGGATTTACTTCCATGAAATAGTTGCATATCACAACAGCAAGTAAATGAATGAGATAAAATAAAATAGAAAGCACAGATAAATGAAAGTTCACCGCTTAGAAGAAGCTGTTCTTTACTGCAACAAATCACAGTCACTTTTTCTTTGTGCTTAAGAAAACTTTAAATGCATTTAATGTGGACATTAAATGCGAGCTTCTTGCTCAAAAAATACTCAAGTTTAAGCACAGAGGCAGGAGCTGGTAGGGGCCACTCACCGCTCGGACAACAGGTGATCAGCACTTGATAAGAGAAGTCGCCACCGCCACGGCATTTCTTCACCAGGTTGTGCTGTGAACTGGAGCAGTACAGGAAATGGACCCGCGAAGGAGACTGTGTGACAGCTGCGTCAGTTACGGTAGGGTCAGTTTACATTTATTTGCTTATTTATTTGCTTGCCTTTGCCTTTGGCATGACAACCTCCAGTGACTTAGGGCCGGTGGTGGCGCTGGGGATGGCAGTCCCACCTATAGCCACCGAAACTGTGTATTCATCCTCAGTTGGCAGCTGATGAAGAGGGTGTCTAGCAACTGCAAGTTGTATGACTGTCTATTTGCGCTAAAAATACCTATCCATATTAATAAAACGGGTAACACGAGTAACGCATCTGATCAAATTTCAGTAACTAAAGCATTACTGAATTTTTAACTCTTTGAGTGTGAGAATTTTCATGCCCCTAGTGGCAGAGCACGGCACTGTGCCTGTCTTCTCACTCTGACATGATCACCTGCCTTGGGGATTTGTACTGATTGTACTGATTTGCCAGTTTCAAAAGGTGGCAGACATCCGTTGGAGGACTCAGTGGATGACATGTAATACACCAAAGAAGAAGAACTCCTCATTTCCTTTTCCTGTTTTAGCATTTAGCCCAGAAAGCTAACATGTCCACGATCGTCATTGTCACTTTTGCGGCTTTGTACACCGAAAAGAGCCACGGGATACAAGCGAAATTTATGTGGGATAATCATAAGACTTTGTAGGTGTGGTACAGACTTTAAATTACCGACAGAACGCAAAATATGGACCATGATGTGTGAAAACGCAGCGACCACGCCAGCCATTCACCCAGCCAGCCAGCCCTCCTTTGTCAACAGTAATTGACTTATTTCGGTTTGTTTTAAATGTATTGATTTCTTGTTCATATATTTTGAAGATAAGATGATGAGGTACCTCTGTAAAAAAAAAAAAAAAAAAAAAAAAAAAACGGTGTCAAAAGACTGAACCATCCTTTGTGTAAATACATCCAAAGTCCAGTTTTGACTGAGTTATGGAATTTAAAGAGGTGCCGTGACATTATGCAAATTAGATGCATAAATTTATTCCTATCTGAAACTTTGGATCATATTTTACATCTTTCTAATGGCCAGTAAGCCATTATCTCTTGCAACTTTCAAGTTATAGCCTTGGAAATCTGAACTATTTTATTGACAAAATATATTTACCATTCTTGACCACTAGTGGTTATGTCGCAGTTCAGCAACATACACACTCAGAGGGTTAAACAGTAATTTTGCTACACAGCACATTACTGCAAAAGTAGTGGTGTTACAGTAACACGTTACTCCCAACACTGTTTAGGACTCAACATTTTATCAATGTATCCACCTTACTCCTGAGGGCACTGCTGTAGAAACGATTATGGGGCAACTTCTGGTTTCGGGCTGAAGTAGTGTTAAATCAGTCAGCAAGAATGGAGTAGTGGGGCATTTAAAACAGCATTTTTAAAAGTTTTTCAAATTCTTATTAATGTATACTCCACATACATGTTTTGCAGTGAAGTGGCAGCTAATTTCAGCACTTGTAGTTTTTGTGTTTTTTGAATGTTTTTGCATAGTTCTGGTACTTGTTTGCTACTGCTCGTGGTTGTGCCATAGAATGTATAAATGGAGGCTTCTCACAAATAAGCACAGCTAAATCTGTGGCTTCAACAGTAATGCGTGGTTCATGCACTGAAAACTAAAAAGGACTGTTTGTGTGACCGGTGGTACAGACACGGGACAGACAAGAGCACCAGGTATGTCTTCACTTGTATGAATGTCACAGATCTGACATTTGTGTGTCATATACAGTGGGGCAAAAAAGTATTTAGTCAGCCACCAGTTGTGCAAGTTCTCCCACTTAAAAGATGAGAGAGGTCTCCAATTTTCATCATAGGTATACCTCAACTATGAGAGGCAAAATGAGGGGAAAAAAAATCCAGAAAATCACATTGTCTGATTTTTAAAGAATTTATTTGCAAATTATGGTGGAAAATAAGTATTTGGTCACCTACAAACAAGCAAGATTTCTGGCTCTCACAGACCTGTAACAACTTCTTTAAGAGGCTCCTCTGTCCTCCACTCGTTACCTGTATTAATGGCACCTGTTTGAACTCGTTATCAGTATTAAAGACACCTGTCCACAACCTCAAACAGTCAGACTCCAAACTCCACTATGGCCAAGACCAAAGAGCTGTCAAAGGACACCAGAAACAAAATTGTAGACCTGCACCAGGCTGGGAAGACTAAATCTGCAATAGGTAAGCAGCTTGGTGTGAAAACAATCAACTGTGGGAGCAATTATTAGAAAATGGAAGACATACAAGACCACTGATAATCTCCCTCGATCTGGGGCTCCATGCAAGATCTCACCCTGTGGGGTCAAAATGATCACGAGAACGGTGAGCAAAAATTCCAGAACCACACGGGGGGACCTAGTGAATGACCTGCAGAGAGCTGGGACCAAAGTAACAAAGGCTACCATCAGTAACACACTACGCCGCCAGGGACTCAAATCCTGCAGTGCCAGACGTGTCCCCCTGCTTAAGCCAGTACATGTCCAGGCCCGTCTGAAGTTTGCTAGAGAGCATTTGGATGATCCAGAAGAGGATTGGGAGAATGTCATATGGTCAGATGAAACCAAAATAGAACTTTTTGGTAAAAACTCAACTTGTTGTGTTTAGAGGAGAAAAAACACCATACCTACTGTGAAGCATGGGGCAGGAAACATCATACTTTGGGGCTGTTTTTCTGCAAAGGGACCAGGACGACTGATCCGTGTAAAGGAAAGAAGGAATGGGGCCATGTATCGTGAGAGTTTGAGTGAAAACCTCCTTCCATCAGCAAGGGCATTGAAGATGAAACGTGGCTGGGTCTTTCAGCATGACAATGATCCCAAACATACCGCCCGAGCAACGAAGCAGTGGCTTCGTAAGAAGCATTTCAAGGTCCTGGAGTGGCCTAGCCAGTCTCCAGATCTCAACCCCATAGAAAATCTTTGGAGGGAGTTGAAAGTCCGTGTTGCCCAGCGACAGCTCCAAAACATCTCTGCTCTAGAGGAGATCTATATGGAGGAATGGGCCAAAATACCAGCAATAGTGTGTGAAAACCTTGTGAAGACTTACAGAAAACGTTTGACCTCTGTCATTGCCAACAAAGGGTATCTAACAAAGTATTGAGATGAACTTTTGTTATTGACCAAATACTTATTTTTCACCATAATTTGCAAATAAATTCTTTAAAAATCCTTCAATGTGATTTTCTGGATTTTTTTTTTTTTTCTTATTTTGTCTCTCATAGTTGAGGTATACCTATGATGAAAATTGGAGACCTCTCTCATCTTTTAAGTGGGAGAACTTGCACAATTGGTGGCTGACTAAATACTTTTTTACCCCACTGTTTGTCACCAGATGCAAGGCTGCATGAAGTAAAATAAATAAAAAATAGTAACAGTTTGCTTCCTAAGGCTTAACAATTTAAGAAAGATACAATTTTTGGGGGGGTGGGGGTTCCATTCGTTGCACTGCATTGGAATGATACAGACTTGATATTAGCAGCTTCAGCATGCATTAATATTTAAATTATCACAAAATATAGCTCAATAAAATTTTGAACAATTGTCAGAAAAGGTCCGTACATGTTAAGTTAAATAACAAGTGCTTATGGCATGACAGCAGCATAAGCATTTTAATTTTGGGGTAAAACAGACAGCTGCAGCTGTCTGTATTTACCCCGACATTAAACCACCCAAGCATGGTGTTGCGGTTCTTTGTGGCTCTGACTAGATTCTACGTCTGCTCTGAGGTAAATCTGATTATATCCAATATCTTTAAACAAAATGCAACTGACTTCATTGCGGTGGAGACACTGATATATCTCAGAGCTTTTATTTGCTTACAGCATGGCCACTTTTTAAGGTCATCTTCTCATCTCTAGATAGTCGTGGGAAGTGGTATGATTATATTACTCTTTTTGAGGTGCAAAAGGCCGTGTTCCTGCATTTTTGATGCCAAAGTCATTATTTTTTAACAAGGAAAAGTGTCCAGTTTCTGTGACAATTCCACGTTCTAAACTAGTACCAGAAGTTGCGCCCATAATTCACGCAAGACATCATGGGGGATAGGAATAAGGCGGATAAAACTGATAATTAGCCCCCTCAGCAAGTTAACAAACACAGCAACTCCTGTGTTTCCCTAGTGTAAATCCTTGAAAACAATTCCACCAAAATGTATAGCATGAGGTAATATCAAAAAAGGAAGAATTACGGACAAACAGACAACTGGTTTTTATCCATTCTATGTATGAGGTTTTCATATAGCCTTATAAAACATTACTTATTATGTCTGATGAAGGAGTGAGTGCTCCTTAGAACCTTATGAATCTGATGGAGAAGAGAAGATTGTAAGCAGAGTTCAATTGGAACAGTTGACAGAAGTTTTGATCTGTCTGAAATCACTGATATTGATGTAAGATGTTATTTATCAGGAAGTACTGAACTTGGTCTGAGGACTGCGAATGTTGTTGGCATTCTTTGGAGTTATCTGTGTACCAGGAATAATGCAGTCAGACTTGGATAAATAGTGGATAAAGATGTGTGAATGGTGAACATATCAGACTATTTGTCTATGGGATACTGCACTTTTTCATGTGAAATTCAGGTATAACATTAAGTAATTAATACTGTTGCAGCTGCTTTCTCCCCTATGAAATCACATGTAATCTGCTGACAGTATTTCCTCCATTTAAAGACTTGAAACAACATAAGGACTAAATATACAATGCATGTTATACTGCATTATATTTAGTGCTAATAACGGATTAATGTTGCTCCCTTGTTCAGCAGCACTATTTGTTTACACACGGTTAACACATGCATCAGGGACGGATCTAGGATCAGAGCTTTAGGGGTGCTGAGCATCCAATGAGCTCCAACACTCACTCACTCACTCACTCACTCACTCACTCACTATTTTGTTAGAGTTATCATCTTTCATACATCTCCTCCCTGGCTTCTTGTGAACATGGTACATGATGACACATAAAAACGAGAGCTTGGATTTAATATTTTGCTTATACCAAAATGACGACAGCTTCTTTCCCTCTAATTCAAACAGTGCACAGTGGTTGATTCAATCAATCAATCAATCAATCAAACTTTATTCCAGACTCATAGTCCATCAAAATAAAAAACAAACAAAAAAACCCCCCAAAAAACCACACAATTAGAACAATTAAAAACAATTTAAAAAACAATAAAAAAAAGAAGTACAGATACAGTACACACTTTAAAAAGACTTAAAAAGACAACTGTACCAATGCCTTCTAAACTATGACTGACAGTGAATAGAACTGAGCTTAATGCTAGACATAACCTGGATGATTTCATTTCCAGATACATCAAGAAGACAGATGAATTTATACATAAGATTCCTTATTACAGTGCAGTATTAATTCATTGCAGTGAATTGACACGTGACGACACAAATAACTCAGAAGCACTGCACCATCGAAGCTTTTTAAGTAAAATTCTTAAAGCATCATTGTAAGCAACCTGTAATCTCTGCATGCTTTGCTTCCTATAATTTATCCAATGAGCAGTGTATAAAGGTGTAGAATAGGTTTTAAAAAGAACTAACTTCACCTCATCTGAACAAAAGCTAAACCTACGTGCAAGGACATTTGCAGCGCTGTCTGAGAATGTCATGATCATCAGTCATTCTATCATTAATAAAATGTCCCAGATATTTAACTTTATCCCTGACAATTAATTCCCTGCCTGCCAAATCAAAAACAGGGAATTTCATTACCATATCTTCTCTAGTGTGGCAAATCAGCACAAAACTCTTATTCGTATTATATTTTATGTCATTTTCATCCCCATAAGCAGTACACACTCTTAATAACTCCTGAAGACCAGCACTACTTGGACTGAGAACAAGACCATCAGCATACATAAAATAATTCACTAACTTATTCCCAATTAAACACCCAGTATTACAGGCATTCAGTTGCTTTGACAAATCATCCATATAAAGATTAAATAGGACAGGGGACAATATACTGCCCTGTCTGACACCACTGCTCACACCAAATGGGGATGAATGACTCTTACCCCATTTCACCAGCATCTTCTGATGTGCATACCAGTAAATCAGAATACGAACAAAATGCTTGTGAACCCCCCATCAATCATTTTACTAAAGGCATCAATAAAACAGAAATACTGATGAATTTTTCCTTCTATATTTACTTATAGTTTTTTTTTAAAGCATATATGCACAGATCTGTTCAATGATGGGGTTTAAATCCAAATTGATGATCAGCAGATTTAATGAATACAATTTTTAATTTTTCAAACAGTATTCTTTCCAAAACTTTAGATATTATATTGGTCTATAATTGTCTAGGCTACACAGCTTGCCAGCTTTATCTTTAATAACTGGTACCAACACAACAGACAATAATGATTCTGGTAACATCCCATGAATCATGAAGCTGGTGAAACAGATTGCAAGAAGAGGAGCGATTCTTGAGCTAGTATATTTAAGATGCTCAACGGACATACAGTCTAGACCACTCGCTTTGTTATCTGACAACTCTCTAATGGCTTTGGTCACCGCATAAGTGTCAATCAGGAACGAATCGTCCCTCTCTACTTTCCCTACTTTATAAGTTTCATCATTAATTGAGTTAAACAATGAATAAAAATGCTGCTGCCATAAATCAACAATATTTTCTATCCTTGAAATGCCTTCCAGAGTACAGGGTAAAGATGTTTTACAATTACTAATACGTCTAAGCTCCTTCCAGAAATCTGTGACATTCTTATCTAACAGTTTCTTGGCCAAGGAATTACTTCTCATTAGCTGTTCATTTTTAGAAATATAGCGGACGGCATACTTGTACTTTGCATTCGTACGTTCTTCATCTCAAACTCTGGTCCTTGTCTGGGTCTCCCAGCCACCACCCATGCTTTATATGCATCACAGTCTTCAGAATAAGGCACAGCTACAGCCTCAGTCCAGCCAGGTCTTACATTATGTGTCTTATGTATATTCCTACAATAAGGCTTACTGTCCTTATACAGGGAGTTAACTATAGCATCGTACATACTACAAAGACCTTTCTTATGCTCAACACTGCAGCAATTCACATTGCTGCACATCACAGCATCTCTAGGAAGACGTACTTTACTCAAGGATTCATCTGTACGGACACAAATACCCAACAATTTCTTCCTTAGAAAGAGTGGCCCAGTCTAATTTTTCCACCTCATCCTTACTGACATTCTGACATAGTGCAGGTAGACAAGCAACATTAATTATTATCTCAAAAGGTATATGATCAGACATTGATATCCCATAATAAATACTCATGCCACCCAAAGAGGCATGTGCTTCACCAGTGCCGATGCAATGGTCCAGCCAGGACGTAGTGTGCCAGGCCTCACTTACATAGGTATAACTATCAGGAGGCATTAACACCTTACTTGACAAAGTTATTTTCACAACAAAAATGATACATATGTTTTGCAAATAAGGAGTCAATGTCAGATATGTCCGCATTCAAGTCCCCTACAATAAAAATACAAGTATTATTATAATCTTGCATAAAAGAATTAATAAAAGCATTTATTAAAATATTCATCCTCATTCTGTTGATATTCAAAGGGCGTATATACATTAATAATAAGAAATTCCTTATCATTATCATTAAACTGCACACCAATACACCAATCTACACCAAATCGGACCACTTTTATCAGAGTCCAGCTTCTTTCTCCTGAGAATAGCCACACCTCCAAGTATCCTACCCTTGATAATTCCCTTGCTGAGGTCAGTTGTAGACTCCCCAGCACCATGGAAGTCAGGGTTAAGACAGTTCAAACGTTCCAAGTGTTGTTTAGAAAGAAACGTCTCCTGAAGGCACAAAATATCACAAGTGTTCAATAAATTGTCAATAACTATCCGGCGAGCTTTCTCTCCAGCGCTTTGCCCCAAGTTAAGGGCACGACAGTTGTAAGACATGATCTGTATACCCATCAGCAAAAAATTAAAAAAGATCACCATCATCAGTGAGTGCCTGCATATTCACCACGGCAGCTGCTCCACTAACTCCAGCCCTCCCAGCCCCCCGAGGTTCATAATATTGCCGCACCAGCGCACCTTCTGGCCAGAGATCTAGCTGGTACATGTCCCCGACCTCAGAGCATTCTGCCGTTACTTTAAACAAACCAACCCTACTGTTCCCAGTGAGGATTTTCTGACAAATAACTTCTCGTCCAAGCTTGTCTTTAAGATATGCCGATAAAGTATCAGCTTCCAAATCAGAATGAAAACGGGTAGCAAACACACTCACCATCTTAGTTTGTACAGTTTTAATATTACTAGAGCCCGTACCAACAACAGTAGCCGCATTGCTGGTTTTATTCCTACGGCTGATTGAAGTAGACGATGGCTTGGGTTTAGCTGCAGCATGCTCAATTCGTCGTCCCTTTTTCACCACTTGACTCCATTTTGGAGAGCCTGGTGAAGACGCTACTGCGTTTTTCCCGGTTATAAGCTGAACCACCAGGTCCAAATTCACCGCCGAAACCTTCTCTCCAGCTGCCAAATAACATTCCCGTGCAGCTCCAGACATTGTATCAATCATCGGGCATACCCCAGCCTCCGCTCTGACATCTGCGGTACCCGACAGGCCCTCCCAGAGCAGGTGCATCGTTCTCCACGGTCCGTAAAGCAGATTGTTCCAGGCCACTAACACGTCGGGTAATATCCAAAGTAATAGTACGTAAATCCTCACTGAAGTTAGTCTGTAACAGCATGGCTTGTTTCATAGCACAAACTTCAGCATATAAGTGCTCCATTCTTCTCAGGAGGCTTGAACAGTCCAAGCTGGTAAATGTAACCAGCGGTAAATCATCCAGGTAATGAGAGACAAATCTAGGTAGATTTTCACCACACTCGTTCATTACCTTAAGGCAGCTCTTTATATTATTAACATCTTTTTGGGACCCCTTGTGTGCAACACACCTTTGTGTAGTGGGGCAGAGCTCAAACAAAACTTTCTTTGAGGACTCAATCCACTCAGAGTTGTAAGTATTAGAAGCCAATAAGACGATCTCATCCTGACTCAGAGTCTTAATTTTCACTGCAAGGAAATTTAGCAGCTCATCCTCGACAATTATTTTCCCATCAGTAGTCTTATATACTTCAGGTTTTAATCGAGACTGCTTTAGCTCAGGAGGCTTTAACTCAGGAGCCAATGCAGAGCCATTCCAACCACGATGCATGGCTTCCGCCATCTTGTCAACTATTGTACTTGATACAATAGTTGACAAGATAGATTGATTGATTGACAATGCAACCATTAAAGAAAAACATCTGCTAGCTGTCTTAGCCAGGGCTGGCCTGGGACTGGGACAAAAAGAAAAAAAAAATCATCCTTGGCATTTTTGGTCCAATTTGTTAAATAGCAACATTCAACCATCACACTTAATGGTCAGATAGGGTCAGAATTATCCCACTTTTGCCCTTAACAAGTGAATCCCTGTGGTTTTGAAGAAAGAAAGAAAGACAGAAAGTTACTTTATTATATATTTTGAATAAAAATGTTTTGTCATAATTTTCAAGTCTCAAACTTTTCCAAAGGTGCAAAACTTTGAGAAAAAGCTACACAATTACAAGGAAAAAGAAACATCACAAACATATATACAATAAAAGTTTTAAATTTACTAGAATAATATAACAAATTTATAGGGACAAATGTCCGTTTATTTAAAATATGTACCAAATGCATGAGAAAAAAGGAAAAAATACAAGAAAAACAAACTTGAATTTAAAACAAAAGTTACAAATTCATGGCAAAAGTTGCAAATTTATGAGGAAAAAAATCACATATGTACAATTACAGTCATTGAGAATGTAAACACAGGAAGTTATTTAAAAGATTTAATAAATTCATTAAGAAAAACAAAATTAATAAATCATTGAGACCAAGGTCAAATCACAAGAGAAATGTAGCTCATTTGCAAGAATTTAAAAAAATTAAGAAAAAAAAAATAAACTGAAAGATGACGGAAAATTATTGAGGCAAAAATGCAAAGACAGACGAAAAAAAGATGCCAGTTTATGACGCAAAAGTCACAAATTCAACAAAAAATGTCAATCCATGAGCAAAACATTTTCCTGAAGTTTCAGATTTCATGAAGTTTCTTTAAAAGTCTATAATTAAAAAAGAATAAAAATAATAATAAGAAAAAGTAGGTAATTTATCAGAACTCTCCAAATTCACACAAAAAATTTCCACATTTTCAATTAAAAAAAATTTCTAATTTAGGTGGTAGAATAGCCTGAAATTGTACACAAGTAAATGTTGGTTATCTTTGTATATTATTACTCAAATATACATAAGAGTAGTTACCCCAAAATAGTTAAGAAGTTACTGAGATGTGACTTTAGTCTGGACAGTTTGAGGTTTTTGTTCTAAATTTATAGCAGTTTTATTCTAAATTTACAACTTTTTCTTTGTAAATTTGAAAGATTTTTTTCCCCACTTAAATCAACTTTTTCTCATAATTTGTGTTTAGCACTAATTTAGGGTTTTTTCTTGTATATTTGAGACTTTACTCTCAGAAATAGCACTATATAAATAAAATTGAATTGAATAAAGTTGAATTAAATTTGTGAGGGTTTTCCTCATAAATTAAAAATCCAAAATAAAATGAGCAAAAATGCAGTATTTTCTGTTATATTATAGGCTTTTTATAGCCTATTAATAGCCTATTTTCTAGCCTCCACCCCAGGTGAAAACCTCATGCACTTTGAAACCTAAATGTTTTCAAGTATGCATCATACTCTTACCGAATAAATTCAGACAGACCCAAAAACTACTCATAACATTGCAGAATATTCCAGCTGAGGCTGACGTCATACATCATTATGAGTGTGGTACCTGTAGAGCTACAGCAGCCTCCTGTCCCTTCACTTTTCATCGTTGGGATAGAGAGGGAGGGACCTCTGTGTGTGTGTGCGCGCACCACAGCTGCAGCACGCACTGGGAGAGAACATGTGAGAGGAGGGACCATACCATTTGTGTGGCGGGGGAGGGGGTGTTTCATTTTCAAAAAGTTTAAACAACAAACTACTGAATATGTTTTGGATGCTATTTCAGCTTGTCAAAGACAAACTAAAATGTTATAATCACAACTTTTCTCACTCCAATTTACAGGGGTGCTGAGTTTAAATTTAAGGATGCTACAGCACCCCTAAAAAAGGCCCAACACCGCCAATGACATGTATGCATGTTCATCAGCCAATCCGTGCCAGCCAGTTCACTTCTCACAAAATCCAAACTGTACCTATCCTTGAAGAAAGGTGGATTGATGAGGTGAAGAATGTGTGAAGAGCCATTGCTGCTTGCACCAATCAAGTCTGAGGTGAATGGAGACATATTAGTGTTAAAAATATTTTGAACTTGAAAATTAATGCTTAAGTGATTTCAGCATTTGTAGCTGCAAATCAAAGTTTGTGCATGTGTGGAAAAGATTTGTATCTGCAAAGCACGGCTGGGCAATATGACCTCCCCCCTAGAAAAAAGACATGGAATTATGACAAGGAATTTATTTCCAACAAACCATTTTTTCAGCATTGAGACTCAAGTGCAAACCAAACAAAAGCTTTGGTCAAAGATCCACAAATTTAGAATCAAGTGCCAACCTCATATAAAATTAATTTATAACACAAAACTAAATGTTCCTGTATCATCTAAGCCAAACACACAAAGTGCAAACCCATCCCATTACTTTTTGTAAAATAAACAAGAGCACTCTGAGGTGAGTGCAATATCCCCTGCCTCAGTTTTCTTTGAAGATGCCAATACTTACTGAGGGAGAGCAGTTTTCAACTTTTCAAAATAATTACTGTGGCAAAACCAAAATATCATAAGCCCATTATCCACAAATGTACAACAAAGTATACAACCCATTGTTGTAAGGCAGGATTCCGAGATGAACCTGTGTAGCAAGACTGGTGACCCTAGAGAGCTTTACACGTTCGGTAGTAAGAGAGCATAGGGAGTGTCAACCTTGACCTTTGGATCCCAAACCTGTAGTCAGAAGTCATGGTCTAGCTTTCTTTGTTGTTGGGATAAGATAAGAGATAAGATAAGATAAGCCTTTATTAGTCCCACAATGGGGAAATTCCAGGATTGCAACAGCACAGGGATAACAACACTCAGAGCAACAATCAGAAGGCAAGAGAAAAACAAGAGCAGTGAGTATACATATGTACATATAAATATAAATATATATATATAGACACACAGTGCGGAGCACTGTAGCTAGATGGAATAAATATATAAATATATAAATACACAGTGCAGAGTATTGTAGCTAGATGGAATAAATATACTCTGGTACACAGAGTGAACCTGTGTACCAGGTTTGGTGAGCCTAGCTTTCTTTGTTGTTGGGATATAGTTTATAAGCCATTTTGATGTTGACCTTTGACCTTGCAATCCCAAAACCATAGTCATACTTCAAGATGAACCTATGTTGTTTGGTGACCCTAACTTTACTCGTTGTACAGTAATAAGGCATAGGAAATGTTAACCTTGACCTCTGACCCCAAACCCATAGTCTGAGGTCAGGATCCCAATGTGAACCTGTGCATCAGGTTTGGTGGCCCAACCTTTAGTCATTTTATAGTAATAGTGCAAATGGAATGCTAACCTTGACCTTTGACCCCAAACCCATAGTCCGAGATCGGAATCCCAAGGTGAACCTGTGTAGCAAGTTTGGTGACCCTAGCTTTCTTTGTTGTTGAGATATAGTTTATAAGCCATTATGATGTTCACCTTGCGATCCCACAACCATAGTCAAACTTCAGCGTCACAGGGTGAACCTGTGTATTAAATTTGGTGACCCTAGCTTTACTCGTTGTACAGTAATAAGACATCGGCAATGTTAATGTTAACCTTTGGCCTTTTGACCTCAAAAATTTCCCCAAGGGGACAATGAATGAATGAATGAATATTCAGAGGTTTGGATCCCAAGGTGAACCTGTATACCAGGTTTGATGGCCCTAGCTTTACTCATTTTATAGTAATAGTAAACGCAGCATTTACCATAGTGCAACTGCAATGTTAACTATGAACTTTGACCTTTGACCCCAAACCCATAGTTAGTGTCAGGAAATTATCCAAGGTGTGCATTAAGCCCCTTTTCCACTAGTACCTACTTAGCCCAACTTGCCTTGCCTTGACTCAACCTAGCTCGCCACGGTGTGGTTTGTTTTCCATTACAGCTGAGTACCGCCTGAGGTGGGTGGGATTTTTTTTTTTTTTTTTTTTTTTTTTTTTACAGCAAGGCGACCCAGCATTCTTGTGATGTAAATTTATATGCGACATAAGCAAAACACAAGATGGAGGATTACGAGGCGATGGTATACCAACTACTCGGTCTCTGGATTTTTGTCAGAGTAAAGGTAAAAAAGAAGAGCCAGAGAAGGCTACAGGCGGCGAGATGAAACACTCTAGAAAAATACTGGAGAGTTTAGGAAGCCACGGAGCAGTATAAAGTCAAAGACGTGAGGATATGAACTAGATCACATGTGAGGGTAAGCTATTGCTAATTCCAGTTTGCTACAGTCAGTAAGTCCTCCGTACTACATTGTAATGGCGGCAAGTTATCGCTATTAGGTACTAAAATATGTATGCTGTGTGTGTGCTTCAGATGGCTCTCTTGTGGCAAAATTATCACTTCAAACCGTGGGTCTGGTCGTTCAACTGAGCTTCCCAGTGGTGGGATGTCACCCTAGCTTCACAAACACGAAGTGGTTACAGAACTTGAGAATGTCTGTAGAAATGTTTATCTTCCTGTGCAACAAATTGCTCTGATCTGTGTGAAAATCACGGAGAGACTGTTGAGACATCATGGGATGTACCTGCTCCAGCAGCACTTGAGTCTATGGTGGTGTTGTGGCAAAAAGTGATCAGCTGCCAAAAATCGATAACCAGGTGCCATATTGTAGTTATGGGGTTATATTAGACGTAAAATATATATTTCAACAGGTAAACAGTACTGAGTTAGGTATAATAAGATATTTAACAATTATGATGCATTTTTAAGCCAAAACAAACTTGATCTAGGATTAAAAGCAATTAAAATAATGCAGTCACAAGGTCACCTGGAGAAATTCATGGATTTACTGGATATATACATGAAGATACTGTATAAATATATATTCTCTGCATCAACAATGTACTATACATGTATTTATTTAGTATTGCACTAGGAATTTTGACAATCAACTTTTGTACTTTTTGCAGATGTGTCTCCACTTTTGTTTTATTTGTGAAGGTTACCAACAAGTGACATAAATTAAATACTAAAAGATTGGAAAAGCTGTCTAAGAATAATCCAGCGGTTTGAGAAATCACTTTTGGTTTGGTGCAAGTCTGTCAACAGAATTATGAACCACAAAGCAATTTGTGTTAACATGTTAAACCCTATTAAACCCTAACCCATTATTAGGAAATACAAATGCTAATATGGCTCAGAATTCCTCCATATACTGGTACTATCACTAAAGTGTGCAGTGTCTTCTGCACTGGCACATCCAGCAATACAGTCTTCAGTAAAAAAAAATAATTGTTTTTGGTTACTTTTTTCTTAAAAATGAGCCATTATTTTCAGTGTCACTGATAAATGGTTTGTACTGTTGACTCTTTTCCCACCGGTGTCTTAACAGACAAAACAGAAAATCATGATGTAAACACATAAGCCACTAAATTGTTTTACAATCAGCAGCAAAATCCAGATTATTTAGAATGTGCAAAATTCAAACTAAACTGTAAAAAAAACAAAAAAAACAAAAAAACCCCAAAACTTAGAATGGGCAACACACGCCGGTCACTCATCGCCTTCACAAGGTGGCCCAGCACACCAAGGAGCAATTGATTGAAGGCAGCATTCTGAGCCATCTCCTCCCTTCACAAGGTAGTTTCATGCTCCCTTGCCTCACTGAGAAGCAAATGGATGTGCCGCTCATGCTGGTCCCGGTTCAGCAGATCTTCAGCCTGCATCTCTGTAAATAGTGACGTGAGGTCCAGTTTGGGGTGGATCGTTGCCTAGACGAATCTAGATCTACCTACGAACCTAGATCGTTGCCTAGACGAAAGACAGAAATGGGTGGTGGTTAATCAAACCAAGTTTAAACCATATATTTGGGAAATACACTTGTTGTTACAAGCCAGTAGTGGAATGTGACAATAAAGTACTTTGTTGATGTAGTTAACCACAATTTTCAT